>CM054129.1:48837017-50184154 GCA_028751855.1 Ambrosia trifida | reverse complement strand
GTTTTTCTGAAATTTTATCAAAACACACCTAAAATCTTTTTGGATTTTGTATCTTTTTGACAATAAAACTAAATTGCATCAAAGTAAATGAAAACAGTAAACATTTTGTGAAATCCGGTAAGAGGATCATATCAGTTTTCTGAGAAATCTGATCACAGCGTTGATCTGGTTGATTAATATTATCATTAGAAACAATATGTGACACGGCAATTGCTGATATTGTGGTCCACGTAAGCTCACATGCAGATAATTTCGCAATGCTTTAAAATGATACGAATTAGATGTATTAGACTAACACATTGTGGTGCCCACACACATGACATACTCCCGTATCAAGTAATTGCACAAAGCTTCGTCGTAACGCGTGATTATGCCAGAGTTATCCGTAAAATTTACAAAGTATATAGCACAGAGGTGTACAGCTCAGCAAACGAATGCAGCAGAGTAACATGTGCATATACACTAGGTTGAGGCTGATATTAACCACTGATTTGCATCAGAAAGTCAATACGATGTAATAATGATCTTTGATCAATAAAACATAAAGTTCCTCAATTCGGTAACTTTCGGTTTTGGCATTTACGCTCTTTTTGCAAATATTCTGATGAAACTAGGTCCGTAAATCAATACGACAAAAGTTTAATCAGAATATCCCGGATAACCATAACATAACGACCCGAAGCCTCAGATTTTGGCAATCCTATCAAACGAAATTACGGTACTAAGACCATATGCCCATGAGGTGTTCAGCCACGAACGCGTAGTTTGTTATGTTTGTATCACTAATGCACGCAATATTTAGGCTACGAAGCCTATCAGCATATCACACGTAATCAACATACGCCTCATTATACTATACAATTCTTTAGCCTGTGTCAGATCCCTACTGATGTACTATCATTTCCTCTTTTTATCCAGGAAATCATTTTGGTTTTTCTAATTTTTTAGGTCTTTTGAATTTTTCAATGTTTTTGGTTTTTCTGATAAAATGGCTCCCCCTAAAATAAAGAACATATTTTTGGGTTTTTAATTTTTCTGAAAAACAAAAACAAAAATTTGAAAGAAACAATCCACTCGAAAGCATCAACTTCTTTGAGGATTAAACAATCCCCTCGAAAGCATCAACTTCTTTGAGGATTACGATAGAAAAGAGAAATTCCCAATTAGCAAAGAGAAATTCCCAATTAGCAAAATATTAAAAACTAAAACTAAAAAGCGATAAACCGAGGTGCTGATTAGTCCTGTTTTTCTTTTATATTGTTTACTTTTAAAAGATATTCAAAGCGGGATCTGTCAAAAGCTTTTGTAAACAAATCTGCACGTTGGTAGTCAGTATGGATTTTGACCATATCTATCAATTCCTTAGCGTAACAATCACGGATAAAATGATATTTGATCCGGATATGTTTCGCCTTAGAATGATTTTCAGTATTTTTAGTTAATGCAATTGCGGCTTCATTTTCATAGTGTATAGGGGTTTTAAGAAACTGCAAACCGTAATCCACCATCTGCTGTTGGATCCAGAGTACTTGCGAACAGCAACTCGAGGCTGCAATGTACTCAGCTTCACAGGTAGACAGCGCCACGGAAGTCTGTTTCTTGCACTGCCAGGTAATTAACCTGCTCCCTAAAAACTGGCAACCAGCTGTAGTAGATTTGCTATCTTTGTCACAGCCACCCCAATCTGCATCACTAAAAGCAATAAAATCAAAATCATCATCATTAGGGTACCAAAGTCCTTTTGAGGGACAACCCTTCAGATATCTAAGGATATGCTTGACCGCCGTCAGATGACTTTGTTTCGACTTCGATTGATAGCGAGCACAGAGACACGTTGCATACATAATATCTAGTCAAGACGCCGTCAGATACATCAGAGATCCGATGATTGCTCTGTATGTAAATGGGTTCGTCAGCTCCCCCTTAGCGTCCACTCCAATCCCGTGATTGGGTTGAATCGGGGTATCCATCGGCTTAGAGTCCTCCATCTGGAACCGGCTCAAGATGTCGGATACGTATTTTGTCTGGTGAATGAAGATCCCGTCGGGTCTTTGGTCCACCTGCAAGCCTAGGAAAAACTGCATCTCCCCCATTGCGCTCATTTCGAACTTTTCTTGCATGACAGTTTCGAATTCCCTGCATAAAAGCTCGTTAGTTGAACCAAAAATTATATCATCAACGTAAATCTGCACTAGAAGCAAATCATCTCCCGTCTTCTTCGTAAAGAGGGTGCAATCGACGAGGCCGCGCTTAAATCCTTTGGAGATGAGGTATGTACTTAGCTCCTCGTACCACTGTCTCGGAGCCTGGTGCAAACCATATAGAGCTTTGTTCAGCACGTAGACCTTATCCCGGTGGATTGGGTCCTCAAAGCCTGGTGGCTGCCCGACATAAACCTCTTCCTTGATTTTCCCGTACAGAAATGCGCTCTTAACATCCATTTGATAAACTTTGAATTTCTTGTATGAATCAAACGCAAGAAACATCCGAATAGCTTCAATCCGTGCTACCGGTGCATAGATTTCGTTATAATCAATCCCTTCGATTTGATGGAAACCCTGCATGACCAATCTGGCTTTATTACGAACAATAACCCCACGATCATCCTTCTTGCACTTAAACACCCATTTAATGCCTATTTTCTTCCTTCCCGACGGCAAATCCGTGAGCGTCCAAACTCCCAATTTCTGGAATTGTAATAACTCCTCCTGCATAGCTTCAACCCAGGCATCTTCATTCAAAGCGTCCTTGTATGTCCTTGGCTCTACCTACGACACATAACACGCAAACGACCAATCATTTTGACTACCAGATTTTTGAATTTTGGCATATAATGATAAAGCACCAAAACTCTCTGGCGAGTTAACACTTCTCAGCTGCCCTCTGGTCATAACACCGCTTCCAGGATCACCGATAACTTGCTCCAGCGGGTGCATACGATGAATCCGAGATTCCGGATAATCAGGTACAGTAACTCCCGTCTGAGCAGTCAAGTTTTCTACAGCATCCAGATCATGACCCGTGTTTGATGATGAAGCAACATCTGGAGTTGGAGTTGGATTCACTGGCATTGCCTCTGGTTCTTCTGCATGTTCAAGAATGACTTCTTCAAATTGTTCAACTTCAGATTCTGAAGAGTCTAATGAAGATGAAGCCTCTTGAAACACATCTTCCTCTTGTATAGGAGCATTGGTATCATTAGAAGCTGGTAGGGGGTTCACGGTGATTGGACGCACCAACGATGAAGTCGTCGCGTTTTCACACTCGTAAAGTAATCTGATAACAGCTTCTTCAACCAAGCTATCTAGATTGAATGATTCAAAGAAATCTTTGTAATCGAACATCCAATCAGGACCCGTGCCTTGCAAATTTTGAGTATATCGTTGAACTTCCAGGTTAGCCCAATCCTCCACTTGACGAGTTCGCTTGTTGAATACCCGTTTGAGCGGGGTTGCATATCCAACAAAGTATCCCTCCTCGGCTTTAGGACTAAACTTCTCACCTGGATTCAACATCGTGCATGGCGCCCCAAAAGGTTCTAGATACTCGAAGTTTGGCTTTCGTCGGTGTAACAGTTCATAAGATGTTTTTCTAAACTTCTTCACTGTTAGAACCCGATTTAGTGTATAATTTGCTGCATAAATCGCCTCATTCCAGAACATTACCGGAAGATTTGAATCAGCAAGCATTGTTCTAGCCGCTTCAATTAGAGTCCTATTCTTTCGTTCAGCAACACCGTTCTGTTGTGGGGTGTACGGAGCCGAATATTCATGATGTATCCCTTTGCTTTCACAAAGTTCATCCATCTTGGCATTTTTGAACTCCGTCCCATTGTCATTCCGAATTCTCTTTATCTTCACATTGTAGAGATTCTCCAATCGAGTGAACAGAACTTTTAAGTTGTTAAAGGTGTCACTTTTGTTTTGCAAACACATCACCCATGAAAATCTTGAGTAGTCATCAGTGACAACTAAACAATAAAGCTCTCCAAGATGACTTTTGCGCTTGACCGGTCCGAATAGATCCATGTGCAATCGCTCAAGTGGCATCTCTACAGAGTTGACTTTCTTCACTTTGTGGGACTGTTTGTGTTGCTTTCCCTTCTTACAACTTACACACTTGTCATTCAGATGGAAATGTTTCACGTTTACTCCATCGACAAGCCCATTTTTCACAAGTTGATTCATTTTTCTCAGATGAATGTGCCCCATTCTTCGGTGCCACATTATCGATTCTTTCTCAGTCGCTTTGGATAGAAAACATGTTATTTGCCCCTGTGATGTGATCGCCTTGGACATATCAAGAACATAGAGATTGTTGACGCGAGGTGCCATCAACATTATCCACTCCTTAGGAATTTTGAAGCCCGGTTTCAGAATATAGCAGGATTTGTCATCAAAATGCACAGAAATTTGTTTATCACATATTTGACTGACACTCAACAGATTATAATCAATCTGCTTTACATAAGATATCCGCTCAAAGCTCACTATCCCATTACTCACGCTCCCCTCCATTGTGATATATCCACCTTTATTTCCAGCGAATGCGACATACCCTCCATTGATGTTCTTCACGTCGAACAACAACGCTAGATCCCCTGTCATGTGGCCTGAAGCTCCACTATCAACAATCCAAAGACTGCTAATAGGGCCAGCTGAAGCTCCCTGCACACAAAAAGTAAATCATTTAGTTCTTTCGGGGGACCCAAGCCTGAGTCTTGGGCCTTTGAACATCAGCTTTCAAAGAAACATTCTCATTAACATTTTCAACAACTTTTTGTTTTGGATCAATCTTTTTCTGATTGTTCAAAACAGTTTCCTTTTTCTCATTGACCTTAGAAGTAGAGGCTCCTGGAGTACCATTGGGTGACCAAGATTGTTCAGACCTTTTAAGAATGCGAATCTGAGATTTTGGATTCTCAGTCAGTTTCTGAACATTGTTAACAAACGTAACTTTCTTGGTTACCTTATCTGATTTAACAGACTTAGGTCCAACATTTGATTTGACAATCGGTTTTAGTGGAACCTTTTGCCTGTCAATTGTTGCGCTCACCACAGGCTTTCTCCATGATTGTTCCATAGCAATCCGATTTCTTTGATCATATTGAATTGGACGATTGTTCCTCATTTGATGAAAATTGTTTTGATTATAAAACTGTTGTTGTTGAGGAACAACTCGTCTGTGTGGTGGAACATAATGATCAATCGGTTTTCTCATGGAATTTCTCACTTCAACCTCGTGCCTTTTATGCCTTACATATGGACACTGAGCAAGTAAATGCCCACGTTCCCCACATTTAAAGCATGCACGGTACTCTTCAAAAACATTTGGAGCATTTGATTTAGCAAATGATCTAACAGGATATTGATCATTGTACTGTTGATTCCTCAAACTCTCAGGGAGTGGCCCTTTTGAGTAAGTAGGCTCATGAAAACCATTAGCTCTGTTATTGGGTCGAATGAACTCTGTGACATGGACCTTTGGTTCTTGAGGAACATCCAAATACAATTTCTTTAAAATTGCTGGTGGAATCTCATTTGTTCTCTCATGTTTTGGGAACCAAATGGTACTTTCTTGCCCAATCTTTTCTATTTTAGCATAGTTAGCATTTTTGATTGGAAATTCCTCATCAGATATGATTTTATCGGATCCTTCCATCCGATAGAACACCTTGACAGGTTTGTCACATTGTTCATTCTTAACATCTTTATTCTCAAGGTCTTTTTTAATCACATTCTTTTCAGTCTTTTTCTCACGATGAGCATTTGCCATTGGATGCACATGTTGAGATGATGAAACTGGTTCAGTAGTAATGATGTGATTTTCTTTTGGAATTTCACATGCATTAACAGTTTGATCATTACCAGTATCATCACTCTCTGAGTCTGAATCCACACTTTCAGCATAAACACCCTCATCATTCAAGCCTAAAATCGGTCTCACATCGGAATGAGGATCACCAATACTCGAGGTATTAGATTCAATTTCCGATGATGAATCTGATTTTACCGAGCTCTCCGGTGTAACTTGGTGACAATTATGATTTTCAAAAAGCACCGGAGATGGCACAGACTTGTAATTAGTGGTTTGATCATCTATGATGTGGTCTACCACGTAAGCAATGTGCTTATAGCTTTCCAACTTTTTGTTTACTTTCTCAGCAAAGCATTTTATGGCTGCCATTTCCAACTTGGTATTTTCAATTTCATTGATATAGTTGTTAATTGCCAATTGTTTTAATGATAAAGTGTTTTTCAAGTCAGAAATGTCCTTTTTGTAGCCATCTAATACCTTGTTGAAAGCATTCAACTCTTTGCGAGTAGATTGACTGTTCATGATAGCACTATCACGTTGACCACGGAGTTGTTTATTCTCCTCAGTCAATCTATCACATGTACCACAATATTTATCACTTTTAATATCAGTGCTACACTCAGAACTTACAGGTTTTGGCGGATCAGTCATGGCCATCAATGCGAAATGAGCTTCCTTTCCAGTAAAGAATTTAGAATAGTCAATCTTGGTGAAAGCATCATCAGCAATACACGACTTCCTCGTCATCAGAAAATCCGCTTCTGCTAGCAACTGATCAATGTCATCATCTAGTGATGTAACACTTGCTTCCGTATCCGATTCACTGTCTGAATCAGAATAAACCGATTCACACTCCTCAGGAACATCGGAAACAGTATCAATCACCATTCCAGAATTAGCTTCCTCAACCTTAACCTCAACAGGTTCAGTCTCCACATCCATTTCAGCCTCAGACTCATCACTTCCACACTCAGTTTCTTTCTTTTCATTCACCGTCACCGACTCTTCAATATCAACCTTGCAAGCAACGCAAGCCACATTGCCACCAGTAGTAATTTCCTCCACTCCTATTTGCAATCCCGACTAATCAAACCTTTCATCTTGTTGAGTCACCAATGCTTGATTCTGACTCGTGTTCTGTTGTGTCTCATTCGGTGTAGTGATCGGTAGAACTGTTCGGTTAGTGTTGTTAGGAGATTGGTTTTGGTTCTGGTTTGATGTGTTAGGTTGTCTGTTTTGGTTGTTGTTAGAGTTATTTTGACGGTTTTGATAATTGTTGTTGTGTTGGTAAGAAACTTGGTTTTGGTTTTGTTGTTGACGATTCTGGTAGCTTGCATTGAATGGGTTTCTATTACCTTGTTTTGGTGGCTGGGTGCATTCTCGTTTAAAGTGACCTTTTCCTCCACAGTTAAAACAAGTAACTTTCTCCTTGTTGAACCCGTAGGTTGTGTTAGGAGAAGTTCCCAAATCTGTTCTACCTGTCTTTTCCATAAACTCCGTTGCTCTTCTCATGATGCTTGCAAAAGCCCATTGGATATCAATGAGTTCCATCTCTTCCTTGTCGATCTGTGCATAGTCTTCATTGGTTAAGTTGTTATTCCCAATTTGACTAGCAACTAATCCGTTGTAAGATGAAACCATTGCAGAGACTAGTGCAATATGTTGCTGAGCAACTTCCACTGTCACATTGCCCAAGTTAGAAGTCTCCAAAACCACTTGTTGTTGATTAGGTTGAGTAACTTGGTTCATTGGTTGTTGAGATTGGCTAGCAGTATAGAAAGATGCTTGTTGCATTGGGGAGAATGGTGGAATGTAGAAATTGTTGTATTGTTGTTGTGGTGGTGGTTGTGTGTATGATGGTTGTGAGTAGGATGAAGTTTGTGCTATGTAATTGATGGTAGGTTTTGGTGATTCCATAACATTGGAAATGCAAGCAACATGTGGTGCAACTATCCCTCCTGAACTTGAGTTACTCACAGGAACTGAAGTGCCTCCAAAGTATAAGCTAGGATTCTGAGGAACCTGTGCTCTTCTAGCTTTCCTCTTCTCTTCAATTTCTTTGTTTTCCAGCTTCTGTATGAACTCTTGTATAGTCCAGTATTGGTATGCATCCTTCTCCCTGAGAACTTCCACATGCTGATCCCAGTAAGGTGGTAAAGCATCTGCAAACTTATCCACCAAATTCTTCATAGGAATCTGTATACCATAACTTGACAATTCAGTTAGCAAATGGCTATATCTAGGAGTTAATTCTTTTAAAGTTTCATTTCCAATATAAGAAAAATTCTCAAACTCCTTTCTCAATTCATCCATCCTCAAACTTCTAGTCTTCTCATTCCCATCATGCCTCCTCTTAAGCACATCCCACAATTGCTTAGACGTTGTACAAGTCCCAAATTGATGCAATAGATCATTTGTGATTGCCTGAGTCAATTGGGAAAAGGCTTTCTTTTCCACAGCAAACTTCTTTTTCTCTTCCTCAGTCATGCTCTCCAATGGAACTGGTTCTCCTGTATTCTCCAAAACTGGTGCTGTGTAACCTTTAGCAATCATACTCCATGCCTCTGCTCCCTCCACTCCCATGCCTTCCAAGTGAATTTTGAACTTGTTCTGCCACTGATTGTATTCTTGTATCTCCATAAGCTTCGGTGGCCCATTCCCGCTACCTGAAGACAAATCATTAATCAGTGTGGAAATAGCACTTGTAGTTTGAGTGTTTACCACCGCTGCTGCTACTCCCCAGTAGTCAGGTTGTGGTGCTGGAGGTGCTACGCTTTGAGGCATCGAGCTCGTCATCGCCATGTAGTTAATCGGTTGCGAAGACTGTGTGCTCGTCTTTTGTGCTGCCACCGTCCATGGGTCCATCACTTGCTGTTGTGGTTGTGTCGTGGCTGGTGTCGGAGTAGTCGGAAAATTCCACCTGATCACGAACTTCGAAAAATTCAACACTAAGAAAATTTTCCAAAACTAGTTTCTAGGTTCGCCCAGATATACTATCACTTTCGTCCCTTCTGATGCAGGTTCGCCCAAACAGTATCACTCGAAGGTAAAAACTCACCAGAATGTAAAAGCACACTAACACAAATCCACTTTCGCCCAGAATATTCTAGGTTCGACCGTTTCTATTCTACGTTCGCCCGCCCGATCAATCTGATGTGGAAATGTGACCCGAAAGTGAAAACTTCAAACAAACAATTTCCAGGTTCGCCCAAAATTACCTCAGGTTCGACCAAAAACCACCTAGGTTCGCCCAAAATCACTCAGGTTCGACTACTAAGTTCCAGGTTCGCCCATTTCAGGTTTTGAAAAACGGTTACACATTGAAAAACGGTTATTGTGATCTCTGATTTTCAAAAGTTTGTGGAATTGAATGATCTTAATCAGGTTATGATTCGGAATTGATTTGGAACAACTTTAATTCTTGGAATTTTGAATTTTAACCACAAAATCAACTTCAAATCAATCAAAAACACTCAAAAACCATTTTCATTCAAAAACAGATGTATTTTGATCAAAATTATGTCCAAATCAGCTCTGAGTTTTTCAAATTTGTTGTTGTATGATCCGTATAGCTCTGATACCACTTTGTAAGCGAAAGATTTTGACTAAAACAGGATTAAATGATCATACAAGTTACAAAACCAGGTGCGGAAACCCTAGCTTTGAACAAACTGATAGAAACTCAAATCAAAACACAATCAATATCATTTTCAAAGCTTTTCATAGATTAACTTGTTCATAAACTTGATTACAATGATACTTTGGTTAATCTAGATCAATTACAGACACTCTCAAACAAACCTGGAACCTGACCTCAAAACACACACAACTAATAACTCTCTTTCCATTACATAAACACAAAATCTATTTATAGACACTGCACATTCGCCCCTTTACTGTGGTCGAATGTGGGCTTCTTCCACATTCGCCCAGTAGAAGGTACGAACATGTAACTTGATCAGCTTCCATTCTACCTTCGCCCATTAGCTTTCTACCTTCGCCCATAATCATCTACATTCGCCCAGTCAGAAAACACCTTCTATCCATCAGCACTCTAACATATGTTAATATCCAATCACTAGTCGCAAAACGCATCTACATGCTTGATCCCTTTGCGTCTTCATACGGTAGTAACTCTCTACTAACTCCAAATATTCCTTCCGACTCACAGTATCTTGTTGTTGTAGAGCGACATTAGTATGATTAAAGATTGTTGCTTCAAGATAAGGGTCAATTATGCGTGTCGTAGAGGGAGCCGTAGAGTAAGTTGGGTAGTAGGTCGCGGGGTAGGGGTTATAACTTGATTCTTCTACTGGCACGTTGCTAGAGGAGCTAATATATTGTCCTATGGTCGGGTTGGGATAGTAGTAGGGGGATGGTTGCTCGGTATAGGGATAAGGGTGGATGAGTTTCGATGGGGTAAAAACCACCTCGGGCAAAGGTCCTATAATGCCGAAGTTTTCCAAGTTTAAATCGAACCCCTGTTCGTTCCACCTTAGTCCTGGAATTTCAGCGATCAAGTCTTGGGTACTTGGTATTTCTTGAACTTCATTTTCAGCCACTTCTTCATGTGACACGATCTCGCCTTCTTCAATTTCCATAGGGGCTTCCGCTTGCTCGCCTTCAGCCACTATAGGCCAAATTCCAACGCTTGACATTTTCTATTACACATAATCACAACAAATAATTCTTAAGTTAGTTCTATATATTTTACTACTCCCGAACCTGAGCTCTGATACCAACCTGTAACGACCTGGATTTAACGAGTCATTACCGATTGGTAATCAAGAACAAATCATGCTATTAAACTTCCACTTTATTATTTTTAAACACGTCTGGTTCTTGATATTACATAACACACTGAAACATTACAACTGGAAAATTTATATCACAACATTTTAACACAAGCGGCCGTAGCCTAACATTTCAAAAACACCGAACGTAGCCGAAGCTAACTTTTATTTATAAACTGGTGCTTTTAGTTGATTACTTCACTTATACTCGCATGATACTCGGGTTCCATAGATTTATATAAAACCTGAAATGCATGTTAAAAGTACGTTAGTTATAAACTAGTGAGTGATGCCAGATAACCGATTATAACTCGTTTTACAACATGCAACTTTCTCATTATGGTTCGGTCTATATTGGTTTTGAGCGTAGATCGATTAATAATGGTCCCAAAACCTCTAAGTGGTTCGGGTACTACACTCTTATGATACCGAATGGATCCATTCTACGTAGTTTCTTTTTAACCGATTCTATTATAGTAACTTGATCATGATCCGATGCAATTTTTCGACTCGTTTAAACAACATGCATTTACCCCGAAAATCATTCAGAAAATATGGGGTACATTCACTCACTTGATTCGGATCTTCTTGATTTCTAATAAGTACCGGTTGCTCGGCAGTTGCTCGGATTGCCTGTTTATCACATAACAATGATTATATATATATATATATATATATTTATGTACGTAATATAGCTGGCCGTTTAGCTTAAGCGTAATCGTATCTAAACTAAAGCTGGCCATTACAGCTTAGGCACTCGTTTTCCTAGGAGATTACGTTAAAATACTTACCCGGATTCTTGGAAAGGATTTAGATGGGCCGATTATATCCTTGATAGAGTATTATTGGTTATGGTTTAGATAATAGGTGATGGTTTAAATGAGGAGCCGATGGGTTATTGTTGGTTTAATTATATTTATGTATGGCATGCGATGGTTTCTAAAAAAAAGAAAAGAAAAGGGTTGTTGGTTTATTATTTTTATGTAGTAAGAGTATAATACATAGTGGTTTAAACCAAATAAAAGGAAGGTGCAGTGGTTCTTTATTAATATGCAAAGGATAAGAGATTTACATGAATTATAATGATGATCATAGGGGGTAGAGTGTCAAGGTGGAATGTTTTTATAAATTAGAGTGTTGAGTAGGAAAGGTTTTGTATAGCTGGAAGTTGTTTGGTGGCACAAGGTGGTGGGCCATAAAAGTCTATTGGGCTCGAAGGGGGGGGGGGGGGTTTGGGCCGATGGTTAAATAATTAGTGGGTTGAGTTTTAGGTGGTTTGGGCTTATACTAGTTGGACTGGGCCCGAGCGGATTTTGTTGGGCCGAGTTTTAATAATCATATTATGCCTATATACCTATTATTGGGCCTTGGTTTATTATCCGGGTAAGATTATTGGGCAACATCCTTGGGTGGCCCAATACTATTCTATTAACTACTAGTAATTATATTTAGCATTTCTATAATTATTATTAAGTTGTGTAGGTTGTTACATATCCAAAGAACCTGTGAGCAACAGCTTGATGCTGAAACGTATTCTGCTTCACATGTGGATAAGGCAACTGCGGTTTGTTTCTTGCAATTTCTCTGTACGTAAATGGGTCAGTTAGCTCCCCCTTAGCGTCAACTCCAATCCCGTGATTAGGTTGTATTGGGGTATCCATCGGCATCGAATCATCCATCTGGAATCGGCTCAAGATTTCAGAAACATATTTCGTCTGGTGAATAAAGATCCCCGTTGGTCTTTGTTCCACCTGCAAGCCTAGGAAAAACTGCATCTCTGCCATCGCGCTCATCTCGAACTTTTCCTGCATAACACGTTCAAATTCTCTGCAAAGAAGTTCGTTAGTAGAACCAAATATAATATCATCAACATAAATCTGGACTAGAAGCAAGTCATCGCCTGTTCGTTTAGTGAATAGTGTGCAATCTACCAAACCTCGTTTGAATCCTTTGGAAAGAAGATACATGCTCAGCTCCTCATACCATTGCCTTGGAGCCTGGTGCAACCCGTAGAGTGCTTTGTTTAGAACATAGACCTTATCCCGGTGAATAGGATCTTCAAAGCCTAGTGGTTGACCTACGTAAACTTCCTCCTGGACACCACCATAAAGAAACGTGCTCATAACATCCATTTGATACACCTTAAATTTCTTATAAGATGCAAACGTTAGAAACATTTGGATAGCTTCTAAGCGTGCAACCGGTGCATAAATCTCGTTGCAATCAATTCCTTCAACTTGATAAAATCCTTTTACAACCAAACGAGCTTTGTTCCTTACGATCACTCCTCTATCATCCTTTTTGCATTTGAATACCCATTTAGTTCCAATCTTTTTTCATCATGGGGGCAAATCTGTCAGTGTCCATACACCAAGTTTTTGAAACTGTAATAACTCCTCTTGCATAGACTCTACCCAAACGTCATCCAAAAGAGCGTCCTTGTAAGTTCGCGGCTCAACCTGCGAAACTTAACAAGCAAAAGACCAGTCATTTTGAAAACCTGATTTTTGAATTTTGGCATATAAGGCAAGATTGCCAAGGTTTTCCGGTGAGTTAGCATTCCTCAGTTGACCTCTCGTCATCACACTGCTACCAGGATCACCAATAACCTGCTCGATCGGGTGAATTCGATGTATCCGAGATTCCGGATAACCTGGTACTTGGACTCCCGTCTGAGTAGTTAAGTTCTCTGCAGAAACCAGATCATTACCCACATTCGATGATGAAGCACCATTTGTATTTGGGTTCACTGGTGGTGTCACTGTAGCATGATCTAAAATAGCTTCACTTGTAACATCATCGTCGTCATCTTCGGATTCTGATGAATTAAGAGTTGTGGATGCTTCTTGGAATACCTCTTCTTCAATTACAGGAACATTGGTATCATTAGAAGCTGCTTGGGGGTTCACTGTGATCGGACGCACCAACGGTGATGTCACTGCGTTTTCCACCTCGTAATATAAACGTAATACAGCCTCTTTAACCAAGCTATCTAGGTTGAATGATTTAAAGAAATCTTTGTAATAAAACATCCAGTCTGGACCGCTTCCCTGTACATTCTTAGATTACCACTGCACTCCAACGTTAGCCCACTCCTCGACTTGACGAGTTCATTTGTTGAATACCCGTTTGAGCGGGGTTGCATATCCAACAAATTATCCTTCTTCAGCCTTCGGTGCGAACTTCTCAGATAGATTAAGCATTGAACATGGAGCTCCAAACGGTTCTAGATACTATAAATTCGGCTTTCGACGAATCAACAGCTCATAAGAAGTTTTGCCAAACTTCTTCACCGTTAAAACACGATTAAGAGTATAACAAGCTGCGTAAATTGCTTCGTTCCAAAACATTACTGGATGATTTGAGTCTGCAAACATTGTTCTCCCCGTTTCAATTAGAGTCTTGTTTTTTCGTTCGGCGACACCGTTCTGTTGTGGGGTATACGGAGCACTGTATTCATGATGAATACCTTTGTTTTCTCAAAGAGCATCCATCTGCGCATTCTTAAACTCCGTCCCTTTATCACTCCTAATTCTCTTGATCTTTAGACTATAGATATTTTCCAATCGAGTGAACAGAACTTTCAAATTATCAAATGTGTCGCTCTTATGGTGTAAGCACATAACCCATGAAAATCTTGAAAAGTCATCAGTAACCACAAGACAGTACAATTCACCGGCATGACTTTTACGTTTGACCGGTCTGAACAGATCCATGTGCAAACATTCAAGTGGCAATTCAACGGAATTGACTTTCTTTGGCTTATGGGATTGCTTGTGCTGCTTACCCTTCTTGCAACTCACACACTTGTCGTTTAAGTGAAAATGTTTAACGTTGACGCCTGTGACAAGTTCATTCTTCACCAATTGATTCATCTTTCGTAGGTGAATGTGTCCCATCCTCCTATGCCACATGATTGATTCCTTTTCAGTAGCCTTGGAGAGAAAACACGTGACTTGGCCTTGTGTAGTCATCGCTTTAGACATATCGAGAATGTACAAGTTGTTCACTCTCGGTGCCTTTAACATCACCCACTCTTTTGGTAACTCGAATACCGGCTTGAATATATAGCAAGATTTGTCATCAAAGAATACAGAAAACTGTTTATCACATATCTGACTGACACTGAGCAGGTTGTAATCGATTTGCTTCACATAAGAGATCCTCTCAAAACTCACTATTCCATTACTAACACTGCCCTCCATGGTAATGTAACCTCCCTTGTTTCCAGAAAACGCTACATAACCTCCATTGATATTTCTGATATCGAATAGTAGCGAAAGATCCCCTGTCATGTGACCAGAAGCTCCACTGTCAACAATCCAAAGACTGCTCACAGGGCCAGCTGAAGCTCCCTGCACATATCAAGTAAAGAATTAGATTTTTCGGGGGACCCAAGCCTGTTTGGTCTTGGGTCTTTGAACATGTTGTTTCAAAGGTTCAGATTTTTCACAAAGAGTTTGATTTGAATTAATCTTTTTTTGATCAATCAAATCTTTTTCATTCTCTGATTTCACATTTTGTTGTGAAGTTGAAGCACCTTGAGAACCCTTTGGTGACCAAGATTGTTCAGATCGTTTCAAGATCCGGATTTAAGATTTAGTAGTCTTTGAATGAAACTTTCTTGGTTACCTTCTCTGATTTAACAGAGATAGGTCCAACTGTTGATTTGACAGCAGGTTTAACAGGAACCTTTTTCTTGTCAACAGTTGTGTTCACCATTGGTTTCTTAAGAGATTTTTCAGTAGCTATCCGGTTACGATGATCATATGTCATCAGACGATTTTCCCTCTTTTGAAAATATCTGCTTTGATTATAAAAAGGTGTTGGTTGTGGGACAAATCGTCTTTGTGGATAACAATGATTATCGACTGGACTTTCATACTTCTGCTTCATTTCCACCTCGTGCCTATTGTGCCTTACGTACGGGCAGTGAGCAAGTAAATGCCCTCTCTCCCCGCACTTAAAACACGCACGGTACTCTTCAAAGTTGTTCTTGGCATTCGACCTTGCAGAAGTAGTGATAGGATATTGATCATCCACACACCTTCTTCTTAAACTCTCAGGAGCTGGGTCCTTTGAGTAAGTCGGCTCAAGAAAACTGTTTGACTTTTCTTTTGGTTTAACAAATTATGTGACATGGACCTTTGGTTCTTTAGGAACATCTAAATAAATTTTCTTTAAGACTTCTGGAGGTACATCATTTGTTCGCTCATGCTTTGGGAACCAAATGGTACTCTCCTTCCAAATTTTCTCAATTTTTGAATAGTTGGCAAATTTTATTGGATATTCTTCATCAGAAATTATCTTATCGGATCCTTCCATCCGATAGAAAATTTTAACAGGTTTATCACAAGATTCATTTTTCTTTTCATTTTTCTTTTCACAAGGCTTAACTGATTAATTCTTTCTATGAGCGTTAGCCATGGGATGCACAATCTGAGATGGTGAAACAGGTTCGTTAGTGATTATGTGATTTTCATCAGGAATATCACACACCTTTTCAGGAACCTTCTCAAGTTGTTCATCCTCAGAATCAGAATCATCATTTACAGCAACTACGCCTTCATCATTTCCCAATACAGGTCTAACATCAGAATTAGGATCTCCCACACTAGAGGTGTTTGACTCGTCATCCGATGTAGAGTCAGATTTAACTGAGCTCTCCGGTGCTATTGAGTGCAAGTTATGGTTTTCAAACAACACCGGAGCTGGGACAGCTTTGTAGTTGGCACTACTAGACTGTGAATGCTCTTCTATTATATGATCAACAACATAAGAAATATGCTTATAACTCTCAAGTTTCTTGTTCATTTTTTTTTGCAAAGCACTTGATGGTGGCCATTTCAAGTTTTGTGTTTTCTAAATCATTTATATAATTATTTATGGCCATTTGTTTCAAAGATAAAGTCTTTTTCAATTCTAAAACAACTTTCTTATAACCATCAAGTACTCTGTTAAACTCTTTTGCTTCTTTTTGATAGGATTGATAGTTGATTTTAGCACTCTCAAGTTGAACCTTGAGTTGCTTATTCTCCTCTGTCAATTTATCACGAGCATCACAATGTGTAATACAAGATAAATTTGAAGTAGATTCAGTACTTACCTGCTTTGGAGGTTCTGTCATGGCCATCAATGCAAAGTGTGCTTCCTTCCCAGCGAAAAACTTTGAATAATCAATCCTGGTACAAGCATCATCCACCATGCATGATTTCCAGGTCATCAAAAAGTCAGCTTCAGCAAGCAATTGGTCAATATCATCATCCAGTGAGTTAACACTAGATTCAGAATCAGACTCACTCTCCTCATCAGAATAAGCTAAATCATACTGCTCTGGCACTTCAGAAACAGAGCCAAGAATCAAACCACACTTCTTCTCTGTACAATCATCACTCTCTTCATTCAACTCCTCAATTCTCACCTCAGATATCTTTTCAGTCACTAATTCTTCTTTAACCTCTACCGGCTCATCCAAATTCATCTGCTGCGCAACACACGGCACATTCCCTGTTGTAATCTCTTCAACACCCAACTGCATCCCTGTCCAATCAAACCCCTTGTCTTTCTGTATCACCAAAGCTTGGTTTTGATTATCTGTTTGGGTTTGTGTGTTTGGTGTAGAAATAGGAATTATTGTTCGGTTTGGATTTTGTGGTGTTTGGTTTTGGTTCTGGTTTTGTGTTGTGTTTTGTCTAGCAGTGTTATTTTGTTGGGTATTTTGTCGGTTTTGATAGGTATTTTGTGATTGAAAGCTTGAGATATTAGGACTTTGGTAAGATACCTGATTTTGGGTCTGGCGGTTTTGGTAGTTAGAGTTGAAAGGATTTCTATTCCCCTGCTGTGCTGGTTGTGTACATTCTCTCTTAAAATGACCTTTCTCACCACAATTGAAACAAGTCACTTTGGCTTTGTTGAAGCCATATGTGGTGTTTGGGGAAGTAGAAAGATCAGTTCTTCCAGTTTTTTGGATGAAATCAGTAGCTCTCCTCATAATACTTGCAAATGCCCATTGGATATCCATGAGCTCCATCTCTTCTTTATCAATATGTGCATAGTCTTCATTGGTTAAGTTGTTATTACTAATTTGACTCGCAACAAGCCCATTATAAGATGCTACCATAGCTGACACCATTGCTACGTGTTGTTGAGCAATCTCAACAGTAACATTGTTTAAGTTCGATGTCTCCAGCACAATCGGGCTCTGATTTGTTTGACATTGGTTGATTTGCATTGGGTTCATTTGAGGGATGTATGTTTGTTGTTGAGGTTGGTTTAGATTAGCAGAATAACAAGTTGTTTGCTGCATGGGTGAGAATGGTGGGATATAAGTTGTAGTAGGATATGATGGTGGAGTGTATGATGATGTTTGAGCAAGATAATTGATTGGTGTTTTGGTTGGTTCAACATGGTTAGAGACGCAGGCGATGTGTGGAGCAACATTTGAACTCGAACTTGAACTAGAAAGAGAAGAAGAAGTACCACCATGATACAATTCTGGATTCTGAGGAATTTGTGCTCTTTTCGCCTTCCTCTTTTCTTCCATCTCCTTATTTTCAAGTTTCTGAATAAACACATTGATGGTCCAGTATTGGTACGCATCCTTTTCCTTCAATACTTTGATATGTTGATTCCAATATGGTGGCAACGCATCAGCAAACTTGTCCACCAACTCTGACATAGGTATGCTTATCTCGTAGCTTGAAAGCTCAGTGAGTAAATGACAATACCTTGGAACCAACTCCTTCAGCGTCTCGTTCCCCATGTAGCTGAAGTTCTCAAACTCTTTTCGAAGTTCCTCCATCCTCAACTTCCTCGTCTTCTCATTTCCATCATGCCGATTCTTTAACATGTCCCACAACTGTTTAGATGTTGTGCAAGACCCAAACTGATGTAACAGATCAGTATTGATGGCCTGGACAGTTGAGAAAACACCTTCTTCTCAATAGCAAATTTCTTCTTTTCATCATCTGCAAGATTCTCCAACGGAATTGGCTCACCCGTGTTCTCCAAGATCGGAGCAACATAGCCCTTCACAATCATCTGCCAAGCTTCCGTTCCCTCTAAACCCATTCCATCAAGATGGATCTTGAATTTGGTCTTCCAAGTGTTGTAATCGACCATATCCATAAGCTTTGGTGGACGGCTTCCACTCCCCGAATACAAGTCTTGAATAAGAGTTGAAAGAGCATTTGTAGTCTGAGAGTGTACCGCTGTTGCTGCTACTCCCCAATAATCAGCCATTGGTTGTGGTTGTGGTTGTGGTTGTGCAACATGTTTGGGAATAGTACTAGTCATCGCCATGTAGTTAATTGGTTGCGATGGTTGACTAGGCTTTTGAGCAGCTATCGACCAATGATCCATGGTTGTCTGCTGTTGTGGTGTCGTGTTAGGTCGTGGTGTAGTAGGAAAGTTCCACATATCAATCTGAAAATGATTAAACACGAAAAGATTAGAAAAATTTTATAACAGATTCTACGTTCGACCCTTTGGTATGATCGTGTGGTCGAATGTACAAAATAGTTCACGTTCGACCGTTTTTCAAGGTTCGAATGTAGAAAATAACCAACTCAAATCACTTTCGACCATTTACACCCACTTTCGACCACCCGTTTGGTCGAATGAACCTAATATGGTCGAATGAACAAATAAACACTGACAAACTCTAGATTCGACCAACTAACACCCACGTTCGACAAAATAAACCTTGGTTCGACCAAATAAACACACTCTTTCGACCAGTCTCCCTAGGTTCGACCTTGCATGATTCAAAAACGGTTATTCTTTGAAAATTAGTTAATTTTGATCAAGTTTTTCAAAAGTTGATTAAATTTGATGATTTTAATCAGGTTTTGTCTTGGATTTGATTTGGAACAAGTTTAACAAAGAGAATTATGAGTTTTATCCATGAAAACAAGTTCTAATCAATCAATTAATCACCAAAATCAGTATATCAATGAAAAACAAAAAGTTTTGATCAAAATAGGATCCAAATCAGCTGTACTATTATCAAATTGTAGTTGTTTGATCCATATGGCTCTGATACCACTTTATAGAAGGATCGATTTGACAAAAACTATTGGTTTGATCAAACAAGTCTACTAATTCAGGTGCGGAATCCCTGAATCAGTTACAAAATGATAATAATATCAACAAAACACAGAAATCATTATTAAAGCTTTCATTTCATTCAATAACACATTCAATTACATGTTAAAAAGATGTTTATAATGATTAAATGACGTGTACAGACTTGAAACAAAACCCTAGGGAGAACACAAACAGGAGGGAAAACAAAATGATCAAAAGTTACATTGCAAAAATCAACTTGACCTTATATAGGCCTGCACATTCGCCCATTTAGGTTGGTCGAATGTGCTGGTTCGACGAAACATAGTGGTCGAACCAAGCTATACATTAAAATCTAAACTACCTTCGACCTCCTGTTCTCCTTCGACCATTTAAGCTTCCTTCGACCGTTCAAAAACCACATTCGACCATGGAATATCACCTTCGACCAAATGACTGATAACAAAAACATGTGTTAAATACAATCCAAAGCATTAGTCCCACAATATGCATCTACACATTGCAACCTATATTCATAATCAATTGATAACCACTGCCGCAATTCATAACCAAGTGTTAATTGTGATATTTTACAAGGCGTATCAAACCCATAACACACATAACGTTCTTTAAAGTATCGTTATATTAATTTAATACTTTTAAACATGTTTGAGGCATCATTTTATTTAATTTTATAAAGTCAATTAATGTTAAAAAAAATAATGCGTATAACAATTTTTGTTTAACAATATGATTTTATTTACTTATATAACATCACAAATTTGTAAACAAATATTCTGAAATATTTAATAAGTCGGCCATAATATTAATATGGAAACAATAATTTAATTCTTTTACACGGTTAGTATTAAATGTATTAATTCCGGGATAGTAATCGATTCGATTAGAATAAATAACTATACATATACAACATTAGGATTTTCATTGTTTACTAACAACATAAAATCCTTTGACTCTTCCTATAATTATTGTTTGATTGTTATACTTAAGAGAGTAAATACTTGTGATAACATACGTATCGTTATACATTGTTGTTTCAATTGTACTGTTTACATTTCTATTTTTTTTTACTTTTATTTCCAATTCTATCCATTCTCTATTAATATTATGGGATATCTCAGTTTCGATATAATTTTATCGGAAATACTTACAAGACTTCCTGTTAAAACAGTTTTCCATTTAAAGTTACTTTCGAAAAAAATGGAAATACGAATTGTCAACTAAAAATTTTGCTAAAATGCATCTTGATCGGGTGAAGAAATTTGCAAGTAAAAGGTTTATTACTAAGGAAGCTGATTTAGTTATTATTTATGAAACGTTTGGGGGACAACAAAATGCGGTATTGGATCGTATACATGCTTTCCATAATAAAACAACCTTTAATGACTTTGAGACAAACTTAATTAAACTTTTATCAGATTACGATTTTGATAATTATTTTGACTACAAACTTGAAACGGTTGGTATCTATAAAGATTCAAGTAATTACTACAAAGTATTACACATTAAACGTTATGAAGAGTTTATTATTCCTTATGTTTACTCAAGACAATCTGCTTCATGGAGAAGGGTTTCTTTCTTAACTGAAAACAAATATAGCAAAAGAGATTATGCTTGGTCAGTTGGTACGTTTAGTGAAAATACCTTATGCTTTACGGTTTTTAAGGGTTGGTCAGATTTTGAAAGCATCGTATTTACGTACGATGTTAATATGGAGACATTCAAGAATATATCATTTCCTTGTGTTGAATATATTTGGGTTCCTCAAGGTAGAATAGTATGTATCAAGGATATAATTCATTTGTTTGTGGCTAAAGGGTTGCCGAATTTCTCTATTGACCTTTGGAAATTGAATGGTCACATTTGGAGCAAGGAACTATCTTTCCCACATACTCGTGAACTTCCTAATGGTCAATTGTGCGATATGGATCATGTGATGAATCAAGGTACATGTATATGGATTTCGGGTTGGCATCAAAATTTTCAATTGTACCTCGATAAGGAGCATTTTGATTACCTATATCATGCCGATAGCTTTCGTGGAATGAGAGGATCTGTTTTTTATGAAACGTGTATTTCACCATTTATTTAGTTTTCAATAAATATGTTTTGTCTTTTGTTTGTTAATTATTTTCATTGTATTGACTTAATATAATTTAAAATTTGTTATAATATTTGGAATTATAGATTTTTATTATAACTTTATGTTTGTGTTCTTATTAAGTATATTGTTTTGATAATATTACAATGATTGAAATGTAAAAACCAAATGTTGATATATAAGTGTGAAATGAGAGTCTTTTTAAATTGTAAACTTGAAAGTTTAAATAAACATGTTGTGTTTAGCATATTCATTTTTTACAACTATATATATTTAATATATACAATTTATAATTATAATATTGAGTTAAATGCCAATTTTGTCCCTGAGGTTTGGTCCAGTTTGCCACTTCAGTACAAAAAAGTTTTTTTTTTTTGCAAATCAATATCTGAGGTTTGGATTTTTTTTGCCAATTTCGTCCTTTTCACTAACTCAGTTAAAAAATCTCATTAAGGTTAGGGGTAGAGTTGTCTTTTTACCTCAGGGACGAAATTGGCATTTAAAATTCAACCTTACCCCACCCCACCCCACCCCCTTCTCTCTCTCGAACATCTCTTTCTCTCTCCAACATCCACACCAAGATTAATAATAATAATTAATATAATAAGTTTTAATTTTTGACGTGGAGTTAAATCTAAGCAATGCAGTAGTCGCCGGAATTTCGCCGAGGAGTTTATTATTCGACAAATTCAAGTACCGGAGACCTGTTTGATTCAACGGTAGGACCTTTCCTATAAATCTATTATCATCCAAATAAAGAACATACAATCTTTGTACATTAATAACAGAATCCGGAATAACCCCAGAAAGATGGTTAACGGAAATCACAATGGTTTTAAGGCGGTGAGAGATCGGAAAATAACCGGAAAAGTTGTTGTACGAAAGATATAACGATTTGAGGTTTATTAATGTGGAAAGTTGTGGGATTTGACCGGATTTTGTGTTTTGTTTAAGCTAAGAACACGAAGCTGGTCTAGTTGGATAAGATATGTTGAATGTAATTTGCCTGATAAGTTTTAAGTTTTTAAGAACAAGTTTTGATACTCTGCCGTTTAAGCATTGTTTAACTCCTTCCCATTCGCAGTAATCTGTTCCGTTCCATTGAAGAGAGTTTGATGGATCAATGGATGATTTTAAAGTTAATAAGGCTTCTATATCATTGCTTAATGTGCATTGAAGGCAAGAGATGAGTGTAACCAAATAGAGGTAATGAACAGACCTGTTTAGCCTCATGTTTTGTTTAGTGGCTGGCTTTTTTGTTTGAATGAATAAAGGGAAAGATTATTATTGAAATCTAGTTATTATTATTATTATTATTATTATTATTATTATTATTATTATTATTATTATTATTATTATTATTATTATTAATCTTGGTGAGGATGTTGCAGAGAGGAAGAGATGTTAGAGAGAGGGGGGCTGGGTGGGGGTAAGATGGTGTAAGGTTGAATTTTAAATGCCAATTTCGTCTCTAAGATGAAAAGACAACCCTATCCCTAACCTTAACAAGATTTTTTAACTTAGTGAAAAGTACGAAATTGGCAAAAAAATCCAAACTTCAAGTAATGATTTGCAGAAAAAAAAAATTTGTACAGAAGTGGCAAACTAGACCAAACCTCAGAGACGAAATTGGCATTTAACTCAAAAATTAAAAATATCTAGAAGAAACGATTGAATTTTTTAGATCGTTTGAAGTTTTTAGAGGCATATGCGGCATTAAAAATCTAAGTTGGTGACAAAAAAAAGAGTTAAAATGTCCCTAATACTACACAACGTGATCATAGAGTGAACGGGGCATTAAACGACATTTGATAGCAACATCAACTCTACTTCAACCCTTAAAAAACAACGGGGTGGTGGTAGGTGGATAGGGTTTTTTTTTTAAGATAAAAAAGTCAAACAAGAAATAAAGAATCATCCATAACCTAAGAACCATTCACCTCACCCTCAGCTTTTGTTTCACGCTCATGAAAAATCTCTCCCCAACCTGCCCATACCACCTTACGCGCCACATTTGGTGTGGTGATGGTGGCGTGAAAGGGCTCCACGTAATCTTCCACGCACCTCACACCGTGTAGCCTAAAAGGGTAAAGTGTCTAAAGCGAAAGATTATGTGTTTTATAAAAATATTTACAAAGTTATATAGTTAATTTAAGATACACCTTGACAATGAGACATCATGATGCCCAAAAGTCGTATCATATTATGTTTCAATAGGTAGTAAGTAACAATGCCTTTTAGTGAACCATGATGCCCTTTATTAGGTCAAAATCGAGCAATCACATACTATCCATATAAAATAATGTGTGATCGATGCCCTTTTATTTTTTAATATTTCTTTAGAGTGATTGCGACTGAATGAATAAAAAAGGTAACGATAAATGTATAAAAAAATATTTTTTAATTGAGAAGGAAAGAGGAAATATAGTGACTTTTAGTGTAATTTAGTAAATGCGAATAGAAAATGGGATGTGATTGCTCTTAGGGTGGATGGGGCGCTACCAGAATTCGGCACGGGTACCCACTACCAGCACGGTAACACCGCCGCCACCCGTGCTGGTAGCGGTCCCATGAACCGTTTTCTGGTTTTTCTTACCGTGCTGGTAACCATTAATAATAAATGCAACGGTCGATTTTTAGTATTTATTTTATTATTTTTTTTATCGTTTGAATGAATTTAAACGGTAACAATTTTTTGACCGTTAATTTAGTATAAAACCAAATCCAATTTTTATCAATATGATCATCTTCAAGTTGATCACAAATGGCAAACCAAAACCCAAATCCAAATTCAATCCCGCCCCCGCTAAACCGTGGGCGACAACCAATCTGGAACTTGGAGGACGAACTCGCTTTGGTGAATAGAATCCACCCTTTTGTGGATAGTAAAAAAACAATGCAATAAGACAGGCCTCTTAGCCGTAACGCTCCGTTGTGATTTGGTGACTCATCCCCCCTAAAAGAAACTGTCTTATCCTTCACACCCCTACATTACAACCCGAATAAAAGTCCTCTTGATTTATCTTAGCTATTCGGTTTAGAGACGAGGACTTGATATGCATACAATCCTATGACCTTAGTCGACTCTCGGCACGGACTTGAGTGTTCACCCCTAAAACTCACTAAAATGATAAACCCGAGTGATGAGTGAACATGGTGAGCATGTATAGGTTCAAGCATAATCGTACGGGGTAACTAGGCGTGTCATGCAATTTTATTTTTCTCATAACATAAATTAATAAATGGATTGAGGGTTTGTTAATTACAGTCTGCCTTAATTGTACTTGTGTTTGATTGCTTGAGGACAAGCAATAGTCTAAGTGTGGGGCATTGTGATAACTCACATAATTAACATATAAAACATGAATAAACAGTCTCATAATATGATACAATTAGGCTTATAGTATTGATATTTGATGCTTAATTCGTTCCTATTTGTATTTCTCAGGAAACTGGAGCTCTAAGATGGAAACAAAGGATTTTCGGGGAAAAACAAGCAAAAACTGGAGATTCCTGAAGATACGAGACCTGCAGCATGTTCACTGTATGTTTAAAGACAATCACGGGACTTAAACAGTGATAAAACCAGTCCGAGAGTGACCCAATACGCCGACACATACCTGCACGAAGGCCCTGCGCGCTAGAAGACAACACAGCGAACCTGGAAAACGACGAAACTTGGGGAACAAGGAAAGCACGCCCATGCTCAGCTATTTGGCACTCCCATGCTCATTCTGTTTGCCTATAAATAGCAAGCTACCCCTCACCATTTGATCATTCCTTCTTGTGCTCTTTTGGACTGACTACTAAGCTTCTTCCAAAGATCTTGGGGTCCTTTGGGAGGCCTTGTGGTCCTCCTAACATCCCTCAATGGTTAGACTTCGACCTACCTTGATTAGATTGGCCAAGAAGAGGATCGTAGATCAGTTCATATGCAATAAAACATCGAGGGTCGTGAAGTTGTTAGATGCATAGCACTTGAAGATGGAGAGCTTGTCTACGAGCAGCCATGTTCTTGGGTTCATCATTAGATATGGTTGTATCTTTCTATTATCATGAACCCATTTCGATATGTATACTTTTATTATTAGTAGTAGTAGTTTATTTTTAGTGATTTGTTGTGTTACCTTCTCCTATTCTTTATTTGTTTATCTTGTGACTGGTTTGAATGACGATTAATTTAATAACTAAAATCAATCATAACTTAATTAAATAACTAGGGTTATAATTAGCTTCTAGTAGTCCCGAGCTAGATCCAAGGCGAGGAAACCAATAGTGAGACAGATCCTTCGGGCTTCTGATATCCTAACCGGATTCTAAGCAATGGCTTCTGAAGTGGACCAGATCTGAGTGACACATTTCTGGTATTTACCAGATGATTGAATGATCATTTTGGTAAAAGACGGTTACCCTACATGATCTTTTTGGTAAAAGACGGTTTCCCTACGGGCGCACCAGTGATCTTCAGATTGCACGCTTTTAGGGTTATGTGCCACCTTTACCAAGGATTTAACTCAGTTCGAGAGGTTAAGGGTTGGGTTAATTAAGTCACCAATAATCAAACCAACTTTATATTTATCAGGCCTATAAATATTAAAGTGTCAAAAAAGATAAACAAAATAAAGATTCTTTATCTAGTTCTCGTTAGTACAACACCGTTAACCAATGAGGACCCGAATCTCTGAGACAACCGTAAGAGAGATCCTTCGGTCTTCATGACCGTTAGCCTATTAGGGGATCCGAGGTTGCCATGATAAAAAGAGCTTTCGGTATGGAACACGAGAACTAAGGGAAATGTACGGTGTCCCAGTTCGGGAATGAAGCCTCCACTTCAAGAAGATGATAAGTTCGAGGACCAGAGACTAGACCGCGGTTTGAGGAGCCGGCTATACGCGAGGCCCTGGCGGAGTACCCCAGGTGGACGCACGCTGGAGAGGTTCTGCATTCTACTCAGTAGTCGCCTCCACTTGTCTATCAATGAGTCAACACTTCAAGACCACTCTCGTCTTCCGCACAATTAATTAACTTAAATTATTAATTTTAATAATAAATTTAACTACTTATTCGGAGGATCCCGAGATGTGCATATTTGATCTCTCTACTATTTTATAGTTTTCTTTTATAAAACCAAAACCTTTTTCAAAAACTATTTTCATCAAAAGAACCCATCTGTTTTATTTTTCTTTTCAAAACCCGATCAGTTGATGGATGAAAGGTTGAGTAGGGGAAAGTGTGAACTCTGGAATACGTTACTCAATACTTACCCTAGAAGCTGTACTATGCACGTCAGGTTCTCTGCCTATGTGTTGGTTTTAGTCTCGAAAGTAATTATTGTTTACTTTATAAATTTAAAACTCGTTAAAACCGGTTTAGTAAAAATCAGTCGTTTACCCCAGTTTCGGATATGAATCATCAAGTTTTTGGCACCGGGGAAATGACATCTTTTTAATTTACTAAAACCACGCACGTCATACAGCAACCGTAATTTACAGTATATAATATGTGTTACTGTATATTATGTTTATACACTAATGTATACGAGGAAACATTTATGCTACAGTGTATATGATGAAATTTCACACATTTATAATATAAGTTAAGAATATAAAGAAAACATAGAACTCATGTGTAACATTTGGAGCATTCTCCTCATTGGTAAAATTTGATCTGTAACCTTGGTGAGCAACCATAAATGAACCCTCCGACATATTTCTCCTGGCAATGTAACAATACATAATGGATTTGTATATCTCCTTTGATACTTTCCTAAAAATCTTCCTTGTATATATTTGGTTGGCATGATGTTCAATTGGCTGGCTGGTTCTGAACTTGAGATTCATAGTTGCAGTCGCATGTTTGAGAACACGTTGCTCCTTGCGGAGTCTATCGATAATAGTATCGTAGCACATCATAAATTTTACACACGTGTTGGACCCACTAGAAATCGATTTGAACATGTGATTTGCACTCTCACAATGAGATGTTGTTATCATTATACAACACATTGGTATTTCTTTAAAATATCAAGGAGCCCATTGTTCCCTTATTGCAAACATATCACACAACCACTTATTGCCCTCCAAATCGTATTATGCCATCAATGAATGTCATTTCTCTTCGAATGTTGTTGGTTCAAGATATATATCCTAAACAAGATTGTCAAACAACTTTTTAATATTTGTGTTATTGATCATGTCTCCATCAATCTAAAAACACAGTAAACATATTACCAGGTTAATAAGTGTAGTGCACACATGTATACGACCACACTGTTTGTATTTAAATCAAAATACAAGGGTTAATTAAATAATATTTAAAATATCTATACCTTTAAAAGGAGTTTATCAGTAACATGCCACATACAAAGTCGATGAATGGATTTCTCGAACACTGCTCTTGGTCAGTTAAAACTAGAGTTCTTTGCTTTCCATGAGCTTTTATAAACATTTGTAAAAGCAAAGTATAAGATTCAATAGTTTCATTATGTAACAACTTGCTCCAAATACGGTAACTTTTTGTGATGGTCGATACCGATGAAATTTACCATAATCATGTCGTACCTGTTAAAAAAAGAAATAACAACAAAGGGTATTATAGATTTTGAGGTTAGTGCTTAAAATAAAAAAAAAATTAAACCGGGTTACATGTTTCTATGGTATGTGGCATTGAAGGCTAACACATCACCAAACACCTGGAAAATTGATTTTAGAAACCTTGTCGGTCCAAAACAACGACTGAAGTTCCGCTCCAACAATTCGACATTGAAATGTATAATCTTAAAGATTTTTAGAATGCTTTGTAAGTTTATCAACCACCATCTGAGCATCACCGTCTGCTACGAAATCACGTATATCACGACCACAGTTCTTGTAATCTGTTACAGTACCACGCACATTTTGAGGACCTCCTTTTAAAACAACATGCAGGTTATGTTCTTTAGTTGGACTGATATTCACCGTCCGACAGTTTGCAATAAATTGGCGTGTACAAAAATCTAACTGTCTTCTTTTGTGAGTCAAATCAATGTTGTCGCTTGATATACACCATGGTTATGAACCTCAATGAAATCATATAAATCATAGTCCGTTGAACCTTTGACACGCCTAATTTTTAGGCAAGCATTGCATCCCGTTGATTTAATGTTAGAACGGCAAGATCTTTCGGTCTTTGCATCCACATTTGTGTCCCCGTCTAATGATTTTGGTGTCTTTGCTTTTGAACACAACATGTTCTTGGGTTCATCATTCGGTACGGTTGTATCTTTCTATTATCATGAACCCATTTCGATATGTATACTTTTATTATTATTAGTAGTAGTTTATTTTTAGTGATTTGTTGTGTTATCTTCTCCTAATCTTTATTTGTTTATCTTGTGACTGGTTTGAATGACGATTAATTTAATAACTAAAATCAACCATAACTTAATTAAATAACTAGGGTTATAATTAGCTTCTAGTAGTCCCGAGCTAGATCCAAGGCAAGGATACCAATAGTGAGACAGATCCTTCGGGCTTCTGATATCCTAACCGGATTCTAAGCAATAGCTTCTAAAGTGGACCAGATCTGAGTGACACATTTCTGGTACTTACCAGATGATTGAATGATCTTTTTGGTAAAAGACGGTTACCCTACATGATCTTTTTGGTAAAAGACGGTTTCCCTACGGGCGCACCAGTGATCTTCAGATTGCACGATTTTAGGGTTATGTGCCACCTTTACCAAGGATTTAACTCAGTTCGAGAGGTTAAGGGTTGGGTTAATTAAGTCACCAATAATCAAACCAACTTTATATTTATCAGGCCTATAAATATTAAAGTGTCAAAAAAGATAAACAAAATAAAGATTCTTTATCTAGTTCTCGTTAGTACAACACCGTTAACCAACGAGGGCCCGAATCTCTGAGACAACCGTTAGAGAGATCCTTCGGTCTTCATGACCATTAGCCTATTAGAGGATCCGAGGTTGCCAGGATAAAAAGAGCTTTCGGTATGGAAAACGAGAACTAAGGGAGGTGTACGGTGTCCCAGTTCGGGAATGAAGCCTCCACTTCAAGAAGATGATAAGTTTGAGGACCAAAGACTTGACCGCGGTTTGAGGAACCCGCTATACGCGAGGCCCTTGTGGAGTACCCCAGGTGGACGCACGCTGGAGAGGTTCTGCATTCTACTCAGTAGTCGCCTCCGCTTGTCTATCAATGAGTCAACACTTCAAGATCAATCTCGTCTTCCGCACAATTAATTAACTTAAATTATTAATTTTAATAATAAACTTAACTACTTATTCGGAGGATCCCGAGATGTGCATATATGATCTCTCTACTATTTTATATTTTTCTTTTATAAAACCAAAACCTTTTTCAAAAACTATTTTCATCAAAAGAACCCATCTGTTTTATTTTTCTTTTCAAAACCCGATCAGTTGATGGATGAAAGGTTGAGTAGGGGAAAGTGTGAACTCTGGAATACGTTACTCAATACTTACCCTAGAAGCTATACTATGCACGTCAGGATCTCTGCCTATGTGTTGGTTTTAGTCTCGAAAGTAATTATTGTTTACTTTATAAATTTAAAACTTGTTAAAACCGGTTGAGTAAAAATCAGTCGTTTACCCTAGTTTCGGATTTGAATCATCGAGCTTTTGGCACCGGGGAAATGACATCTTTTTAATTTACTAAAACCACGCACATCATACAGCAGCCGTAATTTACAGTATATAATATGCGTTACTGTATATTATGTTTATACACTAATGTATACGAGGAAACATTTATGCAACAGTGTATACGATGAAATTTCACACATTTTTAATATAAAGAAAACATTGAACTCATGTGTAACATTTGGAGCATTCTCCTCATTGGTAAAATTTGATCTGTAACCTTGGTGAGCAACCATAAATGAACCCTCTGACGTATTTTTCCTGGCAATGTAACAATACATAATGGATTTGTATATCTCTTTTGATACTTTCCTAAAAATCTTCCTTGTATATATTTGGTTGGCATGATGTTCAATTGGCTGGCTGGTTCTGAAATTGAGATTCATAGTTGTAGTCGCATGTTTGAGAACACATTGCTCCTTGCGGAGTCTATCGATAATAGTATCGTAGCACATCATAAATTGTACTAACGTGTTGGACCCACTAGAAATTGATTTGAACATGTGATTTGCACTCTCACAATGAGACGTTGTTATCATTAAACAACACATTGGTATTTCTTTAAAATAGCAAGGAGCCCATTGTTCCCTTATTGCAAACATATCACACAACCACTTATTGCCCTCCAAATCGTATTCTGCCATCAATGAATGTCATTTCTCTTCGAATGTTGTCGGTTCAAGATATACATCCTAAACAAGATTGTGAAACAACTTTTTAATATTTGTGTTATTGATCATGTCTCCATCAATCTAAAAACACAGTAAACATATTACCAGGTTCAAGATATACATCCTAAACAAGATTGTGAATCAACTTTTTAATATTTGTGTTATTGATCATGAAGGGCTAAGATTGGTTCACACAGTTCCTAACTACCCCTATGGTTCATATTTGATCCAAATCATATATATATATATATATATATATATTGGGGGAGGATCATTTGAGAAGAATTTCAATTTGAGAAGAAAAAGAAAAAATTACATTAAATACTTTAACTCACTTCACATTAATAACTCAATTAAGTACTTTTAAATATTTTATCTTACACACATCATGTGACACCCCGCATTTTCATGTTAACTCTTTTACTGAACTCTAGTAAATTCTCCTTGATCATACGTGGTTAAACACTTAGCTAGGGTCAGTTGAACAGGTCTTTCAGAATGTTATGTAACAATAACACATGTTAGGTGACATTAGCTTACGTTATGACACACACACGAATCCTGTATCTCGAACGTTGGTGATTAGTTAGGCATGCATGATTATATGAACTATTGAGTGTTGATGAATGTGAATAACACGTGTATGTGAATTACATGCTTATGTGAACTACTGGGTATTAGTTACGTAAACTTTATGAGATATGTGCACCTATGATAAACATGCTATGAATTGATAAAACAGTAGTTTTATACGAGTTAGTATGATTATTATTGTCGGGATTAGTCTCGGGAGTTAGATATTACTAACGGGCTCAGCTAACAAATAAAAACCCTTAGAACCCGAAACCTTAGCCCATGATCTTAACCCTAGTATATTATTTATAAAAAAAAATAAACACAAACCCTACCTACCCTACTTGCGCCGTGGACAAGGAGGCACCCCACACCCACCTTTCAATCTCAATCTTCATCAATTTCCCACTAGTTCAAGTTGATTCGGGTGCTATCTTGAGGTTTTAAGGATTCTAGCATTGCAAGGTATATGTTTTATGTGTTATACGAGTAATTATAATGCTTGAAAAGTTGTAAAACTCTAAGAAATATGCATGTTAAAAATCGCAAATCATGTATGTAGGATATCTTGGATGTTTGTTGTGATTGTTGATGAGTATTGTTGATAAAAATCATATCAAGGGTATGTGGTACGTAAATAGATAGATTTAAATGTGATAATATGGATTGAATTCTCTTAATATGAGTTATTTTATGATTATGGGTTAATAAGAATGATTAGGGTTCATGAGAAGCATGTTATTAGAATTCTGATTTTCTGACAGATTCATTGTGACGAATTGTAGGGCTGTTATAAGGTGATTAACATGTGTAATCTGATTGTTTTCTAATGCTAAAACATAACTTATGATGTTAGCTTTTCAAAAAGTCCAAAATCATGCGTTTTGGACTTGTTTTTATATGTATTCATGATTTTATAAGTTTAAAGTTCATATCAGATTTTCGGAATTATAAATTGGGTCAATTTTAAACGGTCATAACTCGAGATTTACAAAGGGTAAAGTTATGAAATTTGGACAATAGGTCTATATTGGAGAAACGTGTCTTTTCCAATTGGATTCACCTCGTTTGAGTCAATACACAATTTTTGGGAATTTTTCTACTAAACTGACCTGCTGTGGAAATTTTCTGGACATAGCTATGTTGTACAAATTTTAATAATTTTTGTGTTTGGTTGTGAGAGAAAAAAAAAATATGGGTTATCAAATGAATCCCAATGAATATTCAGTAAACATTTGGGAGTTTAATTCGTTCGTTAAGTATTTTAAATAATTCGTTTTTCACAGCGTACAATCTGCCCTGGAAACGCAGATTGTGTAAGGGATGTTTACGTGACTATTTGGAGTCTTATATGGTATGTATTTGACATGAACTTGCATGAATACTTATATGAGATGTGTATGAGGTATAAAACTGATAATAATCAATATGATCACCAACGGGATACGTAGGACTTACTTGTGCATGTATAGTCATTAGGTGTCACTACACGGTTTGAACTTTAAAAGTCTTGGACAAACGAGTTGTATGGTGTGTTGGTTATGCACATATACTCACCTAGTGACATTTGTAATAGGGAGTCGGTAGCTCATTTCTGTTTGAGGAATTTGGATTATTCACGTGCAACCTAAGGTGAGTTTCACTACTCTTTTCTCAAATGCATGCGTCTCGGGTTGAGACAACGTACTTAACTTTTTCTAGTCCAGGTTGCGACTACTATTTTCTAGTCCGGTTTGGGACTACTTACACATCCCGGGTTGGGATGCTATGGATCCTTGTGTGGGTCGGTGTTTGACTCCTTATGTGAGTCGGATTTTGCTAGTTCGCAAACTGTGTCCTTGATGAACTACACCAACTCTATCATCTGTAAGTCCTTCACGTACCGAATGAGTTGCCGGGTTATGGCAAGCGGGTTATTAGTTGATAGCGCTATTAGGTATTACAAACCTCATACCGGCTCGGGGAGTGCGGGAGTGAACTATAACTTAACAGATTTTATCATTGTTGATAGGCAATGATGTAAGGCATGCAGCTCACATTTGTGACTACAAGTACATCAGCAGTTCGGTATATCGGTGTTAGTTATCATGAATGGGTTAGCTACCCTTGACATGCGATGAACTAGTGTTTACACGGTTCTTGGAACCAACTCAATTACTTGTTTACGTGGTTTTGGAAACCAGCGCACTTACATATTCATTTACTTTACTTAGTGAACTCACCAACATTGTTTGTTGACCCACGATATACATGCTTTTGCATGTAGTTAGCTTCCGGTGCCAGGATTAGCAAGCACTGCACACTTCACTGCATTTGGGGTCTTGGGCATACACCTAAATTACATATTATGCTTTACATTTTCTTTCATATGATTTTGATTTGGGCGCGTTGTTTTGCGCATGGTTTTAAAAGGTTTAAATTTGGTTTACGCTTCTGCAGCTTAACCTAACTTGGTTTTTGAAAGCGAACTAAATGGTTTGGGAATTTAGAGTTCGTTCAAATGACTTATGGCTATGGGATCCTGGTATGTCATGCGCCTCGCGGTATAAACCCCGCAGTGGAAATTAGAGGGTGTGACAGATTGGTATCAGAGCCATTGGTTATAGTGAACTAGGACTGCATGTTGAGTCTAGTCTATAATCATCATAGCATAAGTACACTCACAACTTAAGTGCACAACTAGCTTTTAGCTACATATATATACAACACATGATTTTGGGAGATATGTTATCTTCTAGTTCTAGACCTAATTCTGAACACGTCAATGGTGGGAACCCAGGGTTACACCAGGTGGCGCATTACTGGGAGTAGTATCCTAACAAACCTCATGGATGAGGAAACAACAATTGTATAGGGGAGAAAGCCCTTGCGAGCGTTGTGGCGCACGTACACAGGAAAGCTGCACGATGCGCATGACGTGATACCATCAAACCGAATCAACTGTGAGGAATTCAAATACTGAGACTTATCCTTTTTCACTGAGCAAGGAGACAATTAGTTTCTGTTCCTTGTTACTTGATCTTTCTTACTTCCATTTGAAATTCAGAGGGGACTGGGTTACACATATAGAACTTATTTCTTACTTTAGTACCTTACACCTAGTATGAGCGGGCAGACGTATGACTGCATATCCCAATTACTCATAAGTATATGGTAGATTCATGGGAACACATTAGATTGGGGCTTGTTACACACACTCTTGGGGAGTTACGAAGGTCTGCGATGCTGTGCAACATCTCAAAAAAAGACGAAACCTACTAGTGACTGATAGTCACGATTGGAGGAAAGAATGGTGTTGTTGACCATTGAGCTGACTTACACAGGACCGGAGAAGGAGACTGTACGTGATGAGAACCATATAACACTGACATCGCAAAAGAGGAAGGATAAGGGATGGAAGGGGGACCTGAGCAGGACGAGCACATGGAAAGTGAGGATGAAGGCTCTACTATCTAGACAGAGCATGGCGACGATTGGCTCATACCTTTTCTTACCTATCTTTTCTTTCAATCCCCTTTTCTATCTTAGATAAGACTGAGTTCTTATGATCAACGATAGTGTGGTTGAAGCCCTCGCATCTTTCCAAGCTAGTAAAGATCTATTTTGCTAAATCATTCTTTTCCCCTGACTTCCACGTTTGAACTTCCTTATACCTTGAACGCCCATCGTATTTTCAATCCTTTTATTGGTTGTAAACCTCGATAACTCCAACGAAACTGAAGGAGACCATCTGATTGCTTCGATAGTATAAGTCTTTTGTGACGACCGAGAAAATTTTTCTTTTTATCGCTTCGTTCTCTTTGACTTCGGGAAATTTTCGGGACGAAAATTCTTTCAACGTGGGGATGATGTGACACCTGGCATGTTCGGCTTAAACATAATAGTAACATCTAAGTCTACCTTAGCGAGAAACGTTTATAAACAAACTTAACTGGGTTAGTTGAGTCGGGTCAGATTAGGATTGTCCAGGGTTCAATGATCTGGAGGATCATTGGGAGTCATTTTGGGGAATACACTAGTACCGGGTTCCGTTGTTGGTGACATTACATGAACTAATTAAGTATATGTGTAGATTATGGGTCGTGTGGTGGATTGTATACTTATACTTGCTTAAACGATGTACAAATGATTATACGTGCTTAAATATGCTAAGTATAGACTATGGATGCATGCTTATGTGTTAAGATGTGTTAGAATGCGTTAAACATGACAAACTGGAAATCTGGAAAAAAATTAACATGTGTTAAAAAGTGCTGATGACCTGAAAGTGGAAAGTGGGCGAATGTGGAAATGGAACCTGAGAAAGTGGGCGAATGTAGAAACAAAGTGGGCGAATGTGGAAAGATTCCACATTCGACCATTACAAATGGGCGAATGTGGAAAAGTTCCACATTCGACCATATGAAGGGGGCGAACCTGGACCTGGTATAAAAACCATCCGTAGCCATTTTTCACCATTTCACAAACCCTAAACGCCTCCAAACACTCTCTATCAGCTATTATCATTGGGGAAGGAGTTTTTGAGCTTGTTTTTCATAACCTAACTCTCTAAATCATTACAAGTGAAAATCTAAGGTGTGTTCTTCATTCCAAATCCTTTTTAAACAATTTTGACTTGTTTTCATCTAAACCCCAAGGGTCCAGATCTGATATCAACATGTTTTATGAGTAAAAACCTTTCTAATATCTTTCTAAATAAAACCTATTCATAAACAATGAGTTTTTATACAAAATAACATGTGTTAATGTAGTATTATGCATTGTTTGATGATTACTTGTTGTATAGATGATATGACAACAACCTAGGATTGTTATTAATGAGGAGTTATGATTGAAACATGTTACAATTGATTGTTGAAGGTGTTTTTGTCGTTTAAAGGAATTTTTAGTTAGATTTAGGGCTTGTTTTTGGATGGTAATGATAAGGTTATGATAGGGGGTTTCTTGTTCATGATAATTTGAGTATGTTGAGCTGATGATTGATTAATTTCAGAAAGTTTCCTAATTGGGTAATGATTTCATGCATGATGATGTGACATCTCCATAATTTACTATTTTAGGAAACTTGTAAAACGGATAGATTTTGGGGTAAAATCGGTAGGGATTCGTAGGAATATGTTAATGATGCTTGACTGCTGTAACTCATGGTGTTTCGTGATGTTTTCAGACGTTTTCGACGCGTTTTTGGGAAAATTATACAGCAGGGTCGAACCTGGAGCACCTTCGACCAGTCGAACGGGCGAAGGTGGTTCTCCAGGGTCGAACCTGGAAACTAAAGGGGCGAACGAACCACAAATGGGCGAAGGTGGGAGAGAAAGGGGCGAAGGTGGAAGTTCAAGGCCACATTCGACCAATTAAAGTCACCTTCGACCACTCCAAGCTACGTTCGACCCTACGTTAACAGAAATGAGATTTTTGATGCAAACTAAGTGTTTTATGCTTGAAACTTATGTGTTAAACTTATGTGCATGACTAATTGATGTAATGGGTCACCAACGGGATGTCGGGTCGGTCTGGGATGTCCGGTTAACGTTTAAACACACTTTTTAACACACGTAGTCAAGATCTGGACAATCGGGGACTTGCTAGCCTTCGGGTTAGTAGTCATCACACTTATGTAAACTCATTGATAGGTTGTCATTAGTTGGGATTATCATACACGTGATGGAATTCTAGTTATCGGAAGACGCACTATAAGGTGAGTTTCACGGCCCCACTCTTTTACTGGTTTTACATTTTCGGGGGAGAAAACATGCTGTGTCCTTTAAACGTGAGTCAACTATGTTTTCAAATAAAGGCGTTTCAACTATGTTTTGGTATTCATGAATTCATTGGGTTTGGAGTATTCATTATGTTTTCACGTATTCATTATGTTTTGGAGTATTCATTATATTACTATGCGATCTTTGGAAGTCCCGGGGGAAACCATGAATGTGCGGGGATGCACAACGGGGGAAATGTGGATAGCGCTATTTGGGCTTGACCGGCCCCACTCGACGGCTTGGAGGGCCGGGCGGGTGCATATTGTGTCTTAGGTATTCAGTATTCATTATGCAGTATTCAGTATTCAGTATTCATTCGGGCACGTATTCAGTATTCACAGTATTCGAGTCCAGTAATGGTTTTCCAATCGCAGTAGTAACAGGTATTCATATGATTTGCATGCATGTGGTCTGGATTGATCATGGGTATTCACTTGGAATTGGTATACATTTGGAGTCGGTATTCATTAAAAACCTGTGAACTCACCGGCATTATTTGCTGACGTATTTAGCATGTTTGTCTCAGGTCGCTAAGGTAGCAGCTGTCGATAGGCGCACAGAGTCTCACGGCGTCTAGGATTCATGTGCATCACATTTAGTATTTTCAGACTTTCGTACTTTTGATTTCACATCGTAATAAAGTTTTACGCTTCCGCAGCGTTGGATCATTTATGAAAACTTAATGGTTTGATTATGTCTTTTTTTACGTATCATATAGTGTTGTTTATTGTGACCGTTGACTTGGATCCTGGTGTGTCGCGCGCCTCGCGGTAAAACCCCGCACGTGGAAATTTGAGGGTGTGACAGATTGGTATCAGAGCCAATGGTTATAGTGAACTAGGACTGCATGTAGAGTCTAGTCTATAGCCGAGTATCACACACGTTAGACGGTCACACATAGTTACGAGTCGTGTCATTTGGTAAACATACTAATCTTGTCGGGGTGTCAGTGTCCTCATCACACAGTATCACATTATCCATCTTTTGTTATTCCTACCTTGGTTCTATCTTCTTCTTCGGGTTTGAAGATGAAGGGGCTTATCGCTTATACTTGGCAGTAATGTACATTGGGGTGCCTTCGGCGCATTCTTGGGATCTTTCCGGGTTTTGGATATCTCCCCTCTATGCTCTAATGTACATACTTGCCTACACACACACTATCATGCACTAGTACTTGTCATAGTACACTCCTGAGTGACTGTTCACTTTGGGATCTTCGTGCGATAACAGTTTCTTTTAGAAATGCGGGTATCGGGTGTTTTGAAGTTCTAGCTTGGAGCACGCCTAGAGGACCATGTAGAGCGATTTGTTATTTCGGGTGCACACGAAATCATAAATCGAAATGCATGAAAATCTTGGTGGACTTCGTGTTCGGACTAATGGTCATGCTGGAACCATGTTCTGAATTCGTTTGGTCACTTGTAGGTCGATCTGTTGGTGATTTTGCGTATCTTGTCTCATGTTTGGCAGAACATGTCTGGTCGCGCTGGTGGACGTGCTGGTGGACGCCGTGGTGGCGGCGGGGGTCGCAATGGCGGTGGACGAGGTGGTGGGAACATCACCATGACTCAGGCGGAGTTGGAGCACATGTTGCAACAACAGTTGAACGTTGCGTTGGCTGCTTTCCAGGCTGCTCAGCAGACCCTGGGAAATACTAATCAGATGCAGACTGGGTGCACGTACAAGAAGTTCATGGACTGTAAGCCCCATTTCTTCAATGGGACTGAAGGAGCGGTGGGACTACTTAGGTGGTTGGAGAAGATTGAGTCGGTGTTTGCTATGTGTAATTGTCCCGACGCTGATCGCGTCAAGTATGCTTCTGCTACACTGGAGGGACATGCGTTGACCTGGTGGAACTCCACCACTGCGAACCTTGGTCTGGGTTAGGCCAATGCTATGCCGTGGTCCTTGTTTGTTCAGATGTTGAGGGCAGAGTATTGCCCAAGAGACGAGATTATGAAGTTGGAGCATGAGTTCTGGAATCTGAAGATGGTTGGGTCGTAGATCGAGGAGTTTACTGCTAGGCACAACGAGTTGGCTGTGATGTGCCCCGGGTTGGCTACACCGGAGTACCGGAGGATTGAGCACTACGTTGCTGGGTTAGTGCCGGAGATTGCTGGACTTGTTGCTGCTGCTGATCACACTACTATGTTGGCCACTGTTCGGGCAGCCCACAAGCTGACCAACATGAAGGTTGCGGAGGGCGTTCTACCTCCGAGGGGTGCTGCTGTGAAAGCCCCTGCGGACAACAAGAGAAAGTGGGAGAGTGCTGGAAAGAGCGCTGGGTCGTCCCAGCCGCAGACAAATAAGCAAGAAGTTGTGGGAGCATCATCCGAGCAGAGGTCTGGGGGATATACTGGGAAACTCCCGAAGTGTGGTGAGTGTGGGTTTCATCATACGGGTGATTGTGAGAGGTTTCGCTGTCGACGGTGTCAGCGTTTTGGTCATCATGCTAAGGACTGTAGGACTACTCTTCAGCTACAACCGGCACAGGCCACTACTACTACCACTGCTACTGCTCCTCAGGGGAGGCAGGGATGTTATCACTGTGGGGATAATGGACACTTCAAGCGGGATTGTCCTAAGCTGAACCAAGGGACTGCAGGTGGTGCTGGGAATGAAGGCGGCGGTCGAACTACTCGTGGTCATGTCTACGTCATTGGCGCTAGGGAGAACCAGGAGGATCCTGACATTGTTACTGGTGAGTATTCTTTTCTTGATTCTCGTTATGCTCGTATTCATTCTCGTTCGCATTGTTTGGCAATTCGTATTCATTGTGTGCCTTCAGTTTGGTATTTGGTCATCGTTTTGCATTCATGAGTCTGATGTGGGTCCTTTGGAGATGTTACTTGGACGGTACCAGTGTATCATTTATACCGATCATAGTAGTCTCTAGTAGGCCTTCGATCAGGGGGATTCATTGTTTTCTATTCACTTTGGGGAGGGCGGTTCCCCGGTACAGAGTATTCGTTGATATCATCTCTCGTTCGTGGTTATCATTTCGTTTGTGTTCTGGGAAACGTTACTTGGGTTAGGTCGACACTCATTACTGTCGAAGAGTGAATCTCGGGGCGAGATTCCTTTCAACAGGGGGATGATGTGACGACCGGGAAAATTTTTCTTTTTATCGCTTCGTTCTCTTTGACTTCGTGAAATTTTCGGGACGAAAATTCTTTCAACGTGGGGATGATGTGACACCTGGCATGTTCGGCTTAAACATAATAGTAACATCTAAGTCTACCTTAGCGAGAAACGTTTATAAACAAACTTAACTGGGTTAGTTGAGTCGGGTCAGATTAGGATTGTCCAGGGTTCAATGATCTGGAGGATCATTGGGAGTCATTTTGGGGAATACACTAGTACCGGGTTCCGTTGTTGGTGACATTACATGAACTAATTAAGTATATGTGTAGATTATGGGTCGTGTGGTGGATTGTATACTTATACTTGCTTAAACGATGTACAAATGATTATACGTGCTTAAATATGCTAAGTATAGACTATGGATGCATGCTTATGTGTTAAGATGTGTTAGAATGCGTTAAACATGACAAACTGGAAATCTGGAAAAAAATTAACATGTGTTAAAAAGTGCTGATGACCTGAAAGTGGAAAGTGGGCGAATGTGGAAATGGAACCTGAGAAAGTGGGCGAATGTAGAAACAAAGTGGGCGAATGTGGAAAGATTCCACATTCGACCATTACAAATGGGCGAATGTGGAAAAGTTCCACATTCGACCATATGAAGGGGGCGAACCTGGACCTGGTATAAATACCATCCTTAGCCATTTTTCACCATTTCACAAACCCTAAACGCCTCCAAACACTCTCTATCAGCTATTATCATTGGGGAAGGAGTTTTTGAGCTTGTTTTTCATAACCTAACTCTCTAAATCATTACAAGTGAAAATCTAAGGTGTGTTCTTCATTCCAAATCCTTTTTAAACAATTTTGACTTGTTTTCATCTAAACCCCAAGGGTCCAGATCTGATATCAACATGTTTTATGAGTAAAAACCTTTCTAATATCTTCCTAAATAAAACCTATTCATAAACAATGAGTTTTTATACAAAATAACATGTGTTAATGTAGTATTATGCATTGTTTGATGATTACTTGTTGTATAGATGATATGACAACAACCTAGGATTGTTATTAATGAGGAGTTATGATTGAAACATGTTACAATTGATTGTTGAAGGTGTTTTTGTCGTTTAAAGGAATTTTTAGTTAGATTTAGGGCTTGTTTTTGGATGGTAATGATAAGGTTATGATAGGGGGTTTCTTGTTCATGATAATTTGAGTATGTTGAGCTGATGATTGATTAATTTCAGAAAGTTTCCTAATTGGGTAATGATTTCATGCATGATGATGTGACATCTCCATAATTTACTATTTTAGGAAACTTGTAAAACGGATAGATTTTGGGGTAAAATCGGTAGGGATTCGTAGGAATATGTTAATGATGCTTGACTGCTGTAACTCATGGTGTTTCGTGATGTTTTCGGACGTTTTCGACGCGTTTTTGGGAAAATTATACAGCAGGGTCGAACCTGGAGCACCTTCGACCAGTCGAACGGGCGAAGGTGGTTCTCCAGGGTCGAACCTGGAAACTAAAGGGGCGAACGAACCACAAATGGGCGAAGGTGGGAGAAAAAGGGGCGAAGGTGGAAGTTCAAGGCCACATTCGACCAATTAAAGTCACCTTCGACCACTCCAAGCTACGTTCGACCCTACGTTAACAAAAATGAGATTTTTGATGCAAACTAAGTGTTTTATGCTTGAAACTTATGTGTTAAACTTATGTGCATGACTAATTGATGTAATGGGTCACCAACGGGATGTCGGGTCGGTCTGGGATGTCCGGTTAACGTTTAAACAAACTTTTTAACACACGTAGTCAAGATCTGGACAATCGGGGACTTGTTAGCCTTCGGGTTAGTAGTCATCACACTTATGTAAACTCATTGATAGGTTGTCATTAGTTGGGATTATCATACACGTGTTGGAATTCTAGTTATCGGAAGACGCACTATAAGGTGAGTTTCACGGCCCCACTCTTTTACTGGTTTTACATTTTCGGGGGAGAAAACATGCTGTGTCCTTTAAACGTGAGTCAACTATGTTTTCATAAAAAGGCGTTTCAACTATGTTTTGGTATTCATGAATTCATTGGGTTTGGAGTATTCATTATGTTTTCACGTATTCATTATGTTTTGGAGTATTTATTATATTACTATGCGATCTTTGGAAGTCCCGGGGGAAACCATGAATGTGCGGGGATGCACAACGGGGGAAATGTGGATAGCGCTATTTGGGCTTGACCCGCCGCACTCGACGGCTTGGAGGGCCGGGCGGGTGCATATTGTCTCTTAGGTATTCAGTATTCAGTATGCAGTATTCAGTATTCAGTATTCATTCGGGCACGTATTCAGTATTCACAGTATTCGAGTCCAGTAATGGTTTTCCAATCGCAGTAGTAACAGGTATTCATATGATTTGCATGCATGTGGTCTGGATTGATCATGGTTATTCACTTGGAATTGGTATACATTTGGAGTCGGTATTCATTAAAAACCTGTGAACTCACCGGCATTATTTGCTGACGTATTTAGCATGTTTGTCTCAGGTCGCTAAGGTAGCAGCTGTCGATAGGCGCACAGAGTCTCACGGCGTCTAGGATTCATGTGCATCTCATTTAGTATTTTCAGACTTTCGTACTTTTGATTTCACATTGTAATAAAGTTTTACGCTTCCGCAGCGTTGGATCATTTATGAAAACTTAATGGTTTGATTATGTCTTTTTTTAAGTATCATATAGTGTTGTTTATTGTGACCGTTGACTTGGATCCTGGTGTGTCGCGCGCCTCGCGGTAAAACCCCGCACGTGGAAATTTGAGGGTGTGACATCTTTGCCATGTGCATTTGTCTCAGGCAGGATGGGGTAATGTATGCTACATGCATACTTAGTGAGTTACAGATACTTGGATGGAGAAGTAACACCCGGTGATGAAACCTAGAAATTTGTTATATAAAGCCGGATGGGTCTGAAATCGACACCTACACTACCAAGCTACAGGAGTTAGATACTTTGTGCTCAAATCTAATTAACCAAACCTTACCAGCGGATCGAATTTCATACCAAAAGGGTGGGTCCCTCATATTCATGGCTTGGCCACTGCAGCTCACCTACCCAGAATCTAACAAATCTTTCACCTGGCTCACAAACTCATTGATGAAGCTGTTGAGCATGGTACTTTTCCGAAGCATGGTGCTTCATCTTCTACATTTGGTGATAGCAAGAGAACGTGGGATAATGTGACGTAAAAGTCCTTCAACAACAATAACCATCACGGTAACAACAATAATGGGGAGCATTCGTAATTGGCTCTGGGGAGGCTAGGACTGATAACAATGTCGTGACGGGTACCTGCTCCTTGAACGACACTCTTGCTTCTATCTTATATGATACTGGTGCGGACTATAGTGTTGTGTCATCGAAACTTAGCAAACAAATAGGGATGGTTCCTACTCTTCTTGATACCCCGTACTCTATAGAATTGGCTGATGGGAAACCTGTTGAGGTAACCCATATACATCGTGACTGTAAGATCGAATTGGATGGGCAATTGTTTGCTATCAACCTCCTACCTATTACCTTAGGTATCTTTGACCTCGTGGTTGGCATGGACTGGTTGTCCAAGCAACACGCATAAATTCTCTGTCAGGAGAAGATTGTTCGTGTCCCCCTCCCTAGTGGAGAACTTTTATCTATTCAAGGTGATCATGGTAGTGCCATGGTAAGTATCATCTCCTTTTTGAAAGCCCAGAAGTGTATTCGTAAGGGCTGTCCAGCCATTTTGGCTAACGTATCTGACACTCGAGCTGAAACTGAAACTAAGATTTAGGACATCCTAGTAGTCCGAGATTTCCCAGATGTCTTTCCAGAAGAATTACCTGGACTTCCACCTGTTCGTCAAGCGGAGTTTCAAATTGATCTTGTACCTGGAGCAGTTCTAGTTGCACGCACACCATACTGCCTAGCACCAGGCGAACTTCAAGAACTGATTACCCAACTCCAAGAGCTATTGGATAGGGGCTTTACTAGACCTAGTTCTTCGCCATGGGGAGCTCCAGTTCTGTTTGATAAGAAGAAGGATGGGAGTTTCCACATGTGTATCGGAAGTTGAACAAAGTAACGGTTAAGAACCGCTACCCTTTTACCTCGTATTGATGACTTGTTCGACCAACTTCAAGGGTCGAGTTTCTATTCTAAGATTGACTTGAGGTTAGGATATCATCAACTTAGAGTCCGAGAGAAGGATGTGGCGAAGACAGCCTTTCAAACTCGTTATGGACATTATGAGTTTTTGGTGATGCCATTTGGGCTAACCAATGAATCGGCTGTGTTCATGGATCTATTGAACCACGTGTGCAAGCCTTATTTGGACAAAGTCGTCATAGTGTTCATAGATGACATACTGATTTATTCCAAGAGCAGGGAAGAGCACGAGCAACACCTGCAGCTGATCTTGGAACTCTTGAGAAATGAACAGTTGTATGCAAAATTCTCTAAATGTGACTTTTGGATTCGAGAAGTCCAATTTCTTGGACATGTGGTTAACAAGGCAGGAATACATGTCGATTCCGCCAAGATTGATGCTATTAAAAAGTGGGAGGCTCCAAAACTCCCACAGAGGTGCGACAGTTTCTTGGTCTTGCGGGATATTATCGTATATTCATTGAGGGATTCTCTAAGATCACTCAACCCTTCACTGCTTGACACAGAAGGGTATTACTTACAAGTGGGGAGATGCCCAAGAATCTGCTTTTCAATTATTAAAGTCAAAACTTTGCAATGCACCTATACTATCACTACCTGGGGGTATAGAGGACTTCGTGGTGTACTGTGATGCGTCTATCCAAGGGTTAGGGTGTGTGCTGATGCAGCGTGATAAGGTGATCGCGTATGCCTCACGTCAATTAAAGGTTCATGAGAAGAATTACACCACCCATGACTTGGAACTGGGAGCAATGGTTTTTGCTCTAAAGATCTGGAGGCATTATTTCTATGGAGCGAAGTGTACGATATTCACTGACCACAAGAGCCTCCAACTCATATTCGATCAAAAGGAGCTAAACATGCGACAGCGTCGATGGGTCAAGTTTCTGAATGATTATGACTGTGCCATCAAGTATCATCCCGGGAAAGCTAACGTAGTAACTGATGCCCTCGGTCGTAAGGAAACGAAACCCAAACGAGTGCGAGCTTTACAACTTACCGTACATTCTAATCATCCTGATAAGATACGTGAAGCCCAGGGCGAGGGTTTGAAAGAAGAAAACATTGGGATTGAAACTTTACATGGTGCGGATAAGCACTTGGAACTGAAGACGGATGGTCTTCAATACTTTATGAATCGAGTCTCGATACCACGTTTTGGGGATCTCGGACAACTGGTGCTCGATGAAGCTCACACCTCTCGGTATTCGATACATCCTGTTTCGGACAAGAGGTACCAAGATCTTGAAACTCTTTACTGGTGGCCAAACATGAGAGCTGAGATAGCCACTTATGTTACTAAGTGCTTGACTTATGCGACGGTTGAGATTGAATATCAAAAACCTTCAGGCCTACTCCAGCAACCAGAAATCCCTATGTGGAAATGGGACGGAATTTCTATGGATTTCATCACAAAGCTTCCTAGAACGCCAACTGCCCATAACATGATTTGGGTTATTTTGGATCGTTTAACCAAATCAGCACATTTTCTGGCAATAAAGTAAACCGACTTGAAAGAGAAACTAGCCAATCTCTACATCAAGGAGGTAGTCTCTAGGCATGGGGTGCCTATTTCTATTATATCTAATCGCGATGCGCGACTCACTTCTCATTTTTGGACTACTCTCCATAACTCTTTAGGGACTCACTTAGATATGAGTATAGCCTATCACCCACAGACGGATGGACACAGTGAACGTACCATCCAACAGTTGGGATAAGCACTTGCCTTTGATTGAATTCTCGTATAACAACAGTTACCCCACTTCAATACAGTGTGCGCCTTTAGAGGCACTTTATGGACGCAAGTGTAGGTCTCCCATCTGCGGGACTGAAGTTGGGGATAGCCAGCTAACAGGTCTCGGACTTGTGCACGAAACTTCTGAGGAGATAGTGCAAATCAGAAACCGGATGGCTGCTGCTCGTGATCGACAGAAAAGTTATGCTGATAAGCGTAGGAAACCTTTGGAGTTCCAGGTTGCGGACAAGGTTCTATTGAAGGTGTCACCTTGGAAGGGGGTGATACGCCTTGGAAAACGGGGAAAAATTGAACCCACGATACGTTGGACCATTCGAGATTGTCGAAAGGATTGGTCCGGTAGCTTACAAGTTAAACTTGCCTGATGAACTCAGTGGAGTGCACAACGTATTCCACGTATCAAACTTAAAGAAATGCTTATCGGATACAACACTGGTGGTGCCACTGGAGGAGATCCAGGTGGACGATCAGCTATGGCTCATGGAAGAACCGGTGGAGATTCTTGAGCGGAGCGTCATGAAACTCAGACAAAACACTATACCTATTTTTGAGGTACTATGGAATTCCCGTGTAGGACCGGAATACACGTGGGAACGCATGGATCAAATGCGACTTAAATACCCACATCTCTTTACTAAACCTGAAACTATGCATAAACCAAACACTAAACGTAAAGCAACTATCTCAAAGTGAATTTCGTGGCGAAATTCCTTTCAACTTGAGGATGATGTGACATCCGGGAACCAAGCACACATTTCTCTAGCTGACTTTACTGTTTACTTGCTGAATTTCGGGACGAAATTCTTTTCAACTTGGGGATGATGTGACACCCCGCATTTTCATGTTAACTCTTTTACTGAACTCTAGTAAATTCTCCTTAATCATACGTGGTTAAACACTTAGCTAGGGTCAGTTGAACAGGTCTTTCAGAATGTTATGTAACAATAACACATGTTAGGTGACATTAGCGTACGTTATGACACACACACGAATCCTGTATCTCGAACGTTGGTGATTGGTTAGGCATGCATGATTATATGAACTATTGAGTGTTGATGAATGTGAATAACACGTGTATGTGAATTACATGCTTATGTGAACTACTGCGTATTAGTTACGTAAACTTTATGAGATATGTGCACCTATGATAAACATGCTATGAATTGATAAAACGGTAGTTTTATACGAGTTAGTATGATTATTATTGTCGGGATTAGTCTCGGGAGTTAGATATTACTAATGGGCTCAGTTAACAAATAAAAACCCTTAGAACCCGAAACCTTGGCCCATGATCTTAACCCTAGTATATTATTTATAAAAAAAATAAACATAAACCCTACCTACCCTACCTGCGCCATGGACAAGGAGGCAACCCACTAGTTCAAGTTGATTCGGGTGCTATCTTGAGGTTGTAAGGATTCTAGCATTGCAAGGTATATGTTTTATGTGTTATACGAGTAATTATAATGCTTGAAAAGTTGTAAAACTTTAAGAAATATGCATGTTAAAAATCGCAAATCATGTATGTAGGATATCTTGGATGTTTGTTGTGATTGTTGATGAGTATTGTTGATAAAAATCATATCTAGGGTATGTGGTACGTAAATACATAGATTTAAATGTGATAATATGGATTGAATTCTGTTAATATGAGTTATTTTATGATTATGGGTTAATAAGAATGATTAGGGTTCATGAGAAGCATGTTATTAGAATTCTGATTTTCTGACAGATTCATTGTGACGAATTGTAGGGCTGTTATAGGGTGATTAACATGTGTAATCTGATTGTTATCTGATGCTAAAACATAACTTATGATGTTAGCTTTTCAAAAAGTCCAAAATCATGCGTTTTGGACTTGTTTTGATATGTATTCATGATTTTATAAGTTTAAAGTTCATATCAGATTTTCGGAATTATAAATTGGGTCAACTTTAAACGGTCATAATTCGAGATTTACAAAGGGTTAAGTTATGAAATTTGGACAGTATGTCTATATTGGAAAAACTTGGCTTTTCCAATTGGATTCACCTCCTTTGGGTCAATACAAAATTTTTGGGAATTTTTCTACTAAACTGACCTGCTGTGGAAATTTTCTGGACATAGCTATGTTGTACGAATTTTAATAATTTTTGTGTTTGGTTGTGAGAGAAAACAAAAATATGGGTTATCAAATGAATCCCAATGAATATTCAGTAAACATTTGGGAGTTTAATTCATTCGTTAAGTATTTTAAATAATTCGTTTTTCACAGTGTACAATCTGCCCTGGAAACGCAGATTGTGTAAGGATGTTTACGTGACTATTTGGAGTCTTATATGGTATGTATTTGACATGAACATGCATGAATACTTATATGAGATGTGTATAATGTATAAAACTGATAATAATCTGTTGGATCCTAAAGCTGCTCTTTTAGTTGAACTTGCTAGTTGACACTTAAGTGTTTAGCAAGTTCTTGGTGAGTGATAGCACAGCGGAATGTTTATAAGTTTATAGCTACACTTATCAACAGGAGTTATTACTCCCCCTGGATTCAAGAACTAATAAATGATAAGTGTTTATTGAGAATCTAAGTATTGAATGAGAATGAAACACTTTGACAGATTCTTAGTAAACACGAAATGGAAATAACAATAATAAGTGTTGAAGGAATTCTTGTATTAAAATCAATGTCTAAAACAGAGGGATGAACCCTTCTATTTATAGACTTTACAAATACATGAACCTTGCCAAAAAGCAAGTTCAGAAACAAGTTGCAACAAGTTGCAGTCTTGGAACTTGTACATAAAGCAAAAAGAAATACTAAAGTATTTAAACTACTGATATACAAAGGCGGTGGAAATGATTTTATGTAAGTACTGAAGAATGACAAACTACTGATGAGTAGTTTGTCTTCAGTAGTTCTTCAGTAGAAGTGTCTGGTTTGAACTTCAGAACTTCTGATGACTTTTCTTCTTCAGCACTTCTGAATCTCTTCTTCAGCAGTTTGATCCTTTGTCCTCAGCAGTTCTATACTTAGAGTATTTTGACAGAAGTGAATTAGACTAAGGTTTGCAAAAGTGGTTTCACCAATCCTTTTTGTCCTAACAATCTCCCCCTGGATTGATGAAGCCAAAACCTTACTAATTCCTTATTGTTCTTTTCTGTCCTTCACAATTTTCCATATTCCTTTGAACATGGAATTCTTGAGCTGGTTGAGTTGATCATCAGTAAGAGACCCTTTCTTTGGTTCCATGTGTTGGATTGTAAGCAGGTCTTTGGTTGATAGTTTCTTCAGTTCATTCATCGACCTATATTCCCTGCTTGTTTGATCTCTTCTTGTCACAAGTACTGAGTTGTTATCAGTAAAGGACAATCTTATGACTAGTACTTTAGACTTGTTAAAGTCTGCATTGTAGGAAACCATGGTGGTACCCTAGGTTTCTCCTGAGTGTTGAATGTTTTCAACTTCAGTGACTCTCAGGTGGGATTCACTTCCCTGCTGTTGTTCATTCACATTAGGTATCTGAAATGTTGGCAAATGATGTTCAGTTACTACCTTGGTGTGCAGTTTGTCTGTGATGGTCTTCTGGATTTGATATGCAAAGGTGGAAGGATCCCTGAATTGTGTGAGCAGAGGCTTCTCTTCTATGTCAAAATTAGAATGTACTACTGTACTACCTTCTAGTAGTACCATTCTGAAATCAGTCTTCACTCTCTCCTCTGACTTCTTTCTTTGGGTAGCTGGTCTTCTTTGAACACCAGAAGTTCTAACTACTGAAGTTGAAGCCTCAGCAGTTTGAAACTTCTCCGGATTAGCAGCCCTTGCAGCCTTGTATTTTCTATATGTGTCCACCAATCTTTCTTCTTTCCATTTGGACACTGAGGCTTTTGAATCATAACCATTAGCTACCAGTTCTTCTATCGTCTGAGCTCTCTTGGCCTTTGTGTCTTTACTTGTTGCAAGTTTATTTGCAATAAGTTGAGCTCTTCTTGTCAGCTCTTCCACAGAGAGTCTCTTCAATGTGTGGGCTTTGATTTTGCTGTTCTTCATAATGTAAGACATCAGTTGATGTCTTTTGTCTTGTTCAACAATTTCATCTAGGCTAGCCTGCCTTTGGAGTTTAGCTTCATAAGCCTGAAGTTTTTCTTCATGGCTTAGATCTAAGTCATCCCTTTCTTCCAGATTTTTCCAGATCTGATCTTCTCTGGCCTTCTTTTGGGCTGCAACTAAACTCTTCTCAAGTAATTCTGCTGATTGAGAGATTGGAGAAGGGTTTAGCACAGTCATTGTGGTAACTGTTGTAGTAGGCCTGATAGGAGCAGAGGATGGTTGAATAGGAGCAGTTGATCTGGAAGGGCCAGCAGTTTGAGTCTTGGAAGTGTTAACTTCTGATGGGTTGACAACTTCTGAAGGGTTGTCAACTACTGAAGGATTGTCTTCAGTACTTTCTGATTCTTCATCAGAACTTTGGCCATCAGAGGTTTCTTCATTGTGCCCTTGGGATTCATCAGACTTTTCAGCATCTTCTATTTCTTGAATAGAGACACCAAATTGTTGTGCCAGTTTCTCTTTTCTGGCTTGATCTTTTTGATCTCTTGCTAGGATAGCCACTCTTGCCTTTCTTCTGGCTTCAAGTGTATCCATAGGTACCTTGATTTTCTCCCCCTTTTTGGCTTCATCAGCCTTTGAAGTTAAAGCTTGGGAGAACTGACCTTGAAGATGAGCAATCTGTTTGCTGTTGTGATCAATCTTGTTAGACAGATCATTCATCTTCGTCTGTATTACTCCAAATTGGTTCTTCATGGACAGCTCCAAGTTAGCTGTGTATGTTTGGATGTGATTCTTGATGAGGGTGTTCATCATGTGATACAAGGGACCATCTGGACTGCATAGCTGGTTCAGGTTTATGCTTGTTTGCCCAGGGAATTGGGTAGGTATTTGTAGTGAGGGTGTGTTTTTGGTTGATCTCCTTGTTATACAGAAGATGCCACTCTAGGGGAATCATGGATTGAGTGGGCTTTAACCTGAGATGGTGAGGCTAGCTTCTTGAGCTTAGAGACACCAGGTGCAGGACCTTCACTTGTAGCCGTCAATTCAGTAGTTTTGTGTTTTGAAACATCATCCCAATCAATGGAATCATCTGAATCCCTGAGTACATCCTCAATGAGGACTGTATCAGTTACATCATGAGCTGAGCCCAACTCAGTTGTCTCATGTACCTCTTGTTCTTGGTTCAGAGGATTTCCTACCTTAGGCATTAAGCCTTCATCAGTAGTTGCCACAGTTGAGGTCTTAGCTATGATACTTCTGTCCTCAGGTCCACCACTGGGTGGTAAATGAGTAGTAGCAGCCTCAAAAGTACCAAAGGTTTCTATGTTAGGGCTTAGAGACCCTGGTTCATCCTCATCTCTTTGGTTAGGGCTATGAGTGTCCACATCCATGTCACTATCTGAGTCTATGTCCCCTGTTTGATGTGGTTGATGGGGACTGACATGTGTAGATGGGACTTTCTCTTTTAGCCTAGAGAGAAGTTTGGCTATTTCAATGTCTGGTTCAGAAATTTGGGGTCCTGGTTCAGTAGTTTGGGCAGTGGGTTCAGCTGTTTCAAAAGAGGAATCTATTGGAATATTTTTCTTAAGTCTTTTTCTTTTGAAAAGGATTGTTATTGGTGCTCTTGGTGGGGTTTGAGATGGATGAGACTGAGAGGATGTTTCAGTCACATCTTTAACAAGTGCAGATTGCACAACAGGTTGTTCAGGCATCTCAACCTCCTGAACAGCTTTTCATTTGGGTTTGGTGGGTTTTTGTTTTGTTATCTTGGGTTTCTTGGCCTTTGGTGTTGTAGGTTTGGAAGATGAGGGTTCCATGGGGACTGGTGCTTGTTCCCCTTGGTCATCTTCTGGCCAGGCAGCATGTTTGTTGTGCCTTGAGTATGCTTGTGAGGTTAAGGGTTTCAAAATTTCAATTTTACCCACAAGCACCTCATTACCCAGTTTAGATATTATGCATTGCATAATGAACCTTGGATATAACAAAAACTTTTTCTTAGTGTTATTGTGATGTAACACCAACTCATTAAAGAAAAGTTTTGATGCCCTGAAATTTGTTTCATTCACAATAGAATGAAAGATTGGTTGAAAGGTTGAGGGCATCTGTCATAAGACCCAGTTTTAGGACTCAAGCACATAATAATATAATGAAACAAAAGTTTATATTTTGGTTCAAAATACTTTTTAAAGATAGTAGCTTGTGAGAGAGTACCTTGATAACCACACTCAGTCATGGTTAGGTGGATAGCAGAGTTGTCAAACTTTTCAGGGGCATTCACATCATTCAACCCCAGTCTGTTTGAGAGTATGGCCGGTGTTATGGCCATTTGTCTCCCTTTAATTGTTGAGTTGAGGGAGATAACTTCATCATCCACCATCACTGTCTCAGCATTAGCCCAGAACTCATTGAGAGTTTCAAGATGTATTGGTGGGTCTATGGTGAGAGCGGTGAAATATTGGGATATGACAACAAGATCAATGATCTCATCGTATTGGGACCAGCCTTCTTGTTTTTCTAAGTAGGCTCTGAGATTGTGTCCCTGTTTGAGAACTAAAGCCATGTGGTTTGTGTGTGTTGATGAATCGAACAGTGTTTTTGTGTTGCAGGTTCAGGGTTTGAGAGCTTTCTTGAGATAGAAGGAGGGAATTTTTGTGTTTGAAAGGATAAGTGTTGAAAAAAGATATTTATCAGAAGTTTTTAACCGCTTGGTTCTTCTTTATTAGAAGTTTTAAACCGCCTAGGTTAAAAATCTCTTTATCAGAAGTTTTAAACCGACTAGGTCAAACTTCTGATGATGGGAAAAGTCAGATTTGCCCTTTTTGACCAAACTGCTGATGAAGGATTATCTTCATCAGTAGTTCCCATTTTCTCTTCAGTAGTTTTGAACAGCTGATGAGAAATACTTTATAAATACTTTTATTCATAACTTCTGAAGGTTATTTTATCAGAAGTTAATCACTTTTCAGAAATTATCCCCATACTGATGTTTTGTTCATCAGTAGTTTCTCTCTTTTCAGAAGTTTTTCAAGTTTTTGAAAACAGATGTAAGTGAAAAATAAAAAAAGTTGTGCAGAAAAATAAAGAGAAACACTTACAAATTTAGCATCCCTAGCATGGATACTAACTTCTGAAATGTTGATGTGTCAAGGGGTTTAGTGAAAATGTCAGCTATTTGATTAGCTGTTGCTACATGTTTCACTTCAATCTTGCCTTTTTCATAGCAATCTCTTATGAAATGATACCTAATTTCAATGTGTTTAGTCTTTGAAAACTGAACAGGATTTTGAATGATGCTAATGGCAGATTTGCTGTCTACAAGCAATGGTGTCTTGGTCTCTTTGATTCCATAATCAAGAAGTTGATATTGGAGCCATTGTATCTGTGATGTACAACTTGCAGCTGCAATGTATTCAGCTTCAGCAGTTGAAGTTGCAACAGATGTTTGTTTCTTTGATTGCCAGGACACTAGACAGTTTCCCAAGAATTGACAACCACCAGATGTTGATTTTCTTGACATTTTACACCCTACATAGTCACTATCTGAAAAAGCTGATAACTTGGTATTGCTTGAAGCAGGATACCAAATTCCAAGTGTGGGAGTTCCTTTCAGATTTCTGAAAATTCTTTTGACTGCAATAAGGTGTGATTCCCTAGGAGCTGATTGATATCTAGCACAGACACATGTTGAAAACATAATATCTGGTCTAGAAGCAGTTAGATATAAAAGGGAACCTATCATACATCTATACATGGTTTGATCAACCTGTTTTCCTTGATCATCTGGTTCAACTTGTGTGGTTGGTGTCATGGGAGTGGAACATGATTTACAGTCTTGTAAAGAAAATTTGTTTAATAATTCTTTAACATATTTTGATTGATGTATAAAAGTTCCATTTGTTTGTTGTTTAATCTGCAGTCCTAAAAAGTACTGCAGTTCTCCCATTGTACTCATCTCAAATTTTGATTGCATGAGTTTCTTAAATTCATCACACAATTTTGTGTTTGTTGAACCAAAAATGATATCATCAACATATATTTGAACAAGTATGATATGATTTCCAACATGTTTTATGAAAAGTGTTTTATCAATGGCACCTCTTGTGAAGTTATTTTTGAGTAAAAAGGTTGAAAGTGTATCATACCAGGCTCTTGGAGCCTGTTTGAGCCCATAAAGAGCTTTGTCTAGTTTGTACACCCATTCAGGATGAGAAGGATCCTCAAACCCAGGTGGCTGACAAACATACACTTCCTCTTTTATCTTTCCATACAAAAATGCACTCTTGACATCCATTTGATAAACTTTTATTTTGTTGGAAATGGCATAGGCCAGAAATAACCTGATGGCTTCAAGCCCTGCAACTGGAGCAAAGGTTTCATCATAGTCAATGCCTTCTTCTTGAGAGTAACCTTGTACTACCAGTCTTGCCTTGTTCTTTATTATCATTCCAGCTTCATCTTGTTTGTTCCTGAAAACCCATCTTGTGCCAATTGGTTGCTTGTTTGGTGGTAGGGGACAAATTTCCCATACCTGTTGCTTGTTGAATTGGAGCAATTCATCTTGCATTGCCTGCACCCAATTGTTGTCTTTGAGGGCTTCCTGGTACTTCTTTGGTTCCAACTGTGAAATAAATGCTGAGAATAGACAAAAGTTGGAAAGCTGGTTTCTTGTAAGAACACCTGATGCAATATCACCCATGATTTGATCAAGTGGATGGTCTTTGTGTTCGATCAGTTGTTGTAAACCACTGACAGGTGTTGGTGGCTCATGTTCTTCAAACAAACTACTAAGGTCTATTATGCCTGGTTCAGCAGTTTCAGTGTCTTCAGTAGTTGCAGGTGCTGAAGCAGATGTTAGAGTTTGGCCTTCAGTATTTGATGAATCAGAAGTTCGTGAAACTTCTGATGGTTTTGAAGTTGACTTAATGACTGTTTGAGGAGACCATGGTGCTGGATCCTCATCATCAAACCTTTGATCACCATAATAAGTAGGTTTGGATGAAGTGACAGTCTTTTTAGGTTCAAAATGAAAGTTGTCAAGGTCAAAGAGTTCAGCAAGATGTGCTGGAATGAGAGTGTGTTTTGACTCATTGAACTTGACATTCAGTGTTTCTTCTACTATCCTGGTTCTTGAGTTAAAAACCTTGTAGGCTTTTCTAGTTGTGGAATAACCAAGAAAGTAACCTGAGTCAACTTTGGCAGCAAACTTTGAAATAGATTCCTTGATGTTCAAGATGAAACATTGACACCCAAAAGCCATGAAAAAGGAGATAAGGGGCTTCATGCCATGAAGAATTTCATAGGCAGTCTTTGAATGTCTCTTGACAACAAGAACTCTATTTTGAACATAACATGATGTGTTAATTGCTTCTGCCCAGAAGTATAAAGGTAGGCCAAAATCAGCTAACATTGTTCTTGCTCCTTCTATTAAAGTTCTGTTCTTCCTTTCTACCACACCATTTTGTTCAGGAGTTCTGGCAACACTGAATTGTCTAATAATCCCTTTAGACAAACAGAAGTCATTCAGAGTTTTGTTCCTGAACTCTGTCCCATTATCACTTCTAATGGTTATGACAGGTAGAGAGTATTGCTTCTCTACTTGTAGAATGAAGAACTTGATGATTTCAGCAGCCTCATCCTTGGAAAATAAGAAGAATACCCATGTAAATCTTGAGTAGTCATCAATGATGACTAAGCAGTACTTCTTTTTACCAAGGCTCGTGATCTTTACAGGCCCAAATAAGTCCATATGGAGTAGTTGAAGACATGCAGTTGTTTTTGATTCTTCAATAGACTTATAGGAGGACTTATGTTGTTTACCCTTTAAACATGATACACAGTGTTCTTGACACTGGTATACGTTTAAGGGTAGACCTCTGACCAAGCCCATTTTTGTGACTTTATTTATGGTTTTAAAGTTCACATGGCCAAGTCTCCTGTGCCAGAGATCAGTTTCTGAAGTTGATGCCCTTGAGAAGAAACAGGCAGTGTTGTTTAGTACTTTGTCTTTTTCAATGTCCACTGCATAGACATTGCCACATCTTTTGGCAATTAACAAAGTATGATCTTCAATGATCTTCTCTATCAACTTCTGGCCTTCTGATGATATGATCTTGCATGTTGTGTTTGTGAAAAAGGAAGAATATCCTTTATCACACATTTGTGACACACTTAGCAAGTTGTACTCAAGGTTTTCAACCAGATTGACCTTGTCAAACTGTATTTTGCCAGAGGAGACATTGCCATGTCCCAGCACATATCCCTTAGCATTGTTCCCAAAGGACACAGATCCATCTCTTTGACTGATAAAATTGTTTATCAGGTATCTGCATCCTGTCATGTGCATTGAGCCTCCACTGTCTACATACCAAATGCTATTTAAGCCTCTGGAAACTCTCTGCACAAGATAGCAAATTAGTTAGATTTAAGAACCCAAGCCAGTTTGGCTTTGGGTTTGCTCTTGAGAACATTTACAGTTTGTTTTTGACCAAGTTTAGAAATCCATGTCTTTTTGGCAATGGATTTTGCATTAAGAACAATGGTGGTATCCTATTGAGGACCACCATCAACTTTGGTCATCAGTAGTTGTACCATGTTCATAAGATCTTTAATCTCATCAGTTTGTGAAACTGCTGAAGATTTAGGTCTAACTACTGAAAGAGAATTTTGAGAAAAAGACTTTTGTTGAGATTTTGTCTTTTTCTGGGAAAGGGTTTTTGCTGGTTGTTGTTTCTTGGGAGAAAAAGTTTTTACATAATCATTTTTTATTTGTTCCCCCACAACCAGTTGTTGATTTTTCTTATTGAACTGAATACCCTTTCTATAGCTGCAAAATTCTGTTTTGTGGTTGAACAGACCACAAATTTCACATTCTTTTGTCTTTTCTTTCAAAGACAAATCTCTGACTATTTTGATTGGTTTTAGGTCATCAGTAGTTTTCAGGTTCTCAACTCCTGATGTAGTTGAAACTACTGATGGCTTAAAGTCAGATTTACTCAGTACTTCTGAAGAACTTTCTTTGTGTGATTTTAGAAAGTTTTCATGGAAAGATGTGCATTCTTCCTCTTCAGAAGTTTCACCTGAAACAATTTTTCTCCCATCTTCAGTAGTTTTGGGAGAGAAATCTGTTGGTGTTTCAGTGTGATTGTACCCTATGCCAAACCTAACATTTGAAGCACTTTGTTTGTTTAGCAATAGTTGGTATCCCTTACAAGATTCCACCCATTTTTCACATGTGACCTTGGTGTTAGCAAGCTCTTGTCTGACATTTCCTAGGTCATTAATCATTATTTTGATTTGTGCTTGGGTTTCAATAGCAGAGTTAGTCAATTTAGAAACTTCTTTTGTTTTTGTAGAAAGTTTTCTTTCTAAATCACATTTTATCTGAGTGAGTTTTCTCTCAGAATCATTAGCCATTCCTTGTAAGTGCACATTTGTCTCTCTTATGAGAGCAAAAGATTCTTTGCATGAATTTGAACATAGTTTTGTCAAAGATTCTTTTGATACCTATGACAAAGCAGATTTTGAGGAGCATCCCTCAAATGCCATTAAGGCAAAGTTCTTTCTGCCATTGTCAGGCTCTCCCCAGTTGATGTCAAACATTTTGTTGTCTGCATCAGGATTGCACTCTGTGGTGTCAAAAGGAAGACTGCTCCAGTCAACATACCCTGAGGTAAATAGACTTTGTTGAGAGGGTTGTTGTTGCTGTGGAGGTTGTTGAGCAGCTGGAAAGAGAGGGATTGATTGTTGGCTCTGCATCTGTTGAGCAGGCATCTGTACATATTGTACTTGTGGCACATATTGGTGTTGTGGAGCTTGTGCCTGTACAAAATGTGCACTCCCTTGTGTTCCATTATTCCTGTTATAATTGGGGTTAAAATGGTTTCCAGACTGCGATTGGTTAAAGGCAGAGCTTCTACATTCTCTAGCAAAGTGTCCCAACTTTTGACACTTGTGACATCTAAGTTTAGATTTGTCAAAACCAATTTTTATAGAACTGTTAAGTCCTGGAAACTTCCTTCCTGAACTTTTGTAAAATTTATTTGTTTTTAAACTTAACATGCCCAGTTTGTGCAAAATATCCATTTCTTCAAGGTCATCACTGCTGAAACTATTTAAGTCATCCATGATAAAACACATGTTATCAGCAGTTTGACCAAAGTCATTATTGTCATAACCTGGGAAGGATCTTTCAGATGAGATCCCAGCAGTTATGTCAATGTGGTCAAAAGATCCAAAACTATTTGAACAAGTTGGTGAGTCTTGTCCCAATAGTGATGTACTACCAGGTAGATAGTCATCAGCAGTTTTACCAGAATTTTGTAACTTTTTCTTTTGATCAATTTCTCTCTCAAAAGTAAGTAATCTCCCATGAAGTTTTGTAAGAGTGAGGGAGCTAAAATCTGGTGAAGATCTTAAGACTATTGAGTATGTTTCCCATTTATCAGGTAAAGACCTTAAAAATCTATGAAGCATAGATACAGTTGTATAGGTCTGACCATTTAGTTTTAGCTCAGATATTAATGAGGAAAATCTTTCAAATTGTTGAGTTAAAGTTTCCCCATTAATGTGAGCAAAAGTTTCATACTGTTGAGCCAAGATTTCTCTGGTGTTGGCAATCACCTCTTCAGTTACTCCAAACTGTTCTTTTAGGCAGTCCCAAAGCTCTTTGGCACTATCACAATGTAATAGGCCAGAATAGATTTCATTTGGGAGTGCCATTGCCAACATAGAAAAAGCTTTTGCATCAAGCTCAAGTTTTAGGAAATCATCATCAGTATAGTCTTTTGGTTCTTTTGGAATCTCTTCCTTAGTTTCAAGATTTATATTTACTAGTTTATGAGGACCATATATCACAGATCTCCAACAACCTGTGTTGGTCTGTGACAAGGTATGTGCCATTCTCTTTTGCCATATGTTATATTCATTTCTTACAAGCATGGCAGGTTTAGTGGCAGAACCTGTATTATGAGGATCCATTTTAAAGAGTATTGATTTGACAAATATCTCTTAAAGTGATGGATGTTGATAAAAGTGAGCTTATAATCCTTTATTGAATATCAATAAGAGCCTGTGTCTGATTCTCAATGTGTTAGATTGATATGTGATCAGATAAACCAGTGCTCTGATACCAATTGTTGGATCCTAAAGCTGCTCTTTTAGTTGAACTTGCTAGTTGACACTTAAGTGTTTAGCAAGTTCTTGGTGAGTGATAGCACAGCGGAATTTTTATAAGTTTATAGCTACACTTATCAACAGGAGTTATTACTCCCCCTGGATTCAAGAACTAATAAATGATAAGTGTTTATTGAGAATCAAAGTATTGAATGAGAATGAAACACTTTGACAGATTCTCAGTAAACATGAAATGGAAATAACAATAATAAGTGTTGAAGGATTTCTTGTATTAAAATCAATGTCTAAAACAGAAGGATGAACCCTTCTATTTATAGACTTTACAAATACATGAACCTTGCCAAAAAGCAAGTTCAGAAACAAGTTGCAACAAGTTGCAGTCTTGGAACTTGTACATAAAGCAAAAAGAAATACTAATGTATTTAAACTACTGATATACAAAGGCGGTGGAAAAGATCTTATCTAAGTACTGAAGAATGACAAACTACTGATGAGTAGTTTGTCTTCAGTAGTTCTTCAGTAGAAGTGTCTGGTTTGAACTTCAGAACTTCTGATGACTTTTCTTCTTCAGCACTTCTGAATCTCTTCTTCAGCAGTTTGATCCTTTGTCCTCAACAGTTCTATACTTAGAGTATTTTGACAGAAGTGAATTAGACTAAGGTTTGCAAAAGTGGTTTCACCAATCCTTTTTGTCCTAACATAATCAATATGATCACCAACGGGATACGTAGGACTTACTTGTGCATGTAGAGTCATTAGGTGTCACTACACGGTTTGAACTTTAAAAGTCTTGGACAAACGAGTTGTATGGTGTGTTGGTTATGCACATATACTCACCTAGTGATATTTGTAATAGGGAGTCGGTAGCTCATTTCTGTTTGAGGAATTTGGATTATTCACGTGCAACCTAAGGTGAGTTTCACTACTCTTTTCTCAAACGCATGCGTCTTGGGTTGAGACAACGTACTTAACTTTTTCTAGTCCGGGTTGGGACTACTATTTTCTAGTCCGGTTTGGGACTACTTATCTGTAACACCCCAACCGCTGGCGGAAACATCGGGATGTCACGTAGTGATGATTGTTTAGTAGCTCATGGTGAATAATAAATTTCATTAAATAATTTAAATAAGTTACATACAATTGTTCTACAAGAAATCATACATCAAAATGAATAATACAATGAATACATCTTCAAGCATTATCTCAAATCTTCAAGCAAGTGAAACCTGAAACATGTTAAGTTTGAAAATATTTTGGGCCAACAGAAGTTGGTGAGAATACATAGGTTTTCGAATATGATTGATATCAATAGTTTGTACAACAATCACAATTGTATAATGATAGAGTATGAGTCCGACATGTAACAATGCGTCATTGTACAATCAAACCTTGTGTCGACTGAGGACTAACTCGCATGTTAGTTAAATGTTGTTACTGTTATCGATCATCCCTGAATTTATGCGGGGGGATGGGTTTGTCAGACCTATAGCGCTATGATCTAAACAGGCGGCTTGATCAATGTTAATGATTGAACTTTGTCTTTTTGTTACAGTCAAATGATAGAATAAGTAAATGATAGTGTAATTGAATTCCAAGTTTCAATAATGTAAGAATGAGTAAATGATAGTGTATAAATTATTTAAACATGTTTCACCCCAAAAATATAAAATAGAAAAAGGGGCTATGTAAACTCACCTTAGGTGCTTAATGAGTTCGTGAGTTTTCTTGAGCGTGCAAACACTTAGTAATAATGCCTTAGAAAACTCGGAACTAGCTAGAGGAGATAATGATGGATGAAAACATTAGTATGTGGGAGATGGGATAATAATGTTTTTTTTTTTATTGAATGTTATAATGAGTTGAATGGTAGGCTATTGTAGTTATAGTGTAGAAATTGGAGTTGTAATTAGGGACTACTTTGACTAGGCTAGAATTTAGGAACAACTTTGACTTGACTAGAAGACCATATTTACTAACACTTTGACTTGACTAGGAGACCATATTTACTAACACTTTGACTTGACTTGACTAAGAGACTACATTTGACTTTTCAGGTTTGACTAAGGGACCTTGAAAGGGTTTAAGTTTAATTGGTTTTAATTAACATTACAAAACATCAAATGGTGTAGTGGTTTGTGTGGTGTGGTTAAGGTTTAGCCCGCCAGGGACTTGGGTTCGAATCCTGGCAAAGGCAAACATTTTTTTTAACGTTTTTATATCAGAATTTAATACAATCCAATTTAATATTGATTATACGTCATTATTTAAACAAAAAAAATTAACAAAATGGATGGTAAAGATATTGTAAACATGAATCGGATGAATAAACGAGGGAGTTCTATATATATATATATAAAGAAAATTTGTGTGATGTTACAGTCTCCCCTACTTTTAGGAACTTCGTCCCGAAGTTTACTTTAAGAAGAAACATTTGAATAGTGTTGAGGATAGTTAGGGTGACTATGGTTCAGAGTCGGGTAAGAGTTTAAGGAATGTATAAGATAACCTAGACAATGTATCCAAAAATGAGTCCAACTGCTGATTCGGAAAAAGACTTCTACCAGTCAGTGAGCAAGAACCTCTACCGATTGTTGAGTAGGTTGTAGGGCCTCTACCGACTGTTGAGCAGGCTTGATGACCTCTACCAATCGTTGAGTAGGTTATTTGGTACTCTACTAACTGTTGAGCAAGTATTTCATCCTCTATCAGTTGTTTGATTAAGTGTACCAACTATTACACACATGAATTGCAAATTGATAATATGTACATGTAAGCAATCAAGTATCAAGTATAGCATACGAGTTGTAATAGAGTTACCCTAGACAAGGTTAATGACTCTAGGTGTTTCTATAGCAAATAGTTTATATTCCATGAATTCTAGTTTCAAATGTTCAAATATGGTAGATAGTCGAATCCTCATGTATAACTAAGGATTATGTTTGATGCAACACACAATCAATTTTCAATAGTTTGGTTATCATGGGTAGAAGATGAAGGATATGAATTTAGTTCTTGAGAGGATGATGAAAAATCTTGAAGCAGAATCCAGGTTGTGAGAGATAGTGAATGTGAAGATAGTTGATAAAGAGTTTATTTTATAGTAAGGAGATTATGTAGCAGTGTAAATTTTGGGGTTTGGATCAAAGGTTATAATCAAGTGTATAAGAAAACATGATTGTGGTATATGCCAAATGTAACATTACGCATTTATTCTTGTACGTTACTATTATCATGAATAAAAACGTCAAGTTTCTCATCATTTTGTGTCTTTTAAAAATATTATTTCAATGCATTTGGGCCCTTATACTATAATAATTATATATAATATACATATATATAAGGTTTTAGTCGTCAAAAAAATATTATGCTTGGGCCGGGAATCGAACCCGCGCCCCAAGCCGGGTCACAACACAAACAGACTCAACCATCTAGTCTACCCACACATATTGATCTAATCCCTACTTATAATTAATATATCACATAAATAGTTCTTCACAGTTGACTTGGAAAGTCAACTATGACAACGATTGCCAAAATTAAACCTATTCGAACGCGTTTTGATCCAAATTTGGTATGAATTCATGATCTCCGGTCCATTACGCGTCAAACCTTCGAGCAATCATCATCAATTCGATTCAATTATAGCCAATTAACCACGTAAGCGCTTTTATGAGGGTCAAACATACCAATTCATTCATCCATGTAACACCCCAACCGATGGCGGAAACATCGGGATGTCACGTATTGATGATTGTTCAGTAGCTCATGGTAAATAATAAATTTCATTATATGATTTTAATAAATTTCATTATATGATTTAAATAAATTACATACAATTGTTCTACAAGAATTCGTACATCAATTTGAATAAAACTATACACACATACCATACGCTCATGGTCCACTTGAATATGTTATACGATAACAAACACCCACGCTACCTTTGTAGGAGGCACGTATCCGGGTGGGATTGTCAGTCCAATAGATCTATCAATGTATACCGCCGGCTTGTACGGAGTTAATGATTATGCTAGAATGGTGCTTACTCTAATCATGGTCAAGACATAATGCAACATAGAAAACACATAGACACATTGATGATTGAATTGCATAAATGATGTTGTAACATGTTTCACCCCAAAAATGGTGATAAATAGAAAAGGGGCTATGTAAAACTCACCTTAGCAAAATGTTATGTCTCGTAAAAAAAATAGAATAATGTGTTGTGAATGTATGCGAGGCGAATCCCAAAGACTCAACAACGTAGCTAGTCCAAATTGAAGAAAACGAAAAAGAAAGAATATCAAGCTTCCAATTCGCCAATTACAAGAGCTTATAATCAAAGCTTCAATTGTAGAAGTAATAGACTATAGAAGAAAGGTATGAGGGAAAGTTTAATCGGATTGAAACAATCGATTTAGAGGTGCAAAGTATAATGGGTCATAGGTGGGTTTTTATACTAGTTTTGGAGTCAATTAGCCATTAAAATTGGTCAACACCATAAAGTAAGGTTTTATGATGAATTGACTATTTGACTAAGACTTTGACTGTTTGACTAAGACTTTGACTAGGACTTTGACTATTTGACTCAAGGCTTTATTTAAAAAAAAAAAAAAATCTTGTATGTGAGAAAAAAAAAAATAGAATTTAGAATCATATTATTATTATTATTATTTATATACATTTATGTATGTATATAAGTTGTGAGTTAGGATAAATAAAGACTTAGGCACATTTGTATAATATTAATGATAAAGGTGTAATAAAAAAAATATATATATATATATAAGGGCTTTTTATGTATTAAAATTTTGGGGAAAATTTTGTGATGTTACAATCCAGACCCTATCCCTATAAATTGAACATCACAAACCCATCCCAACTCGCCGAATACTCTCTTCCAACCCCCAATTTCTAACTTGATTCACTGTTCTTGAGCTTTTGGTTCGAAGGTTGACTTTCGGGTTGACTGATCAATTCGTATTCAAATCGTGTTTGTAAGTAATGTTTTTCATATTGGTTTTGATCTTCGGCAATCACACAACAATAACCCTATGATTAATTGGGTTATTGTTGTGTAATTTGTTCAATTGTAAAATCTAGGGCTCGAACGTTATAATTTGGGGAAGAACACGATTTAAAACATGTGTTATATTTTATTTAAACTGGAATCAAACACAACCCCTGATCTAGAACAGGTGGTTGTGTCTGATGTTGGTTTACCCACACACGCGGGTTCGAGTCCCGTGTAAAACGGTTTTACTCTTTTTATTTTAAATTAAATATAAATCAGTTTCTTATATATTATATAATTAAAATAATCAAAAATCAAACGTTCTCAGGGTCCAGACCAGTTGGTCCGGGCTTGTGATTTAAAACCAACGAACCGGCCAGGGCCCGGGGTCGAACCATGGCATCAACAAAACATTCTTTTTATTTAAACTTATAAATATATATTCCTTTATATTTTTAAAAATTCATTTTAAAATAATAAAACTCTTTTATAAATTCTACAAAAATTATATTATGTTAATCTAGTGAAAAAGTTTAACATACAATTATTAGATTTCAAAAATTTATTTATTTAATATATATAATAAATAATTCAAGTTTATTCCATTTTATTTATAAAATTCTATAAAAATATCAAAACAATCTTATAAATTTCCACAAAAATTATTCTGAGTTTTTATAACCTTAAGCTTTTCTGAAATAATTTTTATTTCTGAAAAATCATTTATTTAATATTTTTAATCAATTTTCGTTAGTTTTAATCATAAATAAATCATAATAAATTCATTTTTTAATATTTTTGCACCAAAGTTTTATATAAATTATTTCTGATTATTTGGAATAGAAATACAATTTTTAAATTAATAATTCTGTAAATTTAATATTTTTAAATATTAATGTTATATTTTGACAATTTGTAATAAATAGATTTAATATTCTATTTCTAAGAAAATAATTTATTAAAAATTATATTCATACTTAAAACTTTATTTTGTGACCACCTTTAATTTAAAATTTGCAAAAAGACTTTTGTTTATTTAATTATCAAATTTCTCTTATTTATTAAAACATTTTATTGTTAATCCAACAAATGTTTATCCCCAAATCGAAACCCTAGAATATACTTGTAGACTAGATAGACTTAGACTTATTTGTTACATTATACATAGGGTAATACTTGGCAATCTTTGGGGCTACACTTATACTTTTTCTCGAGACTTAATACTATACTAAGGTGAGTTTACGTAACCATGTTTATGCAATTCTTCATACTTGCAACATTATACTTAAGCAATTCTACATGCATGTCTAGTTGTAAACTTTAATGCCTCATGATTTAGACAACAACAACAGTTTCAACGAGTTTCAACATTACATAATCATTAGCTATGGCCAAGCCGGCGATACTCAATAATAGATCTATTGGATTGACAATCCCACCCGGATACGTGTACCTCCTATATAGGTAGCGTGGGTGATTGTTATCGTTCCAACATATTATTAAGGTGAACCGTGGATGACGGGATGGACCTAAACTAGTCGGAGGTTTGATTATGTCGATTCAACATATCATGTTTATTCATGTAGACTTAAACTTACGATAGACATATGAATTGCTAAACTTTTATACCTAAACTATTTGCTTGACATGGCTTATGTATTCTCACCAATTTCTAGTTGACCCCCCCCCCCATTTTTACAACTCAACAGGAAATAATGATGCATGAAGACTAGATTATTTACATGAGAAGGCAAACTGAAGTCTATGCTTGTTTGGTTTTTGTGATGTATTAGATTTCCACTTAAAACTCATTATGTATTTTCATTTTTGGATATTTGCACTTTAAATTAATTTCAATTAAAAATTTGATTACCATGTGCTACTGTATACTCATTCTTACGTGACACCTCGATGTTTCCGCCATCGGTTGGGGTGTTACAGATTGGTATCAGAGCCGTGGTTATAGGGAATTAGGTTATTAGAAAAATAATCTAGTCTATAACTATAGGATTTAACTAGTACTTGTTTCTCTTACTTGCTTCTCTACTTATTCCTATTCTATCTCCCTCATACTTCTTATCCCTATCTTTACAAGAAAATTGCTCTCCATCACTGGATCTACTCTTAGACTAATAGGACAAAATCCTCAGGTTTAACCTGAACCACCTTGAGATTCCGTCGAAGTTCTAGATTTTAATAACGAACACGTGCAATCTGGAAGGGTGAACGCCTATATTCTGAGTCTTCTGTCTAGGCTAGCATTGCGCATATATCCCAATCAGACGAGGGACCCGGATGCCTACCTGGGAATTCTCGGGATGCGTGTTCACTTATAGGCTAAAGCATGTCTTCATATGTTATTAAAACCTAGAATCTTTGATAAGTCAACATTTTCGTTTATTCGTTTTAATTAATGAATAAATGATAACATTACTTATATAACCTCATTCATTTCATTTTGTCTCTTACAGATCATGCCTCCACGTCGCAACACTCGCCTTAACAGTGGTGACAATCAAGATGAAGTGAATAGCAACAACCACGACGCTAACCACAACAACAACAATAACAACAACAACAATGGTGTTGATGCCCAACTGGCTGCGATCATTTCTCAACAAATGGCGCAGCAGATCGCGACTCTGGTTCCCAACTTATTAGCTCAAGTCATCCAGATAAACGGAAACGGTAACGGAAACGGTCATGGAAACGGGAACGGTAATGGAAATCATAACGGAAACGGGAATGGTCTCCCAGCTTTCACTCTCAAGCACTTTAATTCCTGTAATCCCCCTAAGTTCAGTGGAGAAGAAGGAGCTACGGGACTTCTACAATGGTTCGAGGGTATTGAGAATACCTTCATTAACAGTGAGTGTCCCGATAACTTAAAGGTCCATTATGCTATGAGTGTTATTCACAAACAAGCACTCACTTGGTGGAATGAGGAAAAGCGCACCCGCGGAGCTGAAGCTGCACTGGCCTTAACTTGGGATCAAGCTAAAGACATTATGAAGGCAGAGTTCTGCCCTTGTAATGAAATCAAAAAGCTGGAAGATGAGTTTCATGATCTTGCTCAAGATAGTGGAGAAAACCTTACCTACAACACTCGTTTTCACGAACTTAGTCTACTGCTACCACACAAGGTCACCCCTTTGCCTATTGCGATCAAAAAATACATTGGTGGCTTACCCATGCAGATTCAAGACAAGGTGTGGGGAAGGAACCCTGCTACTCTGGAGGAATCAAAGCGTTTGGCGGCCACCCTAACAGATAACCATGTGAAGGCAGGAACCCTGACTCAGAAAGGGGAAAAGAATACTGTTGCGAAGGATACTCCCCAACCTGCCGTTGAAATCAAAACTAAGGCCTCAACCAATGGAAGGCGCAAGGTCAGGAATTTTGCAATAGACGCCACTGTCCCGCCCAACAAGAAACAATACAACGGGAACCAACCTAAGTGTGACACCTGCCAGTATCACCACTCAACCCAAGTGCCCTACCGTCAGTGTACCAATTGTCAAAGGTATGGGCATCTTGCGGATGCTTGTCGAATTCCTGCTACGAACGCCCTTGCAGCTCCAAATAACCCCGCTAGGGATCCTCCAGCTACTTAACAGCAAGCCCCACCATTTGAATGATGCTACTTTTTTATTCTATGTATTGACGTTTTTTTTATTCGAGTAATAAATTCTAGTATTATCATAACACTTGGATACATGCTTGATTGAATGTGAACTAATTGCTATATACTTACTTACTTGTACAATAGTTAGTTGACTACCAAACAACATACTCAACGATTGGTAGAGGTCATCATGTCTTTCCAACAGTCGGGGGAGGCCCTACAACCTGCTCAACGACTGGTGGAGGCTATCGAACCTGCTCAACAATCGGTAGAGTCATAGAAGGATGCAAAACCCTAATGTAAGGTAAAATGGTGATTGTGGTCCGGAACGTAATCATGAATTTACAGGTACGTTAAGGTAGTGTGAAATATTATCAAGGTTGTCGGTAGTTGACCAATTGTAAACCTGGTAGTTCATTTAGTCCTTCTATAGTCCATCAACACATTTCTTTTAGGACTCCTAAAACTTAATGCTTTGCTAGATTCTTACTCTCTATGCGATGTCAAACGAACCTAATTCAACTCTTAAAGCTCACACCTACTCGACCCAAAACCACTATCCTATTACCAATAAAAGAACTTCCAAATCACAGTTGCCCCAAATTCTACCCAATCACCCTCAACCTTGTGTTTCTTTTAACTTCGGGACGAAGTTCCTAAAAGTAGGGGAGACTGTAACATTACGCATTTATTCTTGTACGTTACTATTATCATGAATAAAAACGTCAAGTTTCTCATCATTTTGTGTCTTTTAAAAATATTATTTCAATGCATTTGGAGCCCTTATACTATAATAATTATATATAATATACATATATATAAGGTTTTAGTTGTCAAAAAAATATTATGCTTGGGCCGGGAATCGAACCCGCGCCCCAAGCCGGGTCACAACACAAACAGACTCAACCATCTAGTCTACCCACACATATTGATCTAATCCCTACTTATAATTAATATATCACGTAAATAGTTCTTCACAGTTGACTTGGATAGTCAACTGTGACAACGATTGCCAAAATTAAACCTATTCGAACGCGTTTTGATCCAAATTTGGTATGAATTCATGATCTCCGGTCCATTACGCGTCAAACCTTCGAGCAATCATCATCAATTCGATTCAATTATAGCCAATTAACCACGTCATCGCCTTTATGAGGGTCAAACACACCAATTCTTTCATCCAGACCCTATCCCTATAAATTGAACATCACAAACCCATCCCAACTCGCCGAATACTCTCTTCCAACCCCCAATTTCTAACTTGATTCACTGTTCTTGAGCTTTTGGTTCGAAGGTTGACTTTCGGGTTGACTGATCAATTCGTATTCAAACGTGTTTGTAAGTAATGTTTTTCATATGGGTTTTGATCTTCGGCAATCACACAACAATAACCCTATGATTAATTGGGTTATTGTTGTGTAATTTGTTCAATTGTAAAATCTAGGGCTCGAACGTTATATTTTGGGGAAGAACACGATTTAAAACATGTGTTATACTTATTTAAACTGGAATAAAACACAACCCCTGATCTAGAACAGGTGGTTGTGTCTGATGTTGGTTTGCCCACACAAGCGGGTTCGAGTCCCGTGTAAAACGGTTTTACTCTTTTTATTTTAAATTAAATATAAATCAGTTTCTTATATATTATATAATTAAAATAATAAAAAATCAAACGTTCTCAGGGTCCAGACCAGTTGGTCCGGGCTTGTGATTTAAAACCAACGAACCGGCCAGGGCCCGGGTTCGAACCATGGCATCAACAAAACATTCTTTTATTTAAACTTATAAATATATATTCCTTTATATTTTTAAAAATTCATTTTAAAATACTAAAACTCTTTTATAAATTCTACAAAAATTATATTATGTTAATCTAGTGAAAAAGTTTAACATACAATTTTTAGATTTCAAAAATTTATTTATTTAATATATATAATAAATAATTCAAGTTTATTCCATTTTATTTATAAAATTCTATAAAAATATCAAAACAATCTTATAAATTTCCACAAAAATTATTCTGAGTTTTTATAACATTAAGCTTTTCTGAAATAATTTTTATTTCTAAAAAATCATTTATTTAATATTTTTAATCAATTTTCGTTAGTTTTAATCATAAATAAATCATAATAAATTCATTTTTCAATATTTTGTAAAGTTACTAGGTGATGTGTCGTAAAACACATCTATTCTCTTATGTATTTTTTGTTATAATTGAGTCTTTTGTATATAGTTTTTAGTAGTTTTAGGCGTGTATTCGTTTGTTGGCCTATTTTTGTCATTGTATAGTTTTTTATTAATTTTTAGTACTTATTTGTTGATTTTATTATTTTATAGGTGTTCATGGAGAATGAGCTCAAAACGAAAGATTTTTAATTGAGACACGAACACTTGAGAGCATGTGTTCATTGACGTCGGAGCATAAACGATAAACTTTGGCCGAGTCAAGAACACCCGAAGCTAGCTTGGAGCATACTAATACTACTCCTACTCCTCATAATAATAATACTAAATAATAATAATAATATTAATAATAATTAAATTAAAAAAAAAAAAAAAAAGCAAAGGGCTCGAGGCCCAATTGAAGTTTGAAACAAAAAAAAAACCATCACAAAAAGATAGAAAAGCGGCGAGCAGGATATATACAAATCATTCATTCGACATTCGAAAAGCAGCGAACAACATTAATTCAACAATTCATTCACAATTTTCCAATTTTTTTGGACAATCGCACAGCAAAAAAGACAAATTGCACCGGCCATAAGCGGTGACGAGCGAAAGGGTCAGGAAGGAGAAAAGGCCACGGGCACGTTAAAGATCAATAGCCAACGAGCCTTGGGTTAGGTTTAGTTTTCGTTTATTATTTTTATAGACATGGTTAAAACTATTTTTATTTATTTTGTGATGTTTAAAAAGATTATGAACTAAATATTTTATGGTTGCTTAGGTTTATGAATACACATGTTATTTGCAGTTTTTAATGATTCTTGGTTTTTAATTTTGATGTGTAGGACTACATGATTTTAAGTTTATTGTTGGATTTGATATATGTGTGTTGGTGTTGATTTTATTTGCAGTTTGTTTATTGGTTTTGTGGAGCTAGGCATGTAGAGATACCCCCTAGGTCTTGAAATCAATCTAGTTCGTCAACTTAGGTTAGCGTGCTAGTATTTGGAGTTGGAGTACGACACAAGTATAACAAACTAATATAATAAATTAACTAAGACGTGCAGTCCATTCTTGAGGGTGAGAAATCTAACTCGAGAGTGCTAGGTAACTAACTAGGCATTGTTCGGTAGTTGGCAAGCGCTAGGGCGGGAGTCGCTACTTGTCCGTGTTTAGAGTTTTCCTAGGTTTTCTTCAGTAGAGTTTAAGTCTGCTTCATAGTTTGAGGGTTTTAATCCAGGAGAGGTTTTAATCTGATTTCTGTGGGATTTTGGTACGCTAGGGCGATCCGGATCCATCTTAGCATTTCTGCACTTGTCCCGCCTTAAGTCTAGTGAACTATCTTTGACAGGAGGTTTATTAGATAAGAATAGGGTCTCAAGTTAATTACCAGATTCAGGATTTATTGCTAGTGTCTAGGGATTTTACCTAAGTAACCAGCCTTCTTCCTATCCGATTTCTCCAAGTTCCTAGTTTTGTTTAAGCAGTTGAGGTTATTTTATTTATATTTAGTTTCTTTTAAGTTTGTAATTATTAGTTACCACCCCCCATTTAAGTATATATTTATTTAGGCTAGTATTCGGTATAGGTTGTGATCTAGAGTTGCATTCGCGTCTTTGGGTTCGATACTCGGTCTTATCTGTTTACTACTTTGCGACCGGTACACTTGCCGTGCGTGTGTAGTTTTTAGGTGAGTCGTTTTAATTAAAGCTTGTGTTATTTTTATATATATACATTTACACACATCAAGTTTTTGGCGCCGCTGCCGGGGATCGAACCCGGGTCTATTGCTTGGAAGGCAATTATCCTGACCGTGTGTAGTTTTTAGGTGAGTCGTTTTAATTAAAGCGTGTGTTATTTTTATATATATACATTTACACACATCAAGTTTTTGGCGCCGTTGCCGGGGACGCAATTGGCACTCTTGAGAACTATCTTATCCGTTTCTAGTCTGCTATTTTGTGAATAATTTTTGCTTTTATTTTTTTTATTTATTTCTTATTATTAATTTTTTTTATTCGTAATATATAATTTTTTTTTATCATGTGCGAGATCTGCGGAGGACCCCATTTTACCATAAAATGCCCTAATTCATATTCATCGGGGTATTCCACGGATTATTATTCTAACACGTATTTGCAGCCGCAGCCATATCAGTCATACCAGCCTTCATACCCACAGGCTAACCAGTGGTTTAACCCTGCAACATCTGAGTCACTAGATAGAATAACAAGTCGGCTTGATCGTCTACAAGCAATGATGTATGAGGAAAGGCATGGTGGTAGCTCGTCAGAGTATCCACCTAGCCAACATTTGTATCCACATCCCGATTATCGGGATGTCTCTTCTCACACTAGGCCTGACTTTGCCGCCCTTCTTGCTAAGCAAGACGCCTTCATTGCTAATCAACAGCTCATGCTCGAGGATATGCGTTCCTTGCTATCCATGCGCACCGACTATTTGAGGGAACAAGATGCGGCACTTGAGAGGCTACAGACTCAGGTGGATGAACTGAAGACTATAATGGACGTTGAAGTCCCACCTCCAGTTCAGCAGGTTAATTTCACATATGATGACCCAAACGAGATGGTAACACTTAAATTACCTGATTGTATTAGTCCCGTTGCTGAAACTGTTTGTCCTTACTCATCTGATTCTATGCATGATTTAACTGACCCATATGATTCTTTACACTTGTCTTGTGAGGATGATATTTTGCAGGATTCAGGGTTAGAGCCAGAGACCATAATGGACGCCTTAGTCCCACCTTTGGTTCAGCAGGATGAGCAGCCTTGCAAGATCTCTAGTTCAACAGAATACCCTTGGGAGGCAGATGTCTGGAGTGATGATGAGGAGATAGAAAGGATAGCCTGGGACACGCATAGGAAAGCCATGATGGAGAAGATAGGGGAGGCTGAGGAAGATATGGATTTTTCAGAATCCACAGGCTGGCTGTTTGAGGAAGAAGTGGTGGAAGAGGAAGACACCACTGACCTGCTTGAAGAAGCAGCTGATGGGGAAGTAGATTTTGGTGACGAGTTAGTTGATTTGACAGCTCCAGAAGTGGACAAAGATTTTGAACAAGTGTCATCAAACAAGGAAGATGAGAAAGAAGCAGTGGTGGAAGAAGAAGAACACCACAGCCAGCCCGTGCAGGCATTGGATATAACACTGCTACTAGTGCCACCACCATGGCCACCACCACGGGAGAAGGCGAAGAGGCACCTGGACCGACACAGGGTGAGGGTCAGGAGTTGTAGAGACAACAAATCCCCACATTACATGCCAAGAATCAGGTTTGGTCCAGGTAAATTTAAATATTGGTGGCCCGACCCATTTAAATATGATAAAATATTTTTCAATTCCACTAATGTAATTTTACTAAATAACATGGACCAGGTGGAATTAAATGGGTTGGATCGGGTCCAGATAAAAGAGAAGCCCCCTGATTAAGTTTAAGTGTGGGGAGCTCTGTAGAGTTTGTAAATTTATATTTATACCTATTTATTTATTTTTTTTCTAGCTTTTCATTTTTTTTTATTTGTGGTCCGTCCTTCGGTAGTGTCTTTGAGTCTTTTTGCAGATTTGCGTGTTTGCTTAGGTAAAGAAAATTTCACAATGAGCGGGTCCCTTGTATTATCTTTATATATATTTTATGAGTGGGAGTTTTGGTAAAGGTTTGGGTAATAAAAGAGATTTTTTTTCTTAAAAAAAATTAATTAACTTTCTGTGAAAAAAGATTTTTCACGTAATGTGAGGAGTCTGGGCTGACCTGTTCGCCTTATGCGACCAGCTATTACCCCGGAAAGTTATATTTTTTTTCGCTTGGAACGCGTGTTGTGATCACCAGTGTCCTTCACGTTGAGCGAGAACCAGATTTTTTTTCTTCTTTCTACCCATTTGGTTCTACCACCATTCACCGCCATTTGCCAAGCAGGTACGTCTTCTTGTTTGTTGTTATTTTATGAGTCTAAGTTAGTAGTTTGAGTCTTTTTATTTTTGTGTGGTTCGGTATTATGCTTGGGTTTTGTTTGTTTCGTTTTGCACAGGTTTGGATTGTACCACCCGTACTCAATCTCCATTCCGGTGATTCCGAAGCTGTTTATCATTAATCAAGGCAAGCCCAGAGTTTACTATTGTGTCAGAGCCGATCACGACCAAAATGCTATACGATCGAGCTGGATTGGACTAGAGTTTTTGGAGCTTACGCATTAATTAACCAGCTAAGTCTTTTCCAATTTGCCCTCGTCTTTTTATTTTTGTATTCGGATATTTTTGTTTTGAGTCGTTTTCTATTCCTACATTGAGGGCAATGTAGTGTTTAAGTGTGGGGATGGGAAACTGTCGTTTAGTTTGTATATAAAGTCGTTTAGTCTGTATATAGAGTCATTTTAAGTCAAAAAAAAAAAAAAGTCCCTGATTTTGAAGTTTGCATTATATAAAATATGGAAAATGATAGGTAAAGTTAGGTGTCCGGTTTTTCAAATAGTATGTATAATAAGAGATTAAAATTGATTGAAAACGTGTCTGATTTGGGATATGTGGGTAGGCTCGGCCGGTAGTAAGGTTTCCTTTGAAAAGTAATAAATTAATTATGTTAGGCTATTTTGTGGGTTCTCATCTAGGAGAAACGGGGAGACTGAAACCGCCACCGTTATAAGTAGAAAACCGTTAGAATTTCTAATCACTTAAAAAAAAATTAGAAATCAAAGCAAAAATCCTGAAGCTTAAGGTGCCTGGCCACTGGGATAGCGACTTGGATTGGTCACACCCTCTGAGTTAAGTATGCTGAGATGAAAAAAAAAAAATGCTGAAGCTTAAGGTGCCTGGCCACTGGGATAGCGACTTGGATTGGTCACACCCTCTGAGTTAAGTATGCAAAAAAAAAAAAAAAAGTGATTTTAAATTCTCTTGGTTTTCTACATAAGACGGTTGGGAAATGGTCAATTGGTCGTTCCTTTAGCTTCATAAGCTTGAAGCGGGATTAGGAGGAACTGTGGCTTCCTTCGAGTGAGACCCTAGATAGACTAATCAACATGAACTTAACACAAATAAAAAGGGGCTTGGAAACCGGTGTGGGTTTAAGAGGATCAATATACCTGCAATCGCAATCAACACGTTAGTAGATTATTAATTAAGTAACCTATGTTTTGAAACTAGATGTAAACCTAACTGTGATTCCATAGCATAATTCTTTTTCAGGGACGAAAAAGGGTTAAGTGTGGGGATGTTTGATGTGTCGTAAAACACATCTATTCTCTTATGTATTTTTTGTTATAATTAAGTCTTTTGTATATAGTTTTTAGTAGTTTTAGGCGTGTATTCGTTTGTTGGCCTATTTTTTGTCATTGTATAGTTTTTTATTAATTTTTAGTACTTATTTGTTGATTTTATTATTTTATAGGTGTTCATGGAGAATGAGCTCAAAACGAAAGATTTTTAATTGAGACACGAACACTTGAGAGCATGTGTTCATTGACGTCGGAGCATAAACGATAAACTTTGGCCGAGTCAAGAACACCCGAAGCTAGCTTGGAGCATACTAATTCTACTCCTACTCCTCATAATAATAATACTAAATAATAATAATAATATTAATAATAATTAAATTAAAAAAAAAAAAAAGCAAAGGGCTCGAGGCCCAATTGATGTTTGAAACAAAAAAAAAACCATCACAAAAAGATAGAAAAGCGGCGAGCAGGATATATACAAATCATTCATTCGACATTCGAAAAGCAGCGAACAACATTAATTCAACAATTCATTCACAATTTTCCAATTTTTTTCGACAATCGCACAGCAAAAAAGACAAATTGCACCGGCCATAAGCGGTGACGAGCGAAAGGGTCCGGAAGGAGAAAAGGCCACGGGCACGTTAAAGATCAATAGCCAACGAGCCTTGGGTTAGGTTTAGTTTTCGTTTATTATTTTTATAGACATGGTTAAAACTATTTTTATTTATTTTGTGATGTTTAAAAAGATTATGAACTAAATATTTTATGGTTGCTTAGGTTTATGAACTACACACGTTATTTGCAGTTTTTAATGATTCTTGGTTTTTAATTTTGATGTGTAGGACTACATGATTTTAAGTTTATTGTTGGATTTGATATATGTGTGTTGGTGTTGATTTTATTTGCAGTTTGTTTATTGGTTTTGTGGAGCTAGGCATGTAGAGATACCCCCTAGGTCTTGAAATCAATCTAGTTCGTCAACTTAGGTTAGCGTGCTAGTATTTGGAGTTGGAGTACGACACAAGTATAACAAACTAATATAATAAATTAACTAAGACGTGCAGTCCATTCTTGAGGGTGAGAAATCTAACTCGAGAGTGCTAGGTAACTAACTAGGCATTGTTCGGTAGTTGGCAAGCGCTAGGGCGGGAGTCGCTACTTGTCCGTGTTTAGAGTTTTCCTAGGTTTTCTTCAGTAGAGTTTAAGTCTGCTTCATAGTTTGAGGGTTTTAATCCAGGAGAGGTTTTAATCTGATTTCTGTGGGATTTTGGTACGCTAGGGCGATCCGGATCCATCTTAGTATTTCTGCACTTGTCCCGCCTTAAGTCTAGTGAGCTATCTTTGACAGGAGGTTTATTAGATAAGAATATGGTCTCAAGTTAATTACCAGATTCAGGATTTATTGCTAGTGTCTAGGGATTTTACCTAAGTAACCAGCCTTCTTCCTATCCGATTTCTCCAAGTTCCTAGTTTTGTTTAAGCAGTTGAGGTTATTTTATTTATATTTAGTTTCTTTTAAGTTTGTAATTATTAGTTACCACCCCCATTTAAGTATATATTTATTTAGGCTAGTATTCGGTATAGGTTGTGATATAGAGTTGCATTCGCGTCTTTGGGTTCGATACTCGGTCTTATCTGTTTACTACTTTGCGACCGGTACACTTGCCGTGCGTGTATAGTTTTTAGGTGAGTCGTTTTAATTAAAGCTTGTGTTATTTTTATATATATACATTTACACACATCACTAGGTAATGAAAATACAATAGGATTTAGAAATCTTTAGTTTGTGCTAAGGTATGAGGTTATAGTTTTTAAAAATAAGTAACATGTGGAGAAATGAAATAATATGATTTGGGTAGGGTGTTGAATATATAAAAAGTGGCTAAGATGGTAAGGTGAAGTGTGATTGTGAAATCCATAGATGGTTATGAAATGAGATTGATTTAAGCTGTAAAATTTTGAGATTTTAGAGCTTAGTTTAAGGAAAGTGAGTGTAATCATTTATTCATTAATTAAAACGAATAAACGAAAACGTTCACTTATCAAAACTTCTAGATTCTAATAACATAGTGAAGACATGCTTTAGCCTATAAGTGAACACTTATCCCGAGAATTCCCAGGTAGGCATCCGGGTCCCTCGTATGATTGGGATTTATGCGCAATGCCAGTCCTAGACAGAAAACTCAAAATACAGGCGTTCACCCTCCCAGATTGCACGTGTTCGTTATTAAAATTTAGAACTTCGACGAGATCTTCAAGGTGGCCCAGGGTAAACCTGAGGATTTGTCCTACTAGTCTAAGAGTAGATCTTGTGATGGAGAGCACTCTTCTTGTAGGGACTGAAGTAAGGATAAGAAGTAGGAGGGAGATAGAGAATAGAAACAAGTAGGGTTGCAAGTAAAAGGAGCAAGTACTGATTATAATCCTATGGTTATAGACTAGATTATTTTTCTAATAACCTAATTCCCTATAACCATGGCTCTGATACCAATCTGTAACACCCCAAAATGAAAAACAGTAAAAAGGGGTTATGTAAACTCACCTTAGCAAAATGTTATGTCTCGTGAAAATAAAATATGTGTTGCCCAACAATGCCAAGTATTACCTTATAATTAAGGTAATAAATATGTCTAAGTCTTTCTAGTCTACAAATATATTCTAGGGTTTCGAATTGGGGATAAGTGTTCGTTTGATTAATAAATAAAATGTTTAATAATTAAGAGAAATTTGATAAATAAATAAACAAAAGTCTTTTTGTATATTTTAAATTAAAGATGGTCACAATAATAAGTTTTAAGTATGAAAATAATTTATATAAAATTATTTTCTTAAAAATAGAATATTAAATCTATTTATATCAAATTGTCAAAATATAAATTTAATATTTAAGAATATTAAAATTAAAGAATTTTTAAATTAAAAATTGTATTTCTGTTCCAAATAAATAGAAATAATTTATATAAAATTTTGGTGCAAAAATATTGAAAAATGAATTTATTATGATTTATTTATGATTAAAACTAACAAAAATTGATTAAAAATATTAAATTCATTTTTAACATTAAATACAACTATTAAAATGGAATATTTCTATTGGTCTAAATTTCTTCTTTTCTTCTTACAAGAAAACTTCTTCTCATTTGAACTCTCCACTATATATATATATATATATATATATATATAGGGAAGATCAAATGAGAAGAAATTTACTGTGAGAACAAATGACATGATGATAAACATTAAATACTTTAACTACTTTTAAATTAATTATTGTCTTTTTAATTAAGTAGTCATTACCACTTTATCCTACACATTATCAAAATTTATCCTACACATATCAAAATTCATCCTATATATATCGAAAATTCTCATATGTTTATCCTACACATATCGAGAGTATCATACGTTTCTCCTACACATATAAAAGTTCATCTTACGCATATCCTATACATATCCAAATTCTCCTTCACTTTGGTTAGTTTTGCTTTGAAAGTATATAACTTAAAAATTAATTATGAGTTTTATTTATTGAACTAGTTTAGGGGTTTCAAAAAATTAAATAATTTATTTAAACATTAAATACAATTAATATATGAAAGATTTCTATTGGTTAATATTTGTTCTTTTTCTTCTTACAAGTTATTTTCTTCTCATTTGAACTCTCCACTATATATATATATATATATATATATATATATATATATATATATATATATATGGAAAGAGTAAAACGAGAACCGTCATTTCGTGTAAGAACACCGGAACCATTTCTAGCCATTGATATTTAGTGATCCAATGGCTAATATTATGCCAAATAATATTTTTGTCCTTTTGTACCCACTTGCAATTAAATATTATAAAGTAGGTTTAGGATCATGTACAAAACCTATTATTTGTGAGAAGTGTGAGAATCAACCTTAGAATGACACATGGCATCTATTTATTTAAACTAGAAGAGCATCATTGTAAATTGTATACCTACACTTATTTTTAGTAGATAATTCTCTAATTAATTTTGTTATTAATTTTGAGTAATAATAGGGATTTTGTTTATGATTTGTTTACATCACACAATTTTTACTGCATTCTTTATAAAAGAATCAGTTATTCACGTATCAAAATTCATCATCATCTCCAGCAATAATTCAAATATCATACTGTTGTGTTTTAGTCAAATCATGGACAATTCTTTTGTGTTTTAACACATGTTTTTGTTCCCAGCAAAACACTTAGGATAAAATCATCTTGTGTTTTTTCAAAACTCTGTCTGTTATTATTTTAGAAAGCATGTATGTATTGTGGTGTTCAATACCATGATTCTGAGAATTGTAGGTCACTTAATGTATCAATTTCCATATCATTGTGTTTTATTTTCCATCTTAAAAGTTTGTATTACATTCATATCATTGTGTTTTATTTTCAAAGACGATCATATTGGTGTGTTTTATTTTATATACCATAAAAATTATGATTGATAAAAACACCATGTGTGACTAACGCACGCTATTGACATGAATATTAAAACACCAAACGCTATGTGAAAAAAAAAATATCTACTTTAAATATAAAAACTAATTCATATAAAACACCTTCATATCAATTAAAACACATAACAACAGAAACATCAATGCATAAATTGAATTATAATAAAACGAATCTTTGTTGATTTTCCATTATTTCAGAGATTTTGTTGAAGATAATAGGGGTGTTTGTTTTGTTAATAATTGACTGAGATTTTAGCAGTCAAACGGTTTCTTATATGGTTTTTAATATCATCTTTATTAATGTGTATAGACAAATGACACTACTACCCCCCATCATTGTTTTCTATCATTAATAATTAAACACTAATTTCAAGATTGCCACTCATTAAATCTAAACCATTGATTAAGATGATCCAATGGCCCAAAACACTTCTTACATTTCTCACAAAAAACACCATTTGTACAGGATCTTGATGTCACACTCTCAAATTCCACGTGCGGGGTTTTACCGCGAGGCGCGTGACACACCAGGATCTCAGTCAACGATCACAATAAACATACAACAAACATGCATTCATAATTATATTTTAAATCAAAATATCATGCTTTGAGCCGTAAACCATCAGCGGAAGCATTCTTGTTTACAACCAAAAGACATATCATTGTTTACAAAGACATTGTTTAATATGTTTCAAAATAATAGACGCCGTGCATGACCTCGTGCGCCTAGTCCGATAACCGCTTCCTTAACGACCTGAGAAAACATGCCAAAAATGTCAACATATAATGCTGGTGAGTTCACAGGTTTTCTTTTATAAAGTGTTGTCACAAGTTTTACAGAGATCATTCCCGTTAATACTATGTCATGAGAACGTTAGCTAGACGTTAAGTGTTTTTACTACTACGGTTGGGAACCCATTACTAAACGTTTCCAAAAGTTGATACCAGCCCAGAATGACTGGGCTACCGATGCCTCGGTAACCCGATAGGTAGAGACAATATGCACCCGCCCGGCCCCGCCGTCGAGTGGGGTTTGTGAGGCCCAATAGATCTATCCACATTTCCCTCGTTGTGCGTGCCAGCACATTCATGGTTTCCCCCTGGGACTTTCCATAAAAGCCGTATAGTAACATAAAGTGCCCATAGTATAACATGACCTTTAAATAGTTCGTACAAAGCATGTTTCTTCCCCCAAAAGTAAAACAGTAAAAGTGGGGCTGTGAAACTCACCTTGGTTTGCGTTACTTGAAAATAGTTAAATGATTAGGTTATGATAGCCCCAAATAGCGGCGACCTATCATAAGATGCGTATAAGTATCGGACTAATAACCCGCAGGCTAACTAGTCCCCGAACGTCCAGACCGTGACCATAAACGTTTGAAAACACTTTTAACTGTTAAACCGACCGTGCCAGACAAGACCCGACATCCCATTGGTGACCCGACATCCCACGTGTTAGATAAACGCAAGACATCATGCAACATATGCAATTAAACACCTAGCACGCGCAACAATTCACCTAGTCTAGCATAATGTCCAATTAACGCATAAACAGGCCCGAACACGTCTTACTAAGTTATTGGGTGTATCCCGGGGTTCCTAACATGTTCCTAGGTGTTAAATCGTGTTCCGGGATGTCAAAACGCGTTCACGACAGCAGTACATGCGATTAGGAAGGTTACACGCGAGTAGGCATTAGCCTATAGGCGATTAGGGGCCTAATCGCCTGATGTATCAGGCGAGTAGGGTCCCAATCGCCCTTAAACCTGCATAATCGCCCTTAGCTCAGGCGATTAGGATGTCTAATCGCCTGCAGCTGCTGTACAACGAGTTTTCGCGCGTTAAACCCTCCAAATCAGATCCGAAACATGCAACAACACCCAATATCAAACCAAAATCATTTACCAACCCATTTCAAGCAAAAACCCCCAACATATCACTGATCTAACATGTTCTATGCAATTATTTCCTAAAATGGCAAAGTACTAGGTTTCTTCTACCAACCTTATCTTTCCTTAAATGGAAACATCCAGATTTCAAACTTTACACACATGTAAATCATCAAACCTCTGATCTAACATCTTCCTAGCATGAATCCTAACAACATTGCATCAACAATCATACCATAATCATCCTAAATCCTCAAGAACATACAAATGGGTCAAAATATGCATTTTCTTCAAAACACCACAATAATGGCTAAGATTCTAAGACAACCTTCCTAATAACCTCTACATAACAGAAGTACAATCATATCTTGAAAACATTCATGTTAAAATCACCAATAAGACCAACATATGCATGTAAACTTCACATATAACAAGCATTAAGGTGTAAACTTGGTTTAAGACTCTTTTGAAAGGTTTTTAAAGACACATTTGGTAAAACAAGGTCTGGAACTTTGGGGAAACTCAAAATAACAACTCTACAAAGGTTAGGGATGAAGAACACACCTTGGGTTTTGCTAAAGAAAGGTGTGTAAGCTTGGGGATGGTGATTTTTGTAGCAAAACGAGTTCCAGAGGTGTTCTAAGGTGTGTGGGCGACATGGGAGCAGCTAGGGTTGTTCTAGAGGTGTTTGGGGAGTTAAGGGTTCTATTTATAGGTGTTTTGACCCGAGCCCTGCTGTATACGCGATTAGGGACCCAGATCAGGCGAGTAGGGGCCTAATCGCTCCACTGTTCATGCGACTAGCCACCTACTCGCGAGTAGGGGCCCTAATCGCCACTATTCACGCGATTGGCCACCTACTCGCCCCATTCCCTTCGTACTCGTGTACTGTTCACGCGATTAGGAGTCCCCCCAGGCTCCTAATCGCCTATAAGGTGCTGGAATGGGTTTTTGGCGCGTTAAACACTATTTTAACATATTTAAACACGTATTCACATACCGATAAGTCACATAATGATTCCAAACATATAATGCATGATATCCAACACGTTCACATCCGTTCACCAATTCCCGGGACTCGAGACTCGTGTGTGCGTTAGGCCCGGCGATTCCACGAATCGCCGATCCTTGTACCCATAGTTATGGACCGACTCCCGATGACCCCGCGGATCATCATAACGACTCCCGATGATTCCCAGAATCATCATACCGACTCGACTGACCCCGTTAAGGACGTAATATGCATGACTCGCTAAGGTAGACTTACTAGTTTAGTCAACGTTACTAACCTGAGTTTGCCGGGTGTCACACTTGACCCTTATAAAGTATAACATTAAAATATTCTTAAGGGTAATATTGTCATGTTCACCACTCCCTCTCTCCTTCTTTATCACCCCACTTGCAATTTAATATTATAAAACCATCTTCTGTCCTCAAAAACCAAAATACTGAATTTTTTTTGTTTCATTTTATTTCCAAACATAAAGAATTACAGATTTTAACATTCATTTAATAGTTAACATTATTACTCATTAATACTACAAAAGTGCATCTTGTACATACTACACTGCTGATAAGAATAACAATACTTAAAAATAAGACAATTTTTTTTTTAAATTCATCATATACACAAATCACATATAATAATATAATATTGAAAAAAAAACATGGTGTACAAAATCACATTCTAATTGTTATAATAATAAAATGAATGATGCAAATCAAAGTATTATTAAAAAAAGATCATTATATTAAAAGCATAAATTACATTAAAAAAGATTAATCAAAGATAAAAAACAATGTAGTACAACATGAATTTGCACATATTATAATATTAAATTTGCACAAAGTTTCGAATAATCTATATGTGTAAATATTATTTACACCAGCGTAAAAACACCCAAATATATTTATAAGTTTGAGATTAAATAAAAAACAAAGAAAATAATCCATTTACATTAGTGTAAAAAAACAAACTGTACCCACCTTGCTAGCACGACGTGACCCCTCTCCCGTTACGCATTTTGCCAATACCACCTTGTGCACCTTAGGCGCATTGGCATCACCAATTGCCGACACCACACTGCGCACCGGTAGGTCACTGGCGACCGTAGCCTTTACAACCCCAATGCTTAAGTCCGCTGTCGCATCACTAGGGCAACATTGCGCACCAGTGTGGTGCAAACTTCGTGAGCAGACAGCTGCCCTCCTCCCTGAAAAAATGGGAAAATAAACCGTTACAACAGTGTAATGGCACAAAAAAAGTTTAACAATGGTGATATAATAATCAATGGAAAATTTTATTGTTAAACATGGGGGGCTTTTGCTACATGACCTTTTAAATAATTCAGGATAGTAATGTTAAACAGGGGTCTTACACCAGACTACGACCCCCTAAAACACACTTAGGTGACTAATTTTAAACAAGGTTACCATAAAACTATATAAAAATAAACACATGTTACTAGTATTAAATAAGGATACAAAAATAAGGGAGGTTACACCAGACTACGACCCCCTAAAACAACACAAACATTACTATAAGAAGAAGAAGAAGAGGAAGAAGAAGAGGAAGAAGAGGAAGAAGAGGAAGAAGATGAAGAAGAGAGGAAGAAGAAGAAGAAGAAGAGGAAGAAGAGGAAGAAGACGAAGAAGTGGAAGAAGACGAAGAAGACGAAGAAGAGGAAGAAGACGAAGAGGAAGAAGAAGAGGAAGAGGAAGAGGAAGAGGAAGAGGAAGAGGAAGAGGAAGAGGAAGAGGAAGAGGGAGAGGAAGAGGAAGAGGAAGAGGAAGAGGAAGAGGAAGAGGAAGAGGAAGAGGAAGAGGAAGAAGAAGAAGAAGAAGAAGAAGAAGAAGAAGCACCCCCCCACCCATCGAACCGCCACCCCATCGAACCAACTATCGAACCCCTACCTCCACAGCCACGAACCACCACCATATCAGATCCCAAAAAACCACCGCCGTCGCCTTTACCCTTAGCCACCCACCCCCCGAAACCACCACCATACCCATCACCAGATCTAGAAAATGATCTTCAAACACCATCACCCCCAGATCTGTACATCGAAGGATTGCCAAATCAGTTCATCGATTTGTACGGATGTGTTTATCTCTAACGGTGCAAACCATTTAATCCTACAAAATATTATTATAAAAGATTAATGTTTTGGAACAATAAAACATATAATTTATGAGTTGGGTAGATATAAAGATTAGAAATAGGGGTAACTTACATATCAAAATCGGTCTATTGAATCTCTGATCGTTTGTGACATTGTATAGAGAAGGAAGGATAACAGCATCATCATCCATTATTATTATAATTATTATTATTATTATTATTATTATTATTATTATTATTATTATTATTATTATTATGATTATTCATCTACTGGATGAATTAAACGAGAGAGAGAGAGAGAGAGAATAAGAGAGAGAAAGGAGTTAAAAGGAGAGAGAGAGAGAGAGAGAGAGAGAGAGAGAGAGAGAGTGAGTGAGAGGGTATGGGGTGAAGCGGGGTGGGGTGGGGTGGGTTATTAATAATATATAAATGTTTAGTTACTATAATACCCCTCACTAATAGAACAAAAGCAAGATTCATGGAACCATATTATTGGCTAGATGGAGTTCTTTAGTTCTTTCATGAAATAGGGGTTCCTAACGGAACCTAGTCCTATATAGGTAGAGGTTCCTTTACAAAGGATGATTTCTGTGCGAAGGCTAAAAAGGAAAATCATGATTATTAGATGAGTGTAATCTGTGGTGTAGATTAATTGAATGACAATCTTGTAATTAGAGTTCAAATTATAATAATAATAAAGAAGATGAGTTAAGGGTAGAATTGTAAAATGCACACTCAAATTAAATATTAAACCTACACAACCGTCAACTAGCCCCTTGATTCACGCCATTTCCAAACAAAAGCACCTCTATTTCTGGAAAAAACTTTCGAAAACAATGGAATGTGATCAATGATTCAGGTTAACATACGGAAGTAAGTTGAAATTTTTTAAATAAGTTCTACCGTCGCATAGAATTTCGAAAATTATCGGAGTGTTTTTTTTGTTTTCGAAACGAGAATAAAGGCAGTAGCCGATGATGAGAGTAAATAAGAAAAATCAAAAAGGAAATCAAGAATGTCATCGTTACCGGCATGGTTCGGATCGCGTATCTTGTATCGGGGTATTTTTTTTTTTTGTTTTAGTTGGGGATATTGTGTTTTATCATGCATGGTATTGTGTTTTAGACTCATAATTTATATGATGGCGTTTTAACTTTCTTTGTGTATTAGTCGGGTTTCAAACATGGTGTTTTAATTGTTTCCTATTTGTGATCTGTTTTGTGTTTGTGGCATTCAGGATTGCTTAACAGTTCTTTGATTTTTGATTGGTTAAGGATGTTGTGTTTTATCATGATCATCATTTCGTGTTTTATACTCATAGTTTATATGATATTGTGTTTTGCACTTCATTGGTGTTTTAAGATTATTAAACATGATATATAGATGAAACACTATGGATAGAAAAAACAAATACAAAAACATTACTGTGCTATAAAACACTATGGATTCAAAAACAAAAACAAACATTAATGTGTTATTAAACACCATACGAATTTAACACCATGTACTGATGTTAGTCCATTTGTATGCGTGTAGGATCATCTAAACAACAAAGATAATGATCAAACAAGTTCAATTCTGGTGCAGAATCCGTCAATTGATCACAAAATGATAATAAAACTAGCAAAACACAGAAATCATCATTAACATAATCATTTCATTCATAATCATAATCATTTACACATTAAAACGTTGTTAATAATGATTAAACACGGTTACAGACTCAAAAGATAACCCTAGGGAGAAATACACACAGGGAGGGAAAACAAATGATCAAAAGTTACATTCAAAAAGTTGATTCAGCCTTATATAGACCTGCATATTCGCCCAAATGACTTGGTCGAATGTGCAGGTTCGACCGTTTAAGGTGGGCGAACCAAGACACATATATCTACAAAACTTCCTTCGACCTCCCTGTTGTACATTCGACCATCCATTCTACCTTCGACCGTTCTAAATCCCACGTTTGACCATTCGACCAGAAACAAAACATTTTGTAGTTCGCAATCCAATAGTATTAGTCGCAATATGTGCATCTACAAACTCCCCCTCGACTATTGCTTGGATTGCTTGAGTCTTCGCTCTTAGTCCATCGCCTTGTTCATAAGCTTGATACGCAATAACGTCTTTTGTTCCTTTGTCATCACTGATTCATGAGTTTGTTTAGGCTTCTTCTTTTCAACATTCCGAACTTTTACAAACTTCCCCAGTTTCTTGTCAAAGTCACACCCAGCATTTACAAACTTCGCAGTAAATTGAATTATAATAAAGCATTATGATGTCTTCATGCGAGCAGTTTATTAACCACATTGGGTCAAAGATGTGAATCTTCTTGAAGTCCTTTGCACCATCCTTCAAAACAACAATAGCTTTTGCAGTCTTCCAATCGTAATACCACCATATGAAATCTTTTGAAAAGTGTTGTGGTATCTGCATCAATGGAATATGTTTCAACACATTCAGTGGTTTATACTTCAAGGTCACCTTGGGCATCCCCATTATATCATCCTTCTCCTTCTTATGGACTATCCTCTTAGGATACTGTGGGGTAAACACGTCCCATTTAGTCCTGCTCTCTCTGGCCATCTTATCTGCAAAGTAACCAACCAGATGGTTGTTCACTGAAGCACCTGACATCTCATGTATGTAGATATCTCTAACAGCCCAGTATGGTAGTGTCTTGATATCATGGAATCTGTCAAAGTACAGGATTCCTTTCTCCTATTTCACCGTGACACATTTCAGCTGTCTCAAGTACTTCAAGCCGAGAGCCTTCCCTTTAAACAAATCATTATGGAATTTGTAAAAGCTACCTTGAAATTTAATCTTTGGACTGTTAGCTTCTTTTTCTTTAATCTTCCTCAATAGTTCTTTCAAAGTGTCAGATTGTTCAGTGTTTGGCTTTTTACAATCTGGAAACACTTCTTTAACAAACCTCTTACTCTTATCATGAGCAAGTTTCTCAGCCTGGCTTAACAGTTCATCAGTGAATTCAGGAAATCCAGAATCTTTGTTATTCTTAAAGTATTATGGATATTCCTCACTAGTGATATCCTCAATCTCTACTTCTTCAAATTCTGGAACGTCTCTGTCATCGGAGTGATTACCTGCTTCTTTCTCAAGTATGTTTGGTATCTGGTTATCACTCATCAACTCCTCCAGAGATTTACCAACCTTTTTCGCCAGTCCTTCCAATATCTCTTTTGACATGGCTGCAGAAACTTCTCCGTCTTCTAGAACAGGATTGTTGTACTCCAACTCAAAACGCATGTCGTTTGACTCAAATATCTCTGGAAATCTTCCATTCATCTCGATCGTCCAGACTCTGTCAGTCAACATCTGGCGATACAAGTTCTTGTCATTATCAAATATCTCTGGAAATATGCCAGTCATCTCGATCTAATCTTCTCATTCCAGAAGATATTATCATCGTCAACAGTACCACCAGGAGCTTTCGAACTGGATTCTCCTGTGTTCTATCCTGATCCTCTCTTTTCACACTTGTATTTGTCAGTGTCATCATCATCACTGTCAGAAATAGCAGAGCTATTACCTTCACCTGAATCGTGTAACCTCACGAATTTTCCCATTTATTTTGCATTAAAGTATTTCCCGATCCATGATATAAAGTCTAATTTATTTCTAAGTATTCTTATCATTATCCGGGCACTCTATTTTTCTAAATTCCTTTTATCATTGTAATTAAAAAAAATCTTCAATCATGACATATGTCATATCCTAATTCTATTTATAAAATCGTCATTTTATAAGACTGTGTTTTTATTTTCTAATTCAAACTAATGAATTTTTTTATTTCTTATTTAAAGCTAATCATTTTTCCAATTACATTTATAATCTCAAACAAGGAAGATATAAATCCGTTTCAAAATATATATATATATATATATATATATATATATATATAAATAGTCAAAGTCTTAGTCAAACAGTCAAAGTCCTAGTCAAAGTCCTGGTCAAAGTCCTAGTCAAAGTCTTAGTCAAACAGTCAAAGTCTTAGTCAAATAGTCAATTCATCATAAAACCTTACTTTATGTTGTTGACCAATTTTAATGGCTAATTGAATACAAAACTAGTATAAAAACCCACCTATGACCATTATACTTGGCACCTCTAAATCGATTGTTTCAATCCGATTAAACTTTCCCTCATACCTTTCTTCTATAGTCTATTACTTCTACAATTGAAGCTTTGATTATAAGCTCTTGTAATCGGCGAATTGGAAGCTTGATATTCTTTCTTTTTCGTTTTTTTATTTCTTCAATTTGGACTAGCTACGTTGTTGAGTCTTTTGGATTCGCCTTGCATACATACACAACACTTAGAGGATAATTCACCTTAGCCAATGTGAGTTAACGTAACCATGTTTATGCAATTCTTTATACTTGCAACATTATACTTAATCAATTCTACATATATGTCTAGTTGTAAACATTAATGCCTCATGATTTAGACAACAACAACAGTTAGACTTACGCTTCAACATACATAATCATTAGCTATGGCCAAGCCGGCAATACTCAATAATAGATCTATTGGATTGAGAATCCCACCTAGATTCATTGACCATCTTTTATGTGGAGCGCGGGTGATTGTTTCGTTCCAACATAATATTAAGGTGAACCGTGGATGACGGGATGGACGTAAACTAGTCGGAGGTTTGATTATTTGCATTCAACACTTCAAGTTTATTCATGTAGACTTAAACTTACGATAGACATATGAATTGCTAAACTTTTATTCTTAAACTTAATTGCTTGACATGGCTTATGTATTCTCACCAACTTCTAGTTGACCCCCCCCCCCCCAATTTTTACAACTCAACAGGAAATAATGATGCGTGAAGACTAGAGTGTTAGCATGAGAAGACAAAATTGAAGTTTATGCTTTATTTGGTTATTTGATGTATTAGAATTCCATTCCACACTTATTATGTATTTTCAATTTTGGATATTTTTTACTTTAAATAAATTTCAAATTAAAACTTGAATACCATGTGCTACTGTATACTCATTCTTACGTGACACCTCGATGTTTCCGCCATCGGTTGGGGTGTTATAGATTGGTATCAGAGCCTTGGTTATAGGGAATTAGGTTATTAGAAAAATAATCTAGACTATAACCTTAGAGAATTAAAACAGTACTTGCTTCTCTTACTTGTAACCGTAATTGCTTCCTTATTCTTACCCCTATCCTACACCCTATACAACCCTAAGCCTTTACAAGTTGACTGCTCTTATTCGTCTACTGTAATCCTGATCCACCTTTAGATTTATAGGACAAAATCCTCAGGTTTAGCATGAACCACCTTGAGATCTCGTCGAAATTCTAGATTTTAATAACGAACACGTGCAATCTGGAAGGGTGAATGCCTGTATTCTGAGTTTTCTGTCTAGGAGTTGCATTGCGCATATATCCCAATCAGACGAGGGACCCTGATGCCTACCTGGGAATTCTCGGGATGAGTGTTCACTTATAGGCTAAAGCATATCTTCACTATGTTATTAGAATTTAGAATCTTTGATATGTCAATGTTTTCGTTTATTCGTTCTAATTAATGAATAAATGATTACACTCATTTCCCTTAAAACTAAGCTCTGAAATCCCAAAATTTAACAGCCTAAATCAATCCCACTTCATAATCATAAATGGATTTCACAATCACACCTCACCTTACCATCTTAGCCACTTGTTTAAATACTTTCAACACCCTACCCAAATTATGTTATTTACTTTCTCAATATATTATATATTTTAAAACTATAACCTCATAGCCTGATCTTGACGAGGGGTTCAAAAAAAAAAAAAAGGCTTTTTCAACATTTTCAAAATTTTCATCACCTAGTACAACACTAAAGATTTCTAAATATTTTTCAAAATTTTTATCACCTATAAACTACGGAAAAAAAAAATACAGGTTTTTGTCAAAAGATGTCCTCAAACTTAATTTCTAAATTCAAATGTCTATTTATTTGCATAACAAACGATTTTCTATATAATTCTTTAATCTATTAAAAATCACTTAATAGAACCTTGATCTTCAAAACCTAATGTCATGTTTAAAATCTCCAACTAATGGGAATATTATAATCAAAGCTCATTTAGTTTGTACTATTTAACGACTTTTTTATGTACTAAACCAATTTTTAAATCCTTCCATCCTCATGAACAAAAAATTTAATCTCCAACTCCCCATGGACTCCTACTTATTTTCAACTAGTTCGAATTTTTTTTCAATATTTGGCATATACCACAATCATGTTTTCTCATACACTTGATTCTAACATTTGATTCAAGCCCAACAATTTACACTGCTACATAATCTCTTTACTATAAAATAAACTCTTTATCAACTATCTTCACATTCACTATCTCTCACAACCTTGATTCTGCTTCGAGATTATTCATCATCCTCTCAAGAACTAAATTCATATTCATTACCTTCTTGAACATGAACTTGATCCCTATGATAACCAAATTATTGAAACTTGATTGTGTGTTGCATCAAACTTAATCCTTAGTTATACATGAGGATTCGATTATCTACCATATTTGAACATTTGATACTAGAAGTCATGGAATATAAACTATTTGCTATAGACACAGCTAGAGTCATTAACCTTATCTAGGGCAACTCTATTACAACTCGCATGCTATACTTGATACTTGATTGCTTACATGTACATATTATCAATTTGCAATTCATGTGTGTAATAATTGGTACACTTAATCAAACAACTGATAGAGGATGAAGTACTTGCTCAACAGTTAGTAGAGTACCAAATAACCTACTCAACGATTGGTAGAGGTCATCATGCCTGCTCAACAGTCGGTAGAGGCCCTACAACCTGCTCAACGACTGGTAGAGGCTATCGCACCTGCTCAACAATCGGTAGAGGTTTTTATTCACTAACTGGTAGAAGTCTTTTTCCTGCTCAACAGTTGGACTCATTTTTGGATACATTGTATACGATTCAATCGCAAGGTTATTTTGCATTACTTACATGTGTGTTTAGAGTCATAGAAGGACACAAAACCCTAATGTAAGGTAAATTGGTGATTACGGTCCGGAACGTAATCATGAATTTACAGGTTCGTTAAGGTAGTGTGAAATTCTATCAAGGTTTTTGGTAGATAACCAATTATAAACTCTAGTTACCTGTTTAGTATTTCTATAGTCAATTAACTCATGCATTTCTTTTTAAGATTCCTAAAACTTAAAGTTTAGTGTTTTGCTAGATTCTTATTCTCCTTGCTATTTTAGACGAACCTAATCCAACCCTTAAAGCCCACACCTATCAAACCTCTTACCAAATTATTCGAAACAGTTTATTCTGTTACCTATAAATTCATGTCATGCCTTAACACAAATTTTCCAAACCACAGTTGCACTAATTTCTACCCAATCACCCTCAACCCGGTGTTTTTTTTTATAACTTCGGGACGAAGTTTCTAAAAGTAGGGGAGACTGCAACCTCACGAATTTTCCCATTTATTTTGCATTAAAGTATTTCCCGATCCATGATATAAAGTCTAATTTATTTCTAAGTATTCTTATCTTTATCTGTGCACTCTATTTTTCTAAGTTCCTTTTATCATTGTACTTAAAAAAAAATCTTCAATCATGACATATGTCATATCCTAATTCTATTTATAAAATCGTCATTTTATAAGACGGTGTTTTTATTTTCTAATTCAAACTAATGATTTTTTTTATTTCTTATTTAAAGCTAATCATTTTTCCAATTACATTTATAATCTCAAACAAGGAAGATATAAATTCGTTTCAAAATAAATAAATATATATATATATATATAAATAGTCAAAGTCTTAGTCAAACAGTCAAAGTCCTAGTCAAAGTCCTGGTCAAAGTCCTAGTCAAAGTCTTAGTCAAACAGTCAAAGTCTTAGTCAAATAGTCAATTCATCATAAAACCTTACTTTATGGTGTTGACCAATTTTAATGGCTAATTGAATCAAAAACTAGTATAAAAACCCACCTATGACCATTATACTTGGCACCTCTAATTCGATTGTTTCAATCCGATTAAGCTTTCCTCATACCTTTCTTCTACAGTCTATTACTTCTACAATTGAAGCTTTGATTATAAGCTCTTGTAATCGGCGAATTGGAAGCTTGATATTCTTTCTTTTTCGTTTTTTTTATTTCTTCAATTTGGACTAGCTACGTAGTTGAGTCTTTGGGATTCGCCTCGCATACATTCACAACACTTAGAGGATAATTCACCTTAGCCAATGTGAGTTTACGTAACCATGTTTATGGAATTCTTTATACTTGCAACATTATACTTAAGCAATTCTACATACATTTCTAGTTGTAAACTTTAATGCCTCATGATTTAGACAACAACAACAGTTAGACTTACGCTTTAACATACATAATCATTAGCTATGGCCAAGCCTATCTTTTGGATTGACAATCCCACCTAGATTCGTTGACCATCTTTTATGGGTAGCGCGGGTGATTGTTATCGTTCCAACATAATATTAAGGTGAACCGTGGATGACGGGATGGACCTAAGCTAGTCGGAGGTTTGATTATGTGCATTCAACACTTCATGTTTATTCATGTAGACTTAAACTTACGATAGACATATGAATTGCTAAACTTTTATTCTTAAACTTAATTGCTTGACATGGCTTATGTATTCTCACCAACTTCTAGTTGACCCCCCCCCCCCATTTTTACAACTCAATAGGAAATAATGATGCGTGAAGACTAGAGTGTTAGCATGAGAAGACAAAATTGAAGTTTATGCTTTATTTGGTTATTTGATGTATTAGAATTCCATTCAACCCTTATTATGTATTTTCAATTTTGGATATTTTTTACTTTAAATAAATTTCAAATTAAAACTTGAATACCATATGCTACTATATACTCATTCTTACGTGACACCTCGATGTTTCCACCATCAGTCGGGGTGTTACAAATCGTCTCCTGAACCATCATCATCACCATCATCTTTCTTCTTCTTTTTAGGAGCATCACCGGTATCCTCATTCAACTCATCATCCTCTTCTTCTTCTTCATCAGATGGTTCAAAATCAACTTCTTCTTCATCACGTTCTTTATCTTCTTCACCAGCTTGTAATTGAGGAGCTTTAGAGTACAAGTCTTTGATCAGATTATTCATACTTTTCTTATAGGCTTTCAGCTTCTTGTTCTCCCCTTTTATAGCAATATACCTTCTGGTGTTTCTCTGCTCATGTTTCAACAACTTCTTGTTCTCTTTCTGAAGTTGTTTAATGTAACGCCCCGAAAACCCGTTTCATTTAAAGACGTTGATAGACGGGATTAATAAAATGATATTGAGTCAAGAGATTATAAGTTGGAGGGTGGAAATTGCCAAAGACCCAAAGTCTATATTATTATTATTAATAAGAGGCAAACACCAAAAACACACACACTTGTGTGTGTTTTGGTCGATCATCAGGAAGGAGAAAAAGGGGGTTTCAACCCCAACCCAACTACCAAGATCAATCTAGTAAGAAATCAAGGAGAAATCATTGCATGAGCCAGAAATGGATGATTTAAGGTCAATCAAACCCAAAGGTACCTTCTATTTGGTAGATTTTGATGTTATGATTCATTTTGGGTTTGATGAAAATTTAGGGTGTATGTGAAAAACGTGAATCAAGGATGGATGAAGGTGTCTAGATGTTGATAGACACTAGGGGAACCATAATTCATGATACTACATAAGGCTATGCTTGATTCATGTGCTAATTAGATTGTTTTACACCTATGTTGGAAGTGGGTGTTGGTCTTGGTGTAATCCAAGACCATTCTTAATAAGTTATTGGATATTTTGAAAAGAAAATGGTGAATTGATATGTTTGATAACTATGGAATGAAGGATATGTGGTGTAGGTAAATAATATGATGATTGATGTTATGAGCTATGAAACTAAGCATGAAATAATTGCACATTGAGCTTAGAATGTTGTACGCACACCATGTGTTTGATGAAATGTTTAGATGAACTTGCGTGCAAGTGATTGATGAAAATGAATGGAATATGATAATTGTAGGAATTTAGTATAAAGGATGTGTTTTGATGGAAAACATATGTGAATTATAATGGATTGTATGTAGGTATGTATGTATGCACATAAGTGATCTTATGGTTGTATGTGTGTTCTATAATGTGTGAATTTGTATACAAGACTCGACAAGTATGAAAGTAATGTGATAGTTGGTGCAAGTGAGAGTAGGTTAACATGGGGATTTCATCTTAGGAAGAGATCATGTGGGAATTAGTTGATTGTATGAATTGGTAAGAAGTATGCATTAGTAGTATGTACACTATGCTTAAAAATTATGATGTACACGATGTGTTGATTGATTGGGGTGACGAATGATCTTGTATCTTAAATGAAATGTGAATATGATGTCTATGGTGAATCTTGTATGATCTAGTACATCAATATGGACATATGTTTCTAAGTAGGATGTTGGTATAGTTGGAAGTTGACTTTCTGGAAAGTCAACAATGTAGAATAACATGATTAGGCTCCCAAACTTGATGGTGTGATTAGAACACTATGCACGCATAATATGTTAGAACTATGAGACATATATGATAGTAAGTGGTATTACATGATGTGAGAATAAGTGTGGTTGTGAATGTATGTTGTAGATATGATAGAAGTTGACTAATGGAAGTCAATGTGATATTTGGTTGAGAATGGTTGTTAGTGTGTTATGATCATGTATGCTAACAATGATGTGAACATGATGATATGAAAGGATAGGAAGGATGGACTCAACCATGAGAAGCTAATGGGTCAAGATGAGGCAAATAAACAAGCATGAACTTGGAGGACTTGAGGTAAGTGATTCCCGAACTTAACTCGCATCTATGATATTGAATTATGTTCATATAGAATGGGAATCTTGAAGGAGTACATGGTTTTGGTTATGGGTCAAGGATTTACATGGTAGTTAACTTGGACTTTGTCTTTGTCTTTGTAAAATGTAACTAGTGTAGACAAGGTTTGAGCGAATCAAGTATAGTAGGTGCTTGAACTCAAACCGGAAGCTCGTAGGGGCGTGCTTTCGATCCGAGAATTTAGCAAGGTATGTGTGGAATGATGGGTGGGAGGATAGTAAATGAGTTTCTAGAATGTCGGAAATTGTGGGTAAGAATGGCATGAAAGATATTGTGTTGAAAAAGGAAAGCATTGTGCAAGACCTGCTGTTGGCGTAGGATACGCCAGTTTTGGCGTAGGATACGCCAACCCTGGTTTGCCTACGCCAAATTCTGCTGCCCTACGCCACTCTGTCACCCTTTGCCTACGCAAGTGGCGTAGGCTACGCCACTTTTGGCGTATCATACGCCAAATCTCCCTTCGGCCTTGGATGTTGATTTTTCAGCTTGTTTATGCTTCCGTACCTTGCCCGAGCAACTCCAAACCTCATTTATAGTACATATGTGTACTCATGCTCGGGTTTGAGAGAGAGCTTCATGAATGTAAGGGTTGGTAGTTATATGTAGATCGAGTAGAGGATTGGAAACGTCACATTGTCTTAGAGTTTGGCGAAGAAAGAGTAACATAAAGGGTAAAGTAGGTTATATGAGGGAATTGTATGCTTGTAAGTATTGTGGGTTTATACGAGGGAATTGTATGCTCGTATGTAAAGTAGGTTATATTAGGGAATTGTATGCTTGTATGTAAAGTAGGTTATATGAGGGAATTGTATACTTGTGTGTATTGTGGGGTATTGAGGGAATTGTATATTTGTATGAATTGTGGGGTTATTAACCTTGTTATGTAAGTGGTAAGGAAAATGCAGGTATGTAAGTGTGAATGCATGAGACTTGTAGGATCAGCTCGGGGTACCACACCCGAACTTCCAAAAAGGCGTTGGAACGAGATCATGGAGCATCTATGGATATTATCTCCACATTTTGAATAGTGTGTATTAAGTCACTAAGTGAACTAACGAAACGGTTATTTGGTGATCGCAGGTTATCTTGTCTACCTAATAGAGAAAGGAAAGGATGGAGATCGAGCAAGGAGGCGGATTGTACGAGGACACGACCCTATAACGTGATATAGATGGGTCATGTTTAATGTGATAGAATATATTTAAAAGATGTAATACCTAAAATGTTTAGTAGACTTGGGTTGAAAAATATCCAAAGTTGTTTTTAAAAGAAATAAATTTTCGGTTGGTATTTCCGCTGCACTTTTTTCTGTAAATTGGTTTAGGGTGTTACAAGTTGGTATCAGAGCCCTGGTTTGAGTGAAATCTTGTACAAGGAAGTAAGTACTTGAACTCAAACTTGTGTGCTCCTAAATGCAGTGACCCGTACAATCCAAGACTCGATCAAGGCCCAAAGGTAGAATTTAATATTAACTCACATGACATGTTAAAAGCTAATTGGGGTGTTTATGTTAAGGTGTGCTTTTGTGGATAATGAAGAGGTCTCAAGGACACGATTCAAGATAGATCGCAGGAATTGTAGATAAGATGGAATAATCACAGGTACGCGATAGTTAACTATTGGTACCGGTGGGAGGAAAGTCCTCAGGGATGGTAAAACATAGAAGGGAAAAAGCAACCATGTTGTTTAGGAACGAAATTGAAATGTAGCACGAAGCTGAAAACCAGTCTCTAGGCATAAGGTAATGATTACACGAAGGCACGTGGATAGCATGTGGACTGTGCGCCTGGCCAGTGCACAAGAAGCATGCGATGCACGTGAGACCGTGAAAATCATCACAGGTATGCCTGGTAAACTTGGAAAGTAAGTGGTCGTGTGGGTAAGTGAGTAGGATGAAACTTCTATAAGAATGTGAGTGTGAAGGGGGATTCCCTTAGAAGGTATCCAACTAAACGTATGTATATTGTGCCTATAAATCAACTATGGCAATAAATGTAAGGTTGGAATGAGAGGTTTGAGTCCGTAGATAAGTACGGATCAAACCAATATGAATAAAAGGTTGGAATGAAAGGTTTAAGTCCGTAGATAAGTACGGATCAAACCTATATGAATGAAAGCCTAAAATGAAAGGTTTGAGTCCGTAAGCAAGTACGGATCAAATCAAAATTGTAGAAAACCCTTATGGGTCAAAATTGTAGAAAACCCTTACGGGTCAAAATTGTAGAAAACCCTTGGGGGTCAAAATTGTAGAAAGCCCTTATGGGTCAAAATGGTGGGAAAGATCCTTGTGGGTCAAAATGGTTGGGGAAGATCCTTATGGGTCAAGAGGTTGGAAGGACCTTAACGGGTCATATGGTTGAAACCATGTAAAATAGGCTGGAAAGACCTTAGCGGGTCAAACGGTTGGGAAGACCATAATGGGTCAAAAAGGGGTGAAATTATAGAAATTGTGGAAATGACCTTGAACGGGTCAAATAGTGGAAATGTGAAAATATGGAATTACCCAAGTAATGGGTCAGAGTCGTTGGAAAGATGTAGAAATATAGAACAGTCTATGAAGTGAGTCAATTGGGTAGGAATGAAGGAGAGGATACACTATTCTCTCTAACCAAGATAAGCACGAGTTAGTAACTTAATTTAGATATGCGTGTTATGTGTCCTGCAAAATGCATATATATGGGTAGTGGAAGGTGGTAAGGCGTGGTATTAGTGTGAGTTATTTTGTAGAAACCTATAGAAAACGAATGAACGGTCGATCTTTTGAAAGATTCGTACCCCTATATGCAGAAAATGAATGATGTGGTGAGATGCCAGAATGTGATGTAGGAATTATTATAAAATAGTAGAATATGGCGCAATTACCTCGAAAAGTCAAATTGTAGAAAATTTACAAGATAATGAATAATTGGTAAAGATTTGGCATAGGAGAATGCAATAAGTAATGTAGTATAGCACGTAAACAGGAGATCAGGAAGGAAATGTATATAATTAGACATTACAAGTGAAAGAAAACTTGTATGGACCAATGAAGGTCGATTTTCATGAATGTAAGGTATATGCCTAACCAATAAATTTTGTAGATACGAATGGTCGAAATTATGAATTCGATGAAATCTACAAGATAGGTGATATGAAGTGAACGAGTTGGAACTCCTTGTGAATGAACTAAAGCAAGATAAGTATGGCATGGAATTATTAGGGAGAAAGTCAAGTCGACGACTAGATGGTCGATTAACGTTGCGAAAGGAAGGTTAGTGAATTCGGTTATTTTGTGATTGTTAAGTAGGAAATTGATATGTCGAATAGTACCCACGTATGAATGAATGATATCTTACGTATGTTGTAGCTCGGAAGGTTTGACTTTTAAAGGTCAAAAAGATGAATGAGTCTTAGATTAGATTCGGTGTGGTAAGTAAGGGGCATACGTGTCGACAGTAGATAGTGCGTGAAATGGACTAACAACCAATTAGGTATGAACAGAAAGACTCTAAAATCTACCAAAAAGGGGTGGGGTGAGTATGGTAGATATATTTGTTCGGTAGGGACTATAGAACGATGCCGGACTCTCAAGTTAAGTATGATTAAGTGAAGGTGAAACAGTAGTTAGGTTATGATAGTGTAGTATGCTTGATAATTGCATCAAGGCTCGAGTTAATAGTAGAAAGTGTAGACATATAATTGTGTCTATTCACGGTTAAATTGTAGGATAGTCTATAATACAGGCTTGCGATGCGGCACGAAACTTGGAATGAAGTGTCGGAGTAAATAAGTAGCGAGTGCCTAGTAGGGCAATAATGAAAGCGGTTTCGGGGACGAAACCTTCTTTAAGGGGGTAGACTTGTAACGCCCCGAAAACCCGTTTCATTTAAAGACGTTGATAGACGGGATTAATAAAATGATATTGAGTCAAGAGATTATAAGTTGGAGGGTGGAAATTGCCAAAGACCCAAAGTCTATATTATTATTATTAATAAGAGGCAAACACCAAAAACACACACACTTGTGTGTGTTTTGGTCGATCATCAGGAAGGAGAAAAAGGGGGTTTCAACCCCAACCCAACTACCAAGATCAATCTAGTAAGAAATCAAGGAGAAATCATTGCATGAGCCAGAAATGGATGATTTAAGGTCAATCAAACCCAAAGGTACCTTCTATTTGGTAGATTTTGATGTTATGATTCATTTTGGGTTTGATGAAAATTTAGGGTGTATGTGAAAAACGTGAATCAAGGATGGATGAAGGTGTCTAGATGTTGATAGACACTAGGGGAACCATAATTCATGATACTACATAAGGCTATGCTTGATTCATGTGCTAATTAGATTGTTTTACACCTATGTTGGAAGTGGGTGTTGGTCTTGGTGTAATCCAAGACCATTCTTAATTAGTTATTGGATATTTTGAAAAGAAAATGGTGAATTGATATGTTTGATAACTATGGAATGAAGGATATGTGGTGTAGGTAAATAATATGATGATTGATGTTATGACCTATGAAACTAAGCATGAAATAATTGCACATTGAGCTTAGAATGTTGTACGCACACCATGTGTTTGATGAAATGTTTAGATGAACTTGCGTGCAAGTGATTGATGAAAATGAATGGAATATGATAATTGTAGGAATTTAGTATAAAGGATGTGTTTTGATGGAAAACATATGTGAATTATAATGGATTGTATGTAGGTATGTATGTATGCACATAAGTGATCTTATGGTTGTATGTGTGTTCTATAATGTGTGAATTTGTATGCAAGACTCGACAAGTATGAAAGTAATGTGATAGTTGGTGCAAGTGAGAGTAGGTTAACATGGGGATTTCATCTTAGGAAGAGATCATGTGGGAATTAGTTGATTGTATGAATTGGTAAGAAGTATGCATTAGTAGTATGTACACTATGCTTAAAAATTATGATGTACACGATGTGTTGATTGATTGGGGTGATGAATGATCTTGTATCTTAAATGAAATGTGAATATGATGTCTATGGTGAATCTTGTATGATCTAGTACATCAATATGGACATATGTTTCTAAGTAGGATGTTGGTATAGTTGGAAGTTGACTTTCTGGAAAGTCAACAATGTAGAATAACATGATTAGGCTCCCAAACTTGATGGTGTGATTAGAACACTATGCACGCATAATATGTTAGAACTATGAGACATATATGATAGTAAGTGGTATTACATGATGTGAGAATAAGTGTGGTTGTGAATGTATGTTGTAGATATGATAGAAGTTGACTAATGGAAGTCAATGTGATATTTGGTTGAGAATGGTTGTTAGTGTGTTATGATCATGTATGCTAACAATGATGTGAACATGATGATATGAAAGGATAGGAAGGATGGACTCAACCATGAGAAGCTAATGGGTCAAGATGAGGCAAATAAACAAGCATGAACTTGGAGGACTTGAGGTAAGTGATTCCCGAACTTAACTCGCATCTATGATATTGAATTATGTTCATATAGAATGGGAATCTTGAAGGAGTACATGGTTTTGGTTATGGGTCAAGGATTTACATGGTAGTTAACTTGGACTTTGTCTTTGTCTTTGTAAAATGTAACTAGTGTAGACAAGGTTTGAGCGAATCAAGTATAGTAGGTGCTTGAACTCAAACCGGAAGCTCGTAGGGGCGTGCTTTCGATCCGAGAATTTAGCAAGGTATGTGTGGAATGATGGGTGGGAGGATAGTAAATGAGTTTCTAGAATGTCGAAAATTGTGGGTAAGAATGGCATGAAAGATATTGTGTTGAAAAAGGAAAGCATTGTGCAAGACCTGCTGTTGGCGTAGGATACGCCAGTTTTGGCGTAGGATACGCCAACCCTGGTTTGCCTACGCCAAATTCTGCTGCCCTACGCCACTCTGTCACCCTTTGCCTACGCAAGTGGCGTAGGCTACGCCACTTTTGGCGTATCCTACGCCAAATCTCCCTTCGGCCTTGGATGTTGATTTTTCAGCTTGTTTATGCTTCCGTACCTTGCCCGAGCAACTCCAAACCTCATTTATAGTACATATGTGTACTCATGCTCGGGTTTGAGAGAGAGCTTCATGAATGTAAGGGTTGGTAGTTATATGTAGATCGAGTAGAGGATTGGAAACGTCACATTGTCTTAGAGTTTGGCGAAGAAAGAGTAACATAAAGGGTAAAGTAGGTTATATGAGGGAATTGTATGCTTGTAAGTATTGTGGGGTTATACGAGGGAATTGTATGCTCGTATGTAAAGTAGGTTATATGAGGGAATTGTATGCTTGTATGTAAAGTAGGTTATATGAGGGAATTGTATACTTGTGTGTATTGTGGGGTATTGAGGGAATTGTATATTTGTATGAATTGTGGGGTTATTAACCTTGTTATGTAAGTGGTAAGGAAAATGCAGGTATGTAAGTGTGAATGCATGAGACTTGTAGGATCAGCTCGGGGTACCACACCCGAACTTCCAAAAAGGCGTTGGAACGAGATCATGGAGCATCTATGGATATTATCTCCACATTTTGAATAGTGTGTATTAAGTCACTAAGTGAACTAACGAAACGGTTATTTGGTGATCGCAGGTTATCTTGTCTACCTAATAGAGAAAGGAAAGGATGGAGATCGAGCAAGGAGGCGGATTGTACAAGGACACGACCCTATAACGTGATATAGATGGGTCATGTTTAATGTGATAGAATATATTTAAAAGATGTAATACCTAAAATGTTTAGTAGACTTGGGTTATAAATATCCAAAGTTGTTTTTAAAAGAAATAAATTTTCGGTTGGTATTTCCGCTGCACTTTTTTCTGTAAATTGGTTTAGGGTGTTACATTTAATCTTTGCTTCCAGAGCTTCATGATTCTCATGTGATGATTCAACGACATCTAACATCTTTCTGTCATTGATTCTCAACTGCTCAATCTCTGCTTGTTGCTGATTTATAATCTTCATCATGTCAGCAAGCTTCTGGTTCACTGCAGTCATCACATCACTGTCTACAGTAACCTTAGGTGTTGAAGCTTCAGCAACAGGAATCTTCCCTTTCTTCAACTTCTTCAACACTCTATCCAATGCATCATTGAATTCATCAGTTGGCAATTCTGTATGTTCAGCAGCAGATGATGTCTTTTGTTTCTTTGCTGCTGGGGATGTGATGGGTGATTTAGAACTAGATGATGCAGGCAATTTCTTTCTAGCAATCAGATTCTCAATATCTCTAGCCCTTTTCTCCATCGGCTTCACAACTTTCTCTTTCTTCTTGTACAGTGGTTTCTTCTGTTTCTCTCCTGTTTTTGCCGATCCTACAAAATCTTTGGATCCCAATCCCAAACCTTCATCTGTCTCATCCAATGCAATAGGACTCTTTGTCCTTTGCTCTTCCACAGACTTGTTAAGACTTTCAGACTCACTAGCCACAGTGGCCTTGGGCGTGGTGCTCTTTACAGTCTCATTATCTGAATCCCATCTTTCATCTTCTTGTGTCTCTTCAGAATCAACAAACACTTCATTATCCAGATGTATACCCTTTTTTGTTACACTCTTCTTTCTTCTAGAGACCTTCTTCTGTGCGGGTTCTACATCATCTTGTTTTTCTTTACCTTTCCCTGTCTTTGCACCAACGTTCACTACTTGTCATTTTCTCTTAGCAACAGGATCAACTGGACATAAAGGATTATCTTCATCTGAATCATTGTTAGCATGCCTAACTTCATTCTTTCCTGGATCTACATACCCTGGATAATCAGATGACCAAACAAGTTCTTGTGTGGTGGTCTTTCATTCAACGGCACACCCTTATAACCCTTCATTCTAACAAGCGTGTTCAGGTTCATGTGATCCTGTACAATAATCTGAGTAGGATTTCTTTGCAATTTCTTATGCTTCTTATCAAGTATCATCTGAAGGAATCTTGGATATAGCAGAAATTTCTTGTTCTTCAAACCTCTAAGTGGTTCCAGCATGTGTTCAAGTATCATACCAGATACATTGAATGACTTGTTCAAGATTAGGGCAACCATCAAAAAGCTAATACTCTTTCTCATAACATCATACCCTCCACTTACTAATCCAAATACATGCAACATGACGTGAGCGAGATACTTGAACTGAGTGCATAGCTTCCCTTTGTGTAATGAACCATCAGTAATCGGTCCATTGTACTTCATTCGTAAGAAACACTTTCTCTGTTCAATCCATGAAAGTTCTCTTGGATCTGTCTTCTTATCCTGTAGCTGCAGTGCTTCTCTAATATCATCTTCAGAAACAATCACGAGCTCCCCCTGAATCGTGCTTACAACAGCAGATTCATTGTTCCGGTGAATTCTTGGTGTTTCTTTAGATCTCCCATGAATGCGCAGCAGTTGTGTGCTGGTTCAAATGGTAAGTCTTCTATTTGTTCCTTTCCAGCTGCCTATTCTAAAGATCCAGCAGGAACATCAGCATTTTCCTGTTCAGACATAATTATACTGCAAAACAAATCAAGAAAACAAGTTAAAAACGGACAAAATAAACAAAACTTGAAAATTTTGATTTTAGGATTCTACATTCGACCGTTTGATGGTACGAATGTGAAATTAAAGGTTCGAATGTGGAATCAAAGGTTCGAATGTGAAAATCTGTGTATAAAATTGTACATTCGACCATTTTTTTCAACCTTCGACCGTTTGAACATCTACATTCGCCCAAAAAGTCACATTCGACCGTTTGAGTTTGGGCGAAAGAAGACTGTTCATCTTCATCAATATCAGATTTTGATTTGGATCGTTTTAACATGCCGTTTTGATTTGAATACCATCTAATATGGCCGATTAATCATTCCCAATCAACAATTTCAATTATTATCCATTGTTTATGTGTTTTCAATTAAAAACTAGGGTTCGAATGTTTTAAATCATCAATTGAACAATCTGTGTAGTTTTAAATCTTGTTTTTTGTTTATTCTCCCCCTAAAACACTTAAACAATGAAACCTTATAAAAAATTTAAAAATTATCAGTGAATGATCAATGTTTGATCTCAGTTAGGGTTCGGTCATTAATTCAATGATTATGATCTGTTTAATGGATGATAACCAGCAAATGAGGAATCAAAATGTTCAGCAAAGAAATACGAACACAATGGTATGATTTTTAATCCACGAGCAACAAGATCACTTTATCACAGAAATTTGAAATCTTTTGAATATGGGGGTCGAATGTGCAGATCAGGTATATATAGGCTCCACATTCGACCAAACGACTAGGGCGAATGTGAAACTTTTTCCACCTTCGACCCTATTTAAAGGTTCGAATGTAGAAAAAGGGTTCGAATGTGAAATTAACACATGAACACTCACATTCGACCGTTTGAAAGGTTCAAATGAGCAGTTAAAATTCCACCTTCGACCCAACGAAGGGGCGAATGAAAAATGTTATTTTTTGAAGTTTTTACCAAATCTCAAAATCGAGTCCCGTTCAAAATATTTTTCAACGTTTAAGCATCCGACATTCATTATTTCTCATTTAAAGATGACAAAACTCAAATGGTCCATCAAGCTTTAGAAAATCACCATCAACCACCATCAGCTATCAAAAATAAGATAGAAATGTAAAATCTTTTGGACTTTCTAAACTTTTTGTTAAAACACACCTAAAATCTTTTCGAGTTTTGTATTTTTGACGAGAAATGTAAAATGCATAAAGATAAAGCAGTAAATGTTTTGTGATATCCGGTAAGGGGATCATATCAGTTATTGAGAAATCTGATCACACCGTTGATCTTTTGATTTATTATCATTAAAGACAATGTGTGAGCTGGCAACTGCTGATATTGTGATCCACATAAACTCTCATGCAGACTGTTGTGCAATGCTTTAGACTGATACTATTATTTATAGTATAAACTCAATTGTCTGTGGATCCCACACACACAACATACTCCCGTATCAAGAAGTAAATGCGCAAAGACTCATTGTGAGGCGTGATTATGCTTTCGTCATCTGTAATTTACAAGGCATGAGGCACAGAGGAAACGAAATTACGGTACTAAGACCATATGCCTAAGAGGAGTTCATCCACACATCAATTCGTTTGATATGTATGTATCAGGCACGCAGTAATAGGTCTACGAAGCCTATCAACACATCACACAGACTCAAACACACGTCTTATATTGCATTACACTTCTATAGCATGTGTCAGATCCCCACTGATGTAATATCATTTCCCCTTTTTCTTCTGGAAATCATTTTGGGTTTTCTAATTTTTATGGATTTTAACTTTTTCAGTGTTTTTGGTTTTTCTGAAAATAAAATTTACCTAGAAATGTAAAACATATTTTTGGATTTTTGTGTTTTTCTAAAAAGCAATAATAACGAAAAGTTAAAAAATGATAAACTGAGGTGGTGATTAGTCTTGTTTTTCTTTTATACCATTAGCTTTTAAAAGATATTCAAATCTTGATTTATCAAAAGCTTTGGTAAAAAGATCTGCACGTTGATAGTCAGTGTGATTTACTAAGTCTTTTGTTAATGCAATTGCGGATTCATTATCACAGTAAATAGGGGTTTTAAGAAATTGCAAACCGTAGTCCACCATCTGTTGTTGTATCCAGAGAACTTGTGAGCAGCAGCTTGATGCTGAAACGTATTCTGCTTCACATGTGGATAAGGCAACTGCGGTATGTTTCTTGCATTGCCAGGTCACAAGCCTGCTCCCTATAAACTGGCATCCAGCCATTGTGGATTTGCTATCTTTGTCACAGCCACCCCAATCTGCATCACTAAAAGCGATTAGGTCAAAATTATCATCATTAGGGTACCAAAGTCCTCTCGACGGACAACCCTTTAGATATCTAAGGATACGCTTGATAGCTGCAAGATGACTCTGTTTCGGCTTCGATTGATAACGTGCACAGAGACATATGGCCAACATTATATCTGGTCTGGAGGCGGTGAGGTACATCAGAGATCCGACGATTGCTCTGTATGTAAAAGGATCAGTTAGCTCCCCCTTAGCATCAACACCAATCCCGTGATTAGGTTGTATTGGGGTATCCATCGGCTTTGAATCATCCAACTGGAATCGGCTCAATACTTCAGAAACATATTTCTTCAGGTGAATAAAGAACCCCGTTGGTCTTTGGTCCACCTGCAAGCCTAGGAAAAGCTGCATCTCTCCCATCACACTCATTTTGAACTTTTCCTGCATAACACGTTCAAATTCTCTGCATAGAAGTTCGTTAGTTGAACCAAAAATAATGTCATCAACATAAATCTGCACTAGAAGCAAGTCATCCCCTGTTCGTTTTGTGAACAGTGTGCAATCTACCAAACCTTGTTTAAATCCTTTGGACAGAAGATACGTGCTCAGCTCCTCATACCATTGTCTTGGAGCTTGGTGCAACCCGTAAAGAGCTTTGTTTAGAACGTAGACCTTATCCCGGTGAATAGGATCCTCAAAGCCTGGTGATTGACCTACGTAAACTTCTTCCTTGACCACACCATAAAGAAACGCGCTTTTAACGTCCATTTGATACACCTTGAATTTTTTATAAGATGCAAACGCCAGAAACATGCGAATAGCTTCTAAGCGTGCAACCGGTGCATAAATCTCGTTGTAATCGATTCCTTCAACTTGATGAAAGCCTTATACGACCAATCGAGCTTTGTTCCGAACAATCACGCCTCTTTCATCTTTCTTACACTTGAACACCCATTTTGTTCCTATCTTTTTCCGTCGTGGAGGTAAATCTGTCAGTGTCCATACTCCAAGTTTCTGAAACTGGAATAACTCCTCCTGCATAGCCTCTACCAAAGCATCATCCAAAAGAGCGTCCTTGTATGTCCGTGGCTCGACCTGCGAAACATAACAAGCAAAAGACCAGTCATTTTGAAAACCTGATTTCTGAATTTTGGCATATAAAGCAAGAGCGCCAAGGTTTTCTGGTGAGTTAACATTCCTTAGTTGACCTCTCGTCATTATACTGCTACCAGGATCACCAATAACCTGCTCGATCTGGTGAATTCGATGTATCCGAGATTCCGGATAATCAGGTACTTGCACTCTCGTCTGAGTAGTTAAATTCTCTGTCGAATCCAGATCATTACCCATGTTTGATGATGAAGCACCATGTGGATTTGGGTTCACTGGAGGTGTCTCTGTAGCAACATCTTGAGCAGCTTCACTTGTAACATCATCGTCATCTTCAGATTCCAATGAAATAAGAGATGTGGAAGCTTCCTGAAATACCTCTTCTTCAACTATAGGAGCATTGGTATCATTAGAAGCTGTTTGAGGGTTTACAGTGATCGGACGCACTAACGGTGATGTCACTATGTTTTCACACTCGTAATATAAACGTAATACCGCTTCTTCAATCAAGCTATCTAGATTGAATGATTCAAAGAAATTCTTGTAATCAAACATCCAGTCTGGACCGCTGCCCTGTACATTCTGAGTATATCTTTGAACTTAAACATTAGCCCACTCCTCGACCTGACGAGTTCGTTTGTTGAAAACCCGTTTGAGCGGGGTTGCATATCCAACAGAGAATCCTTCTTCAGCCTTTGGTGCGAACTTCTCAGATGGATTAAGCATTTTACACGGAGCTCCAAACGGCTCTAGATACTCTAAGTTCGGCTTTCGTCGATTCAACAGCTCATAAGAAGTTTTGCCAAACTTCTTCACCGTTAAAACACGATTAAGAGTATAACAAGCTTCGTAAATTGCTTCGTTCCAGAACATTACTGGAAGATTGGAATCCGCAAGTATTATTCTTGTCGCTTCAATTAGAGTCCTGTTTTTACGTTTTGCGACACCGTTCTGTTGAGGGGTATACGGAGCACTGTATTCATGATGAATTCCTTTGTTTTCACAAAGAGCTTCCATTTGTGCATTCTTAAACTCCGTCCCATTATCACTCCTAATTCTCTTGATCTTGAGACCATATACATTTTCCAATCGAGTGAACAGAACTTTCAAATTATCAAATGTGTCGCTCTTATGATGCAAGCACATAACCCATGAAAATATAGAATAGTCATCTGTAACCACAAGACAGTACAATTCACCAGCATGACTTTTACGCTTGACTGGTCCGAACAGATCCATGTGCAAACGCTCAAGTGGTAGTTCAACTGAATTGACTTTCTTTGGCTTATGGGATTGTTTGAGCTGCTTTCCTTTCTTGCAACTCACACACTTGTCATTTAAATGAAAATGTTTAACATTCACGCCTGTGACAAGTTCATTCTTCACCAAATGATTCATGTTTCGAAGGTGAATGTGTCCCATCCTCCTACGCCACGTGATTGATTCTTTTTCAGTAGCCTTGGAGAGGAAACACGTGACTTGGCCTTGTGTAGTCATGGCTTTTGACATGTCGAGAATGTACAGATTGTTCACTCTCGGTGCTTTTAGCATAACCAACTCTTTTGGTAAAACGAATCTTGGCTTGAGTATATAGCAGAATTTGTCATCAAAGAATACCGAAAACTGTTTATCAAATATCTGACTGACACTGAGCAGATTAAAATCGATTTGCTTCACGTATGAAATCTTCTCAAAACTCACTATTCCATTACTTACACTACCCTCCATGGTAATGTATCCTCCCTTGTTACCAGCAAACACTACATATCCTCCATTAATATTTCCGATATCGAACAGTAGCGATAGATCCCCTGTCATGTGACCAGAAGCTCCACTATCAACAATCCAAAGACTGCTCACAGGGCCAGCTGAAGCTCCCTGCACATATCAAGTAAATGATTAGATTTTTCGGGGGACCCAAGCCTGCTTGGTCTTGGGTCTTTGAACTTTGAGTTTCAAAGATTCTTTCTCACAGACAGATTGATTTGAATTGATCTTTTTCTGATCAATTAAATCTTTTTCAGTTTCACTTTTCACATTCTCATTCACTTGTGAAGATGAAGCACCTTGAGAACCCTTTGGTGACCAATACTGTTCCAAACGTTTCAATATCCGGATTTGAAATTTTGGGGTCTCAACTGGTTTCTTTACTTCGTCTTTAAACGAAACTTTCTTGGTTACCTTCTCTGATTTAATAGAGACAGGTCCAACTGTTGGTTTGACAGCAGGTTTTACATGAACCTTTTTCTTGTCAACAGTTGTGTTCACCACCGGTTTTTTAAAGAGTTTTTCAATTGAAATCCGATTACGACGATCATATGTCATCTGTCGATTTTCCCTATTTTGAAAATATCTGCTTTGATTATAAAAAGGTGCAGGTTGAGGGACGAGTCGTCTTTGTGGATAACAATGATTATCGACTGGACTCTGATATGTCTGTTTCATTGGCACCTCGTGCCTTTTGTGCCTAACATACGGGCAGTGAGCAAGTAAATGTCCTCTCTCCCCGCATTTATAACACGCACGGTATTCCTCAAAGTTGTTCTTGGCGTTCAACTTAGCATATGTAGTGATAGGATATTGATCATCCACACACTTCCTTCTTAGACTCTCAGGAGCTGGGTCCTTGGAGTAAGTCAGCTCAAGAAAACTGTTAGCCTTATTCTTTGGCTTGATAAATTTTGTGACATGAACCTTCTGTTCTTTTGGAATATCCAAGTAAATCCTTTTTAAAACCTCTGGAGGTACATCATTTGTTCTCTCATGCTTTGGGAACCAAATGGTACTCTCCTGCCAAATCTTTTCAATCTTTGAATAGTTGGCAAATTTGATTGGATATTCTTCGTCGGACATTATCTTATCAGATCCAATCATCCGATAGAAAATCTTGACGGTTTTGTCACAGGATTCATTTTTCTCAACAGGCTTAGCTGATTAATTCTTTCGATGAGCGTTAGCCATGGGATGCACAATCTGAGATGGTGATACTGGTTCATTTGTAATTATGTGATTTTCAGTAGGAATATCACACACGTTCTCAGATTTGTCATCCTCAGAATCAGAATCATCAGTTACAGCAGTTACACCTTCATTGTTTAATCCCAAAATAGGTCAAACATTAGAATTTGGGTCTCCCACACTGGAGGTGTTAGACTCATCATCCGATGTCGAGTCAGACTTAACTGAGCTCTCCGGTGTTATTGCATGCAAAGTATGATTTTCAAATAACACTGGAGATGGGACTTCCTTGTAGTTTGCACTACTAGATTGTGAAGGCTCCTCTATGATATGATCAACAACATATGCAATGTGCTTATAACTTTCGAGTTTCTTGTTGTCCTTTTCTGCAAAGCACTTGATGGTAGCCATTTCAAGTTTTGTGTTTTTCAAATCATAAATATAGTTATTAATGGCTAATTGTTTTAAAGATAAAGTCTTTTTGAGTTTAGAAATGTCTTTCTTATAACCATCAAGCACTCTGTTAAACTCTCGTGCCTCTTTCTGATACGATTGACAGTTGATCTTAGCACTCTCAAGCTGAACCCTGGGTTGCTTATTATCCTCTGTCAATCGATCGCATGCACCACAATACATCTCGCTATTCATGTCAAGATTAGATTCAGAACTTACCTACTTTGGAGTCTCTGTCATTGCCATCAGTGCAAAGTGTGCTTCCTTACCAGCGAAAAACTTTGAATAATCAATTCTGGTACAAGCATCATCCACCATGCATGACTTGCGGGTCATCAGAAAATCTGCTTCAGCAAGCAATTGATCGATATCATCATCTAGTGAGTTAACACTAGCTTCAGAATCCGAATCACTCTCCACATCGGAATAAGCTGAATCGTATTGTTCTAGCACATCAGTAACAGAATCAAGAATCAAACTCGACTTCTTCTCTACACAATCATCACTTTCATCACTCAACTCCTCGATTTTCACCTCAGACATCTTCTAAGTCACCAAATCTTCTTCAACACATACCAGCTCATCCAAATCCATTTTCTGTGCAACACACGCCACATTACTAGTGGTAATCTCCTCAACACCCAACTGCATACCCGTCCAATCAAATCCCTCATCTTTCTGTATCACCAATGCCTGGTTATGGTTATCTGATTGGGTTTGAGTGTTTGGTGTAGAAATAGGAATGATTGTTCGGTTTGGATTTTGTGGTGTTTGGTTTTAGTTCTAGTTTTGTGTAGCGGGTTGTCTAACAGTGTTGTTTTGTGAAGTATTTTGGCGGTTTTGGTAGGTATTTTGTGGTTGAAAGCTTGAAATATTTGGGCTTTGGTAAGATACCTGATTTTGGGTTTGACGGTTCTGATAGTTGGTGTTGAAAGGATTTCTGTTCCCCTACTGTGCTGGCTGTGTACATTCCCTCTTGAAGTGACCTTTCCCACCATAATTAAAATATGTCACTTTAGCTTTATTAAAGCCGTATGTGGTGTTTGGAGAAGTAGAAAGATTAGTTCTGCCAGTCTTCTCAATGAATTCAGGAGCTCTCCTCATAACGCTAGCAAATGCCCACTGAATGTCAATGAGCTCCATCTCTTCTTTATCAATTTGTGCATAGTCTCCACTGGTTAAGTTGTTGTTACCAATTTGACTAGCAACCAGCCCGTTATAAGAAGCTACGATAGCAGACACCAATGCTACATGTTGTTGTGCAATATCAATAGTAACATTGTTCAAGTTTGAGGTCTCCAGCACAATTGAACTCTGAGTAGGTTGAGTTTGGTTCATCTGGGTTTGATTCATTTGAGGAATATAGGATTGTTGTTGAGGTTGGTTTAGATTAGCAGAATAACAAGCAGCTTGTTGCATCGGTGAAAATGGTGGAATGTAAGTAGTAGTGGGGTATGATGGCGGGGAATATGATGAAGTTTGAGCAAGGTAATTAATGGGGGCTTTGGATGGTTCAACATGGCTAGAAACGCACGCAATGTGTGGAGCAACATTAGAACTGGAACTTGAAGTAGCAAGAGATGAAGCTGTACTACCATGGTATAGCTCTGGATTCTGAGGAACTTGGGCTCTTTTCGCCTTCCTCTTTTCTTCCATCTCTTTGTTTTCTAGCTTTTGGATAAACTCGTTGATGGTCCAGTATTGGTACGCATCCTTTTCCTTGAGTACCTCGATGTGTTGATTCTAGTATGGTGGCAACACATCAACAAACTTGTCCACCAGCTCAGACATCGGTATATTAATCTCATAGCTTGAAAGCTCGGTCAGTAAATGACAATACCTTGGAATCAACTCCTTCAGCGTCTCATTTCCCATATAGCTGAAGTTCTCAAACTCTTTTCGTAACTCCTCCATCCTTAACTTCCTCGTCTTCTCATTCCCATCACGACGATTTCTTAACATGTCCCACAACTGTTTAGAAGTGGTGCAAGACCCAAGCTGATGTAAGAGATCAGTATTAATGGCCTGAGACAGTTGGGAAAACGCCTTCTTTTCCACAACAAATTTCTTTTTCTCATCCTCAGCATGACTTTCCAACGGAATTGGCTCACCCGTGTTCTCCAAAATCGGAGCAACATAGCCCTTAGAAATCATTTTCCAAGCTTCCGTTCCTTCAAGTCCCATTCCCTCAAGATGAATCTTGAACTTGGTCTTCCATGTGTTGTAGTCTACCATTTCCATCAACTTTGGTGGACGGCTCCCACTACCCGAAGATAAGTCTTGAATAAGTGTCGAAATAGCGTTGGTAGTCTGAGAGTGTACCGCCGTTGCTGCTACTCCCCAGTAATCGGCCATCGGTTGTGGTTGTGGTTGTGCAACTTGTTGGGGCATAGAACTAGTCATCGCCATATAGTTAATCGGTTGGGATGGTTGACTAGACTTTTGAGCAGCTACTGACAAGGATCCATGGTTGTCTGCTGTTGTGGTGTTGTATTAGGTCGTGGTGTTGTAGAAAAATTCCACATATCGCTCTGAAAATGATTAAACACGAAACGATTAGAAAAATTTTCACAACAGTTTCTACGTTCGACCCTTTTGAATGATCGCGTGGTCGAACGTGCAAATTAGTCCACGTTCGACCGTTTGATAAAGTTTGAAGCTAGAAAACAACAGACTCAGTTCACTTTCGACCGGTTTATCCCACTTTCGACCACTCGATTTGTCTAATGTACCAAATAAGGTCGAATGAACAACAACACACTAAAACTTTCTAGGTTCGTCCAAATAAAACTCCACGTTCGACCAAATAAACCCTGGTTCGACCTAAAACTCTCACTTTCGACCAATTCTCCCTAGGTTCGACCCTTCATTTTGAAAAACGGTTATTATTTGAAAATCAGTTATTTTGATCAAAAATTTTCAAATGTTGATGAAATTTGATGATCTTATGCAGGTTTTGCTTCGGATTGGATTTGGAACAAGTTTAACAAAGAGAATTTTGAGTTTTATCCATGAAAACAAGTTCAAATCAATCAATTTAACACCAAATTCAGTTTATCAATGAAAAACAGAAAGTTTTGATCAAAATTGGGTCCAAATCAGCTGTAATACTATCAATTTGTGGTTGTTTGATGCAAATGGCTCTGATACCACTTTGTATGCGCGTAGGATCGTCTAAACAACAAAGATAATGACCAAACAAGTTCAATTCAGGTGCGGAATCCCTGAATTGATCACAAAATGATAATAAAACTTGCAAAACACAGAAATCATCATTAACATAATCATTTCATTCATAATCATAATCATAATAATTTACACATTAAAACGTTGTTAATAATGATTAAACACGGTTACAGACTCAAAAGATAACCGTAGGGAGAAACATACACTGGGAGGGAAAACAAATGATCAAAAGTTACATTCAAAAAGTTGATTCAGCCTTATATAGACCTGCACATTCGCCCAAATGACTTGGTCGAATGTGCAGGTTCGACCGTATAAGGTGGGCGAACCAAGACACAAATATCTACAAAACTTCCTTCGACCTCCTTGTTGTACATTCGACCATCCATTCTACCTTCGACCGTTCTAAATCCCACGTTCGACCATTCGACTAGAAACAAAACATTTTGTAGTTCGCAATCCAATAGCATTAGTCGCAATATGTGCATCTACACCATTTTAGTGGAATAAATCAAACTTGAAGAGTAGAGATAATCCTCCAAAAAAATGGGAACCTAATTAAATGCATCCTAATTTCCAAAAATAAATTAATGGATAAATTATAAATAATGTTAAATTGACTGATCTATCCTTATTGCAAATAATTAAGATTGTCGCGTGTCAAATTTCAATAGCTTGTTATCCTTTTCACAAAATATCTCCGTTATACAGGTTCCTTTTATATATATATATATATCAGGGCCGGCTCTAGGGGTGGGCGAGCTGCACCCCGGCCAAGGCCCGCTTATTCTATGGGCCTAAATTTTGTGTTTTTTTCTAAGAATTCTATATATAAATATATAGAATACAATAGAAAAACATAATATAGTTTGTGTCCAATGGTTAAGGCGTTGCATCTCTGTTAGCTGGCCTTGGGTTTGACTCCGCTCCTTTTCTTTTTGGGCCGTTCCAATTCTTTTACACTACACACCTGCTTTGGTTTTCAACTTTGGCTATTTCAATTCTTTTCCATTTCACTTTAGCTTTGGTTTTCATCTTTTTATTCTTCCTTCTTTTTTTTTTAATTTGTTAATTTGTTTTTTACTATCGTCCTATATTTCCTAGCTAGAATTAGCTATATTGTATTCAAATATTGACCGACACATGGTTAAACTTTTATAAAATGTTTTATTTTATTACAACACTTTTTGCTACTTATTTTTATAACTAATTAACAAATTTAAATTCAAAGAATAACATGAAAATGGTTATAGATTTTATAAACATTGAGAAAAAAAAACGTGTTCCCTTTAAGTAAAATTAAAATATGTATATTAATTTGTTCTTGCGTCATGCATGGCTCCTTAACCCATCTTAGCTTTTATTATATAAATTCAGTTTTGGGTATGTTACGTTTATATTTTTTGGTTTCTTTTCCCGTTTACTATAACAAGTATAAAATATGAAAAGGTAATCAAACGTTTGCTATTAAAAATGCTAAGAGAGCCTTACGAATCATTGGTTAGCTATTACGGTATGACATTATGGTACTATATGTTTGTTATGTTTATTGTTATAACGTTAATTGTAACTTAAAAAGATAGTTTACATAATTCGTTAGGGCCTACATGCCTTTTTTTGGGTTCGTATGAGGCATTTGAATCTTTAGGACCGACTCTATTGTATATATATATATATATATATATATATATATATATATATATATATATATGGGTATTTAATTATTAGAATAAAGGCTCATTGCAAAATAATATGGTGGTGATGGAATGGGAAAAGGTTCAAAATTATATCTTAGTTAAATCCACATTATGAACTTAAATCAATAGTTTTATCATACCAAAAGGAAAAGTTACAAAAATAGTCTATCTTTTACCAAAATTTTCAAAGTCACTAATCATTAAATTATAACATACTCAAATTTTTTTCTTCTAAAATTGCCATCCTCACCAAATCTAGAATAACGAGACATCAGCGTTCCCACTTGAAACCGCTAGGATTTATCCAATATTTTTTGATATAAAAACACCGGCTAAACCTACACATTTGATGAAATGTGCCACCTAAGCCGACTAATTAAGTTCCCTCTTTTGGTATTGAACAGCCAAGCTTTTAATAATTACTTTTCCAAATCCAAACTTCCATGTTAATTTTCGAAAAAAATTGGATAAAAATAACTATTTTTGTGATTTTCCATTTTAAAATCCTAAAATTTCAGTTGATAAAAAAAGTGAGGCTCCTTAAATTATTGTGCTATTTCTTACACTGTTATTCCATGTGTCTCCTTATACCCCACATGAATGTCCTCTTTTACATATGGTACTATCAAAGACAGTATTTTCCAAGTCCGTTAATACTTATATAGTAGAATTTTGCAGATTGTTGATGGGTCTATTTAATAATTTTACATCGTTTTGGTTTACTCACCATGTGATTTTTCTGTCCTTAAAAAGACACACAAAGCATGGTAGGGTAATTTGTTAGCGATTCGTTCAGCTTTTAGGAACAATAAATTCAAACATTTATTTATATTTATATATCCCACTTGACAATAATCATATTATTTTATCGAACACATAAACACAGGAAAATGTGGGTGGGACACATAAAAAAAAAACATGAAACCAAACTAAAACATCCACAATTATTTAATAACTTGAAAAAGGTATATGAACTTGAAATTTAAACATAGTAGATATCAATTGATAGTCTTTGAATCAAAGGTAACTCACACTATGGGCCTCCAATGACCCGTCCCATGGCCATGCAAACCGCAGATAACGGACATAGTGTTTGGATAGCAACATGGGACCTCTCGGTTTATGCTTTATGTCACATCCATTACACTATCATCACGGAAACTAGTTGTTGAATCAAAAGCCCCTTTGAATAAAAAGTTTGATAGAATGTAGATGATAACACGAACAATTAAGATCTAAGAATCGTCGTGGTGCTTATTCCAGGAAACGAGCATGGTGATGCAACGCTTGAGAATGTAGAACCTTGACTTGTGTTCTTTGGTGAAGCTGCTGCATTTGGTAGTGAAGTTTGCAGATCTAGCTCTTGGTAGAGATTGTGAAGATTTAGATGATTTTGAAGTGGTTTTAGTTGTAAATGATTTAAGTGATGAACTTCGAAAGAGAGATGACGACGATGAGGAAGAAGACGCTTGTGATGAATGTGTGCTTCCATCCGCCTTTGACACCTTCCATTTCTTCTCCATATTCACTCTTTAGAGAGACAAAGAGTGTGATGTCATGGTGGTCTTTTATAGACTAACAAAATGATATATATATAGAAAGACTAACAAGATGCTACATGAGTGTACAATGTACAATGTACATTGGCAGTGCTCCACACTTACAAAGCTAAATTGAAAGATGTCGGATTATATATACAAACTAGCTTAGGACCCTGTATAGTACACCAGTTAAATAAATATAATATATATATATATATATATATATATATATATATATATATATATATACACTAGTAGAGTGCCCGCGCGATGCAGCGGGTAACACAAACACTTCTAAGGGTGTGTATGGTTCGGTTAAGTTCGATTATTAGCCTCAACCGAAAGTAAAATCAAAAGTCATCAATTAATCAATCCTATTAAACAAATGGTTCCTTGGTTCAGCTAGTATTGTTAGATTATCGGTTTTTAGTCCGGTTTAGTTAATTTTGATGAATAACAAAAACAAACTTTGGCTAAAATTATTTTTGCCTAGAAGTACATAAAATGGAGTTATAAATACATGAAATAGAGGTAAAAATAGGCCTGTAAACGAACCGAATGTTCATGAGCTGTTCGTGAATTTATTCGGCAGAAAGTTCATTTATGTCGTTTATCTAATAAACGAACAAACACGAATAAAAAATGAACGAACATGAACAACCGTTGAGTTTGTTCATTTATGTTCGTTTATTTATGTCCATTTAAGTTTAGTAATTACAATCGTAGTTATATTTAGATAAATACAAACATAAAGGCTTATATCCTACACTAGCTGATTACCCCGGGAGGGTCCCGGGGTTGAAAAATCTAATTTTACGTGATAACCTATTGCAAATGGCTCAAGTTAACTAACCACAAAATTTCTCAATCATTGCATGTTCATAGTATTCTAATCAGTAATAACTCATATTCCCTAATCTAAAACCTAATCAGTAATCATCTAAAGAATCACTTATGTAAGCAACAACTATTCAAAAACTCATCACATCTCTCTAATTTCTCACATTCTAATGGCTCTTATAATATCTAACCTAATCAACTAAACAAACACTTAAGTTGGAAGTTGTAACCATTGCATCTCATTATGCCACGTGGCATAATCAAGAGATGGTTGAGACCACCATTAAACGTCACGCCAGAAACTATCAATTCGTCCCGGGAGCGTCCCGGGGTTGAAAAATATAATCATTCTAATAATACTAATACTAATAGTAATAGTTATTACTCTTGTATTAAATAAATAAAATAATAACATTGCTATAAGCTGACACCATGTGTTGCAGTGTTGCGCGATTCTTTCTCCTAGCTTTTCTTGATGAAGTATACCTAGTAAAATTCCAATGATAACATGGCGATTGGGCTGATTTTCAACATCGTAGATAAGAACCTGGTTTAAAAGAAAAAAACATGATTAATGAATAACATGAACACTTTGTGTGTTTTTTTTCTGTATGAACGAAACCCCACAAAAAATAGTCGATTTTTTCTCCGTTTTTTATATAGCACTATGGTACTCGTTGGAAAGATAATAAAACGCTCGTTAATTTGGTGTAATTTTTTTCTTTAAAAAATCTCGTATATAAAAGATATAAACGTTTAAAAATTATTGGAGGAAATATGAGAGAGAAAATTTTAATTTTTTTTTAATTTTTTTTTTCCTAAAATAACTCAATTTAATTAAAAAGGAAATAATTCAAAAATACTAAAATCTTTCAATTGTGATGCCACGTGGCAGTTTCATGGAGAGGTTAAAGGCACCATTGCACGCCACGTCAGCAATGTTCAATTCTTTTATATATATTAATAGATGACACTCAAAAAGATCATTCTCTCTCTTAAGAGTGCCATGTAGGATCCCATTTGACACCTATGTGGACTAATTAAAAAACAAAAGTCATTGGGTTATTTTAGGAAAACAAAAGAACTTATAAACAAAATTAAATTTTTTCTTTCATGTTCTCTCTCATAAATTTTAAGCGTTAATATCTTTTATATACGAGATTTTTTTAAAGAAAAAAATTACACCAAATTAACGAACGTTTTATTATCTTTTCGACGAGTACCATACTGCTATATAAAAAACATAGAAAAAAAAAAGCGACTATTTTATGTGAGGTTTTGTTTTCAAATATATTTTACTCTACTAATAAATCACTACTTAGGTTTTTATATTTAAATAAGAAATGATAAACATAACTTCATTGGCAGAGATTCGTTTTTTTTTTATATTTTAATATGATAACATATGACAGAGATTTCTTCAAAATAAATAATAATAATAATAATAATAATAATAATCATTAATCATGTATTGGCAAATCATTAATTAAGTTGTCATATTAGATATTTTATTATGTCATATTAGATATTTCAACCCCCGAACGCTTATGGGATAAAAGCTAGTTTTACATATTAAATAATAAAGAAGTTATATCTTTTAAAAAAACTCGTATATTGCATGTGTTGAATAAACCTATATATTACTCTGGTTTATTTGGTGTAGCTTAAGACATACAAGTAATCATATGTTTTTAAGGAATGAAGTTTGATGCATTATTTACTTATTGTAACATGTTACTAGTTTTTTTTCTATTTATTATTAGATTAGAAACATGTATATTACACTAATTAGATAAATTACACAAATTAGATAAATAAAATATTAAATGGTATACTTAATAAATAATTTACTATTATTATACGTTGTTAGAAACAGAAAAAAAATGGATTATAGATTTTTATCTATTTTATTATACAAATATGATTAAAAATAGAGGATATATAGAAAAAACAATAATAATAAAAAAAATCATAACTCAAGTAAAAAAAATATAAAATTAGTTTGGAGATTCTCTTTCCCACATCATCCCCGTTTAGAAAAAAATTAATAAAAAAAAGCTAAAAACCGCTAGTACATATGTATAGTTTAACCTAAAAACCTAAACCCTCCACCCCCAATTTACCACCACCCAAAAATCTAATTCCACCATACCCACCCCCTTCCTCACCAAAAAACATAAATCGCTTACCCAAAAACCTAAATCACCCATCCACCCCCACTAAAAAACCTAAACTCACCACACCCACCGCCTACCTAAAAACCTACCCCTCACCCACCACAACCAAAAACCTAACTCCCCACCCAAAAACCTAAACCCACCATACCCACCCCACCTCACCCCTAAAACCTAAAACTTATAAGCTAAACATAAAAGAAGTTAACCCTAAAACTAAACTAAACCATAAAGTTAAACCGGACATTTACTACCCTTGCATTAGAATTAACATTTATTTCATTATTTTTTATTTTTTTTTCTGAATGGAGATAACGTGGAAAAGAGAAGGTCTGAACCAATTTTTTAGTTTTTGACTTGAATTTTGAGTTATGATTTTTTTCTATTTTTTTTAATTTAAGTAGGAATTCTTGAGTTTTCTTTTCTCCCTAACTATGAGTTTCTATTGAACATTTCCATGTATGTATGTATGTATGTATATATATCTATATAGGGTAGGGTTCATATAGGAACCAACCCTTAAGTAGGAACTATAGAACCAATCTGAGTCATCCATCTTCAATGGCATGATTGTAAAGAAGTAAAACTTTAATTAATTGTTATTTTAATAAAGGGGTATTAATGTCTTTTGTTCAATATCATTGTTATTACGTAATGAAAATATATTTTATTGTTAAAAAAAAAAATTGTTATTAGGTAATTAATAAGAAACTCCTATATATTTGGAAACAACAAATTAGTGTCATTGGAATGTCGTGTTTATGGTATAACCAAACGTATTTATTGAATATTAAAATTATATCTCGGTATATATACAACAGTGTATATTTGGTAAAATACAACCAAAACAAGGATGTAAATACACCAATGAACTATTGGCTACTATACTTATATGCACAAATAAAAAAACTATGTATACATTGGTGTATACAACTTATCTTCAATAGTGTGTAAAACAAATTTCCATGTTCAAATATTACTCTTGTACAGTTGTGTATATTAATGTAGTTTTATTTAAAGGTTTGACGACTCAACAATAAATAGAGTATACATGCATAGGTATATAAAATTTATATTCAAATACTGTTTAAAATTATGTACATGTTAAAAAGAAAAACTCAATTTCTGTTTGATTATTTCCATATCAAAAAGGGGAAACAAAAAAAAAAACAAAAATGTTTAAAACAAAAATATGTAAATGACGTTAGATTGTATTCTTCGTTCTCGTCATCTGAAGCTTCTTCCAAGTCGTCCTCATCGGTTGTTGTGACACCCAGCATGTTTGGCTTAAACATTTTAGTAACACCATAGTCTACCTTAGCGAGAAACATTTATAAACGGACTAAACCAGGTTAGTTGAGTCGGGTCAGGATAGGATTGTCCAGGGTTCAATGATCTGGAGGATCATTGGGAGTCGTTTTGGGAATACACTAGTACCGGGTCCCATTGTTGGTTAAATTACATAAACTAAATTAAGTGTTATGTGTAGATTAATTCTTATATGGTGGATTATATGCAAATACGTGTTTAAACGATGTGCAGATGATCATCCATGCTTAAATATGTTAAACATAGATTAAGATTGCAGGTTCATGTGTTAGGATGCGTTAAAATGCGTTAAACACGACAAACTGGAAAGACTAGAAATCATAGGTCCAGGTTCAACCATAGCGTGGGGGCGAACATGGAAAATAATCTTGGTTCGACCCTTAATGAAGGGGCAAACTTGGAATGTGAAAACAATAGAATTTAATTCGACCAGTTGAGACACATTCGACCCTGAGAAAGGGGCGAATGTGGGTACATTCGACCAGGTGAAAGGGGCGCATGTGGACTAGTATAAATACCAAACTTTGTCATTTTCACCATTTCACAAACCCTAACCGTCTCTAAACACTCTCAAACGATTTTAATCACTAAGGAAGGAGTTTTTGCTCTTGCTTTTCATAATCTAACCTACTAACAACATCTAATCAAGAATCCAAGGTGTGTTCTTAATCCTTAACCTTTTTAAAGCATTTTAATTCGTTTTCATCTAACCCTAAATGTCCAGATCTGTTCTAAGGATGTTTTTATCAATAAAAACCTTCTAAACATTTTTCTTAACCTAAACCCTATCATTAAACATAGGTTTTCATATCAATAAACATATGTAAATTATGTGTTATGTGATATTATGTGTTGTTTGATAATTTGTTGTTGTACTAATGCTAGAAACATGATCTAGGGCTGATATTGATGTTAATTTAGGATTGTTTATGGACACAATTAGATGATTTAGAATATCATGTCTAAATTGGGGGGTTTTAATAAAGCTAGGGCTCGATGCATGCTTGTATGATCAATAGAACTTTTTGAGGTTTTCAAACACATAACAAACTGAGCACTATTAAGATGATTATGGAATGATTTCAAAAAGTTTCCAAATTGAGTAAAGATTTCATGCATGATGTGATGTTTTCATAATTTTTGCCATTTTGGGAAAGGGCAAAAATGAACAGGTTTTGGGGCAAAATTGGTGGGGATTTGTTGGGATATGTTAATCATATTCAACTACTGTGTTTGGTGATGTTTCGCGATGTTTCAGATGTTTTTGTAGCGTTTTTGGGAGAAACATTCTGCCAGGGTCGAACCTGGGCACCTTCGACCAATCGGGTGGTCGAAAGTGGAATCCCAGGGTCGAACCTGGACAGTATTGTTTGAATCAGTTCAAAGGGTCGAATGTGACTTCGAATGGGTCGAAGGTGGCTTCCAAAGGGTCGAACATGGGTTAAAAAGGGGCGAAGGTGGAACATAATTTCCTGGTTCGACCCTATGGATTCAAAAATGAGAATTTTGATATAAACTAAGTGTTTTATGCTTGAACCTTATGTGTAATCTATGTGTACTTGATTATTTAGGGTATTGAGTCACCAACGGGATGTTGGGTCGGTCTAGTGTGTCGGTTGAACACTTAAACACGTTTTAAAACATACTTGGTCACGATCTAGACAATCGGGGACTAGATAACCTTATGGTTATTAGTCGGAATACTTATGTGAACATTTTGATAGATCTACGATAGTGGGATTATCAAGGGCTTGGATTTCTTATATTATTGAAGAACGCAACTTAAGGTGAGTTCATGGTCCCACTTTTACTGCTTTAACTTTTGGGGGAGAAAACATGCGCTAAACTATTTTGGTAACATATGTCATACTATGGTTTTAACTTTGCATTGCTATACGATCGTTGAAAGTCCCGGGGGAAACCATGAATGTGCGGGGATGCACAACGGGGGAAATGTGGATAGATCTATTGGGCGCGACCTGCCCCACTCGACGTCTCGGAGGGCCGGGTGGGTGCATGTTGTCTCGAGCTTTGCTAAACGTGCTGAACATTATTCAGGCTGCTTAAACATATGCTAAACATGCTAAACATGTCCAGTAATGGTTTTCCAATCGTAGTAGTAATAAAACATACGCCTAGCTAGCGTACTTGGTAACATTGATATAGAATGGCCATGGTAACACTTTGGTAACTTTTGGTATCACATTGAACAAACCTGTGAACTCACCAGCATTATACATGTTTGATGTCTCTTTTGACATGTTTTTCTCAGGTCGCTAAGGTAGCATCGGTTGGACTAGGCGCACGGGTCTGCACTGGCGTCTAGGATTAGTAGCATGTTTTGAAATAAGTGTCTTGAATACTTTGGAACACCGTTTTGTAACCATTAAATTCTTTAAATGCTTTCCGCTTATGAAATCAATTTTTTTGGGTTTACGTACTTCATATAGTGTCGTTTATTGTGACCGTTGACTTGAATCCTGGTTTGTCACGCGCCTCGCGGTAAAACCTTCCAGTGGAAATTTGAGGGTGTAACAGATTGGTATCAGACACAGGTTATAGTGAACTAGGACTGCATGTAGAGTCTGGTCTATAGCCGAGTCACACACACTAGACAGTCACATACTTAGAGTCACTTAGTGGGGGATACGTACTAACTTTGTCGGGGTGTCTTTACATCATCATCATACTTCTGTGTTACATCATCCGCTTTTACTTGGGTTCTTACCTACTCTTGTTTTCTTCTTCGGGATTGAAGAGGAAGCAGCTGACTTGTTGACTCTAGCACACACATGTTTTCTTACACTTGCACCTATCGTAACACGTTACTGGGCGACGATATTCGGTGGCCGAAGTCTGAACTAGGAGTACATTTGGAGGACCATGTAGAGCAGTTTATCATTTTGGGTGCACACGAAATTATATACTGAAATGCATGAAAATCCCTGTGGACCTTGAGTTTAGATGTACAGTCCTGAATTTGTCTCTAAGTTAACTTTTGTAATTTATAGTGGCCGAAACTAGAGGTGAATCTGAATCCCTCGATTTCTTGATTTGTTAGATCATGTCTGGTATTCGTGGTGGTGGACGTCGTGGTGGCGGCGGCGGCCGCCGTGCTGGCGGCGGTGGTCGTGGTAACATCAACATGACCCAAGCTGAACTGAATGACTTGTTACAGCAGCAAGTGAATATGGGAATGGCTACTTTCCAGGCTGGAATTAATGCCATGGGTGGTGAGTTGATTCTCTCGACCTTGCCTCATTCTTGGGTGTCATGATCTTTCTTTTGTAATTTATTCGTGTATCATGTTTCAGGTATCGCTGTCAATCCACCTCCACCTCAGTGCTCTTATAAGAAGTTTCGGGACTGTCAGCCCCATAACTTCGCTGGAACTAAGGGAGCGGTGGGACGGCTCCAATGGCTGGAGAAGGAAGAATCTGTTTTCGTTAAGTATAACTGTCCCGCTGGGGACCGGGTTAAGTATGCTACTGCGACATTCGAGGGGCCCGTATTGTCGTGGTGGAATGCTACTGCCCAGAACATGGGATTGGGGGAGGCTATTGCTATGCCTTGGGCGGATTTTGTGCACCTTTTGAGGAGTGAGTACTATCCAAGGGAGGAGGTACACAAGTTGGATCATGAGGTCTGGAGTTACAAGATGGTTGGGTCCGAGATTGAGGAGTATAGTGTGAGGAGGAACGAGCTAGCGGTGTTGTGCCCTGATTTCCACACACCCGAATATAGGAGGATTGAGCACTACGTTTCTGGGTTATTGCCGGAGATTGCAGGGTTAGTGGCTGCAGGGAATCTTCCCACTCTTGCTGAAGTTGTTTAATCGGCTCATCAGATGACTAACCTGAAGGTGGCAGAAGGTGTTTTGTCTCCTAAAGGTACTACTGCGAAGGGTTCGGAAGGGAACAAGAGGAAGTGGGATAATGTGGGGAAGAGTGTTGTGCTAGCGTCATCTCAGCTTGTGAAGAAGTTTGATTCGTCTGTGTCTTCTTCGGGGCAGAAGTCAGGTGGGTATATTGGAAAACATCCCAAGTGCAACAAGTGTGGTTATCATCACTATGGGAGTTGTGACCAGACTCGTTGTCATCGGTGCCCCCAGTTGGGGCATCTTGCTAAGGATTGCAGGGTGTCACTTTCCTCGACCCAAACTCCTACTTCTACTCCAGCTCCTACTGCTCCAGCTGCTCAGGGGACTCCAGGAAAGCAGGGGTGCTATAACTGTGGTGACACGGGACACTTCAAGCGTGAATATCCAAAGCTGAAGCAGGGCGATAATGGGAGGGGCGGGAATGGTAACGAGAACAACGGAGGCGGCGGCAGGACTGCGCGTGCTTTCGTCATTGGATCTGCAGAGGCTAGGCAGGATCCAGACACAGTTACCGGTACGTTCATTCTTAATGATAGCTATGTTTCTGTCTTGTTTGATTCTGGTGCCGATAAGAATTTCGTATCTGTGGACATTAGTCGATTGCTAGATATAGTACCCACACCTTTAGGGGCGACGTACTTAATAGAATTGGCTGATGGTAAGAAAATTGAAGCGACATACACCCTTAGGGAATGTCGCTTGGAATTGTCGGGTTTGTCTTTCCCCATTATGCCGGTACCCCTGGGTAGTTTTGATGTTGTTGTCGGCATGGATTGTTATCATTGTATCGTGCGGAGATCGTTTGTTCGATAAGATTATTCGGACCCCCCTCCTTGATGGAGAGACTCTTTCGATTCATGGCGAGAAGAGCGGTTCTCTGCTGAGTATCATTTCTAGCATGAAAGCCATTAAGTATCTTCGAAAGGGTTATTCGGCCATTCTGGCACTTATTACTGTTTTGGCTGACGATGAGAAGAAGATTGAGGATATTCCGGTGGTTCGTGATTTTCCTGATGTGTTTCCTGATGACTTACCTGGTCTCCCTCCCCATCGTCAGGTTGAGTTTGGCATTGATCTTGCTCCGGATGCAGCCCCTATTGCCCGGGCTCCGTATCATCTTGCACCTCCCGAGATGCAAGAGTTTTCCAGCCAGTTACAAGAACTCTTGGAAAAGGGTCTCATCTGACCGAGTTCTTCCCTGTGGGGAGCTCCTATTTTGTTTGTGAAGAAGAAGGACGGAAGTCTTCGCATGTGTATTGATTATCGTGAGTTGAACAAAGTGACCATCAAGAATCGTTATCCTCTCCCTCACATTGATGATCTCTTTGACCAGCTCCAGGGCTCTAGTTACTACTCGAAGATTGATTTGCGGTCTGGTTATCACCAGTTGCGCGTTCAGGAAGCCGACATTCAGAAGACTGCTTTTCGCACTCGCTATGGCCATTTTGAGTTCTTGGTCATGCCTTTTGGTCTAACTAACGCACCGGCGGTGTTCATGGACTTGATGAACCGCGTTTGCAAACCTTACCTTGATAAATTCGTCATCGTGTTCATTGACGATATTCTGGTTTATTCTAAGAAAAAGACGGATCATGAGGAACACTTAAGGTTGGACTTGGAGCTTTTGAGACGGGAGCAGTTGTATGCTAAGTTCTCAAAGAGTGATTTCTGGTTACGTGAAGTTCAATTCCTAGGGCATGTGGTTAATGAACTCAGAATTCATGTCGATCTGGTTGAGATCGAAGCTATTTAAGACTGGGAAGCACCAATGACGCCATCTGAGGTGCGGTAATTCCTAGGTCTTGCGGGTTACTATCGTCGTTTCATTGAGGGATTTCGAAGATCGCTCAACCCCTCACCACTCTTACCCAGAAAGACCGAAAGTTTGACTGGGGTGAACCACAAGAATCAGCATTTCAGATGCTGAAGCTTAAACATTGTTCTGCACCTATTCTGTCTTTACCTGAGGGTACGGATGATTTCGTTATGTACTGTGACGCTTCTATTCGTGGTCTCGGTTGTGTGTTAATGCAACGCGGGAAGGTTATTGCCCATGCTTCTCGTCAACTCAAAGTTCATGAGAAGAACTACACTACTCATGACTTGGAATTGGGTGCGGTGGTTTTTGCGTTGAAAATCTGGAGACATTACTTGTACGGTACCAAATGCGAAGTATACACCGATCACAAGAGTCTTCAGCATATTTTCGACCAAAAGGAGTTAAACATGCGGCAGCGTCGCTGGGTTAAACTCCTGAACGATTATGATTGTGCTATCAAGTACCATCCTGGCAAGGCGAACGTTGTGGCGAACGCCTTGAGCAGGAAGGAGTCTGTGAAACCTCGTCATGTTCGAGCCTTACAACTCACCATTCATTCCTTATTGCCTGACCAAATCCGTTCTGCATAATTGAAAGATTTGAAGGAGGAAAACCTTAAAGCTGAAACTATGCATAGTGCTGATAAGCATCTTGAGCTCAGGTCCGATGGCTTGCACTACTTCGCAGAACGTGTTTGGGTTCCCTTGTTCGGGGGATTATATGAGCTTGTCTTGGATGAAGCTCACAAATCCCGGAATTCTATTTACCCTCGCTTCGATAAGATGTATCAGGATTTGAAGATACATTATTGGTGGCTAAACATGAAGGCTGATATAGCTTCGTACGTGAGCAAATGCTTGACTTACGCTAAAGTCAAGGTGGAGTATCAGAAGCCGTCTGATCTCCCACAACAACTAGAGGTTCCAGAATGGAAGTGGGAACGAATCACGATGGATTTTGTCACCAAGCTACCAAAGTCACCAAGGGGTTATGATATGATTTGGGTGATTGCTGACAGGTTGACAAAATCGGCGCGTTTCATACCTATTAAGGAAACTGATGGACTCGAGCGGTTAGCTCGACTCTACCTTAAGGAGGTGGTTGCTCGGCACGGGGTGCCTATTTCTATTATCTCTGTTCGTGATTCTTGTTTTACTTCACGTTTCTGGAAGGCTCTGCACAAGGCTATGGGTACTCAGTTGGATATGAGTACGGCTTATCACCCGCAAACTGATGGACAGAGTGAGCGGGCAATTCAAACCTTGGAAGACATGCTTTGAGCATGTGTTATCGATTACAGCACAAGTTGGGAGATTCACCTACCGTTGGTGGAGTTCTCCTACAACAACAGCTATCACTCTAGCATCAAGGCATCTCCGTTCGAAGCTCTATACGGATGGAAATGTCGATCACCTCTTTGTTGGGCTGAAGTAGGCGAGAGCCAGCTCACTGGTCCGAAACTGGTGTATAAAATTTCGGAGAAAATCGTACAAATCCGTAACCGTTTGGCAGCCGCGCGAGATCGTCAGAAGAGCTATGCCGATCGCCATCGCAAACCTTTGGAGTTCCAGGTTGGGGACATGGTACTTCTGAAAGTTTCACCATGGAAGGGCATCATACGCTTTGGAAAGCGTGGCAAGCTTAACCCTCGTTATGTCGGACCGTTCGCAATGCTGGAACGGATTGGACCGGTGGCATACAGACTTGACTTACCGGCAGAGCTCGGTAGTGTTTACAACGTCTTCCATGTGTCTAACTTAAAGAAGTGTTTGGCTGATGAATCTCTCATTGTACCACTGTCGAGATTCTCGACTACAAGATTCGTAGCCTTCGTCGGAGTAAAATCCACATCGTCAAAGTTCGTTGGAACTCGAATAGTGGACGGAAGTTCACGTGGGAACGGAAGGATCAGATGAAAGCTAAACATCCTCATCTTTTTTCGAAACGTGCATTCGAATCTAGGCATATTACTGCTAAAACTGAAAGAATCTCGGGTCGAGATTCCTTTCAACGTGGGGATGATGTGACACCCGGTAAATTTTCTTTTCGTTTCCTTCTTTCGATCTCTTTCATTTTTGGGCTTTGTGCAATTTTCGGGATGAAAATTCATTCAACGTGGGGATGATGTGACACCCGGCATGTTTGGCTTAAACATTTTAGTAACACCTAAGTCTACCTTAGCGAGAAAATTTATAAACGGACTTAACAAAGTTAGTTCAGTCGGGTCAGGATAGGATTGTCTAGGGTTCAATGATCTGGAGGATCATTGGGAGTCGTTTTGGGAATACACTAGTACCGGGTCCCGTTGTTGGTGAAATTACATAAACTAAATTAAGTGTTATGTGTAGATTAATTCCTATATGGTAGATTATATGCAAATACGTGTTTAAACGATGTGTAGATGATCATCCATGCTTAAATATGTTAAACATAGATTAAGATTTCAGGTTCATGTGTTAGGATGCGTTAAAATGCGTTAAACACGACAAACTGGAAAGACTAGAAATCATAGGTCCAGGTTCGACCATAGCGTGGGGGTGAACCTGGAAAATAATCTTGGTTCGACCCTTAATGAAGGGGCGAACCTGGAATGTGAAAACAATTGAATTTCATTCGACTAGTTAAGGCACATTCGACCCTGAGAAAGGGGCGAATGTGGGTACATTCGACCAGGTGAAAGGGGAGAATGTGGAATAGTATAAATACCAAAATTTATCATTTTTCACCATTTCACAAACCCTAACCGTCTCTAAACACTCTCAAACGATTTTAATCACTAAGGAAGGAGTTTTTGCTCTGCCTTTTCATAGTCTAACCTACCAACAACATCTAATCAAGAATCCAAGGTATGTTCTTAATCCTAAGCCTTTTCAAAGCATTTTAATTTGTTTTCATCTAACCCTAAATGTCCAGATCTGTTCTAAGGATGTTTTTATCCATAAAAACCTTCTATACATTTTTCTAAACCTAAACCCTATCATTAAACATAGGTTTTCATATCAATAAACATATGTTAATTATGTGTTATGTGATATTATTTGTTGTTTGATGATTTGCTGCTGTACTAATGCTAGAAACATGATCTAGGGCTGATATTGATGTTAATTTAGGATTGTTTATGGTCACAATTAGATGATTTAGAATATCATGTCTAAATTGGGGGTTTTGAATAAGGCTAGGGCTCGATGCATGCTTGTATGATTAATAGAACTTTTTGAGGTTTTCAAACACAAAACAAACTGAGCACTATTAAGATGATTATGGATTGATTTCAAAAAGTTTCCAAATTGGGTAAAGATTTCATGCATGATGTGATGTTTTCATAATTTTTGCCATTTTGGGAATGGGCTAAAATGAACTAGTTTTGGGGCAAAATTGGGGGGGATTTGTGGGGACATGTTAATCATATTCAACTGCTGTGTTTGGTGATGTTTTGCGATGTTTCAGATGTTTTGGAAGCGTTTTTGGGAGAAACATTCTGCCAGGGTCGAACCTGGGCACCTTCGACCAATCGGGTGGTCGAAAGTGGAATCCCAGGGTCGAACCTGGACAGTATTGGTTGAATCAGTTCAAAAGGGTCGAATGTGACTTCGAATGGGTCGATGGTGGCTTCCAAAGGGTCGAACGTGGGTTAAAATGGTATCTCCATGGAAAGGGGTTCCATTCGAGATCCTTGCGCGAATTAGACCGGTTGCATACAAACTCAAGCTACCCCAAGAACTCAGTGGTGTCCACGACACGTTTCACGTTTCGAACCTCAAGAAGTGTCCCGTTGATGAGTCATTGGTTATCCCTCCAGAGGAAATCCCCATTGACAAACAACTTCATTTAATAGAGGAGCCACTCGAGATAATGGATTGGAAGGTTCAAAAACTCCGTCGCAGTCAGGTCAAGTTGGTCAAATTACTTTGGAATTCCAAACGCGGACCCGAATTTACTTGGGAGCGTGAGGATCAGATGAAACGCAAGTACCCACATCTTTTTCAGGAGACCACCGGTTCAGATGACCAACACCGAAAACTTCGTGGACGAAATTCCTCTAACATGGGGAGAATGTGACACCCACCGAAATCACAAGTCATATACGTACACTTAGCTACATGTATACCATGTGCATAGCAATACATGTTAACATTTGCATCATAGTTGGGCTATACAAGGTTCCAACGGGTCAATATCAAGGCATACAGTCCAACAGTATACACACTAGTTAACACAAAGCCCCAGTTATTTGAATAATTCATGATATATTATAGGGAATCCATGCAATTGAACAAGAAATCCAACTTGTTACCTTGACAAAAACAAACAATGTTCATCAACATGAACTATCCATATGCATTGTCCAACAAGGACAATTAAACTCTAATTAACTTGTGTACAAGGGTATTAATTTTAATACACATACATATGCACATCCATAGACTAGTTAATGTTTAGCAAGATCCAAATTATATATATATATATATATATATGTGTGTGTATATACGTCCACGATCACACATACAAACATCACCAAGATTTCCATGTTTTACACTTCAATTTCCCATGAAAACACTCAAGTAGAATGAGGAACACACACTAGCTTATTCTTACACAAGTTGTCTTCCAAAACCATCAAAAACACTATGTAGGAATCAATCTACACACATGAATATACCTTGGGAATGAACAACTCTCCTTACCCACACATACATGCATACATATGGCCAACATACACATTCACCACTAACTCACCATTCTTATCCAAATCACACCACACATCCATGCCTTATACTAACATGGCAACAACACAAATCACATGAACCTCAAGACCAAATTGACTTGCTACACAAACTTCTTTTGTCTCATTGTTTTTGGCCCCCAAGAGTCCCCAAAGAAGTGTGCACACAATCCCCTAGAACACTAGTTAACTACAACAAGAATGGCAAAAACATAAAACCCATGATCTTGCACATATTGTCAACCTTTCCAAAACATTTTGCCCCTTCCCTATGATAATCGGCCGCTACACCACCCCTATATACCAAAACAAAACCTCAAGTCAACTCTTTACTCTTACAAGAACTGTAGTGGAATGCACACCAAGAAAGCAAGGCATTGACCTTCTAAAATTGTGAACCAATGAACCCATGGCCTTCCTCCCACCTTCGGCTATATATAGAGTGTAGGAGGGACATGAGAATCACACCACAACTTCACAAAACTCTCTAACACTTGAACACTCTTTTCCTTTTCCCTTATTTATGATCGGCCGGACACCATCATCCCTACAAGGTGTTCATTCGATCACCTACCATCAACCTTTGGGAATCACAAGCCACTAGCAAGCCTCTAGGAGTAATTTGGAAGGAATTTAGCATATTTTCTTTGATATTATTGGCTATATACACTTGAGGTATAACACCCGAACCATTTTCCTTCTTTATGTCAGATCACATATTGATTATTGCCCTAGCTAGACAATGATTTAGTCGGTTTTGGATTACATGTACATCATATAGAAAACCCATGAACTCACCAACTTTATGTTGACCCATATTTCCTTTAATGCATGTTTTTTCAGGAAATTAGCTTGGATAATGGAACTTGCGGGGGTCGCGTGCGAGCATTTGTGGGATACCTTCTTTTGGACCGTTGTGTTGTTGTCCTAATACTAGACATTTACATACAATGGTTTTGATTTTTAAACTATTAACTCTAAGTAGAACAAATATGGTTATTTAATGAAAGTTCCCGCTAATTTTAATCAATGCTCATGTGACCTTTGTGCTTGGAATCTTTTCGAAGTCGCACCTCGCGTTTCCGCCTAGGCAGGGTGTGACAGCAAGAATGAAGACACATGTTGCTAAACCTACTGCTGAATCAAGTTCTACTCCACAAGAAATAGTATCTGATGAAGTGATCGTGCTGGTGAACAGACATATTGAGAAGATAATGAAATCTTTCAATCAACATGAAGAAGATATCAAATAGATGAAGGAAAATGAGAAAGATATGTTACAGATTGTGTTAGCTTCTAATAATAGACAAGATTAGCTTGAAGAGAAAGTTAAGATGCTTAAAACTGAAAACAAAATTCTCAAGATATCAAACAAAAGGAATATAAAGAGGATTTTGTTAGTTGAGCAAGAAAATGAGAAGCTGAGAAACATTATAGATGATTTGTACGAAAAAACACCACAACTTAAGGGTACTGAGGAAGAGGAGGAGGAAGAAGAAGAACAAGTTGATTTCAGTGGAACTGATAACGATGATGATGATAAGGATGATAGTGATGATGATGATGCTTCGGGTGGTGGTAATGCAAACAAAGAGAAACCCACCAGTTCGAAAGATTCAGATGATGATGATGATGACGCCATGTAGTATTCATTTGAAGAGCGTCAGACACAAGAAAAAGAAGATAAAGGTGCTTCAAGTAGTAAGAAACCTGGAGGTATGATAGATGAAGATAAACAGATGCTGAAGAGCCATGATGAAGAAAGGATGTTATACTATTTGAGTTGACAGGAAGATTTCCTGAGATTATTATAAACAATGATACGAGATATGAAATAGAGTATAATGATCATGAGTTAGAAGATGGTGAAGTTAGTGTTGTGGTGGCTAATGAGATATTGGAAGGTTTAGCAGGGAAAGTTGGAATGTCTCTGGAAAACATCTTGAAGGACAAAGAAATACCAAATGTTCCAGTTACTAAGCCACAACAGAAGGATGCTAAATAAATTGATGCTGAAAAGTTTGATTATGTTGAAGTTGAAGATATTTCTCATGAAGAATATCCTGAGTATTACAACACGCATAACAATTCCAAATATTGCAGAGGAGAAAGACAAAAAGATTATTGATGAAGTGTTTGACAATGAAGCTGAAAAAGGTGAATTTTTTAAGTAATCAGGTGCTTTGAAAACATTATTGAAGATTTTGAGAGAAGACGAAACGAGATAACCAAAACCTGGAGTTGAAGGTGATGTCTACAAGTATCAGAATAAAGTTTTTAAAGGACATGCGTTGTCATGGAAGTATTCGCCACAGGTTAGATGCATTGGAATCAAATGGGAAAAGGGTATCTTGTACCTTAGAAGATTTCATGAGATCAGCACACTTCCAAATTGGGCTTTGAGAGATATATGTAGACACCAGATATCAAGTTGTACTCGTTTGTGTATCATTCATTATATGGCTGAGAAGATAACGAGAGAAGGTCATACCAAGTGGGAAATGTTTAGACCAAAAGTTCCAAAGCGAATTGCTAATAAGGAAATTGGTCCGAAAAATGGTCTACCGATGGTTACTTTGAAGTATAAACCTCCGAAGGTGATGAAGAGGATCCCTTTGATGCCGATCCAACAAAATTTTAGAAAAGACTTCGCATTTTGGTGTTATGATTGGGTTACAGGTAAAGCTGTGATTGTGATGCACGACAAGAATCCGAAGTAGATGTGCAAGAAAATACGCGTGTTCGATCCTATGTGGTTGATCAATTGTTCAAAATAAGATATCGACACATTGTATTATAATCAGATTCACTTTGATGTTCGAGACATAGAACCAGCCTGGATGTTCCATAAGGTTGCTATATTCTGCTTCCCGTGGGGAGTTTATGCTGGATGCGACTATGAGAAGCTGTTGGGCAGGACTATGAAGATTAGATCGGAACCGAAAAAGCGCACACTTTTACAAGCAGAACCGAGAATGAGTGAGAGCGCTAAGAGGAAGATCAAGATCAAGCTTAGAAATGCATAATCAATCCGAGCAATAGCCAAAAGGGAGTTTGTAGATGCATTTTGTGGCTATCACTTTTGGATTGTACAAAGATTATCGAGTTTTGAAGATGTTTAAGTTTGTGGAAGTCCATTCGACCCTACGGGAGGTCGAATGAAGTTCACATGAAGGTCGAATATATTGGTCTAGGTCAAATAGAAAGGTTTTGTTTATTGGTATATTCATTCGTACCCTCGAAGGGTCGAAAGAAGTCCTTCGAACCCTGCAAGGGGCGAACGTACAGGTTATATATATGTGAAACTTGGTTTCCAACTTAACATTCGGTCATTTGGTTAGGTGTGTCAGTGTGTGTTCTAGGGTGTTTCTAGAGAGTTCATAAATGTTGTATTTTCATTAATTTTGTAACCCCCGCCCCTCTCACCACCAATATTGTCCGCTTTGCCCATCCAGAGCTCACGGATTTGTTTTTGGGTGCCCAAGTGGAGACTTCCCAGGAGGTCACCCATCCTGGAATTTTTCCCACCTGAGCACGCTTAACTGTGGAGTTCTCCTCTCATCCACTAACATTAAGCCCCAAAACGCGTTGGTGATTTATGAGGCAAGACATTACTTATTAACCAAGGATCTCTCCTGGCCACGGCCGATGTGGGATTTTCATGGGGTGTCACATTCACCCCCTGTTAGAGTCTTATCATCCCTGATGTGGTATGCACCCACCATCCCGAACGGAACAGGAGTGGCTCTGATACCATCTGTAACACCATGCCCCTCTCACCACCAATATTGTCCGCTTTTCCCATCCAGAGCTCACGGATTTGTTTTTTGGTGCCCATTTGGAGACTTCCCAGGAGGTCACCCATCCTGGAATTTCTCCCACCTGAGCATGCTTAACTGTGGAGTTCTCCTCTCATCCACTAACATTAAGCCCCAAACGCGTTGGTGATGTAAGAGGCAAGACATTACTTATGAATCAAGGATCTCTTCTCGCCACTGCCGATGTGGGATTTTCCTGGAGTGTCACAAATATCTTAAATTGTACAGCTTTATCAAAGTTATATTAATGGAAATCGGATGGAAAATGGATCTTTACGTGTTTTGATTTGATTATTATCATTTTGCATGCGAATTAGGGTTTCCGCACCTAGTTTGTTTATACTTGTGTGATCTTTGTGTAGTTTTGTCAAAAACCGATCCTATAATATCTGAAAACACTAGAAAAATACCTTTTTGAAAATCTAGATTAGAATAATGTTAAGTTGTGTAATAAACATAATATAAATTATGACATACCTTGGGGAACTCATGATGATTCTTAACTTACATATGATAAGTTTTCTAATGGATAGTACCAAGATCTGGGGAGGATATCTTTATCCAATGTGGAAAACCAATTTACACCCTTGCCAGCATCAGAATCTAATTAGATAAGGCCCTTCCAATTTAGTTGCCAACTTTCAAACACTTGGCTTCGTATTATTCTGAAAGGCTTCTCTCAAAACCAGATCTCCTACTTGAAAATTTTGGACCCTTATGTTATTTTCTAGGCCATGGAAATTCTCTATTGATATGTAGCGATGCTGTGTTTTTCATCGTCCCTAAGTTCATCTACTCCCTTATGGTCTTGTGATAGGTTCTCCAAATTTGTATTGCCATCCTGATGATATGTCCTCAATGTTGGAATGACAATCTCTTTTGGGATTATTCCTTCTGTATAAAATACCAAAGGAAAAAGGTGTTTGGCCAGTTCCATTTTTGGTTTTCGTTCTATCAGCCCAAAGAATGAATGGAAGCTCTTTTGCACATTTTCCTTTCTTTTTGGCCCGGTTTTTTCTTCAAGTTTCTAGCAATAATCTTGTTGGATGATTCAGCCTGTCCATTAGCTTAAGGATGAACTGGAGTAGAAGTAATCATTTTGATACCCTGACTATTACAAAAATCTATTGTTTGCTTGCTGATAAATTGGGAACCAATTTCACAAATTATCTCAGTAGGGACACTAAATCTGGTCATGATATTCCTTTTGATGAAAGATACTACTTCTTTATCTCGAACTTGAACAAAGGCTTCAGCCACAATCCATTTTTAGAAATAGTCTGTCATCACCAACATTAACACCTATCCACTAGAAACTTTTGGTAACTTTCCCACTATATCCATCCCCCATTCATGAATGGCCATGGTGACACAATGTGATATAATGGTTCAGCAAGTTGATGCAAGATGTTACTACGCCTTTGACATGGATCACATTTATGAGAATCTTTGAGTACAAGTTGTCCCTCCATTTTGTTTTTCACCAACCCCTTCACGTATGTCTTTAAGTACCTCTTGGGCTGCTTCATCGTCTAGGCATAGAAGCTATGGATCTGTAAGGGATTTTCTATACAAAATGTTGTCTAACATACTAAATCTAGATACCTTTATCATGAAAGTCCTGGCATTTCCATTATTTGGGATGCTACCATCCTGAAGATACTTAATTAAAGGAGCCATCCAAGATGAGGTATCCCGATTGATATTCTTGTATGCGCTTAGGATCGTCAAATCTACAAAGAGATTGATCAAACAAGTTTGATTCAGGTGCGGAATCCCTCTATCAATCACAATAATGATAATCAAACAATCCTAACACAGAAATCATCTTTAAAGCTTTTTCTCATTGATAAACAACTTGATTTACACGTTTTAATAATGTTTACAATCAAATCTAACGTGAAAATAAGTTGACACAAACACTAGGGAGAGACACAAAACAGGAGGGAATAAAATGACCAACAACTAACTTTCAAAAATTGCTTAACCTATTTATAGGCCTGCACATTCGCCCATATTGCATGGTCGAATGTGCAGGTTCGCCCAATCACATCGTGCGAACCAAGCAAAACATAAACATCTAAACTACATTCGCATCTTTTCTCTCCTTCGCACCAACTAAAATCTTCATTCGCCCACATATAAACTCCTTCGCCCGTTTGACAATCAACACTAACATATGTTTATTGTAATCCAAAGCATTAGTCGCACCAAAATGCATCAACAAACTCCCCCTCGACTATTGCTTGGATTGTTTACGCTCTTGGTCCATATCTTGTTCATAAGATTTATGCGCAGTTGTTTCTTCTGTTCTAACGTCATCACCTTTTCAAACACTTGATTCGGCTTTTACTTCTTTACTTCAGGAACCTCTTGAACTTTAACAAACTTGCCAAGCTTCTTATCATAGTCGCATCCGGCATTAATGTCATGAGCATAGCATAGAAATACCACACGCTGGTATTTACTTGCTTGTTCAGCATCCTTCACATCACTGAATATGGGATTGTAATACAACATAATGATGTCCTCATGTGAACAATTCACCAACCACATGGGATCAAATATGTGTATCTTTTTGAAATTCTTGTCTCCGTCTTTCAACACTATCACAGCCTCTGCAATCTTCTAGTCATAATACCACCAGATAAAGTCTTTTGCAAAGTGTTGAGGAATCTTCAACAATGGAATATGTTTCAACACTTTGGGTGGTTTGTACTTTAGAGTCACCTTGGGCAAACCGGTTATATCATCGATGTTTTCCTTGTGAACAATCCGCTTTGGATACTGAGGAGCAAAAAGATTCCACTTCGTCCTGCTTTCTCTTGCCATCTTATCAGCAAAATAGGCAATGTGATCATTTGACGACCCAGTCAACTTATGTCGACAAATATCACGAATAGCCCAGTATGGGAGAGTCTTCAAATCATGAAATCTTTCAAAATAGAGTATCCCCTTCTCCCACATCACGGCAACACACTTTAACTGCTTTATAAACTTCCAACCCAACGCTTTTCCTTTAAACATTTCGTTGTGGAGTTTATAAAAGCTACCCTGAATCTCTGCTTTCGGACGATTAGCCTCTTTCTCTTTTAATTTCCTAAGTAACTCTTTCAAGCTAGCAGATTATTTGTTATGCCGTTTATTATGCCCCTTGAACACTTCATCAACAAACTTATCACTCTTCTCTTTTGCAAGTCTCTCGGCTTCATTCAATAGATCATCAGTGAATGCAGTAAATCCAGAGTCCTTATCTTTCTTAAAATATTCTGGATACTCTTCACTGGTCACATCTTCAACTTCAATATTCTCGAACACAGGTACGTCACGATCATCAGAATGATTTCCAGCTTCCTTTTCAGGTAGATTAGGAATCTGGTTATCAGCTAATAGTTCTTCTAACGTTTTCCTAACCTGCTTCGCTAAACCTTCCAAAATCACTTTTGTCATTGCTGCAGAAACTTCACCATCTTCTAAATCTGGATCATTATATTCTAATTCAAGTACCCTGTCACAAGATTCAAAAATCTCAAAGAATCTGCTGGTCATGTCGATCGTCCAGGCTCGATCAGTTAGCATCTGGCGATACATCTGTTTATCTTCTTCAGACAATGACTTCAGCTTTTCATTCCAGAAGATCGTATCATCATCAACCGATCCTTCAGGAGTTTTAGAACGAGATTCTCCTCCTTTTCCAGATTCCCTTTTCTCATACTTGTATTTATCTGTATCATCATCATCATCAAATGCAGAGCTGCTATCATCACCAGATCCATCATTCGAACCATCATCATCTCCATCATCCTTCTTCTTTTTAGGAGCCTTTCCAGCATCTTCATCAAGATCCTCATCATCCTCTTCCTCATCATCAGACAGTTTGAAATCAACCTGCTCCTCGTCTTGATCTTTATCCTCTTCACCTTCTTTCAACTGAGGAGCCCGAGAGTTTAAATCTATAATCAGGTTATCTATTGTTTTATTACTCTCTTTTAGCTTCTTATTCTCTTCCTTCAAAGCTATAAATCTTCTGGTGTTCCTTTGCTCATGTTTTAACAGGTTCTTATTATCCTTCTGCAACCGTTTAATCTTCTTTTTCAGTTCCTCATTGTTTTCATGTGATGTAACAACGACATCCAACATCTTTGAGTCGTTCTTTCTCAATTGATCAATCTCAGTCTGCTGCTTGTTTATAATATTCATCATCTCAGTAAGTTTCTGGTTAACAGTGTTCATCACATCACTATCCACTGCAACCATTCGAGTAGAAACTTCAGCAACATCAGGTAGTTTACCCTTCTTCATCTTCTTCAGTACATTATCCAATGCTTCATTAAAAGCGTTAACAGTTATATCAGCTCCCTCTTTAGTACTGGAAGTAGTTGTGGTTTTCTGCTTCTTCGTGGCTGGAGCAGCAACTGGTGATTTCGAGCTTGAAGCAGGTGGCAACTTCTTTCCTGCTACTAACGATTCAATCTCTCTAGCTCGTTTCTCTGCGGGCTTCAACACTTTTTCTTTCTTGTTAAATTGGGGCTTCTTTGGTTTATCCCCCTGAACTGGTGAACCAGGAAAATCTCCTGCTCCCAAACCTAATCCCTCATCCTCTTCATCTAAGTGGATAGGGCTATTCATTCTCTGTTCCTCCACTGATCTATTCAGACTGGCAGACTCACCAGCCACAGTGGCCTTGGGCGTGGTAGTCTTTACAGTCTCAGTCTCAGGATCCCAACGTTCATCCTCTCGCGTCTCTTCAGAATCGACTGACGCTTCATCAACAAGGTGTAAACCTTTCTTAGCCACGCTCTTCTGCCTTCTCGACACTTTCTTCTTCTTTGCAGGATTAGTCTCAGGAACAACTTCAATCCTGATTTCTTTCTCTTTACCTTTGCCACTCTTTGCTCCCACATTCACAACCTGTCGCTTTCGCTTTGCCTCAGGGTTAACAGGATGTAATGGATTGTCTTCATCTGATGCACTATCAGCATGCCTTATCTCATCTTTACCCGGATCCACATAATCAATTCTTGCCAAATGTACAAATAAACGTCTAACTGGTGGTCGTTCATTCACCGACAAACCTTTATAAACCTTCATTCTTGCCAATGTATTGATGGACATATGTTCCTGAACTATGATCTGCTTTGGATCCCTCTTCAACTCCTTATACTTGTGATCAAATATCATCTAAAGGAATCTAGGATATTACAAAAACTTCAAATTCCTTGTACCTCTAACCGGTTCCAATAAATGTTCCATAAGCATCCCTGATACGTTGAACGGTTTGTTCAATATCAGTGCAACCATCATCGAGCTAATACTCATCCTCATCAAATCATAACCTCTTGCTGCTGAACCGAATACATGAATCATGACATGTGCCAAGTACTTGAATTGGGGACAAAGCTTTCCCTTGTGTAACGAACCATCAGTGGTCGGCCCGTTATATTTCATCCTTAGAAAGCATTTCCTCTCTTCAGTAAAGCTAAGTTATCTGGGATCAGTCTTTTCATCTTCAAGCTTCAAAGCTTCCCTGATATCATTCTCTGAAACAATAACTAATTTTCCTTGAATCTTGCTAACCAAAGATGATTCACACTCCTAGAAATCCATCTTCGCATTCGTCCAGAACTCTTGTAGCATGTCTCGATAGATAATAGCAGGTGTAGCAATTGCATCTATCACCCGACTCCTCTTTAGAAACTCGATAATCTCTGTAAACTTAGTATGCTTCTTCACGTCCCCAAGATATGCACAACAGTTATGCGCATTCTCGAACGGCAAAAGTTCTTCATTTCCTTTCTCAGCAGCTTGTGCAGATGATCCAGCTTGTTCAGTAGGTTTTTCTTGTTCAGACATGGTTTATACTGCAAAATAAAACAAGTAAACACGTTAAAAATCGACAAAATAAACAAAAGTTGAAAATTTGGTAATTAATCTCTACATTCGCCCATTCGGAGGTGCGAATGAGAGTTTTTGGGGGTGCGAATGAGAAGTTTTAGGGTTCGAATGTGAAAATTTTGATTAAATGTCTCATTCGCCCATTTTAACTTCATTCGCCCAAACAGAACATCTCCTTCGCCCAGTTTTACACGTTCGACCGTTCGAAAGGGGCGAAGGAACTGTTCTTCAATTCAAATTTCAAATTTTGAAAACCAGTGGATTCTAACTTGTCATTATGATTCATTATGCACCTAAAACCTCCGATTATTGTTTCCTAATCATCAATTACATCAGTTTTTCATTGATTGATTGTTTTCTTACAAAAACTAGGGTTTATAGGTTTTAAATCAATCGATTATGCCAACTGATGTTTAATCCTTATTTTTTGCATAATCTCCCCCTAAAACATTCAAACAATGAATCCCTATCAAAACTAATATCAATTATCAACAATAAAACCAAGTTTAATGACAGTTAGGGCTTGGACTGAAATTCATGGATTAAACATTCAAAACTGGATGTTATCCTGTAAAAGTGAGTGCAAAATGATCAGTACAACGAGATGAACACAATGGTAAAGTCTAAAAGTCACGAGCAACAAGTGGACTTACGATCAAAAATTTTGAAAAAATTTTGTAAGGTGTCGTATGAGCGGAAATGGATATATATAGACTGCTCCTTCAACCGTTTATTGTGGTCGAATGTGAAGCTTTAGTCACCTTCGTCCCTAATGAAAGGTGCGAATGAGATAAAAGGGTTCGAAAGAGAGAAACAACTTAAGAACTCTCACATTCGCCCAAAATGAAACGTACGAATGAACATGAAATTTCTCTTTCGACCCAATCGAATGGGCGAAGGTGAATCAGGAATTTTGAAAATTTTACCAAATCTCAAAATTGAGTCCCGTTCAAAATATTTTCCAACTTTTAAGCATCTGACAATCATATTTTCTCAGTTAAAGATAACGAAGCGCAAATGGTTCATCAAGGTTTAGAAAATCGTCATCAACCACCATCAGCTATAAAAAATAAGATAGAAATATAAAATCTTTTTGGATTTTCTAAAGTTTATGTTAAAACACACCTAAAATCTTTTTGAGGTTTGCAATTTTTGACGAGAAAATAAAATGCAGAAATGTAAAAATAAAGCAGTAAATGTTTTGGGATTTCCGGTAAAGGGATCATATCAGTTATTGAGAAATCTGATCACACCGTTGATCTTTTGATTATTATCATTAAAGACAATGTGTGATCTGGCAACTGCTGATATTGTGATCCACATAAACTCACATGCAGACTTTTGTGCAGTGCTTTAGACTGATACTATTATGTATAGTATAAACATAATTGTCTGTGGTTCCCACGCACACAACATACTCCCGTATCAAGAAGTAAATGCACAAAGACTCATTGTAAAGCGTGATTATGCTTTCATCGTCTATAATTTACAAGGTATAATGCACAGAGGTATACAGGTCAGCAAATTAATGTAGCAAAGTAACATGTGCACTCTACCAGGTTGAGGATTGATATTAATCATGATTTGCATCAGTGATTAATACTATGTAATAGATAATCTTTGATCATCATAAAACATGGAAAGTTACTCATTTCGGTAACTTTAGGATTTGGCATAAAGCTCTTTTATAAAGACACCCTATCTGATCTAGGTCCGTAATGACTTACAGCAGAAGATCAGAGAGGCTATCCCCAGACAACTAATAACATAACGACCCAAAATCTCCGAGTTTTGTACAAATACCCTATCAAACGAAATTACGGTACTAAGACCATATGCCAATGAGGAGTTCATCCACACATCAATTCGTTTGATATGTATGTATCAGGCACGCAGTAATAGGTCTACGAAGCCTATCAGCACATCGCACAGACTCAGACACACGCCCTATATAGCATTACAATTCTTTAGAATGTGTCAGATCCCCACTGATGTACTATCATTTCCCCTTTTTCTCCAGAAAATCATTTTTGGTTTTTCTGATTTTTATAAAATTTTTAATTTACTGTTCCCAAGGATAAGCTGGAGCATTTCAAATATGTGACTGCCCAGATATCGTTTGTTCACAGAAATCTGACGGCATTAATCTAAGGGAAGAAAATATAGCAGTCAGCAAAGAAATTTTCTAATTTTTTTATGGATTTTGAAATTTTTCAATGTTTTTGAATTTTTGAAATTTTCTGAAAAGCAGTAAAAATTAACCTAAAAAGCGATAAACTGAGGTGGTGATCAGTCTTGTTTTTCTTTAATACCATTAGCTTTCAAAAGATATTCAAATCTCGATTTATTAAAAGCTTTGGTAAAAAGGTCTGCGCGTTGGTAATCAGTGTGGATTTTGACTATATCGATCAACTCTTTAGCATAACAATCACGGATAAAATGGTATTTAATCAGGATATGTTTAGCCTTTGAGTGATTTACTAAGTCTTTTGTTAATGCGATTGCGGCTTCATTATCACAGTAAATAGGGGTTTTAAGAAACTGCAAACCGTAGTCCACCATCTGTTGTTGGATCCAAAGAACCTGTGAGCAGTAGCTCGATGCTGAAACGTATTCTGCTTCACACGTGGATAATGCAACTGCGGTCTGTTTCTTGCATTGCCAGGTCACGTGCCTGCTCCCCATAAACTGGCATCCAGCCGTTGTGGATTTGTTGTCTTTGTCACAGCCGCCCCAATCTGCATCACTAAAAGCGATTAGGTCAAAATTATCATCATTAGGGTACCATAGTTCTCTCGACGGACAACCCTTCAGATATCTAAGGATAGGTTTGACAGTTGCAAGATGACTCTGTTTCAGCTTCGATTGATAACGTGCACAGAGACATGTGGCAAAAATTATATCTGGTCTGGAGGCGGTGAGATACATCAGAGATCCGACGATTCCTCTGTATGTAAATGGATCAGTTAGCTCCCCCTTAGCGGCAACTCCAATCCCGTGATTAGGTTGTATTGGGGTGTCCATCGGCTTCGAATCATCCATCTGGAATCGGCTCAAGACTTCATAAACGTATTTCTTCTGGTGAATAAAGATCCCCGTTGGTCTTTGTTCCACCTGCAAGCCTAGGAAAAACTGCATCTCTCCCATTGCCTCATTTCGAACTTTTCCTGCATAACACGTTCAAATTCTCTTCACCTAAGTTCGTTAGTAGACCCAAATATAACATCTTCAACATAAATCTGGACTAGAAGCAAGTCATCGCCTGTTCGTTTAGTGAACAGTGTGCAGTCTACCAAACCTCGCTTGAATCCTTTTGAGAGAAGATACATGCTCAGCTCCTCATACCATTGCCTTGGAGCTTGGTGCAACCCGTAGAGAGCTTTGTTCAGTACATAGACCTTATCCCGGTGAATAGGGTCTTCAAAGCCTGGTGGTTGACCTACGTATTCTTCCTCCTTGACCACACCGTAAAGAAATGCGCTCTTGACATCCATTTGATACACCTTAAATTTCTTGTATGATGCAAACGCCAGAAACATTCGGATTGCCTCTAAGCATGCAACTATGCATAGATTTTGTAGTAATCGATTCCCTCAACCTGATGAAATCCTTGTACAACCAAACGAGCTTTGTTTCTTAGGATAATCCTCTATCATCCTTTTTGCACTTAAAAACCCACTTCGTTCCAATCTTCTTTCTTCCCGGGGCAGATCTGTCAGTGTCTAGACGCCAAGTTTCTAAAACTGCAACAACTCCTCTTGCATTGCATCCACCCAAGCGTCGTCCAAAAGAGCATCCTTGTAAGTTCGCGGCTCCACCTGCGAAACATAACAAGCAAAAGACCAGTCATTCTGAAAACCAGATTTTTGTATTTTGGCATATAAAGCAAGATTGCCAAGGTTTTCTGGTGAGTTTGCATTCTTCAATTGTCCTCTTGTCATCACATTGCTACCAGGATCACCAATAACCTGCTCAATCGGGTAAATTCGATGTATCCGAGATTCCGGATAATCGGGTACTTGGACTCCCGTCTGAGTAGTTAAGTTCTCTGCATAAACCAGATCATTACCCACATTCGATGTTGAAGCATCATTTATAGTTGGGTTCACTGGTGGTGTCATTGTAGCATGATCTAAGATAGCTTCGCTTGTAACATCATCATCGTCATCTTCTGATTCTGACGAATTCAACGTTGTGGAAGCTTCTTGAAATACCTCTTCTTCAACGACAGGAACATTGGTATCATTAGAAGCTGTTTGAGGATTTACGGTAATCGGACGCACCAACGGTGATGTCACTGCGTTTTCGACCTCGTAATATAAACGTAGTACAGCCTTTTCAACCAACCTATCTAGGTTGAATGATTCAAAGAAATCTTTGTAATCAGACATCCAGTCTGGGCCGCTTCCTTGTAAGTTCTGAGTGTACTAGTTGCACTTCAACGTTAGCCCACTCCTCGACCTGACGAGTCCTTTTGTTGAATACCCGTTTGAGCGGGGTTGCATATCCAACAAAGTATCCTTCCTCAGCCTTCGGTGCGAACTTCTCAGATGGATTAAGCATAGTACAAGGAGCTCCAAACGGTTCTAGATACTCTAAATTCGGCTTTCGACGATTCAACAGCTCATAAGAAGTTTTGCCAAACTTCTTCACCGTTAAAACGCGATTAAGAGTATAACAAGCTGCGTAAATTGCTTTGTTCTAGAACATTGCTGGAAGATTTGAGTCCGCAAGCATTGTCCTCGCCGTTTCAATTAGAGTCCTGTTTTTACATGCCGCGACACCGTTCTGTTGTGGGGTATACGGAGCACTATATTCATTATGAATACCTTTGTTTTCACAAAGATCGTCCATCTGTGCATTTTTAAACTCCGTCCCATTATCACTCCTAATCCTCTTGATCTTGAGACCATAGATATTTTCCAGACGGGTGAACAGAACTTTCAAATTGTCAAATGTGTCGCTCTTCCTGTGTAAGCACATCACCCATGAAAATCTTGAATAAACATCAGTTACCACAAGACAGTATAACTCCCGGCATGACTCTTACGCTTGACCGGTCCAAACAGATCCATGTGCAAACGTTCAAGTGGCAGTTCAACGGAATTAACTTTTTTTGGTCTATGGGATTGTTTGTGCTGCTTACCCTTTTTACAACTCACACACTTGTCATTTAGGTGAAAATGTTTGACGTTCACGCCTGTGACAAGTTCGTTCTTCACCAATTGATTCATTTTTCTGAGGTGAATGTGTCCCATCCTCCTGTGCCACATGATTGATTCTTTTTCTGTAGCCTTGGAGAGTAAACACCTGACTTGGCCTTGGGTGGTCATTGCTTTTGACATATCGAGAATGTACAGGTTGTTCACTCTCGGCGCCTTTAGCATCACCCACTCTTTCGGTAATTCAAACCCCGGCTTGAGTATGTAACAAGATTTGTCGTCAAAGTACACAGAAAATTGTTTGTCGCATATCTGACTGACACTCAAAAGATTGTAATCTATCTGCTTCACATAAGAAATTCTCTCAAAGTTCACAATACCATTACTCACACTACCCTCCATGGTTATATAACCTCCTTTGTTCCCGGCAAACGCTACATAGCCTCCATTGATGTTTCGAATATCGAACAGTAGCGAAAGATCCCCAGTCATATGGCCAGAAGCTCCACTGTCAACAATCCAAAGACTGCTCACAGGGCCAGCTGAAGCTCCCTGCACATATCAAGTAAAGAAGTTAGATTTTTCGGGGGACCCAAGCCGGTTTGGTCTTGGGTCTTTGAACTGATTGTTTCAAAGAGTCAGTTGTCTCACAAACATCTTGGGTTTTATCAACCTTTTTCTTTTCACACAAATCTTTTTCTTTCTCAGATTTCACCATCTGTTGTGAAGTTGAAGCACCCTCAGAACCCTTTGATGACCAAGATTGTTCAATCCTTTTCAAGATCCGGATCTGAGATTTTGAGGTCTCAGCCGGTTTCTTTACTTCTTCCTTGAACGATACCTTCTTGGTTACCTTCTCTGATTTAACAGAGACAGGTCGAACTGCTAGTTTGACATTAGGTTTAGCAGGAACCTTATTGTTGTCAGCAGTTGCATTCACCAATGGTTTCTTCAACGGTTTCTCAGTGGCTATCCGGTTGCGTCTATCATAAGTCATCGGACGATTTTCCCTCCTTTTGAAATAGTTGTTTTGGTTATAAAAAGATGCTGGCTGAGGGAAAATCCATCTCTGTGGATAACTGTGATTATCAACCGGACAATCATATCTTTGCTTCATCTCCACCTCGTGCCTCTTATGTCGTACATACGGGCAGTTGGCAAGTAAATGCCCCCTTTCCCCGCACTTAAAACACGCACGGTACTCTTCATAGTTTTCCTTGATGTTCGACTTAGAATAACTAGCAATGGGATATTGGTCAACCATACACTGTCTTCTTAAACTCTCAGGAGCGGGGTCCTTTGAGTAAGTCGGCTCAATAAAACTATTTGACTTGTCTGTTGGTTTAACAAATTGTGTGACATTGACCTTTGGGTCTTTAGAATTATCCGAATGAATTTTCTTTAAAATAGCTGGAGGAATATCATTGGTTCGTTTATGTTTCGGGAACCAAATGGTACTTTCCTGCCAGATCTTTTCAATTTTAGAATAATTTGCAAATTGAATCGGATATTCTTCATCAGACATAATCTTATCGGAGCCTTGCATCCGATAGAAAACTTTCACAGGTTTATCACACGATTCATTTTTCTCATCATTTGATTTTTCAACTTTCTTTTCAACAGACTTAACAACATTCTTTTCAACATTCTTAACCACTTTCTTTTCAGCATTCTTAACAACAGGCTTCTCAACTTTCTTATCAACATTCTTTGCTAATTGATTCTTTCTGTGAGCATTAGCCATGGAATGGACAATTTGAGATGGTGAAACCAGTTGAGTAGTGATGATGTGATTTTCATCAGGAATATCACTCACTTTTTCAACAACCGTCTCAGACTGTTCATCCTCTTCATCAGAATCATCAGCAGCAACCACGCCTTCATTGTTTCCCAGAACAGGTCTAACATCCGAATACGGGTCTCCCACACTGGATGTGTTGAACTCGTTATCTGATGTAGAGTCAGATTTGACTATGCTCTCTGGTGCTATTGCATGCAAATTATGATTTTCAAACAGCACCGGAGCTGGGACAGCTTTGTAGTTTGCACTACTGGGCTGTGAAGGCTCTTCTATGATGTGGTCAACAACATAAGCGATGTGCTTATAACTCTCAAGCTTTTTATTAACTTTCTCTACAAAGCACTTGATGGTGGCCATTTCCAATTTTGTGTTTTCTAAATCATTGATATAGTTATTTATGGCCATTTGTTTTAACGACAAAGTCTTTTTCAATTCAGAAATATCATTCTTATACCCATCAAGTACTTTGTTAAACTCTTTTGATTCTTTCTGATACAATTGACAAATGATTTTTGCACTCTCAAGTTGAACCTTGAGTTGCTTATTTTCATCTGTCAATTTATCACAAGTTTTGCAATTTTTAACACAAGTCGAATTATTAACAGTAGATTCGGTACTTACCTGCTTAGGAGGTTCTGTCATTGCCATTAGTGCAAAATGAGCTTCCTTCCCAGCGAATAACTTAGAATAATCAATTCTGGTGCAAGCATCATCCACCGTGCATGATTTCCTTGTCATCAAGAAGTCTGCTTCAGCAAGAAACTGGTCAATGTCGTCATCCAGTGAGTTAACACTAGATTCAGAGTCTGAATCACTCTCCTCATCAGAATAAGTAGAATCAAACTGTTCTGGAATATCAGCAACCGTATCCATAACCATTCCAGTCTTCTTCTCAGCATAATCAACATCAACATTGATCTCATTATTCAACGCTTCAATCTTCATCTCACTCATCTTTTCAGACACAATCTCTTCTTCCACCTCCACCGGTTCATCCAAGTTCATCTGCTGTGCCACACAAGCCACATTACCAGCTGTAATTTCTTCCACCCCCAACTGCATACCGGTCCAATCAAAACCCTCATCCTTTTGTATCACCAAGGCTTGATTTGGGTTCTCGGTTTGAGTTTGTGTGTTTGGTGTAGATATGGGAATGATTGTTCGGTTTCAGTTCTGTTGAGTTTGGTTTTGTTTTTGTGATGTGGATTGTCTAGCATTGTTATTTTGTTGGTTAGTTTGATGGTTTTAATAGTTGTTGTGAGGTTGAAAGCTTGAAATGTTGTTGGAAATTTGGTATGATACTTGATTTTGGTTTTGAGCTTGACGGTTTTGGTATATAGAGTTGAATGGATTTCGATTACCTTGTTGTGCTGGCTGTGTGCACTCTCTTTTAAAATGACCTTTTTCACCACAGTTGAAACAAGTTTCTTTGGCTTTGTTGAAGCCATAAGTGGTGTTAGGAGAAGTTGAAAGATCCGTTCTCCCGGTCTTCTGAATAAAATCAGTGGCTCTTCTCATGATACTTGCAAAAGCCCACTGTATATCCATCAATTCCATCTCTTCCTTGTCGATATGTGCATAGTCCTCATTGGTCAAATTGTTGTTCCCAATTTGACTTGCAACCAGACCATTGTATGATGCTACCATCGCTGAAACTAATGCTACATGTTGTTGAGCAATTTCAATAGTAACATTGTTTAGATTTGAAGTCTCCAACACAATCGGGCTTTGGTTTGGTTGGTTTTGGTTAAGTTGAATTTGGTTCATTTGAGGGCTGTAAGGTTGTTGTTGTTGAGGTTGACTAGAAGAGTAACATGCTGCTTATTGCATAGGTGAAAATGGTGGAATATAAGTAGTTGTTGTAGGATATGATGATGAGGTATATGAAGATGTTTGAGCAAGGTAGTTGATTGGTTGTTTGGGTGGTTCAACGATGTTAGATACGCACGCGATGTGTGGAGCAACATTGGTAGAAGAACTGGAAGTAGTATGGGAAGAAGATGTACCACCAAGATAAAGTTCCGAATTCTGAGGAATTTGAGCCCTCTTTGCTTTCCTCTTCTCCTCCATCTCTTTGTTCTCCAGTTTCTCTATAAACTCATTGATCGTCCAAAACTGGTACGCATCCTTCTCTTTCAACACCTCAATATGTTGGTTCCAGTATGGTGGCAACGCATCGGCAAACTTGTCCACCAATTCGGACATAAGTATGCAAATCTCGTAGCTTGACAGCTCTGTGAGTAAGTGGCAATACCTCGGAACCAACTCTTTCAAAGTCTCGTTACCCATGTAACTAAAATTCTCAAATTCTTTGCGAAGCTCCTCCATCCTTAGCTTCCTAGTCTTCTCATTCCCATCATGCCTGTTTCTCAACATGTCCCACAGCTGCTTAGAAGTTGTGCAAGAACTAAACTGATGCAGCAAATCTGTGTTAATAGCTTGGGACAATTGAGAAAACGCCTTTTTCTCAATAGCAAACCTTTTCTTCTCATCGTCTACTAGATTCTCCAAAGGAATGGGCTCTCACGTGTTCTCCAAGTTCGGAGCAACGTAGCCTTTCGCAATCATCTGCCACGCCTCAGTTCCCTCTAAACCCATACCTTCCAAATGGATCTTGAATTTAGTCTTCCACGTGTTGTAGTCGACCATCTCCATAAGCTTACGTGGTCGGTTTCCACTTCCAGATGACAAGTCTTGAATAAGCGTTGATATGGCATTGGTCGTCTGTGTGTGAACTGCTGCTGCTACTCCCCAATAGTCGCCAATCGGTCGCGGTTGTGGTTGTGCAACGTGTTGAGGGATAGAACTAGTCATAGCCATGTAGTTGATAGGTTGTGATGGTTGACTAGACTTTTTGGCAGCAACCGACCAAGGAACCATGGTTGTTTGCTGTTGTGGTGTCGTGTTGGGTCGTGGTGTAGTCGGAAAGTTCCACATCTAGATCTGAAAATGTTAAAACACGAAAAGATTAGAAAAGTTTAAAACAGTTTTCTCCTTCGTATGAATCGAGTGGTCGAATGAGAGAAAATGTTCTCCTTCGACCGTTTTCAAAGATACGAATGAAAGATATAACAAACACAAATCACTTTCGACCGTTTCACTCTCTTTCAACCGTTTGAATTTCTCTTTCGACCGTTCGAACGGTCGAATGAAACAAGTATGGTCGAATGAACACCAATACACTAACAAACTCTAGGTTCGACCACTTAAAACACCACCTTCGACCAAAAATTCTTTCGTTCGACCGTTTAACACACACGTTCGCCCATTTCTCCCTAGGTTCGACCCTGCACTTTCAAAAACGGTTATTGATGTATTGTAAAATACATCTATTTCCAGTGTAAAGTTTGTACAGTTTTTGAGTCGTTTAGATAGTTCTTTTATTAGTTTGAGGCTTGTATCGGTCTCTTTTTATTTATTATAGGTTTTTATAGATTTTTATTAGTTTTGTGTCATTTGTAGTACTTATTTATTTATTTTATATTTTGGTAGGTGTTCGAATGAACGTTGGAGCGTAAATGAGCAACTTTGGTCAAGTCAAGAACACCCGAGTCTAAAGCACGGAGTTATACTACTACTACTACTACTACTACTAATAATAATAATAATATGTGACTTTGAAAGTCACGGTCCCGCAGCCCAAACAAAATTCCATTCAATTCAAGGGATATATCTAAAAAATTCATGGAGGGCAGCTGCGAATTATTTTCTGAGAGGTGGAGGATCGATTTTTTTAGGAGGACCGCGATATTATCTTTTTAGGAGGAGCAGCCAACAGAAATCGATGATACTTTGAAGAAAGCAGCTAGGATCGACTTTTGAAGGAGCAATATTATTTTGAGGTAGATCAAGGGTTGAAGCATTGGTGCGAGCACGGGTCGGTTCTATTTCAATTATTAATATTTATCTATTCAAACCCGTTGTGAACACCATGAATTTGTCTTGCTTTTATTGTTTTGATATTATCATAACTTTTATTGGCTAAACCTTGACGCTACCTAGGTTAAAGATGATTGCACTTGTTTGATTTATTTTCTTTTGGTTTTGGAACTTTTGGTTGTGGGTGAATTTTAAAGTAAAGAACTCTTTATTTTCTGGTTTGATGTGTATGCATATTTAGTTTTGTCTAATTAATTTTTATAAACTCCACTTGCGTTTTTGTGAATGTCTTTCATGTATGAATGCGGGTTAGGTTGCAGACTTTGTGTATCAACTAGTTTATGGTTAATTTCTGCAGGTTATCCATAGGAGTTGTAATTGTTAGTTAGATGATTCTAAGTGTTCTACCAATTCTCAATAGCTGTAAGGTGCGAGATTGTTGGTCTGTCTAGGGTGTTAAATTGCTAGTTCTAGAGGCTTTGTAAGAAGATCTTCCTAGTATCCCTAGCATTCCTTGTAGGCCAAGTCTTATCAGAAATATTATAGTTACCCCTTGCACTTTCGGGTGTATTGTGACTTTCGCTCTGTAAGGTAGACTGTCTAGCGGGTACTTTAAGATTCGAGTAGGTAAGCCTGTGAGGGTAACCTCTCAACCGGTGGTTTAACAGCACAACAGTATTCTAGGGTTTCCCCTTGAGAAGGGTCGAGGGTGTCTAGTTTATTCTTGATGTTTGGTATTTTAAGATCCCGGTTCCACACCAGTTCCATAGCCATTAGAAGCTTTATCATTCATGTGTAGGATTCTAGCCTAGGTAGTGCCTTCCCATCCATCTGATCTTAGTTGCAGTCTCCAATTTGTGTATTTAGTTATTTTAGTTTTATTATTTTATTTATTTGCATTAGTCTTTTAGAAAACCCCCCTTTAAGCAATAACACATTATTAAGCCAGTATTTAGGATAAGTAATCGAGTCTAGTTTACGTTTTCCAGTAGAGTCTCGTGGGTTCGATACCCGGACTTACTTTAGCTGTACTGCACTGACCGGTACACTTGCCGGTTGTGTGGTTTAGGTTTAGAGAGTCTTAGTTTATAAATTTAAAACTTAGAGTGTCTAGTTTAGGTTAATTTAGTTAGTTTTTATTAAACCACTTTGAGCACATCAATTATTCTTTGAAAATCAGTTAATTTTGATCAACTTTTTCAAAAGTTGAAAGAATTTGATGATTTTAATCAGGTTTGATTCGGATTTGATTTGGAACAAGTTTATCAAAGAGAATTATGCATTTTATCCATGAAAACAAGCTCTAATCAATCAATTTATCACCAATTCAGCTTTATCAATGAAAACAGAAAGTTTTTGATCAAAATAGGGTCCAAATCTACTGTAAAGTTATCAAATTGTGGTTGTTTGATCCATAATGGCTCTGATACCACTTTGTATGCGCTTAGGATCGTCAAATCTACAAAGAGATTGATCAAACAAGTTTGATTCAGGTGTGGAATCCCTGAATCAATCACAATAATGATAATCAAACAATCAAAACACAGAAATCATCTTTGAAAGCTTTTTCTCATTCATAAACAACTTGAATTACACGTTTTAATAATGTTTACAATCAAATCTAACGTGAAAATAAGTTGACACAAACACTAGGGAGAGACACAAAATAGGAGGGAATAAAATGACCAACAACTAACTTTCAAAAATTGCTGAACCTATTTATAGGCCTGCACATTCGCCCATATTGCATGGTCGAATGTGCAGGTTCGCCCAATCACATTGTGCGAACCAAGCAAAACATAAACATCTAAACTACATTCGCCCCTTAGTCTCTCCTTCGCATCTTTTCTCTCCTTCGCACAAACTAAAATCTTCATTCGCCCACATATAAACTCCTTCGCCCGTTTGATAATCAACACTAACATATGTTTATTGTAATCCAAAGCATTAGTCGCACCAAAATGCATCTACAATTCTTACTCTACGTATTGAGAATTGTAACATCTTTAGGATGTTGAGTATCAATTGTAGGCTTTAGAATATTGATGACTGGGATGTTTGATCCCTTTGGTAGGTTAACCAAGTATCCTAAGTTTGCTAAAGCATATGCTTTAGCATTCTCTTCTCTTGACACCTGTTCAAGTATGAATATTTCAAAGCAATTTGAATGATTTTTTACTATATCAAGATATAAAGTTAGTTTCTCACCATTACTGCTTAAGACCCATTGAAATGGTTAGTTGATATAAGAGAATTAACATATACATGCAGATTAGTCAAATACATATTTCTAGCTTGGGATTCACATCATTGGTAGCTTGGGATTCACATCTAATGGCTTGGGGTATTATGTCACCTTGTGGCGATTTTAGTAGTATCCCTAAGCATGTTCCTCTTACATTTGAAGCACCATGAATATACAAAATCCATTTTTTGAATTTTTCATTCAGTAGTTGTACATCTAGTTCTACTTCTTTTTGGAGATCACTATAATCAGCCATAAAATATGCCAAAGCTTTAGATTTTATCGCAGTTCTTGGCTTATATATTAAATCATAGGCATAAGTTTTACTGGCCACTTAGCCATCCTACCAGACATTTCTGGTTTTCTAAGTACGTTTTTTATTGGATAATTAGTTCTAACATGTATTGAATAAGTTTCAAAATAGTGCCTTAATTTTCAATGCTATTACTAATATTACGAACTTAATTTTAATATTGTTGACCGAATCTGAGTAAAAAAAAATTATGTTTTTGTTAAATTGATGGAAGTCAATTTTTTATCTATATGTCTTTGACTTTGATTGTGCTAATTTCAAGCGTTGTTGACCAATTCACGTCAATTATCAATCCTTCCATCTTTTATAATTCAAAGACTTTCCTTTAATCAATTGTCATAAAATGATATTATTTTAAACATATACGATTTTGCTTTAAACATTTATTTAAATATATTTAACAGTTTATAATTTAAATATAATTCGAAGATAGGACATTTATTTTCCTACACATTTATTATTCTTTTAATAATAAATATAATTTAAATCTATTTAACAGTTTCCTTAAATGTATAATGTATTCAAGATAATTTTCAATGCTATTACTAATATTACGACCTAAATTTTAATATTGTTAAGCCAATCTAAATAAAAACTTTTTACGTTTTTGTTAATTTGATGGAGGTCAATTATTTGACTTTATATCTTTGAGTTTGATTATGCTAATTTTAAACGTTGTTGACCAATTCACGTCAATTACGAATCCTTCCATTTTTTATAATTCAAATATATAAATAAATATTCCTACTTGATCACGTCAATCGAGGCACGGTATTTCTGAGTTTGTAGAATTGTTCGAGACACAGCAATACTATATAAACCTTAACAAATAATAAAATCATTTAATCGTCATACCAATTTTAACAACGAAATTAAATGATAATATAAATTTTCAAAATGTTATTTTCTATTAAAGAATTATATTACTTCAATCACAACTAATAATGATTACTAAAGATGTCAATAATAATTTGTATTAATAATTTGTATATAATGGGTAAGGCAATTTAAGACGCGGATGATTTTATTGTCATTTATTTGAATGATTGATTATGATTTTGATGTTATTTATTAAGATTTTTAATCGTATTTATTGATGTTACTAATATTACGAGTTTCATTTTAACATTGTTGACCGACTTTCATTTTGATATTACGACTTTCCTTTAATCAATTGTCACTAAACTATAATCATCATCTTGATTTCAATAAGTGTGCTAATTTTAATATGTCAATAATAATTTGTATATAATGTGTAAGGCAATTTCAGACGTAGATTATTTTAATGTCATTGATTTGAATGATTGATTATGATTTTGATGTTATTTATTAAGATTTTTAATTGTTAAGTACTATATTTACACAGTTTAAATAATGACGTTTTTTGGCAGCATTTTGTAACATGTCAAACGTTGCCTAAAGTGTATGTACAATGGGTCCTTTTGGCTACATGTTGAAATGGGTTTGGGGTTGATCCTTTTGGTGTCTATTTATAGAAAATTTATATTACAGCATGTGACATTGGACCCATTTTCTTATTAGTTGTTTTTTAGCTATGTAATCGGTTTGAACCATGGGAGAGATAACATGTAAAATTTAAGCTACCCATTCAAGTAAGTGGGTTAAGGATTGTTTCTTAATTTACTTATCACCGTATCCATTTTTTTTTTGGAAGGAGAATTTCATTAAAAACACCCAAAGCGGTCCTCAAAATAAGGACCCCCGGGCAAAAAAAAAACAAGGAATTACATCAAGTCGAGGGGATATTTACACCAATTATTCCAATTGACATCTTTCCATCTAGTCCTATTTCGAAACCAAAAGTATATGTATACTTAACAAATAGGACGACGCTTCTGTTTATTAAATATACGACCATTCCTCTTGTTCCACAAAGCCCACATGGTAGTATATACGATGCCTCTAATCACAAGTCTCTTGTCCTTCGCATCCGCTTGAGTCTCCGCAATCTTAACCAGGTCTGGAACATCAAATAACAATAGAGGACTAAATCAGCACCAAACTGCAATGTAACTCCAAACTTCAAGGGAAAAAGCACATCCCGTGAAAAGATGTTAAGCCGTTTCTAAACCCGAATGACATAGGACGCAGGATGTTTGTTGTAGAGACACATCACGTTTTAAGAGCTCCGAAGTTGTGGGAAGCCGATTAAGAGCCGCCCTCCATACCATGATTTTGCACTTCAAAGGGACCCAACATTTCAAATTAATCGGCGCAGAAGCAGTGCCCGAAGAGCGGCTGCCCAGAAGCTTCTTGACTGAGGAGACTGTGAAGGTGCCATCGCTTTGGGGCTTTCATTTCCAAACTTCTTGACGGGGTCAGTTAAGTCGGAACACAGTCCGTATTGTCCAGGGTTCAATGATTTGGAGGATCATTGGGTTAATCACACACATGCGTTACGAGTCCTGTTGTTGGTGAACTACATAAAGTAAATTAAGTGTTATGTGTAGATTGATTCTTATATGGTGGATTATATACAAATGCGTGTTTAAACGATGTGTAGATGATCATCCATGCTTATATATGTTAAACATAGATTAAGATTGCATGTTCATGTGTTAGGATGCGTTAAAATTCATTAAACACGACAAACTGGAGAGACTAGAAAACATAGGTCCAGGTTCGACCCATAGCGTGGGGGCGAACCTAGGAAATGATCTTGGTTCGACCCTTAATGAAGGGGCGAACCTGGGATGTGAAAACAATAGAAGGTCATTCAACCAGTAAAGGTACATTCGACCCTAAGAAAGGGGCGAATGTGGGTACATTCGACCATGTGAAAGGGGCAAATGTGGACTAGTATAAATACCACACTTTGTCATTTTTCACCGTTTCACAAACCCTAAACGCCTCTAAACACTGTATAGCAACTTTAATCATTGAGGAAGGAGTTTTTGCTCTTCTTTTCCATAATCTAACCTACAAACATCTTCTAAACAAAGATCTAAGGTGTGTTCTTCATCCTAAATCCTTTTTAAAGCATTTTGATTCGTTTTCATTAAACCCCAAGAGTCCAGATCTGATTCAAACATGTTTTCATGGATAAAAACCTTCCTAACATCTTTCTAAACAAAACCTATTCATAAACAATGAGTTTGCATACAAATTAACATGTGTTAATGGTGTTTTATGTGGTGTTATATATTGTTTGATGATTAATTGTTGTATAGATGTTATAACAATGATCTAGGACTGTTATTGATGATGATTTATGATTGAGATGGGTTACAATTGATTATTGATGATGTTTTCCTCATTTTGGGGATTTTGGGTTAGATCTAGGGCTTGTTCATGATAATAGTGATAAGGATATGATTGGGGGTTTCTTGTACATGATAATCTGAGTATATTAAGTTGATTATTGATTGATTTTAGAAAGTTTCCTAATTGGGTAAAGATTGCATGCGTTTGATGTGACATCTCTCCTTAATTTGCTATTTTGGGTAACTTGTAAACCGGACGGACATCGGGATAAAATTGGTAGGGTTTTGTAGGAATATGTTAATGATAGTTGACTGCTGTGATTGGTGATGTTTCGTGATGTTTTCGGATTGTTTAGATACGTTATGGTGCGTTTTATGAAGTTCTGCTGCAAAGGGTCGAACGTGGAACTCATTCGACCCTTCGTGTGGTCGAATGTAGCTAAAAAGGGTTGAACGTGGCTCAAAAGGGTCGAATGTGGCTCTAAAGGGTCGAATGTGGCTCAAAAGGGTCGAACGTGGCTCTAAGGGGTCGAATGTGGCTCAAAAGGGTCGAACGTGGCTCAAAAGGGTCGAATGTGGCTCAAAAGGGTCGAACGTGGCTCAAAAGGGTCGAAGGTGGCTCAAATGGGTCGAATGTAGCACCATAGGGTCGAATGTGGGTGTCTGGGTGTCGAAGGTGGGTGCCTGGGGTCGAATCTGGGTGCCCGGGGGCAAATTAAAACGTGTTATGGTCGAATTAACATATGTTAAGGTCGAATAAACATATGTTAGGGTCAAATAAACATGTGTTAGGTCAAATGAACTAGTGAATAGGTTGAATGAACATCATGAGGGTTGAACCAAGGGTCCATGGGTTGAACCAGAAGCCCTTGGGGGTGAACCAAACACTGGAAACTCCCGATTCGACCTTATGACTTTGTATATGCGATTTTTGATGCAAACTAAGTGTTTTATGCTTGAAACTTATGTGTTAACCTTATGTGCATGACTAATTGATGTAATGGGTCACCAACAGGATGTCGGGTCTGTTTGATATGTCCGGTTAACATTTAAACGCACTTTTTAACACACGTAGTCAAGATTTGGACAATCGGGGAATAGTTAACCTTCGGGTTAGTAGTCAATACATTGAAATGCAACGCTTATGAAACGCAACGCTTTTGAAACGCAACGCTTATGAAACGCAACCCTTTTGAAACGCAACGCTTTTGAAACACCACGCTATTGGAAACGCAACGCTTTTGGAAACGCAACGCTTGTTTTAAATTACTATATGACGCAACGCAACGCTAAGTCCCTGGGGAAACCGTGAATGTGCAGGGCACAACGGGGGAAATGTGGATAGATCTATTGGGCTTGACGAACCCCACCCGACGGCTGGGAGCCGGGCAGGCGCATATTGTCTCTATTTTTGGCAACTCAAACACGGGCGGCAACACATTCAGCGCTTGTCAGAAATGGTTTTGGCAACACAGTCATAGTAGTAAAGAAACGTTTGTTATTTACTTAAAGTTTTGCATACTTGGTACTTTTGATGAAACTCTTTATGCTTAAAACACTTTGTGAACTTAAAACATGTGAACTCACCAGCATTATATGTTGACAACTTTTTGGCATGTTTTCTCAGGTCGCTAAGGTAGCAACATTGAGTTTAGGCACACGGAGTCGCACTTGCGTCTAGGATCATGTCTCACGTTTTGGATTTTTAAACTTTAAACTTATGTCTCATCGTTATTCAGTTTTGTAAAACTAAATTTTCTTCCGATGTGTCTTGAATCATAGTCTTTGAAACTATTGCATGGTTTGGTTTACGTATCTTTTCACATATAGTTGTTGTTCGTTGTGACCGTTGACTTGGATCCTGGTGTGTCACGCGCCTCGCGGTAAAACTCCGCAAATGAAAATTTGAGGGTGTGACAGATTGGTATCAGAGCCAATGGTTATAGTGAACTAGGACTACATGTAGAGTCTAGTCTATAGCCGAGTATCACACACATTAGACGGTCACACATATTTTACGAGTCGTGTCATTTGGTAAACATACTAACCTTGTCGGGGTGTTGGTGTCCTCATCCAACAGTATCACATTATCTATCTTTTGTTATTCCTACCTTGGTACTATCTTATTCTTCGGGTTTGAAGATGAAGGGGCTTATCACTTATACTTGGTAGTAGTGTACATTGGGGTGGCTTCGGCACAGGTTTGAGATTTTTTCCGGGATTTGGATATCTCCCCTCTATGCCCTAATGTACATACTTGCCCACACACACACACTATCATGCACTAGTATTTGTCATAGTACACTCCTGAGTGACTGTTCACTTTGGGATCTTCGTGCGATAACAGTTTCTTTTAGGAATGTGGGTATCGGGTGATTTGAAGTTCTAGCTAGGAGCACGCCTAGAGGACCATGTAGAGTGATTTGTTATTTCGGGTGCACACGAAATCATAAATCGAAATGCATCAAAATCTTGGTGGACTTCGTGTTCGGACTAAAGGTCATGCTGGAACCACGTTCTGAATTCGTTTCATCACTTGTAGCTCGATCTGTTAGCGGTATTGAGTATCTTATCTCATGTTTGGCCGAACATGTCTGGTCGCGCTGGTGGACGTGCTGGTGGACGCCGTGGTGGCGGCGGGGATCGCAATGGCGGTGGACGAGGTGGTGGGAACATCACCATGACTCAGGTGGAGTTGGAGCATTTGTTGCAGCAGCAATTGAACGTTACGTTGGCTGCTTTCCAGGCTGCTCAGCAGACTTTCGGGAATACTAATCAGGTGCAGTCTGGGTGCACCTACAAGAAGTTCATGGACTGTAAGCCCAATTACTTCAATGGGACTGAAGGGGCAGTGGGACTACTTCGGTGGTTAGAGAAGATCGAATCGGTGTTTGCTATGTGTAACTGTCCCGACACTGATCGTGTCAAGTATGCTTCTGCTACGCTGGAGGGACATGCATTGACCTGGTGGAACTCCACCACTGCGAACCTTGGTTTGGGTTGTAATGCCCCAACCGATGGCGGAAACATCAGGATGTCACGTATTGACGATTGTTCAGTGGCTCATGGTAAATAATAAATTTCATTAATTGATTACATAAATTACATACAATTGATCTAAAAGAATTTGTACATCAAAATGAAAAATACTAGATACACATCTTCAAGCATTAACTCTAATCTTCAAGCAAGCTATATCCTGAAACATGTTAAGTTTGAAAATATTTTGGGTCAACAAAAGTTGGTGAGAATTGCATAGGTTTTGATAATTGAATAAAACTTGTACAATTCAAGTGTCATGGCAAGTCTAGTCCATATGTGAAAACATACTAGAAGTAAATCGAGTGCATAATCAACCCTTGTGACTGTTATATTGTGGTCCATCCCATACGCTCATGGTTCACTCGATTATGTTATGCGATAACAATCACCCACGCTACCTATGTAGGAGGCACGTATCCGGGTGGGATTGTCAGTCCAATAGATCTATCATTGTATACCGTCGGCTGATCAATGTTAATGATTATGCTAGAATATTGTGCTTACCCTAGTCATGTTTAAGACATAATGCAACATAGAAAAACACATAGACACTTTATGATTGAATTGCATATAGAATGTTGTAACATGTTTCACCCCAAAAATAGTGATAAATAGAAAAGGGGCTATGTAAAACTCACCTTAGAAAAATGTTATGTCTCGTGAAAAATAGAATATGTGTAGCCCCAAAGTTGCTAATTACAAGAGCTTATGATAAAAGCTTCAATTGTAGAAGTAATAGACTATAGAAGAAAGGTATGAGGGAAAGTTTAATCGGATTGAAACAATCGATTTAGAGGTGCAAAGTATAATGGGTCATAGGTGGGTTTTTATACTAGTTTTGGATTCAACTAACCATTAAAATTGGTCAACACCATAAAGTAAGGTTTTATGATGAATTGACTATTTGACTAAGACTTTGGCTGTTTGACTAAGACTTTGACTCCAAGAATTATGTTGTTAAGACTTTGACTCTTGACTCAAGGCTTTGATATATATATATATATATATATATATATATATATATATATATATATATATTGTAACGAATTTATATCTTCCTTGTTTGAGATTATAAATGTAATTGGAAAATAAGAAATAAAAAAAATCATTAGTTAGAAAATAAAAACACCGTCTTATAAAATGATGATTTTATAAATAGAATTAGGATAGGACATATGTCATGATTGAAGATTTTTTTTTTTTTAAGTACTTAGAAAAATAGAGTGCACGGATAAAGATAAGAATACTTAGAAATAAATTAGACTTTATATCATGGATCGGGAAATACTTTAATGCAAAATAAATGGGAAAATTCGTGAGGTTACATGGGTGAGGCCAATGCTATGCCGTGGTCCGAGTTTTTTTTCAGATGTTGAGGGCGGAGTATTGCCCAAGAGACGACATTATGAAGCTGAAACACGAGTTTTGGAATCTGAAGATGGTTGGGTCGGAGATCGAGGAGTTTACTTCTAGGCACAACGAGTTAGCTGTGATGTGCTCCGGTTTGGCTACACCGGAGTACCGGAGGATTGAGCACTACGTTGCTGGGTTGGTGCCGGAGATTGCTGGGCATGTTGCTGCTGCTGATCACACTACTATGTTGGCCACTGTTCGGGCAGCTCACAAGCTGACCAACATGAAGGTCGCCGTGGGCGTTCTACCTCCGAGAGGTGCGGCTGTGAAAGCCCCTGCGGACAACAAGAGGAAGTGGGAGAGTGCTGGGAAGAGCGCTGGGTCGTCCCAGCCACAGGCGAAGAGGCAGGATGTCGCGGGGTCGACATCTGAACAGAAGACTGGGGGTTATGTTGGTAAGAACGCGAAGTGTAACACGTGTGGGTATCATCATGTTGGGGGTTTTGATGAGTTTTGATGTAAACGTTGTTAGCGAGGCGGTCACTTGGCTAAGGATTGTAGGGCCAATCTTCGGCCAAAACACACTTAAGTGGTTGTCCCCGCACATACTCCTCGGGGAAACCATGGGTGTTTTAACTGTGGGGAGACTGGGCACTTCAAACGGGACAGTCCTAAGCTGAAGCAAGGGACTGCAGGTGGCGGTGGAAACAACGAGGGCGGCGGTCGAGCCACTCGTCCTCATGCTTACGTCATTGGTGCAAGGGAGAAGCAGGAGGATCCTGATACTGTTACTCGTGAGTATTCTTTTCTTGATTCTCGTTATGCTCGCATTCATTCTCATTCACATTGTTTGGCATTTCGTATTCATTATATGCATTCAGTTTGGTCATAATTATCGTTTTGCATTCATGGGTCTGATGTGGGTCCTTTGGAGATGCAACTTGGATGGTACCGATGTGTCATTTATACCGATCACAGTAGTCTCTAAGTAGGCCTTCGATCAGGAGGATTCATCGTTTGGTATTCACTTTGGGAAGGGCGGTTCCCCGGCATAGAGTATCTGTTGATATCATATTTCATGTGTGGTTATCATTTTGTTTGTGTTATGGGAAACGTTACTCGGGTTAGGTCGACACTCATTACTGTCGAAGAGTGAATCTCAGGGCGAGATTCCTTTCAACAGGGGGATGATGTGACGACCGAGAAAAATTTTCTTTTTATCGCTTCGTTCTCTTTGATTTCGGGAAATTTTTGAGACGAAAATTCTTTCAACAGGCGGATGATGCGACACCCAGCATGTTTAGGTCAACAACAAAAAGTCTACCTTAGCGAGAAACGTTTATTAAACATACTTGACGGGGTCAGTTGAGTCGGAACACATTCCGTATTGTCTAGGGTTCTATGATTTGGAGGATCATTGGGTTAATCACACATACACACGTTACGAGTCCCGTTGTTGGTGAATTACATAAACTAAATTAAGTGTTATGTCTAGATGGATTCTTATATGGTGGATTATATGCAAATACGTGTTTAAACGACGTGTAGATGATCGTCCATGCTTATATATGTTAAACATAGATTAAGATTGCATGTTCATGTGTTAGGAGCGTTAAAATGCGTTAAACACGACAAACTGGAAAGACTAGAAAACATAGGTCCATGTTCGACCCGTCGCATGGGGGCGAACCTGGGAAATGATCTTGGTTTGACCCTTAATGAAGGGGCGAACCTGGGGTGTGAAAACAATAGAAGTTCATTCAACCAGTTAAGGTACATTCGACCCTAAGAAAGGGGCGAATGTGGGTACAATCGACCATGTGAAAGGCGTGATTGTGGACTAGTATAAATACCACATTTGTCATTTTTCACCATTTCACAAACCCTAAACGCCTCTAAAACTCTCTAGCAACTTTAATCATTGAGGAAGGAGTTTTTGCTCCTGTTTTCCATAATCTAACCTACAAACATCTTCTAAACAAAGATCTAAGGTGTGTTCTTCATCCTAAATCCTTTTTAAAGCATTTTGATTTGTTTTCATTAAACCCCAAGAGTCCAGATCTGATTCAAACATGTTTTCATGGATAAAAACCTTCCTAACATCTTTCTAAACAAAACCTATTCATAAACAATGAGTTTTCATACAAGTTAACATGTGTTAATGGTGTTTTATGTGGTGTTATGTATTGTTTGATGATTAATTGCTGTATAGATGTTATAAAAATGATCTAGGACTGTTATTGATGATGATTTATGATTGAGATGGGTTACAATTCATTATGGATGATGTTTTGCTCATTTTGGGGATTTTGGATTAGATCTAGGGCTTGTTCAAGATAATAGTGATAAGGATATGATTGGGGGTTTCTTGTTCATGATAATCTGAGTATATTTAGTTGATTATTGATTGATTTCAGAAAGTTTCCTAATTGGGTAAAGATTGCATGCGTTTGATGTGACATCTCCATAATTTGCTACTTTGGGTAACTTGTAAAATGGAGGGATTTCGGGATAAAATTGGTAGGGTTTTGTAGGAATATGGTAATGATAGTTGACTGCTGTGATTGGTGATGTTTCGTGATGTTTTCGAACCGTTTAGATGCGTTTTGGAGCCTTTTATGAAGTTCTGCAGCAAAGGGTCGAACGTGGAACTCATTCGACCCTTCGTGTCGTCAAATGTGGCTCAAAGGGTCGAACGTGGCTCAAAAGGGTCGAATGTGGCTCATAAGGGTCGAATGTGGCTCAAAAGGGTCAAACGTGGCTCAAAAGGGTTGACTGTGGCTCAAAATGGTCGAACGTGGCTCAAATGGGTCGAAGGTGGCTCAAATGGGTCGAATGTAGCACCATAGGGTCGAATATGGGTGCCCGAGGGCGAATAAACACCTGTTAGGGTCGATATTAACCTACGTTAAGGTCGAATAAACATATGTCAGGATCAAATAAACATGTGTTAGGTCAAATGAACTTGTGAATAGGTTGAATAAACATCATGAGGGTTGAATCAAGGGTCCATGGGTCGAACCAGAAGTCCTTGGGGGCGAACCAAACGCTGGAAACTCCCGATTCGACCTTATGACTTCGTATATGCGATTTTTGATGCAAACTAAGTGTTTTATGCTTGAAACTTATGTGTTAACCCTATGTGCATGACTAATTGATGTAATGGCTCACCAACAGGATGTCGGGTCTGTCTGGTATGTCCAGTTAACGTTTAAATGCACTTTTTAACACACGTAGTCAAGATCTGGACAATCGGGGACTAGTTAACCTTCGGGTTAGAAGTCAATACACTTATTCAAACTCATTTATAGGTTGTAACTAAGTTGGGTCATCATACACGTGTTGGAATTCAAAGTATCTGAAGGCGCACTCTAAGGTGAGTTTCACGGCCCCTCTTTTATACACTCTTCTCTCGAGGGAGAAGCATGCCACATGTTTTAACAAATACAACGTTTATGTTTTGAAACAAAACGCTTTGGCAACGCAACGCTTATGAAATGCAACGCTTTTGAAACACAACGCTTTTGAAACACAACGCTTATGAAACTCAACGCTTATGAAACACAACACTTTTGAAACGCAACGCTTATGAAACGCAAGGCTTATGAAACGCAACGCTTTTGAAACGCAACGCTTATGAAACGCAACGCTTTTGAAACCCAACGCTTTTGAAACACAACGCTATTGGAAACGCAACGCTTTTGGAAACGCAACGCTTGTTTTAAATTACTATACGACACAACGCAACGCTAAGTCCCTGGGTAACCCATGAATGTGCGGGGTACAACGGGGGAAATGTTGTCACACCCCCAAATTTCCACTTGCGGGATTTTACCGCGAGGCGCATGACAAACCAGGATCCAAGTCAACGGTCACAATAAACAACACTATATGAAATACGTAAACTCAAAACATAGTTCTCAATTTATAAAACCATAGAGGAAGCATTTAACCAGTTACAAAACCATGTACGACAATGTTCAGAAACTTTATTCAAAACATGAAACTAAGCCTAGATGCCATGCAGACTCGTGCGCCTAGTCCCCTGTTGCTACCTTAGCGACCTGAGAAAAAGATGCCAAAAAGACGTCAACATATAATGCTGGTGAGTTCACTGGTTTGTTCAATAAGTTACCAAAGTTACCAAAACGTTACCATGTCCATACTATACCAATGTCACCAAGTACGCTAGCTAGGCGTATGTTTTATTACTACTACGATTGGAAACCATTACTGGACATGTTTAGCAATGTTTAGCATATGTTTAAACAGCCCGAATATGTTCAGCATGTTTAGCAAAGTTCGAGACAACATGCACCCACCCGGCCCTCCAAGCCGTCAAGTGGGGCAGGTCACGCCCAATAGATCTATCCACATTTCCCCCGTTGTGCATCCCCGCACATTCATGGTTTCCCCCCGGGACTTCCAAAGATCGTGAACTTACCTTAGATTGCGTTCCTTGGTAAATAGTAAAAGGCTAAGCCTTGATAATCCCTCTACCGGAGATCTATCAAAATGTTCACATAAGTGTTCCGACTAATAACCATAAGGTTATCTAGTCCCCGATTGTCCAGATCGTAACCATGTATGTTTTAAAACGTTTTTTAAATGTTCAACCGACACACTAGACCGACCTGACATCCCGTTGGTGACTCATTACCCTAACTAATCAAGTACACATAGATTACACACAAGGTTGAAGCATAAAACACTTAGTTTGTATCAAAAATCTTATTTCTGCATCAGAACGGTCGAACCAGTCAGATTAAGTTTCCTTCGCCTGTTTTTAAGTTTCCTTCGACCGTTTTGCCACGTTCGACCGTTTGATGTGTCATTCGACCGTTTTATCAGGTTCGCCCAAACACATCCCAGATTCGACCCTGGAACCTCTCCTTCGACCATTCCAGGTTCGCCCCTGTTTTATGAATTTTCCTAAAAACGCTTCAAACACATTCGAAACATCTCGAAACATCATCAAACACAGCAGTCAAGTATGATTAACATATCCCTACAAAACCCCACCAATTTTGCCCCGAAACCAGCTTGTTTTAATACTTTCCCAAAATGGCAAAATTATGGAAATGTCACATTATGCATGAAATCCTTACCCAATTTGGAAACTTTTTAATACCAACCCATAATCATCCACAAATGTTCAGTTTATCTTGTAATCGAAAACCCTCATTCATTTTATTAATAACACTTAACATGCACAAGCCCTAGATTTCATAAAATCCCAAAAATACCCATAATATCACCATCTATCAAATTGTAACCCTAAACAACAATAAACCAACATCAATAGCAACCTTAGGTCATGTTTCTAGCATTAGAACAGCAGCAAATCATTAAACAACACATAACATCACATAACACATAATTAATATATGTTTATTGATGCAAATCCTATGTTTAATGATAGGGTTTAGGATTAGAACGATGTTTAAAAGGTTTTTATTGATAAAATCTTCCTTAGAACAGATCTGGACATTTAGGGTTAGATGAAAACGGATTAAAATGCCTTAAAAAGATTTAGGATTAAGAACACACCTTGGATTCTTGTTTAGATGTTGTAGATAGGTTAGATTATGAAAAAGAAGACCAAAAACTCCTTCCTTAGCGATTAAAATCGTTTGAGAGTGTTTAGAGACGGTTAGGGTTTGTGAAATGGTGAAAAATGACAAAGTTTGGTATTTATACTATTCCACCTTCGCCCCCTATCAGTGGTCGAATGTGGCCTCCTTCGACCCTTTCACAGGGTCGAATGTACCCTGTTCTGGTCGAAGGGAATTCTTCCAATCCCATATCCCAGGTTCGCCCCTTTTCAAAGGGTCGAACCAAAACATAATTCCACCTTCGACCACTCGATGTGGTCGAACCAGACCTATGTTTATCTAGTTTTCCAGTTTGTCGTGTTTAACACATTTTAACGCACCTTAACATATGTGCATGCAACCATAGTCTATGTTTAGCATATTTAAGCATGGATAATCATCTACACATCATTTAAACACATCTATGTATATAATCCACCATACGACCAATAATCTAGTGTATTCCCAACATGACTCCCAATGATCCTCCAGATCATTGAACCCTGGACAATCCTAATGTAACGTCCAACGTTTCTCGAATTATATAATAATAATATTTTACTTCTAAAACGATTCGTTAATTCGTTAATAAATTATCTCATTAACAAAGAATACATTTGTATTTCGTTTATTAATATAACAATCTAAATTCGCCAAATACCGCGTCGTAAGTAATAACATACTAGTAAACGCCACTTATTCTTACAAATTTAACCGCGACAAAAAAAAATATATATATATATACATATAACAAATACATAATCCAAAGGCTCGTTATAATTCAGTCTACATTTATATAACTTATGTAATAATTATCCTACTAGCTAAACGGGTCCAGTTCATAAACGAGACGCCAATCATTAACAGGTTCGTATATGCGGTTCACATCCACCTAACCCACCTAGCTAACTCTATCTGTTTAAACTCCTTAACTCCTCCCTTCTTCTTCATCACTTTACCTACTCAAACCCTAACCCTATAATATTCATCTCCTTCACTCCTTGCTCTCCCTTTTGATCTGCAGCAGCCACAACACCACCGCAGACACCAACCACCACCACAATCCGAGCTGCCACCACAGCACATCACCCTCACCCTCTCCTCCTCTCCTCTGCGCATCCCTCTCTCTCTCTGATGCAGCGCCGCCGGCCACCATAACAACCACCAATCTCCTCCGCCAAACACCCTCACCACTCCATTCTAACCACCACCCTTAACCATCTCTGCTCCGGCCGCCGCCACACAGACAACCACCACCTACGCCGCCGCCCCTCCCTTTACCTACACAACCACCACACCGCCCTCGTCGTCCCTCTCCCTCCACGTAAACAGCAGCGGGCCTCCTCGTGGCCATCCAGTGGCGGCGCAACAGCAGCAACAAGGTTCCGATTTAGGCTAGGATTGGTGACCGGAGACGGGTTTCGTTCGGGTCTTGTGTCTGTGTTTCAGTTTGGTATTCGGTGAACATACGGGTTAGATACAGTAGCGGCTGTGGTGTCGGGATATCAAGATGGTGGTGACTCGGTGGCTAAGGGTTAGGTGTTGACATATGGTCAGGTCACGTGATTGGGTGCTCAGACTTGAAGGTTCGCGACGGCGGTGTCGCTAGAAATGCAGGTCTGGTGGTCCTCGGTTCGCGCCTGGTCAACGCACAGTCAAGCCAGTAAAACTCGGTCAATGTCCAAGCAAAGCTGGTCAACTGTCCATGTCAACAGTCAAACTGAGTCAACAGGCCAGATCCATTCAACGCGCCGACCAAGTAGAGTTCGCGTCGCGGAACACGCGTTTTAACGTTGGTATAACTTATTCGTAATTGCTTTGTTATATTTACAATATTTATTTATATGTAAATAATAAGTGCGAATAAATATCTAACTCGCGAACTGAACCGACTTGTAGTAAAACTATTTTATTTATTTTCGGGCTATCGTTTACAACTAGCTTGTACTCATGTATATTATTTTAACGACTAACTTATAACCAAACTTATATTATTAACACTATTATTCAAGTTTAATACTAGTCGACTTATTATTTGTATTCGAGACGTCAAATAAAGAGTTACTTAATATATAAATGTTACTTGTTGAAAAGTATACTTTACTCGCTTATTAATGCTTTTGAAAGTTAAACTATGTGTAGTGTATTGGACAATTGATGTTTTGAGATAAAATGGACGACTTGCGTCGTCTGGTTTCTTACAAAAACAGAGTAGACTCTGCCCACATTTTTATAAAATATAGACATATCGGGCGTTCAAATCTGTAATGTTTTGTAATAAAGCTACGTTTTACATATTGATTTTATCCAAGCCTTATTTTGTCATAATAGAAGTAAATGAATACAATATATATTTATATATGTAAACACAATAGTACAAATATTATTTGATCTTCCAAACAAAAATTAAAACGTGAGACAAGCTACACACGGGTTATTTCGCTATCTTAAATGCTTTCCTTTTTATTACAAGTTGCGAATCTAAATATATATATTAAAGTAAAAATTATATATATAGCTATTCATACAAGCATACTTTCTCGAAATCAAAACCAAGTCCTTTCAGTTCGTTAAGTCATACACACATTAAGACACGTATTGTTTATAATGCGAGTCTAGGTAGTTGAATAAACTATCTTTACAATCAATAAATGAAACAAGCTTATTTGCATTAGAATTTAAGGCATCATTTATTTGTATTAGGATACAAGGGTTCAATTAATCCAAGTTCAGACTTGTTGCTACTTGCTAGTTTTTACACGGTGAATTTCAGGTGAGTTTTACATAGCCCCTTTTCTATTTTACTATTTTTGGGGTAAAACATGTTACAACATTCTATATACAATTCAATCATAAAGTGTCTATGTGTTTTTCTCTGTTGCATTATGTCTTAAACATGACTTGGGTAAGCACAATATTCTAGCATAATCATTAACATTGATCAGCCGACGGTACACAATGATAGATCTATTGGACTGACAATCCCACCCGGATACGTACCTCCTACATAGGTAGCGTGGGTGACTGTTATCGCATAACATAATCGAGTGAACCATGAGCGTATGGGATGGACCACAATATTCTAGTCACAAGGGTTGATTATGCACTCGATTTACTGCTAGTATGTTTTCACATATGGACTAGACTTGCCATGACACTTGAATTGTACAAGCTTTATTCGATTATCAAAACCTATGTAATTCTCACCAACTTTTGTTGACCCAAAATATTTTCAAACTTAACATGTTTCAGGTTATAGCTTGCTTGAAGATTAGAGTTAATGCTTGAAGATGTGTATTTAGTATTATTCATTTTGATGTACAAATTTTTGTAGAACAATTGTATGTAATGTAATTAAATCAAATATTGAAATTTATTATTTACCGTGAGCTACTGAACAATCATCAATACGTGACATCCCGATGTTTCCGCCATCGGTTGGGGTGTTACAGATTGGTATCAAAGCCATGGTTATAGGGAATTAGGTTATTAGAAAAATAATCTAGTCTATAACCTTAGGACTTTAACCAGTATTTGCTTCAATTACTTGTAGCTCTACCTTATCCTTATCTCTATCCATATCCTCATCCTTATTCTTAGCCTAACTTGGTCTTGCCTACTCTCTTTCACTTACTTGGTACAATCCTAACGTACTTCTAGAATATTAGGGCAAATTCGTTGGGCTTAGACCTGATCTGTTTTGATAAGCCAACATTTTCATTTATTCGGGGTTAGATATTTACAATCTTTGTGTTTCATTTTCATTTATACCCCCTCACTCCCGTATAAAATCTAAGTTTTGAATCTCAAAATTTCTACAATTCAAATATATTTTCTTCTTATATAATTCCCTCATTAGTTTAAACTTCATGAATCATTTATGGGATTCACAATCCTAATTCATTTTACAAACATATAATATTACCCATAAGTCTAATTATTTTTAACATCTAACCCAAATCATATGCTTCCCTTTACATCATACATAAATCTATTATCTTTGATGTTTCTGGCCAATTTTATTTTAAACTTCCCCCCTACATTTTTATTTATGTTTATATATGTATGTATATTTTGAAGATACCATCAACCGTAAAATTTCATCACATTCGAGATTTTAAAATCCTTGTTCAAACTATAACCTCATAACCTGTTTATAAGAGATATTCTAACACCAACACTGAAGAGTACTAAATTTTGTCAAAAATTCATCACCTGAGAATTTAACAAAGTATAGCAAGTAAATATTTTTTGTCAAAAAGCCTTTTATTCCACACACTTATTTTCTAAATATCAAATGTTTATGTAACAATTTATTGGCGTAACAAATGATTTTCGATAAAAATTTTATGGAATAATCAAAATCAATTATACAAAACACCTCAACAAGTTCTTGATTTTTTTGAAACCCGACATCGCGATTAAAACCTTCGACTCATTGAAATATTTTCATCTAGATCCATTTAGTTTGTACTATTTAATGACTTTTGCCTTATATACAAAACCAACGTTGAAAATAAAATCTTTCCATCCACAGGAACAAATTCTACTCTACAATTTTCCCATTGACACCCACTTATTTTAAACATGTTCGAACTTTTACAATTATTTGGCAATTTCCACAATCGTGTTTTCTCATACGCTAAATTTTAACATCTATATTTGATTCAAACCCCACGATTCATGCTGCTACATAATCTCCTTACTATAAAATAAACCCTTTATTAACTACTTTCACGTTCACTATCTTTCATAACCTTGATGATGCTTTTAGTTCTTCATCATCCTCTCAAGAACTAAATTCATATTCTTCACCTTCTGGAACATGAACTTGATCTATATGATAATCAGACTATTGAAAACTTGATTGTTCGTTGCATCAAACTTGATTCTTAGTTATACATGAGGATTTGATTATTCATGATACTTTAAAGCATGGAATATAAACTAATTGCTATAAACACACCTAGAGTCATTAACCTTGTCTAGGGCAACTCTATTACAACTCGCATGCTATACTCGATACTTGATGCATTTACAAACTTGTTTACATGTATGTATTATCAATTTGCAACTTATGTGATAAACCAAAAACAATTGTTACACTTAATCAAAACAACCGATAGAGGATGAAGTACTTGCTCAACAGTTAGTTGAGTACCAAATAACCTACTCAACGATTGGTAGAGGTCATCATGCCTTTTCAGCAGTCAGGAGAGGCCCTACAACCTGCTCAACGACTGGTGGAGTCTATCGAGCCTGCTCAACAATCGGTAGAGGTTCTTACTCACTAACTGGTAGAGGTCTTCTTCCTGCTCAACAGTTGGACATATTTTTGGATACATTGTATACGATTCAGCCACAAGGTTAAGTGCATTATTTTACATGTATGTTTGGAGTCATAGAAGGACACAAAACCCTAATGTAAGGAAAATTGGTGATTGTGGTCCGGAACGTAATCACGAATTTACAGGTACGTTAAGGTAGTGTGAAATTCTATCAAGGTTTTCGGTAAATAGCCAATTATAAACTCTTGTTACCTAGTAATTCATTTAGTCCTTCCATAATCAATCAACTCACACATATCCAAACTCTTACCCAAAGTATTCGAAACATATTATTCTATTACTTATAAATTCATGTTGTGCCTTAACCCAAATTTTTTTCCAAACTACAGCTGTCTTAAATTCTACCCAATCACACCCAACCCTGTGTTTTTAATAACTTCGGGACGAAGTTCCCAAAAGTAGGGGAAACTGTAACGCCCAGCGTTTCTCGAATTATATTTAAATAATATTTTACTTATAAAACGATTCGTTAGTTCGTTAATAAATTATCTCATTAACAAAGAATACATTCGTATTTCGTTTATTAATATAACAATCTAAATTCGCCAAATACCGCGTCGTAAGTAATAACATACTAGTAAACGCCACTTATTCTTACAAATTTAACCGCGACAAAAAATATATATATATATATATATACATATAACAAATACATAATCCAAAGGCTCGTTTTAATTCAGTCTACATTTATATAACTTATGTAATAATTATCCTACTGGCTAAACGGATCCAGTTCATAAACGAGACGCCAATCATTAACGGGTTCGTATATGCGGTTCACATCCACCTAACCCACCTAGCTAACTCTATCTATTTAAACACCTTAACTCCTCCCTTCTCCTTCATCACTTTACCTACTCAAACCCTAACCCAATAATATTCATCTCCTTCACTCCTTGCTCTCCCTCTTGATCTGCAGCAGCCACAACACCACCGCAGACACCACCCACCACCACAATCCGAGCTGCCACCACAACACATCACCCTCACCCTCTCCTCCTCTCCTCTGCGCATCCCTCTCTCTCTGATGCAGCGCCGCCGACACCATAACAACCACCAATCTCCTCCGCCAAACACCCTCACCACTCCATTCTAACCACCACCCTTAACCATCTCTACTCCGGCCGCCGCCACACAGACAACCACCACCTACGCCGCCGCCCCTCCCTTTACCTACACAACCACCACACCGCCCTCGTCGTCCCTCTCCCTCCACGTAAACAGCAGCGGGCCTCCTCCTGGCCATCCAGTGGCGGCGCAACAGCAGCAACAAGGTTCCGATTTAGGCTAGGATTGGTGACCGGAGACGGGTTTCGTTCTGGTCTTGTGTCTGTGTTTCAGTTTGGTATTCGGTGGACACACGGGTCAGATACAGTAGCGGCTGTGGTGTCGGGTTATCATGATGGTGGTGACTCGGTGGCTAAGGATTAGGTGTTGACATATGGTCAGGTCACGTGATTCGGTGCTCAGACTTGAAGGTTCACGACGGCGGTGGTGCTAGAAATGCAGGTCTGGTGGTCCTCGGTTCGCGCCTGGTCAACGCACAGTCAAACCAGTCAAACTCGGTCAATGTCCAGGAAAAGCTGGTCAACTGTCCATGTCAACAGTCAAACTGAGTCAACAGGCCAGATCCGGTCAACGCGACGACCAAGTAGAGTTCGCGTGGCGGAACATGCCTCGTTCCCACGCACCGGATGTCACATCATCCCCACATTGAAAGGAATCTCGACCCGAGATTTATTCCGCTTCGGCAGTAACATGCCTCGTTCCCAAGTGAACTCCGGTCCACGATTCGAGTTCCAACGAACTTTGACGATGCGGATTTTACTCCGACGAAGGCTACCAATCTTGTAGTCGAAAATCTCGACAGGTTCCTCCACAATGCGAAGACGATCATCAACCTTGATCTCCTCCAGTGGTACAATGAGAGATTCATCAATCAAACACTTCTTCAAGTTAGACACTTGGAAGACGTTGTGAACACTACCGAGCTCCGCCGGTAAGTCAAGTCTGTATGCCACCGGTCCAATCCGATCCAGGATTGCGAATGGTCCGACATAACGAGGGTTAAGCTTGCCACGCTTTGCAAAGCGTATGACGCCCTTCCATGGTGAAACTTTTAGAAGTACCATGTCCCCAACCTGGAACTCCAAAGGTTTGCGACGACGATCGGCATAGCTCTTCTGACGATCCCGCGCAGCAGCCAAATGGTTACGAATTTGCACGATTTTCTCCGAAGTTTCGTACACAAGTTTCGGACCAGTGAGCTGGCTTTCGCCCACCTCGGCCCAACAAAGTGGTGATCGACATTTCCGTCCGTATAGAGCCTCGAACGGAGCTGCCTTGATACTAGATTGATAGCTGTTGTTGTAGAAGAACTCCACCAACGGTAGGTGAATCTCCCAACTTTTGCCAAAATCGATAACACACGCCCGAAGCATGTCTTCCAATGTTTGAATCGTCCGCTCACTCTATCCATCAGTTTGTGGATGATAAGCCGTACTCATATCCAACTGAGTACCCAAAGCCTTGTGCAGAGCCTTCCAGAAACGCGAAGCAAAATGAGAATCACGATCAAAGATAATAGAGACAGGCACCCCGTGTCGAGCAACCACTTCCTTAAGGTAAAGTAGAGCCAACCGCTCGAGTCCATCGGTTTCCTTAATAGGTATGAAACGTGCCGATTTTGTCAACCTGTCAACAATCACCCAGTCCATCGTGATTCACTCCCACTTCTATTTCGGAACCTCTGGTTGTTGCAGGAGACCAGACGGCCTCTGATACTCCACCTTGACTTTACCACAAGTCAAGCATTTGCTGACATAAGAAGCTATCTCAGCCTTCATGTTTGGCCACCAATAAAGTATCTTCAAATCCTGATACATCTTATCGGAGCCAGGGTGAATAGAATACCGAGATTTGTGAGCTTCATCCAAAACAAGCTCGCGTAATCCCCTGAACAATGGGACCCAAACACGTCCCGCAAAATAGTGTAAGCTATCGGTCCTGAGTTTAAGATGTTTGTCAGCACTATGCATAGTTTCAGCTTTAAGGTTCTCCTCCTTCAAAGCTTCCAACTGTGCAGAACGGATTTGGTTAGGCAATGACGAATGAATGGTGAGCTGCAAGGCTCGAACACGACGAGGATTCACAGACTCCTTCCTGCTCAAGGCGTCCGCCACCACGTTCGCCTTGCCAGGATGGTATTTGATAGCACAGTCATAATCGTTCAGGAGTTCAACCCAGCGACGCTACCGCATGTTTAACACCTTCTGGTCAAAAATATGCTGAAGACTCTTGTGATCGGTATATACTTCACACTTGGTACCGTACAAGTAATGTCTCCAGATTTTCAACGCAATGACCACCGCGCCCAGTTCCAAGTCATGAGTAGTGTAGTTCTTCTCATGAACCTTGAGTTGACGAGAAGCATAAGCAATAACCTTCCCGCGTTGCATCAACACATAACCGAGACCACGAATAGAAGCGTCATAGTACACAACGAAGTCATCCGTACCCTCAGGTAAAGATAAGATAGGTGCAGAACAAAGTTTAAGCTTCAGCATCTAAAATGCTGATTCCTGTGGTTCATCCCAGTCGAACTTTCAGTCCTTCTGGGTAAGAATAGTGAGGGGTTGAGCGATCTTCGAAAATCCCTCAATGAAACGACGATAGTAACCCGCAAGACCTAGGAATTGCCGCACCTCAGATGGCGTCTTTGATGCTTCCCAGTCTTTAATAGCTTCGATCTTAGCCGGATCGACATGAATTCCCAGTTCATTAACCACATGCCCTAGGAATTGAACTTCACGTAACCAAAAATCACACTTCGAGAACTTAGCATACAACTGCTCCTGTCTCAAAAGTTCCAAGACCAACCGTAGGTGTTCCTCATGATCCGTCTTGTTATTGGAATAAATCAGAATATCGTCAATAAACACGATGACGAATTTATCAAGGTAAGGTTTACAAACGCGGTTCATTAAGTCCATGAACACCGCCGGTGCGTTAGTGAGACCAAAAGGCATGACCAAGAACTCAAAATGGCCATATCGAGTGCGAAAAGCAGTCTTCTGAACGTCAGCTTCCCTGACGCGCAACTGGTGGTAACCGGTGTATGTGGTAAAGGATCGACAAATCTACAAAGACATGATCAAACAAGTTTGATTTAGGTGCGGAAACCCTAAACCAATCATAAAATGATAATCAATCAGATCAAACAAATAAATCATCATTCAAAGCTTTTCTCATTAATAAACAACTCAATTACACGTTAATTTGATCAAAACATTAAAGACACGACGTGAATTAAGCTTAACAAAACTCTAGAGAGACACTGAAAATGGAGGGAACAAAAAATGACTGAATTCAATTCAAAAAATGAGCTCGACCTATTTATAGGCCTGCACATTCGCCCATCACTTAGGTGCGAATGTGCAGGTTCGACCAAACCAACCGGTCGAACCAAGCAATACATAACAAGCTAAATCTACATTCGCCTCCTGTCTCTCCTTCGCACCTTCTGTTCTACCTTCGACCTCTTGAAAACCTTCCTTCGACCATTCGACTCAAACAAAAACACATGTTTATTGTACAATCCAAAACATTAGTCGCATAAATGCATCTACAAACTCCCCCTCGACTATTGCTTGGATTGTTTAAGCCTTCGTTCTTCATCCATTCTTTTGTTCATCAGCTTTATCCTCAAAAGTTTCTTTTCTTCCAACGTCATCACCTTCTCAAATACTTGCTTCGGCTTTTTCTTTTTCGCTTCAGGAACATATTGAGCTTTAACAAACTTGCCGAGCTTCTTATCATAGTCGCATCCGGCGTTGATATCATGAGCAAAACACAAAAATACCACATGCTGGTATTTACTAGCTTGTTCAGCATCCTTCACATCGCTTAAAATAGGATTGTAATACAACATTATGATGTCCTGATGTGAGCAATTCACCAACCACATGGGATCAAAAATGTGTATTTTCTTGAAACTCTTATCTCCATCTTTCAATACTATCACAGCTTCTGCAATCTTCCCATCGTAGTACCACCAGATAAATTCTTTAGCAAAATGTTGAGGAATCTGCAACAGTGGAATATGCCTCAACACTTTTGGTGGTTTGTTCTTTAAAGTCACCTTGGGCAAACCGGTAATATCATCAATGGTTTTCTTATGAACAATCCTTTTTGGATACTGAGGTTCAAAGAGATTCCACTTCGTCCTGCTTTCTCTAGCCATCTTATCAGCAAAGTAAGCAATCTGATCATTTGTCATTCCAGTCAACTTGTGACGACAAATATCACGAATGGCCCAATATGGGAGAGTCTTCAAATCATTAAATCTATCAAAGTAGAGTATCCCCTTCTCTCACTTCACTGCAACACACTTCAATTGCTTTATAAATTTCCAACCCAACGCTTTTCCTTTAAACATATCGTTGTGGAATTTATAAAAGCTACCCTGTATCTCAGCTTTAAGACGATTAGCCTCTTTCTATGTTAATTCCCTCAGTAACCCTTTCAAGCTATCAGATATTCTGATATACGGTTTATCATGCCCTCTGAACACTTCATCAACAAACATATCGCTCTTCTCCTTTGGAAGTCTCTCGGCTTCCTTTAACAGTTCATCAGTGAAAGCAGTAAATCCAGAATCCTTGTCTCTTTTAAAATATTCTGGATACTCCTCACTAGTCACATCTTCAACTTCTATATTCTCGAAACCAGGTATGTCACGATCATCAGAATGATCTCCAGCTTCCTTTTCGGGTAGATCAGGAATCTGGTTATCAGCTAACAGTTCTACTATCGTTTTTCCAACCTGTTTCGCTAAACCTTCAAAAATCTCTTTTTTCATCGCCGCCGAGACTTCACCATCTTCCAAATCTGGATCGTTGTATTCTAATTCAAACATCCTGTCACAAGATTCAAAGATCTTAGAGAATCTGCTAGTCATGTCAATCGTCCAGACTCGATCAGTCAGCATCTGGCGATACATCTGTTTATTATTTTCAGACATAGACTTCAGCTTTTCATTCCAGAAGATCGTATCATCATCCACTGATCCTCCAGGGGCTTTTGAACTAGATTCCCCTTCTTTTCCAGATTCTCTCTTCTCATACTTATATTTGTCTGTATCGTCATCATCATTGTCATCATCATCATCATCAAATGCAGAGCTGCTATCATCACTAGAACCATCATTCGAACCATCATCATCATTATCCTTCTTTTTTAGGAGCTTTACCAGCATCTTCATCAAGATCTTCATCATCCTCATCATCATCAGATAGTTCAAAATCAACCTGCTCCTCTTCTACCTCTTTATCCTCTTCACCTTCTTTCAGCTGAGGAGCTCGAGAGTATAAATCTTTAATCAGATTATACATGTTTTTATTACTCTCTTTCAGCTTCTTATTTTCTCCCTTCAAAGCTATAATCCTTCTGGTGTTCCTTTGCTCATGTTTAAACAGCTTCTTATTATCCTTCTGCAACTTTTTGATCTTCTTTTTCAATTCCTCATTATTCTCATGTGATGTAACCACTACATCCAACATCTTTGAGTCGTTTTGTCTCAATTGGGAAATCTCAGTCTGCTGCTTGTTTATTAAGTTCATCATTTCAGCAAGTTTCCGGTTAACCATGTTCATCACATCACTATCTACTGTACCCTTTTTGGTGGAAACATCAGCAACCTCTGGCAGTTTACCCTTCCTCATCTTCTTCAGTACATTATCTAATGCTTCATTAAATGCATCAACAGGTATATCAGCTCCCTGTTCAGTACTGGAAGCAACTGGTGATTTTGAGCTAGAAGCAGGTGGCAACTTGTTTCCTGCTATCAACGTTTCAATCTCTCTAGCTCTCTTCTCTGCGGGCTTTACCACCTTTCCTTTCTTTTTGAATTGGGGTTTCTTTGGTTTCTCCCCCTGAACTGGCGAACCAGGAAAGTCTCCTGCTCCCAGACCTAAACCCTCATCCTCTTCATCCAATCAAATACGGCTATTCATTCTCTGTTCCTCCACCGATCTATTCAGACTGGCAAACTCACCAGCCACAGTGGCCTTGGGCGTGGTAGTCTTTTTCGTTTCAGTCTCAGAATCCCAGTGTTCAACTTCCTGCGTCTCTTCAGAATCAATTGACGCTTTATCAACAATGTGTAATCCTTTCTTCGCCATGGTCTTATTCCTTCTTGGTGCACTTTTCTTCTTAGCAGGCTCATGAACAACATCTATCCTTATCTTTTTCTCTTTCCCTTTTCCACTTTTAGCTCCCACATTAACAACCTGTCGCTTTCGCTTTGCATCTGGATCAACAGGATGTAATGGATTGTCTTCGTCTGAATCATTATTAGCATGCCTTACTACCCGGATCCTCATAGTTAATCCTCGCGAAATGTCCAAATAAACGTCTAACAGGTGGACGTTCATTCAATGACAAGCCTTTATAAGCTTTCATTCTTGCCAGTGTATTGATGGACATATGTTCTTGAACTACGATGTGTTTCGGATCCCTCTTCAACTCTTTATATTTGTGATCAAATACCATCTGAAGGAATCGAGGATACAACAAAAACTTCAGATTTCTTGTGCCTCTGACAGGTTCCAACAGATGTTCCATCAGCATCCCTGATACATTGAATGGTTTGTTCAATATCAGTGCCACCATCATTGAGCTAATACTCTTTCTCATCAAATCATAGCCTCCAGCAGCTGAACCAAAGACGTGAATCATCACATGCGCCAAGTACTTGAATTGTGGACACAGCTTTCCCTTGTGCAACGAGCCATCAGTAATCGGCCCGTTGTATTTCATCCTTAGAAAGCACTTTCTCTGTTCCATAAAGCTAAGCTCTCTGGGATCAGTCTTTTCATCTTGAAGATTCAAAGCTTCTCTGATATCCTTCTCTGAAACGATGACCAATTTTTCTTGTATCTTGCTCACCAGAGACGATTCACACTCCCAGAAATCCATCTTCGCTTCAGTCCAAAACTCTTGTATCATGTCACGATAGATAATAGCAGGTGTAGCAATTGCATCTATCACCCGACTTCTCTTTAAGAACTCTATAATCTCTGTGAATTCAGTATGCTTCTTTACGTCCCCAAGATATGCACAGCAGTTATGTGCATTCTCGAACGGTAAGATCTCTTCTTTTCCGGTTCCAGCAGCTGCTGCAGACGAATTGGTTCCTTCTTGTCCAGACATAACTAATACTACAAAAGAAAACAAGTAAACATGTTAGAAATCGAGAAAATAAGCAAAATAGAAAATTTGATTTCTGTACTTTTCATTCGACAATTCGTAGGTGCAAATGAGAGTTTACAGTGGTATGAATGTGAAGATTATGGTACGAATGTGAAATTTTATAAACAAAATTTTCATTCGTCCGTTTTAACTTCATTCGCCTAGACAAACATCTCCTTCGCCCAAACTATGCACATTCGACCATTTGAAATGGGCGAAAGAGTCTTGTCTACATTTCAAATTTCAATTTTGAAATGTATTGATTCTGAACATGTCTTTTTGATTTGATTTTCTAGTAGAAGCACCGTTTAAGGTTTTTAAACCAACAATTTTATCTATCATTCATTTTATCATTGTTTTCAGATTAAAATTAGGGTTTATACATTCATCATAATCGACTGAACAATCTGATGGATTAAAACCTCTAATTTTTGTTTCTTCTCCCCCTAAAACAATGATACAATGAATCCTAAACACCAATTAAATCAATTAACATGGTTTATATCAGTTTTAAAGTTCTAGGGCTCGAAACATAATAGTATCGAGTAATCCTTGAATATGAAGTGTTAACCTGTAACAAATAGTGCAAAATGATCAGTATTCAATGGCGAACCCAATGATATGGGGCAAATCAACAGGGCAACAAGTGGACTTTAGAGTGAAAATTTTGAAAAATTTTGATAATGGGTCGAATGAGACAGATCAGGTATATATAGACATGCTCCTTCGCCCAATTACACCGGTCGAATGAGAAGCTTTTGGCTCCTTCGACCCTATTTAAAGGATCAAATGAGGCAAAAGGGTTCGAATGTGTAGGTTGTTCAAGAACACTCTCATTCGCCCAATGTAAACTATACAAAAGAGCAACAAAAATTCCACGTTTGACCAAACGAATGGGGGAACGAAAACTGGAATTTTTGACAAATTTTCCAAATCTCAAAAGCGAGTCCCGTTCCAATTATTTTTCAACTTTTAAGCATCCAACATTCATATTTTCACATTTAAAAGATTACAAAGCTCAATTGGTGTATGAAGTTTCAGAAAATCGTAATCAACCACCATCAGTTAACAAAACTAAGATAGAAATGCAAAATCTTTTTGGATTTTCTAAAGTTTATGTTAAAACACACCTAAAATCTTTTTGAGTTTTGTAATATTTGACGAGAAATGTAAAATGCGGAAAAGTAAAGATAAAACAGTAAATGTTTTGGGATTTCCGGTAAAGGGATCATATCAGTTATTGAGAAATCTGATCACACCGTTGATCTTTTGATTTATTATCATTAAAGACAATGTGTAATCTGGCAACTGCTGATATTGTGATCCACATAAACTCGCATACAAACTTTTGTGCAGTGCTTTATGTAGATGCAAAAGTGCGACTAATGCTTCGGATTGAACAACAAACGTAATTTGGTAAATGTCGTTGGTGCGAAGGAGAGATTCAGAAGGTGCGAATGAAGATTAGAAGGTGCGAAGGAAGATCTTCTGGTCGAATGTGTATATTGTTTATTATGTAACTTGGTTCGACCAATCAGTTTGGGCGAACCTGCACATTCGCACAATCAATTTTGGCGAATGTGCAGTCTATAAATAGACAAGTTCGATTTTTGAATGTAACTTTTGGTCATTATTATTCCCTCCACTTTCTGATATTCTCTTTAGTGTTTTGTTTAACTCTTTTCACGTTCTTACCTTGTTTGTAATCATATTTCAACGTGTAATCGAGTTGTTAATTAATGAAAAGCTTTTGAAAATGATGATCTGTGTGTTTTAATCTGTTTGACTATTATTTTGTGATAGTTTTAGGGATTCTGCACCTAAAACTAACTTGTTTGATCATTCTTTGTTGTTATACGATCCTTTCACGCACATACACTTTAGACTAATACTATTATGTATAGTAGAAACATAATTGTCTGTGGTTCCCACGCACACGACATACTCCCGTATCAAGAAATAAATGCACAAAGACTCATTGTAAAGCGTGATTATGCTTTCGTAGTCTGTAATTTACAAGGTATAATGCACAGAGGTATACAGGTCAGCAAATTAATGCAGCAAAGTAACATGTGCACTTTACCAGGTTGAGGACTGATATTAATCATGATTTGCATCAGTGATTAATACGATGTAATAGATAATCTTTGATCATCATAAAACATAGAAAGTTCCTCAATTCGGTAACTTTAGGATTTGGCATAAAACTCTTTTTATAAAGACACCCTATCTGATCTAGGTCCGTAATGACTTACAGCAGAAGATCAGAGTGGCTATCCCCAGACAACTAATAACATAACGACCCTAAACCTCCGAGTTTTGTACAAATACCCTATCAAACGAAATTACGGTACTAAGACCATATGCCAATGAGGAGTTCATCCACACAACAATTCGTTTGATATGTATATATTAGGCATGCAGTAATAGGTCTACGAAGCCTATCAGCACATCACACAGACTCAAACACATGCCCTATATAGCATTACATTTCTTAGAATGTGTCAGATCCCCACTGATGTACTATCATTTCCCCTTTTACTCCAGGAAATTATTTTTGGTTTTTCTGATTTTTATAGATTTTTGAAATTTACTGTTCCCAAGAATAAGCTGGAGCATTTCAAATATGTGACTGCCCAGATATCGTTTGTTCACAGAAATCTGACGGCGTTAATCTAAGGAAAGAAGATATAGCAGTCAACAAAGAAATTTTCTAATTTTTATGATTTTTGAAATTTTTCAATGTTTTTGGATTTTTGTATTTTTCAGGAAAACAATAAAACTAAACCAAAAAGTGATAGACTGAGGTGGTGATCAGTCTTGTTTCTCTTTTATACCATTTTCTTTTAAAAGATAATCAAATCTGGATTTGTCAAAAGCTTTGGTAAAAAGGTCTGCGCATTGATAATCAGTGTGGATTTTGACCATATCGATCAACTCTTTAGCATAACAATCACGGATAAAATGGTATTTAATCCGGATATGTTTAGCCTTTGAGTGAGTTACTAAGTCTTTAGTTAATGCGATTGCGGCTTCATTATCACAGTGAATAGGGGTTTTAAGAAATTGCAAACCGTAGTCCACCATCTGTTGTTGTATCCAAAGAACCTATGAGCAGTATCTCGATGCTGAAACGTATTCTGCTTCACATGTGGATAAGGCAACTGCGGTTTGTTTCTTGCATTGCCAGGTCACGAGCCTGCTCCCCATAAATTGACATCCAGCCGTCGTGGATTTGCTGTCTTTGTCACAACCGCCCCAATTTGCTGTCTTTGTCACAACCAGATTTTTGTATTTTGGCATATAAAGCAATATTGCCAATATTCTCTGGTGCATGAGCATTCCTCAATTGCCCTCTTGTCATAACACTGCTACCAGGATCACCAATAACCTGTTCAAGCGGGTGTATTCGATGTATCCGAGATTCCGGATAATCAGGTACTTGCACTCCCGTTTGAGTAGTCAAATTCTCTGTAGAAACCAGATCATTACCCACATTTGATGATGAAGCACCATTTAGATTTGGGTTCACTGGTGGCGTCACTGTAGCATTGTCCAGAATAGCTTCACTTGTAGCATCCTCGTCTTCATCTTCTGATTCCGATGAATTAAGCGTTGTTGAAGCTTCTTGGAACACTTCTTCTTCCATCACAGGAACAGTGGCATCATTAGAAGCCGCTTGAGGATTCACGGTGATCGCACACACTAACGGTGAAGTCACTGCGTTTTTGACCTCGTAATATAAACGGAGTACAGATTCTTCAACCATGCTATCCAGGTTGAATGATTCAAAGAAACCTTTGTAATCAAACATCCTGTCTGGACCGCTTCCCTGTACATTCTGAGTGTATCTTTGTACTTCGACGTTAGCCCACTCCTCGACTTTTCTAGTTCTTTTGTTAAATACCCGTTTGAGCGGGGTTGCATATCCAACAAAATAGCCTTCTTCAGCCTTTGGTGCGAACTTCTCAGAAGGATTAAGCATTGTACACGGAGCTCCAAACGGTTCTAGATACTCTAGATTCGGCTTTCGTCGGTTCAACAGCTCATAAGAAGTTTTGCCAAACTTCTTCACTGTTAAAACACGATTTAGAGTAAAACATGCTGCGTAAATTGCTTCGTTCCAGAACATTACTGGAAGATTTGAGTCCGCAAGCATTGTTCTCGCCGTTTCGATTAGAGTCCTGTTTTTACGTTCGGTGACACCGTTCTGTTGGGGTGTGTACGGAGCGCTGTATTCGTGATGAATTCCCTTGTTTTCATAAAGATCATCCATCTGAGCATTCTTGAACTCCGTCCCATTATCACTCCTGATTCTTTTGATCTTTAGACCATAGATATTCTCCAGACGAGTGAACAGAACTTTCAGGTTGTCAAACGTGTCTCTTTTCTGGTGTAAGCACATAACCCATGAGAATCTTGAGTAATCATCAGTCACCACAAGACAGTACAATTCCCCAGCATGACTTTTACGCTTGACCGGACCAAATAAATCCATGTGCAAACATCTTGGGTTTTATCAACCTTTTTCTTTTCACACTCAACTTTTCCTTTTTCAGATTTCACATTCTGTGAAGTTGAAGCACCCTTAGAACCCTTTGATTACCAAGACTGTTCAGATCTTTTCAAGATCCGGATCTGAGATTTTGAGGTCTCAGCCGGTTTCTTTACTTCGTCCTTGAATGTTACCTTCTTGGTTACCTTCTCTGATTTAACATTAGGTTTAACAGGAACCTTTTTGTTTTCAGCAATTGTGTTCACCAATGGTTTCTCAGTGGCTATTCGGTTGCGTTTATCATAAGTCATCGGACGATTTTCCCTCCTTTTGAAAAAGTTGTTTTGGTTATAATAAGGTACAGGCTGAGGGAAAAACCGTCTCTGTGGATAACTGTAATTTTCAACCGAACAGACATATCTATGCTTCATCTCCACCTCGTGCCTCTTGTGTCGTACATACGGGCAGGTGGCAAGTAAATGTCCCCTTTCCCCGCACTTAAAACACGCACGGTACTCTTCATAGTTTTCCTTGATGTTCGACTTAGAATAACTAGCAATGGGATATTGATCAACCATGCACTGTCTTCTTAAACTCTCAGGAGCTGGGTTCTTTGAGTAAGCTGGCTCAATAAAACTATTTGACTTGTCTGTTGGTTTAACGAATTGTGTGACATTGACCTTTGGGTCTTTAGGATTATCCGAATGAATTTTCTTTAAAATGGCTGGAGGAATATCATTGGTTCGTTCTTGTTTTGGAAACCAAATTGTACTTTCCTGCCAGATCTTTTCAATTTTAGAATAGTTTGCAAATTGAATCGGATATTCTTCATCAGACATAATCTTATCGGAGCCTTGCATCCGATAGAAAACTTTCACAGGTTTATCACACGATTCGTTTTTCACTTCATTTGACTTTTCGGTTTTATTTTCAATTTTCTTTTCAACATATTTAACAACATTCTTCTAAACTTTCTTAACAACATTCTTTGCTGATTGATTCTTTCTGTGAGCGTTAGCCATAGGATGGACAATCTGAGATGGTGAGACCGGTTCAGTAGTGATAATGTGATTTTCATCAGGAATATCACTCACTTTTTCAACAACCGTCTCAGACTGTTCATCCTCTTCATCAGAATCATCAGCAGCAACCACACCTTCATTGTTTCCCATAATAGGTCTAACATCATAATACGGGTCTCCGACACTGGATGTGTTGGACTCGTTATCTGATGTAGAGTCAGATTTGACTAAGCTCTCTGGTGCTATCGCATGCAAATTATGATTTTCGAACAACACCGGAGCTGGGACAGCTTTGTAGTTTGCACTACTCGACTGTAAAGGTTCTTCTATGATGTGGTCAACTACATAAGCAATGTGCTTATAGCTTTCAAGCTTTTTGTTCACTTTCTCGGCAAAGCACTTGATGGTGGCCATTTCCAATTTTGTGTTTTCCAAATCATTTATATAGTTGTTAATGGCAAGTTGTTTTAAACCTAATGTCTTTTTCAAATCAGAGACATCCTTTTTGTAACCATCAAGTACTTTGTTGAATTCTTTTGCATCCTTTTGATAAGTTTGACAGTTTATTTTAGCACTCTCAAGTTGTACCTTGAGTTGCTTATTTTCTTCTATCAATCTATCAAAATCTGAACATTTATCACAAACATTAGATTTAGATTGAGATTCAGTACTTACCGGTTTAGGTGGTTCTGTCATTGCCATCAGTGCGAAATGAGCTTCCTTCCCTGCAAAGAATTTTGAGTAATCAATCTTTGTGCAGGCATCATCCACCATGCACGACTTGCGGGTCATTAGGAAATCTGCTTCAGCTAGCAACTGATCAATGTCATCGTCTAGTGAGTTCACACTAGCTTCCGAGTCATAATCACTTTCCATGTCCAAGTAAGCCGAATCATATTGCTCTCCAACATCTGTGACCGAATCAATAATCATTCCAGACTTCTTGTCTTCACACTCATCATTCACATCCTCATTCAACTCTTCTATTTTCAACTCCTTCAACTTTTCTGTCACAAAATCTTCTTCAATCTCCACATGTTCATCCAAACTCATCTTTTGTGCCACACAAGCCACATTTCCTGTAGTAATCTCTTCCACTCCTAATTGCATACCCGTCCAATCAAAACCCTCATCCTTTTGGATCACAAGTGCTTGGTTTTTATTTTCAGTTTGGGTTTGCGTTTGAGTGTTAGGTGTGGAGATGGGAATAATGGTTCGGTTTGAATTCTGTTATGTTTGGTTTTAAGATGTGGATTGTCTAGTATTGGTATTTTGTTGTGTGTTTTGACGGTTCTGGTAGTTGGTTTTGTCGGTTTTGGTAGCTTGAGTTGAACGGATTTCGATTACCTTGTTGAGCCAGCTGTGTACACTCTCTCTTGAAGTGACCCTTCTCACTACAATTAAAACATGTGACCTTGGCTTTGTTAAGGCCATAAGTGGTGTTTGGAGAAGTAGAAAGGTCAGTTCTCCCTGTTTTCTGAATAAAATCAGTGGCTCTTCTCATGATGCTAGCAAACGCCCACTGTATATCCATAAGCTCCATTTCCTCTTTGTCGATTTGTGCATAGTCCTCATTGGTTAGATTGTTGTTCCCAATCTGACTAGCAACTAAACCGTTGTATGAGGCAACCATTGCAGATACTAATGCTACATGCTGTTGAGCAATCTCAACAGTAACATTGTTAAGGTTAGAAGTCTCCAACACAATCGGACTTTGGTTTGATTGTGTTTGAGTGATCTGCATTTGGTTCATGTGAGCATTATATGGTTGTTGTTGAGGTTGGTTGGCAGTGTAACAGGCAGCTTGTTGCATAGGTGAAAAAGGTGGGATGAAATTTGGTATTTGATAAGATTGTGGTGTATATGATGAAGTTTGGGCAAGATAATTGATTGGTGCTTTGGTGGGTTCAACAACATTAGATACACAATCAATATGAGGTGCAACGTTTGAAGTAGAGCTAGAAGTAGAATGGGAAGTAGATGTACCACTAACATACAACTCTGGGTTCTGTGGAATCTGTGCTCTCTTTGCTTTCCTCTTCTCCTCCATCTCTTTGTTCTCCAGTTTTTGTATGAACTCATTGATAGTCCAATACTGGTATGCATCTTTTTCTTTCAACACTTCAATGTGTTGGTTCCAATATGGTGGTAAAGCATCAGCAAATTTATCCACCAGTTCAGACATAGGTATGCAAATCTCGTAGCTCGAGAGCTCTGTGAGCAAGTGGCAATACCTTGGAACCAGTTCTTTTAAAGTCTAGTTACCCATGTAACTAAAATTCTCGAACTCTTTACGAAGCTCTTCCGTTCTCAGCTTCCTAGACTTCTCGTTACCATCATGTCTGTTTCTCAGCATATCCCACAACTGTTTTGAAGTAGTACACGATCCAAACTGATGCAGCAAGTCAGTGTTGATTGTAACCATCTGTATTTTTTTATACAAAACTTTAACATTTATTAAGGCTATAAAAATATAGATATATTGGATACAAAGTATATTTTGTTATAAAGTTGTATAAATAATGAAATATAAAGATTTATCTATTTAATGATAATAATAACAAATGTTAAGACTTTGTCAACAAATAACATATTAGCAAATAAAAAAAAAACCACCATAAAAATCCACCCAGCCATCACCCAAGAACCCAAAAACCCATAACATTCTGACAACCAATTATGTGCACCTCCTTAGCCTGTTTCCCGCCATAAAACCCAACGACATTGCCATCCTTTCCGATTACCATCATCATCGGTGACTTTCCTCTTTTGAAAAATCAATCAACTCTAATTACTCCCATGTATATTCCACCGACACTTCATTAGTCAAAGTTGATATTAAGTGGCGCATAATCTAAGGACCACATAATCCGGTCATTAAGCATCACAATCAAGTCGATAGGTTTATGTTATTTATTATAAATTGAAAACATCTCCTTGCTCAAAATATGAACACCAACTATACTCTTTAACCTTAACAAATTTCATTTCAAAACTCTCCTACCGGGCTTGCTATTACTCGTCGGCATTCTAGTTTTCCGGCCACACTCCTCGCCAAATGGCCCTTGCCCTCTCACCGTTAAAACCCACCTTGGTTCTCCATTTCATCGCCTTCCTTACTACTGCCGTATCGGTTCGTCACAACATACGACCACTGTTACCACCCCCATCCCATCGTTGCCATTCCTACCCACCGAGAAACCATTTCGTAGCCATATCTCGACGTGCGAAGCTCCGTCAACGACAACCCACTTCATCCCGTATCTCTCGGTATGTAGGTGTCTTATTGCATTTTTTTTAAAGAGGGAAATAAATTGTCTAGTGGTCACTAGTGTTATTATTTGGTGATAAGAAATAAAGTATAGGATGTTTTTGTTTTGAAGAAATAGTTTGGGATTAGGTTGACAATAGCTTGATCATAAAACATTTTAAAATGGTGTGTTCGATGCATATCCGGGTTCAGACCGTCAACCCTGTTACTTTTTTTTTTCCACTTTTATATAATGGTTCAAAGATATTTTTGTCTTAAACATTAATAATTTTCTAAAGTCAGAAAATGATTAATAATTAACTAATAGTTGCTTTCTTACAAATATAAATGATTAGTTATTTAAATAATGTCGTTTGGAAATATAATAAGCAAGTTTTACACTTTTTGTTGTTCAACTAACTTAACCTACGTTTTTTTTTATCTAGTTAACTAGTTATGTTTTACAAAAATTGCAACTCAAGCTATTTAATCAAAACTCTAAATATTCCTAAGTGTCCAATCTAAGAACCTAAGAGGTATATGTTTCCTTAGATGTTGTTTGTCTTATCTAGGTTGATTCCTTGGGAATTATCTTACTGGTTGTGCATTGCATTTTGGACACTCTTTAGCTTGTTAAAAGGTGAGTTTTACATAGCCCCTTTTATTTATCACCATTTTTGGGGTGAAACATGTTATAACATCATTTATGCAATTCAATCATCAATGTGTCTATGTGTTTTCTATGTTGCATTATGTCTTGAGCATGATTAGAGTAAGCACCATTCTAGCATAATCATTAACATTGATCAGCCGGCGGTATACATTGATAGATCTATTGGACTGACAATCCCACCCGGATACGTGCCTCCTACAAAGGTTACGTGGGTGTTTGTTATCGTATAACATTATTGGACCATGAGCGTATGGTATGTATCATTTTATAACAGTCATCAGGGTTGATTATGCACTCGATTTATTTCTAGTATGTTCTCACATATGGACTAGATTGACATGACACATGAATTGCACATCATTCTTACTCAATTATCAAAAACCTATGTAATTCTCACCAACTTTTGTTGACCCAAAAACATTTTCAACTTAACATGTTTCAGGTTCTATTTGCTTGAAGATTTGATTTGATGCTTGAAGATATGTTTATAGTTTCATTCAAATTGATGTACAAATTCTAGAACTATTGTATGTAATTCATATAAATCATTTAATGGAATCTATTGTTCACCATGAGCTACTGAACAATCATCAATACGTGGCACCCCGATGTTTCCGCCATCGGTTGGGGTGTTACAGATTGGTATCAGAGACAGGTTATAGGGAATTAGGTTATTAGAAAAATAATCTAGTCTATAACCATAGGATTTAACAAGTACTTGCTTCTTTTACTTGCTATTCTCTATCTCCCTCCTACTTCTTATCCCTACTATCATCCCTACAAGAAGGTTGCACTCCATCAGTGGATCTACTCTTAGACTAATAGGACCGATTCCTCAGGTTTAACCTGAACCCCCTTGAGATCTCGTCGAAGTTCTAGATTTTAATAACGAACACGTGCAATCTGGAAGGGTGAACGCCTGTATTGTGAGTCTTCTGTCTAGGCTGGCATTGCGCATATATCCCAATCAGACGAGGGACCCGGATGCCTACCTGGGAATTCTCGGGATGAGTGTTCACTTATAGGCTAAAGCATGTCTTCATATGTTATTAGAATCTGGAGTCTTTGATAAGTCAACGTTTTCGTTTATTCGTTTTAATTAATGAATAAATGATTACATTCCTTATATCACCTCATTCATTTCATGCCACATTGAACCTTCATTGTGTCCCTTACGGATCATGTCTCCACGTCGTAGCACTCGCAATAACAGTGGTGAAAAACCAAGAGGAAAGTAACAACAACCACAACAACAACAAAAACAACAAAGGTGTTGATGCCCGACTGGCTGCGATTATCCACAACCCTGCTCAGGATACTAATCCTAATCATCCTGGTGATTACAACTATGGTCAATGCTATAAATGAGGAAACCCAAATCACTACCGTAACCGATGCCATAAACTAAACCGAGATCAAGACCCTCCAGCTACTTAACAGCAAGTCCCACCATTTAAATGTTGTTTGCTTTTAATTCTATGTAATGACACTTTTGATTCAAGTGATAAATTCAGGTATTATCATAACATCTGTGTGCATGCTTGTTTGAATGTGAACTAATTGCTATATCTATAATCATACTTGCTTACTTGTACAACAATCTACACAACGATTGGTGGAGGTCATCATGTCTTTCCAACAGTCGGGGGGAGGCCCTACCACCTGCTCAACGACTGGTGGAGACTATCAGACCTGCTCAACAATCGGTAGAGTCATAGAGAGACGCAAAACCCTAATGTAAGGTAAATTGGTGATTACGGTCCGGAACGTAATCATGAATTTACAGGTACGTTAAGGTGGTGTGAAATGCTATCAAAATTTTCAGTAGTTAACCAAATGTAAACTCTAAATATCTAGTAGTTCATTTAGTAAATCAACTCACACGTAGCACGCCTCCTATCCACGCTATTCGAGACAGGTTACTCTATTCATTGTCATGCCCTAACATAAAATTTTTCAAGTCACACTTGTCCTAATTTTTATCCAACCCCCTTCAACCCTGTGTTTTCAATAAACTTCGGGACGAAGTTTTCAAAAGTAGAGGAGACTGTAACCATCTGTATTTTTTTATACAAAACTTTAACATTTATTAAGGCTATAAAAATATAGATATATTGGATACAAAGTATATTTTGTTATAAAGTTGTATAAATAATGAAATATAAAGATTTATCTATTTAATGATAATAATAACAAATGTTAAGACTTTGTCAACAAATAACATATTAGCAAATAAAAAAAAAAAAAACCACCATAAAAATCCACCCAGCCATCACCCAAGAACCCAAAAACCCATAACATTCTGACAACCAATTATGTGCACCTCCTTAGCCTGTTTCCCGCCATAAAACCCAACGACATTGCCATCCTTTCCGATTACCATCATCATCGGTGACTTTCCTCTTTTGAAAAATCAATCAACTCTAATTACTCCCATGTATATTCCACCGACACTTCATTAGTCAAAGTTGATATTAAGTGGCGCATAATCTAAGGACCACATAATCCGGTCATTAAGCATCACAATCAAGTCGATAGGTTTATGTTATTTATTATAAATTGAAAACATCTCCTTGCTCAAAATATGAACACCAACTATACTCTTTAACCTTAACAAATTTCATTTCAAAACGCTCCTCCCGGGCTTGCTATTACTCGTCGGCATTCTAGTTTTCCGGCCACACTCCTCGCCAAATGGCCCTTGCCCTCTCACCGTTAAAACCCACCTTGGTTCTCCATTTCATCGCCTTCCTTACTACTGCCGTATCGGTTCGTCACAACATACGACCACTGTTACCACCCCCATCCCATCGTTGCCATTCCTACCCACCGAGAAACCATTTCGTAGCCATATCTCGACGTGCGAAGCTCCGTCAACGACAACCCACTTCATCCCGTATCTCTCGGTATGTAGGTGTCTTATTGCATTTTTTTTAAAGAGGGAAATAAATTGTCTAGTGGTCACTAGTGTTATTATTTGGTGATAAGAAATAAAGTATAGGATTTTTTTGTTTTGAAGAAATAGTTTGGGATTAGGTTGACAATAGCTTGATCATAAAACATTTTAAAATGGTGTGTTCGATGCATATCCGGGTTCAGACCGTCAACCCTGTTACTTTTTTTTTTCCACTTTTATATAATGGTTCAAAGATATTTTTGTCTTAAACATTAATAATTTTCTAAAGTCAGAAAATGATTAATAATTAACTAATAGTTGCTTTCTTACAAATATAAATGATTAGTTATTTAAATAATGTCGTTTGGAAATATGATAAGCAAGTTTTACACTTTTTGTTGTTCAACTAACTTAACCTACGTTTTTTTTTATCTAGTTAACTAGTTATGTTTTACAAAAATTGCAACTCAAGCTATTTAATCAAAACTCTAAATATTCCTAAGTGTCCAATCTAAGAACCTAAGAGGTATATGTTTCCTTAGATGTTGTTTGTCTTATCTAGGTTGATTCCTTGGGAATTATCTTACTGGTTGTGCATTGCATTTTGGACACTCTTTAGCTTGTTAAAAGGTGAGTTTTACATAGCCCCTTTTATTTATCACCATTTTTGGGGTGAAACATGTTATAACATCATTTATGCAATTCAATCATCAATGTGTCTATGTGTTTTCTATGTTGCATTATGTCTTGAGCATGATTAGAGTAAGCACCATTCTAGCATAATCATTAACATTGATCAGCCGGCGGTATACATTGATAGATCTATTGGACTGACAATCCCACCCGGATACGTGCCTCCTACAAAGGTTACGTGGGTGTTTGTTATCGTGTAACATTATTGGACCATGAGCGTATGGTATGTATCATTTTATAACAGTCATCAGGGTTGATTATGCACTCGATTTATTTCTAGTATGTTCTCACATATGGACTAGATTGACATGACACATGAATTGCACATCATTCTTACTCAATTATCAAAAACCTATGTAATTCTCACCAACTTTTGTTGACCCAAAAACATTTTCAACTTAACATGTTTCAGGTTCTATTTGCTTGAAGATTTGATTTGATGCTTGAAGATATGTTTATAGTTTCATTCAAATTGATGTACAAATTCTAGAACTATTGTATGTAATTCATATAAATCATTTAATGGAATCTATTGTTCACCATGAGCTACTGAACAATCATCAATACGTGGCACCCCGATGTTTCCGCCATCGGTTGGGGTGTTACATTGATTGCCTGAGATAATTGAGAAAACACCTTTTTCTCGATCGCGAACTTCTTCTTCTCATCATCACCCAAGTTCTCCAATGGTATAGGTTCACTAGTGTTCTCCAGAATAGGAGCAACATAACCTTTCACTATCATCTGCCATGCCTCGGCTCCCTCTAAGCCTTGTCCCTCCACATGTATCTTGAACTTGGTCTTCCACGTGTTATAGTCAATCATATCCATGAGCTTTGGTGGACGAGTTCCACTGCCTGATGATAGATCCTGAATGAGTGTAGATATGGCACTGGTCGTCTGTGAGTGAACGACAGCTGCTGCTACTCCCCAATAGTCGCCAATTGGTTGTTGTGGTGGTTGCACAACTTGCTGAGGAATAGAACTAGTCATAGCCATGTAGTTGATTGGCTGAGATGGTTGACTAGACTTATGGGCTGCAACTGTCCATGGATCTCTGGTTGTTTGCTGCTGTAGTGCTGGATTAGGTGTTGGTGTAGTTGTAAAGTTCCACATCTTAGCCTTCTGTAATGTTCAAACACGAAAAGATTAGAAAAGTTTAAAAACAGATTCTACCTTCGCACAAACGTTTGGTCGAATGAGTAAAATCTCTCTCCTTCGACCGTTTATACAAGTACGAATGTGGAAGACAACAATACTCTAACACTTTCGACCCTTTGAACTCTCTTTCGACCGTTTGTTCCCTCCTTCGACCTTACGACTGGTCGAATGAAACTCTAATGGTCGAATGTACAACAATAAGCTATGAAACTCTACGTTCGACCACTAATTCACCACCTTCGACCAAAAATCCAGTCGTTCGACCAAAATAACTCACACATTCGACCGTTCTCCCTAGGTTCGACCCTGCTCTTTCAAAAATGGTTATTCTTTTGAAAATCAGTTAATTTTGATCAAGTTTATCAAATGTTGATAGATTTTGATGATTTTAATCAGGTTTTGATCCGGAATTTATTTGGAACAAGTTTATCAAAGAGAATTATCCATTTTAACCATGAAAACAAGCTCTAATCAATCAAAAACTCATCAAATCAGTTTGTTCTTTGAAAACAGAAACTTTTTGACCAAAATTGGGTCCAAATCAGCTGAGAAACTATCAATTTGTGGTTGTTTGATCCAGATTAGCTCTGATACCACTTTGTATGTCCTAAAGGATCGACAAATCTACAAAGACATGATCAAACAAGTTTGATTTAGGTGCGGAAACCCTAAACCAATCACAAAATGATAATCAATCAGATCAAAACAAACAAATCATCATTCAAAGCTTTTCTCATTAATAAACAACTCAATTACACGTTAATTTGATCAAAACATTAAAGACACAATGTGAATTAAGCTTAACAAACCTCTAGAGAGACACTGAAAATGGAGGGAACAAAAAATGATTGAATTCAATTCAAAAAATGAGCTCGACCTATTTATAGGCCTGCACATTCGCCCATCACTTAGGTGCGAATGTGCAGGTTCGACCAAACCAACCGGTTGAACCAAGCAATACATAACAAGCTAAATCTGCATTCGCCTCCTGTCTCTCGTTCGCACCTTCTGTTCTACCTTCTACCTCTTGAAAACCTTCCTTCGACCATTCTTCTCTTCCTTCGACCATTCGACTCAAACAAAAACACATGTTTATTGTACAATCCAAAACATTAGTCGCATAAATGCATATACAACCGGACCGCAAATCAATCTTCGAATAGTAGCTGGAGCCCTGGAGCTGGTCAAAGTGATCATCAATGCGAGGAAGAGGATAACGATTCTTGATGGTCACTTTGTTCAGCTCACGATAATCAATACACATGCGAAGACTTCCGTCCTTCTTCTTCACAAACAAAATAGGAGCTCCCCACGGGGAAGAACTCGGTCAGATGAAACCCTTTTCCAAGAGTTCCTGCAACTGGCTGGACAACTCTTGCATCTCGGGAGGTGCAAGACGATACGGAGCTCGGGCAATAGGAGCCGCACCCGTAGTAAGATCAATCCCAAACTCAACCTGACGATGGGGAGGAAGACCAGGCAAATCATCATGAAACACATCAGGAAAATCACGAACCACCGGGATATCCTCGATCTTCTTCTCATCGTCAGTAGAAACGTTAACAAGTGCCAAGGAGAGGGATCCGAATAATCAGCAGAGCACCGCTTTTCTTGCCATGAACCGAAAGAGTCTCTCCATCAGGGAGAGGGATCCAAATAATCTTGTCGAAACAAACGATCTCCGCACGATACAACGATAACCAATCCATGCTGACAACGACATCAAAACTACCCAGGGGTACCGGCATAAGGTCAATGAGGAAAGACAAACCCGACAGTTCCAAGCGACATTCCCTAAGGGTGTGTGTCGCTTCGATTTTCTTACCATCAGCCAATTCTAAAGGTGTGGGTACTATATCTAGCAATCGACTAATGTCCATAGATACGAAACTCTTATCGGCACCAGAATCAAACAAGACAGAAACATAGCGATCATTAAGAAGGAAGGTACCAATAACTGTGACTGGATCCTGCCTAGCCTCTACAGATCCAATGACGAAAGCACGTGCAGTCCTGCCTCCGCCCCCGTTGTTCCCATTACCGTTCCCGCCCCTTCCAATATCACCCTGCTTCAGCTTAGGACATTCACGCTTGAAGTGTCCCATATCACCATAGTTATAGCACCCCTGCTTTCCTGGAGTCCCCTGAGCAGCAGGAGTAGGAGCAGTAGCAGGAGTCTGAGTTGGGGTGAGTGTCACCCTGCAATCCTTAGCATGATGCCCCAACTGATGGCACCGATGACAACGAGCCCGATCACAACTCCCAGAATGATGAAAACCACACTTGTTGCACTTGGGATGCTTACCAACATACCCACTTGACTTCTGCCCAGAAGAAGACCCAGATGAATCAAACTTCTTCACCGGCTGAGATGGCGCTGGCACAGCACTCTTCCCCACACCATCCCACATCCTCTTGTTCCCCGCAGAAACCTTCACAGCAGCACCCTTAGGAGGAAAAACACCTTCGGCCACCTTCTGGTTAGTCATCCGATGAGCTGATCGGACAACTTCAGCAATAGTGGGAAGATTCCCAGCAGCCACCAACCCAGCAATCTCCGGCACTAGCCCAGACACATAGTGCTCGATCCTCCTATACTCGGGTGTTTGCAAATCAGGGCACAACACCGCCAGCTCATTCCTCCTCACAGTGTACTCTTCAATCTCTGACCCGACCATCTTGTAACTCCAGACTTCATGTTCCAACTTCTGCACCTCCTCCCTCGGACGGTACTCACCTCTCAATAGTTGCACAAACTCCGCCCAAGGCATAGCAATAGCCTCCCCCAATCCCATGTTCTGAGTAGTAGCATTCCACCACGACAGTGTAGGCCCCTCAAATGTCATAGTAGCATACTTCACCCGGTCCCCAGCAGGACAGTTACACATGACGAATACAGATTCAACCTTCTCAAGCTATCGGAGCAGTCCCACCGCTCCCTCAGTTCCAGCGAAGTTATGGGGCTGACAGTCCCGAAACTTCTTATAAGAGCACTTAGGTGGAGGTGGATTGACACCAATACCTGAAACACGGTACACGAGTAAAACACAAATGAAAGAATATGACACCCAAGAATGAGGCATAGCAATAGCCTGGAAATTAGCCATAGCCATGTTCACTTGCTGCTGTAGCAAGTTGTTCAGTTCAGCTTGGGTCATGTTGATGTTGCCACGACCACCGCCGCCACCACGACGTCCACCACCGCGAGCACCAGACATGATCTAACAAATCAAGAAATCGAGGGATTCAGATTCACTTCTAGTGTCAACCTCTAGAAATTTACAGGAGTTAACTTAGGGACAAATCCAGGACTATACGTCCAAACTCAAAGTCCATCAGGATTTTCATGCATTCCAGTTTATTATTTCGTGTGCACCCGAAATGATAAACTGCTCTACATGGTCCTCCAGAGGTACTCCTAGTCCAGACCCCGGTCACTGAATATCGTTGCCTAGTAACGTGTTACGATAGGTGCAAGTGTGAGAAGGCATGTGTGTGCTAGAACCAACAAATCAGCCCCTCCTCCTTCAATCCCGAAGAAGAAGACAAAAGTAGGTAAGAACCCAAATAAAAGCGGATGATGTAACAACGAAGTATGATGATGATGTAAGAACACCCCGACATCGTTAGTACGTATCCCACTGATAGACTCAAAGTATGTGACCGTCTAGTGTGTGCGACTCGGCTGTAGACCAGACTCTACATGCAGTCCTAGTTCACTATAACTATTGGCTCTGATACCAATCTGTCACACCCCCAAATTTCCACTTGCGGGATTTTACCGCGAGGCGCATGACAAACCAGGATCCAAGTCAATGGTCACAATAAACAACACTATATGAAATACGTAAACTCAAAACATAGTTCTCAATTTATAAAACCATAGCGGAAGCATTTAACCAGTTACAAAACCCTGTACGACAATGTTCAGAAACTTTATTCAAAACATGAAAGTAAGCCTAGAAGCCATGCAGACTCGTGCGCCTAGTCCTCAGTTGCTACCTTAGCGACCTGAGAAAAACATGCCAAAAAGACGTCAACATATAATGCTGGTGAGTTCACAGGTTTGCTCAATAAGTTACCAAAGTTACCAAAACGTTACCATGTCCATACTATACCAATGTCACCAAGTACGCTAGCTAGGCGTATGTTTTATTACTAATACGATTGGAAACCATTACTGGACACGTTTAGCAATGTTTAACATATGTTTAAGCAGCCCGAATATGTTCAGCATGTTTAGCAAAGTTCGAGACAACATGCACCCGCCCGGCCCTCCAAGCCGTCGAGTGGGGCAGGTCACGCCCAATAGATCTATCCACATTTCCCCCGTTGTGCATCCCCGCACATTCATGGTTTCCCCCGGGACTTCCAAAGATCGTATAGCAATACAAAGTTAAAAACTATAGTATGACATATGTTACCAAAATAGTTTAGAGCATGTTTTCTCCCCCAAAAGTTAAAGCTGTAAAAGTGGGGCCGTGAACTTACCTTAGATTGCGTTCCTTGGTAAATAGTAAAAAGCTAAGCCTTGATAATCCCTCTACCGGAGATCTATCAAAATGTTCACATAAGTGTTCCGACTAATAACCATAAGGTTATCTTGTCCCCGATTGTCCAGATCGTAACCAAGTATGTTTTAAAACGTTTTTTAAATGTTCAACCGACACACTAGACCGACCCGACATCCCGTTGGTGACTCATTACCCTAACTAATCAAGTACACATAGATTACACACAAGGTTCAAGCATAAAACACTTAGTTTGTATCAAAAATCTCATTTCTGCATCAGAACGGTCGAACCAGTCAGATTAAGTTTCCTTCGCCCGTTTTGCCACGTTCGACCGTTTGATGTCTCATTCAACCGTTTTATCAGGTTCTGAGAATCCGGTAAATAACCGAATTCATGGATCGAATAAACGAAAACAACTCGGTTTCAGACGGGAGATTCGAGACGAGACAGAAACATACGATAACAAAGTCATCACAGATTCGTATTAATTCAGAAACGGTTACAGACACTGTCATCAGTAGGATAAACATCTTTCTCGAGGCCGGGGTGTAACACCCCAACCGATGACGGAAACATCGGGGTGCCACGTATTGATGATTGTTTTCAGTAGCACATGGTATAATATAAATTTTAAATAATTTATTCAAACATAATATCCAAAATTGTGAAATAATGTCTAAGAATTCAAATACATAATATCAAATAGCAACTTCAATAACTTCAAATAAACTTCAAGAAAATCCTCATGCTAACTCAAGCCTCAGCTTCATTGTTACCTGAAACATGTTAATTTTGAAAGTATTTTGGGTCAACATAAGTTGGTGAGAATTACATAGGTTTTTGATGATAAAATGAATAAAATGTTGTGCAATTCATGTGTCATGTTAATCTAGCCCATATGTGAGAACATATTAGAAATAAATCAAGTGCATAATCAACCCTGTTGACTGTTATAAAATGATACATACCATACACTTATGGTCCCAATGAATATGTTATGCGATAACAAACACCCACGTAACCTTTGTAGGAGGCACGTATCCGGGTGGGATTGTCAGTCCAATAGATCTATCAATGTATACCGTCGGCTGATCAATGTTAATGATTATGCTAGAATGGTGCTTACTCTAATCATGCTCAAGACATAATGCAACATAGAAAACACATAGACACATTGATGATTGAATTGCAATGATAATGTTATAACATGTTCCACCCCAAAAATGGTGATAAATAAAAGGGGCTATGTAAAACTCACCTTAGCAAATGTTAACTTGTTGAAAAAGATGTAATAATTGTGTTGCCCAAAATGATTCCAAATATCACCCTATAATAAGGTAATATATAATAAGTCTAAGTCTAATTAACTTACAAGTGTATCCTAGGGTTTCGATTTGGGGATAATCAATTGTTGAATTTAAAATTAAAATGTTAATTAATAAAGGAAAATCTAATAATTAATGGAAGAAAGTCTTTTTATAAAATTTGAATTTTGAATGTGCACATTAAAGTGTTTGAAGCAATAAAATAATTTTTGTAAAATTATTTCATTTAAAATAGATTTTTAAATCTATTTATTTATAATTAGTCGATAATTAACTTTAATATTCAAAAATACTAAAATTAAAGAATTCTTATTTTAAAAATCATATTTCTGTTCTAAATGATTAAAAATAATTTGTATAAAATTTTGGTGCAAAAATGATGAAAATTGGATTTAATATGATTTAATTATGATTAAATCTAACAAAAATTGATTAAAAATATAAAATAAATGATTTTACTGAATTAAAAATTATTTCAGTAAAGTTTAACTTTATAAAAAGTTAGGATAATTTTTGGGGATTTTAATAAAACTGTTTTGATATATAAATGGATTTTTATAAATATAATAGTATAAAAATGATTTAATTATTTTAATTATTAAATAAATGAATTGCTGAAAAATAAAAATTACAAATAAAACTTTTATATCAGATTAAACAATTATAATTTTTTTAGAATTTATAAAATAGTTTTGGTATTTTAAAAAGAATTTAAAAGATTAAAAGGATTTAATATATATATATAATTATAATTGTTGTTCAAAAAGAAAAGAAAAGAAAAGAAAAGAATAAAAACAATGGTCAGAGCCGGGACTCGAACCCGGGTAACCTCTGTGGGGGACAAGGGTCACAACCACTTGGCCTAGGCCGGTGGTTGTGATGTTTCTGGTTTAAAAATAAATAAATACATACGCGAATTCCAGGTTTATCCCCAAAATAATATCACGAACCCTAGAAATTTCAATTGAATGATTCAGACAACTATAGCCCGATTAATGTTAGGGCTATTGTTGTTTGATAGCCGATGAATAAAACCCACAAAGTTAATCGTACTCACAGTGATGATTTGATTGCAAACGTCGGGTCAAAGAAAAAGTCAACCAACGAGCACAATAACAATAATCAGAGTGAATTAGAGAGATTGGGAGGTTGAGAGAGAGTTGTGAGCGAGTTGTTAAGCTACGGGATGCATCTATTTATACTGATGTTCACTGGTTATGGTTAATTGGAAGGTTTGACCTTCGATTAAATTCATACGCGTCCAATTGAATAAAAGGTCAACGATTGATGTGTATATGACGTGTATTCGTGTTGTACAAGGCCGGTTATTACACGAATTTACCAAAAATGGATCAATTATACGTTAATTCAATGGATTGATCATCAAGCTATACCACAGTTGACTTTCCTTGTCAACTGTGGGGGTTTTTAAAATGTGCATAAATAAAATGAAGATCTGGGTTATTTCCATATAGAAGGTCCAGCCCAGATGGTTGTTCATGTGTGTGTGTGTGGCATTGGCGCGGGTTCGAACCCCGGCCAAAGCATATAATTATTTTCTTTTTAAAACAGGTACAAGGGGTCTTGGGCCAAGGCTGTTGGGCCGCCCCTTGGGCTCAGCAGGCCCAGAATGCAAAAAGAAAGGGAAAAGGGTGGTTGGGTTTGGGCCGGGATTAAGGATAAAGGTGGGTTAATTTGTGGGCTAAAAATAATTCTTATAATTATTTTTATTAGTATTATTATTATATAAGTTGTGTGGTCGGGAAAAAAAAACTTAGGCACATTATGTATACGTTTAATAAATTTGAAATTTTTGGCGATGTTACAGTCTCCCCTACTTTTAGGAACTTCGTCCCGAAGTTAAGAGAAACACCAGTCCTACAATTGGTTAACTACTGAAAACCTTGATAAGATTTCACACTACCTTAATGTACCTGTAAATTCATGATTACGTTCCGGACCGTAATTACCAATTTACCTTACATTAGGGTTTTGCGTCCTTTTATGACCTTACCGATTGTTGAGCAGGTCTGATAGTCCCCACCAGTCGTTGAGGAGGTGGTAGGGCCTCTCCCGACTGTTGGAAAGACATGATGACCTTTACCAATCGTTAAGTAGGTTGTTTGGTAGTTAACTAATTGTTTGTACAAGCAAGTAAGTATAGATATAGCAATTAGTTCACATTCAAACAAGCATGCACACAGATGTTAAGATAATACTTGAATTTTATTACTTGAAAATAAAAATGTCAATACATGGAATTAAAAGCAAACAACGTTTAAATGGTGGGACTTGCTGTTAAGTAAATGGAGGGTTTCAAGCGGGGTTATTTGGAGCGTCAAGAGCGTCGGTAGCAGGGATTCGACAAGTATCTGCAAGATGCCCATACCTTTGACAATTGGTGCACTATCGGCAGGGTACTTGAGTTGGATGGTGATACTGGCAGGTGTCACACTTAGGTAGGTTCCCATTGTATTGTTTCTTGGTGGGTGGGGTAGTGGTGTCTATTGCAAAATTCCTGACCTTGTTCTTCCCGTTGGTTGAGGCCTCAGTTTTGATTTCGACGGCAGGTTGGGGAGTATCCTTTTTCTTTTCCCCTTTACGAGTCAGGGTTCCTGCCTTCACATGGTTATCTGTTAGGGTGGCAGCCAAACGCTTTGCTTCTTCCAAAGTAGCAGGGTTCCTTCCCCACACCGTGTCTTGAATCTGCATCGGTAATCCACCAATGTATTTTTCGATCGCAATGGGCAAAGGGGTGACTTTGTGGGGTAGCAGTAAGCTAAGTTCGTGAAAACGAGTGTTGTAAGCGAGGTTTTCCCCACTGTCTTGAGCAAGATCATGAAATTCATCTTCCAGCTTCTTAATTTCATTACGAGGACAGAACTCTGCCTTCATAATGTCTTTAGCTTGATCCCAGGTTAAGGCTAGTGCAGCTTCGGCTCCACGAGTGCGTTTTTCTTCATTCCACCATGTGAGCGCTCGTTTATGGAGAACACTCATGGCGTAACGAACCTTGAGATTGTTGGGGCACTCACTGTTGATGAAGGTATTCTCAATACCCTCAAACCATTGGAGAAGTCCAGTAGCTCCTTCTTCACCGCTGAACTTTGGAGGGTTACAAGAGTTGAAATGTTTAAGGGTGCAAGCTTGGGGTCCATTACCATTGCCATTCCCGTGACCATTCCCGTTGCCGTTCAATTGGATGACCTGAGCAAGTAAATTGGGAACCAGAGATGCGATTTGCTGTGCCATTTGTTGAGAAATGATCGCAGCCAGTTGGGCATCGACACCATTGTTGTTGTTGTTGTTGTTGTGGTTAGTATCGTGGTTGTGGTTGTGATTGCTACTTCCTTCATCATGATTTTCACCACTGTTAAGACGAGCACTGCGACGTGGAGGCATGATCTGTAAGAGACACAGTGAAATGAATGAGATTATATAAGGAGTGTAATCATTTATTCATTAAAACGAATAAACGAAAACGTTGACTTATCAAAGTTTCTAAATTCTAATAACATATGAAGACATGCTTTAGCCTATAAGTGAACACTCATCCCGAGAATTCCTAGGTAGGCATCCGGGTCCCTCGTCTGATTGGGATATATGCGCAATGCCAGCCTAGACAGAAGACTCAGAATACAGGCGTTCACCCTTCCAGATTGCACGTGTTCGTTATTAAAATCTAGCACTTCGACGAGATCTCAAGGTGGTTCAGGTTAAACCTGAGGATTTTTGCCCTATCAGTCTAGGAGTAGATCCAGTGATGGGGAGTAACTTTCTTGTAGGGATGATAGTAGGGATAAGAAGTAGGAGATAGAGAATAGGAAGCAAAAGAAGCAAGTACTTGTTAAATCCTATGGTTATAGACTAGATTATTTTTCTAATAACCTAATTCCCTATAACCATGGCTCTGATACCAATCTGTAACACCCCAACCGATGACGGAAACATCGGGGTGCCACGTATTGATGATTGTTTTCAGTAGCACATGGTATAATATAAATTTTAAATAATTTATTCAAACATAATATCCAAAATTGTGAAATAATGTCTAAGAATTCAAATACATAATATCAAATAGCAACTTCAATAACTTCAAATAAACTTCAAGAAAATCCTCATGCTAACTCAAGCCTCAGCTTCATTGTTACCTGAAACATGTTAATTTTGAAAGTATTTTGGGTCAACATAAGTTGGTGAGAATTACATAGGTTTTTGATGATAAAATGAATAAAATGTTGTGCAATTCATGTGTCATGTTAATCTAGCCCATATGTGAGAACATATTAGAAATAAATCGAGTGCATAATCAACCCTGTTGACTGTTATAAAATGATACATACCATACACTTATGGTCCCAATGAATATGTTATGCGATAACAAACACCCACGTAACCTTTGTAGGAGGCACGTATCCGGGTGGGATTGTCAGTCCAATAGATCTATCAATGTATACCGTCGGCTGATCAATGTTAATGATTATGCTAGAATGGTGCTTACTCTAATCATGCTCAAGACATAATGCAACATAGAAAACACATAGACACATTGATGATTGAATTGCAATGATAATGTTATAACATGTTCCACCCCAAAAATGGTGATAAATAAAAGGGGCTATGTAAAACTCACCTTAGCAAATGTTAACTTGTTGAAAAAGATGTAATAATTGTGTTGCCCAAAATGATTCCAAATATCACCCTATAATAAGGTAATATATAATAAGTCTAAGTCTAATTAACTTACAAGTGTATCCTAGGGTTTCGATTTGGGGATAATCAATTGTTGAATTTAAAATTAAAATGTTAATTAATAAAGGAAAATCTAATAATTAATGGAAGAAAGTCTTTTTATAAAATTTGAATTTTGAATGTGCACATTAAAGTGTTTGAAGCAATAAAATAATTTTTGTAAAATTATTTCATTTAAAATAGATTTTTAAATCTATTTATTTATAATTAGTCGATAATTAACTTTAATATTCAAAAATACTAAAATTAAAGAATTCTTATTTTAAAAATCATATTTCTGTTCTAAATGATTAAAAATAATTTGTATAAAATTTTGGTGCAAAAATGATGAAAATTGGATTTAATATGATTTAATTATGATTAAATCTAACAAAAATTGTTTAAAAATATAAAATAAATGATTTTACTGAATTAAAAATTATTTCAGTAAAGTTTAACTTTATAAAAAGTTAGGATAATTTTTGGGGATTTTAATAAAACTGTTTTGATATATAAATGGATTTTTATAAATATAATAGTATAAAAATGATTTAATTATTATAATTATTAAATAAATGAATTTCTGAAAAATAAAAATTACAAATAAAACTTTTATATCAGATTAAACAATTATAATTTTTTTAGAATTTATAAAATAGTTTTGGTATTTTAAAAAGAATTTAAAAGATTAAAAGGATTTAATATATATATATATAATTATAATTGTTGTTCAAAAAGAAAAGAAAAGAAAAGAATAAAAACAATGGTCAGAGCCGGGACTCGAACCCGGGTAACCTCTGTGGGGGACAAGGGTCACAACCACTTGGCCTAGGCCGGTGGTTGTGATGTTTCTGGTTTAAAAATAAATAAATACATACGCGAATTCCAGGTTTATCCCCAAAATAATATCACGAACCCTAGAAATTTCAATTGAATGATTCAGACAACTATAGCACGATTAATGTTAGGGCTATTGTTGTTTGATAGCCGATGAATAAAACCCACAAAGTTAATCGTACTCACAGTGATGATTTGATTGCAAACGTCGGGTCAAAGAAAAAGTCAACCAACGAGCACAATAACAATAATCAGAGTGAATTAGAGAGATTGGGAGGTTGAGAGAGAGTTGTGAGCGAGTTGTTAAGCTACGGGATGCATCTATTTATACTGATGTTCACTGGTTATGGTTAATTGGAAGGTTTGACCTTCGATTAATTTCATACGCGTCCAATTGAATCAAAGGTCAACGATTGATGTGTATATGACGTGTATTCGTGTTGTACAAGGCCGGTTATTACACGAATTTACCAAAAATGGATCAATTATACGTTAATTCAATGGATTGATCATCAAGCTATACCACAGTTGATTTTCCTTGTCAACTGTGGGGGTTTTTAAAATGTGCATAAATAAAATGAAGATCTGGGTTATTTCCAAATAGAAGGTCCAGCCCAGATGGTTGTTCATGTGTGTGTGTGTGGCTTTGGCGCGGGTTCGAACCCCGGCCAAAGCATATAATTATTTTCTTTTTAAAACAGGTACAAGGGGTCTTGGGCCAAGGCTGTTGGGCCGCCCCTTGGGCTCAGCAGGCCCAGAATGCAAAAAGAAAGGGAAAAGGGTGGTTGGGTTTGGGCCGGGATTAAGGATAAAGGTGGGTTAATTTGTGGGCTAAAAATAATTCTTATAATTATTTTTATTATTATTATTATATAAGTTGTGTGGTCGTGAAAAAAAAACTTAGGCACATTATGTATACGTTTCATAAATTTGAAATTTTTGGCGATGTTACACGGGGGAGGTCGGGCATGACCTCCCCCTTGAGAGCATTCAAAGCATAAACTCAAATCTACAAAATGAAAACCAACACATGAGATTGCTATTTATAGTCCAAAACCATAAGCCACCTTCGCCCATTTAAGGAGGTCGAATGTGGAACTTTTCCACATTCGACCCTTTCGAATGGTCGAATATGAACTTAGGTTTTGGTCTATATTTACAAATGCATCAGATCCATAAAATGCCCTTATGGATCACCACAATCTCATGTAATACAATACAAGACTCAACCCTAGTCTATTCGACAGTGACGTCCACATAATAGTGCATCAACAGGTTCGCCCAAACACATCCCAGGTTCGACCCTGGAACCTCTCATTCGACCATTCGAATGGTCGAATGAGTCCAGGTTCGCCCCTGTTTATAAATATTCCAAAAAACGCTTCAAACACATTCGAAACATCTCAAAACATCATCAAACACAGCAGTCAAGTATGATTAACATATCCGTACAAAACCCCACCAATTTTGCCCCGAAACCAGCTTGTTTTAATACTTTCCCAAAATGGCAAAATTATAGAAATGTCACATCATGCATAAAATATTTACCCAATTTGGAAACTTTTTAATACCAACCCATAATCATCCACAAATGTTCAGTTTATCTTGTAATCGAAAACCCTCATTCATTTTATTAATAACACTTAACATGCACACGCCCTAGATTTCATAAAATCCCCAAAATACCCATAATATCACCATCTATCTAATTGTAACCCTAAACAACAATAAACCAACATCAATAGCAACCTTAGGTCATGTTTCTAGCATTAGAACAGCAGCAAATCATTAAACAACACATAACATCACATAACACATAATTAATATATGTTTATTGATACAAATCCTATGTTTAATGATAGGGTTTAGGTTTAGAAAGATGTTTAAAAGGTTTTTATTGATAAAATCTTCCTTATAATAGATCTGGACATTTAGGGTTAGATAAAAATGGATTAAAATGCCTTAAAAAGATTTAGGATTAAGAACACACCTTGGATTCTTGTTTAGATGTTCTAGATAGGTTAGATTATGAAAAAGAAGAGCAAAAACTCCTTCCTTAGCGATTAAAATCGTTTGAGAGTGTTTTGAGACGGTTAGGGTTTGTGAAATGGTGAAAAATGACAAAGTTTGGTGTTTATACTATTCAACCTTCGCCCCCTATCAGTGGTCGAATGTGGCCTCCTTCGACCCTTTCACAGGGTCGAATGTCCCCTGTTCTGGTCGAAGGGAATTCTTCCAATCCCATATCCCAGGTTCGCCCCTTTTCAAAGGGTCGAACCAAAACATAGTTCCACCTTCGACCACTCGAAGTGGTCGAACCAGACCTATGTTTATCTAGTTTTCTAGTTTGTCGTGTTTAACGCATTTTAACGCACCTTAACATATGAGCATGCAACCTTAGTCTATGTTTAACATATTTAAGCATGGATAATCATCTACACATCATTTAATTACATCTATGTATATAATCCACCATACGACCAATAATCTACATATACACTTAATTAGTTTATGTAATTTCACCAACAACGGGACCCGGTACTAGTGTATTCCCAACATGACTCCCAATGATCCTCCCGATCATTGAACCCTGGACAAACCTAACTTGACCTGACTCAACTAACCTAGTTAAGTCCATTTATAAACGTTTCCCGCTAAGGTAGACTTAGATGTTACTATAAGGTTTAAGCCAAATATGCCGGGTGTCACAAATGTGGATAGATCTATTGGGCTTGACGAACCCCACCCGACGGCTGGGAGCCGGGTGGGTGCATATTGTCTCTATTTTTGGCAACTCAAACACGGGCGGCAACACATGCAACGCTTGTCAGTAATGGTTTCGGCAACACAGTCGTAGTAGTAAGGAAACGTTTGTTATTTACTTAAAGTTTTGCATACTTGGTACTTTTGATAAAACTCTTTTTGCTTAAAACGCTTTATGAAATTAAAACCTGTGAACTCACCAGCATTATATGTTGACATCTTTTTGGCATGTTTTCTCAGGTCGCTAAGGTAGCAGCATTGAGTTTAGGAGCACGGAGTCGCACTTGCGTCTAGGATCGTGTCTCACGTTTTGGATTGTTAAACTTTAAACTTATGTCTCATCATTATTCTGTTTTGTAAAACTAAATTTGCTTCCGCTGTGTCTTGAATCATAGTCTTTGAAACTATTGCATGGTTTGGTTTACGTATATTTTCACATATAGTTGTCGTTCGTTGTGACCGTTGACTTGGATCCTGGTATGTCACGCGCCTCGTGGTAAAACTCCGCAAGTGGAAATTTGAGGGTGTGACAATATATTCGGTGGGGACACTAATGTATTTTACACTATAAGATATATTGTATTATAATAATGCTCTTTAACATTCAATATTATATTAATTTTTACTTAAATACCTTTCGTATTAAACTTATTACTTAAGCGAAATATTTATTTCATATATTTTTAGTAATTTAAATCACAACCGTAAATTCACTTAACTACTATTACATCAATATAAAAGTTACGAACACATTTATTAATTTTATCTTTTATGTATTTTATAATCATTTGTTACAATAAAAGGATTTTACAAACATCTGGTAAAATCCTAAATACTGTTGCCATGTCGTTAAATCATTCTACAGTAGATTAAATATCTGATGACGTTTATCATCTATTTTGCCTTAAATGTCTGTTGACTCCAACAGTATTTCATTTTCAAAAATCTTAAGGATACATGTTGATCAACTTTAGTATCTTCTGTGTCTCAGATGCATTAAAAATATGATATGAGCTCAAAGTACCCATACACTACACAATTCGGTAGTTACTAAGTTCAAATGTTTACCAAGCTAGGGGATTTTAACCTCTAGAACCATGCTGATATTATCGAACTAATTATAATGAGGATTGGTGATGTTAGTCTTCTTTCTTCTACTTAATAGTTTCCACGTTAGTGTAATCATTGTTCATGTTAATCATTTCAGTCCAAAAATATGTCAAAATTTTCTTAATCGTAACTTTTATATCTTTTCTAAGAATCTGTTGGTAAAATTTTACAAAACATTTGATAACATACTAAAGACTATTACGTATCATCAAATGATACGACAGTAGTTTAAATATATGATAACTTTGATAATCAGTATTACTTGTAAAAATGATCTTTTTTAAAAATATGAATGTGTTATTCTGTATATTTAAAATATGGTTGCATTAATATGTCTTTAATGTATCTGTTATACAAATAAGATAAATAAAAAACTAATATTTTACAAAAATATATAATAAAACATAAATAAATATAACATTTAAAATGAATTTAAAAACTTAATCTTCAACTCCATAGAACACTTAAGTGACTTTACAATATCAGAAATCATTTCTAACTGCTCCAAATCACTTTTCATCGCATCGATGTAAAACACTACACTAACGTCACGAATTGTTGATGGTGGCAAACCCTTCAATTTGTCGACTACATTTGCTTTTTTATCAAAACAGTTTGAAATACGCGTAAAAGTCTGCTTCAACACATCTTTATACAATGCATCCTTATCAAACTGCATAAGAACTTGTCTAATTAAATCCATCTTCAAATCCACTTAGAGTACTGCTGGTGAAGATGATGAGGCCATAACTTGAAAAAAGCAATAAAAGAATCCTATATAGTATATATGAGTATAGAGAAGAATTTTAAGTAAAAGATCTACATATTTATAAGCTGATAGTTCAAATAATAACCAAAGTTACCCATTTCGTATTAATTAGAGAAATTGAATGCTATAAATGCGGTAGATGAAAAAGTATATCTTTACAAGTGCAAAATGTAAAATCTAAAGAGTTACAACTTAAACGTCACTGGATAAGGTGTAAAACACGTGTACCATAGCGTGTTTAAATTTATATTCTATTCACACCATATATATATATATATACAAAACATTGTATTACAATGTACATCTCACCTTACAATAATCAAAAAGTTATATTACATAACACAAAAACATGTCATCATCCCAAAATTACTAAACCAGAATCCAACAAACAGTTGATGAACTTCTGATTAAGGGTTTCAAAAAAGAAGCTTTTGAAGAAGAAACAATAAAAAACTCATGTGGAATTCTTACATCTCTAGCGGTTACGGATCTAAGGAAAACGGCAAAACCATGTATGATATGGTTGAAATTTCAGAATCAAGTGAACGAAACATAGATTTACAGTACCTAGCAGATCAAATCGAAGTAAATGACGATATTTCAACGAAGATGAAAACTCTTACCTAAAACGTTATTTCCATCAGTAAGAAAAGGAAGCAGCGTCGTGAAGAAATTATAAAGAATCAGCAGTAACTGTAATTTCAGAAAATATGTAATTTTGGATTAAAAATCCTTCATAAATGTAAATTTATAATATTATGGTTTTTTATGTAAACTTTTAGGTAAACTATTACATTTTACACAAACATAGATCGAAATAAAAATGAAATGAAATAGATGATGAAAACATTTATTTTACAGAATACATTTTATAAATACTGATAACTTTTAAAATACTCATATTTAACTTAATTTATTATTATTTTTTAATCAATAGAATAGAAATATGTATATATTAATTTTCGATAAATAAATATACGCAAAAGATATGGACTCACTTCAAAAATCGAGTATCAATGTAATGATTATTGCTGCCAGGGAATATGCCTAAACACTCTGATGATCAATATACAGTTAAATAATGTAGATGGAAACTTGAAAAATACGGCGGTAATTAATGATAGTGGTAATTATTTTAACTATTATAAAACAATTAAAAAAGGATACCATAAATTAACATTTTTATTTTAAATTAAACAAATAAAGTTATTTACTTTTAGAAAATTAATCTGCATTCTTCTAAGGTTCGTATAACCTTTTAATATGTATATATAATTCATAACAATTAAACTTCTAATAAAATATGTAAGATCACCAAAATCTAATTTCTTTATACACCAAATATTGTAACTACCATTTATAATTCATTCAACTGATTAACATTGAAATTCTAACTTCATTTTATATAAATGTATATACTCATTTTATAGTATATAGTCTGTTTAACAACATTTTGTTGAATGATAAACAACGGTTATCAAACAACTGTCAATGAATCCAATTTTATAATTGAAGATTAAAATAAATATACAAATTAGATTGAAAAAGATTTGAAATTAAAATTAAAAAACAAACTTATTTATAATATTATGGTTTTTAAATTATATTACATTTTACACAAATGTAGTTCGAAATAAAAATTAAATTAAATAGATGATGAAATTTTTTTTTACAGAATACATTTTATAAAAAAATAGTGATAACTTTTAAAATACTCATATTTAACTTAATTTATTATTATTTTTTAATCAATAGAAATATTTATATATTAATTTTTGATAAATAAATATACGCAAAAGATATGGACTCACTTAAAAAATTGAGTACCAATGTAATGATTGTTACTGCCAAGGAATATGCCTAAACTCTATGATGATCAATATACAGTTAAACAATGTAGATGGAAACTTGAAAAATATGGCGGTAATTAATGATAGTGGTAATTATTTTAACTATTATAAAACAATTAAAAAAGGATACCATAAATTAACATTTGTATTTTAAATTAAATAAATAAAGTTATTTACTATTAGAAAATTAATCTGAATTCTTTTAATGTTCGTATAACTTTTTAATATGTATATATAATTCATAACAATTAAACTTCAAATAAAATATGTAAGATCACCAAAACCTAATTTCTTTAGACACCAAATGTTGTAACTACCTTTTATACTTCATTCAACTGATTAACTTTGAAATTCTAACTTCATTTTATATAAAAGTATATACTCATTTTATAGTATATAGTCTGTTTAACAACATCTGTTGAATGATAAACAGCGGTTATCAAAACAACTGTCAATGAATCCAATTTTACAATTGAAGATTAAAATAAATATACAATTCAGATTGAAAAAGATTTGAAATTAAAATAAAAAAAACAAACTTATTTAACTTTAGAAAATTAATCTGAACTCTTTTATTGTTCGTATAACTTAAAAACAAAACATATATTATATATATATATATATATATATATATATATATATATATATTTTATAACAATAAAACAAATTTCTCTAGAATACAATATTTCTAACTACTTTAATGCTTTTTTTGATTGATTAACTTTCAAATTCAAACTTTTTTTAGATAAAAGTTTACTCATTTTATAGTATATAGTCTATTTTAAAACATTTGTTGAATCATAAACAACGGTTATCTAACAACTGTCAATGAATACAATAAATATACAATTTAGATTGAAAAATATTTGAAATTAAATTTTACAATAAATTTTTAACCGAAGCATTCCAGATTGTATTTATTATTTACAAACTGAGCACATTTAATCTTCAATTTAACTTTTATATTTATAAATTATAATTAAAAATTTTCTCACATATTTTAACAATATTTAAAAATAAATATCACAATGTAAGTTAACTTGTCAAGAGATGTTATATAATGACCTAATCAGAAGTTGACTTTTTTTAATTTTTTTAACAAACTAAATCAATAATTTACATATATAAATTAAAAGATCATTATTTGACTTGCAAAAAATTAAAATTTTAAAATACAAATTTACCTTTTTATAGAACTATAAGATCTTACTGTGATTTTTAATTCGTAATGTAAGGTTTATTTTTTTTGTTTACCAAACAGTCTGTTTAAGGAAAAAGGTTATTGTTCAACCGTATCTTGAATATAATCTACACTACAATACTGAAAAAAACTATAGCAATAAAACTCGTCATTGGAATTGCATAATTTTACTTACAATATGGAGATAAACAAAAGCAAAAGATACAATATATAGCCAAAACACCACAAACGAAAACTGGTTACAAAAAATACAACAAAGAAGTGCTCTTACAAAAGACTCCGATATCGCAACAAAAATGAACTAATACCAAATAACACATCTAATCTATAAAACAAAAAAGAAAATAAAAAAATATAGCCAAAACACCACAACAGGAACCGAAAGAAGGATGGGTCCAAAGAAGAAAAAACATATACAATAATATGTCTCTAAATGGCGGAAAAAAATAGAGACATATTATTTATATAGACACCCATCTCATTTTGGACAGGCTCTTGTATTATAAGAAAACGAATAATATTTTCCTTTGATTGAAAGAATCTTCAGCAACACCAATTCCAACTTCATTAGCAACGGATTATTGGTAATATATTTCCCTTTCAGACCGAGAAATTTTGCAAAGACTGGCAGTACCAAATTTAGATTATATAATATTATATACTGAACGTATAGATGGTTGCTTTGTTTTAAATGGTTCGAATATTACAACCTTGCAAACTGAAATGAAGAGTTACTCGCCTTTTATAGACAGAAACAATAGATATACTGTAACACCCCACCCCTCTCACCACCAATATTGTCCGCTTTGCCTATCCAGAGCTCACGGATTTGTTTTTGGTTGCCCTGGTGGAGACTTCCCAGGAGGTCACCCATCCTGGAATTTCTCCCACCTGAGCACGCTTAACTGTGGAGTTCTCCTCTCATCCACTAACATTAAGCCCCAAAACGCGTTGGTGATGTGAGCGTCGGATTTTAGCTAAAACAGGATTATACGATCATACAAGTCACAAAACTAGGTGCGGAAACCCTAGATCTGAACAAATTGATAAAACACAAATCACGACACAATCAAGATCATTTTCAATATCATTTCATAGATTAACTTTCATTCAAAAAGCATTTACAATGAGTTTATGTTAATCTAGAACACACTAATAATCTCTCAAAAACACCTCTGAACCTGAACTGAACCTGGACACAAATTACAACTCTCTTCTATTATCAAAAACACAAAAACTATATATAGGCACTGCACATTCGCCCGTTTTCACTGGTCGAATGTGAGTGATTTCCACATTCGCCCACTACAGGTGGTTGAATGTGTCTTCTTGTTCAGGTCCATTCTTCCTTCGCCCAGTCCAAATCTACCTTCGCCCCTTTCTATTCACCTTCGCCCATAATCTTTTACCTTCGGCCATCACTAACATATGTTAATATAGTATATCCAATCCTTAGTCGCAAAACGCATCAACAAACTCCCCCTCGACTATTGATTGGATAGTTTTCTCTGTTGGTCCATTGTCTTGTTCATCAGCTTGATTCTGAGCTGTTTCTTCTGCTCAGAAGTCATTGGCGGCTCAAATGTTTTCTTCACAGGCTTAGACACATTGGCCATCTTCACAGTCTTGCCAAGTTTACCATCCAAGTTACTTCCTGCATTGATATCATACGCAAAACAAACTCCAACCACTTGCGTATATTTTCTCGCTTGAGCAAAGTCATTGGGTTCATAGTAGATCGGATTGTAGAATAACATGATGATGTCTTCGAATGTGCAATTAATCAACCACATAGGATCAAATACATGAACATGCTTGTATTTATCCTTTCCATCTCTCAACACGATCACCGCTTCTGCCTTTCTCCAATCGTAATACCAAAAGATGAAATCAGCACTAAAATGCTGTGGCATTGGCATCAACGGTATCTTCCTCATCACATTAGGTGCTTTGTAGATCAAAGTAACACGCTTCATATTGGTTTGTGGATCAATATCCCTATGCACTTTTCTTCTGGGATATTGAGGCTTGAATCTGTTCCATCTCGTACGACTTTCCCAAACCAATTTATCAGCACACCAACCGACATGTGATCCATTTACTTCGGCACCTGACATTGGGAATCTGCATAAGTCTCTAACCGCCCAGTACGGTAGAGTAAGCAAGTCACAGAATCTGTTGAAGTACAGAATTCCGGTTTCCCATTTTGCAGCAATACACTTCAGTCTGCCTAAGTAAGTCCACCCGAGAGCTCTGCCTTTGAACTTGGCATTATGAAATCGAAAAAAGTTACCTTGAGCTTCAGGCTTTGGTCGGTTCTCATCCATTTCCTTCAATTTCTTCATATAATTCTTCAACTCATCAGACTGGTAGAAGAATCTTTCTTTTCAGTACCAAATACCTTCTCAACAAACTCTTCACTCCTTTTCTTAGCTTTTCTGTTTCGCTGACTTATTTGGTATCTCAGTGAAGTCAGGAAATACTTCATTCTCATCATCTTGTCTGAAGTATTGGGGAAACTCTTCATGAGTAATATCTTCAACTTCCACTTCATTGTTTTCTGGAGTCTGCACATCATCTGAATGACTTCCCATATCCTTTTCAGGAATATCAGGAATCGATTCATCCATCATAAACTCCTCAAACGTCTTACCTACCCTCTGTGCAAGACCATCTAGTATTTCTTTCGCCACAGATGCAGGTAACTCCCCTTCTTCAAGATCTGGATCTTCATATTCCAGCTCATATCTTAAATCATCAGACTGGAATATTTCAGCGAAGCATCCTGTGAACTCAATGGTCCACTCTCTCTTTTCCAACATATTCTTATAAAGCTGTTTAGCATCATCAGACAGAGATCTCACCTTCTCGTTCCAGAAAATACTTTCATCCGAATCAACATTCTCTCCTTTCTTCTTGGAACTCGATTCTCCAGTATCTTTCTTCTTCGGTGTTCTCTTCTCATAACTAAATCTAGAAGTATCATCTCCTCCATCATGATCACTTCCACTGCTAAACTCATCACCTTGCTTTTTCTCAGTACCTTCAGCACCATCATCATCATCATTATTGTCATCATCATCATCATCATTATTGTCATCATCATCATCGCTTTTATCCGATCCATCATCATCCTCATCATCATCTTCTTCTTTCTCAGATTCAGAATACTCATAATCAACTTTCTGTTCATCTTCTTCATCATCTTCTTCACCCTCTTTCAACTGGGGTGCCCTGCTATAAAGCTCTTCAATCAAACCACAAAGGCGTTTGTTTTCCTTCTTTAGTTCTTTGTTATCAGCCTTAATCAGTTTGATTTTGCTCTTGTTTCTTTCACATTTTCTTTCAAGCTTCTCATTCTTTGCTTCAATCAGCTTAATCTTATCATTTATATCATCCTGATTAGATTTCGAAGCAACCACTATCTGAAGCATTTTCTCCTCATTCTGCTTGAACTTAGTAATCTCAGCTTGTTGAGCAACCAACATCTTCATCATGTCTTCCATCTTCTTATTAACTTGCTTCATAACATCGTCATCCACAGTCACTTTCTTTGACTTAGATCTGGATGGCTCAACTTCAACTACTTTCTCCTTCTGAGGCTTTCTAAACATATCAAGCACTTTATCCATATCGATATTGAATTGATCGATTGGTAAAGTCTCTGCCTCTTTCGCTTTCTTCTGCTTCTTGGCAACTGGTGAAGATAGCTTAGATGGTGTACCAGCATCAGGTAATATCTTTCCCTTCAACAACTGAGCTAACTCTTTCTCTCTCAGTTCTTTCACACTTGACTTCTTGGCCATAGTCTTTTGTTTCTTTGTCTTTCTGGGCAAATTCACAACTACAGTTTCTCCAACACTCAGTTCTGCCAGGTCAACACCTAGGCCCTCATCTTCAACCGATTTCTTTCTTCTCTCAGCTTCTTCTATCGACTGATTCAAGGATTCAGACTCACCAACCATAGTGGCCTTACGTTTGGTGGTCCTCACATTCTCATCATCAGTATCCCACTGCTCATCAACCTCAGTCTCTTCTGAATCTACAGACTCTTCATCCACCAAACCCGATCCTTTCTTTGCCGTCGATTTCTTTCTAGCTACCTGTTGCTTGGTGCTTCCCTGATCCACAGCCTTTCCCTTGCCCTTCCCTTTGGCTCCAGGATTGACTACTTGCCGTTTCCGCTTAGTGCTTGAATCAACATACACTAAGGGATCATCGTTGTCTGAGTCACTATCATCATGTCTTGCTTTGTTCTTGCCAGGATCAGTGTAATCCGGACGAGCCAAAGCACCAAATAATCTCCTGTTAGGTGGCTTTTCACTATCAGGCACACCTTTGTAACCTTTCATCCTCATTAATGTTCTAATATTCATATGATCTTGACCTAGGATCATAGTCGGATCCTTTTTCAGCATAGGATACTTGTAATCAAAGATCATCATCAGAAACCTCGGATACAACATAAACTTCTTATTCTTCATTCCCTTAAGCATCTCCAGCATATGATCAAGAATCATCCCAGAAACATTAAATGGTTTGTTGAGTGTCAACGCAACCATTAATGAACTCAAACTCCTTCTCATGACGTCATAACCACCACTCACACATCCAAAGACATGAATAAGAACATGTGCAAAATACTTGTACTGCACTCCCAGCTTCCCCTTATACATAGATCCGTCAGTGATTGGACCTTTGTATTTCATACGTAAGAAACACGCCTTCTGTTCTGTCCATGATAACTCCCTGGGATCTTCACTATCTTCAAACTTAATCTGTAAAGCTTCCCGAATATCAGCTTCAGTCAAGAACATATCCATCTCCTGAATCTTGCTCTTGATGATCGTCTGATTCTCCCAGTAGTCATACTTAGCATTCTGATAAAAATCTTCAATGATGTCTTTATATATGATGGTTGGTGTGGCTAAAGCATGAACAATCCTGCTCCTTTTCAGAAATTCTATAATCCCGGTAAACTCTGTGTTCTTCTCAACATCTCCGAGATAAGCGCAACAGTTGTGCGATTTTCAAAAGGCCAACTGCTCGGAACAGATGTTTCAGCTTCTGGCACTGGTGTAATCTCAGCTGGAGTTTCCACATTGACTGCTGGTGTTTCAATGTTCTCGGGTTGATCAGCCATCTGCACATAAAAATTAATAAAACACGTCAAAATACAAAAACGACAAAATTATAAAATTTTGGTCAAAATCATCTGCACATTCGCCCGTTTTGAAATGGCCGAATGTGAGAATATGTGGTCGAATGTGAAAATTTTGGTCGAATATGAAAAATTTCTGATTAAAAATCACATTCGTCCATTTTTGTTGTACATTCGCCCAACCCGTTCCACCTTCGTCCGTTTTTATCAACCGAATGTGAAAACTGTTTTCCCCCAAAATTTAAATTTTTGCCATTGTTGATTTTAACCTGTGATTTTGATCCTAATATGTGCTAATAAGTCCGACTAACACTCGTTCATTACCAATTTTGACAAATAATCAGTTTTCATTGGTTTTAAAGTAGAATTAGGGTTCAACTGTGTTTAATCGATCAAAATCACATTAAGATATGTTATTAACCTAATTCCTTCCACATTCTCCCCCTAAAACCTATGAAAAATGATCGGTCATCAAAAACAAGCAACAAAAATCAACAAAAACCCCTAGAATTGAAACCCTAGGTCCTGTTCATAAAACAATCAATTCTGATCTGATACGTTGTCCATTACCTGCAATCAAAGTCTTAAAATGATCAATAATAGTCAGGGAACAAATCAATGAATCCTAAGAAACACGAGCAACAAGGTCTGGTATTGAAGAAATCTTTGAAAAATTTGTGAATGAGGGAACCGAACCTGAAAGGCCTATATATAAGGATCCACGTTCGCCCGTTTGTAGTGGACGAATGTGGGTTCAGTCCACATTCGCCCCAAGTAAATGGTACGAAAGTGAGACAAGTGCACCTTCGCCCCTAATTAAAGACCCGAAGGTGAACTATGTACCCGGAAGTGGAATTTTCACCCGAAAGTGAAAAAGTCCACATTCGCCCAAAAGCAAAACGGTCGAAGGAGATGATTTTTCCACATTCGACCCATTTAAGGGGTGAATGTGAAATGGAAAAATCTGAAAATTTCGCCAAATCACGAATTCGAATCCCGTTCAACATTTTTCAATCCGTTAAACTTTCAAAACTCAAATTTTCACCTTTTGAATGTTACAAAGTCCAGATGGTGTTATCAAATCTCAGAAATTGACCATCAAGCATCCCCGGATATCAAAAATAAAGCAGAAATGCAAATCTTTTGGATTTTCTGAATTTTTTATCAAAACACACCTAAAATCTTTTTGGATTTTGTATCTTTTTGACGATAAAAGTAAAATGCGACAAAGTAAAATGCATCAAAGTAAATGAAAGCAGTAAACATTTTGTGATTTCCGGTAAGAGGATCATATCAGTTTTCTGAGAAATCTGAACACAGCGTTGATCTGTTTCAATATTATCATTAGAAACAATATGTGATACGGCAATTGCTGATATTGTTGTCCACATAAGCTCATATGCAGACAATTACGCAATGCTTTAAAATGATACGAATTAGATGTATTAGACTAACACATTGTGGTTCCCACACACACGACATACTCCCGTATCAAGAAGTAATTTGCACAAAGACTCATTGTAAAGCGTGATTATGCTTTCGTCGTCTGTAATTGTACAAGATATAATGCATAGAGGTATACAGGTCAGCAAATTAATGCAGCAAAGCAACATATGCACTATACCAGGTTGAGGACTGATATTAATCATGATTTGCATCAATGATCAAAACGATACTATAGATAATCTTTGATCATCATATAACATGGAAAGTTCCTCAATTCGGTAACTTTAGGATTTGGCATAAAGCTCTTTTATAAAGACATCCTGTCTGATCTAGGTCCGTAATGACTTACAGCAGAAGATCAGATAGGCTATCCCCAGACAACTAATAACATAACGACCCTAAACCTCCGAGTTTTGTACAAACACCCTATCAAACGAAATTACGGTACTAAGACCATATGCCCATGAGGTGTTCAGCCACAAACGCGTAGTTTGTTATGTTTGTATCACTAATGCACGCAATATATAGTCTACGAAGCCTATCAGCATATCACACGTAATCAACATACGTCTCATTAAACTATACAATTCTTTAGCCTGAGTCAGATCCCCACTGATGTACTATCATTTCCTCTTTTTATCCAGGAAATCATTTTGGGTTTTTCTAATTTTTAGGTATTTTGAAATTTTTTTCAATGTTTTTGGTTTTTCTGATAAAATGACTCCCTCTAAAATAAAGAACATATTTTTGGGTTTTTAATTTTTCTGAAAAACAAAACAAAAATTTGAAAGAAACAATCCACTTGAAAGCATCAACTTCTTTGAGGATTAAACAACCCCCTCGAAAGCATCAACTTCTTTGAGGATTATGATAGTAAAGAGAAATTCCCAATTAGCAAAGAGAAATTCCCAATTAGCAAAAAAAAAAAAAATTTAAAACTAAAACTAAAAATTAAAAATGATAAACCGAGGAGCCGATTAGTCCTGTTTTTCTTTTATATTGTTTACTTTCAAAAGATATTCAAAGCGGGATCTGTCAAAAGCTTTTGTAAACAAATCTGCACGTTGGTAGTCAGTATGGATTTTGACCATGTCAATCAATTCCTTAGCGTAACAATCACGGATAAAATGATATTTAATCCGGATATGTTTCGCTTTAGAATGATTTTCAGTATTTTTAGTTAATGCAATTGCGCCTTCGTTGTCACAGTGTATAGGGGTTTTAAGAAACTGCAAACCGTAATCGACCATCTGTTGTTGGATCCAGAGCACTTGGGAACAGCAACTCGAGGCTGAAATGTACTCGGCTTCACATGTAGACAGTGCGACGGAAGTCTGTTTCTTGCATTGCCAGGTAATTAACCTGCTCCCTAAAAACTGGCAACCGGCTGTTGTTGATTTGCTGTCTTTGTCACAGCCGCCCCAATCTGCATCACTAAAAGCAATAAAATCAAAATCATCATCATTAGGGTACCAAAGTCCTTTTGATGGACAACCCATCAGATATCGAAGGATACGCTTGACCGCCGTCAGATGACTTTGTTTCGGCTTCGATTGATAGCGAGCACAGAGACACGTTGCATACATAATATCTGGTCGAGACGCTGTCAAATACATCAGAGATCCGATGATTGCTCTGTATGTAAATGGGTCTGTCAGCTCCCCCTTAACGTCCACTCCAATCCCGTGATTGGGTTGAATCGGGGTATCCATCGGCTTAGAATCCTCCATCTGGAATCGACTCAAGATGTCGGCTACGTATTTTGTCTGGTGAATGAAGATCCCGTCGGGTCTTTGATCCACCTGTAAGCCGAGGAAAAACTGCATTTCCCCCATAGCGCTCATTTCGAACTTCTCCTGCATAACAGTTTCAAATTCCCTGCACAAAAGTTCGTTAGTTGAACCAAATATAATATCATCAACGTAAATCTGTACTAGAAGCAAGTCATCTCCCGTCTTCTTCGTAAAGAGGGTGCAATCGACGAGGCCGCGCTTGAATCCTTTGGAGATGAGGTATGTACTTAGCTCCTCGTACCACTGTCTTGGAGCCTGGTGCAGACCATATAAAGCTTTGTTCAGCACGTAGACCTTGTCCCGGTGGATTGGGTCCTCAAAGCCTGGTGGCTGCCCGACATAAACCTCCTCCTTGACTTTACCGTACAAAAATGCGCTCTTGACGTCCATTTGATAGACTTTGAATTTCTTATATGAAGCAAACGCAAGGAACATCCTAATAGCTTCAATTCGTGCTACTGGTGCATAGATTTCGTTGTAATCAATCCCTTCGATTTGATGGAAACCCTGCACAACCAATCTGGCTTTGTTCCGTACAATAACTCCACGATCATCCTTTTTGCACTTAAACACCCACTTAGTGCCTATTTTCTTTCTTCCCGGCGGCAAATCTGTGAGCGTCCAGACTCCCAATTTCTGGAATTGCAATAACTCTTCCTGCATTGCCTCAACCCAGGCATCTTCATTCAAAGCGTCTTTGTATGTCCTTGGCTCTACTTGTGACACATAACATGCAAACGACCAATCATTTTGGCTACCAGATTTCTGAATTTTGGCATACAATGCTAAAGCACCAAAACTCTCTGGCGAATTAACGCTTTTAAGCTGCCCTCTGGTCATCACTCCACTTCCAGGATCACCGATAACTTGCTCCAGCGGGTGAATACGATGAATCCGAGATTCCGGATTAACAGGTACAATCACTCCCGTCTGAGTAGTCAAGTTCTCTACAGCATCCTGATCATGACCCGTGTTAGATGATGAAGCAACATCTGGATTTGGAGTTGGGTTCACAGTTTGCTCTTCTAAGTCTTCTGCATGTTCAAGAACGGCTTCTTCAAATTGTTCATCTTCAGATTCTGAAGTGTCTAATGATGTTGAAGCTTCTTGAAACATCTCTTCTTCTTGTATAGGAGCACTGGTATCATTAGAAGCTGGTGGGGGGTTTACGGTGATTGGACGCATTAACGGTGAAGTTGCCGCGTTTTCACACTCGTAAAGTAATCTGATAACAGCTTCTTCAACCAAGCTATCTAGGTTGAATGATTCAAAGAAATCTTTGTAATCAAACATCCAATCAGGGCCCGTGCCTTGCAGATTTTGTGTGTATCGTTGAACTTCCACGTTAGCCCAATCCTCCACTTGACGAGTTCTCTTGTTGAATACCCGTTTGAGCGGGGTTGCATATCCAACAAAATATCCCTCTTCAGCTTTAGGACTAAACTTCTCGCTTGGATTCAACATCGTGCATGGCGCCCCAAATGGTTCTAGATACTCTAAATTGGGCTTTCGTCGGTGTAACAGTTCATAAGATGTTTTTCCAAACTTCTTCACTGTTAGAACCCGATTTAATGTATAGTTTGCTGCACAAATCGCCTCATTCCAGAACATTACTGGAAGATTTTAGTCAGCGAGCATTGTTCTAGCAGCCTCAATCAGAGTCCTATTCTTTCTTTCAGCAACACCGTTCTGTTGCGGGGTATACGGAGCCGAATATTCATGATGAATCCCTTTGCTTTCACAAAGTTCATCCATCTTTGCATTTTTGAACTCCGTCCCGTTGTCACTCCTGATCCTTTTTATCTTCAAATTGTAGATATTCTCCAGTCGAGTGAACAGAACTTGTAAGTTGGTAAAGGTGTCGCTTTTGTTCTTCAAACACATCACCCATGAGAATCGTGAATAGTCATCAGTGACAACTAAACAATAAAGCTCTCCAAGATGACTTTTGCGCTTGACCGGTCCAAAAAGGTCCATGTGCAATCGCTCAAGCGGCATCTCAACAGAGTTAACTTTCTTCACTTTATGGGACTGTTTGTGTTGTTTTCCTTTCATGCAGCTTACACACTTGTCGTTTAGATGGAAATGTTTCACGTTTACTCCATCGACAAGTCCATTTCTCACTAACTGATTCATTTTCCTCAGATGAATGTGCCCCATTCTGCGGTGCCTCATTATCGATTCTTTTTCGGTCGCCTTGGATAAAAAGCATGTTTTCTGTCCCTGTGATGTCATCGCCTTGGACATATCAAGAATATAAAGATTGTTGACTCGAGGTGCCATCAACATAACCCACTCCTTTGGAATTTTGAAGCCCGGTTTGAGAATATAGCAGGATTTGTCATCAAAATGCACAGAAAATTGTTTATCGCATATTTGACTGACGCTCAACAGATTATAGTCTATCTGCTTGACATAAGAAATCCGCTCGAAAGTCACAATCCCATTACTCACGCTTCCTTCCATCGTAATATATCCTCCTTTATTACCCGCGAACGCGACATATCCTCCATTAATATTCTTCACATCAAACAACAATGCCAAATCCCCCGTCATGTGGCCTGAAGCTCCACTATCAACAATCCAGAGACTGCTAATAGGGCCAACTGAAGCTCCCTGCACACAACAATTAAACATTTAGTTCTTTCGGGGGACCCAAGCCTGAGTCTTGGGCCTTTGAACATTAGATTTCAAAGAAACATCCTCAACAACTTTTTCAACAACTTTCTGTTTTGAATCAATCGTTTTCTGATTTTTCAAAACACTTTCATTTTTCTCACTCACCTTTGAAGTAGAAGCTCCTGGAGTACCATTAGGTGTCCAAGATTGTTCAGACCTTTTGAGAATACGAATTTGAGATTTTGGTTTCTCAAATGGTTTCTGAACATTGTTACTAAAAGTAACTTTCTTAGCAACCTTATCTGAATTAACAGACTTAGGTCCAACATTTGACTTGACAATTGGTTTTTGTGGAACCTTTTGTCTATCAGCTGTTGTGTTCACCACAAGTTTTCTCCAAGATTGTTCCATTGCAATCCGATTCCTTCGATCATATTGAAATGGACGGTTGTTCCTCATTTGAAAATTGTTTTGATTATAAAAATGTTGTTGTTGAGGAACAGCCCGTCTATGTGGTGGTACATAATGATCAATCGGCTTTCTCATGGAATTCCTAACTTCAACCTCATGTCTTTTGTGCCTTACATATGGACACTGAGCAAGTAAATGCCCGCGTTCTCCACATTTAAAGCATTTTCTATATTCCTCAAACACATAATGAGCATTTGGTGAAGCAAATGATCTAATAGGAAATTGATCATTATACTGTTGGTTTCTTAAACTCTCAGGAAGTGGTCCTTTCGAGTAAGAAGGTTCATGAAAACCATTTGCTTTATCATTCGGTCGAATGAACTCAGTGACATGGACCTTTGGTTCTTGAGGAACTTCTGAAAACAATTTCTTTAAGATTTCTGGTGGAATTTCATTGGTTCTTTCATGTTTTGGAAACCATATTGTGCTTTCTTGCCAGATTTTATCAAGTTTAGAATAGTTAACATTTTTAATCGGAAATTCCTCATCAGAAATGATTTTATCGGATCCTTCCATCCGATAAAACACTTTAACCGGTTTGTCACTTGGTTCATTCAGCTCATTCTTTTTGACCACATTCTTAACATCATTATCTTTCTTAACATCAATCTTTTCAGACTTTTTATCACGATTAGCATTTGCCATCGGATGAACATGATCAGATGGTGACACTGGTTCAGTAGTAATGATGTGATTTTCTTTTGGAATCTCACATTCATTAACAGATTGATTACTACCAGTATCATCATTTTCTGAGTCTGAATTATCACTCTCAGCATAAACACCCTCATTGTTCAAGCCCAAAATCGGTCTCACATCGGAATAAGGATCACCAATACTCGAGGTATTAGATTCCTTTTCTGATGATGAGTCTGATTTTACCGAACTCTCCGGTATAACTTGGTGATAGTTATGGTTTTCAAAAAGAACCGGAGATGGTACAGACTTGTAATTGGTGGTGTTATCATCAATGATATGATCTACCACATAAGCAACATTCTTATAACTTTCCAGCTTTTTGTTAACCTTTTCAGCAAAGCATTTTATGGCTGCCATTTCCAACTTGGTGTTTTCGATTTCGTTGATATAGTTGTTTATGGCCAATTGTTTCAATGACAAAGTATTTTTCAAGTCGGAAATGTCCTTTTTATAGCCATCTAATACTTTGTTAAAAGCATTCAACTCTTTGCGAGTAGATTGACAGTTCAAGATAGCACTATCTCGTGAAATTCGGAGTTGTTTATTCTCCTCTGTCAATCTATCACATGTTCCACAATATTTATCACTCATAACATCAGTGCTAGATTCAGAACTTACAGGTTTTGGCGGTTCAGTCATGGCCATCAACGCAAAATGAGCTTCCTTTCCAGTGAAAAACTTGGAATAGTCGATCTTGGTGAAAGCATCATCAGCTATGCACGACTTCCTCGTCATCAAAAAGTCAGCTTCTGCCAGCAACTGATCAATATCATCATCTAAATAATCAACACTTGCCTCTGTGTCTGATTCGCTCTCAGAATCTGAATAAACTGATCTACACTCTTCGGGAACATCAGAAACTGAATCAATCACCATTCCAGAACTCTTTTCCTCAGCCTTAACCTCAACGGTTTCACTCTCCACTTCCATCTCAGTCTCAGAATCATCACTTTCACTCTCCTCAGTTTCTTTCTTCTCATCAACTACCACCGACTCTTCCATATCAACCTGATAAGCAACACATGCCACATTCCCACCAGTAGTCACTTCCTCAACTCCTATTTGCATACCCGACCAGTCAAACCTCTCATCCTGTTGAGTCACCAAAGCTTGGTTCTGACTCGCATTCTGTTGAGTCTCATTAGGTGTAGTGATAGGTACAACTGTTCGGTTTGTGTGATTAGGAGATTGATTTTGAATCTGGTTTTGAGTGTTTGATTGTCTGTTTTGGTTGTTAAAGTTTCGGTTTTGGTAGTTGTTGTTATTTTGGTAAGAAACTTGGTTTTGTTGACGGTTCTGGTAATTTGCATTGAAAGGGTTTCGATTACCTTGTTTAGGTGGCTGGGTGCATTCCCTTTTGAAGTGTCCTTTTTCTCCACAGTTAAAACATGTAACCTTCTCCTTGTTGAATCCATAGGTTGTGTTGGGAGAAGTTGCTAAATCAGTCCTTCCAGTTTTCTCGATGAACTCTGTTGCTCTTCTCATTATACTCGCAAAAGCCCATTGAATGTCAATGAGTTCCATCTCTTCCTTGTCTATCTGTGCGTAGTCTTCGTTGGTTAAGTTGTTCCCAATCTGACTAGCAACCAAGCCATTGTAGGATGAAACCATTGCTGAGACTAATGCAATGTGTTGCTGAGCAACCTCCACAGTCACATTTCCCAAGTTAGATGTATCCAAAACCACCGGTTGTTGTTTATGTTGAGTAACTTGGTTTACTGGTTGTTGTGATTGGTTAGTGGTGTAAAAACTTGCTTGTTGCATTGGGGAAATTGGTGAAATGTAGGAATTATATTGTGGTGGTGTGTATGATGGTTGTGAGTAGGAATTGTATTGTGGTGGTGTGTAGTTGGTAGTTGGTTTTGATGATTCCATGACATTAGAAATACATGCAACATGTGGTGCAACGCTTCCTGAGCTCGAGTTACCAGCTGGAACTGAAGTGCCTCCAAAATACAAACTAGGATTCTGAGGAATCTGTGACCTTCTCGCTTTCCTCCTATCCTCCAACTCTTTGTTCTCCAGCTTTTCGATAAACTCTGAAATGGTCCAGAATTGATAAGCATCCTTCTCTCTGAGTACCTCCACATGCTGATCCCATTGTGGTGGTAAAGCATCTGCAAACTTATCCACCTGCTTAGTCATTGGAATCTGTACACCATAACTAGACAATTCAGACCACAAATGCATATATCTCGGAGTTAGTTCTTTCAATGTTTCATTATTAATGAAAGAAAAATTCTCAAACTCTTTGACCAATTCCTCCATTCTCAGACTCCTGGTCTTCTCATTACCATCATGCTTCCTCTTCAGCTTATCCCAAAGCTGCTTTGACGTAGTACATGTTCCAAACTGATGCAACAGGTCACTTGTGATTGCCTGTGTCAGTTGAGAGAACGCCTTCTTCTCCACCACATATTTCTTCTTTTCGTCCTCAGTCAAGCTTTCCAAAGGAATCAACTCACATGTATTCTCCAGAATCGGTGCTGTGTATCCTTTGACAATCATGCTCCATGCCTCAGCTCCTTCAACTCCCATGCCTTCCAGATGGATCTTGAACATGGTATGCCACTGATTATGCTCTTGCATATCCATGAGCTTCGGTGGCCGAGTTCCACTACCTGTAGACAAATCCTTAATCAAAGTAGAAATAGCGTTAGTGGTTTGAGTATTTACCGTCGCTGCCGCTACTCCCCAGTAATCAGATTGTAGTGCCGGATGTGCTACACTTTGAGGCATCGTGCTCGTCGTTGTCATGTAGTTATGTGGTTGTGAAGATTGTGTGTTCGTCTTTTGCGCTGCCACTGTCCATGGGTCCATTGTCTGCTGTTGTGGTTGTGTTGTTGCTGATCCCTGAGTAGTTTGAAAACGCCACATGATCACAATCTGAAAATCTCAACACTTAGAAAAATTTTCAACAAAAAAATCCTAGATTCGCCCGAAAAATCCTAAGTTCGCCCAAATTTCTCACTTTCGTCCCTTTTGGTTCTACTTTCGTCCAAACAGTAACAACCGAAGGTAGCTTTGACCAGAATGTAAACCAAACTAACAGATTTTCCACTTTCGTCCAAAACAAGAACGGTCGAAGGTGGAATTTTCTACCCGAAAGTGAAAAATACAACACAAATTTTCAGGTTCGACCACTATCTCCTCAGGTTCGCCCACTTTTTATCACTTTCGACCACAACACTCAGTCCAGGTTCCAGGTTCGTCCAAAACAGTCAGATCTCATTTTTGAAAAACGGTTATTGTTTGAAAAACGGTTATTCTGATCTCAGATTTTCAAAAGTTCATGGATTTGAATGATCTCAATCAGGTTATGTTTCGGAATTGATTTGGAACAACTTTAAGTCTTGGAAAACTTGAATTCGACCACAAATTCACCTTTAAATCGATCAAAAACTCTTAAAAACAATGTTTATGTAAAAACAGATGATTTTATGTCAAAAACATGTCCAAATCAGCTCTGATCTTATCAAATTTGTTGTTGTATGATCCTCTAGGCTCTGATACCACTTTGTGAGCGTCGGATTTTAGCTAAAACAGGATTATACGATCATACAAGTCACAAAACTAGGTGCGGAAACCCTAGATCTGAACAAATTGATAAAACACAAATCACGACACAATCAAGATCATTTTCAATATCATTTCATAGATTAACTTTCATTCAAAAAGCATTTACAATGAGTTTATGTTAATCTAGAACACACTAATAATCTCTCAAAAACACCTCTGAACCTGAACTGAACCTGGACACAAATGACAACTCTCTTCTATTATCAAAAACACAAAAACTATATATAGGCACTGCACATTCGCCCGTTTTCACTGGTCGAATGTGAGTGATTTCCACATTCGCCCACTACAGGTGGTCGAATGTGTCTTCTTGTTCAGGTCCATTCTTCCTTCGCCCAGTCCAAATCTACCTTCGCCCCTTTCTATTCACCTTCGCCCATAATCTTTTACCTTCGGCCATCACTAACATATGTTAATATAGTATATCCAATCCTTAGTCGCAAAACGCATCAACAGGTGATTTAGGAGGCAAGACATTATTTATGAACCAAGGATCTCTCCTGGCCACGGCCGATGTGGGATTTTCCTGGGGTGTCACATTCACCCCGTGTTAGAGTCTCATCGTCCCTGATGAGGTGTTTTCCTGGGGTGTCACAATACTAACATGCAACAAGCCCTAGATTCAATAAAATCCCTAAATTAGACTTGATATCATCATCTATCTAATTATAACCTTCAATAGTCCTACACTATCATCCATAGCATCCCTAGATCATGTTTCTAGCATTAGCACAGCAGCAAATCATTAAACAACACATAATATCACATAACACATAATTAGCATATGTTTATTGATATGAAAACCTATGTTTAATGATAGCGTTTAGGTTTAGAAAGATGTTTAAAAGGTTTCTACTAACATAAACATCCTTAGAACAGATTTGGACATTTAGGGTTAGATAAAACGAATTAAAATACTTGAACAAGGTTTAGAATTAAGAACATACCTTGGATTCTTGATTAGATGTTGTTGATAGGTTAGATTATGAAAAATAAGAGCAAAAAATCCTTCCTTAGTGATTAAAATCGTTTGAGAGTGTTTTGAGACGGTTAGGGTTTGTGAAATGGTGAAAAATGACAAAGTTTGGTATTTATACTAGTCCACATTTGCCCCTTTCACCTGGGCGAATGTACCCACATTCGCCCCTTTCACAGGGTCGAATGTGCCTTGTTCTGGTCGAATGAAATTCCTTCATTTCTACCTTCCAGGTTCGCCCCTTCAGTAAGGGTCGAACCAAGAGTATTTTCCAGGTTCGCCCCCACGATGTGGTCGAACCTGGACCTATGTTTTTCTTGTTTTCCAGTTTGTCGTGTTTAACGCACCTTAACACATGAACATGCAACCTTAGTCTATGTTTAACATATTTAAGCATGAATGATTATCTACACGTCATTTAAACACATATTTGCATATAATCCACCATACAACAATTAATCTACACATACACTTAATTAGTTTATGTAATTTCACCAACAACGGGACCCAGTACTAGTGCATTCCCAAAACGACTCCCAATGATCCTCCAGATCATTGAACCCTGGACAATCCTATCTTGACCCGACTCAACTAACCTAGTTAAGTTCATTTATAAATTTTTCCCACTAAGGTAGACTTAGGTGTTACTAAAATGTTTAAGCCAAATATGCCGGGTTCACACCTCTTCAATGTTTCAACTCTGAATTCCTGACGCATTGGTTAAACATTCTGGGAAGAAAGAACGGTTTGAGAAGTACATCCAGACTCTTGTTCTTGTTTCAACACCAAGCTACATAAATATGGAACAAATTACATTTAAAAGCTAAAGCAAATTAAATTTAAATGTGCCTATAGAAATATAAATATTTAGCACCTCCTGCTTAGCTCAGAAACCTCATCAATTCCTTGATTGAGAAAGAGGCAAGATCCATGCTTATCAGTTTGAACTGTAATTCGTTCAATAAATTTCATAACACACATATCTTTATGACTTCATTTATAATAAAATCTTTTTAAAATAACAAAACTGAAACACAACTTACCCTTCCAGTTTCTAACCCTTCCATGCTGGATGATTGCGAGTAGATGCTCCTCAGTGATGTTGGAAATAAATTCCTTAAACTGTATTGCGCAAGAGTTCCACAATGTACATCTTAACGTCGTACCTCTAAAACAACACAAAAGAACCATAGATGTCAAAAAAATTGCAAAAGCCTACAACTATACAAAAATTAATTACACAAAATCTATTACATCAATAAATGTGTTCCACAAAAGATCCAAAACACATAATTTAGTATGCAAGCAATTAATCCAAACTTCCAAAGTAGGGTGTGCTACCGACTCCCTATTACATGTGTCACTAAGTGAGTATATGTGTAATATCATTACACCATATACCCGTTTGTCCAGGACGTTTATAAGTTCAAAACCGTGTAAGTGACACTTACCTATTCTACATGCATAAGTAAACCCTACGGACCTGTTGGTGAATCATGTTGATTATCATCCGTATACGACTCCAATTAGTCACATAAACATACATTACACAATCTGCGTTCATAGGACAAATTATGTGTCGTGAAAACTAATTTATTAAAAATACTTATCCAATGAATTAGGCTCCCAAACTTTTATTAAATATTCCAGATGTTCTACTGGACAAGTTCATATTTTTAGTTCGTGATAAAACCTTGCACAAAAATTATGAAAAATCACGCAACACAGCTATGTCCAGAAAATACATACAACATATCAGATTAGACGAAAAATTCCCAAAATCGTGTATTCATCCAAAAGGGATGAATCCACTTGGAAAAGCAAATTTATTCCAATTTTGACCTACTGTCCAAATTTCATAATTTAATTCTTTGTAAAACTCGAGTTTTGATTGTTTAAAGTTCACCTAGTTTATTAATCCGAAAATCTGATATGACCTTTAATCAAAGAAAATTCCAAAAACTTATCAAACGACATCCAAATCAGATGATTTTGCCCATTCTAAAAATCTATGACCATGTACAATACATTCATGCAAAGAATCGATCAAAACAATTACTCGCAAGCCACGTAACAGACCCTACAAGTCGACATTCAGATTCTGTCCAGATTTTAATCATTCAATATTATCAACTATATCAAACCCTAGTTGCATATTATCAATCCATAACACCCTAAAATCATCATACAATAAGACCCAAATCTCATCAAAACTTGAAAGATACATCATAAATATCAACAATCATAAATCCTAGAAGTCTAAAACAACAAGAACATAACAACTCATGCAATACATACAATAACCATCGCATAACATCATGTTTAAGCCCTTTAATCTTTATGAATGACAAGTTTTAATCTTTAAGAAAACGTTTCAGACGTGGAAAAACTTTGTTATGATGTTTAAAAGCATATTAAAGAAGATTAAACCCCAAGAGATTGAATACTATACCGCAAGCACTTCAAAACTATCAACCGATTGCTCTCCAAGCTTCGCAATCGATGTTCTTGAGCCTTAGGAGGTGTTTGGGGTTAATATTTTCGTAACTAGGCAGTAGGGAGCGATTAGTGTTGATTTTAGGGGATACAAGTGGCTTATAATTGCTTAAATAGTGATTTAAGTGGGTTATGTTGCGTCAAGACCCTCTGCGCGGCCGCTCGGAGAGAGTGAGGAGCCGCTCACTCCTCTCCGGCCCGCTCTGGGTGGCCTGCTTCGTTGTACCGCATGTTTTCTTTGATGTTATTGCTATTTTGGACCATAATAAGTGTAACCCCATGTGTTAAGACCCCAACCATCCTATTGGTCCACCCATTATGATTTTTATTAACGTTTTCGATTTAAGTTTGCGTAATCACATATAGTTTGCACATAGTTTAACAGAGTTTCATAGAAGCACGTAATTGCAATCAACCTCAATCAATTAATTCACAATTATCTAATTTCACCGTTCACAAACGTCCGAGGTTCACTATTCATGTATATAGTCTGGTAATTTCCCGAATTACCACTTCATGCAGTTATTAACCTATAACTGTGCAACGTGTGACCTATCTAGCTAACCCTAGTTTAGTAGAATACAAGGAATGTAACTAGAGTTTAGTTAAAGTGAGAACCTGAAATTGCGGGGTATCACATCATCCCCAAGTTGAAAAGAATTTCGGCCAAAAATTCAGTAAGTAAATAGTAAAGCCAACTTAATAATGTGTGCTTGGTTTCTGGATGTCACATCATCCCCAAATTGAAAGGAATTTCCCCTCGAAATTCACTTTGAGCGAGCTGCTTTATGTTCAGTGTTTGGTTTATGTATAGTTTCAGGTTCAGTAAAGAGATGTGGGTATTTAAGCTGCATTTGATCTATGCGTTCCATGTGTATTCCAGTACTAGATGGGAATTCCATCGTTCCTTAACAATGGGTATAGTGCTCAGTTTGAGTTTCTTGACGCCCAGCTCAAGAATATCCATTGGTTCCTCCATGAACCGTAGCTGATCGTCCACCTGGATCTCCTCCAGTGGCACCACCAGTGTTGTATCCAACATGGATTTCTTTAGATTCGATACGTTACGTGGGATACATCGTGTACCCCACTGAGTTTATTAAGCGGGTTTAACTTGTAAGCTACCGGACCAATCCTTTCGACAATCTCGAATGGTCCAATGTATCGTGGGTTCAGTTTCCCCGTTTTCCAAAGTGTATCACACCCTTCCAAGGTGACACCTTTAACAGTACCTTCTCCCCAATCTGGAACTCCAAAGGTTTCCTACGCTTATCAGCTTAACTTTTGTGTCGATCACGAGCAACAGCCATCCGGTTTCTGATTTGCACTATCTTCTCAAAAGTTTCGTGCACGAGTTCGGGACCTATCAGCTGGCTATCCCCAAATTCAGTCCAGCAGATGGGAGACCTACACTTGCGTCCATATAGCGCCTCAAAAGGCGCATACTGAATAGAAGTGTGGTAACTTTTGTTATAAGAGAATTCGATTAAAGGCAAGTGCTCATCCCAACTGTTGCCAAAGCCCACCACGCACACTCGTAGCAGATCTTCCAATGTTTGGATGGTACGTTCACTTTTTCCATCCGTTTGTGGGTGATAGGCTGTGCTCATATCTAAGCATCTTGGAGAGTAGTCCAAAAATGAGAAGTAAATCGCGCGTCGCAATCAGATATGATAGAAGTAGGCACCCCATGCCTAGAGACTACCTCCTTGATGTAGATGTTGGCCAGTTTCTCCAGCGTTTCAGTTTCCTTCATTGCTAGAAAATGTGCCTATTTGGTTAAACGATCTACGATAACCCAAATCAGGTTATGGCCAGTTGGCGTTCTAGGGAGCTTTATGATAAAGTCCATAGAAAATCCGTCCCACTTCCACATAGGGATTTCTGGTTGCTAGAGTAGGCCTGAAGGTTTCTAATATTCAATCTTAAACTTTGCACAAGTTAAGCACTTACTAACATAAGTGACTATCTCAGATTTGATGTTTACCACCAGTAAAGAGTTTTGAGATCTTGGTACATCTTGTCCGAACCAGGATGTACCAAATATCGAGAGGTGTGAGCTTCATCGAGCACTAGTTGTCTGAGATACCCAAAACTCGATTCATGAAGTATTGAAGACCATATGTCTTTAGTTCCAGGTGCTTATCAGTACCATGTAAAGTTTCAAACCCGATGTTTTCATCTTTTAAAGCCTCGCCCTGGGCTTCACGTATCTTATCAGGAAGATTAGAATGTATGGTAAGTTGTAAAGCTCGCACCCGTTTGGGTTTCGTTTCCTTACGACTAAGGGCATCCGCTACTACGTTAGCTTTCCCTGGATGATATCTAATGGCACAGTCATAATCATTCAAGAGCTCGACCCATCGACGCTGTCGCATGTTCAGATCCTTTTGATCAAATATGTGTTGGAGGCTCTTGTGATCAGTGAAGATCATACACTTTGTCCCATAGAGATAATGCCTCCAGATCTTTAGAGCAAAAACCACTGCTCCTAGTTCCAAGTCATGGGTGGTATAATTCTTCGCATGAACCTTTAATTGACGTGAAGCATACGCGATCACCTTATCACGCTGCATCAGCACACACCCTAACCCTTGGATAGACGCATCACAGTACACCACAAAGTCCTCCGTACCCTCGGGTACTGATAGTATAGGTGCACTGCAAAGCTTTGTCTTCAATAATTGAAAAGTAGATTCTTGGGCATTTCCCCACTTGTAAGTAATACCCTTTTGTATCAAAGCAGTGAGAGGTTGAGCGATCTTAGAGAATCCCTCAATGAATCTGTGATAGAACCCCGCAAGACCAAGAAATCGGCGCACCTCTGTAGGAGTCTTAGGAGCCTCCCACTTTTTAATAGCATCAATCTTAGCGGGATCGACATGTATTCATGCCTCGTTAACCACGTGTCCTTGAAATTGGACTTCTCGAATCCAGAAGTCACATTTAGAGAATTTTGCATACAACTGCTCATTTCTTAAGAGTTCCAAGATCAGCTGCAGGTGTTGCTTGTGCTCTTCCCTGCTCTTGGAATAAATCAATATGTCATCTATGAACACTATGACGAATTTGTCCAAATAAGGCTTACACATGTCGTTCATAAGATCCATGAACACAGCCGATGCATTGGTTAGCCCAAATGGCATTACTAAAAACTCATAATGTCCATAACGAGTTCGAAAGGCTGTCTTCGCCACATCCTCCTCTCAGACTCTCAGTTGATGGTATCCTGACCTCAAGTCAATCTTAGAATTATACTCTATAATCAAGATTTGTCCAAATGGGAGAGTGTTGGAAATAGGTATCCAATTATCTATTATTTAATACGACTATCTAAATACAATCCAAAGAGTTACACTTTGGACTGCCAATAATAAAATAACATTAAATTGTTTAATATTATTAATCACAAATAGCTTCAATTATAGAATAATATTTGGAGAAATATATAGTGGAATGATTTTTACGAATAACGGTGATAATTGTTTAGAGAAACAATTGATTGATAAATGGATTAATTAAATATGTCATTTAAAGCGTTGAATGATAGAATAATTATGGCATTGAATGGTCGAATGCTTATTGTTCGATACTAATAATGATTTGATAATTGCCGTCGGACGATGAATATAGTCATAGACCATTAATAATGATGTTTGTCATTTAATTGGTTGAACAACAATCTGTTTTATTATGTGATAATAAAACATAAATATAAAGTTTTATGATTAAATGTTAATTATATAAAACAAAAAGGTAGATGTTAATTAAGTAGTTAATTAATCAAGGTTTACTGCTTTGTGATTATGTAAATAGTTAATTAAACGAGGGGCAAACATCTAATTCGATCTCAAACCTATGTGACTAAAAAAGAAAAGAATATAAAAAATATATTTCCCTCCTTAAGTATATATACCATGTCAATCTTACAATTTTTGTTGACATCAAAATTCTATAGTTGTAGGTTAAGATATTGGGCGTCAATTGCCAACTTATAAGAAGTGGCCGTAATCACATTGCAGAAAATGTAGCAGATCATTGGATAAAGATCTAAATTATATGAGTTCTTATACTTTTAGTGTTCATTTGGAAGAGGGTGTTTAAGATGAAAAATTGGTCTTGGTTGATGATAGGCAGAGGAAACTTGTGTAAGCTAAATAATTTGAAAATCTAAACAACATATTTCAAAAGAAAAACAACCGGAGTTCGTTCCAGTGAAATTTGAATAATACAATTCCGTGTTTATCTCAATAGGTTAAATATGACGGTTATCAAGTCAAAAGTTATGAGGAAGAATGTAGCAAACATCTGAAATTTGTCCTAAACTCATGGTCATAAGCTGGAAGAGTATGAATAGAGGAAAAGTGTACGTGTTAGGCAATGTTAGTGACATACGCGTACATAGCATAGAAGACCCTAAGGTATGTTTTTCCTTTTTAGACTTTTAATTATTTAAAATATAAAAAAAAATACTCTTTGACAAAAGTGAAATCACATACATTAGTAATTTTAGGGGGTGTCAATTTTTTTATTACATTTTGTGTTAGTCTTGATTCTTGTAAACAAGAGACAAATGGAGGAAATTGTTGTGTAGCTATAATATATGGTCTTTGAACTCGAGCTTTGAGTAGATTATATGTCAAGAACGGCATCAGCGCTCAATATCTCACTAATACTTGACTTCTTTCATGTGTTTGTATGTATTTTTATTGTTTCCCACTATTGATGTGTTGGTTTTAATGTATTGAGAATGTTTACTTGAATTATTATGATTGATAAAAGACAAAGTAAAATGTTATACTAAGTAACATTACGTTATACGTAATAAATGCGTATAATACAATACACTTTTTAAAGATATAACCTTGCCATTTTTATTACCTAATGTATAAAATTATATTTATCAAACTTTATGCACGGAGTTCAAACCTAGTAAACGAATATTTAATGCCTAGGTGGAAAATTGATAAACGCTAAAACCTATATGATTAAGGATCACTTGAAAACGTTTTCTACAATTTAAATACGGTTTTACAAAAGAAAAATGTTTGTAAATCAAAGTCTTACACTAATATGAAACACTAAACTTTTTGATTTTTCTCGCTAAAATCACTCAACAATTTTTTTCATATAAAAAGCACTATACTTTTAATTTTTTCTTACAAAAGTCACTCAAAATTTCTTTGTACTCAAAAAACACCATAGAGAAAAGACACAATTATATAACACAAATTTTAAAAACCAAAAGCTAAAAATTCAAAGAATTTAAAAACTAAGATTCTATGTTTCAATGAAACGGTTCCAATGACGTTTAAACAAATTTAATTAGACTCCGTTTGATATTTTTCCGACGACTTCCTATTTTTTTTCCGTTGTGTATTTCATCAAAACCCTATTTTGTCATTATTTAAACGACATAAAATCAGTTTTGAACTTATCGCAACATATTTAATTTTCAGGGACAAAATGTGAACAAAGTGACTACGTATGACACATAAGATGGTTCGACCATGGATCCACCATACTGCAAGGATTGATTTTAGGTTATCTCACTTTTATTAAATAACCTTCCATTTCACAGTTCTAAAACATTTTATAAACTTAGAAGTTCAAAATCAAAATCAAGAGAGATATAGTGTCATATTCATCAGTAAAGATTCTCGTATGTAGGTAGGTCACTACGAAACTTAGTTAGATGTGTAAGATGTGACCGGGGCGTTAATTAGTTAGAACAGAGAGGTGATCAATATATGGATTAGTGAGAGACGTTTATAGGTTATTATTACATAAGTTTTTTTTTAACGGCTAACAAATCAATCCCGAACACTCTTGAAGTACTCACTGGACAAACGAATACTACGAGAGTAATCTGAGTCCACCAGTAATTTCACACCAGTTCCCGTAGAAAACCCGCCGTCCAAAGGCCCACTACGGTAAAACCGAGCCCACCAGCAACGTTTTGGTGACGGTAGGACTCGAACTCCCCACCTCCCATAAGGAAAGTAAGGAGGGTGAAACTCCACTATAAGGGTGATGACCATAGTCACAGTATTCGCTACATGAACTATGTACCACGAATCGGATCGCGCGTACCGGAATCGGGTACATTCGAGACCCGTTCGCCTAGCGTTCGCGATCCGATTCGTAGAATTGAGCGTACCCGATTGTGTAGAATTTCGAACCAAAGATCATGGATTCGCATACCGGATTTTCGAATTCGCTATGTAGATTCACTCCGATTCGTGAATCGGAATTAAAAAGCTTTGAAATCTACTGCAATTAGGGTGACTATTCGCTTACCATAGCAGATTAAGAGTCTAGTGTTTGCTTATAAATACCAAAGAAGCATGGATCACAAAGCATATGATAATAGTTATCAGCCAATTATGATTATGAAATGTTTATTGGAGTTATTTGAAAAAAAATTATATTGTATAATGTTTATATACGATACGACGTACCAACTTATAGGGTACACCGTACCGACTACCGAATTGGCGAACCGAATGAACCTACCACCATCGTACCAAATTTTAGAAATGCACAAACCGCGTACCCGTATTCGTACCACGAACCGGAGCGTACCACGATTCATGTGACTATGGTGATTACAAGCTCATTGAAGAAAGAAGAAGCATAAGCGATCACTACCTTATTATAGAGATGTAACGTTGACTACAACCTCAATGAAGGAACGTTATGGTCGTGATCACTATCAATGTTAGTGAGATGTGAAGAGCAATCATTATCCTCTTAATGGGATGCATCAGGTTACTAATTTAATTTACACCGTGTAATAGCTTACGTTTGGAGATCCCTCAGTAATTATCCATGATTTTTTTTTTCCATTTTTTATCTTTCCCCTCGTAATACTCAATTTTCTCAGAACATTTAATTTGAGTAGTTTTTTTTAATGTAGAGATGTTAAAATATGAAAACAACCCCTGGCTATTTGTTGTTTTTCAAATTGTTTCTTGATGCTATATTGTGGTTAGCAAAAAAATAAATGCTTCAAATATCTTCAACATTGATTTAAATTGGTTGTAAATTGGGATGCTTCAAGTTAACTGATTGTGAATTTAAATCATATGAAATTTAGATGTGATGATTTTATGAGTAAAGTAGTTATAGACTATAGAGCGTGTGTTCGCCAGTAAAATAACATGTTACAACATATCTTGAGATTTGTACATCTCCTTATTCATGTACTTTGCCGGTTTCTTTCTCAATAAAGAATTTTTCCTGCATGAAGAACTAGGTTCTATTGGGTTAATTCTAAAATGGTTTTAACAGATTTTTGTTAAAGTATTCAAGCAAGGATGATAGAACAGTCTGTACAAGGAGGTGTTGGCACCGTATCGTTGATTTCAGAACTAGGGAAAAGGGTTTTTGTAAAAGATTGATATCACCGTCCACGTAACAACCATGGATTTAGACAGGTGATGTAGGACGTTGTGAGATTTGATCTTGAATATATCGATTTAGGGTGCTAGCTAGTGTAGGAGTTGTGGCAACATTGATTTAAGGAGGTGTTCTCTTTTTATGCATTTTGTATGCTTTTTTTTTTTTTTTTTTTTTAACGAGCACCCAAGTAAACCCAATCATAAAAAGTCATCCATACATGTGAACACAATAGCGCTGGTGACCAGCTCGTCACCATTTCAGAGAAAACTCACAGGCCAAAAGCCTAATGCGATAAAACCATAGGCTCAGGCCAGAGCATTGTTTTGCACCAGGTGAGAATTAAACATATGACCTCTACTTTAGAAGCCTATGAGGCTGTCAATGCACCATAAGGTCTTTCGTCGTATTCTACTATGTTAATTCACACTTTTTATGTTTATTCGCTACAATAATTATGAAATTATCCCCACCCTTAAAAGCGTCCTAAACAATTATATGTTTTCATGAAACATGAACAAAACAAAAGATGTTTTAGAATTCTGGTCGTTTAATGTCTTTTATTAAGAAACCCAATATATCACATCCTAATATCCTACGACAATAGTTTTCTTTTCAAACACTGAGTTATATTATCATAATTAAGGTCAAACACATTAAAAACATTTAAATAATTTTTTTTCATTTAAAGTAAATGATTATATATCAAAGAAATTATGTAACAAACGTTATCATAAAAACAAATGAATTGACTTCTATAAATCTGAACCACAAAATTCAATGTCCCGAATAATTTTTTAAATAAAAACAAACGATTACCAACGAATCCACGTCTTTATTTGTCGGGATGAGCCATGTGAGGTGAAAAAATAACGTCAGAGAGAAACATAGAGTGTACATGTGGGCTAAAAATTGGAACTGGCTAGACATGATAGACCCATTGTGTCTAACCGTGGGACCAAGGTCAATACACCTTAGCCATTGTTAAACTAGAGCTAACACATTGTACACACAAGGGTAAGGTTCATAAGAGTACAGGGAGTGGGGCGGCACTTATGGCGTGAAACCCCCTTCAAGCCCCTCTACACCACCACCTAAGGGCATTATTTTGGGCATGCCCCTTAAGCGGGAGGAATTCCAATGGTGTGCGGTGGGGCTGGTGATGAGTTGGAGGGTCTTGGTTGACTTCTTTTTTTTTCTTTAAATCTAACACGCAAATAATAATAATAATAATAATAATAATAATAATAATAATAATAATAATAATAATCATAATAATAATAATAATAATAATAATAATAATAATAATAATAATAATAATAATAATAATCCCTTCACCCATCTTTCCCCCTTTCCACTCCTCACAGTTGTCCCCATTGAAAAATAATCTTCACATGTGTCACATGACGCATCACGCACCTCCCCCTGTGCAATAAGATTGGGAGTGAATAACAACCAAATACATATCGAATATCAATAAGATTGGGAGTGCAATAAGATTGGGAGTTTTTTAAACAGCCCCTCCTCTATTAGTAATTAATGTATTGAGTCAAACATTGTTCAGTTTCTAAGACTTTTTGTTATCCGATTAGAGTTTGTGTCTTAGCATATCGAGAACTTTTAGAAATCGATGAAAGACGTTTATGAAGTATTGTAGGTCCAGAACTTAGTGGGCATAGGCGGACATGATGCATAAAAAAAAACCGACCATTTAATGCTCTCGATTTTTCAGGACCCAAATATTTTTGGGTTTTGATTATCGATGAAGGTCATATCTTTACTTGTTAAAAGAATTGAAAGATTTCTTAACCTAAAGTAAAGAACGCAGTTCCACATGTTTCATCTCCACCTTAAAGTGTCAAAGATATTATGGAATTGGTCAAGATATATAAATCCCGTTCCATACACATATGTTCCTGAATCATTTGCATAAATGGTTGAGATATAATTTTAGAAATTACATTTGGTGGGTATTGAGGAAAAAACCAAAAATGGTGATGTGTGGATATCATTTGGCGGCATCAAATATGTAACGACCAAACGAAATAAAAATTATTAAAATAATATTGGGCCACCTTAAGGTGTAGCCCAATATACTTACCCGGATATAACACCTAAAGCCCACTTAGCCCAATTAGGGCCCAACTAATATCCGGCTCGTTAATAAACCCGATGTAATGGGCCGAGTGTTTGGGCTCAAATATTGATCTTGTTAAGCTAGTTTAGTGGGCCGATATAATTATTAAGTGGGCCGATATAGTGGACCGATTAAATATTACTAATGGGCCGATATAATTGTAGTTTAGGATCTCATAATTAGTTTACACCTCAAGCCCATCACTTGTGTTGATAAGAGCCGGCCCATTTAATAGATGAAAGAGTGCCGCCACTCTTTAGGAAATCTCCACCTAGATACTCCAACACCCCACAAGCCAACACCTCCACACCCTACAACCTAGGAGAAATCATTACATGCATCTCACATTTAAAAACCACCAACAAACCAATCGGCCCTTTGATCTCCCCACAAAACAATTTACCTCTCCTCTCCCCACATGCAAACCACTTATCTTCTTCCCTACACCTCCACCGTAACCCTCCCTAAGTAACACTACCACCGTCTTTAAACCTTCTACTCTCCTAGAACACTAACTTCATCCATCTAAGGTAGGCTACGGTTGAACATATATATAACCGGCCTATTATAAAGATTGAATCCGGGTGAGTTCTAATCCTTAACTTGTAGAAATCACGAGCGCCAAGCTGTAATGGCCAGCTTACATACGTATCTATATACCTAAGCTGTAATGGTCAGCTAACTAACATATATTTGTGTGTTTGTAATCGTGGTTATGTGGTAAACAGGTAGTCCGCATAATTTCCGAACAAGTCATCAACTTTAGAAATCAAGTGGAAGAACAACAAGTGAGTGTTTGCACCCCATAATAGCTTTTAAATGTTTTGGGGTAGATGTATGTTTGTTTGTCTTTGAAAGTCATTGATTGATCATGATCCAATAGAAATAATAGAAACCGGTCGGATAGAAACTACGTAGAGTGGATCCATTCGGTATCAAAAAGTATAGACCCGGGCCGATTAGACGCTACGGGACCATGCATAATCGATCTATACTCGAAAATAGAATGACCGGACGTTTACATGCATGTGTCTAAAAGATTGTTAAAGTCTTGGCATCACTCACTAGTTTCGACTAACGTATTTTAAACATACATTTCAGGAGATTATCATGGAACCCGAGCTCAGTTATGGTGTTAGTGAACTTATCGAATGAAGTATGATGTTTATAAATAAAGTAGAATCGTGTTGTAGTGTGACGTTTTCAAAACTAAAGGTTGTAAAGGCTTCGGCCGAAACATGGTTTGGAAAGTGTGGTTTTAATGTATAATATAACTATGGTTTGAGTTAAAATTGTTGTTCATAACATGTATCCAAGAAATCGGTTTTATAAAAATGGAAATTAAAATTATAAAAACTAGTTAGGAAACTAACTACCAATCGGTAACGACCCGGTGAAAATCGGGTCGTTACAGGTTGGTATCAGAGCTCGGGTTCGGGAGGTAGTGGAATTTTTATAGAACTAACTTGAAATTTGATTGATATGATTATGTGTAATAGAATGTCGAGCACTGGAGAGCAAGCCGAAGTGGCAATGGAAATTGAAGAAGGGGAGATACCCAACCAAGAGGAAGTGATGGACAACGAGTCACAAGAATTTCCGAGTACTCAAGACTTATTAGCCGAGATTCCGGGTTTGAGGTGGACGAGTAACGGGTGGGATTTTAATTTGGAAAACTTAGGAGTAGTCGGCCCTTTACCCGAGCCCGTGTTCACACCATCCGAAACAATCCACTCATACCCTCAAGTTGATCCAATACCCCACTACTATTATCCGAACCCATCTCCGAGTGAATGTTTTGGTACTTCTAGCAATATTTCAATAGAAGAATCTAGTTATAACCCGTTTACTACGGCTTATCCGATCCCTCCAACCATACCACCCATGACCCCGGCGATTGACCCATATCTTGAAGCTACTTTGAATAACCGAGCAAATGGAGCGCTATCACAATCAGAGTATGTGAGCCGGAAGGAATACTTGGAATTGGTAGAAAGTTATTATCAAATGAAATCCCAACGTGATCAAGCTCGTAACATGGTGGAGGAGTTAAGGAAGTTGGTGAAAAGGTTCGCGTATCAATCAAGACAAGTCCTCGAGGAGTCCAAGTATCCTCTAATGTTGTAGGGTGGTGGTGCATGGAAGTAAAGGTGATGGAAGGGTTGAAGTGAAGGTAGAAGACTAGTATTAAATAAAAGGTGGTGAAGTAGTAATTAAAATGTTATGTGTTGTAAAACTTATGTGGTAGTAGGTAGTATTGTGTGGTAGTATGCTAAATTATGTGATTAGTAGTAACTTGTGTATTAAACATCTAGAAATTTTCCTATGATATAAATATATCTAGATGGTTTGTTAATTAAATAGACTAAAGTAAAAAGTTATGAAATGAATCCTTACTAATCAAAATGAAAATTTTTAAATATAGAAAATGCCAAGACGATCTGAAAGAATTACGGGAAAAGAACCAGAAATAGAAAAAACCAAAAAAATAAAGCTTCTTCCTCGAAACCAACTGAAACAGTTGAAGAACCCATGAATGAAGAAACCCCCGTAGAAGAAGACATTCCTGTAACAAATGATATGAGCGAACTAGAAGAGAAAATGAGGAAGTTAGTTTTAGATAGTCTTCAAGACTCGATTCCAACTATTATGACAATGTTAGAAAAACCATCAGGTTCCAAAAGTGTAGAGAAAAATCAAGACGAGGTCATAGTTAACTTAGAAGATAACACTATAAGATCTTGATACTGTGACTACAAAACCTTTATGGTCTGTAGACCTGAATCTTTCGATGGTAGTACGGGTGCAGCTGGGGCTACCCGTTGGTTAGAAGAGATGGAATCTATACTAGAAATAAGTAATTGTGCTCCTAGTGACCAGGTGAAATTTGTAACCCACTCGTTAAAAGCAGAAGCTTTAAACTGGTGGAATATGATAAGACAGGTAAGAGGTAGGGAAGTGGCAGCTACTATGACATAGCTAGAGTTTCGCACACTTATCACTGAAAAATACTGCCCCATGAATGAGATTGAAAAGATAGAAATGGAATTCCTAGGAATGGAAATGAAGGGCCTAGACTGTATAGGCTATATAAACCGATTCAATCAACATGCCCGTTTAGTGCCTCATCAAGTAAACCCTGAACCTAAAAGAATTAGAAGGTTTATCTGGGGATTAAACCCCCAAATCCAGGGAATAGTTAGAGGGGCAAAACCAGCAAAATTTGATACTGCCTGTGAATTAGCCTTAAGCTTAACTGATGACATAATAAGGCATAAAGAACGGGAGAGAATATCGGTAGGTAGCAAAAGAGGGTGGAATGAAACCTTTAGAACCATAAATTTCAATACGTCTGGTAAAAGTCAAGAAAACCCAGGAGATCAGGGAAACCCTGAAAAGCGACCCTACCGTGGAAATAACCCTTTCTGTTCAAAATGCAAATATTACCACACTGGTGAATGTCGAAGAAAATGTGATCGATGCGGCCGATTTCATCTCGGCAATTGCAAGGGACCCCATTGTCAGAATTGTAAGAAAGTAGGACATGTGGCAAGAGATTGCAGATTCGACCCAGACCGTCCCAGAACATGTTATGAATGCAAAGAACCTGGTCATTACAAAGCTGACTGCCCTAAGCTGAGAAATTCGTCCAAAGGAGAACAAGGAAGAGGAAGGGCATTTGTGATCAATGCGGAGGAAGCCCGAGACTAAACCCGATTTAGTCACGGGTATGTTCTATATTAACCAATTACCCACTTATGTCTTATTTGATACTGGAGCTAATCTTAGCTTCATTTCAAAAACCTTCATAGAAAAGATAAACATACTTCCAGAACCCATGAATAAAATATATGAAATCGAGATAGCCGATGGAAAAATTTTAAAAGCTACCGAAGTTTTTAAAAATTTAACATTGACTATCGAAAATCAAGAATTCCTGATAAATCTCATTCCTATGAGCCTAGGAGAATTTGACGTTATAGTAGGAATGGATTGGTTAGCATCGAATCAGGTTGAAATAGTCTGCAAAGAAAAGATAATAAAAATACCTCTCTTAACACAGGAGACTTTAATTGTATATGGGGAGAAACCAAAAGGAACCCTAAATTTAGTTTCCAGTTTAAAAATGATGAAATATTGGAGAAAGGGACACCAACTCTTTTTGATACACCTGAATTCAGAAAAGGAAAGCAAGGAAGAAATAGATACAATTAAGATAGTATCTGAATTCAAAGACGTTTTCCCAGAAGAATTACCAGGATTACCCCCACCTCGTCAAGTAGAATTTTCAATTGACCTAATTCCTGGAGCCGCACCAGTTGCTAGAGCTCCATATAGGTTAGCTGCAAATGAAATGAGAGAACTTACGAAGCAATTAGAAGAACTCATAAATCGAGGATTCATTAGACCAAGCACCTCCCCTTGGGGAGCACCGGTACTTTTTGTTAAGAAAAAGGATGGAACCATGAGAATGTGTATAGATTATAGGGAGCTTAATAAGCTAACTATCAAGAACAAATACCCATTACCTAGGATCGATGATCTCTTTGATCAATTGCACGGTGCCAAATATTTTTCAAAAATTGATCTTAGGTCAGGTTATCATCAACTAAGGATAAGAGATGAAGATGTTTTAAAAACAGCTTTTCGAACCAGATATGGCCACTATGAATTCTTAGTCATGCCATTTGGGCTAACCAACGCCCCTGCAGTATTTATGGATCTGATGAATAGAATTTGTAGACCTTACTTAGATAAGTTTGTGATCGTGTTTTTAGATGACATTTTAATTTATTCTAAGAATGAAGAAGATCATCAGCAACATTTAAGAGAAATTCTGGAAACCCTTAGAAAGGAAAAGCTGTATGCAAAATTTACTAAGTGTGAATTCTGGGTGAAGGAAATTAAATTCTTAGGACATGTGATCAATGAAGAAGGAATACAAGTAGATCCTATCAAAATAGAAGCCATTCAAAAAATGGGAACCGCCTAAGAGTCCTACCGAGATTAGGCAATTTTTAGGGCTAGCAGGTTATTACAGAAGATTTATTAGAAACTTTGCTAAATTAGCCCTACCCCTTACCACTCTAACTAAGATAACTTCTAAGTTTGAATGGAAGGAGAAACAAGAACAAGCCTTTCAGAGTTTAAAGAATAAATTATGTGAAGCCCCAGTATTAACCCTGCCAGAAGAAGGAAAAACATTCATAGTATGCTGTGACGCTTCTCAACAAGGCTTAGGATGTGTTATAATGCAAGAACATCAAGTAATAGGTTATGCCTCAAGACAATTGAAGAAACACGAACAGAATTATGTTACACACGATTTAGAACTTGGGGCCATAATATTTTCTTTAAAAATATGGAGGCATTACTTATATGGAACAAAGTGTACCATCTACACTGATCATAAAGGCCTTCAACATATTTTTGACCAAAAACTTTTAAACATGCGACAAAGAAGATGGATAGAAATCTTAAGCGATTACGAGTGTGACATAAGATACCATCCAGGAAAAGCAAATATTGTAGCTGATGCCTTAAGTCGGAAAGAAAAACCTCTAGGAGCTAAAGCTTTTAAGATTACTTTAGTAAATGAATTTTTAAGCCATCTGAGAAATCATCAAAGAAGAGCTTTAGAACCTACCTTAATAGAACAAGAAGATCTTAATAGAGAAGAAGAAAGACTAATAGAAGGTGCAGACGGAATTTTAAGGCACAATGCAAGAATATGGATACCTCGATATCGTGATCAAAGAGAAGTTATTTTAAAGGAAATTCATCATTCGAAATATTCCATCCATCCTGGTAATCAAAATATGTATAAAGATCTTAGAAAGAACTTTTGGTGGCCAAGTATGAAAAGAAGTATTGGAGAATTTGTTGCAAAATGTATAACTTGTACTAAGGTGAAAGCAGAACACCAAAAACCTAGTGGGTTATTGATACAACCCGAAATTCCCGTTTGGAAATGGCATCAACTTACCATGGATTTGGTAACTAAATTACCAAGATCTACAAGCGGTAATGATGCCATTTGGGTGATAGTAGATAGGCTAACCAAATCAGCCCATTTTCTACCCATACAAGAAAATTTTGGAGTAGAAAAATTAGCAAATATATATATATACGGGAGATAGTAACAAGGCATGGAATTCCCCTCTCTATTATCTCAGATCGTGATGGCCGTTTCACTTCTACATTTTGGGGAAAGTTCCAAGATGCCTTAGGATCTCAAATCAGGCTTAGCACTGCATATCACCCACAAACAGATGGACAAAGTGAAAGAACAATTCAAACACTAGAAGATATGTTACGAGCTTGTGTTTTGGAGTTTAGGGGAAGTTGGGACACTCATCTACCATTAATAGAATTTTCGTACAATAATAGTTATCACGCTTCTATACAAGCTGCGCCCTTTGAAGCACTATATGGTAGAAAGTGTAGATCTCCAATTTGTTGGAATGAAATTGGAGAAAACCAACTTACCGGTCCACAAATTATTCAAGAAACCACAGACAAGATAGTTCAAATCAAGAAGAAACTGGAGGAAGCCAGGAGTCGCCAGAAAAGCTATGCGGATAATCGGAGAAAACCGTTAGAATTCCAGATAGGAGACTACGTCCTAATAAAAGTATCCCCATGGAAAGGTGTCATACGATTTCAAAAACGGGGAAAACATAACCCACGCTATATAGGACCGTATCAAGTAAAGGAAAGAATTGGACAGGTAGCCTATCGTCTAGAGTTACCTCCAGAATTAGACGGGATCCATGATGTTTTTCATATTTCCAACCTCCGAAAATGTGTAGTAGATACACAAGCTATCATTCCTATAGATGATATTCAAGTAAATCCCCAATTACGATTCACAGAGGAACCTATAGATATTGTATCAAAACAAGAAAGAAGACTAAGAAGGGGAAAGATACCAATAGTACAAGTTAAGTGGAATGCTAGACGAGGTCCTGAATTCACATTTGAACGTGAGGATATGATGAGAGCAAAATATCCCCACCTATTTATGAATCAGGTACAATATAAAAACAATTTCGGGGACAAAATTTTCTAAGGGGGGGGGGAGAATGTAACGACCAAACGAAATAAAAATTATTAAAATAATATTGGGCCACCTTAAGGTGTAGCCCAATATACTTACCCTGATATAACACCTAAAGCCCACTTAGCCCAATTAGGGCCCAACTAATATCCGGCTCGTTAATAAACCCGATGTAATGGGCCGAGTGTTTGGGCTCAAATATTGATCTTGTTAAGCTAGTTTAGTGGGCCGATATAATTATTAAGTGGGCCGATATAGTGGACCGATTAAATATTACTAATGTGCCGATATAATTGTAGTTTAGGATCTCATAATTAGTTTACACCTCAAGCCCATCACTTGTGTTGATAAGAGCCGGCCCATTTAATAGATGAAAGAGTGCCGCCACTCTTTAAGAAATCTCCACCTAGATTCTCCAACACCCCACAAGCCAACACCTCTACACCCTACAACCTAAGAGAATCATTACATGCATCTCACATTTAAAAACCACCAACAAACCAATCGGCCCGTTGTTCTCCCCACAAAACCATTTACCTCTCCTCTCCCAACATGCAAACCACTTATCTTCTTCCCTACACCTCCACCGTAACCCTCCCTAAATAACACTACCACCTTCTTTAAACCTTCTACTCTCCTAGAACACTAACTTCATCCATCTAAGGTAGGCTACGGTTGAACATATATATAACCGGCCTATTATAAAGATTGAATTCGGGTAAGTTCTAATCCTTAACATGTAGAAATCACGAGCGCCAAGCTGTAATGGCCAGCTTACATAGGTATCTATATACCTAAGCTGTAATGGTCAGCTAACTAACATATATTTGTGTGTTTGTAATCGTGGTTATGTGGTAAACAGGTAGTCCGCATAATTTCCGAACAAGTCATCAACTTTAGTAATCAAGTGGAAGAACAACAAGTGAGTGTTTGCACCCCATAATAGCTTTTAAATGTTTTGGGGTAGATGTATGTTTGTTTGTCTTTGAAAGTCATTGATTGATCATGATCCAATAGAAATAATAGAAACCGGTCGGATAGAAACTACGTAGAGTGGATCCATTTGGTATCAAAGAGTATAGACCCGGGCCGATTAGAGGCTACGGGACCATACATAATCGATCTATACTCAAAAATAGAATGACCAGACGTTTACATGCATGTGTCTAAAAGATTGTTAAAGTCTTGGCATCACTCACTAGTTTCGACTAACGTATTTTAAACATACATTTCAGGAGATTATCATGGAACCCGAGCTCAGTTATGGTGTTAGTGAACTTATCGAATGAAGTATGATGTTTATAAATAAAGTAGAATCGTGTTGTAGTGTGACGTTTTCAAAACTGAAGGTTGTAAAGGCTTCGGCCGAAACATGGTTTGGAAAGTGTGGTTTTAATGTATAATATAACTATGGTTTGAGTTAAAATTGTTGTTCATAACATGTAACCAAGAAAATGGTTTTATAAAAATGGGAATTAAAATTATAAAAACTAGTTAGGAAACTAACTACCAATCGGTAACGACTCGGTGAAAATCGGGTCGTTACAAAATAACCCATACAGTGATGCCACCGAACCAAAGTTTGTAGTCAAATGATGCCGCCAAACCATACTATGTATTCTATGATGCCACCAAACCAAATGTGGGCTTCTCAATGATGCCGCCAAACCAAATAGGGGCTTCTCAATTGATACCGCCAATCGAAATTAGCTGATCTGTTTTTCTTTCTAACGTGTAATATTTTCAATTTTAAAGGATGATGTGAAGATGTTAAGGCAAATGAGCATGGATGCATACCGTTTCCCAAATCAAGGAATGGTGGTTATTAGTGGTTAGTGGTGATAATAATCAAAAGACTTGCAATGGTAATGGTGAATGTATATGAATATAAGAATCGTTAAGCCACATGTGATTCAAACATTTATAGGAGAAACAGACACTAAAATTAAAATCCAAATACAAGCATTAAACATTAAGACAACATTACATAATCATATAACATGACGAGAAGTTGTTTCACAACGGCATTTGTATAGCTCATCTACCATGTGTCGTCGATAATTCACACAAGCGTCTTCGACGTCGATTTCTAACGACAACGATTTTTTTTTCACAAGCCTCTCCATCATCATACAAACCAACACACCTGCATTATCAACCTTTTCGTTGTCTTGGGGCACATCTAATTTAATTAACCAACAGAAATTGGTGTTTTGTCCACACGATTAGACTTCAGCCAGTAACGAATACGTTTTAGAAACCATTCGAAAAAAAGCCTAATCATCTCCATATAGTGAGCAACTTGGCGTCGCCTTTCGTTTCTCCATCTCTTATCAGTCCAATACTGGGTAATTACCATGTTTCTCAGATCAATTAGGATAAGTAGCCAGTCTCCCACCCCGATCGATAAAGGAAGGTAAACACGACCAACCTCCTAGAATGGCGGGTAGGGTTCCATTCTTCCAGCCATGTCGAGGGCAACTGAAGAATTCGAGTCCTTCATTTCATCATAGAAGGCAGGGGGTAACACTGTCCAACGTAGCTGTGAAGTATGATCTCTTAAAAGCTTTGCTTGTCTAAGTCGCATCAGTCTTACCGTCCACGCTTCAACGTGCTGAAATCATAATAATGCATAAGGTTCGTTATTGAGTTAAGCAAATCAATTTACTTTCAAGATAAATTAACATGAAAATTACCGTTGCGGATAGCGCCCTGTTGGGTTGGCACCCTAGTTTGGCGGAAATGAAGCAAGTGTAGAAAAATGGGGCATCCCCGTTTGTATAAAAGTCGACACCATCAGCAGACCAGTTGTTTCTGCATTGTTGGTTTTCTTGTGGGTTTTCTTTGGGCTTGTCTTTGTCGTTTTCGGCTGGTTTCACTTGTGGGTTACTTGAAGACGAACCACCCGTGGAAGGTTTTGATGGCTTGCGTAAATGCCTCCAAATTTACTCGGTCGATTTAAGCATTTTAGGAGCTGGTTGTGAACAGTAAAAGCCTTCTCCATTATTTTCCATTCTTAGAGGTTTCAAATACGAGTTGTTAAGAGAGAAGGAAGTTGAGTGAGTCATGTTTGTGAATCAGCTGCTTTTAAAGAGGTGAAGCCTCGTAATGGTTTGGCGGCATCTACATGAAGCCTCAGAATGGTTTGGCAGCATTGATGCCTCACAATGGGACAGTGGCATTGATGCCTCATAATGGTTTGGCGGCTTCTACATGAAGGCGGCATGTAGATGAAGCCTCATAATGGTTTGGCGCATCTACATGAAGCCTCCTTACATAAAGGCGGCATATAGATGAAGCCTCATAAAGGTTTGGTCATTTTTCAAAAAACTCACTATGTTGAAAACGGCCCAGGCTGCCATTTTTGGGCCTTTGTACAGTCTGGTAGGGCCTCCCAGTCAGGTAACCGGACTTTCAGACGCCTTGTCCTTGGCTAATACAAGGGTGTCCCAAGAAATCCCGGCCGTTTTCGGGTCTCCGGGGCCTGATCCCGGTGGCCCGAAAACGGCTAGAAGGTCATTTTTCAAAAAACTGACTATGTTGAAAACGGCCCAGGCTCCCATTTTTGGGCCTCTATACAGTCTGGCAGGGCCTCCCAGTCAGGTAACCGGACTTTCGTACGCCTTTTCCTTGGATAATACACGGGTGTCCCAAGAAGTCCGGGCCGTTTTCGGGTCTCCGGGGCCTGATCCCGGTGGCCCGAAAACGGCTAGGAGGTCATTTTTCAAAAAACTCACTATGTTGAAAACGGCCCAGGCTGCCATTTTTGGGCCTCTGTACAGTCTGGCAGAGCCTCCCATTCAGGTAACCGGACTTTCGGACGCCTTGTCCTTGGCTAATACACGGGTGTCCCAAGAATTCCGAGCCGTTTTCGGGTCTCCGGGGCCTGATCCCGGTGGCCCGAAAACAGCTAGGAGGTCATTTTTCAAAAAACTCTAAATATGTTGAAAACGGCCCAGGCTCCCATTTTTTGGGCCTCTGTACAGTCTGGCAGGGCCTCCCAGTCAGTAACCGGACTTTCGAACGCCTTGTCCTTGGCTAATACACGGGTGTCCCAAGAAGTCCAGGCCGTTTTCGGGTCTCCGGGGCCTGATCCCGGTGGCCCAAAAACGGCTAGGAGGTCATTTTTCAAAAAACTCACTATGTTGAAAACGGCCCAGGCTGCCATTTTTGGGCCTCTGTACAGTCTGGCAGAGCTTCCCATTTAGGTAACCGGACATTCGGACGCCTTGTCCTTGGCTAATACACGGGTGTCCCAAGAAATCCGGGCCGTTTTCGGGTCTCCGGGGCCTGATCCCGGTGGCCCGAAAACAGCTAGGAGGTCATTTTTAAAAAAACTCTACTATGTTGAAAACGGCCTAGGCTCCCATTTTTTGGGCCTCTGTACAGTCTGGCAGGGCCTCCCAATCAGCAACCGGACTTTCGAACGCCTTGTCCTTGGCTAATACACGGGTGTCCCAAGAAGTCCGGGCCGTTTTCGGGTCTCCGGGGCCTGATCCCGGTGGCCCAAAAACGGCTAGGAGGTCATTTTTCAAAAAACTCACTATGTTGAAAACGGCCCAGGCTGCCATTTTTGGGCCTCTGTACAGTCTGGCAGAGCCTCCCATTCAGGTAACCGGACTTTCGGACGCCTTGTCCTTGGCTAATACACGGGTGTCCCAAGAATTCCGGGCCGTTTTCGGGTCTCCGGGGCCTGATTCCGGTGGCCCGAAAACGGCTAGGAGGTCATTTTTCAAAAAACTCACTATGTTGAAAACGGCCCAGGCTGCCATTTTTGGGCCTCTGTACAGTCTGGCAGAGCCTCCCATTCAGGTAACCGGACATTCGGACGCCTTGTCCTCGGCTAATACACGGGTGTCCCGAGAAATCCGGGCCGTTTTCGGGTCTCCGGGGCCTGATCCCGGTGGCCCGAAAACAGCTAGGAGGTCATTTTTCAAAAAACTCTACTATGTTGAAAACGGCCCAGGCTCCCATTTTTTGGGCCTCTGTACAGTCTGGCAGGGCCTCCCAGTCAGTAACCGGACTTTCGAACGCCTTGTCCTTGGCTAATACACGGGTGTCCCAAGAAGTCCGGGCCGTTTTCGGGTCTCCGGGGCCTGATCCCGGTGGCCCGAAAACGGCTAGGAGGTCATTTTTCAAAAAACTCACTATGTTGAAAACGGCCCAGGCTGCCATTTTTGGGCCTCTGTACAGTCTGGCAGATCCTCCCATTTAGGTAACCGGACTTTCGGACGCCTTGTCCTTGGCTAAGACACGGGTGTCCTAAGAAATCCGGGCCGTTTTCGGGTCTCCGGGGCCTGATCCCGGTGGCCCGAAAACAGCTAGGAGGTCATTTTCAAAAAACTCTACTATGTTGAAAACGGCCCAGGCTCCCATTTTTTGGGCCTCTGTACAGTCTGGCAGGGCCTCCCAGTCAGTAACCGGACTTTCGAACGCCTTGTCCTTGGCTAATACACGGGTGTCCCAAGAAGTCCGGGCCGTTTTCGGGTCTCCGGGGCCTGATCCCGGTGGCCCGAAAACGGCTAGGAGGTCATTTTTCAAAAAAACTCACTATGCTGAAAACGGCCAAGGCTCCCATTTTTGGGCCTCCCAGTCAAATTTAAACAAGTGCATAAACACATTAGTATGTAAACACATATTACATAAACACATAATACATAACGACCAATACATAAATCATAATCCTAATTTACTTATTTAAAGCTTACATAAACACATAATATAATCCTAAATTACTTGGTATTCCTCCTCATATGGATCCCGAGGAGGAGGGTTTGGGGCGGCTGTAGCCTGCTGGTGGGGGGGGGGGGGGGGTGGGTGCTGATAACCTTAAACGGTCCATATCCCTTACAGGCATGGCATAATCCACAACCCATACCAACTCATCTACAGTGAGCTAATCATCTGCTGGGGGAGGAGTGGTTTGAGTAGGAGCAGGAGGAGAAGTTATTTGAGTAGGAGCAGGAGGAGGAGTTATATTAGTAGGAGCAGGAGGAGGAGTTATTTGAGCAGGAGGAGGAGTTATATGAGTAGGAGCAGGAGTAGGAGGAGATGAAAATGGTAGTCGCCATCCCCGGCGAGAGTATCGCCGGACATTTGAAGATCTGTCACATTCGTGATAACCTCCACCCATTGTTTGTAAACCCTTTGAAGAGAGTAGATGCCTCAGAATGGTATTTATAATAGTTGATGCCTAATAATGGTTTGGCGGCATCATATAAGTCATAAAGAGTGGATGCCTCAAAATGATTTGGCGGCATTGATGCCTCAGAATGGTTTGGCGGCATTGATGCATCATAATGGTTTGGCGACATTGATGCCTCAGAATGGGACAACGACATTGATGCCTTAGAATGGTTTGGCGGCATCATAAAAAGTTGAAGCATATTAAAGGGATACTCACCCCAATCCATCCCCACACCAAACTTTCTTCCCAAAAAACTAAACATATTTCAAAAACTTTCTTCTTCCCCCCCCCCCCCAACTACCCAAAAAAATAACATTCAAAGCAAATGGCTTCTTTCGTTCCATACCTTGTTAGATTATACTGGGGTGGTCAGTTTTCATACGTAAACGGGGTTGTTCAAGATGATAACTCGTTGCTATCATCCATCTTTGTTATGCGAGAGAAGATGTCATTTGAACAACTAGTTGAATGTGTATGTGCTCATGTTAATATTAACAAAGAAGCTGTTACTGTCAAACTGCTGCTCGGATACACTTATGCTGGGCACTCTCAAACTAGCAAAATTTTCAACAATGACGGGGTTGATATGATGGATTATCTAACCGATGAGAGACGTGGTGATTTCGTTGCGGATATCTACGTTGAATGGCAACAAGACCCTCCGTTACAACAGCTTACTTTTATGAACCTGCTACGTGACGTGTCGAACGTAAATGTTCTAGCACCCTTCGGGTCTCAGCATGCTGCCGATAACGAAGAAAAATACGAGGCAGGATCCCCTAATACGGACGAAGAATCTTTCCAAGAACCTCAATATGTTGCCGGTAATGACAATAATGACGGGTTTGATGAATCCGGAAGCGGAGACTCTGAAGAGACAAGAGATAGTGATGACGAACAACCTGCATCAGAAGACTCTGAAGATTCCGCAAACGATGCGGAGGCCGGTCAACCGATGACCCAACAGACACCACCAATCACAACCTGGCCCTCCAGTTAGGTCCACGTCAAGAATATGATCCTCAAGATGATGCGGAGCTAACAGATTACATGGTTCAAGAATACGAAGAGGATGACTTCGTGTTATGGAACCCAAAAGCAGGGGACAATATCCGTCTTGGTATGTAGTTCAAATCTAAAGAAGAGGTAGATCGTGCGGTTAGACAGTGGAACATCCGTCGTGGACGGGAGATGTATGTCAAAGCAAGCAAACCAAAGGTATACACGGTCGTATGTTACGCCAGACACCCAAAGTTTGTAAATCCTTTCTCTGTTGGCCGCAAGTGTGAGTGGCGTTGCACGGCATCAATACGGTCTGACTCACATTACTGGCGAATTACTGTATGGTCTACAAAACACAGCTGTTATTCTTCTGCCATACGTAATAGCAACAGAAGTTTAAAAGCAAAGGATATTGCACAACACATTTTACCGCAAATTCGAACCGACATCAAGCTTAAGATAAAACATATCCAAACCCATGTCAAGCAGGTGCTGAATGTTGATGTTTCGTATTCCAAGGCGTGGTGAGTAAGAAGAAAGGCTATAGAAACTATCTATGGTGACTGGGACAGCAATTTTAAGGAGCTGCCCACATATCTTATGCAGCTGCAGACGAGGAACCCAGGCACCGTTGTTACGTTCTTTAATCATCCGAACGGAGATCCGAATTACCCCACGTTTAAATATATTTTTTGGGCGTTCGCTCTTTCTATCCGTGCTTTCCATCGATGCATGCCTGTCATTTCGGTGGACGCGACTCATCTGAAAGGACCCTACCGAGGTAAGCTGATGCTTGCGGTAACAAAAAATGCAAACAACTACATCCTGCCTGTGGCGTATGCCGTCGTTGACGAAGAGACTGTACACAGTTGGTGTTGGTATTTCCAAAACCTTTCTGAATACGTTACCCTTAATAGCATGGGGCCTTTGTGTGTGATATCAGACAGACACAACGGCATAATTAATGCTATGGAAAACCTTCCACAGTGGAAGGAACCCAACGCCTACCATCGTTACTGTCTTCGTCACATCAGAAGCAATTTCAGCGGGAGGTTCCGGAACAAAACCCTACGGAAACTGTGTTGGTCTATTGGTAGCACATCTCAGCACGTAAAGTATCGGTGGGCTGTTAGCGAAATGAGGCTGAAAAATCAAGAGGCATGGGACTACCTTAACAACATTGATAAGACCAAGTGGACTGTTTATCGTGATAAAGAGCATCGTCGGTGGGGTAACCTAACGACCAACATTTCGGAGTCCATGAACAACGTCTTGCGTGAAGCGCGACTACTGCCTATCACAGCTCTGATTCACTACACCTTTCTCAGAGATGTCGAACAATATGTTAAGCACACTCAAATATCGAGCAGTTGCAACACCCCTCTACCCCCTCGCATATGGAGCAGGTATGAGAGCCTTTTGGGAGTTGCTATGCAGCATGAAGTGACGATGTACGATATGAATGCGATAAGGTGCAATGTTCTTTCAAGGGTTGAGACAAATGACCGGGGCGGAAATAACTACACCGTTGAGTACAAAAAAAAGGTATGCTCCTGTGGCAAATGGCAAATGCAAAGATTTCTATGTTCACATGCAATTGCTGTTTGCAATTGGTTGGGTAAAAGCCCTCATAGTATTACTAGTTGGAAATTCCACACAGACACGTACGTTCAGCAGTACAACAGTCATTTCTACACCTTGGGCCATAAGTCTGAATGGCCGGCGGCAGAGTGGACAATTCAAGGGGACCCGTCGATGATTACTACACATCGAGGCAGAGTACGTCAAAGAAGACTACAAAATGAGATGGATGTGAATTATGACGATCGCCCCAGGCGTCATGCATGCACTCGATGTGGAGAGCTTTATTTAGTAATGGCAGCCTTATTATCTTACTGTTAATTTTAATGCTACTAGTATTATTACTAGACAGTTTCTAAAATAAAAGTAAATACATGTAATAATGATAGATTTATTTAAAACAAATAATACAAATTTACTTAACAACTATTTTTCCAAACTACTCAATCAAACTATACAATCTACCGAGTTACAAGACAATTTACTTCCGAGATCACCAATTCCAATATTCTACCGCTGTTTCTTGTTGCAGAGTTCATTAAGTTTCTGTTTCGCACCTTCCATCTCCATTGCTTCATTGAAATCAACAATTCCTTTATTGAAGTCAACTATAGCTTGTGGACCCAAAAACTCGTTCTTCCAGTCAGCGGGAACTCAGGACCGCATTCAGATTCAAACACATCTGAATGCGACAGGGAAAGATCAATCAATATGTTGAACATTGGTACCAAATCTAAAGGTATTCAATGATCAACCCAGGCTGCCATACCAAAGTAGCACGATGAAGAATCTCAAATTCCTATATCGCCGACGTCGCTAATCACTGACTGTGATTCTTCAACATCGGATGGCCTTGTGCTACAGGGTTTGCCTTGAAAGTTGTCCCCCCTAAAGAGTCTGTCGTCATGAATGGGGGTGGTACACTGGAGATTGAGACCACCACTGACAACCGACTCTCTAATATTATAAACTACAAAGACAATGTTGCATTCTACACGTGTTATACCACGCGTGGATGTAACATCGATCCAAGTAGTTTCATGTGAATGTAACACCGATCCAACGACACCGCTTTCTTGGACTCCAGACAAGCGATGCCAAGCAGGTGATGAAACAGCAGACGATGCTGTTAAGCATGGCTCACACCCGCCCAAAACTGTTAAAAGTCCATATGGATGTAACATCGACCCAATATCAATAAAAAACCGTACCCTCCATAACAATTGCGGGAAAAGTATTATATCTCATATGGTATTTTGTTTAGTTTTCTACAATTGTGTTGTAAATGGGATTGAGAGAATGTGTTGTGTTGTAAAACTGTGGGATTAAGATGAGGGATTGAGAGAATGGTAAGTTAAACGTAGATTATTTATAGGTTTGATGCCTTACAACAATTTGGCGGCATCAAGGTGATGCCTTAATCTAGTTTGGCGGCATCAATGCCTTGAAATCAAATGGCGGCATCAAAGGGGATACATGAAATCAAATGGCGGCATCAAGGAATACATGATATCAAATGGCGGCATCAGTGTTTTACTTGCAGAATTCTATTTGATGCCGCCAAATGATATCCACACATCACCATTTTTGGTTTTTTTCCCCAATACCCACCAAATGTAATTTCTAAAATTATATCTCTACCATTTATGCAAATGATTTATATGTTCCTCGTATTTGTTTAGCTAAATTGTATAATATAGAAATATGATGTTGAAAATTGCGTTCCTCAAATTTAATTTACATCAGCAAATGATTTAGCAAGCAATATTAGTTTAAATGATTATTATTAATTTAAATTTAAACATCATAAACGATCGTTATTCCGGTAAAAAGGATTAATTTTTATTTTTAACTTTCGACACCAAAAATTTCGGACAACCTCTATGAATGGGGACTATAAAAACAAAATTGGTTGCAGGTTTGTTGACAGTAAAACTGTTGTAATCACTAAAAGGTGTTCGATTGGTGATAAGGTGGCAGAGAGTTGTTAGTTCAAGAAACTCGAGAATACGACTTGAGTTCTATAAAGGAAGAGATATCGTGACTTGAAAATGGTTACGTTACCAAACAAAAGATTGACTCGCTCCATAGTCAAAAAATACGTGCACAAGAAATAATAGATCAAGAAAAAGCATGTATTCCCGAAGATGCCTGCGTTCTTTGTGAAGTCGATACAGAAACGCTGCTGCATATTTTCACAGGCTGTTGGTACTCATATGGGGTGTGGGTGGTTATTTGTAAGTGGTGCAAGATCGATGATTTCTTGGTGTTTGAATTTAAGGATCTGTTGCAGCTTATGAAGACTATGAAATGCAGCATTTGGGCGAAAAAAGTGATTCAGGTGATTATTATGATAACTAGCTATATGGATGATATGGAAACTGTTTCAAAGAAAAGAAGCGAAGGTAGTTGAAGTTGTGGCGAGTATCAAGTCTTTGACTTTCCTTTAGCTTAGGAGTACGTCTAAATTTAAGACTCTTCTTTGGCTCTTTCCCAGGGTCAGACTACTCCATAAGATCAGCAGTCTAGCCCAGTTTGAAGGACTGGTTAAATCCTGTATTAATAGGGGTGTTCACGAGCCGAGCCGAGCCAAGCCGAGCGGAACTTTGCTCGTGCTTGGCTCATTTACAAACCAAACCGAGCCGGAAACTGAATTAACATTTTTCGAGCGCACACTTTTTCGAGTGAGTATCAAGCGAGCGATGAGAGGCGAGTTTTTAAGACAACCATAAATTTAGGATGTTTTCTTTTAACCCGCTGCCTAGTGATGTAGAGGTTCGACCGTCCGATGATGACACTAAGTCTAGGGTCCAGTTGTCCGAGAATGAGGCTCAGGTGGAAGCCGAAGAGGCAATGAGCATACTACAGAGAACAATTATCGCATTGTGACATAGGTTGATAGCAAGAGACGATTGATGGCAGACAACTAACGGGAATAGGAAGTTAGTGGTGTCTTTTCAGGACTAAGTGTTTTACAATTACAATTAGTGTAAATTTATCATTGGGCTAACTGAGCCAGTAACTATGAATATAATTGTATGTATAAATAATTATATATATGATAAACTAATAAAAATTATATAGAGCCGAGCCGAGCGGACCTTTGCTCATGCTTGGCTCTTTTACAAACCGAACCGAGCCGGACGGATCCCTTTAGTTTTTACGACCTAATTGTTAATCTGTTAATCTGGTCGGCGAATCACAAAAAGATCCTCCCAACCCGTCTGCGGAGCCTGGAGTGGAGGTTGATGGTGATGTCTCTTGTGACGAGGACAAAGTAAATGATTCGATGATGTACGGGAAATGCTTAGGTATTGAGGTGGATGTCTTTGAGAATCAGGTTAGGAAAATGATTAAGGGGGAAAAGGAACTAGTGGTTTCAACATGAATTTTATGACTTTAAATTCTATGGGGGTTTCCGGTACTAACAAATCGGGATGGATCAGGAAGCTTAAAAGGGAGGCAAAAATTTCTTTTTGGGCCCGTTTCTGGGATAGATCTATCTATAAATTTAAAGCTGCCTCCGCTGTTGGTCGTTCCGGGCGTTTGGTTTTGATTTGGGAACGTATTGTGTTTACGGCGAATACCTTCATCTCTGACCACCACTTCTTGTTAGTTACGGGTTCAATAAATGGTATGCAAGGAAAGGTAAATGTCCTGAACATTCATGCTCCAAACGATGTTCGTTTAAGGAGACAATTCTAGGGCAAGTTATCATCCATTTCATATCAGTTTGATGGTATGTGGATTTTTTGGGGGGACTTCAACGCAGTCAGATCTGACACGAAAAGATTAAACCCAATTTTGATGTTAACGCTGCTGCCTGCTTTAACGAGTTTCTGCGCAATATGGGTTGGACGGAATACAATATGTGCGGGGGTCGGTTTACGTATATTTCCGATAGTGCTGAGGCAAAGTGTAGTAAACTGGATAGAATATTTTTTTGTGACGAGTTCATGAATCAATGGCCAAATGCAAAAGTGGAGGTTCATCGCAAAGCCCTTTCAGATCACTGCCCGGTCTCGCTCTTTTCTTTTAAGTCGGATTTTGGACCCCCTCCCTTCATGTTTTTTAATTCTTGGTAGTCCTCACCAGAATTGAATAACATTGTGGTTTCTAGGATCGGCAGCAGTGGCCTTATTATGGGGAAGCCGGACAAACACTTGGCTATCGTTTTAAAGGACATTAAGTTAAATATTAGAGTGTGGAGGTGAATGGCCAAAGTTATTGAAGATAAGGAGAGGCTTGCTCTCAACAGAGCCGTAAATGATCAGATGGTTAAAGATGCAAGACTCAATGATGCCGAGAAGCATTTTAGGGTTGAACTTAGGCTTAAAGTTAGAGTTGAATAGGGTTAAAGACCTGCAGCAGAAAGTGAGTATAAACTTGGTCAAGCATGGGGATGAAAACTCCTCTTTTTTTCATGGTATTATTAATGCGAATAATGATTCCCGTAGAATTCACGGATTATGTATTTACAGGAATTGGTCGTCTGATCCCGATTTGATTTTGAAGGAAACGAGGAGGTGGTTCCATAAATAGTTTGCCGAGCCATTAAGAAGAAGGCTTGGATTTAAGAATATCGGTCTGCCTTGCATCTCCATTGAGCAAGCCGAATTTCTCATTCAACCATTTATTGTGAAACGAGGAGGTGGTTCCATAAATAGTTTGCCGAGCCATTAAGAAGAAGGCTTGGATTTAAGAATATCGGTCTGCCTTGCATCTCCATTGAGCAAGCCGAATTTCTCATTCAACCATTTATTGTGGATGAGATTTGGAATGCAATTAGGTGTTTTGATGAGAACAAAGCTCCGCGCCTGGACGGTTTCTCTTTAAAGTTTTACAAGAAGTTTTGGAACATTCTCAATCCTCTTGTTTGTGGTGTTGTGGAAGACTTTCATAAGAACGGCTCTATTTCGGTTGGTTGCAACGCCTCCTTTATTGCCCTCATCCCTAAAAAATTGGATCCCAAATCTTTAGAAGACTTTAGACCGATTTCTCTCGTGGGTTCAATGTATAAAATTCTAGCCAAGGCTTTGATGTTGAGGATTAAGAAGGTTATTCCCGATATCATCGCGACTACCAATCGGCTTTTGTGGAGGGAAGGAATATTTTGGATAGCCCTTTAATTGTTAGTGAGACGGTGTCTTGGGCCAAAAAAGCTAAACACCAACTTCTTATTTTCAAGATTGATTTTCGTAAATCTTATGATTCGTTAAATTAAAAGTTCTTGTTTCGTGTGATGGGCTTTATGGGCTTTCCAGAGAAATGGATTAACTGGATTAAAGGGTGTCTAAACTCAGGTAGGGGGTCGGTATTAGTGAATGGTTCTCCAACCGGTAGGGGGTCGGTTTTAGCGAGATGGTGTCTTAGGCCAAAAAAGCTAAACACCACCACTATGCTTGATCATCACCAAGACCACCATACCACCTAAATCTGATAATCCGACCATGTAAATACTATCACCACCACCTCCACCTCAGATTACCACTTTTCACCACCATCCCAAACACCATCATCTTCCCATCCCCATTCTCAATCACTGTCTCAATCACCACAAGTTTGAAAATGAGATCAGTACCTTTTCTGTCGGAGTTGCGATTGACTAGATCGATGACCAAGGTTGAAAACAAATGAGTTGGATTAAATTTAACTAAGAGATGAGGTTTCAATCAAAGTTGCAATTGGTGAAAAAGTTGGCCGGAATGGTGAAAAAGTGTTGGATCAGTTAGCTCTTTAACAGTTGTTTACTTATGAACACTTATGTATTGTAAGTTTATCAAAGCAGTTTGCAAAGCGGAATAAGTGAAGTGTTCAGTTTTAAACTTTCACTTTCAACAGGAGTTATTACTCCCCCTGGATGTAATGAACTAAAGAGAATTAATGAGAATCCAAGCAATTGAATGTATATGACAATAAGTATGCAAAAGAGATTCTCAGATATGAAATGGTATTTCAATTAAAGCCGTTGAAGGATTTCAGTTATAATTAAGATCAATCTCTAAAATAGTGGGATTAACCCATCTATTTATAGAGGAACACATACATGCAACTTGATACAAAAGCAATCCTACAACAGGCTGTAGTCTTGGAACTTGTACAAAAGATAAAGTAATGTTATAATACTAAACTACTGAAATATAAGGCGGTGAAAAGATTCTGTTACAACAGCTAATGAGTGACAAACTACTGATGAGTGGTTTGTCTTCAGTAGTTCTTCAGTTTCACTTGTTTGATTTGACTTCAGAACTTCTGATCTTCAACTCTTTAGTACTTGTTGAATCCTTCTTCAACAGTTTCTTCTTCTTTCTTCAGGTGGGATTCTCTTCCTTCTTCTGTTTGCACCACATTAGGTATATCAAAAAGTAGGTAAATGATGTTCAGTGATTACCTTAGTGTGCATTTTATCAGTTATGGTTTTTTGTATTTGGTAAGTAAATATTGAAGGATCCCTGAATTGTGTTAGCAGAGGCTTCTCTTCAACCACAAAGACTCCATTTACTACTGTATTGCCTTCAAGAAATACCATCTTGAAATCAGTCTTTGTGGTCTCCTCTTGCTTCTTTTTGGTAGCAGGCTTTGTTGTTGATTGTTTAGCACCAGAAGTCCTAACTACTGAAGTTGACACTTCAGAAGTTTTGTACTTCTCTGGATTGGCAGCCTTATCAGCCTTGAATCTTTTGTAGGTGTCAAATAGTGTGTCTTCTCTCCATTTTGACATAGAGTCTCTTGAACCAAATCCATTAGCTACCAATTCATTTATAACTTCAGCTCTATTTGCCTTTATGTCTTTTTTCAGTGGCACGTTTGTCAGCTACAATCTGAGCTCTTCTTGTAAGCTCATCCATGGATAGCCCTTTGAGTGAATATGCATTTGTTTTGCTGTTCTTGATTATGTAAGAAATCAGTTGTTGTCTTTTCTCTTCCTCAGCCATTCTTTCAAGTGCTGCTAGTTTATTCAACTCTTCTTCATACTTCTCAAGTTTTTCATTATAGCTCAAATCATCCCTTGCTTCTATGCTGTTCCAGATCTCATCTTCCTTAGCTTTCTTATGTGCTGCAAGTAAACTCTTCTCCAGAAATTCTTTTGACATTGAGATGGGAGCAGGGTTTAATACAGGCATTTGAGTGGTTGTAGGCCTTGGAATGTGAGTTGGAATGTCTTCAGTTGCCATAGAAGGCTGTTCAGATGGAATGTTGGAAGTGTTAACTACTGAAGGGCTGATAGTAGTATCAACTACTGAAGGATTGTCTTCAGTATTTTCTGAGTCTTCAGCAGTTTCTTCATTAAGGCCTTGGGATGTTTCAGCTGCAACTTCAGCTTCTTTGAGGAGCCTATCTTGATCTTCTATTTTCTTTTGGGCCTCCTCCTCCTCCTTTTGTTGTTAAGCCACTTTTGCTTTTATCCTGGCTTCAAGTGACTCTCTTGGTTCTTTAATCTTCTCCCCCTTTTTGGCTTCATCCACTTCTGGAAGCCTGATAGGTAGAGAAGTTTTACAAGATAACTTGGCAAGCTGTCTTGTGTTGTTGTCAATTTTTTTGACAGTTCATTGAGCTTGTTGTTGATCACCTCAAACTGATTTTTGGTCTTCAACTCCCAAGTAGTTGTGAAGGATTTGAAGTGTTGAGATATATGGGTGTTCATCATCTGGTATAGGGGACCATCTGGGCTGCATAGGTGGTTCAGGTCTATGCTTGATGACCCAGGGAATTGGGTAGGCATTTTTAGTGTAGGGGGTGTTTTTGGGTGATCTTTAGAGTAAACTGAAGATGCCACTTTAGGGGAATCAGGGTTCAAGTGGTCTTTAACCTGATCTGTTGTGACCAGCTCTTTGAGCTTATAGACATCAGATTCAGGACCTTCACTAGTAGCCGTCAGTTCATGTTCTATGGAGTTTGAAGCATCATCCAAATCAATGGAATCATCTGAATCCCTGCTGATATCCTCAATGATGACATTATCAGTTATATCATGAGCTGGGCCCAACCCAGTTGTCTCATGAACCTCTTGTCTTGGTACTGAGGATTTCCTACCTCAGGCATAAAGACTTCATCAGTAGCCCAGAGAGAAGTTTGGTAATTTCTATTATTGTGTTAGATGGTTCTGGTTTAGTAGTTTTTGGTAAAGGGTCAGCAGTTTCAAAAGATGGATCAGTAGTTATGGTCTTTTTAAGTTTCTTCATTTGTAAAATAATGGCAATGGGTGCTCTTTTGGGGGTTTGAGATAGATGAGACTGAGAGGATGTTTCAGTCACATCTTTGACAAGTGCAGATTGCACATCAGTAGTTTCAGGCATCTCAATTTCCTGAACTGCCTTTCTTTTAGGGTTGATGGGTTTGGATTTTTGTTATTTGGTGAGGGTTTGGAAGATATTGGTTCCATGGGGACTGTTTGTTGTTCCCCTTGGTCATCTTCTGGCAAGGCTGCCGGTTTGTTATGCCTTGAGTATGCTTGTGAGGTTAAAGGTTTTAAAACAGTTGTTTTTTCCACAAGCACCTCATTTCCATGTTCTTTAATTATGCATTGCATTATGAACCTTGGATACAACAAAAATTTCTTTTTAGAATTTTGGTGATGCAACACCAACTCATTAAAGAAAAGTACTGATGCCTTGAATTTTGTCTCATTCACAATGGAATGAAAAATAGGTTGAAAAGTAGAGGGCATCTGATCATAAGATCCAGTTTTGGACTTAAGCACATGATTATGTAGTGAAACAAAAGTTTATATTTTGGTTCAAAAAATTTCTTAAAAACTGTTGCATGTGAGAGAGTACCTTGGTAACCACACTCTGTCATGGTTAAATGGATTGTAGAGTTGGGAAAATGATCTGGTGCTTTAGCATCATCCAGACCCAGTCTAATTCCCAAAGTAGCCGGTGTGATTGCCAATACTATCCCTTGGATAGTTGATTTTAGGGAAATGAACTGGTTATTCACTGTCACCGCCTCGGCGTTTGCCCATAACTCATTAAGAGTTTCAGTATGAATTGGAGGATCAATGGTGAAAGCAGTGAAGTATTGAGATTGGACGACTAAATCAATGATTTCGTCATATTCGGACCAAGCATCATCTTTCTCAAAATAGCATCTTTGATTGTGTCCCTGTTTCAGTATGAGAGCCATGTGGTTTTGTGTGTCTGCAGATCGAACATTGTTTTTGGTTGTTTGAAGGGGAGGGTTTGAGAGTGTTTATGAGAGAAAAGGAGGGAATTTTGCTTTTTGAAAGGATAGGTGTTGGAAAAGGTGATTATCATAAGTTTATGACTGCCCTAGGTCAAACTTCTGAAGTGGGAAATGTCTGATTTACCCTTATTGACAAAACTGCTGATGAAGAACAATATTCATCAATAGTTCCCATTTTCTCTTCAGTAGTTTGTTAACAACTGATGAGAACATTTATAAACACTTTATTCATAACTTTTGAAGTTTATTTTATCAGAAGTTAATCATTCTTCTGAAAATATCCCCATACTAATGTTTTTCTACATCAGTAGTTTCTCTCTTTTTGTTTTTTAGAAGTTTTGTGACAGATAATATAAGTGAAAGTAAAAATATATGCAGGAAAATGAAAAACACTTACAAATTTAGAAACCCAAGCATGGATACTAACTTCTGAAATGTTGATGTGTCAAGGGTTTTGGTGAAGATGTCAGCTATTTGATTAGCTGTTGTCACATGCTTCACTTCAATCTTGCCTTTTCATAGCAATCCCTTATGAAATGATACCTAATTTCAATATGTTTAGCTTTGGAGAACTGAACAGGATTTTGAATTATGCTAATGGCAGATTTACTGTTTATAAGCATTGGGGTCTTGGTCTCTTTGATTCCATAATCAAGAAGGTGATATTAGAGCCACTGAATCTGTGATGTATGACTTGCAGCTGCAGTGTATTCAGCTTCAACAGTTGAAGTTGCCACAGATGTTTTCTTCTTTGATTGCCCGGACACCAGACAGTTTCCCAAGAATTGACAACCACCAGATGTTGATTTTCTTGACATTTTGCACCCTGCATAGTCACTATCTAAAAAAGCTGTTAACTTTGTATTGCTTAAAGCAGGATACCAAATTCCAAGTGTAGGAGTTCCTTTCAGATATCTGAAAATTCTTTTGACTGCAATGAGGTGTGATTCCCTAGGTGCTGATTGATATCTAGCACAAACACATGTTGAAAACATAATATCTGGTCTAGAAGCAGTTAGATACCGAAGGGATCCTATCATACATCTATACATGATTTGATCAACCTGTTTTCCCTGATCATCTAGTTCAACGTGTGTGGTTGGTGTCATGGGAGTGGAACATGATTTACAGTCTTGTAAAGAAAATTTGTTTAATAATTATTTTACATATTTAGATTGATGTATAAAAGTTCCATTTGTTGGCTGTTTAATCTGCAGTCCCAAAAAGTACTTCAGTTCTCCCATTGTACTCATCTCAAATTGTGATTGCATGAGTTTCTTATATTCTGTACGAGGATCGGATTGTCAAACACAATTGGTTTGATCAAACAAGTCTACCAATTCAGGTGCGGAATCCCTGAATCAGTTACGAAATGATAATAAAATCAACAAAACACACAAATCATCTTTAACATTCCTTTTCATTCATAATCATACTTGGTAAACTTTACAAAACCTTGTTTATAATGATATAATCACAATTCAGACTCAAAGAAAACCCTAGGGAGAAAACCAGATCGAAGGAGGGAAACAAATGACCAAAACATAACTTCAAAATGAAAATCAAACTATATATAGACCTGCACATTCGCCCCTACGTAAGGTCGAATGTGCAGGTTTGCCCCTTTGTTTGGAAGAATCAACACAAATCCCTACAAAACTCTTCCATCGACCTGTAAGTTCTTCCTTCGACCAAACATAGTCACCTTCGACCCTTCTGAGTTCCACATTCGACATTACGATTTCAGCAAAACAAAATTGAATGCGCAATCCAATAGCACTAGTCGCAAAACGTGTATCAACAAACTCCCCCTCGACTATTGCTTGGATTGCTTTTGCCTTCGCTCTTCGTCCATCTGCTTATTCATCAACTTGATGCGCAATAAGGTCTTCTGCTCTTTCGACATGACTGGTTCAAAAGTTTGTTTCGGTTTCTTCTTCTCTTTCGTAATCTTCACAAACTTCCCCAGTTTCTTGTCATAATCGCATCCCACATTAACATCCCAAGTGAAACACAAGCATACCACCCGTTGGTATTTCAAAGCTTGCTCGCTGTCCTTCTCTTCACAGTAAATTGGGTTGTAATGCAGCATAATAATGTCTTCGTGTGAGCAGTTTATCAACCACATTGGATCAAGTAAATGTATCTTCTTGAACTCATCTCTCCCATCTTTCAGCAAGATAACAACTTCTGCGGTCTTCTAGTCATAGTACCACCACATGAAATCTTTTGAAAAATGTTGTGGAATAGGCATCAAAGGAATATGTTTTAACACGGTCGGTGGTTTATATTTCAAAGTCACCTTGTTCAACCTCGTTATTGGATCAATACTCTTCTTATGAACAATCCTCTTCGGATAGTGTGGGGTGAACACATCCCATTTGGGAGAGCCATTACCAACATAGAGAAAGCCTTGGCATCAAGCTCATGTTTAAGGAAATCTTTATCTGTGTAGTCTTTTGGTTCTTTTGGTATTTCAACTTTAGTTTCAAGATTTATATTTACTGGTTTATGTGGTCCATACATTACAGATCTCCAACAACCAGTGTTTGTTTGAGACAGAGTATGTGCCATCCTTTTTTGTCATATGTTATATTCTGAATGAACAAGCATAGGAGGCTTATTGGCAGATCCAGTATTATGAGGATCCTTTTTTGAGATTATTGATTTGTCAAGATTCTCTCAAAGTGATGGATGTTGAAAAAGTGAACTTTTATCCTTTATTGAATATCAATGAGAGCCTGTGTCTGGTTCTCGATTTGTTAGATTAATATTTGATCAGATAAACTAGTGCTCCGATACCAATTGTTGGATCAGTTAGCTCTTGCACAGCGGAATAAGTGAAGTGTTCAGTTATAAACTTTCACTTTCAATAGGAGTTATTACTCCCCCTGGATGTAATGAACTAAAGACAGTTAATGAGAATCTAAGCAATTGAATGTATATGGCAATAAGTATGCAAAAGAGATTCTCAGATATGAAATCGAATTTCAGTTAAATCCTTTGCAGGATTTTAGTTTTAATTAAAATCAATCTCTAAAATAGTGGGATTAACCCATCTATTTATAGAGGAACAGATACATGCAACTTGATACAAAAGCAATCCTACAACAGGCTATAGTCTTGGAACTTGTACAAAAGATAAAGTAATGTTATAATACAAAACTACTGAAACAATAATGCGGTGGAAATATTTTGTTACAACTGCTAATGAGTGACAAACTACTGATGAGTAGTTTGTCTTCAGTTGTTTTTCAATTTGAGAGAGAGAGAGAGAGCGAGAGAGAGAGAGAGGTAATGAGGGAGAGTGAAAGAGTGGGAGAGAGATAGAGAGAGTGAGGGAGGGAGGGAGAAGGGGGGGGGGGGGTAAGTTGAGGGGTGACGTAGGTTGTTCTGCATAATTGTCAATGTTATTGTTCACGTTAGTAGAAACTGACGAAGTTAGACGCCAGTTAAAAAAAAAGCTCAGTCGAAGAAAATAGTTTGAAAGTTGGAACTGTTCTCTGGAATTTCTTTAGTAGGTATTAATGCTAGCTGACGAGACAAAACATAGATTATTAAAATCCAATTCCAATTATTATTTTATTTAAATTGGAAGCGGTTGGGGTTTTTGTTCTGTTTCGGTTCACCTTCCCCCCTGATAGTTCTATTAGTAATAAAAAAAATGTTCTCCTTTTACCTATCAAAATAGCCTAGTATAAATAAAAAATAAAAGAAAAACAAACCCGCTATAGTTTAGAATTTTAGAAACGACTCCAAACAATCTAGGCTCTACTTCGAAAACATGGTTTCTTACAAAACACAACATTTTATGAAAGATCAACCGTTGTTGTACTTACAAACAATAAAATTATGATGTTAATAGTTTTGGTCAATTACTTTTTTTTAAAGCTCACTTCATTAAAATCCACCAAAAGACAACTTATCTCCAAGATGGAAATAGGAACGCCAAAACAACCAAATCACTTTACATTTCATCAAATTTACACCACCCATTCGATTTTATAGAACTAGAGTTTAATCTACTCCTATACCAAAGTGAAGAAACAAATAGCCTTACCACCGGTTAGGGAGGATAAGATTATTGTATCTACAGGGTTGATCCTTCACTAGCAGCTTCGGATTGAAGGACCTGCAAACAAGAGTTGATGTGGGTGTGAAGACGACTACACAAGGTAGCAGTTTATGACAAAAACGGGGTGAATGGGGATACTATCTTTAGTGATAGCTCTTTGGGTTAGCAAAAAGTGTCCTTCCTACTAGGGATGTGATCCCTTATATAGCAGTGGACGTATGCCACCATTACCCAAGTCCTAACCGTGATTATGTTAGTAAGGTGGTTACAAGAGGCTAAATTTATGGAAATGATGGAACGGTTTACCGCCTTTAATGCTTGGTCAACGTAATCATCACCATGATTCATGCATGGTGGTTGACCGTGCATGATGTCCGCCTTTGACCATGACGTGGAGGTTGGCCGGGCGTACATTAACCTGCTGGTCTCTTGCGCGTAGGTTCCATCCGCATGATTGTGTTTTCTGGGTTTGGGTACGCGGACTAGTCGGTAGGAGAGATGTTGGACTCAAAATAATTGAATAGTTGATGATAGCTCATCAAGATTGTCTTTCTTGTTTCTCATTTTGTGCATAATTGCTGGGAGTGTCTTTGCGCAAACAGTACCCTTTGGGAAGGGCATGTAACCTCTGCGGGTATTACTGCCTCAGTTCCATATGTCAAGCTGAATGGTGTTTCCCCATTGCTTGTTTTGGATAAAGTACGATGATCACATAGAACATGGGGGAGCTCATCAACCCAACCACTTCGCTTTCTTCCCAAACGGGCCTTGATGCCCTCGACAATACTTCGGTTTGCGCGCTCTACTTGACCATTGCCTTGAGGGTTCGCAACCGAAGTGAATATCTGTCTGACCTTCATGGATGCGAGCCATTCTTGTAAATGCTGGTCTGCAAACTGCGTACCGTTATCGCTCACAATTTCTAGTGGTTAGCCAAATCTGCAAATGGTGAACTCTCATATGAACTTTTTGATGCTTCGTCCATCTAAGTATTTGATGTTGCCTGGAATAGTGGGAAAAGGCCCCACTAAATCGATGGCCCATTTTTGAAAGGCCATGCTGTTGTAACTGGTACTAGGCTGTTTTTTTGGCTTGAGTGTGTCGTTGACAAGCATCGCATTTTCACATCTCTGTGACTGCGTCAAGGTGCATCCCGGGCCAATAATATCCCGCATTCATGAGTTTTGTAACGACCATTCTTGGACCCGCGTGCAATCTACCGGTCCCTTCGTGAATATCTTGGATTAAATATGTGGCCTCTGCGTAGTCCACACATCGTAATAGCGGCCCAAAGTAGGAGCGTCGATACAGAATTACGTCGATGACCTCGTAATGTAAGGCTTTATGCTGGAGTTTTCTGGCTTCTGCTCTGTTAGACGGGAGGATTCCCTTGGTCAGGTAAGCCATAATGGTGGTAATCCAAGAATTTTTTCCCGTTTGAACCACATTCTCTTGTCTTTGTGGTACAGATAGGTTTTTTAATACCTCGACTTGTACGTCTTTGGCCATGTGGTCAAATGCAGTTGAAGCCATCTTGCTTAAGGCGTCCGCTGGCTTATTCTGGCTGCGCCACACGTGAGTAACATTGCAGTGAGTAAAACTACGCATTAGCTTTTTAGTGTGTTCCAAGTACAAGATCATGGATGGCTCTCTTGCTTCATATGAGTCGTCTATGTGATTGGACACCAACATAGAGTCAACATGAGCTTCAATGTGTTGAGCTCCCATCTTTTTGGCTATGCGCAGAACCGCCAGGAGTGCCTAATATTCTGCCTCATTGTTGGTTGTTGGGAAGTCGAGCCGTATTGCATAAGTATACTCTTTTCCTTCTGGCGTTATCAGGCGTAACCCCGCATCAACTCTTCATCGTTACAGCACCATCAGTGAAAAGCTCCCACTTTTGTGATTCATCTGGTGGAGTTGAGCTTGATGATGCTTCATTTAGGCATTCTTCGATCTTGTCTGTTGGGACTTCCGTGATGAAGTCTGCTAAGATCTGTCCTTTGAAAGAGGGTCTGGCTTTGTAAGTAATAGAGTGTTCACCCAACTCAATGGCCCACTTGGCTAGTCATCCAGAAAGCTCTGGTTTGCGCAGGATTTCGTTGATGCGGAAATCAGTTAGGACATTGATAGGGTGGCCCTGGAAGTATCTATGCAGCCTTCTGGAAGCATGAATTAGTGCAAGGACCAATTTTTCCATTGTTGAGTAACGTGTTTCTGCATCAAGCAGTGTACGGCTGACATAATAGATTGGGATTTATAACCCTTTCCTGTCAACCATGAGTACTGCGCCTACTGCTTTGTCCGTTATGGACAAGTATAGTGTGAGTGGTTCTTCTGGTAATGGCACAGTGAGTGTAGGTAGGTTGCTCAAACACTTCTTCATTTCTTGAAAGGCTGTTTCCGCTTCCGAGGTCCAGTTGAAGTTGGACTTCTTCAAGCAGCTTTTTAGTGTATCCACAAAAGGAAATGATTTGGGCGCGTAGTTTGACAAGAACCTGTTCAAAGCTACGAGGCGCCCCATCAACGTTTGGACTTCTTTGACGGAAGACGGGGATGGCATGCGTTCTATTGCTTGGACCTTATCCGGATTTGCACGGAAACCATCTTTAGTTACTATAACTCCCAAGAATTTTCCTTATTTCATTCCGAAGGAACTATTCCCTGGGTTCAACTTCATTCTTACACTCCGAAGTTGATCGAATGTTTTCTAGATATCATTCAGCATCTGATCCTCTTCTCTACTTTTGATGAGGACCTCATCAACGTAAACTTCTAAATTAACGCCGATCTGTTTCACAAATGCTGTATCCATTAAACGTTGGTAAGTGGCCTCGGCGTTCTTTAGCCCGAATGGCATCTGGGTGTAGCAAAAGGTTCCCATATCAGTGCAAAACGCTGTCTTGTCCTCGTCTTCTTTGGCCATCTGGATTTGATAATACCCCTTAAGCATCCAGAAAGCACTTGAATCTGAAAGGTGCCAATGAGTCGACTTTTAAATCGATCTCTGGTAGCGGATAAAAATCTTTCAGGCAGGCTTTGTTCAGATCTTTATAATCTACGCACATGTGCCAACTGCCATTGGATTTTCCCACCATGACAGGGTTTGCGACCCAGGTTTGATACCTGCTTTTGCGGAGAATACCCGCCTTCAAGAGCTCCATTACTCGGTCATTCATCGCCTTTGTTTTCTCCGGTCCCATTCTACGCTTCTTTTGGATAACCGGTTCGGCGGTCTTGTAGACATTGAGCTTGTGCTCCGCCATGTGACGCGGAACACCAACCATGTCAGCTGGTTGAAATGCGAAGATGTCCATATTTTTGGTAAGAGGTTTCTCAAGAAGTGTGCGAATGGAGTCGGAGGTTACATGGCCAATGACAACTTTCTGTTCCAGGAATGAAGGGTTAATAACCCATTTTTCCGATTCGGTTCTGACAGTTGATTTCATTTATTTTGCAGGTTTCGGCGCATCAGTTGTATGACATGTTTTGTTTCCGCGTATAAAAGCTACGCCGGTCCGTATGGGAAAACCTTCCATTTGATGTGGCGTGGACGCGTTGCAGTTGAACTTTGCTAGGCCTTCTCGCCCTAACAAAATGTCATGTGATGAGTTGACGGGAAGAACGATAAAATCGCACACTTCTGTGCGCGATTGTTTCCCGTCTGAAAGTGTCACCGGAAATGTGAGCATTCCCAATGGGAATATCATTTTGTGTATGAAGCATGAGATGGGCTCTGTCACGGGTATTAGTCTCGCTTTATCATCGTCATCCAGCTGGTCGAAACATTGCTATCACCTTGTGTGGTAAATTCCTACAACTCCCGTGATGATCAGTGGAGCTGTTGAAGAAGCCCCTCCTTTTACTCTTGGCATTATCACTTGTTCTTCTTTCCACGAGTCATCTTTTGTTGTAGCGAATGTGCGCTGGTGACTTGTGGCTCTATGAGTCATATAGCAACTGTGGCGCGCAGTACATCAAAAATGAAACTGAGAATCAAACCAAGAACCAACACTAATCTATCAATAAGTTTGGACCATTTGTTTTAATCCTAAAAATAGCGCGAGGCTTAGTGTGGAAACACATAGATTTATGATTGGAATTAAGAAACGAATTATGTACGCACAGGTACATAGACCCGAACATTGAATCCAAGTAAGGGATATACTGGATATGTTGGGTGGATAGCACAAAAATAATTCCGAGGACGGAATTCCATTAACGGGGGGAGAATGTAACAACCCGGTCCTAGGGCCTAGAAATATTCGCGACTAAAAATATTATAACAAATAAACAATACGTTTTTACACGAAACTGAAACTCAAAGAATTATATATAATTATTATACGTGAGCGTATGTCATATGACCGAACTGAAACATGTTAACGAACCCAACCCGAGACCCGAACCTAACCCATGACTAAAGGCTTAGTAATTACATGGGACACATGGCATTATTGCCATGTGCCCCATGGCACCCATTACTTGCCAACACATCTCAAAATCATCAGATGGTTTTATGAAAAGCCATCAAAACCTTTTGATTATAAAAGCCCAAACCATTCTCTATCCCTATCACTTATAATCACATACACATAATAAACAGAGAGAGAGAGACTTGTAGAAAGAAGCAGATCGGGTGGCTCTCTGGCCACACAAGGAGGAGCCGGCGGCGGTGCCCTCAACCAATACAACCACCTACCTTCACTTCTATGACACCTATGGAGACAGAAATATAGAGAGAGAAGGAGTAGAGAGAGAGAGACCGAAGGAGAAGATGAAGAGAGCTGGAGCCTCGGTGGTGAAGAAGACGACGGCGGCAGATCTGGTGTTGGTTGGAAGTGGTGTGGCGGCGACGGCACCACTGTCATCCTGCCATCATCGAGCACAGGTATAACCCCCACGAACCCATTTCTCTTTAATAATCCTGATAATAGTGTTGAGTCTTGGGGGTTGATGATTGTAGCGGGTTTGAGGGCAACGGCGGCGAGGGACGGTGGTTGTGCAATTGATGATGGTGACGGTGCAGTTATGAAGGATGACGGTTGGACAGTAGTTGCAACCAAAAGGAATGGAAGGGTCAAGAATCCGAGTCAACTCAGTTTGGCTCGGTCAACGTCAGTCAACAGCTGGTCAACGACCAGTAAACCCGGTCCACGGCAGTGAGCTTCGAGCTATAAAATGACAATTCAGGGATATAATTATTTATACATTATATACGTATTATAATACACGTGTGGGACTCGACTAATGTGTCGGACCGACCCAACATACAATTATACATACGTGTTTAGGCGAAGTATTGGGACAAGAATTAATGACGGATAATAGAGATGTTGGACATATAAACATTGGGCATACATTGAGCACTAGACGAACCTTTGCGGATATAAGACTTGGAACCTTGAGAACTATCATCAGGATATAAACGACAATGTATGATTTGATTATAGATGATGAATATATTGGGACATTTGGATATTAGACGATTAATAGAATTATTATAGCAAGAAGACGATGGACTTGGATAGACTAATTTCATAAACAACTTAATAGCAATATGACAAAAGGACGATTTTGTAAGATTAATCATAGGAATGGCGACTAAGACATTAAACCATGGACTCGACTAGTATAACAATGACATAATTGGACATTAGAAACCAAGTAGTATATGTATAATTATATATGTGAACAACTAGGCATTGGAACTAGAAGAACTATATAAACGACACAACACAGATATCGTTATTTATTTACTAGTGAGACATAAGATGATGAACCCAACAATAAGAAGGTTAGATAAAGAACCTAAGTGTGCCCACACGTGTAACCACGATATTAGTTACACACGCTAATGTATATGAACTTGAATAGGATCTTGCCAAATGATGGATAGGTGGAAACTTGACTTGGGATGATATGTGATCGTGTGAAACGCTACTAAGGTGAGTTTCGTGTACCATTCCCCTTTTTCGTGTTTTACTGTTTTGGGGTGAATGCATGCTTCCTTTTTATAAAACCGTTTGATGTGACAAGATAGTAGCAGCCGAATAACCATACCGACACTCATTAACCCAGGGGATTGGGCCACTTAATATGTGGGTAGCGCTACTTGGGGAAACCCCCACACACAGTGGATCCTGAAGCCCGGAAAACCCTCCACTGAGGCCTGTGGGCCGTTGTGACATGTATTTTGCCAGGGGAATCTATAATGGCAGTAGATAGATTCCGTGTTAGGTTTGAGGTGTCGCTTGTACATCACGTGTATTGAACTGTTTAGGACTGTGTGAACTGGTTTTTGAACTGATAAACTCTTTTGGATCCACTTATTACTTACACGGACTCACCAGCGTAATTGCTGACCCAAACCTCTTTTAAGCATGTGTTCAGGTACTGCAAATGGATGGATGGCAACCGCGAGGTATATGCTTGCTAGTAGCGGATTAGAGGTTATCTTGTTAGAAGATTCGGCTACATGTGTTGCGGTTAGAGCATCTAGAGATAAGCGTGATATATCGGATCGGCAAGTGGACTACACATCATTAACTGCTTCGACGACCGCCGCGATTCGTCCCTGCATAGCTATCAGACTATTTATTTAAGTTATGTATTTATATCTTTGAATTAGAAATTGTATAATCAAATAAATATTTGTTAACGTTGCTTCCGTTGTGCAAGTCTGTTACCAAATTGTCATAACGTCCAGCCCTTCCTGGTCGGGTTGTTACAGTTGGTATCAGAGCAACGATTGTGGCGAAATAGGATATCTCCAGATATCCTATACCACATCAGGACAACTTAGATAACTTAGCGTTTAAGACTCTAAGATTACCTAGCTAGGAAATATCTTGAAATTACATGAGACCGATCAGAGTAGTAACAGAATAAGTCGAGACTTGAGTACCTGAACACACTAGAATGCTTACCGGGACGTAGAACCAGTGTGACTAGCATACGAGCTTTGAGTGATACGTGACTACACCGGAGATTACTAGAATAATTTCGTGAGGTAAATTGACGATTACATTTGACGTCATGTAATTGTGAATTTACAGGCACGTAAAAGTTCTAAGAAATCCGAAGAGTCGTCGAGATCTTAGGTTGTAACCAGGATGACGATGAACTTAAGTAAGGAAAACGGCCTATGATAGAGTCGTAAACAAATAGGTGACGGATTATGGAATTGAAAAGCGCAAAATGTGTGGAACATTCGTATGACAATAGTAAAGGCTTGAGACTAGAATTACTTGGTACGACTAGCGTCTTACAATAGTATACATATATATATATACACACATCGTTGACTGTTATAATATTCACCGTCTCAATTTTTGTATATGCGTATATATAAACTTATATGGACGCTACTATTTTTAGATAACTTTCCTGATCAAGTTATGAGCTAACCTTGAGAGCTAGGTACCTCGCCAAAAAGTTGGCGTTTCAACTCGAAAGGAATCAAAATACCAAGGTGAAACTAGAGAATAAATGCCTCTCGAATTCGATAAGTTTGCTTCCTAGCCGAGTTAGTATCTATCACATGATTTGTGCGTCTATGTACATTGATTACCACGTTGGTAGCTTCTTACTAGGTAAATCAAAATTAGAAATCAAACCATTGACTACTAGATTTCTTTATCTGGACTTGGTTTATATCGGTTTTCGTAGATTTAAGGCGAATATAGTGAATTGGATTCATGATCCCATAATAGGTTTTATAGTCAACTCTAGAATAGCAACAAGCAGGTCAGAAAACCATGTTCAAAACTGTACATATCACCATGACTATAGTAGTATTTATTTTCTAAACATTTTTATACGCATAACTATTAGCGAATTTTATTATGATTGACTAACCTTTTGTGTCTAAGATATGAGCTAACCATAGCATCCAGGTACCTCGCCAAAACTTGGCGCCACAATTTGAAAGAAGCCAAAATAACAATGTGAACTTCAGTCAACCGAGTCAATGGATAATTCGATAAGTTTATTCTTCCAACCAAACAAGTGTTGTCGATTGTATGGTTAGTTATTATATGGTTCATGTTTATGTGTAGGTTGAGTTTTGCGTTACCAGTTAGAGCGAAGATAAGAGATTAAAACCATTGATTACTAGATCATTTTATTCGGATTTGATTAATAACGATCTCTGCAGATTTAAGATAAATATAGTATGTTAGATTGGTCATCATTTAACAGGTTTTAAAATGATTCAAGAATATTAAATGGAAAGGCGGTAAGCTAGACTCAAGTATGTAGCAAATACATGAACATCCAAAGTCCTCGCTAACCAGAGAAAACTAGGAATGAATGCTAACTGAGGTATTCTTAAGGTTTAATACATGTTCCGTTATCTTTATACCCCAAGATTTCCTTAGATTATTGCCAAAAACCTTTGAGCTAGTCGCATAACTTTCTAATATAGTGATGAATTATCTGTATGGAATCTGTTAAAAATGTATAGATAGGCTCTAACGGGGGGAGCGGGTGCATTCGTGATAACTATCGTAAGGAATGTTTGACAAAAACAAGATAATTTAGTTCAAAACTAATAGTAAGATCTTTTAAATAGCAATCCAACATTAAGAGCGGACAAGAGTTAGGACACCAAAAGTAAGGTTATGTGCCCCTTGATAATGATAGGATCAACATGGAGTATTTGGAGGTTTATCTTTCCCAAATTATTCGACAAATTGGTCATCATGCCCTACACGGTACCTTAGAGATTTTTGGAAACTTAAGAATACAACGATTATGTCGTTAATGGAGAGAGGAATAACCACAATATTAGGCATAAAAACCAGTAAGAATAGCATGTAGCTCTAAGAACATAGTTGAATGTAAGACCTCTATTTTGGAAAGTTTAACCGACACCAGAATATAGATTTTGAGGACTAGTTACTTCCGAATCACACAGAGGATTTTTGACCAAATACATTTAAAATACGTTTTCTATCCAGTTTTGGGGGAGATTTTCAGTACATTTACGAGGTGTCATTGGTGTGGAGGGTTAGCTGCGGTACACCCTATATATCAACACTAATGACACATCAAAAATGAAACTGAGAATCAAACCATGAACCAACACTAATCTATCAATAAGTTTGAACCATTTGTTTTAAACCTAAAAATAGCGCGAGGCTTAGTGTGGAAACACATAGATTTATGATTGGGATTAAGAAAGAATTATGTACGCACAGGTACATAGACCCGAACATTGAATCCGAGTATGGGATATACTGGATATGTTGGGTGGATAGCACAAAAATAATTCCGAGGACGGAATTCCATTAACGGGGGGAGAATGTAACAACCCGGTCCTAGGGCCTAGAAATTTCCGCGACTAAAAATATTATAACAAATAAACAATACGTTTTTACACGAAACTGAAACTCAAAGAATTATATATAATTATTATACGTCAGCGTATGTCATATGACCGAACTGAAACACGTTAACGAACCCAACCCGAGACCCGAACCTAACCCATGACTAAAGGCTTAGTCATTACATGGGACACATGGCATTATTTCCATGTGCCTCGTGGCACCCATTACTTGCCAACACATCTCAAAATCATCAGATGGTTTTAGGAAAACCCATCAAAACCTTTTGATTATAAAAGCCCAAACCATTCTATATCCCTTTCACTTATAATCACACACACATAATAAACAGAGAGAGAGAGACTTGTAGAAAGAAGCAGATCGGGTGGCTCTCCGGCCACACAAGGAGGAGCCGGCGGCGGTGCCCTCAACCCATACAACCACCTACCTTCACTTATAAAACACCTATGGAGACAGAAATATAGAGAGAGAAGGAGTAGAGAGAAAGAGACCGAAGGAGAAGATGAAGAGAGCTGGAGCCTCGGTGGAGAAGAAGACGACGGCGGCGGATCTGGTGGTGGTTGAAAGCGGTGCGGCGGCGGCGGCACCACTGTCATCCGGCCATCATCGAGCACATGTATAACCCCCATGAACCCATTTCTCTTTAATAATCCTGATAAAAGTGTTGAGTCTTGGGGTTGATGATTGTAGCGGGTTTGAGGGCAACAGTGGCGAGGGACGGTGGTTGTGCAATTGATGATGGTGACGGTGCAGTTATGAAGGATGACGGTTGGGCAGCAGTTGCAACCCAAAGGAATGGAAGGGTAAAGAATCCGAGTCAACTCAGATTCACTCGGTCAACGTCAGTCAACAGCTGGTCAACGACTAGTAAACCCGGTCCACGGCAGTGAGCTTCGAGGTATAAAATGACAATTCAGGGATATAATTATTTATATATTATATACGTATTAAAATACACGTGTGGGACTCGACTAATGTGTCGGACCGACCCAACATACAATTATACATACGTGTTTAGGCGAAGTATTGGGACACGAATTAATGACGGATAATAGAGATGTTGGACATATAAACATTGGGCATACATTGAGCACTAGACGAACCTTTACGGATTTAAGATTTGGAACCTTGAGACTTATCATTAGGATATAAACGACAATGTATGATTTGATTATAGATGATGAATATATTGGGACATTTGGAAATTAGACGATTAATAGAATTATTATAGCAAGAAGACGATGGACTTGGATAGACTAATTTCATAAACAACTTAATAGCAATATGACAAAAGGACGATTTTGTAAGATTAATCATAGGAATGGCGACTAAGACATTAAACCATGGACTCGACTAGTATAACAATGACATAATTGGACATTAGAAACCAAGTAGTATATATATAATTATATGTGTGAACAACTAGGCATTGGAACTAGAAGAACTATATAAACGACACAACACAGATATCGTTATTTATTTACTAGTGAGACATAAGATGATGAACCCAACAATAAGAAGGTTAGATAAAGAACCTAAGTGTGCCCACACGTGTAACCACGATATTAGTTACACACGCTAATGTATATGAACTTGAATAGGATCTTGCGAAATGATGGATAGGTGGAAACTTGACTTGGGATGATATGTGATCGTGTGAAACGCTACTAAGGTGAGTTTCGTGTACCATTCCCCTTTTTCGTGTTTTACTGTTTTGGGGTGAATGCATGCTTCCTTTTTATAAAACCGTTTGATGTGACAAGATAGTAGCTGCCGAATAACCATACCGACACTCATTAACCCAGGGGATTGGGCCACTTAATATGTGGGTAGCGCTACTTGGGGAAACCCCCACACACAGTGGATCCTGAAGCCCGGAAAACCCTCCACTGAGGCATGTGGGCCGTTGTGACATGTATTTTGCCAGGGGAATCTATAATGGCAGTAGATAGATTCCGTGTTAGGTTTTAGGTGTCGCTTGTACATCACGTGTATTGAACTGTTTAGGACTGTGTGAACTGGTTTTTGAACTGATAAACTGTTATGGATCCACTTATTACTTACACGGACTCACCAGCGTAATTGCTGACCCAAACCTCTTTTAAGCATGTGTTCAGGTACTGCAAATGGATGGATGGCAACCGCGAGGTATATGCTTGCTAGTAGCGGATTAGCGGTTATCTTGTTAGAAGATTCGGCTACATGTGTTGCGGTTAGAGCATCTAGAGATAAGCGGGATATATCGGATCGGCTTGTGGACTACACGTCATTAACTGCTTCGACGACCGCCGCGATTCGTCCCTGCATAGCTATCAGACTATTTATTTAAGTTATGTATTTATATCTTTGAATTAGAAATTGTATAAACAAATAAATATTTGTTAACGTTGCTTCCGTTGTGCAAGTCTGTTACCAAACTGTCGTAACGTCCAGCCCTCCTGGTCGGGTTGTTACAGTTATCTCGATGCTTTCTCCGCATGTGCTTCACAAGGTGTGTTAGCTGGCTGAATTTTATGGCATTGCCAATTTCCATCTTTAGGCTATAGCAATTATCTGTCAAATGGCCATAGTCTTCATGATACTCGCAGTATTTTGAATTGTCAACATTCCGTCTATCGCTTCGGAGCTCCCACGGCTTTGGAAACTGGATTTGTTGTGTCTTTAAAACTTCGGCGTTTTGGATAATGGAGTCCAATCATAATTTATCCTCTGGTTTCCCTGCTGATCACGGGATCCCCTTGAGCTAAGCATGTTCCGTGCGTCTTGCGCGGATGAGTATTTTCCTTCATCTGCTGTGTAACACCCCAACCGATGGCGGAAACATCGGGGTGCCACGTATTGATGATTGTTTCAGTAGCACATGGTATAAATTGAATTTTAAATAATTTATTCAAAACATAATATCCAAATATAAAATGATGTCTAGGAATTCAATACATAATATCAAATAACAAAACTTCAATAGCTTCAAATAAACTTCATGTTAAATCCTCATGCTAACTCAAGCCTTAGCTTCATTGTTACCTGAAACATGTTAATTTTGAAAATATTTTGGGGTCAACAAAAGTTGGTGAGAATTACATAGGTTTTTGATAAATGAATAGAAATGTTGTGCAATTCATGTGTCATGTCAATCTAGCCCATATGTGAGAACATACTAGAAATAAATCGAGTGCATAATCAACCCTAATGACTGTTATAATATGATACATACCATACGCTCATGGTTCACTTGAATATGTTATGCGATAACAAACACCCACGCTACCTTTGTAGGAGGCACGTATCCGGGTGGGATTGTCAGTCCAATAGATCTATCAATGTATACCGTCGGCTTGTACTGAGTTAATGATTATGCTAGAATGGTGCTTACTCTAATCATGCTCAAGACATAATGCCACATAGAAAACACATAGACACATTGATGATTGAATTGCAATAATGATGTTATAACATGTTTCACCCCAAAAATGGTGATAAATAAAAGGGGCTATGTAAAACTCACCTTAGCAAATGTTAAACTTCTTGAAAAGATGAAATAATAGTGTTGCCCAAAATAATGCCAAATATCACCCTATAATAAGGTAATAAATAAGTCTAAGTCTAATTAGTTTATAAGTGTATCCTAGGGTTTCGATTTGGGGATATCCAATTGTTGAATTTAAAATAAAATGTTAATTAAATAAAGGGAAATTTGATAATTAAATAAAAGAAAGTCTTTTTATAAAATTTGAATTTAGAATGTTCACAATAATGTGTTTGAAGTATAAAAATAATTTTTATAAAATTATTTCTTTTAAAATAGATTTTTAAATCTATTTATTACAAATTGCCAATATTTAACTTTAATATTCAAAAATACTAAAATTAAAGAATTTCTATTTTAAAAATCATATTTCTGTTCTAAATATTTAAAAATAAATTGTATAAAATTTTGGTGCAAAAATAATGAAAATTGAATTTATTATGATTTAATTATGATTAAATCTAACAAAAATTGATTAAAAATATAAAATAAATGATTTTTCAGAATTAAAAATCATTTCAGTAAAGTTTAACTTTATACAAACTCCGGATAATTTTTGTAGAATTTAATAAAATTGTTTTGATATTTTAATGGATTTTTATAAATATAATAGTATAAAATTGATTTAATTATTATAGATATTAAATAAATGAATTTTAGAAAAATAAAAATTGTGAATAAAACTTTTGACTCAGATTTAATAAATATAATTTTTTTAGAATTTATAAAATAGTTTTAATATTTAAAAATGAATTTATAAGATTAAAATGTATTAAATATATTTATTTAGTTTGTTGCTTATAAAAAGAAAAAGGAATGAAAAGGTGGTCACAGCCGGACTCGAACCCGGGTGCTCTGGGTTGCAAGCAATGGTCACAACCACTTGGCCTAGGCCTGTGGTTGTGATTCATTTCAGTTTAAAAAATATAAATACATTATATTCAAACAGTTTCTTCCCCAAATCACTTAGCACGAACCCTAGTTTTTCCAATCAAACAATCCATACATTTTGAACCCGATTATTGTTAGGGTTTTTGTTGTATGGTTGCCGACTAACAAAACCCACAAAAAAGATTGGACTTACAGTGTTGTTTGTTACACGATTGGCCAGTCAACTCAATAAGTCAAACTTCGTGTGTGTGGGTATTATCAGAGGTGTTTCAGAACAATTGGGGGTTAAGAGAGATGTGTGAGCGAGTTGAAATGCTTCGTAGAAGGTCAATTTATACTGGGGATCGATGGATGGGTTAATTGGAAAGTTTGACTAATTATTAAAGTTCATACGCGTATTGGTTTGAAGTTGGGCAACGATTGATCATGATTGATGTGTATCCGAGTCATACAGGGCCGGTAAACAGGCATCCTTGCCTTTTTTGGATCAATCACAAGTTATTGTGATTGATTCTTCATCACGCGTCAAGGCAGTTGACTTTCTCAAGCCAACTGTCAAGAGTTCAAATGTGTATAAGATTAAAGCGCGTCCAGGTTTATTCCAAGTAGATGGCTAGCCCAGTTGGTTAAGTGTTGATGTGGTTTGGGCTTGGGTGCGGGTTCGAACCCAGGCTCGAGCATATTATTTTTTTGATATAATTATCCCACAACACAAATATAATATAATATATATAAGGTATTAGGGTTCCAATAATGCGACAAAAATAATAAATGCGAACGTAAAAGATAAAACTTGACGTTCTTTATTAATAACGATCGTGTAACGTACAAGTTTAAATGCGTAATGTTACAGTCTCCCCTACTTTTAGGAACTTCGTCCCGAAGTTGGAGTTGGAGAGTCTGGTGGAAAAAGATGTGGATACTTCGATTTCATCTGGTCTTTACGTTCCCAAGTGAACTCTGGGCCTCGTTTAGATTCCCAGCGAACCCTAACGATCGGAATACGACTGCGCTTTAGTTTCTTGACTCCAGTATCGACAATCTCGATGGGTTTCTCGATAATGTGCATGCTTTCATCGATTTGCACATCCTCAAGAGGAACATGAAGGTTCTCATCTGCTAAGCATTTCTTGAGATTCGAAACATGGAAGGTCGGATGAACATTGCTTAGCTCAGGTGGAAGTTCATGTTTGTAAGCCACTTTTCCAACTCTGTCAAGAATTTTGAAGGGGCCTACGTATCGAGGAGCTAGTTTTCCCTTTCAACCGAAACGAATTACTCCTTTCCAAGGGGATACCTTAAGTAGTACAAGGTCCCCAACTTGAAATTCCAAGGGTTTACGACGTTTATCAGCATAACTCTTTTGGCGACTTCTAGCCTTGAGAAGATTATCCTGAATGAGTTGAATTTTGTCTGTGGTTTCCTGGATTAGTTCGGGTCCAGTAATACGAGCTTCACCAACCTCAGTCCAACAGACAGGTGAACGACATTTCCGACCATAGAGTGCCTCAAAAGGAGCCATGTTAATGCTGGCGTGATAACTGTTGTTGTATGAAAACTCATCCAAAGGAAGATGAGAATCCCATGCGCCACCAAAATCAATGACACATGCCCTGAGCATATCCTCAAGTGTCTGGATGGTTCGTTCAGTCTGACCATCAGTTTGAGGGTGATAAGCAGTGCTCAGGTTCAACTTGGTACCCAAAGCATCTTGTAGAGACTCCCAAAAGTGAGAGGTGAAACGACCATCGCGATCAGAAATTATGTCCAAAGGTATACCGTGACGACATACGATTACACTTACGTACATCTTTGCCAACCTTTCCACAGAATACTTCTCACGAATAGGTAGGAAGTGAGCTGACTTGGTCAAACGATCGACGATTACCCAAATACTGTCAAAACCTTTGGGTGTACGAGGGAGTTTGGTGATGAAATCCATAGCTATGCTTTCCCATTTCCAGACAGGAATCTCTGGTTGTTCAAGCATACCAGATGGTCGTTGATGTTCAGCCTTGACCTTGGAACAAGTGAGACATTTTGCGACGAAAAGAGCAATGTCTTTCTTCATACCAGGCCACCAATAAGAATAACGAAGATCTTGGTACATCTTGTCAGCTCCAGGATGAATAGAATAACGAGACTTATGAGCCTCGTTCATGAGAAAAGTACGAAGATCATCACGGTCGGGAATCCACAGTCGATTAAGGAAATAAAGAAGACCATCGGGTTTGGTTTCAAGTTGAGTTTCAGCACCACAAGACATTTCATCGTACATGTTACCTTGGGTGACTGATGTGTGTTGAGCCTGGAGAATGCGATCTTGAAGATTAGTACGAACTCTCGCACATTGGAGTTTGACACGCTCTTTACAACTAAGTGCGTCAGCCACAACATTCGCCTTGCCAGGATGGTAGCGAATTTCGCAATCATAGTCGTTAAGTAATTCAACCCAACGTCGTTGCCTCATGTTAAGATTCTTTTGGTCGAAGACATGTTGGAGACTTTTGTGGTCCGTGAACACCACACATTTGGTCCCATAAAGGTAATGTCTCCAAATCTTGAGTGCAAAGACAACAGCGCCCAATTCAAGGTCATGAGTGGTATAATTCTTTTCGAGAGTCTTGAGTTGTCGAGACGCATAAGCAATAACCTTTCCTCGTTGCATGAGAACACAACCAAGACCCTGGTTCGATGCATCACAGTAGACCACGAAATCATCATTACCATCAGGTAGAGACAAGATAGGAGCTTCACAGAGTTTCAGCTTAAGAGTTTCGAATGCTTCCTCTTGCTTAGGTCCCCACTCATAGGGCTTACCCTTGTGAGTTAAGGTAGTGAGAGGAACAGCGATCTTGGAGAAATTGGCGATGAATCGACGATAATAACCAGCCAAACCAAGGAAAGAACGGACTTCCGTTGGAGTGGTAGGAACACTCCAATTTTTCACAGCTTCGATCTTTGCAGGATCAACATGAATTCCGTTCATATCAATGACATGTCCCAAAAATTGAACTTCCTTAAGCCAAAATTCGCATTTTGAGAACTTGGCATACAGTTGTTCTTTCTTTAGGAGATTCAAGATAGAGTGAAGATGTTGCTCGTGATCGGATTTTGATTTAGAGTAAATCAAAATATCATCGATGAAAACGATCACGAATTTGTCGAGATAGGGTCTACAAACCCGATTCATCAAATCCATAAATACTGCGAGAGCATTGGTCAACCCAAAAGGCATAACCATGAATTCATAGTGACCATAGCGTGTGCGTAAAGCTGTCTTGGGAATATCTTCATCGTGGACTCTAAGCTGATGATAACCAGAACGGAGATCGATCTTCGAGAAGTGGGTTGCTCCTTGAAGTTGATCGAAGAGATCGTCAATCCTAGGAAGTGGATAACGATTCTTGATGGTGAGTTTGTTGAGTTCACGGTAGTCAATACACATTCTAAGAGAACCATCCTTCTTTTTAACGAACAAGACAGGGGCTCCCCATGGAGAAAAACTAGGGCGAATGAACCCTTTATCAGAAAGTTCCTGTAATTGACTGGCAAGTTCTTGCATCTCCGAGGGTGCAAGACGATAAGGAGCTTTAGCGACAGGATTAGCACCAGGAACAAGATCAATACGAAATTCCACTTGTCGAGCAGGAGGCAAACCAGGTAAATCCTCTGGAAAGACTTCAGGATAGTCTCGAATAATAGGAATGTCTTGGATACTTTTGCCTTTGTCCTTCTTCTCTATCACGTTAGCTAAGAAGGCTGTATAGCCCTTTCGTAAGTACTTTTGGGTAGTAATACAAGACATAAGCTTAAGCTCGCCACAGGGTTTCTCACCATAGATCTTCAAAATCTCACCAGATTCGAGAGGAATGCGTATGACTTTCTCGAAGCACAGAATTTCGGCACGATGAGTTGACAACCAGTCCATGCCTACTATAACATCAAAACTTCCAAGATGCATGGGGATGAGATCGATAGGGAAGGTATGATCGTCGAGGTTCAACAAGCAGTTACGAATAATAGAGTCGATCGAAATAGACTTCCCGTTAGCTACCTCTACCACTAAAGGTTCCTCTAGATTTATGTGGGGTAAGTTAAGTAAAGGTTCAAACTTCAGTGACACGAATGACTTATCAGCTCCCGAATCAAATAATATGGATGCATAGTGGTTATTAATGAGAAACGTACCATTCACCACTTCGTTGTTGTCACGAGCCTGGTTAGCATTGAGGTTGTAGGCGTGACCTCGAGCACCTTGATTCTGGTTGCGGTTCTGGTTTTGGTTTCGGTTTTGGTTTTGGTTACGATTAGGGCAGTTGTTGATGTAGTGATTAGGGTTGCCACACTCGTAGCATTGACCACGAGTAGGCCTGTTGTTTTGTTGGTTGGGAGCTGGGTTATTGTTGTCTTGGGTAGTAGGAGGGGCTCGACAGACGTTCACCAGGTGACCATATCTTTGACACTTAGTACAAAAACGACATGGCACCTGTGCTGGATGATGGTACTTGCAAGTGTATGGTTTCTTGGCTGGGTTCTGGGCAGCAGGTGGAGTAGCAGCAACCATATAGTTTCTAGCCTTGCGCTTTTTGTTGCTTGAGGTCTCAGGCATGACTTCAATTGCAGGCTGTGGAGTGTCTTTGGCAACCGTCTTCTTAGTGCCCCTGCGGAAGAGAGTACCGTTCTTCACGTGATTATCAGTAAGAGTGGCCGCTAGACGTTTGGCCTCTTCCAAAGTTGCAGGATTCCTACCCCAAACGGTGTCCTGGATTTGCATGGGCAGACCACCGATGTACTTCTCGATGGCTACCGGCAGAGGAGTAACTTTGTGAGGCAATAATAAGCTAAGCTCATGAAAGCGGGTGTTGTAGGCAAGGTTTTCCCCACTATCTTGAGCTATGGTGTGGAACTCATCCTCAAGCTTCTTAACTTCATTGCGAGGACAAAACTCTTCCTTCATGATCTCTTTGACTTGGTCCCATGTCATAGCAAGAGCAACTTCGGCCCCACGAGTACGCTTTTCTTCATTCCACCAAGTGAGTGCTCGTTTATGGAGAACACTCATGGCGTAACGAACCTTGAAGTTGTTGGGGCACTCACTGTTGATGAAGGTATTCTCAATACCCTCAAACCATTGGAGGAGTCCTGTAGCTCCTTCTTCACCACTAAACTTTGGAGGGTTACAAGAGTTGAAATGCTTAAGGGTGCAGGCTGGGGGTCCATTTCCATTGCCATTACCGTTCCCGTTCCCATTCCCGTTGCCGTTCAGTTGGATGACCTGAGCGAGTAAATTGGGAACCAGAGTTGCGATTTGCTGTACCATTTGTTGAGAAATGATCGCAGCCAGTTGAGCATCGACACCATTGTTGTGGTTAGGAACTTGGTCATGGTTATGGTTGTCACCACCTTCTTCGTGGTTCTCACCATTGCTGTTGCGAGTGCTGCGACGAGGAGGCATGATCTGTATTAGACACAATGAAATGAATGAGATTATATAAGGAATGTAATCATTTATTCATTAATTAAAACGAATAAACGAAAACGTTGACTTATCAAAGATTCTAAATTCTAATAACATATGAAGACATGCTTTAGCCTATAAGTGAACACTCATCCCGAGAATTCCCAGGTAGGCATCCGGGTCCCTCGTCTGATTGGGATATATGCGCAATGCCAGCCTAGACAGAAGACTCAGAATACAGGCGTTCACCCTTCCAGATTGCACGTGTTCGTTATTAAAATCTAGAACTTCGACGAGATCTCAAGGGGGTTCAGGTTAAACCTGAGGATTTTGTCCTATTAATCTAATGGTGGATCAGGATTGCAGCAGACGAATAAGAGTAGTCACATGTAGGTTTAGGGTTATATAAGGCATAGGATAAGGATAGGATTAGGGAAGCAATTAGGGTTACAAGTAAGAGAAGCAAGTACTGTTTAAGTCCCTAAGGTTATAGTCTAGATTATTTCTAATAACCTAATTCCCTATAACCAAGGCTCTGATACCAATCTGTAACACCCCAACCGATGGCGGAAACATCGGGGTGCCACGTATTGATGATTGTTTCAATAGCACAGGGTATAAATTGAATTTTAAATAATTTATTCAAAACATAATATCCAAATATAAAATGATGTCTAGGAATTCAATACATTATATCAAATAACAAAACTTCAATAGCTTCAAATAAACTTCATGTTAAATCCTCATGCTAACTCAAGCCTCAGCTTCATTGTTACCTGAAACATGTTAATTTTGAAAATATTTTGGGGTCAACAAAAGTTGGTGAGAATTACATAGGTTTTTGATAAATGAATAGAAATGTTGTGCAATTCATGTGTCATGTCAATCTAGCCCATATGTGAGAACATACTAGAAATAAATCGAGTGCATAATCAACCCTAATGACTGTTATAATATGATACATACCATACGCTCATGGTTCACTTGAATATGTTATGCGATAACAAACACCCACGCTACCTTTGTAGGAGGCACGAATCCGGGTGGGATTGTCAGTCCAATAGATCTATCAATGTATACCGTCGGCTTGTACGGAGTTAATGATTATGCTAGAATGGTGCTTACTCTAATCATGCTCAAGACATAATGCAACATAGAAAACACATAGACACATTGATGATTGAATTGCAATAATGATGTTATAACATGTTTCACCCCAAAAATGGTGATAAATAAAAGGGGCTATGTAAAACTCACCCTAGCAAATGTTAAACTTCTTGAAAAGATGAAATAATAGTGTTGCCCAAAATAATGCCAAATATCACCCTATAATAAGGTAATAAATAAGTCTAAGTCTAATTAGTTTATAAGTGTATCCTAGGGTTTCGATTTGGGGATATCCAATTGTTGAATTTAAAATAAAATGTTAATTAAATAAAGGGAAATTTGATAATTAAATAAAAGAAAGTCTTTTTATAAAATTTGAATTTAGAATGTTCACAATAATGTGTTTGAAGTATAAAAATAATTTTTATAAAATTATTTCTTTTAAAATAGATTTTTAAATCTATTTATTACAAATTGCCAATATTTAACTTTAATATTCATAAATACTAAAATTAAAGAATTTCTATTTTAAAAATCATATTTCTGTTCTAAATATTTAAAAATAAATTGTATAAAATTTTGGTGCAAAAATAATGAAAATTCAATTTATTATGATTTAATTATGATTAAATCTAACAAAAATTGAATAAAAATATAAAATAAATGATTTTTCAGGATTAAAAATCATTTCAGTAAAGTTTAACTTTATACAAACTCCGGATAATTTTTGTAGAATTTAATAAAATTGTTTTGATATTTTAATGGATTTTTTTAAATATAATAGTATAAAATTGATTTAATTATTATAAATACTAAATAAATGAATTTTAGAAAAATAAAAATTGTGAATAAAACTTTTGACTCAGATTTAATAAATATAATTTTTTTAGAATTTATAAAATAGTTTTAATATTTAAAAACGAATTTATAAGATTAAAATGTATTAAATATATTTTATTTAGTTTGTTGCTTATAAAAAGAAAAAGGAAAGAAAAGGTGGTCACAGCCGGACTCGAACCCGGGTGCTCTGGGTTGCAAGCAATGGTCACAACCACTTGGCCTAGGCCTGTGGTTGTGATTCATTTCAGTTTAAAAAATATAAATACATTATATTCAAACAGTTTCTTCCCCAAATCACTTACACGAACCCTAGTTTTTTCAATCAAACAATCCATACATTTTGAACCCGATTATTGTTAGGGTTTTTGTTGTATGGTTGCCGACTAACAAAACCCACAAAAAAGATTGGACTTACAGTGTTGTTTGTTACACGATTGGCCAGTCAACTCAATAAGTCAAACTTCGTGTGTGTGGGTATTATCAGAGGTGTTTCAGAACAATTGGGGGTTAAGAGAGATGTGTGAGCGAGTTGAAATGCTTCGTAGAAGGACAATTTATACCGGGGATCGATGGATGGGTTAATTGGAAAGTTTGACTAATTATTAAAGTTCATACGCGTATTGGTTTGAAGTTGGGCAACGATTGATCATGATTGATGTGTATCCGAGTCATACAGGGCCGGTAAACAGGCATCGTTGCCTTATTTGGATCAATCACAAGTTATTGTGATTGATTCTTCATCACGCGTCAAGGCAGTTGACTTTCTCAAGTCAACTGTCAAGAGTTCAAATGTGTATAAGATTAAAGCGCGTCCAGGTTTATTCCAAGTAGATGGCTAGCCCAGTTGGTTAAGTGTTGATGTGGTTTGGGCTTGGGTGCGGGTTCGAACCCCGGCTCGAGCATATTATTTTTTTGATATAATTATCACACAACACAAATATATTATAATATATATAAGGTATTAGGGTTCCAATAATGCGACAAAAATAATAAATGCGAACGTAAAAGATAAAACTTGACGTTTTTTATTAATAACGATCGTGTAACGTACAAGTTTAAATGCGTAATGTTACATGTTGAACCAGAGATTCTGGACCAAACTGATTGCTTTCCTTTCCCTTTGTTGTTAGACAATGGATGATGATTATTGGTCTGGTGCGTATGTTTGTTGCGATGCAAAGAATGCTCCGAAGGCGCATAGTCTTTTGCGGCTTCAATCACTTCGTCCCAAGCATTGGATACGCCATCATTTCCGGTGAGGCATTTCATTAGATCGTCGTTTCTTACCCCGTGTATGAATGCCGCACGGGTAAGTTCTCCTCCGCAACCTAGCTGGAGAGCCTCCTTGTTGTGTCTGGCGATGTAATCTTCTAATGACTCGTTCTCATGGCGCGCGCACACCAGGATGTGCGCTTTGTCTTTCTTATGATTGCTTAAGTGTGAGAAGTGATTTTTGAATTTTTGAATGAGATCGTCGAAATCTAACAGACTTTCGATGGGCAAGCTTTCATACCAGACTCTGTCTACCCCTATTAATGTTTGCACGAACAGATGGCACCAGGCTTGTACGGGCCAAAGTTTAGAACTGCTTGCGCAGTCAAAAGCATGCAAGTGATCATCTGGATCACGTAAGACATCGTATTTCCCAATCGTACTTGGGTGCTTGCATTCTTGAGGCATGGGTGCCAGCGCTATTCGTGCGCAAAATTTTGATCTCTCTACAAAGGTCTTTGGCCTGTAAGGCTTATAGAGATCATCATCTTTTGGTGCTAGGTTGCTTGCAACCGATTTAGAATGTTGCTTTCGGTTGGAATCATAGTGTACTTCATCTTTAGATTCATAGCTGTCAGGTTCCTCATCCAGGTTCACGGGGTCTTGACCGTGAGTATATCATCCACGGTCTCCACCACGTACCGCCTGACGAGGTCCTATTTGACGACGGCCATTATTGTCTTCAGGAGGTGATTCTGGATCATTCTCCATTGTACCAAAACATAATGTTTTTTGAACATTAAGTTGGGCCTCCTCAAGCACCATCTTTTGGTACTTAGCAATTGTTTTTGAGTTTTGTTTAGCTAACCATTCATCCGAATCTACCGGAGAGTGCTTGTCCTGTTTCTTCTTTGCTCCTGTCAGTCCTCCCCTGACTGGGTTGAACTGGAATGTCGTAGCCGGTTGTTTTTGAGTCATGTTCTTTGTGATGGTGTTAGGTGCAACATCATTGATCTATTCATCAATTGTCGTGTCGGCTTAAGCAGTATTTCTGTTTGCATCCTTCGAGGAAACCATAGTTGCTAGTTTGAAGGATTATAGGACCGTAAGGGATGGCGCCAATGAAGAAACAAATAGCCTTACCACCGGTTAGGGAGGATAAGATTTTTGTATCTACAAGGTTGATCCTTCACTAGCAGCTTTGGATTGAGGGACATGCAAACAAGAGTTGATGTGGGTGTGGAGACGACTACACAAGGTAGCAGTTTATGACAAAAACAGGGTGAATTGAGATACTATCTTTAGTGATAGCTCTTTGGGTTAGCAAAAAGTGTCCTTCCTACTTGGGATGTGTTCCCTTATATAGGAGTGGACGTATGCCACCATTACCCAAGTCCTAACCGTGGTTAGGTTGTCTCCACCACCCTTGATTATGTTAGTAAGGTGGTAACAAGAGTCTAAATTTATGGGATTGGTGGAACGGTTTACCTCATTTAATGCTTGGTCAACGTAATCATCACCTTTATTCATGCATAGTGGTTGACCGTGCATGATGTCCGCCTTTGACCATGACGTGGAGGTTGACCGGGCGTACATTACTCTGCTGGTCTCTTGCAAGTATGTTCCTTCCGTATGGTTGTGTTTTCCGGGTTTGGGTACGCGGACTAGTCGGTTTTGTACCCAATCCCGTCACAATGAAAACCCAAAGCGTTAATATCGTATACTATCTCAACTACATTTCGCTTTGTAGAAAACACCAATTCGTTCCTTGCTTTCCATAACCCCCAACACATAAGAATACAAATACCATATAGGATCTTTCTCTTTGCATTAGAAATCACCCAATGCTTGTGGAACTCTAAAACATCTTTAACTGAAAACTTATAGGGGAATAGGATACGGCACCATGCGGCAATACCATGCCAAACTCCATTCGAGATCGCACAAGGAGAGGATATATGTTCTGTAGATTCCTCATACTCTCCACAAAGCGCGCGCAAAACATCTCTCACCTCAAAATGCCTCCTACGAAGCACCAACATAGTCGGAAGACGATCCAAAACCGCCCTTAATATAAAAATATACACTTATTGGTAACCATTTACACCATTTAAAAATCTCCAAACTATTAGAAGGATCACTACTTTTCAACCATTTCTTATCCAAAGACACTGAGAAATTATCATTAGGCCCATAGTTCCATTTCCATCCATCCTCCTTATTTGATAATGAAATACCCAAAACCAATCTTTGGTATTCTATAAGATCTCATTTATGATCCTCCGTATCAGGATATTTGTTCCAAGACCAAAGTATAGCATCCACATTATATCCGACCCCAATACGATAAACAACTTGACACCATTTATCACTCTCAAGACAAAAAGTGACGGGAAGAGAATCGGAAGTGGGATCGAAGCCACCCAAGGATCAATCCAGAAACGTATTCACTTACCATTACCTGCGGATCCCCTAATCTATATCTATATTACCTTATTAAGGACCAAAGGTGTCCAATAAGGTAATTTTACACTAACTTTAAGATGAAGTTAAATGGTCTCTTCACAAATGTTTAATCTTTGGCCACATTCTTCCATTTAGGCCCCTGTATACAAGATGTAATGTCCATTGTATATGTGTGCAATACACACTTTATATCCCTCTCTACGTGTAACCCCCTTCATAACACCCAATAAAACCTAATATTAAACCTATGCTCTTGATTAACTCTTTTATTGCCATTTACACCAAAGAAGAGCAAACCAATATATAACCCCCAATTGTTAATGAATGCGCCCAATTGCTTCAACAAATCAGAAGAACAAACGGTGCTAATTTAATGCCGGTCTTCAATTCTCTTCTATACCAAAGCCAATGTTGAGAATGTCTTGTCAAAGCTTCTATGAACTTGCCAAAGCTTCTATAAGCTTATGTCATTGGCTATTTAGATTTTATTTATGTACCATGAGTTGAACTTAAGGCTATTAGTTGATTAGCCATTTGCTTAGTGGTACTAATACGGCTATGTAGTGAGGGAGATGGTTATGAACTTATGATTATGAAGTTATTAATCATAATTCCAAACAAAGAACTCTCTCATCTTAGTAAGTGATTAAGATTCTAATTCACTTTTTGGGGTTTTTTTCTAATTATTATTTATTAAATTTATAAGTTTTGTTTACAGGGGTTTAGTTTTCTTGGAAATTTTGCTAGAAATGTGATGCATGGACTTTTGTCTCAAGAATTAGCCTAAACTTTGGAACCCTTGATTCGAGGATGGGTATGAACACTGTTGCTCTTTCTTTTATTCACTACAAGAAATTTGGGCAATAGCGGCGACCTCAGTAGCGGCGACGTCGCCGCTATTGCCCTAATCCGCGTCAAACTTAAAGAAACAAATCTGGATCGTTGGTTGACAAAAGCATCCAATGGCTGTGATTAAATAGTACAAAAGAGCAATAGCGGCGACATGTCGTCGCTATTGCTCTAACCGGGAAATAAATCCCAAAGTTCCCTCCCTTTCTTCCCAGTCAACACAAAAACCCTCCTCTCTGCTTCCTCTCTGTCGGCAAACCACCACAGCCAAAAACCCCCTTCCAACCACCGCCATTCATCACCTCCATCACCTCCTTCTCCACCACCTTCTACCCTTTCTCCATCACCAAGACCGGCCCTTTCCCTTTCTTCCCCTTTTCCACCACCGAAGACCCCTCCCCACCTACCTTCTCCACCGCTGACGACCACCACAGCATCACCACAACATCACCACCGGTATTTTTTTTTAATATATATTTTTTTTTATTTGTGAGCACTCTTACAATTTCTTGTTAATCTTAGTAGGGATACATAAATGTGTAGAAATAATGTGGGGTAAATGTGTGTTTGTGGATGAAAATTATATGGGACGGCTGTTAAAGGATTTGGGGTTTTGAAAGGGAAAAATGTAGAGTAGTGGCTGTTATAAAATTTAGGGTTAAAGGATAGAAATAGCAATAGTAGAAAAGGAAGGGCCGAGATTATAGGTTTAGAAAATTGGATGTCATCTTATTAGTCAATTAATGATAGTATTAAAACTTTGACCCCACATTCTTTTTATTTGTTTATTTTATTTGTTGTTTCTTTAGTATTATTTATCGATTCTATAGCTTTGTTAGCTATACGTTTAGTTTATTATAGATAAATTATGGTTTTTTAAGTTGTATATACAAGTTATTTATATATGGTTAGCTTGTTTTTTGTCTAGGTTTTAGGCAAATGATGATATAAATTTATGATAAATATATAAAAATATTATATAAATACAATGCGTTTCACGTACGAAAAGCTCACCACTTTTGTGCTCCGTGCTTTGCGTTTTGATTTTGAACCTTGTCGCTTTTGTGCGCTTCGCACTTTTTAAAACCAAGGTTAGTATACATTTGTTTACTAGGGGTTTTAACTATGGCTGTTGAATGGGTGTGCCGATTTATAATTGTTAGATATATATAAAAGGTTTTTTGTTATTTCTTTTAAAATATATGTTAACTTTTTTATTTTCTTATAATATGAGTTGTAGAGAAGTACCCCACCACAGCTGTCACCTACAACCGGATCGGATCGAGCCAACTTAAAAGGTTAGTCGCCGCTAATAGTTATCTTTTTGTTTAATATTTATATTATTGTTTATGTATGGTATGGTTATGAAAATTTGTTTTTTGTTTGTTTTTTTTCCAATTTTATTATATGTTTATGTATCTATTAAGTTTAATATTTGTTTAAAACATCATAAAACTAGAAATACATGCCCGGAATTAAATCATCATTTAAAACATAGTGAGCTTAGAAATACCCGCCCGAAATTGATTTAGTAATTAATTTCGGGTAGTCCCTGTTTTGGGACTGCTTTTTGAAAACTTTATCTCATTTAGGATGTGAATGTGTACTACATGATTGTTTGTTTTTGAAAGATTCGGTTAGCGTTTCCTCTTTGCTCCTCGGGTATATATTTATATTATATACTTGGGGACTAAGGGGAAATGCTGCCGAATTTTTCTTAAACAAACAATCATGTAATACACATTCATATATGAGATAAGGTATTCAAAAAGTGGGTTTAGCAGCCTACCCTTTAGGTGCCACTAATATGTTTCATTTAAATTATCCTGCCTCAAACCCAAATTATGTTTCAGTCACATCATCATGTCGATCGATAAAAGCTGGATTAAATTGCAACGTTCGGATCCTAATTACATTAAAGGATTGAATTCTTTTATCGAGATGAGCAAACAATATGTCGACGGGGAAGGCAAAATTATATGTCCGTGTAATAAGTGTCATAATTCTGGCTTAATACCCTTCACAAAAATGTCATATCATGTGCGTATATTGGGTTTCTATTGGCAATACACGACATGGACCTATCATGGTGAAAATTCAATCCGCCCCCATGTAGTTGTAGATGAGGACGTTCTGCGAAGAAATAATATGGATGACGTTATCGAAGACCTTATAGGGGAGCGTATGGAAGAGGATACGGACTTTAACGAAGGGAACTTGGCGGGTGAAGAGAGTAGTGGTGTTCTTAATGATTTTGAATCCCTGATAGATGAAGTCGAATCAGAATTATATCCTGGTTGTACTAATTTTTCTTCCCTAGACTTTATATCAAAGCTTATGAATATCAAGGCAAGGAACAAATGGACTAATGGTTCGTTTGATCAGCTTCTCGAGGTGTTGCAATCTTCACATCCACCAGGTAACAAGGTCCCCGCTTCATATTACGTAGCTAAAAAAACATTAAAGAAGATTGGGCTGGGATATGAGATGATAGACGTGTGTAAATATGATTATGCTCTCTTCTGGAAGGAAAATAAATCGTTGCAGATTTGTCCGGTTTGTAATGAGAGTCGGTGGGTCAATAAGGACACAAATGGCAAGAAGGTGCCTCACAAGGTGTTACGGTACTTTCCTTTGACCCCCAGACTACGACGTTTGTATTGCTCAAGGCACACAGCCAAAGATATGATATGGCACAATACCGGACGATCAGAAGATGGTATTATGCGTCATCCGGTTGATGGATCTGCATGGAAGGAATTTGATTTAAAATATCCCAACTTCTCGAGGGAAACTCGAAATGTTCGTCTAGGTCTTGCAGCTGACGGTTTTAATCCATTCGGTAACAAAAGTACGACTCATAGCACTTGGCCGGTTATACTAACCACATATAATCTCCCTCCATGGCTATGCATGAAAGAGTCCACATTCATGTTGACTTTGTTGATTCCTGGCGCTAAATCCCCAGGGAAGGACATGGATGTTTTCCTTAGGCCGTTGGTGGATAAGCTTAAGGATTTGTGACAGTCAGGTGTACGTGTTAAAGACGCAGCGACAGACACATACTTCACAATGAAGGCAGCGTTGTTATGGACCATAAACGACTTTCCAGCTCGTAGTAGTCTATCAGGTTGGAGCGGGCAGGGATACAAAGCATGCTCGACTTGCAACGAAGATACTTCCTCAATGCGTGTAATAGGTAAATGCGTGTAATAGGTAAATGCGTGTATAGAGGCCATCGTCGGTTCTTAGATGCCGACCATCCGTGGAGAATGAGTTGTGAGTTTAACGGGGCACCCGAGACAAGAGCCCCCCTTAGACAGTTTAGTCCCGCTGACATAGATGCTCAACACATGCTCTTTTACTCGAGCGTCTACCAGGCAAGCATCCACAATTTGGAGGTGCTAACCCTAATCGGCAAGACTTCGAGTTGAACTGGTCCAAACGAAGCATATTCTATGAACTTGAGTATTGGTCTTCTCTGCAGCTGAAACACAAATTAGATGTAATGCATATCGAGAAAAATGTGTGCGACAGTTTGCTTGGTACTCTTCTAATGAACGATAAGAGCAAAGACACACCAAACGCACGGGCAGACTTAGTAAAGCTAAAGATTCGGAAGACGCAATGGTTGAAAAAAAAGGGAAACAAGTTCTTTAGTCCCCACCCAAAATACTCATTTAAGGTCGGTGACCGAAAGCTTTTCTGTAGGTGGTTAAAAAAGGTTAAATTACCAGATGGGTTTGGATCTAATATCAGTAAGAGGGTGACAGATAATGATTCTAATATTACTGGGTTGAAATCTCATGACTGTCATATTCTCATGCAAAAATTGATACCCATTGGGATTAGAGAGTTTTTGGCCAATGATGTTATACGCCAATAGTAGACCTTTGTGCGTTCTTTAAACAACTGTGCTCCAGAACACTATCAGCGGAAGATATGAAGAAAGCGAGGGAAGCTCTTCGTATAATCTTGTGCAAGTTAGAGGTGATTTATCCTCCGGCGTTTTTTGACATTATGGTTCATGTGGTTTTGCATTTACCTGATGAAGCAATTCTTGGAGGTCCAGTATATATGAGATGGATGTACCCATTTGAAAGGTATATGAAAAAACTAAAAAACTATGTCAGAAACCCGACAAGGCCAGAAGGTTGTATAGCTGAAGGTTATGTAGCTGAAGAAGCTCTAACATTTTGTTCAATGTACCTTCAAAATGTTCAGACTAAGTTCAATAAGCCTGATAGATATGAGGATGTTGTTTTTGAAAAAAGAAAGTTGTGGGTGTTTGAGTCTAAATGTCGCCCGATAAGCGCAACCAAGGTCAAACATCTTTCACCAGACGACAAACTCAATATAGAATTGTTTGTCTTTGATAACTGCGAAGAAGTTAGGGGCTATATGAAGTAAGTGTTTCTATCTTTTATGTAATTTTCAACACATTTCGAAGATCATATTAAAACTAAATTTCCTTACTTGTATAATTTTTTTATTAAATGTAGTGAATTCAAATCTAAATATCCCGAAGATGATATTAAAACTAAATTTCCGGAGTGGTTTCTCGAGAAGGTAATACATATATAACACGCATTACTCTATATTTGTTAGGTAATACATATATAACAAACACTATTACTCTGTATTTGTTAGGTTTCTCTTATGAAGAAAGAAAATTCTCCCGAATTCCACCCAGAGTTGTATGCTCTTTCATTGGGTGCAAAAGTATTGGCTTCTACATACACTGCTTGCATAGTCAATGGTGTTAGGTTTATGGTATTTGAGCGTGAAGCAAAACGAACAACACAAAACTCTGGGGTTCTAATGGAGGGAGAGAACGGTGAGAAATATTACGGCATATTAGAAGAGATTATTGAGCTACGCTATCCAAATGATTATTCAACTGTCCTATTTCGATGCAAGTGGTTCGATACTCGAGTGGGTGTTACAAATGAAAATAACATCACCAGTATCAGCACTCAACACGAATGGGACAAAGAAGATCAACTCATATTTGCTTCGCAAGCCAAACAAGTGTTCTACATCGAAGAACCTTCTCGAGGAAACCAAACCAATAAACATAGGTGGGTCGTCGAAAATGTTAATCACCGACAAATTTGGGATCGACCTCAGCAACCTGAAAATGTTCAAAATGTCGACAATGACTTAGTCGAAGATCTTGACGTTGTTCATAGTAACTCTTCATCTAATAGTCCACTTTTCATCGACTTCCGCCAATACTTTCAAAGCATGTCTTCTCATGTTAATGAAAGTGAGAATTTAATTGAAGTTAGTGCCCCGACGGCAGTCGATAACCAAGTGGTTGACTATGAGATTGATTATGACGAGGACGATCCTGATTATGACACGGGAGAGTCCGACAAAGAAACTGGAGTATCTGACGGAGAGTGTGATTAAAAAAAAGAGTTATTGTAATTAATTTTGAGAAACACTTGTTGTAAGTCTTATAATAAATCAATGTTTACTATATTTACTTTATTTGTTATATATAATAATGTGACTAGCTAATAATTTTTAATTCTGATTGCAGGAAATGTTATCGCTTTGGATTGTTCTCGTTTATATAATGGACGATGTCATCGGTCGTGGGCACGGCGGGGATGGAGCCGAGGAGCCACCACCTCCTGGTGGTGATGACTTCTGGCGAGGCCATGGGGCGGATGGTAAGCTTTATAATAAATCAGTGTTTACTATTTTTACTTCGTTGATTATATATAAAGTGACTAATGATTTTTAATTGTAATTGTAGTTCCCCGAAAGAAAACAAGGGGCAAGGCTAAAAACCTTGCAATACGCAATTTGGTTTGATGAGGAGGCAACAAATATGCCTATTGGCATAAATGGAGGTCTTTTTGCTCGGGAGTTGGGTTTGTATATGTGGCGCCACATACCATTAGATAGAGAAGGGTTTAGGAATGTCCCCGAACACTACAGGAATGCTTTATTTGTGCATCTGAATGTAAATGATTTATAACAATATTTTATATTTAACTAACTTGTTTCATTTACTTGACTAACTTGTTTTATTTAATTTTTAGGAAAACTTTAATCTTACAGCGGTTGAAAAAGATGATCTAGCCAGCCAGAAAAAAAGGTGGCATCAATGGTAAGATCCAAAAGACATACAACAACAGCAAGTCCAAGGCAAAAGCTGAGTTTCTTCGCAGGGGAGGTTATGATGACGTGGAAAGAGCAAGGGCCAGTGTCCCCGATGATATGAGCAATGTAAACTGGCAGAAGGCAGTTGATCATTTCTTGACCATAGAACATAAACGAAAGTCGGCTATTAACGCAGCAGCCCGCAAAAAACAGCTGCATGCCTACCGAGGTGGAACAACCTCTTATGCTAGTGCTTGTTTCAAGCAGGTAATGCTTTATACACACACGAACACACACACGCTAATGTTTATTTAATTTTTAATCTAAGTTCTAATGTTAACAGAACCTAGAACGGTATGATGGATACCGTGCTGGTCATACTGATAGAGAAGGACGTTTTGATAGCCCGCAGAATGAAGAAAATTATGTAAGTATTTATTTAGAATGTAATTCTCATTATAAATATATATATACATATATCTATAAATCTATTGAATCACCTTTGTAAAATACAGCGCAAGTTGGTGGCAGAGTTTGAGTCTCAAAATCAACGTAGAAACGAAGAAGGTTGTTCCTCACAACGGGTCAACACAATTTCCATATTTGAAAAAGTGTTCGGTAGCGACGTGGACATACTCGCGGGCTTGGCCCTAACCCTTGTCCAAGAGAAGGTTCTTTAACACCGACACAACCGACCGAGAAGACGCCTCCATCAGATTTTACTCAGGTATGTGTTTATAGTTTTGACGCATTTGGTATGTTTGTAGGTTTGACCCATTTGGTATATGTTTGTAGTTTTGACCCAATTGGTATATGTTTATAGTTTTGACCTATTTGGTATATGTTTATAGTGTTAACCCATTTGGTAAATGTTTGTAATTTTGACCCAATTGGTATGTTAGTAGGTTTGACCCATTTGGTATGTGTTTATAGTTTTGAAAAAATTGGTAGATGTTTGTAGTTTTGACGCATTTGGTATGTTTGTAGGTTTGACCTATTTGGTATATGTTTGTAGTTTTGACCCAATTGGTATGTTTGTAGGTTTGACCCATTTGGTATATGTTTATAGTTTTGACTCATTTGGTATATGTTTATAGTGTTAACCCATTTGGTAAATGTTTGTAGTTTTGACCCAATTGGTATGTTAGTAGGTTTGACCCATTTGATATATGTGTGTAGTTTTGACTCAATTGTTATGTGTTTATAGTTTTGATAAAATTGATAGGTGTTGATGTTATTGTAGGAGCAAATTGCGAGTTTGTTGGGAAACCCGCAATTTAGAAATGGAATCATCCGGGCGATTCTTTCAGATACTTCGACACCGGACTTGGGAAACCAAAATCATGAAGAAGATCAAGGGAATGATAACACCGATGATGAAGATGATGATTATGATATGTAGGTGCGATATTATGTGTTTAGTATGGTTCATGTAAACGATTTTAGGATGATATATTCGAATTTGGGATGCGTATGTAAAATATTTTATGCTTTGCTTTTTTTGGTTTTTCAGTATTTAAATATCACTAGCAGGTTAAAATCAGCAGGTAAAAAAAAAAAAAAGTTATTAGCGGCGACATGTCGCCGCTAATGATTTGGCCATTGTAGTGACGTGGCACAAGAAATAGCGGCGACAGTCGTCGCTATTGATGCTGAGCAATAGCGGCGACAAAAAGCAATAGCGGTCACACAAGGAGCAATAGCGTCAAGGCAATAGCGACAAACCAAATAGCAGCGACAGTCGCCGCTATTAGCTTTAGCGGCGACCCGCGTTAGCAATAGCGGCGACATATGTGGCCGCTAATGCTCTGTTTTGTTGTAGTGATTTAACGTCACAAACGTTATATCCAATTTTGATAACTTGCTTTTCAAACCGTCTAGCAGTTTTGGATATATTATGTTGTGCAGGATTTCATGTATTTGCATGTTATAATTTATTTGGCGGCTTCGAGACATGGTTCAGCGCGCTTGTCAAAGTTTCTGTTGTTCATCGGCCTCTATCTTATTTAGTTTTGGTGTACATATATATAAAGAGCATGTTCATTTCAATGTTTACCATATTGGTAGATGTGTTAGCAATAGCGGCGACATATGTGGCCGCTAATGCTCTGTTTTGTTGTAGTGATTTAACGTCACAAACGTTATATCTAAATTCCGTATGTGTGTATTTACCTATGATTATGCATTTGTCTATTCATCCAAGTGTCTAACACGAATATTCAAATACACATGGTTTTATGAATGTACTTGAATGATATATGCATATGTGTTGGCAATTTTTTGTTTATTCGTATATTATAAACATCTACTCATGTCTAGATTCATTATAGTTCTCTGATGTTCACATCTTCAAAACGTGTATTCCGGACACGCTAACCGGGCCGCCAACCCCAGCCCCGCTAGGTTGATGACAGGCTTCCCCTCCGCATACCTGATTTCCTGGTCAGAGACGAAGGCAGGCAGGGAGGACAGGGTAGCGTTTGGGATTCGCAGCTGCAGGGATTCGATCCCGGGTCGCATCTTCAACTTCTTGACTGTTCCATGTATACGAAACTTGTTACAAGGAAGAGAGAGGAGAGAAGGTAAAATGTTTTAAATTTAATCATTTAAAATTATTTATTTTTAATAAAAATACTTGTTAGATCAGTTTTCGCAGTTAGGGTATTATTTGTGGTTCTAATTATACCCTTTACTATACACAAATATTGTATCTGTGTGTAAAATTATATATATGTGTGCGTACTTGGGTGTTTCATATGGTCTTTGTAACATTTACTAAATTTCATATTTGTGACACATGTACTCTTTATTGCACTTGAACGTATGATACATTTACATAATTTTGAGTTTGTTGTTTGAGGTTGACTGTTTGACTTGGATAAATGCTGAGTAGTTGATTTCTTATTTTATGCATCAAAGCTGAGTTCCAATAGTCTGTTACTTTCATTTGAGTCTGGTCAACTCTGGTCAACATGGTCACCGAGAATCGGTATGAGATTACAAGAAGGTATTAATGTATGCTTAAACTATTTAAAACGTATTTGTTATTGTAAATAATTATCATGTGACACTTGGCTAACAACACGACAAAGTTAATGAGATGAACTTTAGGAAACCCGATGGTTGTGGAAAATGAATAATATTAGTTGTAGGATATTGCAAATTTGGACTCAAAATATATTTTTCCTATTCTAATTGCTAATTTATAGCACCAAAATATATCACTAAATATATGTAGGCTGTATGGAAGCATGTCAAAGGTGGATACTTGAGGCGTTGAATTTACAATTTCTTATGAGGTATGAACACCCTTCCTTCTTTGAAATAGGAGAAATTATTTGGTGTTCACTTTATTCTCACAGTTTGAAATTACATTTCTTACTAATATCATTGCCTCAACTTTTAAGTTACACCATATTTAGGCTTGACAGAACCAAACCAGTACATATTTGTTGAGGAAAATGGTGATTTAGATTGGTAGTTTTGTTACTTCTCTATTTGATGAAGAATATGGACATCGGTGGTTTTTTTGTGCTCAAATCTTGAATTATTTAAGTGTTCTTTGTTGTTCTAGTAAGTTCAGAAACATATGATGATGAATTTTGTTTTAAACAGTTCTTCTTATATTTCTTTATGAAAAGTAAGTTTATTTTATGCTTATTATTAATAATGATTTCTTTCTAAACATTTCTTCTTATATTTCTTTATGAAAAGTAAGGTTATTGTATGCTTATTACTAATAATGATTTATTTATAAATGTTTATAATTCCTTATCATTCATATACATAAAGATTTCACAATTTGAAAACCGATTATCGTTCAACGGATTTAATGCTTGGCAAATTATGAAGCTTTACGATATCCAACCCCTTTATTAACAATGGGAAAGACACTAATTTCAATAATGAAAGATGGTAATTAAGTGTTATATTTATGTTGTACTTGTCTATCTTTGGTTGCATTAATAATATCCTTTCTTTTTTTAACATTTTAAAACTTACCAAGTCCATCATTGGCGAGGCTCGAACAATATCTATTATATCAGGCTTTGTGTTATCGATTCTTTTTGCTGACACGAATTTTGGAACTTTCACTCGCCTTTGCACGCTGCACTATCGGCCATAAAGATCGGGCACTAACCCAACATTAACAGTGGATCTTTGAACCATATATATCGTTGTTGCTAACAAATGTGACATTGTTTCTTTTTAGCACCAACCCCTTTAGGAAGCGCTCTTCCAGATCTTCAATTCCCTATTACTAAACTACTCCCCCATGCTTCCTAATGTTTTTTATAACCTATATTTATGCGTTTCAACTTTTAATAGCCTATATTTATGAGTTACTCCATGTTACTACGTTGTTGCTTACTATACTTGGTTCATGTTACCGTAATGAATTACCCATAAAGACTATACAACACAAACCCAAACAATATTTACAAGGCAACAGAGCATACGCACCCGTCACAACGCGTGGGCATTCCCACTGGTCATGATATTAAACCCACCTCTTCAAACTTTAATTCTATGCGTAGCCGCTACCAATCTAGTCCACGTGCCTGAAACACTTTTATTACACGGAGCTGAATCCCACCTCTGTTTAGACTGGTGAGTCGCAAGAATCTTCTTTCTCCACAAAGGATTTTCTTCACTATGGTATCTCCATAACTATTTCAATAAAAGAGCATTATTACATAACTCTAACTTGAGGCCCAAACTACCTTCAAGCTTCGAACAAGTAACTTTATCCCAAGCGATACAATGGACTTTTTTGACATTCAAACCACTCCCCCATAAAAACTTCTTTATCAACGACTCTAGTTTCTTAATTACACCAATCGACGCTTTGTATAGAGAAAAATAGTTTGTCGGAAGGCTTTCAAAAACCAACTTTATCAATATAACCCGACCTCCAATAGATAAACATTCACCTCGCCACTTTGAAAGACATTTTTAAAAAACCTTCTCTACCGATTCCCGACTCCCAACTACCAACCCTATTCATATTTGCTCCCACTTTAATAACCAAATAAACAAACGAAGCTACACTCGAACACCATCCCAACCCATCCGCTCTTTACTTTACCTCACCGTTACTCTTACCAATCCCCAATAAAGTAGACTTATGGAGATTTATCTTGAGACCCAAGCAGAGGAATTTTGTTTTTTGGTCAATTACCTGATAACCAATTTAAGAAATAAGATACGCTTATTGCTATTTTGATATGATTTTAATCTAAAACAGTTTTGTTGTCGATTAAAATCAATTTCTCATAAAGAGTTATTACAACAAGCAGGAGCGTGATAACCAGGGGCACTATAAGACCCTTATAAAAAATTAGTCATTACATCCTAACTAATTAAGTTATATAAACTATTTGTTAAGCAATTATTTAGGTTATAATAATAAATATAGCAATTAACAAAATCATAGCAATTAGCAAAATCATGGTATTATAATAACAAACCATAATAGATAACCGGTGACCCGTGATGCCATCCTACCATTTCTTATAGCAAATTGGTTGATAGTGAGTCCAATATAAATTTTAGGTTTTGTCCCAATACGTTATGATATTTTAAATTAAGCTAGGTTAATTTATTTTTTATTTCTAAATATTGGACCAATAAGCTTTAGGTTTTATATTTTAACAGATATATAGAAAAATTTATATACTTCTTTGTAAAAAATATATTTCCTGAAAACACAGTCTCAGGCCGGGAGTCCTCTTCCCTTGTCTAGGTCGGCACTATACAACATTTTATAAGATTCAATTCTAGGTAGAATATACTTAATAATAGTGGCGTGCATAATCATTACTCTTCACATAGCTGGGCGATCATTTTTAAACTTAGTGAACATGTTATATGATGTCTTGTAATGTTTCTATGCAAATGGAAATTTACTAATATGATTCACAAAAATGATGTTATAATAAGATAATGTTTTTGGTCGGACTGGGGGAATTGCCAAAACAATGTAAGTGGTTTAAAATTTTTTATTATGATTTGGGTGTAGTACTCTGTTGGCTATCCGAAAGAGGTAGGCAATGTCTAGAATAAGAGAGCTTGGATATATGGTTGGGTAATGGGAGTTCCTTTTGCCGAAAATTTCCCAAGATTATATGCGTCAAACTTCAATAAACAATGTTTTGTTAGTCAACGGGTGGATGATCTTCCATGGATGATATAGAAACTGAGAAATTATTTAATTTAGTGCCGCTAGTAGACCAGTTCACATTGGGTGGGCTTCCTGATACGTAGTTTTAGATGTTTAATTGAGGAGATGGCGCAATTTATAGTTAAGGGTATTTGAAAGGTGATTGATGATTTCATCCTCCCGATAGTGATTCGGAAGACTACCTGGTTTAGATTTCTTCCTAGAAAAGTAGATATTTCTGTGTGGCAGGTGTTGATCAATAGGCTTCCAACTAGATGTCCCGAATGTGTTGTGTTCATTATTTAATGACTTTGAGGAGACTAATGAGCATGGTTTTTGGGGGCTTGTCCGGTTGATACTTGGATTTGGAGACATATCGTGTTGGAAGCTTTGAATGTTCAAAACTACAAAAAAGATTTGACGTGGTCGATTATTCTTGCCACCTTGTTGGAAGCCTTAATGATATTATGCACTTTTCGTTCACGTTGTATAGTCATAGGAACCCGAAAAGCAAAATTTCTCAAGTCAAGTGATTTAAAAATCCCCTATTATACATATAAGTTTTTATTTGTCCTACGGTCTTGCTGGGGTTGTCTTTATAATATCACGCCTTTCGAAAAAAAATATATAAATAAATATTAAGATTGTGTTTTATTCTATCCGTCAACATGTATAGCTTGGTGCATTACTGGGATTAGTATCCTAACAAACCTCATGGAAGAGGAAAACGACAATAGTACAGGGGAGAGAGCCCTTGCGAGCGTTGTGGCGCATATACACGGAAAGCTGCACGATGCCTATGACGCGGTACCACTAAACCAAATCGAACTCGAAGGAATCAAATACTGAGACTTATCCTTTTTGTAGGGTCAAAGAAGATTGACAAGCCAGTTCTAAACCTTAGTCTTATATCTTCTTCTACATTTTGACAAACTGCTGAAGTAACAGATATGCAAAAGTTCTAAAGAGTAAAAGCATCAGATGTTCTGAAGATAAACCAGACAAATATCTGAAGAACAAACTACTAAAGGAAAACTTCTCAAGATCTTTTAATGTATCAGAACTTGTATTAACCTGACCTTAAACTCAACAGTTTAGTATTATATTAGTTTTGTTAAAGTCGTTGTTCAAGTTTCGATAAACTACAACCTGTTGTAGAAATATCTTTTCATTACTTTAAACTTTTGATTTACTTAGTCTGTAGGTTATCTCTTCTATAAATAGAGGGATTACTCCCCCTATTTATGCACGCAGTTCAATCACTCTTCAATCTGATAGACATGAACATTTTCCTTCATATTATTTTGCAGTTAACCATTTCACATATAGTTGAGAATCATTCTGTATTTACTGTTTTATTCATTTACTATTGATTCTCATCTTTAACTTCATAGTTCATTGATTGAGGGGGAGTTATAACTCCTGTTAAAAAGTATTGCTTTAACTTGAACACTTTAATATTGTGTTGTGCAATTTACTTTGATATGTTTATAACACACAAGTGTTCATAAGTAAGAAACTGCTAAAAACTGAGCCACTGATCCAACAATTGGTATCAGAGCACTGGTTTATCTGATCACATATCAATCTAACAAATTGAGAATCAGACACAGGCTCTTATTGATATTCAATAAAGGATAAAAGTTCATTTTTCATTACTTTTACATCCATCACTTTGAGAAAAGCTTGACAAATCAAAATTCTTAAAAATGGATCCTCATAATACTGGATCTGCCACAAAACCTGCTATGCTGGTTAGAAATGAGTATAATATCTGGCAGAAAAGATTGGCACATATTCTGTCACAGACCAACACTGGTTGTTGGAGATCTGTCATGTATGGACCTCACAAACCAGTAAATGTAAATCGTGAAACTATGAAAGAAATTCCAACAGAGCCAAAAGAATATAATAATGATGATTTCCTAAAACTTCAACTTGATGCTAAGGCATTCTCTATGTTGACAATGGCTCTCCCAAATGATATCTACTCTGTACTATTACATTGTGAAAGTGCCAAAGAGCTTTGGGACTGCCTAAAAGAACAATTTGGAGGAACTGAACAGGTGATTGCCAACACTAGAGAAATTCTTGCTCAACAATATGAAACATTTACTTACATTAATGGAGAAACTTTGACAAAACAATTTGAAAGATTTTCCTCATTAATCTCCGAGTTAAAGTTAAATGGTCAGACTTATACAACAGTATCTGTACTTCATAGATTTTTATGGTCTTTACCAGAAAAATGGGAAACTTACCCAATAATTCTTAGATCTTGACCAGAACTTAACTCCGTCATTCTTACAAAAATACATGGGAGATTGTTAACTTTTGAAAGAGAAATAAATCAAAAGAAAAAGTTACAAAATTCTAGCAAAACTGTTGATGACTTTGTTCCAGGTAGTACATCACTTTTAGGACAGGACTCACCTTCTTGTCCAAATGATTTTGGATCTTTTGACCACATTGACATAACCACTGGGATCTCATCAGAAAGGTCATATCCAGGTTATGACAATGAAGAAAACAGTCAAACTACTAATAACATGTGTTTTATAATGGACATACTACATCAACTGGCCATGTTAAGCATAAAAACAAATAAATTTTATAAACGGTCAGGAAGGAAATTTCCAGAACTGTACAGTTCTACAAAAGTTGGTTTTGACAAATCTAAACTTAGATGTCATAAGTGTCACAAGTTGCGACACTTTGCTAGAGAGTGTAGAAGCTCTACTTTAACCAACCACAGTCTGGAAATCAGTTTAACTCCACTTATAATAGGAATAATGGAACTCAAGGGAGACTCATTTTGTACAGGCACAAGCTCCACAAATTCAATATGTGCCTCAAATACAATATGTTTAGATGCCTGCTCAACAACAGGGCCAACAACAAACATCTCCCATTCCAACTGCTCAACATCCTCCAGAAACTCAACAACCCTCTCAACAAAGTCTCTTTACATCAGGGTATGTTGATTGGAGCAGTCTTCCTTTTGACACATTCGAATGCAGTCCAGATGTAGACAACAAAGTCTATAACATCAACTGGGGAGAACCTGATAATGGTAGAAATAATTTTGCCTTAATGGAATTTGAAGGATGCACCTCCAAATCTGCCTTGTCTCAGGTATCAAAAGAATCTTTGTTAAAACTTTGCTCAAATTCTTGCAAAGAATCTTTTGCTCTCATAAGAGAGACCAATGTGCATCTACATGGCATAGCAAATGACTTTGAAAGAAAATATACTCAGATAAAGTATGATTTAGAAAGAAAACTTGCTGCAAAATCTAAAGAAATTTTTAAATTAACAAATAATGCCATTGAAACTCAAGCACAAATTAAAATCATGATAGATGTAAGACCCTCAAATCAGACGGGTCAAACAGTTGGAATTCAAAGACTAAAACCATAATTAATACTTAAGAGGTCTTATCTTATTATCAGAAAACACGCAGCGGAAAGTAAATGGTTTAAGTTATTCAAACATGAAATTCCCCAAAACGGGTCAAAGCATATTTGTAAAACAAAAACGATAAGTTTAGAAAAGAGTTTTCTAGCAATAAAGCAGTCTCTTCTTATTCGAAATGTCAACCGCCTCTGTGTAGTCCTGCAGCATGCCAAGGCATCCCTTTTATTCTTCAAATACATGAAATCAATCTAACGTGTATGCAAAAGTCAGCTACGCTGAGTGAGTTCAAGTTTTATTAATTTATATAAACAAGTAGTTTGTCAATTTAAGAATTAACAAAATACCTCAACCTCAGAGTTAACAATAAGCACAAACCGCCAATTTGTTCCCTAAGCAAAAATGTAAAGTCTAGAATAAGCGCAATCCGCCTACTTAACATAAGACTTCAATTTCCAACTATAATAAGCGCATTCCGCTAATCAACACAAAGTACAATCAAGTCTATTTAACTCAACCAAGTCTAGAGATCAAAGCAGGCATCTCCCACTTCTGTCATGGCTCAGTTTATAATAACCCATACAACATGAACCATGTAACAACCATGACTCAAAACTAACACCATAAATCAGAGCAGGCCTATCCCACTTCCAATAACACATATAACTCAAGCTATAAAATGTCACATATAACTCAAGCCAAAAAATATTTATAACTTCATAAAAATAATCATACTGGTTTAGCATGCACGTCAGCCCAAAATATTTAGAAAAATAATAACTAAAAGAGTGGGCTCAAGAACTCACCGGTTGTGAAGCTTCTAAGTCCCCACGCTAACTACTTCGAACCGCGACTCATCTTGTACCAAATATGTAACCAAGTCCCCACCGTAAAGGAAAAAAACCAATGATCTCCATGCACTCACTAATGCACGTAACATCACCACTACTTCATAAACCTCTTAATCCTCATGTTATTGCTTTGATGCCATCTCCTTCCTGTGTAGAACACCCACACAACTTCAATTAAATGTGACACACACAAGTAACATCACGACAACATGAGCAACATATTTCAACTCCCCATGCACAATACCATATTCTTCATCAAAACCTCTACTCAACATGCATGACCTATCTTTCTTTTTTCTTGAAATCTTAAGCACCAATCCGGTATCTTCATAAACGGAATTCAAACGAACCACGCGAGACCATGCCATACAACCACCATCGTCTTCTAACTCAGCCTACAACACCACCGCAAACCATCTTACTCCCGGGACCAAACCATAACGGCTTCAAGTCGTCATGACGACGACCACCGAACGTAACATGACCATGCGCACGGACACCATTGCAACTACTAGAGTCATTAACAAACACCACTTTCACCGCACCCGGAACCAAATCCAAGACAACACCCATATGAAACAAATAAGAGCTCATAATAAATGAAAACAAATATCACCTTGCCACGAGAAGAATCGGTTAGTCCTCTGAGTAACCGAACTCGAATCCGTTCTCTTGCTTCACCTTGTCGCCTGCCTCTTCGTCTTGATCCCTCTTTCTCTCGTTGATGTTCTATAGCCGCAAGAAGTATAAGAATCTAGGGTTTCTTTCTTTTGAATGAGTTTAAAAACTCATAATTTACATAAGGGCCCTCAAGCTTTCATTTGGTGATGACTTGCTCCCAAAGTTAAGTTGAAACATCTTTCAATAATGACACTTGGGTCTCTCCAGTATTTTTAAGCCATTCTATATGTGAAACCCATTTATCGGTTCATAAATAGCATTAGACACACGAATATCCATCAACTAAACTACTTGAAAAGAACCAGGTATTAGTTTTTTGTCTAAAATATACTGGCGAATTTTCAGGATGTTACAAGTCTACCCTTCTTATAATAGGATTCGTCCTCGAATCCTCTTGGATAGGGAACCACCGAACATGATGTTTATGGATAACCTGTTTAGAATATATTAACTAGAGGTACAGATGAATAGCCTTCTACTGCTATTCCAGTCCACTTACTTCTACACAAGACAGAACATTCATTTGATCATTTTAGGTTACAACTCAGAACATAAAAGTAACATTCATGACACAAAACCAATACTATAGATCAGAGCAGGCATATCCCACTTCTATCATAGCCTAGTTTAGTCTGGTAGTCGCCAAACACAGCAACTTCTCATATGGTGGCACCCCAATAGTGTCGTGCTGGCTATTGTTATATGAAAACTCCGCCAAGAGTAGGTGATAATCCCAGCTAGTGCCGAAATCAATAATGCATTCCTGAAGCACAATCTTCGAGTGTTTTGATTGTTCTTTTCGATTAACCATTCGTCTGCGGCTGATACGCGGTGCTGATGTGTAACCTAGTACCCATTCACATAGAACGAGTGTCTCTATCGGAAACAATAGACACTTGCACACTGTGTCTCGATACAATCTCCCAAAGGAACAATTCTGCCAGCCTTTCGGTGTTAAGGGTCCCCCGTATCGGCAAGAAGCGAGCATTCTTTATCAACCTATCCACCACCACCCAAATGGGTGTCAACCCCTTGGGCGTACAGGGTAGCTTAGTGATGAAATACATAGTATGATGCTCCCACTTCCATTCTGGTACCTCCAAAGGTGGATTTTTTTCCAAACGGTTTCTGATGTTCTACTTTAACCTTAAAACAAGACAAACACCCACTCACATAAGTTGCTACCTCATACTTCATAGTCGACCACCAATGGTTCTTCATAAGATCTTGGTACATCTTGTTGCCCCCGAATGATTAGAATAGCGGGTTTCGGGTGCCCCCTCCATGTTTTATCACTAAACCCACCATATCAAGATATCAACATCGGACATTTTATGGACATAACCCTATCTCCATTGCTTTCCAAAAGTCCTTGATGCCCCCACATACGCTCCGTCATGATCCATTCCACATGTAAGGCTTCATTCTGAACACAATAGATCTGCTTAACTATATCCAGTTTCAAACTAAGCTGAAAAGACTTCACCCAAATGGGTTTAGGCCTCTCCTTTTGGCTCAACGTGTCTGCCTTCGCATTAGTCCTTTCAGGGTGATACAAAATCTCCACATCATAGTTGTTGATTAATTCCAACCACATGCACTGCCTTATGTTAAGGTCCTTCCGCTCAAGAAGTATTTCAACTCTTATGGTTGGTATAGATGATACAAGGAACCCATATAAGTAATGTCCCCATAGTTTAAGCGTAAAAACAACGGCTGCTAACTCCACATCATGAGTCGGGTAATTAATTTCGTGGGCTTTCAGCTGGCGTGAGGCATAAGCTATTAACTTACCGCGCTACATAAGTACACCCCCGAGACCCCAAGTGACGCTTCCAAATAAACCACTAGATCCTCCGTCTAATCTGGCAAGACTATGATAGGTGCATGTGTCAAACTTGTAAGACCCGCAAATCCGGTGTCAAACTTTACTTTAGTTCAAGAAACGCGTTCTCTTGGTCCGAGTCCCAAACAAAACTCACCTCATTCTTAGTCAGCATAGTCATTGAGCTACTTGGAGAAATCATGTATGAACCTCCGATAAGAACCGGCCAAACCCAAGAAGCTATGAATCTCAAACGGTGATTTTGGTGTCACCCAGTTCATCACTACATTCACACCCGATTCATCAAACCCATGAATGCCGCGGGCGAGTTAGTTAAACCAATGGACATCACCAAAAACTCGTAATGCCCATAACGAGTACCAAAAGCAGTCTTCGGTACATCTTGCTCTCGTATTTTCAGCTGATGGTAACCCGATCTAAGATCAATCTTCGAGAACCAACTAGCTCCTTGGAGCTGATCAAACAAGTCACCGATCCTTGGTAATGGATACCTATGCTTCACAGTCAACTTATTTTGTTGCCTGTAATCGATACACATTCGCATGCTGCCATCCTTCTTTTTAATGAACACAACCAGCGCACTCCAAGGTGAGATACTCGTTCTAATAAACCCTTTCTCGAGCAAATCCTCCAATTGAGATGAGTGTTCATTCATTTATGTAGGTGCGAGTCGGTAAGGTGCCTTGGCAACAGGTTTAGCTCCCGGCATGAGGTCTATCTGGAATACAACCTCATGGTCCAGTGGCAACTCTATCAAATCATCAGGAAGTACATCCGGGTAACCCTGCACTACGGGGACATCCCCTAGCATAGGGACATCAGCCCTAACATCCAAGACTTGCGCCAAATATGCCTTACACCTGCGCTACAACATTTTCCCCACCTTAAGCATAGAAACAACCCGAGGTAATGAGCAACTATCATCCCTATGAACAATAATACAAATCCCATCAGAAGCTGTAAGTCGCACGAGTCTCTGCCCGCACACAATGTTGAGCATCCACGATAGCTAGCCAGTCCATCCCAAGAATAACATCAAAGCAACTCAATGACATTAAGTATAAGAGGGTAGGAAGACTATGGCCCGATAACTAGATTCGACAACTATCTACAGCCTTGGTCACAGGGAGTGAATTTCCTACCGCAACCTCGTCTTCGATTAAGTGTCTAGTATCCTTGGGATCTTATCTAACCCAATACAAAAGGTGATAGACACAACCCATACTAAACATTCACGACAAAGTCGTCACATGATTAGTCACCAGACATATTCAGGATGTGTAATGTAAGGGTAAACTTCTAATAACGTTGATCAGGTGTTATTAGCTTTTTACTTTACTTTAGTCACCCTAAACACAACATGTTATGATCACATTAACAATTCTGCCTACACATTAACATTTAACCATCACAAATACGCATAGCGTTTATCTATTAAACATTAAAGGTTTACAATTAACCATCGAAGAAGGGAATTCTACCCTACCTCAAAACACAAGAGCATAACCCCCTTATTAATTATTGCCCTTAAGCACTCAATAAGAGCCATCAGAACATACTTAAACAAATATAGGTATTGGGTTTCCGTCTGACACTTTATGTATCTAAGTGTTCAACAAGAAGCATTCCAACCTACATATCGTGTATTATACACTACATAATAAAGTTCCCATGCTACATCGAAATGTAAGGGCACTAACCGCCCATTTATGACTTCATGCTATTAAGCATCCAATGAAGTATATAAATATATATATATATATACATACATCAAGACTAAGGATTACCTCTTGGCGTGCAGCTACCCAGCAGTTGACATTTCTTGGTAACAGTTTGGTCCCATAACAGTTTCGAGTTCAAGCACAAACTGCTCGAATCCCTCGAACACTTCGCTGATACCAACTTGTAAGACCCTCAAATCAGACGGGTCAAAGAGTTGGAATTCAAAGACTAAACCATAACTAATACTTAAGAGGTCTTATTTTATTATCAGAAAACACGCAGCGGAAAGTAAATGGTTTATGTTATTCAAACAAGAAATTTCCCAAAACGGGTCAAAACATATTTGTATATCAAAAACGATAAGTTTAGAAAAGAGTTTTCTAGCAATAAAGTAGACTCTTCTTATTCAAAATGTTAACCGCCTCTGAGTAGTCCTGCAGCATGCCAAGGCATCCCTTTTATTCTTCAAATACCTGAAATCAATCTAACGTGTATGCAAAAGTCAGCTACGCTGAGTGAGTTCAAGTTTTATTAATTTATATAAACAAGTAGTTTGTCAATTTAAGAATTAACAAAATACCTCAACCTCAGAGTTAACAATAAGCGCAAACCGCCAATTAGTTCCCTAAGCAAAAACGTAAAGTCTATAATAAGTGCAATCCGCCAACTTAACATAAGACTTTAATTTCCAACTGTAATAAGCGCATTCCGCTTATCAACACAAAGTACAATCAAGTCTATTTAACTCAACCAAGTTTAGAGATCAAAGCATGCATCTCCCACTTCTGTCATGGGTCAGTGTATAATAACCAATACAACATGAACAACGTAACAACCATGAAACAAAACTAACACCATAAATCAGAGCAGGCCTATCCCACTTCTAATAACACATATAACTCAAGCCATAAAATAACACATTAGGCGCATTTCGGCATCTTACGTTTCACGTGCTAAAATAATATGTACGAGTTAATATAGATTTCGTTCGTACACAAAAATATTTATAACTTCATCAAAATAATCATACTGATTTAGCATGCACGTCAGCCCAAAATATTTATAAAAATAATAACTAAAAGAGTGGGCTCAAGAACTCACCGGTTATGAAGCTTCTAAGTCCACGCGCTAACTACTTCGAACCGCGACTCATCTTGTACCAAATATGTAACCAACTCCCCACCATAAAGGAAAAAAACCAATGATCTCCATGCACTCACTAATGCACGTAACATCACCACAACTTCATCAACCTCTTAATCCTCATGTTATTGCTTTGATGCCATCTCCTTCCTGTGTAGAACACCCACACAACTTCAATTAAATGTTACACACATAAGAAACATCACGACAACATGAGCAGCATATTTCAACTCCCCATGCACAATACCATATTCTTCATGAAAACCTCTACTCAACATGCATGACCTATCTTTCATTTTTCTTGAAATCATAAGCACCAATCCGGTATCTTCATAAACGGAATTCAAACGAACCACGCGAGACCATCCCATACAACCACCATCGTCTTCTAACTCGGCCTACAACACCACCGCAAACCATCTCACTCCCGGGACCAAACCATAACGGCTTCAAGTCGTCGTGACGACTACCACCGAACGTAACATGACCATGCGCACTGACACCATTGCAACTACTAGAGTCATTAACAAACACCACCTTCACCGCACCCGGAACCAAATCCAAGACAACACCCATATGAAACAAATAAGAGCTCATAAGAAACGAAAACAAATATCACCTTGCCACGAGAAGAATTGGTTAGTCCTCTGAGTAACCGAACTCGAATCCGTTCTCTTGCTTCACCTTGTCACCTGCCTCTTCGTCTTGATCCCTCTTTCTCTCGTTGATGTTCTATAGCTGCAAGAAGTATAAGAATCTAGGGTTTCTTTCTTTTGAATGAGTTTAAAAACTCATAATTTACATAAGGGCCCTCAAGCATTCATTTGGTGATGACTTGCTCCCAAAGTTAAGTTGAAACATCTTTCAATAATGACACTTGGGTCCCTCCAGTATTTTTAAGCCATTCTATATGTGAAACCCGTTTATCGGTTCATAATTATCATCAGACACATCAATATACATCAACTAAACTACTTGAAAATAACCGGGTATTAGTTTTTTGTCTAAAATGTCATAAAAGAGCTTGCTGACACCAAGGTTGTTTGTGAAAAATGTGCTAAGTCATGTAGAGGTTACCAAATGCTGCTTAACAAACAAACTACATCAAATGTTAAGTTTGGCATAGGGTACCACTATACTGAAACACCAACTTATTTTACTCCCAAAACTGTTGATGATGGGAGTTTAATAATTGTAAATCAAACATCCAATATGAAAGAATGCACATCCTTTCATCAAAACTTTCTTAAAATTGAAAAAGAAAGTCTTGCAGAAGTTTAATATACTGACTTTAAGGCACCAGCAGTTTCATCTACATCAGGAGTTGAGAACCTAAAAACCACTGATGATTTAACTTATATCTCTAAAATTGTCAGTAATTTACCTTCTACATCTCATGATGAATTTAAAAAGAAGGAGAAGGCAAGGGAATGTGAGATTTGTGGTCTGTTTAACCACAAAACGGAATTTTGTAGATACAGAAAAGGAAATCAGTACAACAAGAAAATCTTACAACTAGTTGTGTGTAAACAAATCAAACAAGATTTTGAGAAAACTTTTTGTCCCAATAAACAACCATGTAACACTTTTTCTCAGAAAAAGACTAAATCTCAACAAAGGCATTTTCTCAAAATTCTTCTTCAATAGTTGACCCTAAATCTTCAGCAATCTCACAAACTACTGAGATTGAAAACCTCACAAATCTGGTAATACTATTGATGACCAAACTTGATGATGACCCTCAAAAGGAGTACACCATTGGAATAAATGACAAATCCATTGCCAAAAAGACATGGATTTATAAAAATGGTCCAAAACAAACTGTTCCTCTTCTCAAGAGAAAACCCAAAGCCAAATTGGCTTGGGTTGAAAAATATAACTAATTTGCTATATGGTGCAGAGGGTCTCCAGAGGTTTGAATAGCATTTGATATGTTGATAGTGGAGGCTCAATGCACATGACAGGATGAAGATACCTGATAAGCAATTTTATCAGTCAAAGAGATGGATCTGTGTCCTTTGGGAACAATGCCAAGGGATATGTGCTAGGACATGGCCATGTATCCTCTGGTAAAATAAAGTTTTACAAGGTGAATCTGGTTGAAAACTTGGAATACAACTTTTTGAGCGTATCTCAAATGTGTGACAAGGGATATTCTTCCTTTTTCACAAAAACATCATGCAATATCATATCACCAGAAGGCCAAAAGTTGATAGAGAAGATTATTGAAGATCATACTTTGCTGATAGCCAAAAGATGTGGCAATGTCAATGCTGTGGACATTGAAAAAGAAAAAGTATTAAACAACACTACTTGTTTCTTCTCAAGAGCATCAACATCTGAAACTGATCTCTGGCATAGGAGACTTGGCCATGTGAACTTTAAAACCATAAATAAAGTCACAAAAATGAGCTTGGTCAGATGTAACGTTTGCGCGTTTTTTTAATTTTATCGTAATTTCATTTTAGTTCTGATATTACGATCTTTTGGAATTTCAAGTAAAACTTATGTTGCATTATTCGTTAAATCTTAGTTGTATATGTTTTATTATTGTTAGGACAAAAAGGATTGAGGAAACCACTTTTTCAAACCTTAGTCTAATTCATACTTCTGTAAATTATTCTAAGTATAGAACTACTGAAGAAAGAAGACTAAAGTATTGAAGAAGGATTCAACAAGTACTGAAGAAGATAGATCAGAAGTTATTAAGTCAAACCAGACAAGTCTACTGAAGAACTACTGAAGACAAACTACTCATCAGTAGTTTGTCATTCATCAGCACTTGTAATAGAATCTTTCCACTGCCCTTATGTTTTAGTAGTTTAATTGCTTATTATTACTTTATCTTTTTGTACAAGTTCCAAGAATGCAACTTGTTGCAGACTTGCTTTTTGGCAAGATTCATGTATTTGTAAGTCTATAAATAGATGGGTTCATCCCTCTGTTTTAGACATTGATTTTAATTGAAACTGAAATCCTTCAAAGCTTATTATTGTTATTTCCATTTCATTTAATGAGAATCTGTTTTAGTATTTATTGTCATTCACATTCAATACTTAGATTCTCATTAAACTTGTCTTTAGTTTTCAAACATCCAGGGGAGTAATAACTCCTATTGATAGTGTAACTTTACATACTTATTCCGCTGTGCAAATCTGATTGAACTTGCTAAACACATAAGTGTTCACTAGCAAGCAAAACATCAAGAGCATTACTGATCCAACAATTGGTATCAGAGCACTGGGTTATCTGATCACATATCAATCTAACACATTGAGAATCAGACACAGGCTCTCATTGAAATTCAATTAGGGATTAAAAGTTCACATTTTCAACATCCATCACTTTAAGAGATATTTGAAAAATCAATACTCTTTAAAATGGATCCACATAATACTGGTTCTGCCAATAAACCTGCTATGCTAGTTAGAAATGAATACAATATCTGGCAAAGGAGAATGGCACATACTTTATCTCAGATCAACACCGGTTGCTGGAAATCTGTGATATATGATCCTCACAAACCAGTAAACATTAATCTTGAAACTAATGTTGAAATACCAAAAGACCCAACGGACTATACAGAAGATGATTTCCTAAAACTTGAGCTTGATGCTAAAGCTTTCTCTATGTTGGCAATGGCACTCCCAAATGAAATCTACTCTGGACTATTACATTGTGATAGTGCCAAAGAGCTTTGGGACTGCCTAAAAGAACAGTTTGGAGGAACTGAACAGGTGATTGCCAACACTAGAGAAATCCTGACTCAACAATATGAAACATTTGCTCATATAAATGACGAAACTTTAACCCAACAATTTGAAAGATTCTCCTCATTAATATCTGAGCTAAAATTAAATGGTCAGACCTATACAACTGTATCTATGCTTCAGAGATTTTTAAGGTTTTTACCTGAAAAATGGGAAACATATCTATAGTTCCCAGATCTTCACCAGACTTTAGCTCCCTCACTCTTACAAAATTACATGGGAGATTGCTAACTTTTGAAAGAGAAATCGATCAAAAGAAGAAATTGCAAAGTTCTGGTAAAACTGCTGATGACTATCTACCAGGTAGTACAGCACTATTGTGACAAGACTCACCTACTTGTTCAAATAGTTTTGGATCTTTTGATCACATTGACATAACTGCTGAGATCTCATCTGAAAGATCATTCCTAGGTTATGACAATGATGAATATAGTGAAACTGCTGATAACATGTGTTTTGTCATGGATGATTTTAAAGATTTTAGCAGTGATGACTTAGAAGAAATGGACATCTTACATCAACTGGCCATGTTAAGTATAAAAACAAAATATTTTTATAAAAGGTCAGGAAGGAAATTTCCAGGACTAAACAGTTCTACAAAAATTGGTTTTGACAAATCTAAGCTTAGATGTCATAAGTGTCAGAAGTTGGGGCACTTTGCTAGAGAGTGTAGAAGCTCTAGCTACAACCAATCTCAGTATGGAAATCAGTTTAACCCTAGTTTTAATAGGAATAATGGAACATAGGGAAGTGCACATTTTTACAGGCACAAACTCCACAAATCCAATATGTGCCACAAGTACAATATGTACAGATGCCTGCTCAATAGATGCAGAGCCAACAATCAATCCCTTCCATTCCAGCTGCTCAACAACCTCCACAGACTCAGCAACCCTCACAACAAAGTTTGTTCACCTCAGGGTATGTTGACTGGGGAAGTCTTCCTTTTGACACTACTGAGTGCAATCCTGATGCAGACAACAAAATGTTTGACATCAACTGGGGAGAACCTGACAATGGCAGAAAGAATTTTGCCTTAATCGCATTTGAGGGCTGCACCTCAAAATCTGCCCTGTCTCATGTATTAAAAGAATCTTTAACAAAACTTTGTCCAACTTCATGTAAAGAAACTTTTGCTCTCATAAGAGAGACCAATGTGCATTTACAAGGCAAAGCAAATGAATCTAAGAGAAAATTTACTCAGATGAAATGTGATTTAGAAAGAAAACTTGCTGCAAAGGAAAAAGAAAATTCTAAATTGACTAACAATGCTATTGAAACCCAAGCAAAACTTAAAATCATGATAGAAGACCTAAGAAATGTTAGACAAGAGCTTGCTGACACCAAGGTCACTTGTGAAAAATGGGTAGAATCGTGTAAAGGGTACCAACTGCTGCTTAACAAACAGAGTGCATCAAATGTTAGGTTTGGCATATGGTACAATCACACTGAAACACCAACTGATTTTTCCTCCAAAACTACTAAAGATGGGAGAAAAATTGTTTCAGATGAAACTTCTGAAGAGAAAGAATGCAAATCTTTTCATGAAAACTTTCTAAAAACTCACAAAGAAAGTTCTTCAGAAGTACTGACTCTGACTTTAAGCCATCAGTAGTTTCATCTACATCAGGAGTTGAGAACTTGAAAACTACTGATGACCTAAAACAAATCAAAACAGTCAGAAATTTGCCTTCAAACGAAAAATAAAAGGCAAAAGAATGTGAAATTTGGGGTTTGTTTAACCAAAAGACAGAATTTTGTAGATACAGAAAAGGAATTCAGTATAACAAGAAAATTTCACAACTGGTTGTGGGAAAACAACTCAAGAAAGATTTTGAAGAAACTTTTTCTCCCAAGAAACAACAACCAGTCAACACCATTTCTCAGAAAAAGATGAAATCTCAACAACAGTCTTTTTCTCAAAAATCGCTTTCAGTAGTTAGACCTACATCATCAGCAGTTTAACAAACTTCTAAGATTAAAGATCTCATGTATATGGTACAACTACTGATGACCAAGGTTGATGGTGGTCCTCAAAAGGATACCACCATTGCTCTTAATGAAAAATTCATTGTCAAAAAGACATGGATTCCTCAACCTGGTCAAGAACAAACTGTTAATGTTCTCAAGAGCAAACCCAAAGGCAAACTGGCTTGGGAACCCAAATCTAACTAATTTCCTACTTTGTGTAGAGGTTCTCCAGAGGCTTAAATAGCATTTGGTATGTTGACAGTGGAGGCTCAATGTACATGACAGGATGCAGATACCTGATAAACAACTTTATCAGTCAAAGAGAAGGATCTGTATCCTTTGGGAACAATGCTAAGGAATATGTGCTAGGACATGGCAATGTCTCTTCTGGAAAAATACAGTTTGACAAGGTCAATCTGGTTGAAAACCTTGGTACAACTTGCTGAGTGTGTCACAAATGTGTGATAATGGATATTCCTCCTTTTTCACAAAGACAGCATGCAAGATTATATCACCAGAAGGCCAGAAGTTGATAGAGAATATCAATGAAGATCATACTTTGTTGATAGCCAAAAGATGTGGCAATGTCTATGCAGTGGACATTGAAAAGGACAAAATACTGAACAACACTGTCTGTTTCTTCTCAAAGGCATCAACTTCAGTGACTGATCTCTGGCACAGGAGACTTGGCCATGTGAACTTTAAAACCATAAATAAAGTCACAAAAATGGGCTTGGTCAGAGGTCTACCCTTGAAAGTATATTAGTGTCAAGAACACTGTGTATCTTGTTTAAAGTGAAAGCATCCTAAGTCCTCCTATAAGTCTATTGAAGAATAAAAAACAACTGCATGTCTTCAACTACTCCATATGGACTTGTTTGGGCCAGAAAAAGATGTGGCAATGTCAATGCAGTGGACATTGAAAAAGAAAAAGTATTGAACAACACTACTTGTTTCTTCTCAAGAGCATCAACTTCTGAAACTGATCTCTGGCATAGGAGACTTGGCCATGTGAACTTTAAAACCATAAATAAAGTCACAAAAATGACCTTGGTCAGATGTAACATTTGCGCGTTTTTTACTTTTATCGTAATTTCATTTTAGTTCTGATATTACGATCTTTTGGAATTTCAAATAAAACTTATGTTGCATTATTTGTTAAATCTTTTTTTTAGTATTTCATTATTCATATGTATTTATCAATATATATATATATATATATATATGGTATAATCTTATAATATTCCTAGTAAATTCATTTTTAGTCCAAAAATTATGAAAATTTAGGGGAAATATCTTGACACCTTAAAGAAATTATCATATTTTTATTTTTTGAAAAACAAAATATTTTCCTATATTTCTTGATTTAATTGATTTTAATCATAATTAAATGATTAAAAATTCATTTTAATTGATTTTAACCTCAAATTTTCTGGAGATTTATTTTTATGTATAATAAACTGAAATAAAATGTAATTTCTCAGAAAATGATTATTTTTGTTATTTTTACTATTTTTAATCATTAAAACACTATTTAAACTCATTAATTATGTTTTAAATACAAATAAATTGAAAGAAACTATGGAAATATTATTTTCAGTATTTCACATCATAATATAGTTATTTTTCATAAAAATATCATTTTTGGATCATATCTCTTATTATTTATTCTATTTATATTTAAATTAGATACAATAAATTGTTTAATTAAATACAAATCATAAAATCTTTTTCGTGGATGTCACACCCTCAAATTTCCACATGCGGGGTTTTACCGCGAGGCGCGTGACATACCAGGATCCAAGTCAACGGTCACAACAAACGACATCTATATGATAAGAAAACAACGTAAACTACCATTGAGTTCCAAAACCGTTCTAACACAGCGGAAGCAAAATGTATTATTACAACTTAAAAGTAAAACTCAAAGTCTGAAATGTTTAACAAAACATGCATATGATCCCTAGACGCCGTGAGACTCCGTGCGCCTATACTCAATGCTGCTACCTTAGCGACCTGAGAAAACATGCCAAAAAGACGTCAACATATAATGCTGGTGAGTTCACAGGTTTTAAGTTCGTAAACGTTTTCATGTGTAAAGCAATTCCTCATAAAGTGCCAAGTGTGCAAAAGTTCCAAGTAAATAACAAACGTTCCCTTACTACTACGACTGTGTTGCTAAAACCATTACGGACAAACGTTGCTCGAGTTGCTGCCCATGTTCGAAGTGTCAAGTGTCAAGTAGAGACAATATGCACCCGCCCGGCTCCCAGCCGTCAGGTGGGGTTCGTCACGCCCGATAGATCTATCCACATTTCCCCCGTTGTGCCCCGCACATTCATGGTTTCAATAGGGACTTAGGTTTCGTCGTATAGTAAATAAGTGCCAAGCGCCAAGTGCCAAATGCCAAGTGTCAATGTTTAAAAGTGTCAAGTGCTAATGTTTAAATATGCCAAATGACAATGTTTAAAAGTGTCAAATGCCAATGTTAAATATGCCAAGTGCCAAACGTGTCACGTTTCTTAAAAGAGTCACATTCCCAAAAGGCGTCATGTTTTCAAAAGCGTTGCGTTTCAAAAGCGTTATGTTTCATAAGCGTTGCGTTTCAAAACATAAACGTTGTATTTGTTAAAACGTGTGGCATGCTTCTCCCCCGAGAGAAAAGTGTATAAAAGAGGGGCCGTGAAACTCACCTTAGAGTGCGTCTTCTGATAATTAGAAATCCAACACGTGTATGATAATCCCAACTAGTGACAACCTATCAATGAGTTTACATAAGTGTGATGACTACTAACCCGAAGGCTAACTAGTCCCCGATTGTCCAGATCTTGACTACGTGTGTTAAAAAGTGTGTTTAAACGTTAACCGGACATCCCAGACCGACCCGACATCCCGTTGGTGACCCATTACATCAATTAGTTATGCACATAAGTTTAACACATAAGTTTCAAGCATAAAACACTTAGTTTGCATCAAAAATCTCATTCCGGACATCAGATGGTCGAATGTGGTTTTCCCCATTTCCACGTTCGCCCGTTTGAGCCACGTTCGCCCGTTTTCCCACGTTTTGTTCCACGTTCGCCCGTATGAGCCACGTTCGCCCGTTTTTCCCACGTTTTGTTCCACGTTCGTCCGTTTGAGCCACGTTCGCCCGTTTTTCCCACGTTTGCCCGTTTTTCCCATATTTTATTCCACGTTCGCCCATTCGAACCAATTTTATTCCACGTTCGCCCGTTCTCATCAGCATTTTATAAAATGCACCAAAACGCATCTAAACGGTCCGAAAACATCACGAAACATTACCAATCACAGCAGTCAACTATCATTAACATATTCCTACATAACCCTACCAATTTTATCCCGAAATCCGTCCGTTTTACAAGTTACCCGAAATAGAAAATTATGGAGATGTCACATCAAACGCATGCAATCTTTTCCCAATTAGGAAACTTTATGAAATCAATCAATGATCAACTTAATATACTCCGATTATCATGAACAATAAACCCGCCAATCATATCCTTATCACTATCATCATGAACAAGCCCTAGATTTAACCCAAAATCACCAAAATGTAAATAACATCATCAATAATCAATTGTAACCTATCTCAATCATAAATCATCATCAATAACAGTCCTAGATCATTGTCATAACATCTATACAGCAATCAATCATCAAACAATGCATAACATCACATAAAACACCATTAACACATGTTATTTTGTATGAAAACTCATTGTTTATGAATAGGTTTTGTTTACAAAGATATTAGGAAGGTTTTTATGCCAAAATGTGGCTTTAGCCACACATTTCCTAAAATCACTCTGCCACACTTTTGATTTAATGTGTGTCTAAAGGCCATTTCTATGATTTGAAAAACTTCCGACCCACTTTTCGCCACATATCTTAAATATTCATGTGACCATTGTATAACAGCTGAAAATCTTTAGCCACAATTGAAGAAAAAACTGTGACATTTACCAGCCACACTATAAAAAGTGTGGCCAAATGTGATCTACGGCCACAATATTTGCTTCGTGTGGCAAAAAACACAACTTTTTGAATCCTTTAGCCACACTTTGAAAAAAAATTGTGACATTTAGTAGTCACACTAGAAAAGTGTCGTCAAATGTGACCTACAACCACAATATTTGTTTGATGTTGTGGCTAAAAGCTCATGCATATGGCCATATATTATTGTGTGACCAAAGGCTAGGCAATAGCCACACTTAAAATTACAAAATTCAATGTGGCTTTACATAAACATTTGTCACACTATCATCGCTTTCTTTATTTTTGTGTGAAGGAATAATAGCAAATGTGATAGAAAAAGTATATGTGACCAATGTTAGACAATAGCCACGCGTAAACTTACAAAAATTCATGTGGCTTTATATAACTATTAGCCACACTAATACCATTGTTTATTTTTGTGTGACAAAATGATCGCAAATGTCATGGAAAATATATGTGTGACTAAACCTAGGCAATAAAAAAATTAAAAATTGTAAAATTTCAGGTGGCTTTATATAACTAAAAGCCACAACATCGCCACTTTTATTTTGTATCACGGAACAGTGGAAAATGTCATGTGCGGCTAAATGTTAAACAACAGCCATACTTAAGATTATAAAATTTCATGTGGCCATACATATTGCAGTTTCCCTCTCAAAATATCTTTCTCTTAAAATTACAAAATTTCAGTTTTCCTCCTAAAACTTCTGCTCAAAATATTTCATGCCAAAACTTCCCTCTCAAATGTACTCTCAGTTAAAATATTCCATTATATATTTAACATAAATATACATTTGTCGTTTGAAACTAGAGATAAGCTCGATGCCAGTACCTAAAATACCGGTACAAAAAAAATATCAAAAATGGGTACCGGTACCGAGAAGGCTCAGTACACTACGGTTCCGGTTAGTGGTGAGCGGTTCGTTGTTCGGACAAACGAGAACCTTGGACCTGAACCTTTTAAACATGCGTCGGTTTATACGAAATATCGGTTCCGGGTTGGGTTGGTTCCAAACCGACGGTTCTAATATAAGATCCACAAGAACCATTTGTATTTAAATTAGAATGTATAAAAACTACAATTTATAAAAACAATCCAATAGATATGTACTGTTAACGCATAAAACAAATATTACTTTTCTTTAATCTTTTCACTATTCCTTTTTGCATATTATTGTAATCGATTTCACTTTATGTTAATAAAATATTAAAAAAATACTATTTCTAAGAATAACAATGTATTTTTCATAAAATGTTTCAGCTTGATGTGAATGTATAGATGCGACATATTGTATAATATATTTATTATATCCAATTTTAAAGTAAATATTTAATTATGTTGCTCTTGACGTGAGTGTATTTATAAATGCATTTTTGATGCTTATATGGAAACTAATCACGCCCTTTTTTAATAAAATAATAATTACTATACTTAATAGTTATGATTGAGAATCCGGTTAAAAACCGAATCCACGGATTGATTACGCGAAAACAACTCGGTTTCAGACGGGAGATTCGAGACGAGACAGAAATATACGATAACAAAGTCATCACAGATTCGTATTAATTCATAAACGGTTACAGACACTATCATCAGTAGGATAAACATCTATCTCGGGGCCGGGGGAGGTCGGGCATGACCTCCCCCTTGAGAGCATTCAAAGCATAAACTTAAATCTACAAATGAAAACCAACACATGAGATTGCTATTTATAGTCCAACACCTAAACCCACATTCACCCATTTAAGAAGGTCGAACCTGCAGATTCTGCAGGTTCGCCCCTTTCAAATGGTTGAACCTAAATTTTAGGTTTTGGTCTATATTAACAAAAGCATCAGATCCATAAAATGCCCTTATGGATCACCACAATCTCATGTAATACAATACAAGACTCAACCCTGGTCTATTCGACAGTGACGTCCACAGAAAATGCATCAACAATGATGATACGAGATGATAGTAAATAATAATTATAAGTTACATTATTGGAAACTTCGTTGAAGCTAATAAATAATACTGTAAATTAAAAAAATTACATTTGTTAATATAAATATACAAAACAATTAAAATTGTGAATTTTCATTTTATTATTTTAGTAATTTTGTTTCAAACTTACGTATAAATTGTTCGTTTGTAACAAGTTTAGATTAGATGGTCAATTTTGAAGTTAATGAGTTTTTATCAAAGAATTAGGTTGACTTGTGATGAGGAGATATGAGCTCGATACTAAACCGGTACCAATAATGGAAGCAATGGTCCTAAAAATGAAAAAAATGGGTACTAGTGTAAAAAATGATTGTAATGATACAAGTGTTTAAAGTTATATAAAGCCAAACTATGAACCCGTACTGAAGCAATACCGTTACTGAAAGGATATGATAGATCACACATCTTTTAATTGTCCATATTGGGCCTTAATGGATGTGGTGGATCATATATATCTAAATGGACCATACAAGAACCATAATGAACCATAATGAATCACAACGAGCAATAGTATACCATATGTGTTAATGGACCATAATGGATAACAATGGACAATAATATACCATATGTGTATTAATGGATCTTATTGGTTCTTAATTGGTCATAGTGGACGATAATAGACCATATATGTATTAATGTAACATAATGACCAATAGTAGATCATCTATCTCTTAATAGACCGTATTGGACCTTAATGGATCACAAGGGGAAATATTAGATCATATATGTCTTAATGGACCATATTGAGCTTTCATGGAAAACAACGAGCAATATTAGACCCTATATATCATAATGGACCGTATTGGGCCTTAATGGATCACACTAGACAATAGCAATTTGTATGCGTTTAATGGACCATATTGGGCTTTAATGAATCATAAATGGCAATAGTACATCATATATGACTTAATGGGCCATATTGGGCTTCAACTAATCACAATAGACAATAGTAGAGCGTATATATGTTAATGGACCATGTTGGGCCCTATAGGATCAAAATGGGTAATAGTAGATCATATATGTTTAATGGTCCATATTAGGCCTTAATGGATCACAATGTATAATAGTAGATCGTATATCTATCAATGGACCATATTGAGCCTTAATGGAACACAACATGCAATAGTAGATCCTATATGTCTTAATGGACCATATTGGGCACTAATAGACCACAATGGCTAATAGTAGATCGTATATGTATTGATATACCATATTAGGTCTTAATGGATCACAATGGGCAATGGTAGATTATATATGTCGTAGTGAGTCATATTGGCCTTAGTAGATCACAATAGGCAGTAATATACCATAATGTCTTAATGGACTATATCGGGCCTTAATGGATAACAATGGAAGATAACATATTAAATATGTGTTAATGTACTATATTGGGTTTTAATGGATCACAATGGACAGTAATATATCGTATATGTCTTAATGGACCATATTAGGTCTTAAAGGACCATATAGGGCAATAATAGATCATATATGTTCTATGGGACCATCTTGGGCCTTAAGGGGTCACAATAGACAACTACAGATGAGCATATTGTACCAAAACTTGGAACCGAACCGGTACAAAAATTTACATACAAAAAGATTTCTGGTACCCACTTTTTGACGCTTTTTATCGCTATTTTTGGTTTGGTACAATTCGATACCGGAATTTTAATGACTTTTAAATTCAAATACCGGTACTAATATCAAGCTCTTTCAAAAGTACATCATATATGTCTTATTAGACCATCATACATGATGTAAGATGTATGTTATTATTAAACTTTGTTATTAAGAATTTTCTGGGAAATAAAATTTAAAATGGTTTTCAAAAGTTAAATTTCCCTCCCACAAAAATTCATTTCCCGCTCCCTCACACTTCTTTTATCTAAATTGATTTCCTCCCAAATCCTCACAATTCTTTTATTAAAATTTGATTTCCTCTTCATCCGAAATTCATCCTTTTCTTTTTGAACGACTTTTTAGCTTTAAAGCAGTATCCAAACCTCGATTCTAAAGATCCACAAACCGTAGATCTCAAAATTTCATCTTTTTTCAGACGCTTGAGCAATAGAAAGTACTGGATCCATAATTCTAGGTGTAGGTTTAATAACCTCGTATGTTCTTTGTCCTTCAGAACACCAAAATCATCTGCACCAAGTTCTCCCTCAACCTCATTGGTTTGTATACTTCCTATTGTTCAGACAAGATATTGATTCAATCCACAACCTTGAAAAGAGGATGACACAAGAGGTATAGTACAACGCCCCCAATTTTGAAGCACTAGACTTAAATATTAGCTCGATTTCTTTAGTTTAATATTAAGAGAGTTTCGAATGATTATACTTTCTCTGATAGGTTCCTTTTTCAAAAAGCCTGGTTGCTCTGGGCGTCGACTCATGTACCAACTCTAATGTCATTTTTACAACCGTCTCAAACCGGTATTGTGTATGCGTTCTCTGTTTTACACATATATATTATTCTGGTAGCTTCAATTGTGGTTTGTGAGTTTCTCATATAGTTTCTTTGTTGTTTAAAATTGAATGTTTTGAAGATGGACGCCAATTGCTCGACAAAATGCTTCAACCAAACTTTAAGTCATTGAGTCTTGTTTTTTTTTCCTGGTTTTTTGGTCATTGTCTTTGATATATGAATCGTTATACATATTAGGTTCATTTAACTTGCCTCTAAAAAATTGCTGCTCTATGGGTTTCATTGGCAAATGAAGTACCACTGGATGGAAATATTATTATGTTGGCAAATGTAATTTGTTCAACTGAAAGAGTTGGTTTAATGTATAAAGATAAATGTTATAGAAGATAATAGGACGGATACCCTTATCAAAATCGTCAATATAAGGTATGTATAAGAAAAGATTGTTGAAGTTTCAAGTTTCATTCTTTGGTCAAATCTTGAATTTAGGCTTACACATGCATCAGTAGTATTCTGTACAACTCATGTATATGGATTGAAGAAAAGATTGTTGAAATTTCAAGTTTCATTCTTTGGTCAAATCTTGCATTCTGTGGATCAAAATTTTGAAGTGGCTATAAAAATCATTAAAACTCAAAATGTGTAGGTACTCTAACTAGGTATGTTTTACGTCATGTTAAAACTTTCATAATGATCACCTTGAGGTTAAATTTTCTTACACGATATTTAACCATCAGTACTCTTACAATAGCTATACCAGCTGTTGCTATCGTACTAATATCAATTACAGTTTCTAGGATAGCACAACATCCTCAAATCAAATGAATGTAATCTTTATATTAAAATGTTTTATTACATTTGATAATATAATATATTATTTCGGTATACAGCCCCACTTGGCACATTAGGCACAACACCAACAACTATTTTTCATGAAAAAAATTTGTTTAGGTGTTTGAATTGCAAAGGGTTGAAAGAAAAAAACAATAGTGTTTATCATGCGTGATCCATGTAAATGGATTTGGGCTTTCAAGTCAAATGTGTTGTATTTTTGCTTTTGCTAATAAACCAACTATATGTAAACTCATGCTTTTCGTGATCTAACTGTGTTGCGCATACTTAATTTGTGGAAAGATCTATGTATAGCAAACTAACAGTTTTAATTTTTGGACTATTTGCATCTGATAAGACAACAAGAAAGTTGAACTGCATATGGCTATCAATTGCAAAGGCGCACAACGTTAACTTTTTCATATATAGTTTATCATTTACATAACTTATTGGTTTGTTATTTTGTTTACAATTGTAGGTTGGTAATTATTTTTATTTCCCAAAATATGTTGATATCTTTTATGCAATGTGGGGCAAAACTTCATATTAAAACTAGATAAGGTTAGCATCTAGATATCTTTATATTTACCCAATGAGAGCTACTGAAAAAATTTTGCTAATAAAAACTTCTTGCACAGGTACAACGACACCAACACCTAGAGACACTACAAAAGCATCAACTGCTCAAAACCAACTTCACTTCAGTTACCGCGGTACACAACCACATGCATACATACATTTGCACAATCATAAGTTACACTTTAACATCTTAATCTTCAATGTGCAGATGAAGAAAACAGGTAAATGCCACATAGAGATGTCTACCTAAAGGCACGACCCCCTTACAAAGGTTGTTTACTTATCATAGTACTTGCTTCGTAACAAACAAGTAAATTGTATTGTATGTAATCATTTGGATCAAATAAGCGATTTGATATTAATGAACAGTTCAAGAGTTTATCATATCATTTTATCATAGTACCTGCACGCAACGCGCGCGGGATTTATCTAGTTTAAACTAAAACAAATCATAATCTAATAGCTTGAAGAGAGCACCACTCCTAATGAAATAAATCCTATTTGCGTCTTATTCTGGTAAGAGGCTTTGTGTCCCTTGTTTTTCTTGTTTGTCATTATGCATTGTTATACATGTTAAGTTTTTCTTATCTGCCTTTAAAACTTGCAGATGTATTGTTTTTGTTGGTAAACCTACTACTGATCTGGAATATTATATGTTGGCGAATGTAATTTTGTTCAAATAACGTAGTGTAACTTTGTTTCATTTTAGTATACCAGCTTCATACCTTAGTTATGATACTAACTATATCAAAGTCTTTAAAAGTCGGCTATCTTTAATCCAACGTTATGATATTTTGATGGTTTTCTGTAAAAAAATGGTTTAGCAATCTGAAATAGATACTTGAATATGACATTTTGTTTGAAATATATATTGGGTCAATGCTTACTAATCCCATTTTAGTAGTTTAATTTTTGTGTCCATTGATGCATGTATTTTGCTCTTAAACTGTTGGTTAACCAGGTTATTGATATTTTACATTAATGCTTGAGAAGCCTTAGCCGATTATTGTTTGACCAGGAACCAAAATCGAAGTTCATTATAATGCTAAGGAGAAATAATGATCATTTAGAGTTTTTGTAGCAGAGGGAGCTCCAAGGTTTGCATGAGAGATGTTATTTTCTTTTCTTTTTACAACCTAAAAAGGCAGCTAACCAAACAATGTGTTGGTTGTAGATATCCAGGGCAACTAAATAAACAAGTGTTGGCTAACCCAGTTTATTTCATCCACCAATCCATGTGGGGGGTGCGACAAATTCGGAAGAAACTTCTACTGTTGCATCGAATCAAACCATTGCAGCATCGGTTCCATATAGCTAACCGGGCTTCTTCCATCCTGTTATTTGTTGTTGATGTGGCATTTTGACATGGTCACTAAGAAACGGGTGTAGGGGTGTGCATTTTATACAACGATTGATGGGCGATGGCATAAAAAACACAGACAACGAGCAAGAACATGAAAATAACCTAGAAATAGTTTGATTAAAAGTTTATGTAGCTAGGTTTTGAGTAAAAGTTTATTTCTTATTATTAAATCAAAATCTTATGTGTGAATTTTGGTTTATTATTATTAATATAATTTTTTTTATGTTCTCATGTTTATTGTTGTTTTGATTTAACAAAAAATTAAAAATAAAATAGTTAAATTACATGAAAATGGTGATAGGACCACAAGAAACATGTGTGACCAAAGTTCAGATAATTGTCACACTTAAAATCACAAAATTTCACGTGACTTTACATAACCATTAGCAACACAATACTTTGTTTTTGGTGTGATGAAATGTTATCAAACGTCATAGGAAGAAAAATGTGTGACCAAAGGTTAATCAGTAGACACATCTAAAATTAACAAATTCAATGTGGCTATAGATATCCATTGGCCACACCATCGTTAGTTTGTTTTTTGTTTTGTGACAAAATGATAACAAACGTCATGGGAAAGGAACTTATGTGTGACTAAACGTTAGGCAATAGCCACACTTAATATTACAAATTTCATGTGGCTATATATACCCATTAGCTACAATGTCCTTGTTAGTTTTTTTGTTGTGTGACGGAATGATAACAAATGTCATGGGGAAACAAATATATGTGTGGCTAAAGGTTAGACAATAGTCACACTTAAATTAAAACATTGTTTCCTATGAGGAAAAATAGTTTTTAGCCACACTTACAGTTAATTTATGTAACTATATAATACAACCAACAACATTTACAAGAAATTCATGTGGCCATTGTTATTTTTTAGCCACACTTAATGCACATAAGACATGATTACAATAACTCTTTTGCCACATTTTTTCTTAATTGGTATGGCTAAAACAAACTTTTTAGTAAACTCATGTGACTATATAATAGAAACAACCACATTTAAAGTAATTTCATGTGGCCATTGCTACCATTTAGCTACACTAAATGTAGGGAATGCTTTATTCCAACAAGAAATGTTGGTACCCTTTAGCCACACCTTTTAGTAGTTGCGGCCACTAAACATGAATGTGACCGTATGCTACCTACGATGACTCGACCTTTGGTCACACTTGACCCGAAAAAAATATGTGTGACGAAAGACATACGGTCACACTTTTCGGATGTGACTAAAGCCCATTTTTCACGTAGTGAAACCAGTAAACATTAATCTTGAAACTAAAGTTGAAATACCAAAAGACCCAACGGACTATACAGAAGATGATTTCCTAAAACATGAGCTTGATGCTAAAGCTTTCTCTATGTTGGCAATGGCACTCCCAAATGAAATCTACTCTGGACTATTACATTGTGATAGTGCCAAAGTGTCACACCCTCAAAATCCACTTGCGGAGTTTTACCGCGAGGCGCATGACAAACCAGGATCCAAACCAACGATCACAATAAACAAGTCTAAATGAATATAATGCAATTTCAAAACATAGTTTAAAATCCCCGTTTACAGCGGAAGCTTATTCAAAACTGTATCTCAAAAGTAAACCAAATGTTCAACATATGAAAACCATGCGACTCTAACTAGACGCCGTGCAGACGCGTGCGCCCTAGTCCAGTAGTGCTACCTTAGCGACCTGAGAAAACATGTAAAAGTTTACGTCAGCACAAAAATGCTGGTGAGTTTACAGGTTTTGTAATCCAAGTACCAAGTCAACCTGTCCATACTATAACAAATCGAAAACCAGTGTACGCTAGCTAGGCGTAGGTTATGTAACTATATAATACAACCAACAACATTTACAAGAAATTCATGTGGCCATTGTTATTTTTTAGCCACACTTAATGCACATAAGACATGATTACTATAACTCTTTTGCCACATTTTTTCTTAATTGGTGTGGATAAAACAAACTTTTTAGTAAACTCATGTGACTATATAATAGAAACAACCACATTTAAAGTAATTTCATGTGGCCATTGCTACCATTTAGCTACACTAAATGTAGGGAATGCTTTATTCCAACAAGAAATGTTGGTACCCTTTAGCCACACCTTTTAGTAGTTGCGGGCACTAATCATGAATGTGACCGTATGCTACCTACGATGACTCGACCTTTGGTCACACTTGACCCGAAAAAAAATATGTGTGACGAAAGACATACGGTCACACATTTCGGATGTGACTAAAGCCCATTTTTCACGTAGTGAAACCAGTAAACATTAATCTTGAAACTAAAGTTGAAATACCAAAAGACCCAACGGACTATACAGAAGATGATTTCCTAAAACATGAGCTTGATGCTAAAGCTTTATCTATGTTGGCAATGGCACTCCCAAATGAAATCTACTCTGGACTATTACATTGTGATAGTGCCAAAGAGCTTTGGGACTGCCTAAAAGAACAGTTTGGAGGAATTGAAGAGGTGATTGCCAACACTAGAGAAATCCTGACTCAACAATATGAAACATTTGCTCATATAAATGACGAAACTTTAACCCAACAATTTGAAAGATTCTCTTCATTAATATCTGAGCTAAAAATAAATGGTCAGACCTATACAACTGTATCTATGCTTCATAGATTTTTAAGGTTTTTACCTGAAAAATGGGAAACATATCTATAGTTCTCAGATCTTCACCAGACTTTAGCTCCCTCACTCTTACAAAATTACATGGGAGATTGCTAACTTTTGAAAGAGAAATCGATCAAAAGAATAAATTGCAAAGTTCTGGTAAAACTGCTGATGACTATCTACCAGGTAGTACAACACTATTGTGACAAGACTCACCTACTTGTTCAAATAGTTTTGGATCTTTTGATCACATTGACATAACCGCTAGGATCTCATCTGAAAGATCATTCCCAGGTTATGACAATGATGAATATAGTGAAACTGCTGATAACATGTGTTTTGTCATGGATGATTTAAAAGATTTTAGCAGTGATGACTTAGAAGAAATGGACATCTTACATCAATTGGCCGTGTTAAGTATAAAAACAAAATATTTTTATAAAAGGTCGGGAAGGAAATTTCCAGGACTAAACAGTTCTACAAAAATTGGTTTTGACAAATCTAAGCTTAGATGTCATAAGTGTCAGAAGTAGGGGCACTTTGCTAGAGAGTGTAGAAGCTCTAGCTACAACCACTCAGTATGGAAATCAGTTTAACCCTAGTTTTAATAGGAATAATGGAACATAGGGAAGTGCACATTTTTACAGGCACAAACTCCACAAATCCAATATGTGCCACAAGTACAATATGTACAGATGCCTGCTCAATAGATGCAGAGCCAACAATCAATCCCTTCCATTCCAGCTGCTCAACAACCTCCACAGACTCAGCAACCCTCACAACAAAGTTTGTTCACCTCAGGGTATGTTGACTGGAGCAGTCTTCCTTTTGACACTACTGAGTGCAATCCTGATGCAGACAGCAAAATGTTTGACATCAACTGGGGAGAACCTGACAATGGCAGAAAGAATTTTGCCTTAATCGCATTTGAGGGCTGCACCTCAAAATCTGCCCTGTCTCATGTATCAAAAGAATCTTTAACTAAACTTTGTTCTACTTCATGTAAAGAATCTTTGCTCTCATAAGAGAGACCAATGTGCATTTACAAGGCAAAGCAAATGACTCTGAGAGAAACTTTACTCAGATGAAATGTGATTTAGAAAGAAAACTTGCTGCAAAGGAAAAAGAAAATTCTAAATTGACTAACAATGCTATTGAAACCCAAGCAAAACTTAAAATCATGATAGAAGACCTAAGAAATGTCAGACAAGAGCTTGCTGACACCAAGATCACTTGTTAAAAATGGGTAGAATCGTGGAAAGGGTACCAACTGCTGCTTAACAAACAGAGTGCATCAAATGTTAGGTTTGGCATATGGTACAATCACACTAAAACACCAACTGATTTTTCCTCCAAAACTACTAAAGATGGGAGAAAAATTGTTTCAGATGAAACTTCTGAAGATAAAGAATGCAACTCTTTTCATGAAAACTTTCTAAAAACTCACAAAGAAAGTTCTTCAGAAGTACTGACTCTGACTTTAAGCCATCAGTAGTTTCATCTACATCAGGAGTTGAGAACCTGAAAACTACTGATGACCTAAAACAAATCAAAACAGTCAGAAATTTGCCTTCAAACGAAAAAGAAAAGGCAAAATAATGTAAAATTTGTGGTTTGTTTAACCAAAAGACAGAATTTTGTAGATACAGAAAAGGAATTCAGTATAACAAGAAAATTTCACAACTGGTTGTGGGAAAACAACTCAAAAAAGATTTTAAAGAAACTTTTTCTCCCAAGAAACAACAACCAGTCAACACCTTTTCTCAGAAAAAGATGAAATCTCAACAATAGTCTTTTTCTCAAAATTCTCTTTCAGTAGTTAGACCTACATCATCAGCAGTTTAACAAACTTCTAAGATTAAAGATCTCATGTATATGGTACAACTACTGATGACCAAGGTTGATGGTGGTCCTCAAAAGGATACCACCATTGCTCTTAATGAAAAATTCATTGTAAAAAAGACATGGATTCCTCATCCTGGTCAAGAACAAACTATTAATGTTCTCAAGAGCAAACCCAAAGCCAAACTGGCTTGGGTTCCCAAATCTAACTAATTTGCTACTTTGTGCAGAGGGTCTCCAGAGGCTTAAATAACATTTGGTATGTTGACAGTGGAGGCTCAATGTACATGACAGGATGAAGATACCTGATAAACAACTTTATCAGTCAAAGAGAAGGATCTGTATCCTTTGGGAACAATGCTAAGGAATATGTGCTAGGACATGGCAATGTCTCTTCTGGAAAAATACAGTTTGATAAGGTCAATCTGGTTGAAAACCTTGGTACAACTTGCTGAGTGTGTCACAAATGTGTGATAATGGATATTCCTCCTTTCTCACAAAGACAGCATGCAAGATTATATCACCAGAAGGCCAGAAGTTGATAGAGAATATCAATGAAGATCATACTGTGTTGATAGCCAAAAGATGTGGCAATGTCTATGCAGTGGACATTGAAAAGGACAAAGTACTGAACAACACTGCCTGTTTCTTCAGTGAACTTTAAAACCATAAATAAAGTCAAAAAAATGGGCTTGGTCAGAGGTCTACCCTTGAAAGTATACTAGTGTCAAGAACACTGTGTATCCTGTTTAAAGTGAAAGCATCATAAGTCCTCCTATAAGTCTATTGAAGAATAAAAAACAATTGCATGTCTTCAACTACTCCATATGGACTTATTTGCGCCAGTAAAAGATGTGGCAATGTCAATGCAGTGGACATTGAAAAAGAAAAAGTATTGAACAACACTACTTGTTTCTTCTCAAGAGCATCAACTTCTGAAACTGATCTCTGGCATAGGAGACTTGGCCATGTGAACTTTAAAACCATAAATAAAGTCACAAAAATGAGCTTGGTCAGATGTAACATTTGCGCGTTTTTTAATTTTATCGTAATTTCATTTTAGTTCTGATATTACGATCTTTTGGAATTTCAAATAAAACTTATGTTGCATTATTTGTTAAATCTTAGTTGTATATGTTTTATTATTGTTCGGACAAAAAGGATTGAGGAAACCACTTTTGCAAACCTTAGTGTAATTCATACTTCTGTAAATTATTCTAAGTATGGAACTACTGAAGAAAGAAAGAAGACTAAACCTTAGTCTAATTCATTCTTCTGTAAATTATTCTAGACATTGATTTTAAATGAAACTGAAATCCTTCAAAGCTCATTATTGTTATTTCTATTTCATTTACTGAGAATCTGTTTGAGTATTTATTGTCATTCGCATTAAATACTTAGATTCTCATTAAACATGTCTTTAGTTTTCAAACATCCAAGGGGAGTAATAACTCATGTTGTTAGTGTAACTTTACTTACTTATTCCGCTATGCAAATCTCATTGAACTTGCTAAACACATAAGTGTTTACTAGCAAGCAAAAAATCAAGAGCATTACTGATCCAACAATTATAAAACTTCAAATAAACGTGTCGAGGGACTTTGGAAAACGCCTATGTTTTATGAAGGAAAGGGATAAAAACTTGATAATATTATGTCATGTTATAAAAAAAAAATTAATAGTTTTAAAAGGTTTTGGTTAGCAATAATAACTTTAGTTAAGTTTTTATAAGGAAAAAAAGTGACCAAACTAACCTAACTAACTAGAGGGACTAAAGTTGACTACTTTCAAACTTTAAAAAAAACAAAGAAACTGTTCTTGCCCTTTTTGTCCGGCCGAAGTTCCGACGGCCGGAGGCAATTCCGGCGACCCTTATTTCAACGATTTTGACGTTTAAACTTGATGGACTTAATGGAATTATGTTTCTTCACCTTAAGAATACGTTTCCCCTTAGTAATTGAGTCAAAAACACGTTTAATTGCATTTTAGAAACCAAAATTTTCTTGTAACCGCCGGAATCTTAAAAGCTTGAAGAAACGCCCCTTTTCCAAGACAACTATATAAATCAAACGTATGGTTAGAATCCTTTTCTCATTCCCTTCAAAACCCACTAAAAACTCCAAGTAAAAACGTCTAGGAAGGCTCCAAATCGCGGTTTAAAGCGCCGACTTAAAGCTTCGTTTCCGATCGTTTTACACATTGTGAGTCCATGCCATTTTACTTCTTTAATAATCTGTACGAATTGAAGGTTCTAAAAAAACTAGGGTTAGGGTTTATAGAATGAGGAAGAAGATGAAGTTAGGAGTTTTATAAATAATATTTAGTTTGAAAGAAACATATGACTATGTGGTCTAGTGGTTGTGTATGGTGGTTTGCAAACAAACTGCTTAAATTCGAGTCCCCTGGAGCTCCATTTTTTTGCTGCATTCTTTTTTTTAGTATTTCATTATTCATATGTATTTATCAATATATATATATATATATATATATATATATATATATATATATATATATGGTATAATCTTATAATATTCCTAGTAAATTCATTTTTAGTCCAAAAATTATGAGAATTTAGGGGAAATATCTTGACACCTTAAAGAAATTATCATATTTTTATTTTTGAAAAACAAATTATTTTCCTATATTTCTTGATTTAATTGGTTTTAATCATAATTAAATGATTAAACATTCATTTTAATTGATTTTAACCTCAAATTTTCTGGAGATTTATTTTTATGTATAATAAACTGAAATAAAATGTAATTTCTCAGAAAATGATTATTTTTGTTATTTTTACTATTTTTAATCATTAAAACACTATTTAAACTCATTAATTATGTTTTAAATACAAATAAATTGAAAGAAACTATGGAAATATTATTTTCAGTATTTCACATCATAATATAGTTATTTTTCATAAAAATATCATTTTTGGATCATATCTCGTATTATTTATTCTATTTATATTTAAATTAGATACAATAAATTGTTTAATTAAATACAAATCATAAAATCTTTTTCGTGGATGTCACACCCTCAAATTTCCACATGCGGGGTTTTACCGCGAGGCGCGTGACACACCAGGATCCAAGTCAACGGTCACAATAAACGACATCTATATGATAAGAAAACAACGTAAACAACAATTGAGTTCCAAAACCGTTCTAACACAGCGGAAGCAAAATGTATTATTACAACTTAAAAGTAAAACTCAAAGTCTGAAATGTTTAACAAAACATGCATATGTTGCTGCCCATGTGCCAAGTGTCAAATGTCAAGTAGAGACAATATGCACCCGCCCGGCTCCCAGCCGTCAGGTGGGGTTCGTCACGCCCGATAGATCTATCCACATTTCCCCCGTTGTGCCCCGCACATTCATGGTCTCAATAGGGACTTAGGTTTCATCGTATAGTAAATAAGTGCCAAGCGCCAAGTGCCAAATGCCAAGTGTCAATGTTTAAAAGTGTCAAGTGCTAATGTTTAAATATGCCAAATGCCAATGTTTAAAAGTGTCAAATGCCAATGTTAAATATGCCAAGTGCCAAACGTGTCACGTTTCTTAAAAGAGTCACATTCCCAAAAGGCGTCATGTATTCAAAAGCGTTGCGTTTCAAAAGCGTTATGTTTCATAAGCGTTGCGTTTCAAAACATAAACGTTGTATTTGTTAAAACGTGTGGCATGCTTCTCCCCCGAGAGAAAAGTGTATAAAAGAGGGGCCGTGAAACTCACCTTAGAGTGCGTCTTCTGATAATTAGAAATCCAACACGTGTATGATAATCCCAACTAGTGACAACCTATCAATGAGTTTACATAAGTGTGATGACTACTAACCCGAAGGCTAACTAGTCCCCGATTGTCCAGATCTTGACTACGTGTGTTAAAAAGTGTGTTTAAACGTTAACCGGACATCCCAGACCGACCCGACATCCCGTTGGTGACCCATTACATCAATTAGTCATGCACATAAGTTTAACACATAAGTTTCAAGCATAAAACACTTAGTTTGCATCAAAAATCTCATTCCGGACATCAGATGGTCGAATATGGTTTTTCCCATTTCCACGTTCGCCCGTTTTTCCCACGTTTTGTTCCACGTTCGCCCGTTTGAGCCACGTTCGCCCGTTTTTTTCCATGTTTTGTTCCACATTCGCCCGTTTTACCCACGTTCGCCCGTTTTTCCCATATTTTATTCCACGTTCGCCCATTCGAACCAATTTTATTGCACGTTCGCCCGTTCTCATCAGCATTTTATAAAACGAACCAAAACGCATCTAAACGGTCCGAAAACATCACGAAACATTTCCAATCACAGCAGTCAACTATCATTAACATATTCCTACATAACCCTACCAATTTTATCCCGAAATCCGTCCGTTTTACAAGTTACCCGAAATAGCAAATTATGGAGATGTCACATCAAACGCATGCAATCTTTTCCCAATTAGGAAACTTTATGAAATCAATCAATAATCAACTTAATATACTCCGATTATCATGAACAATAAACCCCCCAATCATATCCTTATCACTATCATCATGAACAAGCCCTAGATTTAACCCAAAATCCCCAAAATGTACATAACATCATCAATAATCAATTGTAACGTATCTCAATCATAAATCATCATCAATAACAGTCCTAGATCATTGTCATAACATCTATACAGTAATCAATCATCAAACAATGCATAACATCACATAAAACACCATTAACACATGTTATTTTGTATGAAAACTCATTGTTTATGAATAGGTTTTGTTTACAAAGATATTAGGAAGGTTTTTATTCATGAAAACATGTTTGAATCAGATCTGGACCCTTGGGGTTTAATGAAAACGAATTGAAATGCTTTAAAATTGATTTAGAATGAAGAACACACCTTAGATCTTTGTGTAGAAGATGTTTGTAGGTTAGATTATAGAAAACAAGGGCAAAAACTCCTTCCCCAATGTTTAAAGTTGCTTGAGAGTGTTTAGAGACGTTTAGGGTTTGTGAAATGGTGAAAAATGACAAAGTGTGGTATTTACTATGTCCACATTCGCCCCTTTTACCTGGGCGAATGTACCCTCCTTCGACCCTTTCACAGGGTCGAACGTACCCTGACTTGGTCGAATGAAATTCTTTCAATTCCATATCCCAGGTTCGCCCCTTTTATAAGGGTCGAACCAGGACTCACGTTTTTTCTAGTTTTCCAATTTGTCGTGTTTAACGCATTTTAACGCACCCTACCATACGAGCATGCAACCTTAGTCTATGTTTAACATATTTAAGCACAAATGACTATCTACACATCATTTAAACACATCTAAGCATATAATCCACCATACGACAATTAGTCTACACATACACTTAACTAGTTTATGTAATTCACCAACAACGGGACTCGTATCATGTGTGTGTGTGTGTGTGACTAACCCAATGATCTCCCGAATCATTGAACCCTGGACAATACGGACTGTGTTCCGACTCTACTGACCCCGTCAAGTATGTTTAATAAACGTTTTTCGCTAAGGTAGACTTATGTGTTTATAAAATGTTGACCCAAACATGCCAGGTGTCACATCATCCCCCTGTTGAAAGAATTTTCGTCCCGAAAATTTCCCGAAGTCAAAGAGAACGAAGCGATAAAAAGAAAAATTTTCCCGGTCGTCACATCATCCCCCTGTTGAAAGGAATCTCGCCCCGAGATTCACTCTTCGATAGTAATGAGTGTCGACCTAACCCAACTAACGTCTCCCAGAACGCAAACGAAGTGATAACCACGAACGAAAGATGATATCAACAGATACCCTATGCCGGGGAACCGCCCTCCCCAAAGTGAATACAAAACAATGAATCCTCCTGATCGAAGGCTTACTAGAGAATACTGTGATCGGTATAAATGATACACCGGTACCGTCCAAGTAACATCTCCAAAGGACCCACATCAGACCCATGAATGCAAAACGATGACCAAATACCAAACTGAATGCACACAATGAATACGAATCGCCAAGCAATGTGAACGAGAATGAATACGAGCATAACGAGAATCAAGAAAAGAACACTCACCAGTAACAGTGTCAGGATCCTCCTGGTTCTCCCTAGCGCCAATGACGTAGACATGACCACGAGTAGTTCGACTGCCACCTTCGTTCCCAGCACCACCTGCAGTCCCTTGGTTCAGCTTAGGACAATCCCGCTTGAAGTGCCCAGTCTCCCCTCAGTTAAAACACCCATGGTTTCCCCGAGGAGCAGTAGCGGGGACAACTGCTTGAGTCTGTTTCGGCTGCAGATTGACCCTACAATCCTTAGCCAATTTACCGACTCGCTGACAACGATTACAGCGAAACGCATCGCAACCCCCAACATGGTGATACCCACACGTGTTACACTTCGGACTCTTACCAACATAACCCCCAGTCTTCTGCTCAGATGATACTCCCACAACGTCCTGCCTCTTAACCTGCTGTTGAGACGACCCAATGTTCTTCCCAGCACTCTCCCACTTCCTCTTGTTGTCCGCAGGGGCTTTCACAGCAGCACCCCTCGGAGGTAGAACACCCTCAGCAACCTTCATGTTGGTCAGCTTGTGAGCTGCCCGAACAGTGGCCAACATAGAAGTGTGATCAGCAGCGGCAACAAGTCCAGCAATCTCCGGCACTAACCCAGCAACGTAGTGCTCAATCGTCCGGTACTCCGGTGTAGCCAAACCGGGGCACATTACAGCCAACTCGTTGTGCCTAGCAGTAAACTCCTCGATCTCCGACCCAACCATCTTCAGATTCCAGAACTCATGCTCCAACTTCATAATCTCGTCCCTCGGGCAATACTCCGCTCGCAACATCTGAACGAACTCGGACCACGGCATAGCATTGGCCTCACCCAGGTCAAGATTCGCAGTGGTGGAGTTCCACCAGGTCAAAGCGTGTCCCTCTAGAGTAGCAGAAGCATACTTGACGCGATCAGCGTCAGGACAGTTACACATAGCAAACACCGACTCGATCTTCTCTAACCACCGGAGCAGACCCACTGCCCCTTCAGTCCCATTGAAGAAATGGGGCTTACAGTCCATGAACTTCTTGTAGGTGCACCCAGACTGCACCTGATTAGTATTTCCTAGGGTCTGCTGAGCAGCTTGGAAAGCAGCCAACGCAACGTTCAATTGCTGCTGCAACATGTTCCCCAACTCTGCCTGAGTCATGGTGATGTTCCCACCACCTCGTCCACCGCCATTGCGACCCCCGCCGCCACCACGGCGTCCACCAGCACGTCCACCAGCGCGACCAGACATGTTCTGCCAAACATGAGACAAGATACTCAAAACCACCAACAGATCGAGCTACAAATGACCAAACGAATTCAGAACGTGGTTCCAGCATGACCATTAGTCCGAACACGAAGTCCACCAAGATTTTCATGCATTTCGATTTATGATTTCGTGTGCACCCGAAATAACAAATCGCTCTACATGGTCCTCTAGGTGTGCTCCTAGCTAGAACTTCAAATCACCGATACACACATTCCTAAAAGAAACTGTTATCGCACGAACATCCCAAAGTGAACAGTCACTCAGGAGTGTACTATGACAAGTACTAGTGCATGATAGTGTGTGTGTAGGCAAGTATGTACGTTAGAGCATAGAGGGGAGATATCCAAAACCCGGAAAGATCTCAAGAATGTGCCGAAGCCACCCCAATGTACACTACTACCAAGTATAAGTGATAAGCCCCTTCATCTTCAAACCCGAAGAAGAAGATAGAACCAAGGTAGGAATAACAAAAGATAGATAACGTGATACTGCGTGATGAGGACACCGACACCCCGACAAGGTTAGTATGTTTACCAAATGACACGACTCGTAAATATGTGTGACCGTCTAATGCGTGTGATACTCGGCTATAGACTAGACTCTACATGCAGTCCTAGTTCACTATAACCATTGGCTCTGATACCAATCTGTCACACCCTCAAATTTCCACATGCGGGGTTTTACCGCGAGGCGCGTGACACACCAGGATCCAAGTCAACGGTCACAATAAACGATATCTATATGATAAGAAAACAACGTAAACTACCATTGAGTTCCAAAACCGTTCTAACACAGCGGAAGCAAAATGTATTATTACAACTTAAAAGTAAAACTCAAAGTCTGAAATGTTTAACAAAACATGCATATGATCCCTAGACGCCGTGAGACTCCGTGCGCCTATACTCAATGCTGCTACCTTAGCGACCTGAGAAAACATGCCAAAAAGACGTCAACATATAATGCTGGTGAGTTCACAGGTTTTAAGTTCGTAAACGTTTTCATGTGTAAAGCAATTCCTCATAATGTGCCAAGTGTGCAAAAGTTCCAAGTAAATAACAAACGTTCCCTTACTACTACGACTGTGTTGCTAAAACCATTACGGATAAACGTTGCTCGAGTTGGTGCCCATGTGCCAAGTGTCAAGTGTCAAGTAGAGACAATATGCACCCGCCCGGCTCCCAGCCGTCAGGTGGGGTTCGTCACGCCCGATAGATCTATCCACATTTCCCCCGTTGTGCCCCGCACATTCATGGTTTCAATAGGGACTTAGGTTTCGCCGTATAGTAAATAAGTGCCAAGCGCTAAGTGCCAAATGCCAAGTGTCAATGTTTAAAAGTGTCAAGTGCTAATGTTTAAATAAGCCAAATGCCAATGTTTAAAAGTGTCAAATGCCAATGTTAAATATGCCAAGTGCCAAACGTGTCACGTTTCTTAAAAGAGTCACATTCCCAAAAGACGTCATGTTTTCAAAAGTGTTGCGTTTCAAAAGCGTTATGTTTCATAAGCGTTGCGTTTCAAAACATAAACGTTGTATTTGTTAAAACGTGTGGCATGCTTCTCCCCCGAGAGAAAAGTGTATAATAGAGGGGCCGTGAAACTCACCTTAGAGTGCGTCTTTTGATAATTAGAAATCCAACACGTGTATGATAATCCCAACTAGTGACAACCTATCAATGAGTTTACATAAGTGTGATGACTACTAACCCGAAGGCTAACTAGTCCCCGATTGTCCAGCTCTTGACTACGTGTGTTAAAAAGTGTGTTTAAATGTTAACCGGACATCCCAGACCGACCCGACATCCCGTTGGTTACCCATTGCATCAATTAGTCATACACATAAGTTTAACACATAAGTTTCAAGCATAAAACACTTAGTTTGCATCAAAAATCTCATTCCGGACATCAGATGGTCGAATGTGGTTTTTCCCATTTCCACGTTCGCCCGTTTGAGCCACGTTCGCCCGTTTTTACCACGTTTTGTTCCACGTTCGCCCGTTTGAGCCACGTTCGCCCGTTTTTCCCACGTTTTGTTCGACGTTCGTCCGTTTGAGCCACGTTCGCCCGTTTTTCCCACGTTCGCCCGTTTTTCCCATATTTTATTCCACGTTCGCCCATTCGAACCAATTTTATTCCACGTTCGCCCGTTCTCATCAGCATTTTATCCCGAAATCCGTCCGTTTTACAAGTTACCCGAAATAGCAAATTATGGAGATGTCACATCAAACGCATGCAATCTTTTCCCAATTAGGAAACTTTATGAAATCAATCAATAATCAACTTAATATACTCCGATTATCATGAACAATAAACCCCCCAATCATATCCTTATCACTATCATCATGAACAAGCCCTAGATTTAACCAAAAATCCCCAAAATGTACATAACATCATCAATAATCAATTGTAACGTATCTCAATCATAAATCATCATCAATAACAGTCCTAGATCATTGTCATAACATCTATACAGTAATCAATCATCAAACAATGCATAACATCACATAAAACACCATTAACACATGTTATTTTGTATGGAAACTCATTGTTTATGAATAGGTTTTGTTTAGAAAGATATTAGGAAGGTTTTTATTCATGAAAACATGTTTGAATCAGATCTGGACTCTTGGGGTTTAATGAAAACGAATTGAAATGCTTTAAAATTGATTTAGAATGAAGAACACACCTTAGATCTTTGTGTAGAAGATGTTTGTAGGTTAGATTATTGAAAACAAGGGCAAAAACTCCTTCCCCAATGTTTAAAGTTTCTAGAGAGTGTTTAGAGACGTTTAGGGTTTGTGAAATGGTGAAAAATGACAAAGTGTGGTATTTACTATGTCCACATTCGCCCCTTTTACCTGGGCGAATGTACCCTCCTTCGACCCTTTCACAGGGTCGAACGTACCCTAACTTGGTTGAATGAAATTCTTTCAATTCCATATCCCAGGTTCGCCCCTTATACAAGGGTCAAACCAGAAGTATTGTCCAGGTTCGCCCATTCGATTGGTCGAACCAGGACTCACGTTTTCTAGTTTTTCCAATTTGTCGTGTTTAACGCATTTTAACGCACCCTACCATACGAGCATGCAACCTTAGTCTATGTTTAACATATTTAAGCACGAATGACTATCTACACATCATTTAAACACATCTTAGCATATAATCGACCATACGACAATTAGTCTACACATACACTTAACTAGTTTATGTAATTCACCAACAACGGGACTCATATCGTGTGTGTGTGTGTGTGTGTGACTAACCCAATGATCTCCCGAATCATTGAACCCTGGACAATACGGACTGTATTCCGACTCTACTGACCCCGTTAAGTATGTTTAATAAACGTTTTTCGCTAAGGTAGACTTATGTGTTTATAAAATGTTGACCCAAACATGCCAGGTGTCACAGTGGATATTTATCTATAAAATAGAAAATGTTTCTAAGTGTGGGAGACAAAAGTGTTTTAGTCACATATTTAATTCTAAATCGCGATATATTTATTTCAAAACTATTGTTCAAATTATTTATAAAAAAACTTCATCTTCGCTACACAAGTCTTGTAAACCCTAATGCCTTAGATTTTAGTTGCCTTAGACCTTTAAGTTATTTTCCTCATTATTTAGTATTCTATCATATATAGGTTGAGTTCTTCGGAATTCTAAGTCCTTACGACGAACTTTCGTGGAAATTACAATTAGTGAAACTGTGAGTATATCTTTCCCCTTTTACATTTTACTTTTGGGGCTACTCATGTACTTATATCAAGTTTCTATTTCCTTTTACTAGAATAGCAATTCTCATGTGTGTTTGCTTGTGTTAATTTGTGTGTCTATGACTTGTAAAAATCATTAACCTTTGAGGGCCTGACATTTTAATGAATAGTAATATGGTATATACCCCTGTGACTCTGTTGAGAGACCTTGGTCATTGTCTTGTGATTCATATTACTAAAAATGGTTTGATTCTTGATTCTTGATACTTATTTCGTATGGTTGATTTTGAACGGACACTACTTAAATTACATAATTACAAACGGTATACAACACATGAATTGCGAAACGTTTTTGTACTATATATATATAAAACGGATGTACTCACCAATACATTATATGTGTTGACAAATTATTTTTTTCATGGTTCAGGTGACGTTTGATCTTACTTGCTTTCACGCTTAGGCTGGACCTAGTGCTTAAATAAGATATTTAATATTTATTTGCCTATGTTTGGGATTTCTATTAAGACTCTTTGTATTTCGTTTTAAATAATGGAAGTTGTTTACTATTAACATATACATTTAGTCCATGTGCTATTGAACAATCGTCACTACGTGACACCTCGATGTTTCCGCCATCGGTTGGGGTGTTACATATTGGTATCAGAGCCATGGTTATAAGGAATTAGGTTATTAGTAAATACTTTTGACCTAGACTATAACTAAGCTACACTTTATTTGATTTCTTGTATCCTCATATTTCTTTAAATAGATTTTCTCCTTTTACTTTTCATTATACTCGAAGAAGATTTTATTCTACAAATGGAACGAAAACACAAAATTAGGAGTGATATCCATACCTTGGTGAATAGTTTCACTCTTTATATGTTTTATTTACCTTGGAATATTTTCCTTTTGAGATAGGAGACGCCCAAATCTCAAGTAATATATCCCCCCAAAAGAAACTTAATCACTAAGCTAGGTGTGATATCCTTATCTTAGTGATCAGTTTCACTCCATCGTATTTTTACTTTTGAAGTATATCTTGAGTTAGGAGTCAAATCCACATCTCAAGGATATATTTCCACATCTCAAGTTTCGCTAGAGTTTTGAAATTTAATTGTGACGGGGCACGTCCAACCTGGAAGGGTGAGCGCCTGTATTCTGAGTTTTCTGTCTAGGGCTGGCATTTCGCATAAATCCCAATCAGACAAGGGACCCATATGCCGACTTGGGAACTCTCGGAATGAGCATTCACTTATAGGCTAAAGTACGCCCCCACAAGTCACTAATAATATTTCAATTACTTTAGTTAGTCAACAGTTTCCTTGGAAACACTCTTATACCTCGTTTTATACTTGGTATTGCTTTTCACTTGAAGTTTTATCATGATTTTCTTTATGATATTCATAATTTTTCTTATATCAATTTAGAATTACTATATCTCATGTTATGTGTTACTTGTCTTGATATAAACTATGACATTTCCAAGATTTTTTTGGAAACAAATCTCATAATTATTGTTGAACTTTTGTAGATGTCTGATTGCGAATCTCGTAAGAGAGCCTTGAAGCATCAAGTTAAACTGAAATCTGATCGTCGTATCGCGTCCATGCTTAGTGATAAGTTGGAAATGCTTGTTCCTAACATCATTAATGCCATTATCCCAAACCTTAACCCAAACGGTAGCTCGAATGGGAACTTAAACGGGAATGCGGGTGGAAATGGTGGAACCATAGAGAATAAGTGCACTTTCAAGCACTTCAACTCTTGTCATCCCAACAAGTTTAATGGCACTGAGGGAGCCACTGGGTTACTCGTGTTAGGACAAAAAGGATTGGTGAAACCACTTTTTCAAACCTAAATCTAATTCACTTCTGTCAAATTATTCTAAGTATAGAACTACTGAAGAAAGAAGACCAAACAGCTGAAGAAGGATTCTACAAGTACTGAAGAAGAAATACATCAGAAGTTCTGAAGTCCAAACCAGACAGTTCACTGAAGAACTACTAAAGACAAACTACTCATCAATAGTTTACCATTCATCAGCACTTCTTGAAGAATCTTTTCCACCGCCTTATGTTTCAGTAGTTTATTAGTTTATTATTAGTTTTACTTTTTGTACAAGTTCCAAGATTGCAACTTGTCTCTGAACTTGCTTTTTGGCAAGGTTCATGTATTTGTAAAGTCTATAAATAGATGGGTTCATCCCTCTTTTTTAGACATTGATTTTAATACATAAATCCTCCAAAGCTTATCATTGTTATTACCATTTCGTTTACTGAGAATCTATTTAAGTGTTCATTCTGATTCATTGCTTAGATTCTCATTAAATAGTTGTCTTTAGTTTTATCAAACATCCAGGGGGAGTAATAACTCATGTTGATAAGTGTAGCTTTAAACTCATATCATTCCGCTGTGCTATTACTGATTAAGAACTTGCTAAACACTTATGTGTTCACTAGCAAGTTCACACAAAGAGCTACACTGATCCAACAATTGGTATCAGAGCACTGGTTTATCTGATCACATATCAATCTAACACATTGAGAATCAGACACAGGCTCTTATTGATATTCAATAAAGGATTAAAAGTTCACTTTTATCAACATCCATCACTTTAAGAGATATCTGACAAATCAATACTCTTTAAAATGGATCCTCATAATACTGGTTCTGCCAATAAACCTGCTATGCTTGTAAGAAATGAATATAATATCTGGCAAAGGAGAATGGCACATACCTTATCACAGACCAACACAGGTTGCTGGAAATCTGTGATATATGGTCCTCATAAACCAGTAAATATTAATCTTGAAACTAAAGAAGAAATTCCAAAAGACCCAAAAGACTATACAGTTGATGATTTCCTAAAACTTGAGCTTGATGCTAAAGCTTTCTCTATGTTGGCAATGGCACTCCCAAATGAAATCTACTCTGGCCTATTACATTGTGATAGTGCCAAAGAGCTTTGGGACTGCCTCAAAGAACAGTTTGGAGGAACTGAAGAGGTGATTGCCAACACCAGAGAAATCCTGGCTCAACAATATGAAACTTTTGCTCACATTAATGGGGAAACTTTAACACAACAATTTGAAAGATTATCCTCATTAATATCTGAGCTAAAATTAAATGGTCAGACCTACACAACTGTATCTATGCTTCATAGATTTTTAAGGTCTTTACCTGAAAAATGGGAAACATACTCTATAGTCTGAAGATCTTCACCAGACTTTATCTCCCTCACTCTTACAAAACTTCATGGGAGATTACTTACTTTTGAAACAGAAATTGATCAAAAGAAAAAGTTACAAAGTTCTGGCAAAACTGCTGATGACTATCTACCAGGTAGTACAGCACTATTGGGAGTGTAGAAGCTCTAGCATTAACCAATCTCAGTCTGGAAATAATTTTAACCCCAATTATAACAGGAATAATGGAACACAAGGGAGTGCACATTTTGTACAGGCACAAGCTCCATAACACCAATATGTGCCACAAGTACAATATGTACAAATGCCTGCTCAACAGATGCAGAGCCAACAATCAATCCCTCCCTTTCCAGCTTTTCAACCACCTACACAGACTCAGCAACCCTCACAACAAAGTTTATTTACTTCAGGGTATGATGACTGGAGCAGTCTTCCTTTTGACACTACTGAGTGTAATCCTGATGCAGACAACAAGATGTTTGACATCAACTGGGGAGAGCCTGACAATGGCAGAAAGAACTTTGCCTTAATGGCATTTGAGGGATGCACCTCAAAATCTGCCTTGTCACAGGTATCTAAAGAATCTTTGACAAAACTTTGTTCAACTTCTTGCAAAGAATCTTTTGCTCTCATAAGAGAGACTAATGTGCACTTACAAGGTAAAGCAAATGACTCTGAGAGAAAATTCACTCAGATGAAATGTGATTTAGAAAGAAAACTTTCTGCAAAAACAAAAGAAGTTTCTAAATTAACTAACACTGCTATTGAAACCCAAGCACAAATTAAAATCATGATAAATGACCTAGGAAATGTCAGACAAGAGCTTGCTGACACCAAGGTCACTTGTGAAAAATGGGTTGAATCTTGTAAGGGGTACCAATTATTGCTAAACAAACAAAGTGCTTCAAATGTTAGGTTTGTCATAGGGTACAATCACACTGAAACACCAACAGATTTTTCCCCCAAAACTACTGAAGATGGGAGAAAAATTGTTTCAGGTGAAACTTCTGAAGAGAAAGAATGCACATCTTTCCATGAAAACTTTCTAAAAACTCATAAAGAAAGTTCTTCAGAAGTACTGATTAATTCTGACATTAAGCCATCAGTAGTTTCAACTACATCAGGAGTTGAGAACCTGAAAACTACTGATGACCTAAAACCAATCAATAAAGTCAGAAACTTGTCTTTGAAAGAAAAGACAAAAGAATGTGAAATATGTGGTCTGTTCAATCACAAAACAGAATTTTGTAGATACGGAAAAGGTATCAGTACAACAAGAAAACTCAACAACTGGTTGTGGGAAAACAAATCAGAAATGATTTTGTAGAAACTTTTTCTCCCAGGAAACAACAACTAGTAAAAACCTTTTCTCAGAAAAAGACAAAATCTCAACAAAGATCTTTTTCTCAAAATTCTCTTTCAGTAGTTAGACCTAAATCATCAGCAGTTTCATAAACTGTTGAGATTAAAGATTTCATAAACATGGTACAACTATTGATGACCAAAGTTGATTGTGGTCCTCAAAAGGATACCACCATTGCTCTTAATGAAAAATCCATTGCCAAAAAGACATGGATTCCTCAACTAGGTCAAGAACAAACTGTAAATGTTCTCAAGAGCAAACCCAAAGCCAAACTGGCTTGGGTTCCTAAAACTAACTAATTTGCTATCTTGTGCAGAGAGTTTCTAGAGGCTTAAATAGCATTTGGTATGTAGACAGTGGAGGCTCAATGCACATGACAGGATGCAGATGCCTGATAAACAATTTTATCAGTCAAAGAGAAAGATCTCTATCCTTTGGGAACAATGCTAAGGGATATGTGCTACGACATGGCAATGTCTCCTCTTGCAAAATACAGTTTGACAAGGTCAATCTGGTTGAAAACCTTGAGTACAACTTGCTGATTGTGTCACAAATGTGTGATAAAGGATATTCTTCCTTTTTCACAAAGACAACATGCAAGATCATATCACCAGAAGGCCAGAAGTTGATTGAGAAGATCATTGAAGATCACACTTTGTTGATAGCCAAAAGATGTGGCAATGTCTATGCAGTGGACATTGAAAAAGACAAAGTACTGAACAACACTGCCTGTTTCTTCTCAAAGGCATCAACTTCAGAGACTGATCTCTGGCACAGGAGACTTGGCCATGTGAACTTTAAAACCATAAATAAAGTCACAAAAATGGGCTTGGTCAGAGGTCTACCCTTGAAAGTATACTAGTGTCAAGAACACTGTGTATCCTGTTTAAAGTGAAAGCATCATAAGTCCTCCTATAAGTCTATTGAAGAATAAAAAACAACTGCATGTCTTTAACTACTCCATATGGACTTATTTGGGCCTGTAAAAATCATGAGCCTTGGTAAGAAGAAGTACTGCTTAGTCATCATTGATGACTATTCAAGATTTACATGGGTATTCTTCTTATTTTCCAAGGATGAGGCTGCTGAAATCATCAAGTTCTTCATTCTACAAATAGAGAAACAATATTCTCTATCTGTCAAAGCCATTAGAAGTGACAATGGGACAGAGTTCAGGAACAAAACTCTGGATGAATTCTGCTTGTCTAAAGGGATTTTTAGACAATACAGTGTTCCCAGAACTCCTGAACAAAATGGTGTAGTAGAAAGGAAGAACAGAACCTTAATTGAAGGAGCAAGAATAATGTTAGCTGATTCAGGCCTACCATTGTATTTTTGGGCTGAAGCAGTTAACACTGCATGCTATGTTCAAAATAGAGTCCTTGTTAACAAGAGACACTCCAAAACTGCCTATGAAGTTCTTCATGGCATAAAGCCCCTTATCTCCCTTTTCAGGGCTTTTGGATGTCAATGTTTCATTCTAAACATCAAAGACTCTATTTCAAAGTTTGCTGCCAAAGTTGATTCAGGTTACTTTCTTGGTTACTCTTCCACTAGAAAAGCCTACAAGGTTTTTAACTCAAGAACCAGGATAGTAGAAGAAACACTGAATGTCAAGTTCAATGAGTCAAAGGTTTGATGATGAGGATCCAGCACCATGGACTCCTTAAATAGTCATTAAGTCAACTTCCAAACCATCAGAGGTTTCACAAACTTCTGATTCAACAACTGCTGATGTACAAACTCAAACATCTGCTTCAGCACCTAAAACTACTGAAGATACTGAAACTGCTGAACCAGACATTATAAACCTCAGTGGTTTGTTTGATGAAGTACAAGAGCCACCTACACCTGTCAGTAGTTTACAACAACTGATTGAACACAAAGATAATCCACATGAACAAATCATGGGTGATATTGCATCAGGTGTTCTTACAAGAAACCAGCTTTCCAACTTTTGCTTCTTCTCAGCATTTATTTCTCAGTTGGAACCTAAAAAATACCAAGAAGCCCTCAAAGACAACAACTGGGTACAAGCCATGCAAGATGAGTTGCTTGAATTCAAAAAACAACAGGTTTGGGAAATCTGTCCCTTACCTCCAAACAAGCAACCAATTGGCACAAGATGGGTTTTCAGGAACAAACAAGATGAAGCTGGTATGATAATCAAGAACAAGGCACGACTGGTAGTTCAAGGGTACTCTCAAGAAGAGGGAATTGACTATGATGAAACCTTTGCTCCAGTTGCAAGGCTTGAAGCCATCAGGTTATTTCTGGCCTATGCCATTTCAAACAAAATAAATGTTTACCAAATGGATGTTAAAAGTGCATTTTGGTATGGAAAAATAAAAGAGGAAGTGTATGTCTGTCAGCCACCTGGGTTTGAGGATCCTTCTCATCCTGAGTGGGTGTACAAACTAGACAAAGCTCTTTATCGGCTCAAACAGGCTCCAAGGGTCTGGTATGAAACACTTTCCAACTTTCTACTCAAAAATAAATTCACAAGAGGCTCCATTGATAAAACTCTTTTCATAAAACATGTTGGAAATCATGTCTTACTTGTTCAAATATATGTTGATGATATCATATTTGGTTCAACAAACACAAAACTGTGTGATGAATTTAAGAAACCCATGCAATCAAAATTTGATATGAGTACAATGGGAGAACTGCAGTACTTTCTGGGACTGCAGATTAAACAACAAACAAATGGAACTTTTATACATCAATCAAAATATGTTAAAGAATTATTAAACAAATTTTCTTTACAAGACTGTAAATCATGTTCCACTCCCATGACACCAACCACACAAGTTGAACCAGATGATCAAGGAAAACAGGTTGATCAAACCATGTATAGATGTATGATAGGTTCCCTTTTATATCTAACTGCTTCTAGACCTGATATTATGTTTTCAATATGTGTCTGTGCTAGATATCAATCAGCTCCTAGGGAATCACACCTCATTGCAGTCAAAAGAATCTTCAGATATCTGAAAGGAACTCCAACACTTGGAATTTGGTATCCTGCTTCAAGCAATACCAAGTTATCAGCTTTTTCAAATAGTGACTATGCAGGGTGTAAAATGTCAAGAAAATCAACATCTGGTGGTTGTCAATTCTTAGGAAACTGTCTAGTGTCTGGCAATCAAAGAAACAAACATCTGTTGCAACTTCAACTGCTGAAGCTGAATACATTGCAGCTGCAAGTTGTATATCACAGATACAATGGCTCCAGTATCAACTTCTTGATTATGGAATCAAAGAAACCAAGACACCATTGCTTGTAGACAGCAAATCTGCCATTAGCATCATTCAAAATCCTGTTCAGTTTTCAAAAACCAAACATATTGAATTCAGGTATCATTTCATAAGAGATTGCTATGAAAAAGGCAAGATTGAAGTGAAACATGTAGCAACAGCTAATCAAATAGCTAACATATTCACTAAACCCCTTGACACATCAACATTTCAGAAGTTAATATCCATGCTTGGGATGCTAAATTTGTAAGTGTTTCTGTTTATTTTTCTACACACATTTTTCATTTTTCACTTACATTTTAAAGTCTGAAAACTTCTCAAAAACAAACAAGAGAGAAACTACTGATGAACAAAACATCAGTATGGGAATATTTTCTGAAAAGTGATTAACTTCTGATAAAACAACCTTCAGAAGTTATGAATAAAGTATTTATAAAGCATTCTCATCAGTTGTTCAAAACTACTGAAGAGAAAGTGGGAACTACTGATGAAAACAATTCTTCATTAGCAGTTTAGTCAAAAAGGGTAAATCAGACTTTTCCCACATCAGAAGTTTGACCTAGGCGGTTTAAAACTTCTGATAAATACCTTTTCCAACACTTATCCATTCAAAAAGCAAAAATTCCCTCCTTCTCTCTCAAAAAGCTCTCAAACCCTGAACCTGCAAAAACACTGTTCGATCCACACACACACAAACCACATGGCTCTAACTCTGAAACAGGGACACAATCAAAGAGGCTACTTCGAAAAACATGAAGCCTGGTCCCAATACGACGAAATCATTGATTTAGTCGTCAAATCCCAATATTTCACCGCCCTCACCATCGACCCTCCAATCCATACTGAAACTCTAAATGAGTTTTGGGCAAACGCAGAGACGGTGACGGTGAACAAAAAGGTGATCTCCCTCAATTCAACTAGCAAAGGGAGAAGAATGGCAATCACACCGGCTATTTTGGCAGTTAGGCTGGGATTGGATGATGTAAATGTCCCAGACCAATTTCCAAACTCTCAAATCCATTTAACCATGACAGAGTGTGGTTACCAAGGTACTCTCTCACATGCTACAATCATTAAGAAATATTTTTAACCAAGGTATAAACTGGTTTTTCATTATATTATTATGTGTTTGAGTCCAAAAACTAGATCTTATGATCAGATGCCCTCAACTTTTCAACCAATTTTTCATTCCATAGTGAATGAAACAAAATTCAGGGCATCAGCACTTTTCTTTAATGAGTTGGTGTTACATCATCTCAATACTAAAAAGAAGTTTTTGTTGTACCCAAGATTTTTTATGCATTGCATATTAAAAGAACTTGGAGAATAGGTGCTTGTGGGTAAAACAACAAATTTAAACCCTTTATCCTCACAAGCATACTCAAGGCACAACTGTCACACCCTCAAAATCCACTTGCGGAGTTTTACCGCGAGGCGCATGACAAACCAGGATCCAAACCAACGATCACAATAAACAAGTCTAAATGAATTAAAATGCAATTTCAAAACATAGTTTAAAATCCCGTTTACAGCGGAAGCTTATTCAAAACATTATCCAAAATAATAAACCAATGTTCAATGTTGTAAGACCATGCAACCCTAACATAGACGCCGTGCAGACGCGTGCGCCCTAGTCTAGTCGTGCTACCTTAGCGACCTGAGAAAACATGTAAAAGTTTACGTCAGCACAAAAATGCTGGTGAGTTTACAGGTTTTGTATCCATGTACCAAGTCCACCTGTCCATACTATAATAATCGAAAACCAGTATACGCTAGCTAGGCGTACGTTTTGTTACTACCACGATTGGAAAACCATTACTAACGCGAATACCAAAGTATGCCCGATGTAGTTCCTGTTGTTCCTGATGTTCCTGTTTGAGACAATATGCACCCGCCGACCCTCCAAGTCGACGAGCGGGGTTGGTCACTCCCAATAGCGCTATTCACATTTCCCTGTTGTGCAAACCCGCACATTCATGGTTCCCCCCGGGGCTTCCAAAGATCGTGCAATACACAATAGAAACCCATAGTATGACAGTAGTTACCAAATCATCGTTTTAACACATGTTTTCTCCCCCGAAAGTATAAAACCAGTTTAAAAGAGGGGCTGTAAACTCACCTTAAGTTGCGTTACTCCTTAACCCGAGTAAACCCAGCTGCTATGCTAGTCCCGTAAGCGGCAACCTAACATACGACAGTTACAAGTACTTAGACTAATAACCCGCAGGTTAATTAGTCCCTAGATGTCCAGACCATAACCAAGTTCGTTTGAAAACACCGTGACTGTTTAACCGACCCAAAGTACAAGACTCGACATCCCATTGATGACCCGAGACTCCCCGTGTTATGTTTACGCTCCAAAACATACAATAACGCAAGTACACTTAACATACGTTAACGCACAACAAGTTATAGCACATAGTTCACGTATCACCGAAATACATCCAAATATATGTTACCAAGTTATTAGACATGTTACGGGGTTCCTACCATGTTACTATATGTCAAATCAGGTCTCGGAATGCTAATATACACTTACAGCAGCAGTACACGCGATTAGGGAGGCTAATCGCATGAAAGATCACACGATCAGGGCTAATCGCCCCTAGTGTCACGCGACTGGGGCTACTCGCCCCTGTGTCACGCGAGTAGGGCTACTCGCCCTTGATGCCACGCGAGTGGGGCTACTCGCCCCTGTTGTCATGCGAGTGGGGGCTACTCGCCCCTAACACAGGCGATTAGCAAGTCTACTCGCCTGTAACCTTGCTGTTCCGGTTTTTCGCGCGTTTAAAGCTCCAAATCAGATCCAGAACGTGTGTAACTACCCAATATCATCCCAATAACTATTCTAAACATGTTCAAGCCAAAATCCTTCGTTTAACCTTGTATAATCAGTCCTGCATGAAATCAAGTAATCCAAACATATACACATAGCATGCAATCATCATACTAACATGCATAACAATAACCCTAATAATCACTTACTGAGATTTCTATCATCATAATATCAATATCAACACTGATCTATCATAATATCATATCAAATCATCATCATGAATCATAAAAACCCTAGCTTTCTAATCATACACACTCATAATGCATGCATATTAGTTATAATCCGATTAACAACCCTTATTGACGATTTTCAGAAAGCTTTTTCATTTAACAACAGGTCTGGACCCTTAGGGATTGATTAAAAACGTTTACAAAGAGTTATAGATGAGAATCAAACCTTAGGATTATGAAAGAATGATGGTTAGACCTTGAAACCTTGTGTTTTTGATCAAAATCGCCTTCCAGAGGTTGTTTATGTGTTTGGGGCGGTTATGGGACGACTAGGGTTGATATTAGGAAGTTTAGGAGGTTAAGCATTCTATTTATAGGCGTTTCTAGTCGTCCAGCACGTTATAGGCGAGTATGCAGCAGTTTCATGCGATTAGGGCTGCTAATCGCATGATTGTGCAGGTGATTGGGCCTAATCGCCCCTATGTATACACGAGTAGCCTCCTACTCGTGTCTAATGTTCCCTACTCGCCTCCCCTATGGGCGATTAGGCTTCCTAATCGCCTGTAGGGGTTCATTTTGTGTGTTTTGCGCGTTAAACCCCGTTTTAACATATGTTAGTGCATATTCACGTACCGACAAGTCATATAATGATTGTAAACACATAACACAAGTAAATACACATATTTACACTCGTTCACCAATTCCCGGGACTCGAGACTCGTACGTTCCGTATGCCCTGACGATCCTACCGATCATCACCGTTTGTACACTTGGTTAAGGACCGACATCTAATGAACCTCTAGACCAACATCCAATGATCCTCTAGACTAAACCAATAGTTCCCGAACTATAACCCGACTTAACTAACCCAGTTAAGTACAATTTACGCGTGACTCGCTAAGGTAGACTTTCATCTAGACAACGTTGTTAACCAGAATTTGCCGGGTGTCACATCATCCCCACGTTAAAAGAATTTTCGTCCCGAAAATTGCACAAGTACCAAAAGAACAAAAGAATAACGAAGGAAACAAACAAAAAGATAGAAACCAGAAGAGAGATTTACCCGAGTTGTCACATCATCCCCACGTTAAAAGGAATCTCGACCCGAGATTCATTCAGCTGCCGAAGAGACATGTCTCGACTCGAACGCTTCCTTAGGAAAGAGATGAGGATACTTAGACTTCATCTGATCCTCCCGTTCCCATGTATATTCCGGTCCCCGGTTCGAGTTCCATCGAACATTCACAATGCGAATCTTGCTATGACGTAGGCTACGAATCTTGTAATCAAGAATCTCAACAGGTTCCTCCACAATCCGAAGACGATCATCAACCTTGATCTCTTCCAGTGGAACAATAAGAGATTCGTCAGCCAAACACTTCCTCAAGTTTGACACGTGAAAGACGTTATGTACGTTACCGAGCTCCGTCGGTAGATCAAGTCGATATGCCACCGGCCCAATCCGTTCCAGGATCGTAAATGGGCCGACATATCGTGGATTGAGTTTGCCACGCTTTCCAAAGCGTATGACGCCCTTCCACGGTGAGACTTTGAGAAGTACCTTGTCATTGACTTGGAACTCCAGTGGTTTGCGACGCTGATCGGCATAACTCTTTTGCCGGTCCCGTGCCGCCGCCAACCGATTACGAATCTGTACGATCTTTTCCGAAGTTTCGTACACTAGTTCAGGCCCTGTGAGTTGACTCTCACCCACTTCAGCCCAACAAAGAGGAGAACGGCATTTCCGTCCGTACAGTGCTTCGAACGGAGCAGCCTTGATGCTGTTGTTGTACGAGAATTCTACCAACGGCAGATGAGCTTCCCAACCCTTGCCAAAATCGATCACACATGCCCGCAGCATGTCCTCTAAGGTTTGAATCGTACGCTCACTCTGACCGTCATTCTGTGGATGGTAAGCCGTACTCATGTCTAGTTGGGTACCCAAAGCCTTATGCAAGGACTTCCAAAAGTGAGAAGTAAAATGGGAGTCACGATCCGAGATAATAGAAACTGGTACCCCGTGCTTAGAAACAACTTCTTTCAAATAGAGACGAGCCAAACGATCCATGGTGTCGGTCTCCTTAATGGCAAGAAAATGAGCTGATTTCGTCAACCGATCGACAATCACCCATATCTTGTCGTTTCCGCTTGGTGATTTAGGAAGTTGTGTGACAAAATCCATAGTAATCCGTTCCCATTTCTATTCCGGAATTTCAGGTTGTTGCAGGAGACCCGACGGTTTCTGGTATTCCACCTTGACCTTAGCACAGGTCAAGCATTTGCTCACGTATGAGGCTATGTCCGACCTCATGTTTGGCCACCAGTAAAGCACCTTCAGATCTTGGTACATCTTATCCGAACCAGGATGAATAGAATACCGGGACTTATGAGCCTCATCAAGGACAAGCTCCCGTAGTCCCCCGAACAAAGGAACCCATATACGTTCTGCGAAATAGTGCAGGCCATCAGGCCTTCGCTCTAGGTGCTTGTCGGCACCGTGCATAGTTTCAGCTTTAAGGTTTTCCTCCTTCAAAGCTTCTAGCTGGGCAGAACGGAGTTGATCAGGTAACGATGAATGGATAGTGAGTTGCAACGCCCGAACACGACGAGGTTTAGTAGATTCCTTCCTGCTCAAGGCGTCTGCTACAACATTCGCCTTGCCAGGATGGTACTTAATAGCACAATCATAGTCGTTCAAAAGTTCGATCCAGCGACGCTGCCGTATGTTCAAATGTTGTTGATCGAAAATGTGTTGGAGACTCTTGTGATCGGTGTAGATGGTGCATTTGGTACCGTACAAGTAATGTCTCCAAATCTTCAACGCGAATACCACGGCACCCAACTCCAAGTCATGAGTTGTGTAGTTCTTCTCGTGCACTTTGAGTTGACGAGAAGCATACGCAATCACTTTCTCGCGTTGCATCAACACGCAACCGAGTCCATGAATGGAAGCATCACAGTAAACAACAAAATCATCAGGACCCTCAGGTAAAGACAAAATAGGAGCAGAACACAGTTTGGACTTCAGTTCTTCAAACGCGGACTCTTGTGATTCACCCCAATCGAACTTTCTATCCTTCTGAGTGAGAATGGTGAGGGGTTGAGCAATCTTCGAGAACCCCTGAATGAAACGACGATAATAGCCCGCAAGGCCTAGGAATTGTCGCACCTCAGTTGGCGTCTTTGGTGCTCCCCAGTCCTTGATCGCTTCGATTTTAGCTGGATCGACATGAATTCCTAGTTCATTAACCACATGTCCTAGGAATTGAACTTCGCGTAACCAAAAGTCACACTTTGAGAACTTGGCGTAAAGTTGTTCCCGTCGCAAGAGTTCCAAAACTAACCGCAGATGTTCCCCGTGTTCGGTCTCGTTCTTGGAGTAGATCAGAATGTCATCAATAAACACAATGACGAACTTGTCTAAATATGGTTTACAGACGCGGTTCATCAAGTCCATGAAAACCGCCGGTGCGTTCGTAAGACCGAAAGGCATGACCAAGAATTCGAAATGGCCATAACGTGTTCGAAAAGCAGTCTTTGCAACGTCAGCCTCCCTGACGCGCGGCTGGTGATAACCGGACCTCAAGTCGATCTTGGAATAATAACTAGAACCTTGAAGCTGGTCGAACAGATCATCAATACGTGGAAGAGGATAACGGTTCTTGACGGTCAACTTGTTCAGTTCTCTGTAGTCCACACACAACCGGAAACTTCCATCCTTCTTCTTAACAAATAAAATCGGGGCTCCCCAAGGGGAAGAACTTGGCCGGATGAAACCCTTGTCCAAGAGTTCCTGTAACTGACTGGACAATTCCTGCATCTCGGGAGGTGCAAGACGATAGGGGGCCCGAGCAATAGGAGCAGCCCCTGGTACAAGATCAATACCGAACTCGACTTGACGATGAGGAGGAAGACCAGATAAATCATCGGGAAAAACATCAGGAAACTCGCGTACCACCGGAATGTCGTCGATCTTCTTTTCATCACCAGAGGAAACAGATAAAAGCGCCAATACGGCTGGATAACCCTTTCGAAGACACTTAAGGGCTTTCATGCTAGAGATGATGTTTAGCGGAACACCACCCTTGATACCGTACACAGAAAGAAATTCTCCATCAGGGAGAGGAATCCGAATAACCTTATCGTAACAGACGATCTCCGCGCGATACAAAGATAACCAATCCATTCCTACCACGACGTCAAAACTACCCAAAGGTACCGGCATAAGGTCGATGGGGAACGATAAACCCGACAACTCTAACTGACACTTCCGAAGAACACTAGTAGCTTCAATCGTTTTACCGTCAGCTAACTCAATAACATACTTGGTCTCTAATGGTACAGGTACTACATCTAGCAGTCGACTAACATCCATGGATACAAAACTCTTGTCGGCACCAGAATCAAATAACACGCTAACAGAACGATTATTGAGAAGAAACGTACCGGTGACTGTGTCAGGGTCCTGTCTAGCCTCAGCGGCTCCAATGACGAAGGCGCGTGCGTTCCTGCCACCGCCCCCGTTGTTCCCATTACCGTTGTTTCCACCCTGCTTCAGTTTCGGGCAATCTTTCTTGTAATGCCCAGTATCCCCGCAGTTGTAACAACCCTATTTCCCCGCAGTTCCTTGCGCAGCAGGAGCCGGGGTATTGCTTGGGGCCTGGGTCGATGGAAGTGTAGCTCGACAATCCTTAGCAAAATGACCAAATCGCTGGCAGCGATGACAACGATTGCGGTCGCAATCCCCCTGATGCTGACGCCCACACTTGTTACATTTGGGCAACTTCCCAGCATAACCACCCTGTTTGTTACCAGACGAAGAAGAACCTCCACTGTCAAACCGCTACCCCTGTTGTGCTGGTGCAGATCCTTTCCCTTCACTTTCCCACTTGCGCTTGTTACTCTCCGGGGCCTTAACTGTTGAACCCTTCGCAGGCAAAATCCCCTCATTCACTTTTAAGTTGGTCATCCTATGGGCCGATCGAACTACCTCCGCATAAGTAGGATGATTCCCAGCAGCCACTAACCCTGCAATTTCCGGCACTAACCCTGAGACATAATGTTCAATCTTACGATACTCTGGCACGTGCAGATCGGGACACAGCACTGCCAACTCATTCCTCCTCACGGTATACTTCTCGATTTCCGATCCAATCATCTTGAGGTTCCACACCTCATGCTCCAGCTTCTGTACCTCTTCCCTCGGGCAATACTCCCGCTTCAGCAACTGCACAAAGTTCTCCCATGGCATAGCATATGCCTCCCCAATACCCATGTTCTGGGTGATGCCATTCCACCAAGTCAATGCCACGTCCTGAAATAACGCAGCCGAATACTTCACCCGATCTTCTGGGAGACAGTTACACATCAGAAATACCGACTCCACTTTCTCCAACCACCTAAGCAAGCTAACCGCACCCTCAGTGCCAGAGAATTCCTGGGGCTTACAGTCCCGGAACATCTTGTAGGTGCACATGGGTGGGGGTGGGTCAACAGGACCACCTGAAATGAAACGTATGAGAAACCACGAATAACGTAAACAAGGCCCACCAATGAGGCAAAGAAAACGGATAAAACAACTTACCACCACCGTTGTGCCCTAACTGGAAGGCAGCTTGGAGCAAGTTGTTCAGATCAGCCTGTGATAGGTTAATACCTCCACCACGACCACCAGCACCACCGCGACCACCACCACGTCCACCATTGCGACCACCTCCACGTCCTCCACGCACTCCAGACATGATTCTGGCAGAAAGAACGAGAAAATTTAGTTTCGCAGTTAAAGATAACCACTAATGTTCACAAGATCAAAGCCAGATCCAATCCAGGACTATCCCCTCAAACCCAGAGCTCACTAGGGCTTCCATGCATTTCGGTTTATGATTTTGTGTGCACCCAAAATGATAAACCGCTCTACATGGTCCTCCAAGTGTTCTCCTAGTTCAAAGTTCAAATCACCGAACATAGACTCTTAGCTACACACCGTAATACTACGGTAGTTTATGGCAAGTGTTTCTATTGGAGTACGAAAGGGAGAAGTCCGAGCCTTGGACAAATCTCAAGAGCACACGAGTTACTCCAACAGACCACACTGCCTAGAAAACAAGTAACCCAACCTAAGGTAGAACGGATGATGTAACGTAGAAAGACCAACGATTTAGAGACACCCCGACAAGACCATACGTATACCACTATAACGTTTAGTACCATGTGATCGTCTAGTGTGTGCGACTCGGCTATAGACTAGACTCTACATGCAGTCCTAGTTCACTATAACCATTGGCTCTGATACCAATCTGTCACACCCTCAAAATCCACTTGCGGAGTTTTACCGCGAGGCGCATGATAAACCAGGATCCAAACCAACGATCACAATAAACAAGTCTAAATGAATTAAAATCCAATTTCAAAACATAGTTTAAAATCCCGTTTACAGCGGAAGCTTATTCAAAACATTATCCAAAATAATAAACCAATGTTCAATGTTGTAAGACCATGCAACCCTAACATAGACGCCGTGCAGACGCGTGCGCCCTAGTCCAGTCGTGCTACCTTAGCGACCTGAGAAAACATGTAAAAGTTTACGTCAGCACAAAAATGCTGGTGAGTTTACAGGTTTTGTATCCATGTACCAAGTCCACCTGTCCATACTATAATAATCGAAAACCAGTATACGCTAGCTAGGCGTACGTTTTGTTACTACCACGATTGGAAAACCATTACTAACGCGAATACCAAAGTATGCCCGATGTAGTTCCTGTTGTTCCTGATGTTCCTGTTTGAGATAATATGCACCCGCCGACCCTCCAAGTCGACGAGCGGGGTTGGTCACTCCCAATAGCGCTATTCACATTTCCCCGTTGTGCAAACCCGCACATTCATGGTTCCCCCCGGGACTTCCAAAGATCGTGTAATACACAATAGAAGCCCATAGTATGACAGTAGTTACCAAATCATCGTTTTAACACATGTTTTCTCCCCCGAAAGTATAAAACCAGTTTAAAAGAGGGGCCGTAAACTCACCTTAAGTTGCGTTACTCCTTAACCCGAGTAAACCCAGCTGCTATGCTAGTCCCGTAAGCGGCGACCTAACATACGACAGTTACAAGTACTTAGACTAATAACCCGCAGGTTAATTAGTCCCTAGATGTCCAGACCATAACCAAGTTCGTTTGAAAACACCGTGACTGTTTAACCGACCCAAAGTACAAGACTCGACATCCCATTGGTGACCCGAGACTCCCCGTGTTATGTTTACGCTCCAAAACATACAATAACGCAAGTACACTTAACATACGTTAACGCACAACAAGTTATAGCACATAGTTCACGTATCACCGAAATACATCCAAATATATGTTACCAAGTTATTAGACATGTTACGAGGTTCCTAGCATGTTACTATATGTCAAATCAGGTGTCGGAATGCTAATATACACTTACAGCAGCAGTACACGCGATTAGGGAGGCTAATCGCATGAAAGATCACACGATCAGGGCTAATCGCCCCTAGTGTCACGCGACTGGGGCTACTCGCCCCTGTTTCACGCGAGTAGGGCTACTCGCCCTTGATGCCACGCGAGTGGGGCTACTCGCCCCTGTTGTCATGCGAGTGGGGGCTACTCGCCCCTAACACAGGCGATTAGCAAGTCTACTCGCCTGTAACCTTGCTGTTCCGGTTTTTCGCGCGTTTAACGCTCCAAATCAGATCCAGAACGTGTGTAACTACCCAATATCATCCCAATAACTATTCTAAACATGTTCAAGCCAAAATCCTTCGTTTAACCTTGTATAATCAGTCCTGCATGAAATCCAGTAATCCAAACATATACACATAGCATGCAATCATCATACTAACATGCATAACAATAACCCTAATAATCACTTACTGAGATTTCTATCATCATAATATCAATATCAACACTGATCTATCATAATATCATATCAAATCATCATCATGAATCATAAAAACCCTAGCTTTCTAATCATACACACTCATAATGCATGCATATTAGTTATAATCCGATTAACAACCCTTATTGACGATTTTCAGAAAGCTTTTTCATTTAACAACAGGTCTGGACCCTTAGGGATTGATTAAAAACGTTTACAAAGAGTTATGGATGAGAATCAAACCTTAGGATTATGAAAGAATGATGGTTAGACCTTGAAACCTTGTGTTTTTGATCAAAATCGCCTTCCAGAGGTTGTTTATGTGTTTGGGGCGGTTATGGGACGACTAGGGTTGATATTAGAAAGTTTAGGAGGTTAAGCATTGTATTTATAGGCGTTTCTAGTCGTCCAGCACGTTATAGGCGAGTATGCAGCAGTTTCATGCGATTAGGGCTGCTAATCGCATGATTGTGCAGGTGATTGGGCCTAATCGCCCCTATGTATACACGAGTAGCCTCCTACTCGTGTCTAATGTTCCCTACTCGCCTCCCCTATGGGCGATTAGGCTTCCTAATCGCCTGTAGGGGTTCATTTTGTGTGTTTTGCGCGTTAAACCCCGTTTTAACATATGTTAGTGCATATTCACGTACCGACAAGTCATATAATGATTGTAAACACATAACACAAGTAAATACACATATTTACACTCGTTCACCAATTCCCGGGACTCGAGACTCGTACGTTCCGTATGCCCTGACGATCCTACCGATCGTCACCGTTTGTACACTTGGTTAAGGACCGACATCTAATGAACCTCTAGACCAACATCCAATGATCCTCTAGACTAAACCAATAGTTCCCGAACTATAACCCGACTTAACTAACCCAGTTAAGTACAATTTACGCGTGACTCGCTAAGGTAGACTTTCATCTAGACAACGTTGTTAACCAGAATTTGCCGGGTGTCACAACAACAAACCGGCTGCCTGGCCTGAAGATGACCAAGGGGAACAAGAAACAGTCCCCATGGAACCCTCATCTTCCAAACCTACACCCCCAAAGGCCAAGAAACCCAAGCAACAAAAACAAAAACCCACCAACCCAAAAAAGAAAAGCAGATCAGGAGGTTGAGATGCCTGAACTGACTACTGTGCAATCTGCACTTGATAAAGATGTGACTGAAACATCCTCTCAGTCTCATCCATCTCAAACCCCTACAAGGGCACCAATCACCATACTTTTCAAAAGAAAAAGACTAAAGAAAACTATTCCTATTGACTCCTCTTTTGAAACTGCTGAACCCATTGACAAAACTACTGAACCAGCACCCCAAATTTCTGAACCTGATATTGAAATAGCCAAACTTCTCTCTGGGCTAAAAGAGAAAGTCCCATCTAAACATGTCAGTCCCCAACAACCACATCAAACAGGGGACATAGCCTCAGAACTTGACATGGATGTGGACACTCAAAGCCCTAACCAAAGAGATGAGGATGAACCAGGGTCTCTAAGCCCAAACTTAGAAACTCTTGGTACTTTTGAGGCTGCTACTACTCATTTACCACCCAGCGATGGATCTGAGGAAAGAAGCAACATAGCTAAGACCTCAACTGTGGCAACTACTGATGAATGCTTAATGCCTGAGGTAGGAAATCCTCTGAACCAAGAAAAAGAGGTACATGAGACAACTGAGTTGGGCTCAGCTCATGATGTAACTGATACAGTCCTCATTGAGGATGTAATCAGGGATACATATGATTCCATTAACTTGGATGATGTTTCACAACACAAAACTACTGAATTGACGGCTACAAGTGAAGGTCATGCACCTGGTGTATCTATGCTCAAGAAGCTAGTCACACCAGATCAGGTTAAAGTCCACTTAATCCCTGATTCCCCTAAAGTGGCATCTTCTGTACAACAAGAAGATCAACCAAAAACACATCCTTCACTACAAATGCCTACCCAATTCCCTGGGTCATCCAGCATAGACATGAACCAACTATGCAGCCCAGATGGTCCCTTATATCACATGATGAACACCCTCATCAAAAATCACTTCCAAACCTACACAGCTAACTTGGAGCTGTCCATCAAGAACCAATTTGGAGTGATACAGACTAAGATGAACGATCTGTCGAACAAAATTGACTTCAACTCCAAACAGATTGCTTCTCTTATAGGTCATTTCTCTAAACCCTCAAAAACAGAGCTTGATGAATCCAAAAAGGGGGAGAAAACTAAGGAACCTAAGGAGTCACTTGAAGCCAGGAAAAAAGGCAAGAGTGGCTGTCCAAGAAAGAGATCAGAGAGACCAAGCCAGAAAACAAAAACTGGCCCAACAGTTTGGTGTCTCTATTCAAGAAATAGAAGATTCTGAAAAGCCTGATGAATCCCAAGGCCACAATGAAGAAACCTCTAATGGTGAAAGTTCTGATGAAGACTCAGAAAATACTTAAGACAATCCTTCAGTAGTTGTCAACCCATCAGAAGTCAACACATCCAACTCTGAAACTACTGAACAGCCTTCCAGATCAACTGAACCTACTCAACCAACTCCTATTCCAAAGCCTACTACAACTACAACAATGACTGTGCTGAACCCTTCTCCTCTATCAATGTCCAAAGAATTACTTGAGAAGAGTTTAATTGCAGCTGAAAGAAAGGCCAAGGAAGATGAGATCGGGAATGCTCTGGAAACAAGGGATGACTTAAGCCTAAATGAAAAGCTACAGGCTTATGAAGCAGAACTTCAAAGGCAGGCTAACCTGGAAAGAATTGCTGAGGAAGACAAAAGACAACAACTGATGTCTTACATTACCAAGAACAGCAAGACCAAAGCCCATACATTAAAGGGACTCTCCATGGAAGAGCTGACAAGAAGAGCTCAACTTATTGCAGACAAACTTGCAACAAGTAAAGATGCAAAAGCCAAGGAGCCCATATGATTGAATAACTAGTAGCAAATGGTTATGGTCCAAATGGAAAGAAGAAAGAATAGTGGACACTTAGAGAAAATACAAGGCTGCAAGGGCTGCAAATCCAGAGAAGTTTGAAACTGCTGAAGTATCAACTTCAGTAGTTAGAACTTCTGGTGTTTCTAGAAAACCTACTACAAGGAAAATGTCAGAGGAGAATGTGAAGACTGATTTCAGGATGGTACTACTAGAAGGAAGTACAGTAGTCCACTCTGACTTTGACATTGAAGAGAAACCTCTGCTAACCCAATTCAGGGATCCTTCCACCTTTGCCTATCAAATTCAAAAGACCATTAAAGACAAACTGCACACTAAGGTAGTTACTGAGCATCACTTGCCAACCTGTCAACTACCTAATGTAATGCAACAAGAACAAGGAAGAGAATCCCACCTGAGAGTCACTGAAGTCGAAAACATCCAACACTCAAGAGCATCCCAGGGTACCACCATGGTTCCCTACACTTTAGACTTTGAGAAGTCTAAAGTACCTATCATCAGATGGTCCTTTACTGATAACAACTCAGTACAAGTGACAAGAAGAGACCAAACAAGCAGAGCCTATAAGTCGACGAATGATCTGAAGAAGCTATCAATTCAAAACCTGCTTACAATCCAGCATCTAGAACCACAAAAAGGATCTCTCACTGATGAACAGCTGAACCAGTTGAAGAATTCCATGTTCAAAGGAATATGGAAGATTGTGAATGACAGAAGAAAACAATAAGGAATTAGAAAGGTTTTGGCTTCATCAATCCAGGGGGAGATTGTTAGGACAAAAAGGATTGGTGAAACCACTTTTGCAAACCTAAATCTAATTCACTTCTATCAAATTATTCTAAGTATAGAACTACTGAAGAAAGAAGACCAAACAGCTGAAGAAGTATTCTACAAGTACTGAAGAAGAAATACATCAGAAGTTCTGAAGTCCAAACCAGACAGTTCACTGATGAACTACTAAAGACAAACTACTCATCAGTAGTTTGTCATTCATCAGCACTTCTTGAAGAATCTTTTCCACCACCTTATGTTTCAGTAGTTTATTAGTTTATTATTACTTTTACTTTTTGTACAAGTTCCAAGATTGCAACTTGTTGCAACTTGTCTCTGAACTTGCTTTTTGGCAAGGTTCATGTATTTGTAAAGTCTATAAATAGATGGGTTCATCCCTCTGTTTTAGACATTGATTTTAATACAGAAATCCTTCAAAGCTTATCATTGTTGTTACCATTTCATTTACTGAGAATCTGTTTAAGTGTTCATTCTCATTCATTGCTTAGATTCTCATTAAATACTTGTCATTAGTTTTATCAAACATCCAGGGGGAGTAATAACTCCTGTTGATAAGTGTAGCTTTAAACTCATATCATTCCGCTGTGCTATTACTGATTAAGAACTTGCTAAACACTTATGTGTTCACTAGCAAGTTCACATAAAGAGCTATACTGATCCAACAACTCGGGTGGCTCGAAAGTATGGAGAATAATTTCATTAATAGCGACTGTCTTGACAACCTGCGTGTTCGTCATGCCTCGAGTTTTCTTCAAAAGAGGGCACTCACTTGATGGAATGGGGAAAAACACACTCGAGGGACGAAAGCTGCTTTGGCTATGTCTTGGGACGATTTCAAAATTGCCATGACTACTGAGTTTTGTCCTCGTAACGAGATGAAGAAATTGGAGGATGAGTTCTATCACCTCAAGCAGGATAGTAGAAACAACGTTCCCTACAACAACTGTTACCACGAGTTGAGCTTACTGATTCCTCGTATGGTAACCCAAGTGTCCTTGGCTATTGAGAAGTATAATGAGGGACTGCCACCTCAGATCCATGATTCGGTTATGGGAAGTAAACCTACTACTGTAGAGGATGCAATTCGTCTCGCAGCATCTCTTACTGATAAGCATGTCAAGGATGGTACTCTAACTCGTAAGGTTACTAAAAGACCTACTAAAACCACTTCAACCTCTGCTACCACTGAACCTTCCCAAGAAAACTCTGCCGTTGCCTCTGGTTCCAACAAGAAACGAAAAGATGGAAACCAAAACTATGCTGTAGTTGCACCCCTTAACCAGGTTCCTATTGCAAACCCACCTACCGCATCTCAAACAACCCCAAGCGCCTATACTGGGAAACAACCTCAATGCGCTACTTGCCACTACCATCATCCCACCAATTTACCCTGTCGTAAGTGTGATGCTTGTAGAAGACTGGGTCATACCACCCTTTTCTATCGTGTTCCCAATCGACCTGTGAATAACCCACAGACTGCTACCCAAAACCAGGGAGCTGGTCAACCCAGAGTTTGGTACGCTTGTGTTGATCCTGATCATATGCAAAATAGATGCCCTCATCTCACGGCTTTTATCCATGCCCATAAGCAAAACCTAGCAGCCCCAGCAGCCCCGGCAGTTCCAACAATTCAAGCAGCTCCAGCCCGTGGTCATGCTTTCAACATCAATGTTAACCAAGATCAAGCTACCAACGACGTTGTCAATGGCACATTTCTTATTACTAACTTAAATGCTTCGATTTTGATAATACCGGTGCGGATAGGAGTTTTGTCTCATTAGAATTTGAACCTTTGCTTGCTCGTGCTCATCCTCACCTTACCCATCATTTTACTGTGGAGGTTGCTAATGGCAATCTTATTCTTATAAAATCTATGCTCCGTAATTGCACGTGGAACCTAAACGATTATAACTTTTCAGTAGATCTTATACCTGTTTTTAGGAATCTTAGGAATCGAGGTTGTAAACCTCTCTTGAATCAATTCGTAATTGTTTTCATCGATATCCTCATATATTCCACAATTAGAAACCTTCAATTGAAGTAATTTCGGGACGAAATTTTCTAAAGTAGGGGAGACTGTAACATTTGCGCGTTTTCTAATTTTATCGTAATTTCATTTTAGTCCTCATATTACGATCTTTTGGAATTTCAAATAAAACTTATGTTGCATTATTTGTTAAATCTTAGTTGTATACGTTTTATTATAAAACATCAAATAAACGTGTCGAGGGACGTTGGAAAACTCCTAAGTTTTACGGGGGAAAGGGATAAAAACTTGATGATATTATGTCAAGTTATATATAAAAAAAATAATAGTTTTAAAAGGTTTGGGTTAGAAATAATAACTTTGGTTAAGTTTTTATAAGGAAATAAGTGACCAAACTAACCTAACTAACTAGAGGGACAAAAGGTGACAACTTTCAAACTTAAAAAAAAAAAGAAACTGTTCTGGTCCTCTTTTGTCATACCCTCAATTTCCACTGCGGGGTTTATAACGCGAGGCGTGTGACACACCAGGATCCCATAGCCATAAGTCACATGAACGACTCTAAATGCCCAAACCATTTCGTTCGTTATTGTAAAACAAGTTTCATAGATAATCGTTTCAGTAGTTGCGGAAGCGAAAATTTAAAGATAATAGTTATCCAAATAGTCTGCGTAAAACAACTTGTTCAAAATCGTAATAGATAACTAAGCATTCGAAAATAGATAAGTTATTCATATCCCCATGATGCTATATGATGCATGCTCTACTCGTGCTTCGAACTAGTGTCCTGCAAAAATGTATAATAATCGTGGGTCAACATAAAGTTGGTGATTTCACATAGTTAAGTAAATATGTAGGTCCTCCAGACCATGTTTTGACGAGTAAATTCTAATTTACATGCCAGGGGTAGCTAGCCCACTCATGATAACTAAAATCGGTAATACCGAACTGCTAAACAACGAGATCCCACAATAGTCAGCAAAGTGCCTTGAATCATTGTCTATCAACAATGATAATACATTGAGTTATAGTTCACACCCATGCTCTCCAGCACGATGTGAGGTTTGTGAGACCTAATAGCGCTATCAACTAGTAACCCGCTTGCCCACCCGCTTGCCCACCTATGGAATCATAGCACCCGAAACCCGGGATGTGTAAAAGTAGTCCTAAACCAGACAATGAAAATGTTTAGAAAGTGATCTCCTTCCGAGACGTATGCTTTTGAGAAAAAGAGTAGTGAAACTCACCTGGTGTTTGTGCGAGAGATCTAGCAAAGCAGAGAAAGTAACTATCGTTCCGACAAAGATCTCCCTATGAGTATTAAGACATATTAAACTATGTTATTGTCTATTACATAAGTTCGGCACCAACTTTTGTGAACCACATCAAGTTGTGTAGATCATGTTTCATGTATAAGAAGTTTGATCAAAAAATGTATCATGAATCCATGTGTAATGTGTAACCAATTATTTTAACACTACATAATATAATTGATCATATAAGTGAAACAATATGCGCATAATAGAAGCTTGATTACTAGGTGCATAATAACCAACTTATGAACACTTAGTTGAGGGCCGATCCCTATGATCAAAAGTCTAGATTCGGGTTCACAATAGGGCCGATGATACTTAATAATACAAGCGATTAGAACTTACCTTAATACTATTGTAACGCGTGATTATGCTTTCGTTATCTGTAATTTACAAGGTATTGAGGCATAGAGGTGTACAGGTCAACAAACTAATGCTACAAAGTAACTTGTTCACTCTACCAGGTTGAGGGCTTATATCAATCACGATTTGCATCAATGATTAGATACGATGCATTAGATAATCTTTGATTATCGTCATACATTGAATGTTCCTCAATTCGGTAACTTTAGTTTTTGGCACTAAAGCTCTTTTATAAAGATACCCTGTCTGATCTAGGTCCGTAAAACCTTACTACAGAAGATCAGATAGGCTATCCCCAGATAACTAATAACATAACGACCCGAAACCTCCGAATTTTGTACAAAAACCCTATCAAACGAAATTACGGTACTAAGACCATATGCCCATGAGGTGTTTATTCACATAACAATTCGTTTGATATGTATGTATTCAACACGCGGTAATAGGTCTACGAAGCCTACCAGCACATCACATAGACTAAACACACGACTTATATAACATTTCAAATCTTTAGCATGTGTCGGATCCCCACTGATGTACTATCATTTCCTCTTTTAATCCTGGAAAATCATTTTGGGTTTCTCTGTTTTCTATGGCCTTTTGGATTTTTCAATGTTTTTGGTTTTTCTGAATAACGACTCCCCCTCAAATGTAAAACATATTTTTGGGTTTTTGAATTTTCTGAAAAACAGTAAAAAAAAATTAAAATTTGAAAACAAAACGTGATAAACCGAGGTGATGATTAATCTTGTTTTTCTTTTACACCGTTAGCTTTTAAAAGATATTCAAATCTAGATTTATCAAAAGCTTTGGTAAAAGATCCGCCCTCTGGTAATTAGTGTCGATTTTGACCATACCAATCAACTCTTTGGCATAACAATCACAGATAAAGTGATACTTAATCTGGATATGCTTAGCTTTTGAGTGATTGACCGTGTCTTTAGTTAATGCAATTGCGGCTTCGTTGTCACAATGAATAGGGGTTTTTAGAAATTGCAAACCGTAATCAACCATCTGTTGTTGAATCCACAGAACCGTTGAGCAACAATGTGAGCGTAGGATTTTAGCTAAAACAGGATTATACGATCATACAAGTCACAAAACCAGGTGCGGAAACCCTAGTTCTGAACAAATTGATAAAACACAAATCACGACACAATCAAGATCATTTTCAATATCATTTCATAGATTAACTTCATTCAAAAAGCATTTACAATCGGTTTATGTTAATCTAGAACACACACATAATCTCTCAAAAACACCTCTGAACCTGAACTGAACCTGGACACAAATGACAACTCTCTTACATTATCAAAAACACAAAAACTATATATAGGCACTGCACATTCGCCCGTTTCATCTGGTCGAATGTGAGCTTTTCCACATTCGCCCACTTCAGGTGGTCGAATGTGTCTTCTGTTCAGATTCAATCTTCCTTCGCCCACTTCAAATCTACCTTCGCCCATTCTTTTCTACATTCGCCCATATTCTATTCACCTTCGGCCAATCACTAACATATGTTAATATTGTATATCCAATCCTTAGTCGCAAAACGCATCAACAAACTCCCCCTCGACTATTGATTGGATAGTTTTCTCTGTTGGTCCATCGTCTTGTTCATCAACTTGATTCTGAGCTGTTTCTTCTGCTCAGTAGTCATTGGCGGCTCAAATGTTTTCTTCACAGTCTTAGATACATTGGCTATCTTCACAGTCTTGCCAAGTTTACCCTCCAAGTTGCTTCCCGCATTTATATCATACGCAAAACAAACTCCAACAACTTGCGTATACTTTCTCGCTTGAGCAAAGTCATTAGGTTCATAGTAGATCGGATTGTAGAACAACATGATGATGTCTTCAAAGGTGCAATTAATCAACCACATAGGATCAAATACATGAACATGCTTGTATTTATCCTTTCCATCTCTCAACACGATCACCGCTTCTGCCTTTCTCCAATCATAATACATTAGGTGCTTTGTAGATCAAAGTAACACGCTTCATATTGGTTTGTGGATCAATATCCCTATACACTTTTCTTCTAGGATATTGAGGCTTGAACCTATTCCATCTCGTGCGACTTTCCCAAACCAATTTATCAGCACACCAACCGACATGTGATCCATTTACTTCGGCACCTGACATTGGGAATCTGCATAAGTCTCTCACCGCCCAGTACGGTAGAGTAAGCAAGTCACAGAATCTGTTGAAGTACAGAATTCCGGTTTCCCATTTTGCAGCAATACACTTCAGCCTGCCTAAGTAAGTCCACCCAAGAGCTCTGCCTTTGAACTTGGCATTATGGAATCGATAAAAGTTACCTTGAGCTTCAGGCTTTGGTCGGTTCTCATCCATTTCCTTCAATTTCTTCATATAATTCTTCAACTCATCAGACTGGTTAGAAGAATCTTTCTTTTCAGTACCAAATATCTTTTCAACAAACTCTTCACTCCTTTTCTTAGCTTTCTGTTTCGCTGACTTATTTGGTATCTCAGTGAAGTCAGGAAATACTTCATTTTCATCATCCTGTCTGAAATATTGGGGAAACTCTTCATGAGTTATATCTTCTACCTCAACTTCATTGTTTTCTGGAGTCTGTACATCATCTGAATGACTTCCCATATCCTTTTCTGGAATATCAGGAATCGATTCATCCATCATAGACTCCTCAAACGTTTTCCCTACCCTCTGTGCAAGACCATCTAAAATTTCTTTCGCCACAGATGCAGGTAATTCCCCTTCTTCAAGATCTGGATCTTAATATTCCAACTCATATCTTAAGTCATCAGTCTGGAATATTTCAGCGAAGCATCCTGTGAACTCAATGGTCCACTCTCTCTTTTCCAACATATTCTTATACAGCTGTTTAGCATCATCAGACAAAGATCTCACCTTCTCGTTCCAGAAAATACTTTCATCCGAATCAACATTCTCACCTTTCTTCTTGGAACTTGATTCTCCAGTATCCTTCTTCTTTGGTGTTCTCTTCTCATAACTAAATCTAGAAGTATCATCTCCTCCATCATGATCACTTCCACTGCTAAACTCATCACCTTGCTTTTTCTCAGCACCTTCAGCACCATCATCATCATCATTATTGTCATCATCATCATCATTATCATCATCACTTTTCTCCGATTCATCATTATCCTCATCATCATCTTCTTCTTTCTCAGATTCAGAATACTCATAATCGACTTTCTGTTCATCTTCTTCTTCATCTTCTTCACCCTCTTTCAACTGGGGTGCTCTGCTATAAAGCTCTTCAATCAAATTACTAAGGCGTTTGTTTTCCTTCTTTAGTTCTTTGTTATCAGCCTTAATCAATTTGATTTTGCTCTTGTTTCTTTGACATTTTCTTTCAAGCTTCTCATTCTTTGCTTCAATCATCTTAATCTTATCATTTATATCATCCTGATTAGATTTCGAAGCAACCACAATCTGTAGCATTTTCTCCTCATTCTGCTTGAACTTAGCAATCTCAGCTTGTTGAGCAACCAACATCTTCATCATGTCTTCCATCTTCTTATTAACTTGCTTCATAACATCATCATCCACAGTCACTTTCTTTGACTTAGATCTGGATGGCTCAACTTCAACTACTTTCTCCTTTTGAGGCTTTCTAAACATATCAAGCACTTTATCCATATCGATATTGAATTGATCGATTGGTAAAGTCTCTGCCTCTTTCGCTTTCTTCTGCTTCTTGGCAACTGGTGAAGATAGCTTAGATGGTGTACCAGCATCAGGTAATCTCTTTCCCTTCAACAACTGAGCTAACTCTTTCTCCCTCAGTTCTTTTACGCTTGACTTCTTAGCCATAGTCTTTTGCTTCTTTGTTTTTCTGGGCAAATTCACCACTACAGTATCTCCAACACTCAGTTCTGCTAGGTCAACACCTAGACCCTCATCTTCAACCGATTTCTTTCTTCTCTCAGCTTCTTCTATCGACTGGTTTAAGGATTCAGACTCACCAACCATAGTGGCCTTACGTTTGGTGGTCCTTACATTCTCATCATCAGAATCCCACTGCTCATCAACCTCAGTCTCTTCTGAATCTACCGACTCTTCATCCACCAAACCCGATCCTTTCTTCGCCGTCGATTTCTTTCTAGCCACTTGTTGCTTAGTGCTTCCCTGATCCACAGCCTTTCCCTTGCCCTTCCCTTTGGCTCAAGGATTGACTACTTGCCGTTTCCGCTTAGTGCTTGAATCAACATACACTAAGGGATCATCATTGTCCGAGTCACTATCATCATGTCTTGCTTTGTTCTTGCCAGGATCAGTGTAATCCGGACGAGCCAAAGCGCCAAATAATCTCCTGTTAGGTGGCTTCTCACTATCAGGCACACCTTTGTAACCCTTCATCCTCATCAAAGTTCTGATGTTCATATGATCTTGACCTAGGATCATAGTCGGATCCTTTTTCAGCATAGGATACTTGTAGTCAAAGATCATCATCAGAAACCTCGGATACAACATAAACTTCTTATTCTTCATTCCCTTCAGCATCTCTAGCATATGATCAAGAATCATCCCAGAAACATTAAATGGTTTGTTGAGTGTCAACGCAACCATTAATGAACTCAAACTCCTTCTCATGACGTCATAACCACCACTCACACATCCAAAAACATGAATAAGAACATGTGCAAAATACTTGTACTGCACTCCCAGTTTCCCCTTATACATAGATCCGTCAGTGATTGGACCTTTGTATTTCATGCGTAAGAAACACGCCTTCTGTTCTGTCCATGACAATTCCCTGGGATCTTCACTATCTTCAAACTTAATCTGTAAAGCTTCCCGAATATCAGCTTCAGTCAAGAACATCTCCATATCCTGAATCTTGCTCTTGATGATTGTCTGATTCTCCCAGTAGTCATACTTCGCATTCTGATAAAAATCTTCAATGATGTCTTTGTATATGATGGTTGGTGTGGCGAAATCATGAACAATCCTGCTCCTCTTCAGAAACTCTATAATCCCGGTAAACTCCGTATTTTTCTCAACATCTCCGAGATAAGCGCAACAGTTGTGCGATCTTTCAAACGGCCAACTGCTCGGAACAGACGTTTCAGCTTCTGGCACTGGTGTAATCTCAGCTGGAGTTTCCACATTGACTGCTGGTGTTTCAATGTTCTCGGGTTGATCAGCCATCTGCACATAAAAATCAATGAAACACGTCAAAATACAAAAACGACAAAATTATAAAATTTTGGTCAAAATCATCTGCACATTCGCCCGTTTTGAACTGGTCGAATGTGAGTAAATCTGGTCGAATGTGAAAAATTTGGTCGAATGTGAACATGTAATGAAGTTAAAAATACATTCGGCCGTTTTAAGGTTCATTCGCCCAAATATAATCCACCTTCGCCCGTTTATTTCAACCGAAGGTGAAAAAGGTTTTCCCCCAAAATTTAAAATTTTGCCATTGTTGATTTTAACTTGTTTTGTTGATCCAAATGTATTCTAAAACGACCGATTAACACTCGCATGCCATCAATTGTCATCATGAATCAATTTACATCAGTTTTAAAAGAAAAATTAGGTTTAAACGGTTTAAACGATCGATTAAACAATCAAATTGTGTTTAAAACCTAATTCCTTTCAACTTCTCCCCCTAAAACGGATGTGAATTGAAATGAGATCAAAAACAAACATTAACAAGCATCCAAAATCCCTAAAATTAAAACCCTAAGTCCGGTTTATAAAAACTTCAATTCTGGTCTGAAATCGCGTCCATTACCTGTGAAATTTGTCTCAAAACAATCAAAAATAGACAGGGATGAAATCAGTAAATCACAAGAAACACGAGCAACAAGGTCTGGTTATGATGAAAATTTGAAAAATTTTTGAATGAGGGGATCGAACCTGAAAGGCTTTTATATAGGCAGCCACGTTCGCCCGTTTGTAGTGGACGAATGTGGGTTCAGTCCACATTCGCCCCAAGTAAATGGCACGAATGAGAAAGAATTCCACCTTCGCCCCTATTTAAAGACCCGAAGGTGAAATTTGTACCCGGAAGTGGAATTTACACCCGGAAGTGAAAATGTCCACCTTCGCCCAAAAACAAAACGGTCGAATATGATGATTTTTCCACATTCGACCCATTTAAGGGGCGAATGTGAAATGGAAAAATCTGAAAATTTCGCCAAATCACGAATTCGAATCCCGTTCAACATTTTTCAATCCGTTAAACTTCCAACACTCAAATTTTCACATTTTGAATGTTACAAAGTCCAGATGGTGTTATCAAATCTCAGAAATTGACCATCAAGCATCCCCGGATATCAAAAATAAAGCAGAAATGCAAATCTTTTGGATTTTCTGAAATTTTTATCAAAACACACCTAAAATCTTTTTGGATTTTGTATCTTTTTGACAATAAAAATAAAATGCAACAAAGTAAAATGCATCAAAGTACATGAAAGCAGTAAACATTTTGTGATTTCCGGTAAGAGGATCATATCAGTTTTCTGAGAAATCCGAACACAGCGTTGATCTGTTTCAATATTATCATTAGAAACAATATGTGATACGGCAATTGCTGATATTGTTGTCCACATAAGCTCACATGCAGACAATTATGCAATGCTTTAAAATGATACGAATTAGATGTATTAGACTAACACATTGTGGTTCCCACACACACGACATACTCCCGTATCAAGAAGTAATTTGCACAAAGACTCATTGTAAAGCGTGATTATGCGTTCGTCGTCTGTAATTGTACAAGATATAATGCATAGAGGTATACAGGTCAGCAAATTAATGCAACAAAGCAACATATGCACTATACCAGGTTGAGGACTGATATTAATCATGATTTGCATCAATGATCAATACGATATTATAGATAATCTTTGATCATCATATAACATGGAAAGTTCCTCAATTCGGTAACTTTAGGATTTGGCATAAAGCTCTTTTATAAAGACATCCTGTCTGATCTAGGTCCGTAATGACTTACAGCAGAAGATCAGTTAGGCTATACCCAGACAACTAATAACATAACGACCCTAAACCTCCGAGTTTTGTACAAACACCCTATCAAACGAAATTACGGTACTAAGGCCATATGCCCATGAGGTGTTCAGCCACAAACGCGTAGTTTGTTATGTTTGTATCACTAATGCACGCAATATTTAGTCTACGAAGCCTATCAGCATATCACACGTAATCAACATACGTCTCATAAAACTATTCAATTCTTTAGCCTGTGTCAGATCCCCACTGATGTACTATCATTTCCTCTTTTCATCCAGGAAATCATTTTGGGTTTTTCTAATTTTTAGGTATTTTGAAAATTTTTCAATGTTTTTGGTTTTTCTGATAAAATGACTCCCCCTAAAACAAAGAACATATTTTTGGGTTTTTAATTTTTCTGAAAAGCAAAAACAAAAATTTGAAAGAAACAATCCACTTGAAAGCATCAACTTCTTTGAGGATTAAACAACCCCCTCGAAAGCATCAACTTCTTTGAGGATTATGATAGTAAAGAGAAATTCCCAATTAGCAAAGAGAAATTCCCAATTAGCAAAAATTTAAAACTAAAACTAAAAGTTAAAAAATGATAAACCGAGGAGCCGATTAGTCCTGTTTTTCCTTTATATTGTTTACTTTCAAAAGATATTCAAAGCGGGATCTGTCAAAAGCTTTTGTAAACAAATCTGCACGTTGGTAGTCAGTAGATTCTGACCATGTCAATCAATTCCTTAGCGTAACAATCACGGATAAAATGATATTTAATCCGGATATGTTTTTCTTTAGAATGATTTTCAGTATTTTTAGTTAATGCAATTGCGGCTTCGTTGTCACAGTGTATAGGGGTTTTAAGAAACTGCAAACCGTAATCGACCATCTGTTGTTGGATCCAGAGCACTTGCGAACAGCAACTCGAGGCTGAAATGTACTCGGCTTCACATGTAGACAGTGCGACGGAAGTCTGTTTCTTGCATTGCCAGGTAATTAACCTGCTCCCTAAAAACTGGCAACCGGCTGTTGTTGATTTGCTGTCTTTGTCACAGCCGCCCCAATCTGCATAACTAAAAGCAATAAAATCAAAATCATCATCATTAGGGTACCAAAGTCCTTTTGATGGACAACCCTTCAGATATCGAAGGATACGCTTGACCGCCGTCAGATGACTTTGTTTCGGCTTCGATTGATAGCGAGCACAGAGACAAGTTGCATACATAATATTTGGTCGAGACGCTGTCAAATACATCAGAGATCCGATGATTGCTCTGTATGTAAATGGATCTGTCAGCTCCCCCTTAACGTCCACTCCAATCCCGTGATTGGGTTGAATCGGGGTATCCATCGGCTTAGAGTCCTCCATCTGGAATCGGCTCAAGATGTCGGCTACGTATTTCGTCTGATGAATGAAGATCCCGTCGGGTCTTTGATCCACCTGTAAGCCGAGGAAAAACTGCATTTCCCCCATAGCGCTCATTTCGAACTTCTCCTGCATAACAGTTTCAAATTCCCTGCACAAGAGTTCGTTAGTTGAACCAAATATAATATCATCAACGTAAATCTGTACTAGAAGCAAGTCATCTCCCGTCTTCTTCGTAAAGAGGGTGCAATCGACGAGGCCGCGCTTGAATCCTTTGGAGATGAGGTATGTACTTAGCTCCTCGTACCACTGTCTTGGAGCCTGGTGCAATCCATATAAAGCTTTGTTTAGCACGTAGACCTTGTCCCGGTGGATTGGATCCTCAAAGCCTGGTGGCTGCCCGACATAAACCTCCTCCTTGACTTTACCGTACAAAAATGCGCTCTTGACGTCCATTTGATATACTTTGAATTTCTTATATGAAGCAAACGCAAGGAACATCCGAATAGCTTCAATTCGTGCTACTGGTGCATAGATTTCGTTGTAATCAATTCCTTCGATTTGATGGAAACCCTGCACAACCAATCTGGCTTTGTTGCGAACAATAACTCCACGATCATCCTTTTTGCACTTAAACACCCACTTAGTGCCTATTTTCTTTCTTCCCGGCGGCAAATCTGTGAGCGTCCAGACTCCCAATTTCTGGAATTGCAATAACTCCTCCTGCATTGCCTCAACCCAGGCATCTTCATTCAAAGCGTCTTTGTATGTCCTTGGCTCTACCTGCGACACATAACATGCAAACGACTAATCATTTTGGCTTCCAGATTTCTGAATTTTGGCATACAATGCTAAAGCACCAAAACTCTCTGGTGAATTAACGCTTTTAAGCTGCCCTCTGGTCATCACTCCACTTCCAGGATCACCGATAACTTGCTCCAGCGGGTGAATACGATGAATCCGAGATTCCGGATTAACAGGTACAATCACTCCCGTCTGAGCAGTCAAGTTCTCTACAGCATCCTGATCATGACCCGTGTTAGACGATGAAGCAACGTCTGGATTTGGAGTTGGGTTCACAGTTTGCTCTTCTAAGTCTTCTGCATGTTCAAGAACGGCTTCTTCAAATTGTTCATCTTCAGATTCTGAAGTGTCTAATGAAGTTGAAGCTTCTTGAAACATCTCTTCTTCTTGTATAGGAGCACTGGTATCATTAGAAGCTGGTGGGGGGTTTACAGTGATTGGACGCATCAACGGTGAAGTCGCCGCGTTTTCACACTCGTAAAGTAATCTGATAACAGCTTCTTCAACCAAGCTATCTAGATTGAATGATTCAAAGAAATCTTTGTAATCAAACATCCAATCAGGGCCCGTGCCTTGCAAATTTTGAGTGTATCGTTGAACTTCCACGTTAGCCCAATCCTCCACTTGACGAGTTCTCTTGTTGAATACCCGTTTAAGCGGGGTTGCATATCCAACAAAATATCCCTCCTCAGCTTTAGGACTAAACTTCTAGCTTGGATTCAACATCGTGCATGGCGCCCCAAATGGTTCTAGATACTCTAAATTGGGCTTTCGTCGGTGTAACAGCTCATAAGATGTTTTTCCAAACTTCTTCACTGTTAAAACCCGATTTAATGTATAATTTGCTGCATAAATCGCCTCATTCCAGAACATTACCGGAAGATTTGAGTCAGCGAGCATTGTTCTAGCAGCCTCAATCAGAGTCCTATTCTTTCTTTCAGCAACACCGTTCTGTTGCGGGGTATACGGAGCCGAATATTCATGATGAATCCCTTTGCTTTCACAAAGTTCATCCATCTTTGCATTTTTGAACTCCGTCCCGTTGTCACTCCTGATCCTTTTTATCTTCAAATTGTAGATATTCTCCAGTCGAGTGAACAGAACTTGTAAGTTGGTAAAGGTGTCGCTCTTGTTCTTCAAACACATCACCCATGAGAATCGTGAATAGTCATCAGTGACGACTAAACAATAAAGCTCTCCAAGATGACTTTTGCGCTTGACCGGTCCAAAAAGGTCCATGTGCAATCGCTCAAGCGGCATCTCAACAGAGTTAACTTTCTTCACTTTATGGGACCGTTTGTGTTGTTTGCCTTTCATGCAGCTTACACACTTGTCGTTAAGATGGAAATGTTTCACGTTTACTCCATCGACAAGTCCATTTCTCACTAACTGATTCATTTTCCTCAGATGAATGTGCCCCATTCTGCGGTGCCACATTATCGATTCTTTTTCGGTCGCCTTGGATAGAAAGCATGTTATCTGTCCCTGTGATGTCATCGCCTTGGACATATCAAGAATATAAAGATTGTTGACTCGAGGTGCCATCAACATAACCCACTCCTTTGGAATTTTGAAGCCCGGTTTGAGAATATAGCAGGATTTGTCATCAAAATGCACAGAAAATTGTTTATCGCATATTTGACTGACGCTCAACAGATTATAGTCTATCTGCTTGACATAAGAAATCCGCTCGAAAGTCACAATCCCATTACTCACGCTTCCTTCCATCGTAATATATCCTCCTTTATTACCCGCGAACGCGACATATCCTCCATTAATATTCTTCACATCAAACAGCAACGCCAAATCCCCCGTCATGTGGCCTGAAGCTCCACTATCAACAATCCAGAGACTGCTAATAGGGCCAGCTGAAGCTCCCTGCACACAAAAAGTAAACATTTAGTTCTTTCGGGGGACCCAAGCCTGAGTCTTGGGCCTTTGAACATTGGATTTCAAAGAAACATCCTCAACAACTTTTTCAACAACTTTCTGTTTTGAATCAATCGTTTTCTGATTTTTCAAAACACTTTCATTTTTCTCACTCACCTTCGAAGTAGAAGCTCCTGGAGTACCATTAGGTGTCCAAGATTGTTCAGACCTTTTGAGAATACGAATTTGAGATTTTGGTTTCTCAATTGGTTTCTGAACATTGTTACTAAAAGTAACTTTCTTAGCAACCTTATCTGAATTAACAGACTTAGATCCAACATTTGATTTGACAATTGGTTTTTGTGGAACCTTTTGTCTATCAGCTGTTGTGTTCACCACAGGTTTTCTCCAAGATTGTTCCATTGCAATCCGATTCCTTCGATCATATTGAAATGGACGGTTGTTCCTCATTTGAAAATTGTTTTGATTATAAAAATGTTGTTGTTGAGGAACAGCCCGTCTATGTGGTGGGACATAATGATTGATCGGCTTTCTCATGGAATTCCTAACCTCAACTTCATGTCTTTTATGCCTTACATATGGACACTGAGCATGTAAATGCCCGCGTTCTCCACATTTAAAGCATTTTCTATATTCCTCAAACACATAATGAGCATTTGGTGAAGCATATGATCTAACAGGAAATTGATCATTATACTGTTGATTTCTTAAACTCTCAGGAAGTGGTCCTTTCGAGTAAGAAGGCTCATGAAAACCATTTGCTTTATCATTTGGTCGAATGAACTCGGTGACATGGACCTTTGGTTCTTGAGGAACTTCTGAAAACAATTTCTTTAAGATTTCTGGTGGAATTTCATTGGTTCTCTCATGTTTTGGAAACCATATTGTGCTTTCTTGCCAGATTTTATCAAGTTTAGAATAGTTAACATTTTTGATCGGAAATTCCTCATCAGAAATGATCTTATCGGATCCTTCCATCCGATAAAACACTTTAACAGGTTTATCACTTTGTTCATTCAGCTCATTCTTTTTGACCACATTCTTAACATCATTATCTTTCTTAACATCAATCTTTGCAGACTTTTTATCACGATTAGCATTTGCCATCGGATGAACATGATCAGATGGTGACACTGGTTCAGTAGTAATGATGTGATTTTCTTTTGGAATCTCACATTCATTAACAGATTGATCACTACCAGTATCATCATTTTCTGAGTCTGAATTATCACTCTCAGCATAAACACCCTCATTGTTCAAGCCCAAAATCGGTCTCACATAAGAATATGGATCACCAATACTCGAGGTATTAGATTCCTTTTCCGATGATGAGTCTGATTTTACCGAACTCTCCGGTATAACTTGGTGATAGTTATGATTTTCAAAAAGAACCGGAGATGGTACAGACTTGTAATTGGTGGTGTTATCATCAATGATATGATCTACCACATAAGCAACATTCTTATAACTTTCCAACTTCTTGTTAACCTTTTCAGCAAAGCATTTTATGGCTGCCATTTCCAACTTGGTGTTTTCAATTTCATTGATATAGTTATTTATTGCCAATTGTTTCAATGACAAAGTGTTTTTCAAGTCGAAAATGTCCTTTTTATAGCCATCTAATACTTTGTTAAAAGCATTCAACTCTTTGCGAGTAGATTGACAATTCAAGATAGCACTATCTCGTGAAATTCGGAGTTGTTTATTCTCCTCAGTCAATCTATCACATGTTCCACAATATTTATCACTCATAACATCAGTGCTAGATTCAGAACTTACAGGTTTTGGCGGTTCAGTCATGGCCATCAACGCAAAATGAGCTTCCTTTCCAGTGAAAAACTTGGAGTAGTCAATCTTAGTGAAAGCATCATCAGCGATACACGACTTCCTCGTCATCAAAAAGTCAGCTTCTGCCAACAACTGATCAATATCACCATCTAAAGAATCAACACTTGCCTCTGTGTCTGATTCGCTCTCAGAATCTGAATAAACTGATCTACACTCTTCGGGAACATCAGAAACTGAATCAATCACCATTCCAGAACTCTTTTCCTCAGCCTTAACCTCAACGGGTTCACTCTCCACTTCCATCTCAGTCTCAGAATCATCACTTTCACACTCCTCAGTTTCTTTCTTCTCATCAACTGCCACTGACTCTTCCATATCATCCTGATAAGCAACACATGCCACATTCCCACCAGTAGTCACTTCCTCAACTCCTATTTGCATACCCGACCAGTCAAACGTCTCATCTTGTTGAGTCACCAAAGCTTGGTTCTGACTCGCATTCTGTTGAATCTCATTAGGTGTAGTAATAGGTACAACTGTTCGGTTTGAGTGATTAGGAGATTGGTTTTGAATCTGGTTTTGAGTGTTTGGTTGTCTGTTTTGGTTGTTAAAGTTTCGGTTTTGGTAGTTGTTGTTATTTTGGTAAGAAACTTGGTTTTGTTGACGGTTCTGGTAATTTGCATTGAAAGGGTTTCGATTACCTTGTTTAGGTGGCTGGGTGCATTCCCTTTTGAAGTGTCCTTTTTCTCCACAATTAAAACACGTAACCTTCTCCTTGTTGAATCCATAGGTTGTGTTTGGAGAAGTTGCCAAATCAGTCCTTCCAGTTTTCTCAATGAACTCTGTTGCTCTTCTCATTATACTCGCAAAAGCCCATTGAATGTCAATGAGTTCCATCTCTTCCTTATCTATCTGTGCGTAGTCTTCGTTGGTTAAGTTGTTGTTCCCAATCTGACTAGCAACCAACCCATTGTAAGATGAAACCATTGCTGAGACTAATGCAATGTGTTGCTGAGCAACCTCCACAGTCACATTTCCCAAGTTAGATGTATCCAAAACCACCGGTTGTTGTTTATGTTGAGTAACTTGGTTTGCTGGTTGTTGTGATTGGTTAGCGGTGTAAAAACTTGCTTGTTGCAATGGAGAGATTGGTGAAATGTAGGAATTATATTGTGGTGGTGTGTATGATGGTTGTGAGTAGGAATTGTATTGTGGTGGTGTGTAGTTGGTGGTTGGTTTTGATGATTCCATGACATTAGAAATACATGCAACATGTGGTGCAACGCTTCCAGAGCTCGAGTTTCCAGCTGGAATTGAAATGCCTCCAAAATACAAACTGGGATTCTGAGGAATCTGTGACCTTCTAGCTTTCCTCCTATCCTCCAACTCTTTGTTCTCCAGCTTTTCGATAAACTTTGAAATGGTCCAGAATTGATAAGCATCCTTCTCTCTGAGTACTTCCACATGCTGATCCCATTGTGGTGGTAAAGCATCTGCAAACTTATCCACCTGCTTAGTCATTGGAATCTGTACACCATAACTAGACAATTCAGACAACAAATGCATATATCTAGGAGTTAGTTCTTTCAAAGTTTCATTATTAATAAAAGAAAAATTCTCAAACTCTTTGACCAATTTCTCCATTCTCAGACTCCTGGTCTTCTCATTACCATCATGTTTCCTCTTCAGCTTATCCCAAAGCTGCATTGATGTAGTACATGTTCCAAACTGATGCAACAGGTCACTTGTGATTGCCCGTGTCAGTTGGGAATACGCCTTCTTCTCTACCACATATTTCTTCTTCTCGTCCTCAGTTAAGCTTTCCAAAGGAATCATCTCACCTGTATTCTCCAGAATTGGTGCTGTGTATCCTTTAACAATCATGCTCCATGCCTCTGCTCCTTCAACTCCCATGCCCTCCAAATGGATCTTGAACATGGTATGCCACTGATTATACTCTTGCATATCCATGAGCTTCGGTGGCCGAGTTCCACTACCTGTAGACAAATCCTTAATCAAAGTAGAAATAGCATTAGTGGTTTGAGTATTTACCGCCGCTGCAGCTACTCCCCAGTAATCAGATTGTAGTGCCGGATGTGCTACACTTTGAGGCATCGTGCTCGTTGTTGTCATGTAGTTATGTGGTTGTGAAGACTGTGTGTTCGTCTTTTGTGCTGCCACTGTCCATGGGTCCATCGTCTGCTGTTGTGGTTGTGTTGTTGCTGATCCCGGAGTAGTTTGAAAACGCCACATGATCTCAATCTGAAAATCTCAACACTTAGAAAAATTTTTCAACAAAAATCCTAGGTTCGCCCAAAATTCACTTGGTTCGTCCAAACTATCCTTTGTTCGTCCAAAATTTCTCACTTTCGACCCTTTTGATTCTACTTTCGTCCAAACAGGAACAACCGAATGTAGAAGTGACCAGAATGTAAACACACCCTAACAGATTTTCACTTTCGCCCAAAATGAAAACGGTCGAAGGTGAAAATTTCTACCCGAAAGTGAAAAATTCAACACAAATTTTCAGGTTCGCCCACTATCTCCTCAGGTTCGACCACTTTTTAGCACTTTCGACCACAACACTCAGTTCAGGTTCCAGGTTCGCCCAAAACAGTCAGATCTCATTTTTGAAAAACGGTTATTGTTTGAAAAACGGTTATTCAGATCTCAGATTTTCAAAAGTTCATGGATTTGAATGATCTCAATCAGGTTATGTTTCGGAATTGATTTGGAACAACTTTAAGCCTTGGAAAACTTGAATTCGACCACAAATTCACCTTTAAATCGATCAAAAACCCTTAAAAACAATGTTTATGTAAAAACAGATGATTTTATGTCAAAAACATGTCCAAATCAGCTCTGATCTTATCAAATTTGTTGTTGTATGATCCTCTATGCTCTGATACCACTTTGTGAGCGTAGGATTTTAGCTAAAACAGGATTATACGATCATACAAGTCACAAAACCAGGTGCGGAAACCCTAGTTCTGAACAAATTGATAAAACACAAATCACGACACAATCAAGATCATTTTCAATATCATTTCATAGATTAACTTCATTCAAAAAGCATTTACAATCGGTTTATGTTAATCTAGAACACACACATAATCTCTCAAAAACACCTCTGAACCTGAACTGAACCTGGACACAAATGACAACTCTCTTACATTATCAAAAACACAAAAACTATATATAGGCACTGCACATTCGCCCGTTTCATCTGGTCGAATGTGAGCTTTTTCCACATTCGCCCACTTCAGGTGGTCGAATGTGTCTTCTGTTCAGATTCAATCTTCCTTCGCCCACTTCAAATCTACCTTCGCCCATTCTTTTCTACATTCGCCCATATTCTATTCACCTTCGGCCAATCACTAACATATGTTAATATTGTATATCCAATCCTTAGTCGCAAGTAGATAGTGCGACTGCTGTCTGTTTCTTACACTGCTAGGTCACGATCCTGCTCCCCAAGAATTGACATCCAGGCGTTGTGGATTTGCTATCTTTATCACAATGGCCCCAATCTGCATCACTAAAAGCAAAAAGTCAAAATTATCATCATTAGGGTACCAAAGTCGTATTGACGGACAACCTTTCAGATATCGTAGGATCCGTTTGACGGCTGCAATATGACTTTGTTTCGGCATCAATTGGAAACGTGTAGAGACATGTAGCGAACATTATGTCTGGTCTAGATGTTGTGAGATACATCAGAGATCCGACGATTGCTCTGTATGTGAAAGGATCTGTCAGCTCCCCCTTAGCATCAACTCCAATCCCGTGATTAGGTTGGATAGGGGTATCCATCGGCTTCGAATCTTCCCTCTGGAATCGGCTCAAGTCTTCAGATACGTATTTGGTTTGGTGAATAAAGATGCCCGTTGGTCTTTGTTCCACCTGCAAGCCGAGGAAAAACTGCATCTCTCCCATTGCACTCATCTCGAACTTTTCCTGCATTAGTTTTTCAAATTCTCTGCATAAAAGTTCGTTAGTAAATCCAAAAATAATATCATCAACATATATCTGGACGAGAAGCAAGTCATCCTTTGTTCTTTTGGTGAACAGAGTACAGTCCTCCATGGGTTCCTCCTCGGGGTTCTCTTCCCCAATTGGTTCCAAAGCTTCCATAAGCCGGTTGCGAACCGTAGCTAACTCCTCTCGAGTGCGCGCCAACTCTTGTTTGGTAGCAGTAGCATCCTGTTTTGCTTCCTCAGCCTCTTTCTTTACTTTCCTTAGTTCGCTGAGTATGTAGTCAATCTGTCCCGCCACATGTGTCAATGTCTCGTCAGCATTTCTTCTCCAGAACTGAAACTCCTTAATACCAGTGTAAGCATTATCCAACTTGGTGTGTACATGCCTCACCATTCCTGCAAGTGACCTCTCCCACGAGTCAACAATGGGAGGTACTCTAGCTGGCATCCCATAACTCACGACCCACGAGTGCAAGATGTCCGTGAACCAATGCCAACGATTAGTGGCTTCACATGGCTCGAGTGACGAAGATGGGGCCTCATAAGGGTCATACATAGGACGTCGTCGCCCATCATGAGCACGGTGATAGTAATTTCGGTGAGCGGGGTTAACCATAGTTACCTGCAATATGATAGGTTAGTGTTCGAAGTCGAGAATAATAAGCGTGCACTGAAGACGGTGAGTGTACTAATACTTATGCTATAATGATTATAGACTAGAATGCAATGCAATTCCTAGTTCACTATAAACCTGGCTCTGATACCAATCTGTCACACCCTCAAATTTCCACTGCGGAGTTTTACCGCGAGGCGCATGACAAACCAGGACCCATAGCCATAAGTATCATGAACGACTCTAAATGCCCAAACCATTTAGTTTGTTTTTAAGAAAAAGTTTCAAAGTTTAACCAAGCAATTTAAAGTAATGCGGAAGCGTAAACAAAGTAAAACAATTGCAAAAGTCTGCGCAAGACAACGCGCCCAAAACCAAGGTTTAAAAAGTACGAAATAATAGATATTCATAACCCAAGACACAAATGATGCATGCCCTAAAACGTGCTCCGTACCTAAGGACCTGCAAAGCATGCTAAAATGTGTCAACATAAAGTCGGTGAGTTCACAATATAAGTAAGCGATGTAAATAAAAGTGTAGGTTCTCAAAACCCAAAAGTCAAGTGTACAACGTTGGCCTCTCAGACCCTGTAAACAATAGCTAATTCAAATGTCAGGGGTAGCTAGCCCACTCATGATAACTAAAACCGGCGAATACCGAACTACTAATGAACAAGTTCCCATAACCGGGATAAGGATGTCTTGCATCATTGTCCATCGACAATGACCTTATGTTTAAAGCTAATAGTTCACATCCGTGCTCCCAGCACGATGTGAGGTTTGTTAGACCTAATAGCGCTATCAACTAATTAACCCGCTTGCCCAACCGGCAATTGATTCGGTATTTTGAAGGACTTAAAAGATGTGTTTGGTTTAGTTCATCAAGAACATAAATATGAATTAGTAAAAATAGATTCACCACGTGAACCATGCACCCCAAACCCGGGATGTGTAAAAGAAAGTTGTCTCAAGACAGACTAGAAAACGTTACCAATGTAGTCTCAACCCGAGACGCATGCTTTGAGAAAAAGTAGTGAAACTCACATTAGGTTGCAAGCAAGAATATCCAAACTTCAACGTAATAGAGACTCGCTACCGACTCCCTATTATATGTGTCACTATGTGAGTACACTTGCATAACCAATATACCACATAGCACGTTTATTTGATTCTTAAAAGTTTCAAAATCGTGTAGTGACACCTAGTGACTCTACATGCACAAGTATGTCCTACGTATCCCGTTGGTGATCGTGGTGACTATTATAAGTTTAGCGCATCAAACACATCTCATACAAGTTTTCACACAAGTACATGTCAATTACACACCACATATAACTCCAAATAGCCACTTAAAGACCCCGTACACAAATCTGTGTTTTCAGGATAGATTGTGCGCTGTGAAAAACAATTTATTTAAAATACTTAATGAATGAATTAGAGTCCCAAATGTTTACTGAATTTTATTTGGGATTCACTCGACAATACCTATTTTTGTTTTGTCTTAATTCCAAACAGAAAAATTATAAAAATTCGTACAACACAGCAGTGTCCAGAAAATTTCCTCAACAGGTCAGTTTAGTAGGAAAATTCTTAAAAATTGTGTATTCATCCAAACGAGATGAATCCACTTGGAAAAGCTCTATGTTTCCAGTATTGACCTACTGTAAAAATTTCATAACCTAACTCCTTGTAAATCTCAAGTTATGACCATTTAAAGTTAGCCCAATTTATAAATCCGAAAATCTGATATGACCCCTAATCAATTAAAATTCCAAAAACGAATCATACGGTGTCCAAAATCGATGGTTTTGCCCATTATGAAAAGCTAAGACTATACACAACACAATCATGCAAAGAAATCATCAAGACTACCAATTTACCAACTCGTTACAGCCCCTACAAAACATACAAACGAATCTGCCAGAATTTAAAACTTGCATCCAAAGTTATTTACAAACCCTAATCATGCTCAAAAATCTCTAACACATGCATAATCCATACTCTCATGATTAAACACATATATTATCATGCAAAAACCCTAGCAACAATCATCAACATTAAATCATCGAGAACAATCAAGAACTCATACATATATATATATATATGCGATTGTATGTATATGATTTTTAAAGTTTTTAAAGTTTTTCGATTAACATAATCTTTCAAAGCACATATAAACGCATACCTCGTAGCGCTAAGACTCCCTAAAGCCTTGAGATTAAACCCGACTAGCTTGATTAGATGTGAGATTAGTTGATTGATTGAAAGTTGAAGGGTGTGGGGTTGGGGGATGTCCACGGCGTAAGAGAGGGGTGGGTTAGGGTTTTTTTTTTTTTTTAACTATAATTATAGGATAATGTTTCTTGTTCCCCAAGTAGTTGGGTATTAGGGCCCCTCTTGCACAATATCTTGACCCGCTAAGACTATACTAGCCCAATACCGGACCCAATAATATTAATCCCTCTAAATTGTATAAAAAAAACATTGTTTTTATTATTACGTAAGATATTAGTCATGATGTGTACGTAACTTGCATGGTCTACATATTAATCATCAGTCAAGTTATAATTCACATAATTCACGTAATTCATACAAGCAGGCACTTCGCATCCATCACCATTTCATTGCACATACTATGATTATACATGTCACATAATTCACCAATGTTCGGGATACAGGACTCATGTGTGTGTTAAACAATACTTATCCTATTTAACACATATGTTAATAACCTCTAACATGTGTTAGGCCTACTTAACTAACCCTAGTTAAGTATCTACCCATGCACAACGTAAGTTAACTAAAATATCTCATGTAAGTTAACTAGAGTTCAGTGAAAGTATTAACCTGAAAATGCAGGGTGTCACATCATCCCCAAGTTGAAAAGAATTTTGTCCCGAAATTCAGCAAGTAAACAATAAAGCCAGCTATAAAAAGGTGTGCTTGGTTCCCGGATGTCACATCATCCCCAAGTTGAAAGGAATTTCGCCCCGAAATTCACTTTGAAAGAGCTGCTTTATGTTCCGCGCTCGATCTATGTACGATTTCAGGTTCGGTAAAGAGATGTGGGTATTTGAGTCGCATCTGATCCCTGCGTTCCCACGTGTATTCCGGTCCAAGACGGGAATTCCACCGCACCTTCACAATAGGTATGGTGCTTTTTCTGAGTTTCTTGGCGCCCTGCTCAAGAATTTCCACGGGTTCTTCCACGAACCGAAGTTGTTCGTCCACCTGGATCTCCTCCAGTGGCACTGCAAATGTCGAATCTGACAGACACTTCTTCAGATTCGATACATGAAATACATTGTGTACTCCATTGAGTTCCTCGGGCAGATTTAATTCATAAGCTACTGGACCAACCCTTTTGACAATCTCAAATGGCCCAACGTATCGTGGGTTCAGTTTTCCCCGTTTGCCGAAGCGTATCACACCCTTCCATGGTGACACCTTCAGTAACACCCTGTCCCCTACCTGGAATTCCAATGGTTTCCTACACTTATCAGCGTAGCTTCTCTGTCGATCACGAGCAGCAGCCATCCTGTTTCTGATTTGCATTATCTTTTCAGAAGTTTCATGCACTAGTTCGGGACCTGTCAGTTGGCTATCCCCAACTTCCGTCCAACAGATGGGAGACCTACACTTGCGCCCATAAAGTGCCTCAAAGGGCGCACACTGAATCGAAGTGTGGTAACTATTGTTATAAGAAAATTCAATCAGTGGCAAGTGCTTGTCCCAATTGTTTCCAAAGTCCACCACGCACGCTCGTAGCAGATCTTCTAATGTTTGGATGGTACGTTCGCTCTGTCCATCCGTCTGAGGGTGGTAGGCTGTGCTCATGTCTAAACAAATCTTAAAAATTGTGTATTCATCCAAACGAGATGAATCTACTTGGAAAAGCTCTATTTTTCCAGTATTGACCTACTGTAAAAATTTCATAACTAACTCCTTGTAAATCTCAAGTTATGACCATTTAACGTTAGCCCAATTTATAAATCCGAAAATCTGATATGACCCCTAATCAATTAAAATTCCAAAAATGAATCATACGGTGTCCAAATCGATGGTTTTGCCCATTATGAAAAGCGAAGACTATACACAACACAATCATGCAAAGAAATCATCAAGACAACCAATTTACCAACCCGTTACAGCCCCTACAAAACATACAAACGAATCTGCCAGAATTTAAAACTTGCATCCCAAGTTATTTACAAACCCTAATCATGCTCAAAAATCTCTAACACATGCATAATCTATACTCTCATGATTAAACACATATATTATCATGCAAAAACCCTAATCATGGCAACTAGCAACAATCATCAACATTAAATCATCAAGAACAATCAAGAACTCATACATATATATATATATATATATATGCGATTGTATGTATTTGATTTTTAAAGTTTTTAAAGTTTTTTGATTAACATAATCTTTCAAAGAACATATAAACGCATACCTCGTAGCGCTAAGACTCCCTAAAGCCTTGAGATTAAACCCGACTAGCTTGATTAGATGTGAGATTAGTTGATTGATTGAAAGTTGAAGGGTGTGGGGTTGGGGGATGTCCACGGCGCAAGAGAGGGGTGGGTTAGGGTTTTTTTTTTTTTTTTTTTTTGAACTATAATTATAGGATAATGTTTCTTGTTCCCCAAGTAGTTGGGTATTAGGGCCCCTCTTGCACAATATCTTGACCCGCTAAGACTATACTAGCTCAATACCGGACCCAATAATATTAATCCCTCTAAATTGTATAAAAAAAACATTGTTTTTATTATTACGTAAGATATTAGTCATGATGTGTACGTAACTTGCATGGTCTACATATTAATCATCAGTCAAGTTATAATTCACATAATTCACGTAATTCATACAAGCAGGCACTTCGCATCCATCACCATTTCATTGCACATACTATGATTATACATGTCACATAATTCACCAACGTTCGGGATACAGGACTCATGTGTGTGTTAAACAATACTTATCCTATTTAACACATATGTTAATAACCTCTAACATGTGTTAGGCCTACTTAACTAACCCTAGTTAAGTATCTACCCATGCACAACGTAAGTTAACTAAAATATCTCATGTAAGTTAACTAGAGTTCAGTGAAAGTATTAACCTGAAAATGCGGGGTGTCACACGTGCTTAGCTCCTCATACCATTGGCGTGGAGCTTGGTGCAACCCATAGAGTTCTTTGTTGAGAACGTAGACCTTATCCCGGTGGATAGGATCTTCAAAGCCTGGAGGTCAACCTACGTATACCTCTTCCTTGACCACACTGTATAGAAACGTGCTCTTGACATCCATTTGGTACACCTTGAATTTCTTGTACGAGGAAAACGCTTGAAACATACGAATAGCTTCTAAACGTGCCACAGGTGCATAGATCTCATTGTAGTCAATTCCTTCAACTTGATGAAAACCTTTAACTACCATCCGAGCTTTGTTTCTCACGATTAGGCATCTATCATCCTTTTTACATTTAAACATCCATTTGGTTCCTATTTTCTTCCTTCCCGGAGGTAAATCTGTAAGTGTCCACACACCCAGTTTCTGAAAGTGCAACAATTCTTCTTGCATCGCCTCAACCCAAGCATCATCCAATAGAGCGTCTTTGTTTGTCCGCGGCTCCACCTGCGAAACATAACAAGCAAAGGACCAGTCATTCTGACAATCATATTTTTGAATTTTTGCATATAAAGCTAAAGCGCCATGATTTTCAGCTGACTTTGCACTACGAAGTTGTCCTCTAGTCATGACACTGCTTCCAGTGTCACCAATAACTTGCTCAGCGGGTGAATACGATGAATCCGAGATTTTGGATGATCAGGTACTTGAACTTCTGTTTGAGTAGTCAAATTTTCTGCCGAATCTAGATCAATACCCATGTTAGATGATGAAGCAACATCTGGATTTGGGTTCACTGGTGGTGTCTCTGATGCATGATCTAGAATAGCTTCACTGAAGATTTCTTCATCATCTTCTGATTCTGAAGTATCAAGAGTATTTGAAGCTTCCTGGAAAACCTCTTCTTCAGCTGCAGGAACGTTGGTATCATTAGAAGCTGTCGAAGGAGTCACGGTGATCGGACGCACCAACAGTGATGTCACTGCGTTTTCACACTCGTATTAAAGTTTTAATACAGCCTCTTCAACCATGTTATCTAGATTGTATGATTCAAAGAAGTCTTTGTAATCAAACATCCAATCTGGACCGCTTCCCTGTACGTTCTGAGTATATCGTTGAACTTCAACATTAGCCCACTCCTCTACCTGACGAGTTCGTTTGTTGAACATCGTTTGAGCGGGGTTGCATATCCATCAAAGAATCCATCTTCAGCTTTTGGTGAAAACTTCTCAGACGGACTTAGCATAGTACAAGGTGCTCCAAATGGTTCTAGATACTCTATATTCGGTTTTCGTGTATTCAACAGTTCATAAGAAGTTTTGCCAAACTTCTTCATTGTTAACACACGACTCAATGTGTAACAAGCTGCGTATATGGCTTCATTCCAGAACATTACTAGAAGGTTAGAATCCGTAAGCATTGTTCTAGTCGTCTCAATTAGAGTCATGTTTCTCCTTTCTGCGACACCGTTCTGTTGAGGGGTATACGGAGCACTATATTCATGATGAATTCCTTTATCTTCACAAAGAGCATCCCTCTGTGCATTTTTGAACTCCGTCCCGTTGTCACTCCGAATTCTTTTTATCTTTAATCCATAAACATTCTCTAAACGAGTGAACAGAAGTTTCAAATTGTTACACGTGTCGCTTTTGTATTGCAAGCAGATTACCCACGAAAATCTTGAGTAATCATCAGTAAACACAAGACAGTAGAATTCTCCAGCATGACTCTTACACTTGACAGGTCCGAATATGTCCATATGCAAACGCTTAAGTGGCATATCTACAGAATTTACTTTCTCCGGTTTGTGGGACTGTTTGTGTTGCTTCCCCTTCTTGCAACTCATACACTTGTCATTGAGATGAAAATGTTTGACATTAATGCCTTCAACAAGCTCATTTTTCACCAAATGATTCATTTTCATGAGGTGAATATGTCCCATCCTCCTGTGCCACATAATTGATTCTTTTTCTGTAGCCTTTGATAGGAAACATGTAACTTGGCCCTGAGTTGTCATAGCTTTAGACATGATCCACTCCTTTGGAATAACAAAACCGCGTTTGAGGATATAACAGGTTTTGTCATCGAAGTGCACAGAAAACTGTTTGGCACATATTTGGCTCACACTTAACAGATTATAGTCTATTTGTTTCATATACGAAATTCTCTCAAAACTAACAATCCCGTTACTCACACTTCCCTCCATTATGATATAATTATTTCCAAATAACGCTACATATCCTCCATTGATGTTCTTTATATCGAATAGCAGCGTCAAATCACCTGTCATGTGACTAGAAGCTCCACTGTAGACAATCCAGAGACTGCTAACAGGGCCAGCTGGAGCTCACTACAGATATCAAGAAAAACATCAGTTCTTTCTGGGACCCAAGCCTGATTGGTCTTGGGTCTTTGAACATTAGATTTCAAAGATTCATTCACACAATCATTAGAATTTGAATCGACCTTTTTTTGATCTATCAAACTTTTCTCACTTTGAGGTTTTTCATTAACCTTTGAGGTAGAAGCACCCGGAGAACCCACGGGTGACCAAAGTTGTTCAGAACGTTTTAGAATCCTAATGTGAGACTTTTGAGTCACAACAGGTTTCTTAACATTTTTCTCAAACGAAACTTTCTTGGTTACCTTCTCTGAATAACAGATTTAGGTCCAACTGATGATTTAACAGCAGGTTTTGGAGGAACCTTTTATTTATCAACAGTTGAGTTCACCACTGGTTTCTTCAATGGTTTTTCCATAGCAATCCGGTTTTGACGATCATAAGTAAATTGGCGATTATCCCTCTTTTGAAAATAACGACTTTGATTATAAAATGGTGCTGGTTGAGGGACAAAATATCTTTGAGGATAACTATGATTGTCAACCGGACTTCTATAAGATTGCCTCATCTCAACTTCGTGCCTTTTATGCCTCACGTACGGGCAGTGAGCAAGTAAATGCCCTATCTCCCCGCACTTGAAACACGCACGGTATTCCTCAAAAACATTCTTGGCATTCGACTTAGCGTAGGAATTGATAGGATATTGATCATCCACACATCTACATCTCAAACTCTTAGGAGTTGGGTCCTTTGAGTAAGTCGGCTCAAGAAAACTTTAACTTTTTCTTTCGGCTTAATGAACTTAGTGACATGAACCTTAGGTTATTTTGGAGTATCCAGATATATTTTCTTTAAAATTTCAGGAGGTACATCATTGGTCAATTCAAGTTTAAGAAACCAAATAGTACATTCCTTCCAGATTTTCTCGATATTTGCATAATTGGCAAATTTTATCGGATACTCCTCGTCAAAGATAATTTTATCAGATCCTTCCATCCGATAAAATACTTTGACGGGTTTGTCAACTAATTCATTTTTTACTTCTTTCTTTACTGATTGATTCACTCCATGAGCATTTGCCATTGGATGTGAAATATGAGAAGGTGATATTGGTTCATTTGTGATAATGTGATTTTCCATAGGAATATCACTCACTTTCTCAGGTTCCTCATCATCTGAGTCTGAATCATCAATCACAGCTGTTACTCCCTCATCATTCAACCCTAAAATCGCTCTCACGTCGGAATGTGGATCTCCAACACTAGAAGTGTTAGATTCATTATCCGATGCAGAGTAAGATTTGACTGAACTCTCTGGTGTTATTGAGTGTAAATTGTGATTCTCAAATAACACTGGACATGGAACACCCTTGTAGTTTGCACTACAAGGTTGTGAGGGTTCTTCAATGATATGGTCAACCACATAAGCAATGTGTTTGTAACTTTCAAGCTTTTTGTTGACCTATTCAGCAAAGCATTTGATAGTTGTCATTTCTAATTTTGTTTTTCAAGTTCATTTATATAACTGTTTATAGCAAGTTGTTTTAAAGAAAGAGTTTTCTTTAGATCAGAAATGTCCTTTTTATAACCATCAAGCCCTTTGTTAAACTCATGTGCTTCTTTGCGATAAGATTGACAGTTGATTCTCGCACTCCTAAGTTGAACCTTGAGTTGCTTGTTTTCCTCTGTCAATCTATCACAAGTTCCACAATACTTATCACTATTCATATCAATAGTGGATTCAGAACTTACCTGTTTTGGAGGATCAGTCATAGCCATCAAAGCAAAATGCGCTTCCTTTCCAGCAAAGAACTTTGAGTAGTCAATCCTTGTGAAAGCGTCATCAACAATGCATGACTTCCGAGTCATTAGAGAATCAGCTTCGGCCAGGAGTTGATCAATATCATCATCTAATGAATTGACACTAGCTTCCGAATCTGTTTCACTCTCCGAATCAGAATATGCCGAATCACGCTCATCAGGAATATCAGTGACAGAATCAATGATCATTCCTGAAGTCTTCTCAACACAAGCTACATTCCCAACAGTAATTTCTTCAATACCCAATTGCATCCCCGTCTAGTCAAAACCTTCATCCTTTTGTATCACCAAAGCCTAATTTTGGTTTTCGGTTTGTGTTTGACTATTTGGTGTGGAAATAGGAATAATGGTTCTGGTTAGATTATGTGGTGTTTGAGTTTGAGTCTGGTTGGGTGTAGTTGTTTGTCTAGCAGAGTTATTCTGTGAAGTGTTCTGTCGGTTTTGGTAATTGTTTTGTGATTGATAGTTATTGTTGTATTGGTTTTGATAGGTTACTTGGTTCTGAGATTGACGGTTTTGATAATTTGAGTTAAAAGGATTTTTGTTACCTTGCTGCATTGGTTGTGTTCATTCCCTCTTGAAATGACCTCTACCACCACAATTGAAACATGTAACTTTGGCTTTGTTCAAACCGTAAGTGGTATTTGGTGAGGTCACCAAATCAGTTCTACCTGTTTTCTCAATAAACTCGGTTGCCCTTCTCATCACACTGGCGAACGCCTAATGAATGTCAATCAATTCCATCTCCTCAATTTGGGCATAATCTTCATTAGTCAAATTAATTTGACTAGCCACTAGTCCATTGTATGAAGCAACCATTGCTGAAACCAATGCAATGTGTTGCTGAGCAACTTCAACTGTGACATTGTTCATGTTGGATGTTTCTAACACTACAGATTTTTGGCTTGCAGAAGCTTGTGTTGTGTTCTGAACATTAGGTTGTTGTTGAGCTGAATTGGATTAATAACTTGCGGTAGACATTTGAAGTTGTGGTGGAATGTAAGAATTTGTGGTGTAATTTGGTGGATAAGTTGGTGTTTGTGCAAGATAGTTAATTGGTTGTCTCGGTGGTTCAATAACACTCGACACACAAGCTATATGTGGTGCAACATTACCTACCACACTTGAACTGGACACAGAAGTAGATGAAGAGGCATGATACAATTCCGGATTATGTGGGAATTGTGATCGCCTAGCTTTCCTCTTCTCCTCCAACTCCTTAAATCAGCTCATTGATAGTCCAGTATTGATAAGCATCTTTTTCTTTCAGAACCTCAATCTGTTGATTCCAATACGGTGGTAATGCATCAGCAAACTTGTCGACCAACTCGGACATAGGAATCTTAATGTCATAATTTGACAATTCAATCAAAATATGGCAATATCTAGGAATCAATTCCTTCAATGTCTCATTCCCCACATAACTGAAATTCTCAAATTCTTTCCTTAATTCTTCCATCCTTAACTTTCTGGTTTTCTCATTACCTTCAAGACGATTCTTCAACATATCCCAAAGCTGCTTGGTAGTAGTACATGATCCGAACTGATGTAGAAGATCAGTATTGATAGCTTGAGATAGTTGGGAGAAAGCCTTCTTCTTCACTGCAAACTTCTTCTTTTCATCCTCAGCTAAACTCTCAAGAGGAATTGGTTCACCTGTATTCTCTAACACTGGTGCAACAAATCCTTTAGCAATCATCTGCCATGCCTCTATACCTTCTAATCCCATTCCTTCCAAGTGAATCTTGAACTTTTTGTGCCATTGATTGTAATCCACCATCTCCATCAGCTTCGGTGAACGGCTCCCGCTACCTGTAGACAAATCATTTATTAGATTAGAAATAGCATTTGTAGTTTGAGAGTGTACCGCTGCTGCAACTCTCCAATAATCATTCATGGGTTGTTGTGGAGATTGAACAACAGTCTGTGGAATTGAACTACTCATAGCGAGATGGTTAAGTATTCGTCTTTTGTGCAGCTAAAGTCCAAGGATCCATGGTAACGTGTTGTTGCTGTGTAGTATTAGGCCTAGGTGTTGTTGGAAATCCCCACATATCGTCTATGAAGTTCGAAATGCGAAACACTTAGAAAAATTTTCAAACAGGCTCTACATTCGACCCTTTTTCACTGTCGGAGGTTCGAATGTGGAAAAGTTCCTGGTTCGACCCCTTAGTCTGACCCGAATGTAGAAAATGTAACACACTGACTCACCTTCGACCGCTATAACTCACGTTCGACCTCCCGTAAGGTCGAATGTACCAAACTTGATCAAATGTACAAACACAACTCACACAGCTTCTAGGTTCGACCTAAAAAAATCACTTTCGACCTGAAAAAGCTAGGTTCGACCCCAAAATACTACACATTAGACCATTCTCTCCTAGGTTCGACCTGGCCCATTTGAAAAACGGTTATTCTTTGAAAATCAGTTATTTTGATCCCAATGTTTTTCAAACGTTGATGAATTTTGATGATGTTTTGCAGGTTTTGCTTCAGAATTGATTTGGAACAACTTTAATGAATAGAAATCTTGATTTTATCCGTAAAATCTAATCCAAATCAATCAATTTTCATCAAAACTCATTGTTCATTCAAAACAGAAAAATTTTGATCAATTTTGTGTCCAAATCAATTCAAAAACTATCAATTTGTAGTTGTATGATCCGTATAGGCTCTGATCGATACCACTTTGTGGAGGATCGTTTTAACAAAAACAAGTTTAGTTGATCATACAAGTCTACCAATCCAGGTGCGAAATCCCTAGATCAGTTACAAAATGATAGTAATCGAATCAAACACACAAATTCACCTTTTCAATATCCATTTCATTCATAAACATTGGATATAAACCTTACAATTAGTGTTTAAGATGAAATAAACAAGTGCTAGCCACTTCTTAATAACCTAGAGAGAAATCAAATCGAACACCGACTCAAATGACCAAAGAGTTAAACATAAAACAAAATTCAAACTATGTATAGGGATGCACATTCCCCCCCCCCCCCCCGTAAGGGTCGAATGTGCAGGTTCGACTTTGACAATGGTTCGAATCAACACATATTCTTCAGTCTTCTACGTTTGCCTGATTCTCTCTACCTTCGACCGTTTACTCTACCTTCGACCTTCCTAATGTCCATGTTCGCCCCCACGTAATCACTTAAACAACTTAGAATGTTCAATCCAAAAGTATTAGTCGCAAAACGTGCATCAACAGTTATTCTATGTTGCATTATGTCTTAAACATTACTATGGTAAGCACAGATAAACTAGTATATTCATTAACTCCGTACAAGCCAACGATACACAATGATAGATCTATTGGACTGACAACCCCACCCAGGTACGTTACCTCCGGTGTGGGTAGCGTGGGTGATTGTTATCGCAACATAAATGAGTGAGCCATATGCGTATGGGATGGAGTACAATATTCTAGTCACAAGGTTTGATTATGCACACGATTTACCGGGTAGTATTGTTTTCACATATGGACTAGACTTGCCATGACACTCGAATTGTACAAATTTTATTCAATATTCAAACCTATGTAATTCTCACCAACTTTTGTTGACCCAAAATATTTTCAAACATAACATGTTTCAGGTTATTGCGTGCTTGAAGATTAGAGTTAATGCTTGAAGATTTGTATCTAGTATTTTTCATTTTGATGTACAAAATTCTTTAGAACAATTGTATGTAATTTATTTAAATCAATTATTGAAATTTATTATTCACCATGAGCTATTTAACAATCATCAATACGTGAGATCCAGATGTTTACACCATCGGTTGGGGTGTTACAGTAAAAACAAGTCTAACTCAATCAATCTCCATGTCCATGCTAAGTTCATGCAAAACAGAAAAACTTTTGATGTTTTGATGAAAAATCTGATTGAAAATTATATTTGCAGTTGTGTGATTGATCAAAGCTCTTATACCACTTTGTAAATGACCGGATTTGGGAAATCAACAATATAATCACTCAAGTATAAGTAATCTAGGTGCAGAAACCTTAGAACACATGCAAAATGATAATAATCAGATCAGAACATGATAATATCCATTTTCAAAGTCATTTCCATTAATAATCAAGTGATAGACCTTACGAAGGATAGATATTAATGACCACTCACACCTTAGAACACTTTAGACTCTGTCTGGAAAACACACACTAACACACAAACAAAAGACCAAAAGTTCTAACTTCTAAACACATCAAGCATATATATAGAGATCTTCATTCTACCTTTACAAGGCTCGAATCAACATAAACACAATATCCTTCGACCTTTACAAGGCTCGAATCAACATAAACACAATATCTTGATAAACATCAAACTCATTCGACCTTAACTAAATTCATTCGACCTCACAAATGGTCGAATGGACTTCACAAAATCTTGATATCTTCAAACTTCCGCAATCTTGTACAATCCAAAAGCGATAGCCACACATATACATATGCATCTACAAGCTTAATTACCTCTTCTTTCATGACTTCTTGAATCTTGGGATTAACTCTTTGTTGCCATTGCAAACAAGGGCGGTAATCATCTTCCATGAGGACCTTGTGTGTGCAAAGTGATGGGCTAATACCTTTTATATCCATCGGCTTCCAAGGGATTGCTTTCTTGTGCTGCTTGAAAACTTCCGTCAACTTTTCTTTTTCTTCTTCTGATAAATTGGCTACAATGATGACAGGAAGCTTGCAGTCTTCTTCAAGGTAAGCATAATCCAGGTGGTATGGAAATTCTTTGAGTTCCAAGGATGGTGGTTCTTCAATGGAAGGCTTGGCTTTTTCTTCGGGACTTCGTTCTTGAAGTTGAGTTTCCTCAGGTTCTTCTTCAAGAGAGACATGCTCAATACGATAACTTTCAAGAATCATGGGATCATTTTCATTAGTCGAGGAAGCGAACTCCTCAAAATCATCTCCCTCCCCCAGAACATCACAGAGATAATATCCCGCGATATAATCGAAGTCGGTGATGGGGGCAGACAGATCGTCTTGGATACAAGGATACCGCATAACTTTCTTCAAGTCAAAACTCATCTTTTCGCCATTAATCATTACTCTAAGTCTTCCTCCCCAAGCATCGAGTAGAGCTAATGTGGTGTTGAGGAAAGGTCATCCCAAGATGATAGGACTCTCTTCCCCTGGAATATCAATCACCACAAAATCTATCGGAAGATAGTATCACTGAGGCCAATCAAAACATGCTCTAAAATTCCTTGGGGGTATCATACCAAACGGTCACTGAGGTAAAGCTCCAATCTTGTGGGTCTCAAAGTTTGCTGCTGGAACTTCCGGAATATTGAGGCAAGAAGAATGTTGAGGTTGATCTGCAAATCGGTGATAGCTCTGGTATAGATACTTTCTCCCACGGTATGATGACTCCTTCTTCAAGAGTATTCTTTTTGGAGAGGATATCTAATAGAAATTTAAAATGAGAAGGTAGTTTGAACTGACAATCGGCATAGGGGATGTTGAGTTGCACTTCTGTCATCAAGGACTGGAACGTGTGAAGTCTTTCCTCCATGGTGGGAACAAGAGCGTCTTCAATTTTTAACGTCCCAAAATTTGGGTATGTTAATATGTTGTTGTATTATAGTAAGGAAACAAAACCATGTGGACTAAATAGCTACAACTTGGAGAACAAGTTGTCATAAGAAAGGAAAGGAAGGACCCTGATGCAAAAGTTGCATGGGATCATTCCCTATATAAACACATCAACCCTCAAACCCTAATCCTTGTCAAGAGCTACTGCCGTCGCACAAGAACAAGATAGAGTCAGTTCCCGGTCATCTCTGGTTAAGGTAATCATCAACCTCTTGTGTTCTTCAATATCGCTCATAGCTTCGGTGATTCCGAATAAGGGTTTGTGTTGTTGATAGGTTTGAAGTGCATCCGGTTTGCCTGCCAGTAGAGTAATCCCCGTCGGTGTGCAAGGTATGTGTTGATTGAATGATTTAGTAGAATGATTCGGTTTTATGATGATCGAATGATGAAAACATGCGTTAATTTGTGTAACGGGTTCAAGGTAGTTAGAAGATCTAAGATTCGAAGGACGTTTGTCAATTCAGGATTCTCGGAGAGGTGGTTGACAGTTGAGGTAAGGATTTATTTAACATGTTAGGGTTAAAGGGAGAAAGACGAGTTGCAGATGTGAAGGAAGGTTGTTGATGGTGAGAAGGCGGGTTGAGCCTTGGCCTGCGTCGTCACCTGCCTTTGCCACTATGACGCAAAACGTAACGTAACGTTCTGCGCGGGGCGCAGAACAGTGACAGAAGATAAGGATCCGCCTGGGGCGGATAGGATGTGTAATGCGCGCCGTGGGGTTGCGAAAACTCGGGAGGATGCTCCTGGTGGGGCATTCGGACTAGTAGAATGGAAGAATAATGTAGTGTTATGTGTAGGCATTTGAGTTCACACGAGGAATAGAAGGCTAGAGTTAAGTAAGCAAGACTAAGGTGAGTTTCTACCGCCCATGTTTAAATATTTTAAATCTTTTCAGGCTGATTGCATGCTTAACTTTTAAATAAAAGAGGTAGCGCTTGGTTTAATTTAACGTTTTAAATATGGCGCACCTATGTAATGTATATGTAGTATGAATGAGTTGGTTTCCTTCAGGAAGCCAACAATACGACGTGGAGGGTTACGTTGGTAATCCAAAGCGGGTGAGTATGACTCTAAGGACTGAAGTTGGAGTCTAAGGCGAGCGAGAACGACGTCAAGAGTGCGGAAATACTCTTAGACGGGCGAGTATGACGTTGATGGCTGCGTAGCAACCTTAGGAGGGTGAGACAACATCAAGGGCCGCGGTAGCGACCTGAGACGGGCGAGTAAAGATGCAAGAAAGTGAAAGTGTTTGAGAAAGTATTTTTGAAAGAAAATGCTGCAAATGTTTTTAAAAAAGCCTTACTATAGAACTCACACAGCGTAGCTGACTTTTAGCATGTATTTCAGGTAAAGGAAAGAATGTGGTAGATGGTGGCTCGTAGGCGCATGGCGATGGTTACATGGCGCAGCGCGTGTGATGGCTTAGTTTGTTAAGTAGTATTTAAGAGTTTTATTTGTATTGTAAACGCTTGAATGATGGATATGTTTGACGTTTATTTTCCAGAAATTCAATACATTATCCGTTTATGAATACAAAACCCGATTTATCCGAGACAATTGGCATTGAACAATCAAGCCAATCACACGCTCAACAGAGATCAACCGAACATCCATTTATTGCGTACGGACAAAACAATATTACACGTGACAATACCTAAGTGGGAAAATTTTCAATTCCACTCAAAACCCGAACAATTCATAAGTTGTTTTATGGAAATAAAACAAAAAAGCATAGAACATCATGCAAACATATGTAAACATAAGTTAAACTTATCCAACAACATATGTTTATGAATGATTAACATATCACATTAATAACGTGTTAAAATTATCATTGTAACAACACATGTTATTAGCATGCTATACCATACCTACATATATGTTAACTCTCAAAAATCCATTTCTATACACTTGATAACTAAACATTTCACCAACACATCATATCTATATTGTGATACCCCGCAATTTCAGGTTCTTACTTTAACTAAACTCTAGTTACATTCCTTGCTTTCTACTTAACTAGGGTTAGCTAGATAGGACACACGTTGCACAGTTATAGGTTAATAACTGCATGAAGTGGTAATTCGGGGAATTACCATACTGTATACATGAGTAGTGAACCTCTGACGTTGGTGAACAATGAAATTAAATAATTGTGAATTAATTGATTGAGATTGATTGTAATTATGTGCTTCTATGAAACTCTGTGAAACTATGTGCAAACTGTATGTGATTACGAGAACATAAACCGAATACGTTAATAAAAATCATAATAGGTGGACCATTAGGATGGTTGGGGTCTTAACACATGGGGTTACACATGTTATGGTCCAAAATAGCGAAAACATCAAAGAAAACAGGCAGTGCAATGAAGCAGAGCACCCGAAGCGAGCCAGGGAGCTGTGAGCGGCCGCTCACAGCCTCCGCGCGGCCGCTCGCGGGGGTCTGTCAAACCCTAACCGACTTAAACTATTATTTAAACAATCTTAAGCCTCATACAACCCCTAAACTCAACCCTAATCGCCCCCTAGTGCCCTATTACGAAAATATCAACCCCTAACACCTCCAAAGGATCAAGAACATCGATCGGGAAGCTTGGAGAGCATTCGGTTGATAGTTTTGAAGTGCTTGCAGTATAACATTCAATCTCTTGTGTTTTAAATCTTTTTTAGTAGGTTATTAAAACCTTATAACTAACTTTTTCCAGGTCTGCAATGTTTTCATAAAGATTAAAAGTTGGGGTTTATAAAGATTGAATGGGTTAAACATAATCTTATGCGATTTGTAATTGATAGGTTGCATGTTGCGCATGTTTATGATGTTTAGATCTTTAGGGTTTATGGTTTTGCATGTGTTATGATAGGTTCTCATCATGTTAGGTCCTATGAATATTTTATGATGGTTTTTGATTATCGTTGATCGATTATATGCATACGTGATTGGGTTAAATTAATGTTTATGCATGATTAAAATCTGGACAGAATGTTTGGGTCGACTTGTAGGGTCTGTTACATGACCTAAACATGTTGGTTTTGATGATTTCTTTATGTGGTTGTATTATACATGGTCTTAGCTTTTCATAATGGGCAAAATCGTCTGATTTGGACATCGTTTGATAAGTTTTTGGAATTTTCTTTGATTAAAGGTCATATCAGATTTTCGGATTAACAAACTGAGTCAACTTTAAACAATCATAACTCGAGTTTTACAAGGAACTATGTTATTAAATTTGGACAATAGATTACCATTTGAATAACTTCGCTTTTCCATGTGGATTCATCCCGTTTGGATGAATACACGATTTTTGTGAATTTTCTACTAAACTGATCTGTTGCGTGTATTTTCCAAACATAGTTGTGTTGCGTGATATTTCATAATTTTTGTACATGGTTTTATCACAAACTAAAAATATGGATTTGTCCAGTAGACCCCAAGAATATTTAGTAAACTTTTGGGAGTCTAACTCACTGGATAAGTATTTTTAATAAATTAGTTTTCCCGGCGCATAATCTGCCCTAAAAACGCAGATTGTGTGATGTATGCTTATGTGACTAATTGGAGTCTTATGTCGTATGTATTAGACATGAACTTGAATGGACACTTATATGAGATGCATATAAAGTGTAAAACTGATGATAACCAACATATTCACCAACGGGTCCGTAGGGTTTACTTATGCATGTAGAATCGCTAGGTGTCACTTACACGGTTTTGAACATTTAAACGTCTTGGACAAATGGGTTATATGGTGTAATGGTATTACACATATACTCACTTAGTGACACATGTAATAGGGAGTCGGTAGCACACCCTACTTTGGAATTTTGATTTAACTGCTTGCATCCTTAGGTGAGTTTCACTACTTTTTCTCAAAAGCATGCGTCTCTGGTTGGAGACACACACATTAATTCCTGGTTGGGAATTACTTACTTTTCAAGTCCGGTTTGGGAATACTTTTACATCTCGGGTTTGAGATTCTTTGACTCTTGGTGTGGGTCGGGTTTTACGAATCCTTGTGTGGATTGCGCTTTTATCAGTTTAAAACTTTTTCGGACTTTTGTGAACTAAACACTCTATCACTGAAAGTCCTTACATATTATTGGGATAATCGCTGGAGGCGAACGGGGTATTAGTTGATAGTGCTATTAGGTTGTGCAGCAACGTCATGTTTGCGGTGCTGGGAGCACGGGCATGAACTTCTGACCACATCTGTTATGCTAGTGTTGATAGACACTCCTAAGGCAGTTTAACGTATGTTAACACATTACTGAAGGTTCCCAATAATCACATGTTTAGTTGCAATGAGTGGGCTAGCTACCCCTGACACGCTTAAACTGATGACACTAGAACTTTGGGTTTTCGATTACTTTATACTTGTTATCCAAACTGTGAACTCACCGACTTTATGTTGACACACGTTAGCATGCTTTTGCAGGTAATTAGCTATGGAGCACGAGTAGGGCATTCATCATGTAGTGTCATGGGATTATAAACACTTAAACTACTTTTCAGTATATAACTATTTACTTATGGTTTTGGGCGGTGTTTTGCGCATACTTTACCTTAACTGTTTTACTATTTCGCTTCCGCTATTACTTAATTGGTTTGGTTAAAACATTTAAACTTGGTTTTACAATAACGAACTAAATGGTTTGGGCATTTAGAGTCGTTCATGTGACTTATGGCTATGGGATCCTGGTTTGTCATGCGCCTCGCGGTATAAAACCCGTAGTGGAAATTTGAGGGTGTGACATATTGGTATCAGAGCCATTGGTTATAGTGAACTAGGATTGCATTCTAGTCTATAATCATCATAGCATAAGTATTAGTACACTCACTGCTATTAAGTGCACCACTTGTTATTTCTTGGATACGTATACTGATCTAGCATATTGTAGGAAAACATGACTAACCCTATTCACATAAACTACTCTTCTTATCGTGCTATTGGGGGTTCGCAAACCTCATCTCTAGATCCGTATGAGCGTCCAACTTCGACACGGGATTCGTTTGAGCATTCTAGTCGTTGGCTATGGTTCACTGACATGCTACACTCGTGGGTTATTGGATACGGAGTGCCAGCTCGGGTACCTCCCATTATTGATCAACCTGAGAGTCACTGAATGTCACACCACGCCAATGGCGGAAACACGTGGCGCAACGCTCGAAAGTATATCAAAGTCAAGATTAACACAAACTATATTTAATTAGAAAAGATCAATTTATTAGAATGTCGGAAATGAGTATCTCGTTACAATGTTGCACAAGGCATTACTTAAAACGATGAACATTAAGTTTCAATGTGGGTATTTCCGTTTATGTTCCAACCCGAAGGTAACAGTGAATGAAATCCCGACCAGTATCCGACATCCCGAATTTCCACCGCACTAGCCCCATATCTATTCAGCACTTAGTTACCTGAAAGATATGTTTATAAAGACGTCAATATATAAAATATTGGTGAGTTCACAGGTTTTAGTTTCATAACAGCAACATTTTCACAACCATCGACTCGACTCACTTTACCGTATAATTATTTTCCCATTAAATTATTATACTAGGATCTTGTCGATCGATATTCCGTTTTTACAACATGTGCGAAACCTGCACAACTTGTGGCCTTTGTAAGGAGTAGCTAGCTCCTACAAACTATAATGATGAGCAATCCCTTGAGCCCCATAACCAAACCAAGACTAATAATAATGCCCCGCTCCAAGTCGTTCCTCGGAACCCAACGACTTAATTTCAGAATACGTGCACCCCAGGCATACGCCGATGCATAATCGACGCTATCGATTAGGGGTGGGCCTTGTCAGGCACCAATAGTACTATCCAAATATTCTTTCGGTTTCATTTCCCTGAATTAATGATTACGGAAGAGAGGACTCAACCCCGAGTGGCGATCACTGCTCAAGTACTCATCATACCACTTATCACATTTTAACCTTTGAAAACATTTCAACATGTGACAACGTTTGACAAACATATCTTTCCCCCAGTTAAAACAGTAAAATGGGGCCGTGAAACTCACCTGAAACACTGTCTGGCTCACTAAGTAGATAGCATAGAGGGTCTCGCACCTACAAACGTCCTAGACGTATAAGTCACTATTCCTATAGTGCATGTGCCTTGGCAAGTTGTACACCCAACTCCCGACCACAAGTTATTCCAAATCCCGTTTAATTAAGCGCGTATCCTCGGTTTCGTTGGCGTTAGATTACCCTTTGTGTTACAAGTTATATATATTACTCTTGTTAATATTTCCTTAACTTGTACCTTATTATCATCGACTCGACTTCACTTAACATATAATTATTTTCCCATTTAAATAATTATACTTAAGATCGCATCGCTCGATATAATGTATATTTCAACATTCGACCCGACTCACTTTGCCACACATTTGTTTTCCCATTTAAACAAATATGCTAAGATCTTGTCGTTCGATTGTATATTCTTAACACCCGATTCAACTCACCATACCGTATATTTATTTTCCCATTCAAATAAATATACTAGGATCTTGTTGGTACGGCATACACATATATATCTTTGTCTACTCGTCGCGGCTTTCCTTCCCACATATCTACTTTCCCATTAAGTAGATATACTAGAGTTTTGCCGAGACGAGCGTACATACATATAAATGTGTAATTTTTCTTGTTAAGTATATACGTTTGTTTATCGTCTTATTTGTTTATGTTATATTTTTCTCCCACGAATAATTCCTTCAACACTTAGGAAAGTGTTTATTAGTTTTCACCCATGATGCATATATATTTTACTTCTTAAAAATATATATTTTCTTACCTTGCCGCAATGGCATTTTTCTCATGTTTTGTCCGTGTACGGTTCGTTAACGCGCCTTAGTTCGATATCTTAGTTTGATTAGTCAATTTTCCAAGTCTTTCCCAACATGTGTTTTATAGAAATATTATCCACATTTCTAACCCATGTTACTTGGAAGGTTTGTATTTTAGCCCAACTTGTTAACTTAGATACAAAAATGCTTCCAATACTTTTATATTCCCATTTATATAAAAGTATTCATTTTTGTATAAGTTTCTCAAGTTTGCTTAACATTTTTATAAAATCTCTATTTTATAAAAATCTTTATGTTAATGCAATCCATATTTTTATAACTTTCACTTTTATAAAAATATACTTTTTATACCAAAATACCCAAGTGTGCCTACTAGTATTTACCCAAATCATCCTTGGAAAATTATTACTTATCCTTTTGACACCAAACTTTCCATTATTGCATCTTTGGACTAATAGTTTCTAAAATATCCATTTTAGTCCTCTAACTTTCAAAGTTACCATATTAGTCCCTTAACTTCCAAATGTTGCATTTTTCCACTCTAACTTCCAAAGTTAACATTTTTCACTCAAAATAGTAGACTTTGAAGATCCATCTTTTTTATTGGTAAGTTATTTTTGTATCAAAACACTTCTATTAGTCTTATATTTCATATATAAGACTACTTGTATGTGCGTTTTATGTATTTGCCCATTATATCAAAATATCAATCTTCTAAGTAAGTAAACTTTAATTTTTCATCTTCTTTATTCTTGAACTTCTAACATGTTCCATCATTTATTATGTCTTAAATGATCATGTTAAGATGATTAAAGTTACTTTCTAACACATTCAAGTTTATTCTACAAATCATACTCAAATCATCATCCTACTTAATGTATGCGTAGATTTTATACATTCTCATGAACACTACATTATCATCATCAAATCCATGATTTAATTACATATCTTTAATCATTCATTTTACACATGTAAAACCTATTAAAGATTATGTTCAAACCACCCTATTAAACCCTTCATGTACAACTTGCTTCTAAGAACACATACATGAATAATAATAATCAAAAACAAGGTTAAGAAGCTTACTACTAGCACAAGGCTAGGGAAGACAAAACCTTGGATTTTGAGAGGGGTTTAGTGTGTTCTTCCTAAATGGTTAAGCTCCAAGCTTGAAACACACAATAGGGGTTTGGATGATGGATTTTTAAGAGTAATTTGGAAGTGTTGAACTTGAAGAAATGTGTGTGTGTGTGTGCATAATACCCCACGGCCACAATAAGGAAGAAAGAAGAAGATTGTTTTTGGCTTGTTAACTCATGCATCTAACACATGTTATATATCATTACCATATCTTCCATAGATTACACATGATCTTTATAAAGATTTAGGAGATTTAAGAAGTACAAGGAAGTGATCTTGGATGGATATGGTGGGGTGTTTGGCCGTGGGTTTTTAAGAAGGAAAAGAAGTTTATAATCCTTCCAAGATATCATGTAATCATACTTAAAATCTTTAGTAGGATATGAGATCTTTTGGAAGCATGTATGCATGTGTATACTAGTGTGTAGTTGGTTTGAGTGTGTCTTGGATTTTATGGCCATGTGGCCGAAAATTTTCACCAAGGGGGACAAGGTTTAAGCATGCTTGTACTTGCTTAATCTTATGCTTTATCTTTTGTCCCATGCATGCATTATACTAGGCTAGTAGGTTATTATTATTAAGACAACTTGCAAGAGGATTTGTATGGCCATTAGGCCGGCCCCTTTGTGGGTTTAGGTGGGGTCCACAACTCCAAATATTTACCCAATATTTGTTTAGTTAAATCCCCCGTCGTTCGGGTGTCGTTCGGGTATTTTTCGGGTTTTAACCGCGCGTTATTCGGACATTAAAAATACCTTTAATAACCCTTAAATATGGTCTAATTTAAGTGTTGATTGGTTATTTAGGCTTTTACCGGGTGAAATTATGAGTTATGCGCGTATCGGGTGCGGTACGCGCACTTTATTCGTTACCGGAAGATTTGTATAAGACGTTTCCACTTATGGTTTTGGAGTTCCAAAACTCATTATATTTTGTGAAAATACCCTTTATTTTATATCCTGGGTGTCCGGGATCCTTTTCGTTTATTTAATTATTACCGGGTAATTGCCAACGTCCATACCGGATAGTTTATTCGCACATGATCCAATCATGTTTTACCATTAAACGTATGCATTCTTATGCACTATTTGGAAATTGCTATCTCCTAAGGCCTTGATAATTAAATCACACATAATTGCATTTAATTACGTTAATCATATATTAATTAATTTGTACGGAATTACCTTATTTTTGCCGGTTGTTACACTGAAGTCGAAAACATCCAACACTCAGGAGCATCCCAGGGTACCACCATGGTTCCCTACACTTTAGACTTTGACAATTCTAAAGTACCAATCATCAGATGGTCCTTTACTGATAACAACTCAGTACAAGTGACAAGAAGAGACCAAACAAGCAGAGCCTATAAGTCGATGAATGATCTGAAGAAGCTATCAATTCAAGACCTGCTTACACTCCAGCATCTAGAACCACAAAAAGGATCTCTCACTGATGAACAGCTGAACCAGTTGAAGAATTCCATGTTCAAAGGAATATGGAAGATTGTGAATGACAGAAGAAAACAATAAGGAATTAGAAAGGTTTTGGCTTCATCAATCCAGGGGGAGATTGTTAGGACAAAAAGGATTGGTGAAACCACTTTTGCAAACCTAAATCTAATTCACTTCTGTCAAATTATTCTAAGTATAGAACTACTGAAGAAAGAAGACCAAACAGCTGAAGAAGGATTCTACAAGTACTGAAGAAGAAATACATCAGAAGTTCTGAAGTCCAAACCAGACAGTTCACTGAAGAACTACTAAAGACAAACTACTCATCAGTAGTTTGTCATTCATTAGCACTTCTTGAAGAATCTTTTCCACCGCCTTATGTTTCAGTAGTTTATTAGTTTATTATTACTTTTACTTTTTGTACAAGTTCCAAGATTGCAACTTGTTGCAACTTGTCTCTGAACTTGCTTTTTGGCAAGGTTCATGTATTTGTAAAGTCTATAAATAGATGGGTTCATCCCTCTGTTTTAGACATTGATTTTAATACATAAATCCTTCAAAGCTTATCATTGTTATTACCATTTCATTTACTGAGAATCTGTTTAAGTGTTCATTCTCATTCATTGCTTAGATTCTCATTAAAAACTTGTCATTAGTTTTATCAAACATCCAGGGGGAGTAATAACTCCTGTTGATAAGTGTAGCTTTAAACTCATATCATTCCGCTGTGCTATTACTGATTAAGAACTTGCTAAACACTTAGGTGTTCACTAGCAAGTTCACACAAAGAGCTATACTGATCCAACAACTCGAGTGGCTCAAAAGTATGGAGAATAATTTCATTAATAGCGACTGTCTTGACAACCTGCGTGTTCGTCATGCCTCGAGTTTTCTTCAAAAGAGGGCACTCACTTGATGGAACGGGGAAAAACACACTCGAGGGACGGAAGCTTCTTTGGCTATGTCTTGGGACGATTTCAAAATTTCCATGACTACTGAGTTTTGTCCTCGTAACGAGATGAGGAAATTGGAGGATGAGTTCTATCACCTCAAGCAGGATAGTAGAAACAACGTTCCCTACAACAACCGTTACCACGAGTTGAGCTTACTGATTCCTCGTATGGTAACCCAAGTGTCCTTGGCTATTGAGAAGTATATTGAGGGACTGCCACCTCAGATCCATGATTCGGTTATGGGAAGTCAACCTACTACTGTAGAGGATGCAATTCGTCTCGCAGCATCTCTTACTGATAAGTATGTCAAGGATGGTACTCTAACTCGTAAGGGTACTAGAAGACCTACTAAAACCACTTCAACCTCTGCTACCACTGAACCTTCCCAAGGAAACTCTGCCGTTGCCTCTAGTTCCAACAAGAAACGAAACGATGGAAACCAAAACTATGCTGTAGTTGCACCCCTTAACCAGGTTCCTATTGCAAACCCACCTACCGCATCTCAAACAACCCCAAGGGCCTATACTGGGAAACAACCTCAATGCGCTACTTGCCACTACCATCATCCCACCAATTTACCCTGTCGTAAGTGTGATGCTTGTAGAAGACTGGGTCATACCACCCTTTTCTGTCGTGTTCCCAATCGACCCGTGAATAACCCACAGACTGCTACCCAAAACCAGGGAGCTGGTCAACCCAGAGTTTGTTACGCTTGTGTTGATCCTGATCATATGCAAAATAGATGCCCTCATCTCACGACTTTAATCCATGCCCATAAGCAAAACCTAGCAGCCCCAGCAGCCCCGGCAGTTCCAACAATTCAAGCAGCTCCAGCTCGGGGTCGTGCTTTCAACATCAATGTTAACCAAGATCAAGCTACCAATGACGTTGTCAATGGCACATTTCTTATTACTAACTTATATGCTTCGATTTTGTTAATACCGGTGCGGATAGGAGTTTTGTCTCATTAGAATTTGAACCTTTGCTTGCTCGTGCTCATCCTCACCTTACCCATCATTTTACTGTGGAGGTTGCTAATGGCAATCTTATTCTTATAAAATCTATGCTCCGTAATTGCACGTGGAACCTAAACGATTATAACTTTTCAGTAGATCTCATACCTGTTTTTAGGAATCTTAGGAATCGAGTTTGTAAACCTCTCTTGAATCAATTCGTAATTGTTTTCATCGATAATATCCTCATATATTCCACAACTAGAAACCTTCAATTGAAGTAATTTCGGGACGAAATTTTCTAAAGTAGGGGAGACTGTAACATTTGCGCGTTTTCTAATTTTATTGTAATTTCATTTTAGTCCTCATATTACGATCTTTTGGAATTTCAAATAAAACTTATGTTGCATTATTTGTTAAATCTTAGTTGTATACATTTTATTATAAAACATCAAATAAACGTGTCGAGGGACGTTGGAAAACTCCTAAGTTTTACGGGGGAAAGGGATAAAAACTTGATAATATTATGTCAAGTTATATATAAAAAAAATAATAGTTTTAAAAGGTTTTGGTTAGAAATAATAACTTTGGTTAAGTTTTTATAAGGAAATAAGTGACCAAACTAACCTAACTAACTAGAGGGACAAAAGGTGACAACTTTCAAACTTAAAAAAAAAAAGAAACTGTTCTGGTCCTCTTTTGTCATACCCTCAATTTCCACTGCGGGGTTTATAACGCGAGGCGTGTGACACACCAGGATCCCATAGCCATAAGTCACATGAACAACCCTAAATGCCCAAACCATTTCGTTCGTTATTGTAAAACAAGTTTCATAGATAATCGTTTCAATAGTTGTGGAAGCGAAAATTTAAAGATAATAGTTATCCAAATAGTCTGCGTAAAACTACTTGTTCAAAATCGTAATAGACAACTAAGCATTCGAAAATAGATAAGTTATTCATATCCCCATGATGCTATATGATGCATGCTCTACTCGTGCTTCGAACTAGTGTCCTGCAAAAATGTATAATAATCGTGGGTCAACATAAAGTTGGTGATTTCACATAGTTAAGTAAATATGTAGGCCCTCCAGACCATGTTTTGACGAGTAAATGCTAATTTACATGCCAGGGGTACCTAGCCCACTCATGATAACTAAAACCGGTAATACCGAACTGCTAAACAACGAGATCCCACAATAGTCAGCAAAGTGCCTTGAATCATTGTCTATCAACAATGATAATACGTTGAGTTATAGTTCACACCCATGCTCTCCAGCACGATGTGAGGTTTGTGAGACCTAATAGCGCTATCAACTAGTAACCCGCTTGCCCACCCGGCAATTCATTCGGTATTTCGAAGGACTTCAATGATAGAGTTTGTTTAGTTCATCAAGGACATAAAGCATGAATTAGTGAAAGCAGATTCACCTAGTGAATCATAGCACCCCAAACCCGGGATGTGTAAAAGTAGTCCTAAACCAGACAATGAAAAAGTTTAGAAAGTGATCTCCTTCCGAGACGTATGCTTTTGAGAAAAAGAGTAGTGAAACTCACCTGGTGTTTGTGCGAGAGATCTAGCAAAGCAGAGAAAGTAACTATCGTTCCGACAAAGATCTCCCTATGAGTATTAAGACATATTAAACTATGTTATTGTCTATTACATAAGTTCGGCACCAACTTTTGTGAACCACATCAAGTTGTGTAGATCATGTTTCATGTATAAGAAGTTTGATCTCAAAATGTATCATGAATCCATGTGTAATGTGTAACCAATTATTTTAACACTAGATAATATAATTGATCATATAAGTGAAACAATATGCGCATAATAGAAGCTTGATTACTAGGTGCATAATAACCAACTTATGAACACTTAGTTGAGGGCCGATCCCTATGATCAAAAGTCTAGATTCGGGTTCACAATAGGGCCGATGATACTTAATAATACAAGCGATTAGAACTTACCTTAATACTATTGTAACACGTGATTATGCTTTCGTTATCTGTAATTTACAAGGTATTGAGGCATAGAGGTGTACAGGTCAACAAACTAATGCTACAAAGTAACTTGTGCACTCTACCAGGTTGAGGGCTTATATCAATCACGATTTGCATCAATGATTAGATACGATGCATTAGATAATCTTTGATTATCGTCATACATTGAATGTTCCTCAATTTGGTAACTATAGTTTTTGGCACTAAAGCTCTTTTATAAAGATACCCTGTATGATCTAGGTCCGTAAAACCTTACTACAGAAGATCAGATAGGCTATCCCCAGATAACTAATAACATAACGACCCGAAACCTCCGAATTTTGTACAAAAACCCTATCAAACGAAATTACGCTACTAAGACCATATGCCCATGAGGTGTTCATTCACATAACAATTCGTTTGATATGTATGTATTCAACACGCGGTAATAGGTCTACGAAGCCTACCAGCACATCACATAGACTCAACACACGACTTATATAACATTTCAAATCTTTAGCATGTGTCGGATCCCCACTGATGTACTATCATTTCCTCTTTTAATCCTGGAAAATCATTTTGGGTTTCTCTGTTTTCTATGGCCTTTTGGATTTTTCAATGTTTTTGGTTTTTCTGAATAACGACTCCCCCTCAAATGTAAAACATATTTTTGGGTTTTTGAATTTTCTGAAAAACAGTAAAAAAAATTAAAATTTGAAAACAAAACGTGATAAACCGAGGTGATGATTAGTCTTGTTTTTCTTTTACACCGTTAGCTTTTAAAAGATATTCAAATCTAGATTTATCAAAAGCTTTGGTAAAAGATCCGCCCTCTGGTAATTAGTGTGGATTTTGACCATACCAATCAACTCTTTGGCATAACAATCACGGATAAAGTGATACTTAATCTGGATATGCTTAGCTTTTGAGTGATTGACCGTGTCTTTAGTTAATGCAATTGCGGCTTCGTTGTCACAATGAATAGGGGTTTTTAGAAATTGCAAACCGTAATCAACCATCTGCTGTTGAATCCACAGAACCATTGAGCAACAACTAGATGCTGTTATATATTCTGCTTCGCAAGTAGATAGTGCGACTGCTGTCTGCTTCTTACACTGCTAGGTCACGATCCTGCTCCCCAAGAATTGACATCCAGGCGTTGTGGATTTGCTATCTTTATCACAACGGCCCCAATCTGCATCACTAAAAGCAACAAAGTCAAAATTATCATCATTAGGGTACCAAAGTCGTATTGACGGACAACCTTTCAGATATCGTAGGATCCGTTTGACGGCTGCAATATGACTTTGTTTCGGCTTCAATTGGAAACGTGTAGAGAAATGTAGCGAACATTATGTCTGGTCTAGATGTTGTGAGATACATCAGAGATCCGACGATTGCTCTGTATGTGAAAGGATCTGTCAGCTCCCCCTTAGCATCAACTCCAATCCCATGATTAGGTTGGATCGGGGTATCCATCGGCTTCGAATCTTCCCTCTGGAATCGGCTCAAGTCTTCAGATACGTATTTGGTTTGGTGAATAAAGATGCTCGTTGGTCTTTGTTCCACCTGCAAGCCGAGGATAAACTGCATCTCTCCCATTGCACTCATCTCGAACTTTTCCTGCATTAGTTTTTCAAATTCTCTGCATAAAAGTTCGTTAGTAAATCCAAAAATAATATCGTCAACATATATCTGGACGAGAAGCAAGTCATCCTCTGTTCTTTTGGTGAACAGAGTACAGTCTACCAAAACCGTGTTTGAATCCTTTGGATAGTAGGTACGTGCTTAGCTCCTCATACCATTGGCGTGGAGCTTGGTGCAACCCATAGAGTTCTTTGTTGAGAACGTAGACCTTATCCCGGTGGATAGGATCTTCAAAGCCTGGAGGTTGACCTACGTATACCTCTTCCTTGACCACACCGTATAGAAACGTGCTCTTGACATCCATTTGGTACACCTTTATTTTCTTGTACGAGGAAAATGCTTGAAACATACGAATAGCTTCTAAACGTGCCACAGGTGCATAGATCTCATTGTAGTCAATTCCTTCAACTTGATGAAAACCTTTAACTACCATCCGAGCTTTGTTTCTCACGATTAGGCATCTATCATCCTTTTTACATTAAAACATCCATTTGGTTCTTATTTTCTTCCTTCCCGGAGGTAAATCTGTAGGTGTCCACACACCCAGTTTCTGAAACTGCAACAATTCTTCTTGCATCGCCTCAACCCAAGCTTCATCTAATAGAGCGTCTTTGTTTGTCCGCGGCTCCACCTGCGAAACATAACAAGCAAAGGACCAGTCATTCTGACAACCAGATTTTTGAATTTTTGCATATAAAGCTAAAGCGCCAAGATTTTCAGCTGACTTTGCACTACGAAGTTGTCCTCTAGTCATGACACTGCTTCCAGTGTCACCAATAACTTGCTCAGCGGGTGAATACAATGAATCCGAGATTTCGGATGATCAGGTACTTGAACTTCCGTTTGAGTAGTCAAATTTTCTACCGAATCTAGATCAATACCCATGTTAGATGATGAAGCAACATCTGGATTTGGGTTCACTGGTGGTGTCTCTGATGCATGATCTAGAATAGCTTCACTGAAGATTTCTTCATCATCTTCTGATTCTGAAGTATCAAGAGTATTTGAAGCTTCCTGGAAAACCTCTTCTTCAGCTGCAGGAACGTTGGTATCATTAGAAGCTGTCGAAGGAGTCACGGTGATCGGATGCACCAACAGTGAAGTCACTGCGTTTTCACACTCGTATTAAAGTCTTAATGCAGCCTCGTCAACCAAGTTATCTAGATTGTATGATTCAAAGAAGTCTTTGTAATCAAACATCCAATCTGGACCGCTTCCCTGTACGTTCTGAGTATATCGTTGAACTTCAACATTAGCCCACTCCTCTACCTGACGAGTTCGTTTGTTGAACATCGTTTGAGCGGGGTTGAATATCTAACAAAGAATCCCTCTTCAGCTTTTGGTGAAAACTTCTCACACGGACTTAGCATAGTACAAGGTGCTCCACATGGTTCTATATACTCTAAATTCGGTTTTCGTGTATTCAACAGTTCATAAGAAGTTTTGCCAAACTTCTTCACTGCTAACACATGATTCAATGTGTAACAAGCTACGTATATGGCTTCATTCCAGAACATTACTAGAAGGTTAGAATCCGCAAGCATTGTTCTCGTCGTCTTAATTAGAGTCATGTTTTTCCTTTCTGCAACACCGTTCTGTTGAGGGGTATACGGAGCACTATATTCATGATGAATTCCTTTATCTTCACAAAGAGCATCCCTCTGTGCATTTTTGAACTCCGTCCCATCGTCACTCCGAATTCTTTTTATCTTTAATCCATAAACATTCTCTAAACGAGTGAACAGAACTTTCAATTTGTTAAACGTGTCGCTTTTGTATTGCAAGCAGATTACCCACGAAAATCTTGAGTAATCATCAGTAACCACAAGACAGTATAATTCTCCAGCATGACTCTTACGCTTGACAGGTCCGAATAGGTCCATATGCAAACGCTTAAGTGGCATATCTACAGAATTTACTTTCTCCGGTTTGTGGGACTGTTTGTGTTGCTTCCCCTCCTTGCAACTCATACACTTGTCATTGAGATGAAAATGTTTGACATTAATGCCTTCAACAAGCTCATTTTTCACCAAATGATTCATTTTCATGAGGTGAATATGTCCCATCCTCCTGTGCCACATAATTTATTCTTTTTCTGTAGCCTTTGATAGGAAACATGTAACATGGCCCTGAGTTGTCATAGCTTTAGACATATCAAGAATGTAAAGATTATTCACTCTTGGTGCTTTCAGCATGATCCACTCCTTTGGAATAACAAAACCGCGTTTGAGGATATAACAGGTTTTGTCATCGAAGTGCACAGAAAACTGTTTGTCACATATTTGGCTCACACTTAACAGATTATAGTCTATTTGTTTCATATAAGAAATTCTCTCAAAACTAACAATCCCGTTACTCACACTTCCCTCCATTATGATATAATTATTTCCAACAAACGCTACATATCCTCCATTGATGTTCTTTATATCGAATAGCAGCGTCAAATCACCTGTCATGTGACTAGAAGCTCCACTGTAGACAATCCAGAGACTGCTAACAGGGCCAGCTGGAGCTCACTACAGATATCAAGAAAAACATCAGTTCTTTCTGGGACCCAAGTCTGATTGGTCTTGGGTCTTTGAACATTAGATTTCAAAGATTCATTCACACAAACATTAGAATTTGAATCGACCTTTTTTTGATCTATCAAACTTTTCTCACTTTGAGGTTTTTCATTAACCTTTGAGGTAGAAGCACCCGGAGAACCCACCGGTGACCAAAGTTGTTCAGAACGTTTTAGAATCCTAATGTGAGACTTTTGAGTCACAATAGGTTTCTTAACATTGTTCTCAAACAAAACTTTCTTGGTTACCTTCTCTGAATAACAGATTTAGGTCCAACTGATGATTTAACAACAGGTTTTGGAGGAACCTTTTATTTATCAACAGGTGAGTTCACCACTGGTTTCTTCAATGGTTTTTCCATAGCAATCCGGTTTTGACGATCATAAGTAAATTGGCGATTATCCCTCTTTTGAAAATAACGACTTTGATTATAAAATGGTGCTGGTTGAGGGACAAAACATCTTTGAGGATAACTATGATTGTCAACCGGACTTCTATAAGATTGCCTCATCTCAACTTCGTGCCTTTTATGCCTCACGTACGGGCAGTGAGCAAGTAAATGCCCTATCTCCCCGCACTTGAAACACGCACGGTATTCCTCAAAAACATTCTTGGCATTCGACTTAGCATAGGAATTGATAGGATATTGATCATCCACACATCTACGTCTCAAACTCTTAGAAGTTGGATCCTTTGAGTAAGTCGGCTCAAGAAAACATTAACTTTTTCTTTCGGCTTAATGAACTTAGTGACATGAACCTTAGGTTATTTTGGAGTATCCAGAGTTATTTTCTTTAAAATTTCCGGAGGTACATCATTGGTCAATTCATGTTTAGGAAACCAAATAGTACTTTCCTTCAGATTTTCTCGGTATTTGAATAATTGGCAAATTTTATCGGATACTCCTCGTCAGAGATAATTTTATCAGATCCTTCCATCCGATAAAATACTTTGACGGGTTTGTCAACTGATTCATTTTTTACTTCTTTCTTTACTGATTGATTCACTCCATGAGCGTTTGCAATTGGATGTGAAATATGAGAAGGTGATATTGGTTCATTTGTGATAATGTGATTTTCCATAGGAATATCACTCACTTTCTCAGGTTCCTCATCATCTGAGTCTGAATCATCAGTCACAGCTGTTACTCCCTCATCATTCAACCCTAAAATCGCTCTCACATCGGAATGTGGATTTCCAACACTTGAAGTGTTAGATTCATTATCCGATGCAGAGTAAGATTTGACTGAACTCTCTGGTGTTATTGAGTGTAAATTGTGATTCTCAAATAACACTGGGCATGGAACACCCTTGATGGTTATAAAAAGGTCATTTCCGATCTAAAGAAAACTCTTTCTTTAAAACAACTTGCTATAAACAGTTATATAAATGAACTTGAAAAACAAAATTAGAAATGACAACCATCAAATGCTTTGTTGAATTGGTAAACAAAAAGCTTGAAAGTTACAAACACATTGTTTATGTGGTTGACCATATCATTGAAGAACCCTCATAGGTTACTTGGTTCTGAGATTGACGGTTTTGATAATTTGAGTTAAAAGGATTTTTGTTACCTTGCTGCATTGGTTGTGTTCATTCTCTCTTGAAATGACCTCTACCACCACAATTGAAACATGTAACTTTGGCTTTGTTGAAACCGTAAGTGGTATTTGGTGAGGTCGCCAAATCAGTTCTACCTGTTTTCTCAATAAACTCGGTTGCCCTTCTCATCACACTGGCGAACGCCCAATGAATGTCAATCAATTCCATCTCCTCTTTATCAATTTGGGCATAATCTTCATTAGTCAAATTATTATTCCCAATTTGACTAGCCACTAGTCCATTGTATGAAGCAACCATTGCTGAAACCAATGCAATGTGTTGCTGAGCAACTTCAACTATGACATTGTTCATGTTGGATGTTTCTAACACTACAGATTTTTGGCTTGCAGAAGCTTGTATAGTGTTCTGAACATTAGGTTGTTGTTGAGCTGAATTGGATTAATAACTTGCGGTAGACATTTGAAGTTGTGGTGGAATGTAAGAATTTGTGGTGTAATTTGGTGGATAAGTTGGTGTTTGTGCAAGATAGTTAATTGGTTGTCTCGGTGGTTCAATAACACTCGACACACAAGCTATATGTGGTGCAACAATACCTACCACACTTGAACTGGACACAGAAGTAGATGAAGAGGCATGATACAATTCTGGATTATGTGGGAATTGTGATCGCCTAGCTTTCCTCTTCTCCTCCAACTCCTTGAATCAGCTCATTGATAGTCCAATATTGATAGGCATCTTTTTCTTTCAGAACCTCAATGTGTTGATTCCAATATGGTGGTAATGCATCAGCAAACTTGTCGACCAACTCGGACATAGGAATCTTAATGTCATAATTTGACAATTCAATCAAAATATGGCAATATCTAGGAATCAATTCCTTCAAAGTCTCATTCCCCACATAACTGAAATTCTCAAATTCTTACAGACACTGTCATCAGTAGGATAAACATCTATCTCGGGGCCGGGGGAGGTCGGGCATGACCTCCCCCTTGAGAGCATTCAAAGCATAAACTCAAATCACCAAATGAACAATAACACATGAGATTGCTATTTATAGTCCAATACCCAAAAGCCACCTTCGCCCCTTTTGAATGGTCGAATGTGGAGCATTTCCACATTCGCCCATTTGTAATGGTCGAATGTGGAAAACTTCCACATTCGCCCAGTGTATTCCACATTCGCCCAATGTATATAGGTCGAATCTAGCTTTGGTATTGTCCTATATTTTACAAATGCGTCAGATCCATAAAATGCCCTTATGGATCACCACAATCTCATGTAACACATACAAAGACTCAACCCTAGTCTATTCGACAGTGACGTCCACAGAAAGTGCATCAACACATCCTTAACTTTCTGGTTTTCTCATTACCTTCATGACGATTCTTCAACATATCCCAAAGCTGCTTGGTAGTAGTACATGATCCGAACTGATGTAGAAGATCAGTATTGATAGCTTGAGATAGTTCGGAGAAAGCCTTCTTCTTCACTGCAAACTTCTTCTTTTCATCCTCAGCCAAACTCTCAAGAGGAATTGGTTCACCTGTATTCTCTAACACTGGTGCAACAAATCCTTTAGCAATCATCTGCCATGCCGCTATACCTTCTAATCCCATTCCTTCCAAGTGAATCTTGAACTTTTTGTGCCATTGATTGTAATCCACCATCTCAATCAGCTTCGGTGAACGGCTCCCGCTACCTGTAGACAAATCATTTATTAGATTAGAAATAGCATTTGTAGTTTGAGAGTGTACCGCTGCTGCAACTCTCCAATAATCATTCATTGGTTGTTGTGGAGATTGAACAACAGTCTGTGGAATTGAACTACTCATAGCGAGGTAATTGATCGGCTGAGATGGTTGAGTATTCGTCTTTTGTGCAGCTAAAGTCCAAGGATCCATGGTAACATGTTGTTGCTGTGTAGTATTAGGCCTAGGTGTTGTTGGAAATCCCCACATATCGTCTATGAAGTTTGAAATGCGAAACACTTAGAAAAATTTTCAAACAGGCTCTACATTCGACCCTTTTTCACTGTCGGAGGTTCGAATGTGGAAAAGTTCCTGGTTCGACCCCTTAGTCTGACTCGAATGTAGAAAATGTAACACACTGACTCACCTTCGACCGCTATAACTCACGTTCGACCTCCCGTAAGGTCGAATGTACCAAACTTGATCAAATGTACAAACACAACTCTCACAGCTTCTAGGTTCGACCTAAAAAAATCACTTTCGACCTGAAAAAGCTAGGTTCGACCCCAAAATACTACACATTAGACCATTCTCTCCTAGGTTCGACCTGGCCCATTTGAAAAACGGTTATTCTTTGAAAATCAGTTATTTTGATCCCAATGTTTTTCAAAAGTTGATGAATTTTGATGATGTTTTGCAGGTTTTGCTTCAGAATTGATTTGGAACAACTTTAATGAATAGAAATCTTGATTTTATCCGTAAAATCTAATCCGAATCAATCAATTTTCATCAAAACTCATTGTTCATTCAAAACAGAAAAATTTTGATCAATTTTGTGTCCAAATCAATTCAAAAACTATCAATTTGTAGTTGTATGATCCGTATAGGCTCTGATCGATACCACTTTGTGGAGGATCGTTTTAACAAAAACAAGTTTAGTTGATCAAACAAGTCTACCAATCCAGGTGCGGAATCCCTAGATCAGTTACAAAATGATAGTAATCGAATCAAACACACAAATTCACCTTTTCAATATCCATTTCATTCATAAACATTGGATATAAACCTTACAATTAGTGTTTAGGATGAAATAAACAAGTTCTAGACACTTCTTAATAACCTAGAGAGAAATCAAATCGAACACCGACTCAAATGACCAAAGAGTTAAACATAAAACAAAATTCAAACTATGTATAGGCATGCACATTCGCCCCCCCCCCCCCCCCCCCGTAAGGGTCGAATGTGCAGGTTCGACTTTGACCGTTTACTCTACCTTCGACCTTCCTAATGTCCATGTTCGCCCCCACGTAATCACTTGAACAACTTAGAATCTTCAATCCAAAAGTATTAGTCGCAAAACGTGCATCAACAGTTATTCTATGTTGCATTATGTCTTAAACATTACTATGGTAAGCACAATTAAACTAGTATATTCATTAACTCCGTACAAGCCAACGATACACAATGATAGATCTATTGGACTGACAACCCCACCCAGGTACGTTACCTCCGGTGTGGGTAGCGTGGGTGATTGTTATCGCAACATAAATGAGTGAGCCATATGCGTATGGGATGGAGTACAATATTCTAGTCACAAGGTTTGATTATGCACACGATTTACCGGGTAGTATTGTTTTCACATATGTACTAGACTTGCCATGACACTCGAATTGTACAAATTTTATTCAATATTCAAACCTATGTAATTCTCACCAACTTTTGTTGACCCAAAATATTTTCAAACTTAACATGTTTCAGGTTATTGCGTGCTTGAAGATTAGAGTTAATGCTTGAAGATGTGTATCTAGTATTTTTCATTTCGATGTACAAAATTCTTTAGAACAATTGTATGTAATTTATTTAAATCAATTATTGAAATTTATTATTTACCATGAGCTATTTAACAATCATCAATACGTAAGATCCAGATGTTTACACCATCGGTTGGGGTGTTACAGTAAAAACAAGTCTAACTCAATCAATCTCCATGTCCATGCTAAGTTCATGCAAAACAGAAAAACTTTTGATGTTTTGATGAAAAATCTGATTGAAAATTATATTTGCAGTTGTGTGATTGATCAAAGCTCTGATACCACTTTGTAAATGACCGGATTTGGGAAATCAACAATATAATCACACAAGTATAAGTAATCTAGGTGCAGAAACCCTAGAACACATGCAAAATGATAATAATCAGATCAGAACACGATAATATCCATTTTCAAAGTCATTTCCATTAATAATCAAGTGATAGACCTTACGAAGGATAGATATTAATGACCACTCACACCTTAGAACACTTTAGACTCTGTCTGGAAAACACACACTAACACACAAACAAAAGATCAAAAGTTCTAACTTCTAAACACATCAAGCATATATATAGAGATCTTCATTCGACCTTTGCAGAAGTCGAATGAACCCCTTCGACCTTTACAAGGCTCGAATCAACATAAACACAATATCCTGATAAACATCAAACTCATTCGACCTTAACTAAATTCATTCGACCTCACAAATGGTCGAATGGACTTCACAAAATCTTGATATCTTCAAACTTCCGCAATCTTGTTCAATCCAAAAGCGATAGCCACACATATACATATGCATCTACAAGCTTAACTACCTCTTCTTTCATGACTTCTTGTATCTTGGGATTAACTCTTTGTTGCCATTGCAAACAAGGGCGGTAATCATCTTCCATGAGGACCTTGTGTGTGCAAAGTGATGGGCTAATACCTTTTATATCCATCAGCTTCCAAGGGATTGCTTTCTTGTGCTGCTTGAAAACTTCGGTCAACTTTTCTTTTTCTTCATCTGATAAATTGGCTACAATGATGACGGGAAGCTTGCAGTCTTCTTCAAGGTAAGCATAATCCAGGTGGTATGGAAATTCTTTGAGTTCCAAGGATGGTGGTTCTTCAATGGAAGGCTTGGCTTTTTCTTCGGGACTACGTTCTTGAAGTTGAGTTTCCTCAGGTTCTTCTTCAAGAGAGACATGCTCAATACGATAACTTTCAAGAATCATGGGATCATTTTCATTAGTCGAGGAAGCGAACTCCTCAAAATCATCTCCCTCCCCCAGAACATCACAGAGATAATATCCCGCGATATAATCGAAGTCGGTGATGGGGGCAGACAGATCGTCTTGGATACATGGACACCGCATAACTTTCTTCAAGTCAAAACTCATCTTTTCGCCATTAATCATTACTCTAAGTCTTCCTCCCCAAGCATCGAGTAGAGCTAATGTGGTGTTGAGGAAAGGTCATCCCAAGATGATAGGACTCTCTTCCCCTGGAATATCAATCACCACAAAATCTATCGGAAGATAGTATCACTGAGGCCAATCAAAACATCCTCCAAAATTCCTTGGGGGTATCATACCAAACGGTCACTGAGGTAAAGCTCCAATCTTGTGGGTCTCAAAGTTTGCTGCTTGAACTTCCGGAATATAGAGGCAAGAAGAATGTTGAGGTTGATCTGCAAATCGGTGATTGCTCTGGTATAGATACTTTCTCCCACGGTATGATGACTCTTTCTTCAAGAGTATTCTTTTTGGAGAGGATATCTTTTAGAAATTTAAAATGAGAAGGTAGTCTGAACTGACAATCGGCATAGGGGATGTTGAGTTGCACTTCTGTCATCAAGGACTGGAACGTGTGAAGTCTTTCCTCCATGGTGGGAACAAGAGCGTCTTCAATTTTTAACTTCCCAAAATTTGGGTATGTTAATATGTTGTTGTATTATAGTAAGGAAACAAAACCTTGGGGACTAAATAGCTACAACTTGGAGAACAAGTTGTCATAAGAAAGGAAACGAAGGACCCTGATGCAAAAGTTGCATGGGATCATTCCCTATATAAACACATCAACCCTCAAACCCTAATCCTTGTCAAGAGCTACTGCCGTCGCACATGAACAAGAGAGGGTCAGTTCCCGGTCATCTCTGGTTAAGGTAATCATCAACCTCTTGTGTTCTTCAATATCACTCATAGCTTCGGTGATTCCGAATAAGGGTTTGTGTTGTTGATAGGTTTGAAGTGCATCCGGTTTGCCTGCCAGTCGAGTAATCCCCGTCGGTGTGCAAGGTATGTGTTGATTGAATGATTTAGTAGAATGATTCGGTTTTATGATGATCGAATGATGAAAACATGCGTTAATTTGTGTAACGGGTTCAAGGTAGTTAGAAGATCTGAGATTCGAAGGACGTTTGTCAATTCCGGATTCTCGGAGAGGTGGTTGACAGTTGAGGTAAGGATTTATTTAACATGTTAGGGTTAAAGGGAGAAAGACGAGTTGCAGATGTGAAGGAAGGTTGTTGATGGTGAGAAGGCGGGTTGAGCCTTGGCCTGCGTCGTCACCTGCCTTTGCCACTGTGACGCAAAACGTAACGTAACGTTCTGCACGGGGCGCAGAACAGTGACAGAAGATAAGGATCCGCTGGGGCGGATAGGATGTGTAATGCGCGCCGTGGGGTTGCAAAAACTCGGGAGGATGCTCCTGGTGGAGCATTCGGACTAGTAGAATGGAAGAATAATGTAGTGTTATGTGTAGGCATTTGAGTTCGCACGAGGAATAGAAGGCTAGAGTTAAGTAAGCAAGACTAAGGTGAGTTTCTACCGCCCATGTTTAAATATTTTAAATCTTTTCAGGCTGATTGCATGCTTAACTTTTAAATAAAAGAGGTAGCGCTTGGTTTAATTTAACGTTTTAAATATGGCGCACCTATGTAATGTATATGTAGTATGAATGAGTTGGTTTCCTTCAGGAAGCCAACAATACGACGTGGAGGGTTACATTGGTAATCCAAAGCGGGTGAGTATGACTCTAAGGACTGAAGTGGGAGTCTAAGGCGAGCGAGAACGACGTCAAGAGTGCGGAAATACTCTTAGACGGGCGAGTATGACGTTGATGGCTGCGTAGCAACCTTAGGAGGGTGAGACAACATCAAGGGCCGCGGTGGCAACCTGAGACGGGCGAGTAAAGATGCGAGAAAGTGAAAGTGTTTGAGAAAGTATTTTTGAAAGAAAATGCTGCAAATGTTTTTATAAAAGCCTTACTATAGAACTCACACAGCGTAGCTGACTTTTAGCATGTATTTCAGGTAAAGGAAAGAATGTGGTAGATGGTGGCTCGTAGGCGTATGGCGATGGTTACTTGGCGCAGCCCGTGTGATGGCTTAGTTTGTTAAGTAGTATTTAAGAGTTTTATTTGTATTGTAAACGCATGAATGATGGATATGTTTGACGTTTATTTTCCGTTGCGTATGTTTAATAAGAGTGTTTTGTTCTTATTGAATGATGTGTTATGATAATATACTGATTAGTGAGGTGCCCGGTTTTGGGGTCTTACACAATTTCATCTTTCTTTTCTTATGCTTCCAAAGGTGGATCACGAACTTCTTCCTTTGGTTGGGCTTTCATCTCTTCTCCCTCAGCTGCATCCTCTATAGCATAGATATACATGAGGTAGTTTTTAACCACCTCAAAATTTTCTGCGAACTTCTTTAAGTCAATCAGAGGAGGGTCTGGCTCAGGTATGGATTCAGGTTCAGGATCAGGTTCCGATTCAAACTGACTTGGTGGTTGTGTTAAAAATAAGTTGGCTAATGGAGATGGCATGTAAGGTGATGGGCTAGGTAAAGGTGTATCAGGTAATGGTGGGATAGGATCAAATGATGGTGGTGGAGTTCTAGGTGGTGAGGGTGGTTTTGTTCTTAATCGGTATCCATCGATGTGGTAAATTTCTTCATTGGGGTTATGAGGAAATGGAGAATGGTTGTAAGGTGGTGGTTGAAGCGGGGGTGAATAGTGGCTGTTGTACTCTGAAAGGTACCAGGACAAATAGTCCTCATAGTTGTGGTAAAACGAAGGTCCACCACAATATTTAGAAAACTATTGAACATAAAACTCCTCATATTAGAAAACGTTCTCTGCCCCGAACCGGTCTTCTTCCATATGATCCATCAGAAAAAGCTATGAGAAACAAACTGGCAAAATAATTAATAGCTAGCAACTTAAAACGTTTCTCTAGAATATGTCGTATCCCCAAACACGGCGCCAAAAACTTAATGTCGTGTGGATTAAGTCACATAATTTTTCTTTAAATTGACAACTCCCCGAAGGAAGTGTCAGGACTTGATGAAAAAGTTTATTAAGTTGGGACTTTTAAGTTAAGACACTTATTCAAGCTTTAAATTTATAAAAGTAAAATAATATTTGCTGATCGTTCTAAACCTACATGATAGGCAAGTGTACCTATCGAGTGTAGTATAGACTCTAGAAAGTACCGAGTATCGAACCCTAAGACACAACTTCCCCTACTCAGCCTTAAGTTGCTTTGATAAAAGAGAGAGATAGAGAGGGAGAGAGAGAGAGAGAGAGAGAGAGAGAGAGTGAGAGCGAGTATGACCAAAGTAGAAATCAATAACCAAAAAGAAGTGTTGCTTTGGATTCCGACTATCTTTGGGAAGGATTAATAGTAATTACATAGTTGAGTGGTGCATTCGAGTTGCGCACTTATGCTTAACTTAGAGTTGCACAGTGCATTCTCTAGAGGTGACCGCTTTCACATAACTAGTTGTGTTCTTGTTGTTAAAATGAGGGTCTCCCAAACCGGTAAGCTCACCTCTGAACAATGAGGGATGGACTACTCAAGACTGTGTATACCGAAGAATCCACCTCCCAGTGTTGCGATAAAGACATCTAACTACTTAAAACTTTTATGGACAACTTGCTGGTGGCCGGAGCATGACCAAACAAGCTACCACTTGATATCATAGGTGAGTCGTGACTAACCAGAATACGTGCATCTCCAACTCGAATTAATTAATCTTTCAAAAAGTGATTTGTCTATTATTGATTGTGCGGCAATGCAATAATGAAAGAAACTAAGGATTGTTTTCTTTCAATATGGGTCCACCAATTCTTAACCTGTGCCAAAGCTTTCACATACATAATGAAGCTAAGTCTCAAGATCAAGTCTTGGCTTATCACCAGGACTGAGTATAAAGACTGTACCGACCCTAAGTGAGATCTTTGATAGTGGAGGAATAAGACACTAGGTGTGTGTATTTCTACCCACAAATGGGCTAATCACTACTCGCGGGATTAGGGTAGCTTATGAGTTCATGGGTTGTTACGCACCATGGGTACACTCATAAGTCCTCCCACTTCCTATATAGACACCCACAAAACCAAATACTAAGTGATTACTTAGTTAATTCATCAAACAAAGTTTTAAGTAAACATAATTAGACAAGAACACGAACACTATTCAACAAATAAAAACTATATAATCCATACCATAGAAGTCTTCACCCTAGCAACACTCTAGTATCCTAGCCAATGATTGGCATTACAACATACACTCTAGTTTGGGTGTTTATAGAACACATAGTAGTGCTTGTTTCATGGACCAAAGAGGTTTTTGGGGTGATTTGTTGTGATCTCTCTCAAGCTCTCACTCAAGTAGTGTTTATGGAGTGATCCCAGGCTCCAAAGGTCACTTACAAGACCCTAAAAATATCAAAAATGTGAGAGAGATTCGGTTGGAATGGGATGTGCCCAAAATGTGGAGTGGAGGCCTCTATTTATAGGCAAATCAGCCCCTGCACGCCCGTGCTCAAGGTTTGGCAACCCCATGCTCGACAGTAGGTGTTGTTGCAGAGTCCTTTTGTAGAAGTTGCCCCCTTTAGGAAGTGCACAACCGTGTCACAGGCTGGGGCACCCCCGTGCTTGCAGGTACGTGTAACTGTCTTGTCAGTTTTGGTGGGTTTAAGCCTTGAAGGACACGCTTGAAGGAGCACAGTCGTGCCAAGGGTAATAGCACGCTCGTGCATGTCTGTAAAGCTGACTTTTGCCTTATGTTGGCTTGGAAACATTGACTTGTTGACCCAAGACAGGTGCACGGCCGTGCTGCATCTGAATCATCTCTGAAAGTCTTCAATTCCTTGTCTTTTGTGTTGGTTTTCACTTCTTTTCAATTCCCACCTTCGATACCCACGATTATCATCAAAAGAAGACAAACTGTGATAATACCAAGATAAAAGCATGCTTTCGGGTGATAAATAGGTGAAAACACGTGGGTAAAACCTGCTAATTTTGAGACACATCAAGACGCAAGTATCTTGCTCTTTTTCCAAAGACTGCTGAATCCGATAACTCCACTCGACTTCACGGATGAAATTCCAAAAACAAGGGGGAAATGTGACATCCGTCAACAATCCAGGTCAAGATCTGCACACTCCCTACTTAACTATGTCCTTTCATGTGCATATTAGACATTTTAAACATTTACTATGTCGTCCTGTGTCTAGTAAAGACCAAACTAATCCAGAAATTCAATACATTATCCGTTTATGAATACAAAACCCGATTTATCCGAGACAATTGGCATTGAACAATCAAGCCAATCACACGCTCAACAGAGATCAACCGAACATCCAATTATTGCGTACGGACAAAACAATATTACCCGTGACAATACCTAAGTGGAAAAATTTTCAATTCCACTCAAAACCCGAACAATTCATAAGTTGTTTTATGGAAATAAAACAAAAAAGCATAGAACATCATGCAAACATATGTAAACATGAGTTAAACTTATCCAACAACATATGTTTATGAATGATTAACATATCACATTAATAACGTGTTAATATTATCTTTGTAACAACACATGTTATTAGCATGCTAAACCATACCTACATATATGTTAACTCTCAAAAATCCATTTCTATACACTTGATAACTAAAGATTTCACCAACACATCATATCTATATTGTGATACCCCACAATTTCAGGTTCTTACTTTAACTAAACTCTAGTTACATTCCTTGCATTCTACTTAACTAGGGTTAGCTAGATAGGACACACGTTGCACAGTTATAGGTTAATAACTGCATGAAGTGGTAATTCGGGGAATTACCATACTGTATACATGAGTAGTGAACCTCGGACGTTGGGGAACAATGAAATTAAATAATTGTGAATTAATTGATTGAGATTGATTGCAATTATGTGCTTCTATGAAACTCTGTGAAACTATGTGCAAACTGTATGTGATTACGAGAACTTAAACCGAATACGTTAATAAAAATCATAATAGGTGGACCATTAGGATGGTTGGGGTCTTAACACATGGGTTAACACATGTTATGGTCCAAAATAGCAAAAACATCGAAGAAAACAGGCAGTGCAATGAAGCAGAGCACCCGAAGCGAGCCGGGGAGCTGTGAGCGGCCGCTCACAGCCTCCGCGCGGCCGCTCGCGGGGGTCTGTCAAACCCTAACCGACTTAAACTATTATTTAAACAATCTTAAGCCTCATACAACCCCTAAACTCAACCCTAATCGCCCCCTAGTGCCCTATTACGAAAATATCAACCCCTAACACCTCCTAAGGATCAAGAACATCGATCGGGAAGCTTGGAGAGCATTCTTTGATAGTTTTGAAGTGCTTGCAGTATAACATTCAATCTCTTGTGTTTTAATCTTTTTTAGTAGGTTATTAAAACCTTATAACTAAGTTTTTCCAGGTCTGCAACGTTTTCATAAAGATTAAAAGTTGGGGTTTATAAAGATTGAATGGGTTAAACATAATCTTATGCGATTTGTAATTGATAGGTTGCATGTTGCGCATGTTTATGATGTTTAGATCTTTAGGGTTTATGGTTTTGCATGTGTTATGATAGGTTCTCATCATTTTAGGTCCTATGAATATTTTATGATGGTTTTTGATTATCGTTGATCGATTATATGCATACGTGAGTGGGTTAAATTAATGTTTATGCATGATTAAAATCTGGACAGAATGTTTGGGTCGACTTGTAGGGTCTGTTACATGACATAAACATGTTGGTTTTGATGATTTCTTTACGTGGTTGTATTATACATGGTCTTAGCTATTCATAATGGGCAAAATCGTCTTATTTGGACATCGTTTGATAAGTTTTTGGAATTTTCTTTGATTAAAGGTCATATCAGATTTTCGGATTAACAAACTGAGTCAACTTTAAACAATCATAACTCGAGTTTTACAAGGAACTATGTTATTAAATTTGGACAGTAGATTACCATTTGAATAACTTCTCTTTTCCATGTGGATTCATCCCGTTTGGATGAATACACGATTTTTGTGAATTTTTCTACTAAACTGATCTGTTGCGTGTGTTTTCTAAACATAGCTGTGTTGCGTGGTATTTCATAATTTTTGTACATGGTTTTATCACAAACTAAAAATATGGATTTGTCCAGTAGACCCCAAGAATATTTAGTAAACTTTTGGGAGTCTAACTCACTAGATAAGTATTTTTAATAAATTAGTTTTCCCAGCGCATAATCTGCCCTAAAAACGCAGATTGTGTGATGTATGCTTATGTGACTAATTGGAGTCTTATGTCGTATGTATTAGACATGAACTTGAATGGACACTTATATGAGATGCATATAAAGTGTAAAACTGATGATAACCAACATATTCACCAACGGGTCCATAGGGTTTACTTATGCATGTAGAATCGCTAGGTGTCACTTACACGGTTTTGAACATTTAAACGTCTTGGACAAACGGGTTATATGGTGTAATGGTATTACACATATACTCACTTAGTGACACATGTAATAGGGAGTCGGTAGCACACCCTACTTTGGAATTTTGATTTAACTGCTTGCATACTAAGGTGAGTTTCACTACTTTTTCTCAAAAGCATGCGTCTCTGGTTGGAGACACACACATTAATTCCTGGTTGGGAATTACTTACTTTTCTAGACCAGTTTGGGACTACTTTTACATCTCGGGTTTGATATTCTTTGACTCTTGGTGTGGGTCGGGTTTTACAAATCCTTGTGTGGATTGCGCTTTTATCAGTTTAAAACTTTTTCGGACCTTTGTGAACTAAACACACTATCACTGAAAGTCCTTACATATTATTGGGATAATCGCTGGAGGCGAACGGGGTATTGGTTGATAGAGCTATTAGGTTGTGCAGCAACGTCATGTTTGCGGTGCTGGGAGCACGGGCATGAACTTCTGACCACATCTGTTATGCTAGTGTTGATAGACACTAGTTCCTAAGGCAGTTTAACGTATGTTAACACATTACTGAAGGTTCCCAATAATCCCATGTTTAGTTGCAATGAGTGGGCTAGCTACCCCTGACACGCTTAAACTGATGACACTAGAACTTTGGGTTTTCGATTACTTTATACTTGTTATCCAAACTGTGAACTCACCGACTTTATGTTGACACACGTTAGCATGCTTTTGCAGGTAATTAGCTATGGAGCATGAGTAGGGCATTCATCATGTAGTGTCATGTGATTATGAACACTTAAACTACTTTTCAGAATTTAACTATTTACTTATGGTTTTGGGCGCGGTGTTTTACGCATACTTTACCTTAACTGTTTTACTATTTCGCTTCCGCTATTACTTAATCGGTTTGGTTAAAACATTTAAACTTGGTTTTACAATAACGAACTAAATGGTTTGGGCATTTAGAGTCGTTCATGTGACTTATGGCTATGGGATCCTGGTTTGTCATGCGCCTCGCGGTATAAAACCCGTAGTGGAAATTTGAGGGTGTGACATATTGGTATCAGAGCCATTGGTTATAGTGAACTAGGATTGCATTCTAGTCTATAATCATCATAGCATAAGTATTAGTACACTCACTGCTATTAAGTGCACCACTTGTTATTTCTTGGATACGTATACTGATCTAGCATATTGTAGGAAAACATGACTAACCCTATCCACAGAAACTACTCTTCTTATCGTGCTATTGGGGGTTCGCAAACCTCATCTCTAGATCCGTATGAGCGTCCAACTTCGACACGGGATCCGTTTGAGCATTCTAGTCGCTGGCTATGGTTCACTGACATGCTACACTCGTGGGTTATTGGCTACGGAGTGCCAGCTCGGGTACCTCCCATTATTGATTCATGGGAGATGTCATTGGCAGGGATGGTGAGACATGTGCATACTGAATTATAGAATGCCTACAACGCTGTCAAGCAATTTCAGTATTGGAGGAGAAATGCTGATGAGACCCTTAAGCACATGGAGGGGCAGATTGATCACTTGTTTGGCGAACTAGGAAGGGTTAAAAAGGAAGCTGATGAGGCTAGAGATGAGAGGTCGGTTGCTAAGCAGGAGCTAGCACTTACTAGAGAGGAGTTGACTTTGGTTCGTAACAGCTTATGGAAGCTCTGGGTCAAAATGGTGAGGAACCAGAGGATGATCCTGAGGAGGATCCCGAGGAAGAGCCTGCGGCAGGAGTATTCGATGCTCTTGGAGCCGCACTTGATGCAGAACTCGAGGAGGAGCTTGAGCCTGAGGAGGAGGGAGAGCCATTGGAGATAGAGATACAGGACGAGAGAGAGGATAAGGGCTCGCGTGTCTCCATGGATCGTGAGGACGATTGATTTCTTTTATTATTTTAATATCTTAGTACTTCATATATATTCCTATTATGACTTCTATTTTATCGTTATGAGACATGAGAATCGTTTGCTTATCTTTGGATTTTTATTACAACTATTAATCGACTACTTTATTCTATTCTTGCGCATGTTATCTATGTTATATTCTAGTTTACTTGTACTATGTGAACGATTGTATGTGGAACATATTATTGTTTTCTCATGAGTATAGTGTAAATTGTAGAATTACTATGGCGGGAAGAGCACACGGGAGAGGAAACATTAACATGACCCAAGTAGAGCTCAACGCGCTCATTAACGATAGGGTGGTTGAAGCCCTCGCAGCTTTTCAAGCTGGTAACCCTATTTCGCTCTAATCTTTTCCTTGGAATCCAACGTTATGCTCTTTTTCTCATTTTTGATTTTCGCTCTTGTACTTAGGCCAACCTGCACATCACCCTCCAGTTTGTACCTGCAAGTACATCATGGACTGCAAGCCGCGGAACTTTAGAGGATCTGAAGGGGCTGTTGTGCTACTGAGGTGGTTCGAAAAACTAGAATCTTGCTTCGCTATGTGTAACTGTCCACCAGCTGACAGGGTGAAATATGTCACTGCTACTATCGAGAATGCGGCATTATCCTGGTGGAACTCTCTAGTGCAGATGCTACGTGTTGACATGGCTAATGCTACACCTTGGGTGGATTTAAAGGAAATGATGAAAGAGGAGTACTGTCCTCGAGATGAGATTCAAAAGCTAGAGACTGAGTATCTCAACTTAAAGATGGTGGGGTCGGAGATTGAGAACTATACCACTAGATCACATGAGTTGGCGGCAATGTGCCCAAATTATTCCAACCCGCCATATAAAAGGATTGAGTTATACATCAAGGGCTTGGTGCCCCAAATCAAGAGTATGGTTACTGCTGCTAACCTCAACGACATTCAGCGGGTTATTCGTATGGCTCACCAGCTGACTGATCAGAAGGTGGAAGAGGGACTGTTACCCCCTCGTGGTGCTTCATCTTCTAGTACTAATGTTAACAAGAGGAAGTGGGAGAATGCATCTAGCAAGCCCCCAGTAAATGGCAGGCAGCAGCAGCAGCAGAATAAGAGGCATGACAACCATGGCAGTAGTAACAACCGCAACAACTCTCAGGGAGGTTATCAGGGAAACCAACCTAAGTGCAACAAGTGCAATAGGCATCACACTAGGACATGTAACAATATTAAGTGTGATCGTTGTGGCAGGATGGGACATAAGCAAAAGGACTGTAGGGTGTATATCCCAGGAAATCCGCCAGCAGCACAGCAGGGGCAACAACAGAAAGGTGGTAAGGGTTGTTTTCAGTGTGGAAGTGAGAATCATTTCAGGAAGGACTGTCACAGCTGAATGGTAATGGTAACAATAATAATAGGGGTAATAATAACAACGGTGCTAGTAACAAGACTGGGAACAACAACACTACCAATACTGGCAACAACCACAACGGTAACAACAACAATGGGGCTCGTGGAAGATCATTTGTGATGGGCTCTGGGAAGCTAGGACTAATAACAATGTCGTGACGGGTACGTGTTCCTTGAACGACACTCTTGCTTCTATTTTATATGATACTGGTACGGACTATAGTTTTGTGTCATCGAAACTTAGAAACAGCCAGGGATGATTCCTACTCTACTTGATACCCCGTAAACTATAGAGTTAACTGATGGGAAGCCTGTTGAGGTAACCCATATTCATATAACCCTAGGAAGCTTTGATCTCGTGGTTGGCATGGACTGGTTGTCCAAGCAACACGCTTAAATTCTCTATTATGAGAAGATTATTAGTATCCCCCTCCTAAGTGGAGAACTTTTATCTATACAGGGTCATCATGGTGGTGCCATGGTGGGCATCATCTCCTTCTTGAAAGCCCAGAAGTGTATTCAAAAGGGCTGTCCAGCCATTCTGGCTAACATATCTGAACTCGAGCTGAAACTGAAACTAAGATTGAGGACATCCCGGTAGTCCGAGATTTCCCAGATGTTTTCCCAGAGGAACTACCTAGACTTCCACCTGTTCGTCAAGTGGAGTTTCAAATCGATCTTGCACCTGGAGCAGCTCCAGTTTCACGTGCACCATGCCGCCTAGCACCAGGCGATCTTCAAGAACTGTATACCCAACTCCAAGAGTTATTGGATAGTGGTTTTATTAGACCCAGTTCTGTTTGTTAAGAAGAAGGATGGGAGTTTCCGCATGTGTATTGATTATCGGGAGTTGAACAAAGTGACGGTTAAGAACCGCTACCCTTTGCCTCGTATTGATGACTTGTTCGACCAGCTACAAGGGTCGAGTTACTATTCTAAGATTGACTTGAGGTCAGGATACCATCAACTGAGAGTCCGAGAGGAGGATGTGGCGAAGATAGCCTTTCGAACTTGTTATGGACATTTTGAGTTTTTGGTGATGCCATTTGGGCTAACCAATGCACCGGCTGTGTTCATGGATCTTATGAACAGCGTGTCTAAGCATTATTTTGACAAATTCGTCATAGCGTTCATAGATGACATACTAATTTATTCCAAGAGCAGGGAAGAGCACGAGCAACACGTGCAGCTGATCTTGGAACTCTTGAGAAATGAGCAGCTCTATACGAAATTCTCTAAATGTGACTTTTGGATTCGAGAAGTCCAGTTTCTAGGACATGTGGTTAACGAGGCAGGAATACATGTTGATCCCGCCAAGATGCAATCAAAAAGTTGGAGGCTCCTAATACTCCTACAGAGGTGCGCCAGTTTCTTGGTCTTACGGGATACTGTCGCAGATTCATTGAGGGATTCTCTAAGATCGCTTGACCCCTCACTTCTTTGACATAGAAGGATATTACTTACAAGTGGGGAGATGCCCAAGAGTCTGCTTTTCATCTATTGAAGACAAAGCTTTGCAGAGCACCTATACTATCACTTCCTGAGGGTACAGGGGACTTTATGGTGTACTGTGATGCGTCTATCCAAGGGTTAGAGTGTGTGTTGATGCAGCGTGATAAGGTGATCGCGTATGCTTCACGTCAATTAAACGTTCATGAGAAGAATCACACCACCCATGACTTGGAACTAGGAGAAGTGATTTTCGCTCTAAAGATTTGGAGGCATTATCTCAATGGAATGAAGTGTACAATCTTCACTGACCACAAGCGCCTCCAACACATATTCGATCAGAAGGAGCTGAACATGTGACAGCATTGATGGGTCGAGCTTCTGAATGATTACGACTATGCCATCAAATATCATCCAGGGAAAGCTAATGTAGTAGTTGATCCCCTTAGTTGTAAGGAAACGAAACACAAACGGGTGCGAGCTCTACAACTTACCATACATTCTAATCTTCCTGATAAGATACGTGAAGCCCAAGGCGAGGCTTTGAAAGAAGAAAACATCGGGATTGAAACTTTACATGGTGCTGATAAGCACCTGGAACTAAAGACAGATGGTCTTCAATACTTTATGAATCGAGTCTGGATACCACGTTTTGGGGATCTCAGAAAACTGGTGCTCGATGAAGCTCACACCTCTCGATGTTCAGTACATCTTGGTTCGGACAAGATGTACCAAGATCTCAAAACTCTTTACTGGTGGCCAAACATGAAAGGTGAAATAGCCACTTATGTTAGTAAGTGCTTAACTTGTGCGAAGGTTAAGATTGACTTGCGCTTGACAGTTAATTTAAGTGCGGACCAAAAGGGGTCAGCTAAACACATTTTTTCCATCTCTTTCATACCACTCAAAAAATTTTAGCAATACACAAATAATATTTACAGTGTTTGGAATTTCATAATGAGATGGAAAAGCGATACGAGGGGAAACAAGGCAAGTGGTTAAGATTATCCGACTTACAGATACGTACATAATGAGATGGAAAAGCTGTCACACCCTCAAATTTCCACTGCGGGGTTAATACCGCAAGACGCATGAAATACCAGGATCCCATAGCCATAAGTCACATGAACGAACTCTAAATGTCCAAACGATATAGTTCGTTTTCAAAAACCAAGTTTAGTTAAGCTGCGGAAGCGTAAACCAAATTTAAACCTTTTAAAAACCATGCGCAAAACAACGCGTCCATATTAAAACCATATGAAAGAAAATGTAAAAGCATAATATGTAATTTAGGTGTATGCCCAAGACCCCAAATGTAGTGAAGTGTGCAGTGCTTTCTAATCCTGGCACCGGAAGCTAACTACCTGCAAAAGCATGTAAATCGTGGGTCAACAAACAATGTTGGTGGGTTCACTAAGTAAAGTAAATAAGTATGTAACTGCGCTGGTTTCCAAAACCACATAAACAAGTAATTGAGTTGGTTCCAAGAACCGTGTAAACCGAACTGCTGATGTACGTGTAGCCACAAATGTGAGCCGCATGCCTTACATCATTGCCTATCAACAATGATAAAATCTGTTAAGTTATAGTTCACTCCTGCACTACCCGAGCCGGTGTCAGGTTTGTAAGACCTAATAGCGCTATCAACTAATAACCCGCTTGCCATAACTCGGCAACTCATTCGGTATGTGAAGGACTTACAGATGATAGAGTTGGTTTAGTTCATCAAGGACACAGTTGGCGAACTAGCAAAAACCGACCCACACAAGGATCCATAGCATCCCAACCCGGGATGTGTCAGTAGTCCCAAACCGGACTAGAAAATAGTAGTCCCAACCCGGACTAGAAAAAGTTAAGTACGTTGTCTCAACCCGAGACGCATGCTTGTGAGAAAAGAGTAGTGAAACTCACCTTAGGTTGCACGTGAATAATCCAAATTCCTTAAACACAAATGAGCTACCAACTCTCTATTACAAATGTCACTAGGTGAGTATATGTGCATAACCAACACACCATCCAACTCGTTTGTCCAAGACTTTTAAAGTTCAAACCGTGTAGTGACACCTAATGACTCTACATGCACAAGTAAGTCCTACGTATCCCGTTGGTGATCATATTGATTATTATCAGTTGTATACCTCATACACATCTCATATAATTATTCATGCAAGTTCATATCAAATGCATACCATATAAGACTCCAAATAGTCACGTAAACATCCCTTACACAATCTGCGTTTTCAGGGCAGATTGTACGCTGTGAAAAACGAATTATTTAAAATACTTAACAAACGAATTAAACTCCCAAATTTTTACTGAATATTCATTGGGATTCATTTGATAACCCATATTTTTGTTTTGTCTCACAACCAAACACAAAAATTATTAAAATTCGTACAACACAGCTATGTCCAGAAAATTTCCACAGCAGGTCAATTTAGTAGAAAAATTGTGTATTCACCCAAACGTGGTGAATCCAATTGGAAGAGCCAATTTTTCCAATGTTCGACCTACTTTCCAAATTTCATAACTTAACCCTTTGTAAATCTCGAGTTATGACCGTTTAAAGTTGACCCAATTTATAATTCCGAAAATCTGATATGACCTTTAATCAAACAAAATTCCAAAAACCACTCAAAAGATGTCCAAATCTTATGGTTTTACCCATTATGAAAACCTAAGACCACGTACAATACAATCATTCAAAGAAATCATCAAAACAATCACTTTAACATCACGATATAGACCCTACAAAACACCCTAACGAATCTGTCAGAAATCAGAACTTTCATAACATGATACTCATGAACCCTAATCATCCACAATAGCCTATAATCATATAGTAAACCCATATTATCACAATCAAATCCATGTTATCAGAATTAAATCCATATTTTCACAGCACATTACTACTATCATAAAGCATGTAAGATTATACCTTTTAATGCAATGATCCTTAAAGCTCAAAGATTACACCCAAACTAACTTGAATTAGGGAGGAAAGTTGTTGGAAGATTGAAAATTGAGAGGATTGTGGTGGTGATGGTTCACGGTGCAAGGAAGGGTCTAGGGTTTCTTATTATTATTTTTTATTTGAACAATAATATAATGGGAATTGGATCATGGGCCTAGGTTACGGGTTTATGGGCCTTTTCTTGATAAACGGACCCATTACAAGGTTTTAATCCCGAGAATGGTCCCGATAATATTAATCATACTAACTTGTATGAAAACTATTGTTTTTATCATCTCATATCATATTAATCATGGGGTGCACATATTTCGCAGGGTTTACGTACTGATTATCTAATACTCAGTAATTCACATAAACATGTAATTCACATACACATGTTAGTTCACATTCATCATCACTCAATTGCTCATATAATGATGCATTCTTGACAAATCACCAACGTTCGGGATACATGACTCGTGTGTGTGTCAAGACAAAGACTTTCCTAATTATAACGTACGTTAATACCATCTAGCATATGTTATTATTCCATAACACATTCAAATGCCCTATTAACTAACCCTAGCTAAGTGTTTAGCCACATACGAACATGCAAGTTAACTAGAGTTCAGTTAAAGTAGGAACCTAAAAATGCGGGGTGTCACATCATCCCCAAGTTGAAAAGAATTTCGTCCCGAAATTCAGCAAGTAAACAATAAAGCCAGCTAGAAAAGTGTGTGCTTGGTTCCCGGATGTCACATCATCCCCTAGTTGAAAGGAATTTCGCCCCGAAATTCACTTTGAGCGAGCTGCTTTATGTTTAGTGTTCGATCTATGTTCAGGTTCATTTTCAGAAAAGAGGTGTGGGTATTTAAGCCGCATTTTATCCCTGCGCTCCTACGTATATTCCGGTCCTAGACGGGAATTCCATCGTACCTTAGCAATAGGTTTAGTGTTTTGTGTGAGTTTCTTGACGCCCCGCTCAAGAATCTCCACCGGTTCTTCCAGTGGCACCACCAGTGTTGTATCCGATAAGCATTTCTTTATATTCGATATGTGGAGTACATCATGTACCCCATTAAGCTCATTAGGCAGGTTCAACCTGTAAGTTACTGGACCAATCCTTTCGACAATCTCGAATGGTCCAACGTATTGTGTAACACCCCAACCGATGGCGGAAACATCGGGATGTCACGAATTGATGATTGTTCAGTAGCTCATGGTAAATAATAAATTTCAATAAATGATTTAAACAAATTACATACAATTGTTCTAAGAATTTTGTACATCAAAATGAAAAATACTAGCTACGCATCTTCAAGCAATAACTCTAATCTTCAAGCAAGCTATAACCTGAAACATGTTAAGTTTGAAAATATTTTGGGTCAACAAAAGTTGGTGAGAATTACATAGGTTTTTGATGATAAATGAATAAAATGTTATGCAATTCATGTGCCATGTTAATCTAGCCCATATGTGAGAACATATTAGAAATAAATCGAGTGCATAATCAACCCTGTTGACTGTTATAAAATGATACATACCATACACTTATGGTCCCAATGAATATGTTATGCGATAACAAACACCCACGTAACCTTGGTAGGAGGCACGTATCCGGGTGGGATTGTCAGTCCAATAGATCTATCAATGTATACCGTCGGCTGATCAATGTTAATGATTATGCTAGAATGGTGCTTACTCTAATCATGCTCAAGACAATATGCAACATAGAATACACATAGACACATTGATGATTGAATTGCAATGAAAATGTTATAACATGTTTCACCCCAAAAATGGTGATAAAAGGGGCTATGTAAACTCACCTGAAATTCACTGTGTAAGTATTAGCAAGTAGCAACAAGTCTGAACTTGGATTAATTGAACTCTTGTATCCTATTACAAATAAACGATGCCTTAAATTCTAATGCAAATACGCTTGTTTTGTTTCTTGGTTGTAAAGATAGTTGATTCAACTACCTAGACTCGTATTGTAAACAATACGTGTCTTAATGTGTATAACTTAACGAACCGATAGTAACTTCATTTGGGTTTTTGGAAATATATGCGTATGTATAGTTATTGAAAATAAATAAGTTATTGAAGTTATTGGTAAAGACACATTTTGTATAACGAAATAATATTTACGTAGCTTGACTCAAATGTTAATTCGTCTCGTATTTTGGATAGTATATATATGTACTTATTAATAAATATAAATATTTCAATTTATGACGACATAAGCTTTGAAAGTTAGAATTTATTTGTAAGAACATAATCTCGTCTACACATAATCATAAACTTGAAAGGCCGATTTGGTTCTTATATTTTATAAAAATTTGGGCAGAGTTTCCTCTATTTTTGTAAGAAACCAGACAACACTAGTCGTCTATTTTATCCCAAAACATCAATTGTCCAAAACAAAACGCAATACAATTTATCAAGTCTTTATATGCGACAAAAGGTTTAAGTTATTAAGATTATAATAAACTAGAACTATATGTTTTGAATGAGTAATATGTATAGATACACATATGTGATCGTCATCAAGATAATTTATGTAAGTATAGCTTAGTTGTTGGTTAATGTTTAAAAAAAAAAAAATAGTAAAACGACTAGCTAATAATAGCATTTAAAGTTATGCTTCGCCAAATAATATATTTGTTTCGTAGTAATAGTTTCAACATTTCCATAGTTCGCAACATGACTACACAAGTGTACATACATAGATGTTAACCATTTTCTATTGTCGACTCAATAGAAAGTGTTTTATAAAAGCAAGTCGGTTCGGTTCGTTATAGATTTAGAATATATATTTATATATATATATATAAATAATAAAACGCAAGGTAATTTAAAACAAAGACATGGCGTGCGTTATACCTTCTCGAGATAAACTCACGAACCGACATGTACGTGCCTCGATTGAAGAGTTGACTAACTTTGACCAGATCCGAATCTTGACTGGAGTTGACCATGTTGACTAACGTTGACCAGAACCGAACCCGGCTCAATGGCCGATCTGTTGACCTGCAAGTCAAACCACCGATAACCCTTGACTCGACTATAACCGGGTCTTTACCCGTTTGACTGAACTTGAACCAAGAAACAACTCTAACCGAACCCGAAGCACCAAGAAATAGAACAAACAAGACTTGCTATTGAGACAAACACCCAATCGAACTCGTCCTTTGTTACTGCACCATAACCAAACCGGAACACAGAGACAGTACCCAAAACAGAACCCATCTCTGGTTGCTCCATTGCAACAAAACGAGAACAGCACCACCACTAATCTGAGTCGGAATTAAAGCTGAACAGGAAGAATACAGGACTCGAGTTGGTTAGTGTGTGGTCATGGGTAAAATGTCGATCTTGTTTCCTGTGTTAGTGTTGCTGCTGTACCAGGGACAAGAGGGGGAGGAGGAGTTCAAAAGTGTTGATGGGTGTCGAGTGTGGGGTTCAGTGGTGGTTGGCGGCGGGTGTGGTGGTAGCTTGCTCGGGCCGCAGGTACAAGGAAGAGGGAGGAGATAGGTGTTTGGCGGCTCAGGTGGTTGCTGTTGGTGGTCAGCAGCGGCGCCGCGTGACGGTGGTCAGAAAGGGGAAAGAGGAACCTGAGATGTATGGCATCAGTGGTGTTCGGGTGGTGGTAGTGAAGTCTGTCGCCGTCCCTGTCGTGTCATCCAACTAACGCCGCCACAACCACCCATGGTGGTGGCCGGCGGCTCTTTATAATGTGAGGGAGGAGAGAGAGAGCGATTGAGGGGGGGGGGGAGTCTTATGTTAGAGAGAGAGGGAGATGTGCAAGGAGATATATTGGAGGAGGTGAGATGTAGTGGTGGCTAGGGTTGGAGGTTGAAGATGGGTTAGAATGAAGGAGAAGGAGAATAAGAGGTGATTATATAGGGTTTGGGGTTGGTGTAGGTTAAGTGAAAGGATACCGCGTGTACGAACTAGCTACCGACTCGGGTCTCGTTTATGAACTCGACCCGTTTAGTCACTAGCATAATTATTTCATAAATTATAAATGTAGACTGAATTAAAACGAGCAGTTGGACTATATATTTGTTACATATATATTTTTAGTCGCGATTATATTAGTAAGAATAAGTGTCGTTTACTAGTATGTTATTACTTACGACGCGGTATTTGGCGAATTTAAATAATTTAAATTTATTAACGAATAAGTATGTATTCCTTAGTTAACGAGATATTATTGATAACGAATTAACGAATCGTTTTAGGAATAAAATATTATTATTATATTATTCGGGAAACGCTGGTCGTTACATATTGTGGGTTCAACTTTCCCCATTTTCCAAAGCTTATCACACCCTTCCATGGTGACACCTTTAATAGAATATTGTCCCTAACCTGGAACTACAAAGGTTTCCTACGCTTATCGACATAGCTTTTCTGCCGATCATGAGCAGCAGCCATCCGGTTTCTGATTTGCACTATTTTCTCAGAAGTTTCGTGCGTGAGTTCGGGACCTGTTAGCTGGCTATCCTCAACTTCAGTCCAGCAGATGGGAGACCTACACTTGCGTCCATAAAGTGCCTCTAAAGGCGCACACTGTATCGAAGTGTGGTAACTGTTGTTATACGAGAATTCAATCAAAGGCAAGTGCTTATCCCAACTGTTGCCAAAATCCACCACGCACGCTCGTAGTAGATCTTCCAATGTTTGGATAGTTCGTTCACTCTGTCCATCCGTTTTGGGTGATAGGCTGTGCTCATATCTAAGTGAGTTCCCAAAGCGCTTTGGAGAGTAGTCCAAAAATGAGAAGTGAATCGTGCATCGCGATCAGATATAATAGAAGTAGGCACCCCATTCCTATAGACTACCTCCTTGATGTATAGATTGGCTAGTTTCTCCAGCGAGTCGGTTTCCTTTATTGCCAAAAAAATGTGCCGATTTGGATAGACGATCCATGATAACCCAAATCATGTTATTTCCACATAGGGATTTCTGGTTGCTGGAGTAGGCCTGAAGGTTTCTGATATTCAATCTTAACCTTCGCATAAGTCAAGAACTTAGTAACATAAGTGGCTATCTCAACTTTCATGTTTGGCCACCAGTAACGAGTTTTGAGATCTTGGTACATTTTGTCCGAACCAGGATGTACCGAATTTCGAGAGGTGTGAGCTTCATCGAGCACCAGTTGTCTGAGATCCCCAAAACATGGTATCCAGACTTGATTCATGAAACATTGAAGACCATCTGTATTTAGTTCCAAGTGCTTATCAGCACCATGTAAAGTTTCAAGCCTGATGTTTCCTTCTTCCAAATCCTCGCCCTAGGCTTCACGTATCTTATCAGGAAGATTAAAATGTATGGTGAGTTGTAAAGCACGCACTCATTTGAGTTTCATTTCCTTACGACTGAGAGCATCAGCTACTACACTAGCTTTCCCTGGATGATATTTGATGGCACGGTCATAATCATTCAGAAGTTCGACCCATCGACGCTGTCGCATGTTCAGCTCCTTCTGATCGAATATGTGTGGAAGGCTCTTGTGGTCAGTGTAGATCGTACACTTCGTCCTATAGAGATAATGCCTCCAGATCTTTAGAGCAAAAGCCACTGCTCCCAGTTCCAAGTCATGTGTGGTGTAATTCTTCTCATGAACCTTCAATTGACGTGAAGCATACGCGATCACCTTATCACGCTGCATTAGCACACACCCTAACCCTTGGATAGACGCATCACAATACACCATGAAGTCCTATGTCCCCTCAGGTAGTGATAGTATAGGTGCTCTGCAAAGTTTCGACATTAATAATTGAAAAGCAGATTCTTGGGCATCTCCCCACTTGTAAGTAATACCCTTCTGTGTCAAAGCAGTGAGGGGTTGAGTGATCTTAGAGAATCCCTCAATGAATCTACGATAATATCCCGCAAGACCAAGAAACTGGCGCACCTCTGTGGGAGTTTTGGAGCCTCCCACTTTTTAATAGCATCAATCTTCGCGGGATCGACATGTATTCCTGCCTTGTTAACCACATGTCCAAGAAATTGGACTTCTCGAATCCAAAAGTCACATTTAGAGAATTTTGCATACAACTGCTCATTTCTCAAGAGTTCCAAGATCAGCTGCAGATGTTGCTCGTGCTCTTCCTTGCTCTTGGAATAAATCAGTATGTCATCTATGAACACTATGACGAATTTGACCAAATAAGGCTTGCACACGCAGTTCATTAGATCCATGAACACAGCCGGTGCATTGGTTAGCCCAAATGGCATCACCAAAAACTCATAATGTCCATAACGAGTTCGAAATGTTGTCTTCACCACATCCTTCTCTCGGACTCTCAGTTGATGGTATCCTGACCTCAAGTCAATCTTAGAATAGAAACTCGACCCTTGAAGCTGGTCGAACAAGTCATCAATACGAGGTAAAGGGTAGCGGTTATCAACCGTTACTTTGTTCAACTTCCGATACACCTGCGGAAACTCCCACCCTTATTCTTATCAAACAGATCTGGAGCTCCTCATGGCGAAGAACTAGGTCTAATAAAGGCCCTATCCAATAGCTCTTGGAGTTGGGTAGACAGTTCTTGAAGTTTGCCCGGTGCTAGGCAGTATGGTGTGCGTGCAACTGGAACTGTTCCAGGTACAAGATCAATTTGAAACCCCGCTTGACAAACAGGTGGAAGTCCAGGTAGTTCCTCTGGGAAAACACCTGGGAATTCTCGGACTACTGGGATGTCCTCAATCCTTAGTTTCAGTTTCAGTTTCAGTTTCAGTTTCAGCTCGAGTGTCAGATATGATAGCCAAAATGGCTGGATAGCCCTTACAAATACACTTCTGGGCTTTCAAGAAGAGATGATGCCCACCATGGCACCACCATGATTACCCTGTATAGATAAAAGTTCTCCACCTGGGAGGGGGACACGAACAATCTTCTCCCGACAGAGAATTTCAGCGGGATGCTTGGACAACCAGTCCATGCCAACCACGAGATCAAAGCTTCCAAGGGTGATTGGTAAAATGTTGATGGAAAACGATTGCCCATCCAACTCGAGCTTACAGTCACAATGGGTGTGGGTTACCTCAACAGGCTTCCCATCAGCTAGCTCTATGGTGTACGGGGCATCAAGAAGAGTAGGAACCATCCCTAGTTGTTTGCTAAGTTTTGATGACACGAAACTATAGTCCGCACCAGTATCATATAAAATAGAAGCAAGAGTGTCGTACCCGTCACGACATTGTTATCAGTCCTAGCTTCCCCAGAGCCAATCACAATTGCTATTCCACAAGCCCCATTGTTGTTGTTACCGTTGTGGTTTTTGTTTGTTGAAGGACTTGTACCTCACACTATCCCACGTTCTCTTGATGTCACCAAAAGTAGAAGATGAAGCTCTATGCTTCGGAAAAGTACCATGCTCAACAGCCTCATCAATGAGTTTGCGAGCCAGGTGAAAGATTTGTTAGATTCTGGGTAGGTGAGCTGCAGTGGCCAAGCCACGAATCTATGGGACCCACCCTTTTGGTATGAAATTCGATCCGCTGGTAAAGTAGGTTAAATAGATTTGAGCACAAAGTATCTAACTCCCGTAGCTTGGTAGTGTAGGCGCCGATCTCAGACCCATCCGTCAAATTTCTAGATTTCATCATAGGGTGCAACGTTCTCCATCCAAGTTTCTATGACTCATCGAGTGTGCATGTAGCATATATTACCCCATCCTGCCCAGGGCAAATGTGCATGGAAATGACTTATACTATCGAAGCAATCAGACGGTCTCCTTCAGTTCCGTTAGTGTTATCGAGGTTTACAACCAATAAAAGGCTTGAAAATATGATGGTAGGTTGTTGTTGTGGTATGTGCGTTCAAAGAATAAGAAAGTTCAAATGTGGAAGTTAGGGGAAACGTATGATTTAGCAAGATGGATCTTTACTAGCTTGGAAAGATGTGAGGGCCTCAACCACCCTATCGTTGATCATAAGAACTCAGTCTTATCTAAGATAGTAAAGGAAAAAGAAAGAAAAGATAGGTAAGAAAAGGTAAGAGCCAATCGTCGCCACGCTCTGTCTTAGATAGTAGATCATTCATCCTCACATTCCATGTGCTCGTCCTGCTCAGATTCCCCTTCCATCCCTTATCCTTCCTCTTTTGCGATGTCAGTGTTATATGGTTCTCATCACGTACAGTCTCCTTCTCCGGTCCTGTGTAAGTCAGCTCAATGGTCAACAGCACCATTCGTTCCTCCAATCGTGACTGTCAGTCACTGGTAGGTTTCGTCTTCCTTTGAGATGTTGCACTGCATCGCAGGCCTTACGTAACTCCCCAAGAGTGTGTGTATCAAGCCCCGATCTCATGTGTTCCCATGAATATACCATATACTTATGAGTAACAGGGATATGCAGTCATACGTCCGCCCGATCATACTAGGCGTAAGGTACTAAAGTAAGAAATAAGTTCTATATGTGTAACCCAGTCCCGTCTGAATTTCAAATGGAAGTAAAAAAGATCAAGTAACAAGGAACAGAAACTAATTGTCTCCTTGCTCAGTGATAAAGGATAAGTCTCGGTATTTGAATTTCTTCACAGTTAATTCGATTTGATGGTATCACGTCATGTGCATCGTTCAGCTTTCCTGTGTACCTGCGCCACAATGCTCGCAAGGGCTTTCTCCCCTGTACAATTGTTGTTTCGTCATCCACGAGGTTTGTTAGGATACTACTCCCAGTAATGCGCCACCTGGTGTATCCCTGTGTTCCCACCATTGACGTGTTCAAAATTAGGTCTAGAACTAGAAGATAACATATCTCCCGAAATCATGTGTTGTAGATATATGTAGCTAAAAGCTAGTTGTGCACTTAAGTTGTGAGTGTACTTATGCTATGATGATTATAGACTAGACTCAACATGCAATCCTAGTTCACTATAACCAATGGCTCTGATACCAATTTGTCACACCCTCAAATTTCCACTGCAGGGTTTATACCGCAAGGCGCATGACATACCAGGATCCCATAGCCATAAGTCACATGAACGAACTCTAAATGCCCAAACCATTTAGTTCGTTTTCAAAAACCAAGTTTAGTTAAGCTGCGGAAGGGTAAACCAAATTTAAACCTTTTAAAAACCATGCGCAAAACAACGCGCCCAAATTAAAATCATATGAAAGAAAATGTAAAAGCATAATATGTAATTTAGGTGTATGCCCAAGACCCCAAATGCAGTGAAGTGTGCAGTGCTTTCCAATCCTGGCACCGGAAGCTAACTTCCTGCAAAAGCATGTAAATCGTGGGTCAACAAAACAATGTTGGTGAGTTCACTAAGTAAAGTAAATGAGTATGTAACTGCGCTGGTTTCCAAAACCACTTATTATTTTTTTTTTTGAACAATAATATAATGGGAATTGGATCATGGGCCTAGGTTACGGGTTTATGGGCATTTTCTTGATAAACGGACCCGTTACAAGGTTTTAACCCCGAGAATGGTCCCGATAATATTAATCATACTAACTTGTATGAAAACTATTGTTTTTATCATCTCATATCATATTAATCATGGGTGCACATATTTCGCAGGGTTTACGTACTGATTATCTATTACTCAGTAATTCACATAAACATGTAATTCACATACACATGTTAGTTCACATTCATCATCACTCAATTGCTCATATAATCATGCATGCTTGACAAATCACCAACGTTCGGGATACATGACTCGTGTGTGTGTCAAGACAAAGACTTTCCTAATTATAACGTACGTTAATACCATCTAGCATATGTTATTGTTCCATAACACATTCAAATGCCCTATTAACTAACCCTAGTTAAGTGTTTAGCCACATATGAACATGCAAGTTAACTAGAGTTCAGTTAAAGTAGGAACCTGAAAATGCGGGGTGTCACAAAAGCGATACGAGGGGAAACAAAGCAAGTGATTAAGATTATCTGACTTATAGATACGTACATCAAATCTTCTATAACTTCTACAAGAGGCGACAAAAACAACAAATAAAGACCCTTGTAGACATTAAACTCTATAACTTCTACAAGAGATTGCAAAAACAACAAATAAAGATCAAAGTACTTACTTAATATTGTAACTAAAACATTATATCAACATATAATCAAACTTCTTACAGAAAAATTCCAATATGCTTATATTGAAGAGTACGACTGTTAATCTGAATGGGATGCTCAGTGGGGACTATCTCTACCACCTATAAGAAAGCACAATATTTGTAAAGGAAATATTATAAATATCGAAGAAAATTGTAAAATTTTCAAAAAACCATAACTATTTCATAAAGTTTGTGAGTGTCATAAAACACATACGAAAAAAAAACTCATTTTGAATCGGTTGGTTAAAAGTATCATCACATGAATTTGAGGCCTCTGCCACAATCCTTGTCTTAATAGACCTGCAATAAAAATATATGTTGTCAAGTCATTAACCATTCCTTATATGTCGTCGTTATTATTAACTAAATTTTTCATGTCACTTGGAAAATGGATTTAAGCTTCAATCAAATAAAAAATGAAGGTAAGAAAACCACTACAAACTACATAAGGCATCAAGGCTTCCTCTAGGGTCAAGTCTGATAACTCATAAGCCACTTAAGGCTTCCTCTAGGGTCAAGTCTGATAACTCATAAGCCACTTGCTTCCCTAGAACCTCTTTGTAGCCTCAATAATAAAAAACATCATTTTCTGGATCTTCCAAATTCATGTACAATATAGCATAGCAATCAACTAGAAAGATATTAACCTGAGTTGTCAAAACTGTAACTTTCTATAAACAATCAACAAGAAAATGGAAAACTAACTATGAAGCTAACTTGTATAACTATCTTTATCAATGAGTCATTTCTTGTAACTTGTAAGTATTCTATCTGAAGTAGAAACCTAAAATATGTAACAAATTCTTGCCTAGTTTGGTGTTCTTAAATCTTCAAAGATACTATGCAGCGTTCACAATAGAATCCCTATCTTTATCTCTTAAAAATCACTTTTCTCTAAGATGTGTTTAACCTATCACATCTCATTCTCTATCTTGGTTTTAATAAGCGCGCCTGAGGCGCGCTTAAGCGCGAAGCGACCCTAGATTGTACATGTAGCTAAAAAGGTTGTACATTTAAGTTAAATCATATATAAACCTTATTTATATCTATATTTTGGGTGAGGGATGTCAAAACCTATAGGAGCGATAAAAAAATTATATAATCATCTTGTGCCTCGCGTACGAAAAGCCCACCGCTTTCACACTTTGTGCCTCGGTTTTAAACCTCGTTGCTTTTATTCTTTTTTATTATTTATTTCTCTTTCTTTTATTTACATTACTAACAACTAACTATTTTGTTTTATTATCATTTTCCCAATATTGATTTCTAATACTCTTTTATACAAGTTTGACTATAATTTATAAAACAAACAGCTTATATAATGTAAAAGTCAAAGTGGCCGAAGGGGAGAATGAGTCGTTGATTAGGCTAAAGGGAGGGAAATTAATTTGGGGCATTTGAAGGGAGTGGGAACATGAATGTATTTGAAGAAAATATAAACAATATTATATAAATGTTAAAAACGTAACTTAAATTTTATTAATTAAACTAACTAAAATCTAATTAATTAAAATATTTCTAGTTATAATAAGATACATTTATTTTAGGGATGAGCTCGGTACCAGTGCCGATATTGATCTCAAAAATTGGATTCTGGTACCGAAAATATTTGGTACCATACCGGTTCGGTACTAGTACGATACGATATTTGAAGTTAAAAATCAATAAAACACGTATCATATCCAAAGTATCGATACTAAAAAACGCCAAAAGGTGGTATTAAACTTGTACACTGAAAATGTCTTGGTATCAGTATTTTTTGATACCCGGTACCAAATACTCATCCATAATTATTTATAAATATATCTTTTGTAAATATATAAATTGCCAAATGATGAGACTAATTAACCATCAATCCTAATTAATCAGTAATGACCTAATTTGATCATCGATAAATATACTTGCAACCACTGGTCATAAATGATGATCATCATCTCTAAGGGGGGAATGGGTACTAACCGTGAGGTTTTTTAACTTAACTGGTTTCAACCAATCCTGCAATGCGATATCACTTCACCGAAACCGTTTTTTAGAGGCAACACTCCACTCGTTCTTTACCCAATAATTAATTATTTTCACACATATATAATAATAATAATAATAATAATAATAATAATAATAATAATAAATTTCTCTCTCTCTCTCTCCTCTAAACTCACCTACACCACTCATTTTTTTAATAATACCTTTCCCACTCTCTCTCTCCTCTAGAACAAGCACGGTAAGAAGAACCCATATTTGGTTCACGGGACCCCTATCAGACAATTTATATTTTAGTATGTAAGACTATATGAAATATTTTGGTATCAATTATATTTCATCTTATGTGTTGCTCAAACCTTGTACTTGAAAACCTTTCGAAGTCGCATTCCTGTGTTTCCGCCTTGGCGGGGTGTGACTGTCACGCGCCTTGATGTGCATGAAGTATATATATTTTTATGAAGATATTTGTTCATACAATTTCGAGTTTTAAAATAGTTTTTACCCTAAATTAAACTACACACACGAAAGGCAAGTGTACCTATCGAAAAGTAATATAATTTAAATGGTAAGAACCGGATATCAATCCGTGGACGCGGTTTCTCAATACTAAACTTTTGTTACTGTAGAACCTTTTCGAAAGTTGAGTTAAGTTTTCTAAATTAAAGTTACTAAATATTAAATGACAATAAAAATAAACGGATTTAAAAACAATATTAATTAAAAGTCATCTAAACTAAGATTCCACTAAAGACATGTAATGTTCCTAGAGTAAGAAATGATGGTAAGACAAAACTCTCTAATAATTAAGTTCCAATCAAGGTCTCTTAATTATATAAGTCTTTGGGAAATTAAAATGACAAAAACACTTTAATCACCTAGAATTATTCTTTGAAGCCCGTTTGTAATGTTTAAGTTAATCTTTAAATACGAGTTATTCATTTGTCAAAATTCCAAACTCGACAACTTAAGGAAAATTAAGTTGAACAACAATTTAATCACCTAAAGTTGTTTTTATGTAGATAAATATTTATATTGTTCAAGTGACAAATCTAAGGTTTAAAACTTGTAAGACAATAATTTTGGCCTAAACTACTAACTTACAATTTTTATCAACCTTAGAATCTAACACAACACCCTTATGATTTTTCCAAATCTAAGTGCAAGATTTCACACATGTTCATGTTCTTCATCTCAAGTTAGTTAACAATTACCATTCCTAGTTTCATGTTATGAACCTAATTATTACTAACAAGATTCAATAATAAACATCTACACATGGGTTTTCCAACATTCATGAGCAACCATTCACCAAACTAACATGGATTATGAACTTTTTTCATGTACAAAATTTCCAAGAACAATACTAAAAATTCATCATCAAGATTAACATAAAATAAATACCATCATGTCTTACAATTATCACATTACATAATTAAAAGCTTCATAATAGTTTAGATAACTAAAGGTGTTTAGCCCATAAGGCTTACAACAACTACAAACATACTTGCTAAACTACCAAAATTTATGGTTAAGATTAAGGAATTCAAACCATAAGCAAGCAAGGTATGTAGGTTGGTTGGTTGATGTTCCTTGGTACTTCAATGGCCTTCAAAGCTCCTTTAGAATGGCGAAAATCGGCTGGAGAGAAGTGTGTTTGAACCCCCAAGACCCAACAACCAAATAGAGCAAATGGAGGTTGTTTATATAGAATCTGACAAAGTGCATGACCATGCAAAGTGAGTTGCATGGTCGTGAATGCAGTAACTACAGTGTTTTCTTTTTAAGACTGATTCACGCCACTTCCAATTTTGGCAAAAGCCTCGAATTCTGTCCCCGAGGTGATCTGCATGACCATGCAAGTGAATCTGCATGGTAGTGCATGATCTGATACATGGGTTCTTTTCAGCTCTCTTTGGTAACATGCATGGTAGTGCAGTTGCACTTGCACCACCATGCAACTTCCAAGATTTCACCATTTTTTCTTTGAAAGCTCCAAATTCCTTTGTTTTCTTCAGGCGAGTTGCTCCGGGCTAAATTTTCACAAAAACAATAACTAAGTATCGAGACCAATGAAAATATAACCAAAATGCAACAAAAGGAAAATAAATATGGGTAAAATAAATGTTTAATTTTGCACATATCAAACCTCTCGACACTTGAACCTTGCTTGTCCTCAAGCAAGAAATTAACAAAAACTCCAAATGGCAACAATCAACTAACAACATTAACATAAACTCATAACAAAGGTCTAATATATACACAAGGAGGCAACCATCAAAAGAAAGAAAACCATGAGATGAAAACGAGAAAATTCTAAGAGCAATGATTTATCTATGAAATCCCCAGCATGACAACTTTGCACCCTCACAATATTCACTCACACTCTGGTAATTTATATGATCATACATAATGTGGAGTATGAATAGACACTCAATGCCGTGACAATAACTAAGCAATAATGTAAACTTGTAAAAGGATCAAATTTCTACCAACATAGCTAGAAACATCACATAAATCATGAGGACTTTGTTCGGGTTGTAACTTGGCTAAGGTTAGGGTAGGGAAGTTTGGGAGAAAGTGGCTAATGTGCTAAAAATCCGGAAACTAGGCTAACTCGAAAAAAAAAACAACAATAATATACAACTACTACCATACTACAAATCGAGAGCTTTTAAGATTTTTGCTCTTTTCGCTCCAAAATTGCTCTAAATAGAAGCCAATTGTGCGGCTTTTTCTTTCTTTCCTTCTTTCTTTCTTTCTATTTTTTTTTTTTTTTTTTTTTTTTTTTTGCTTTTTTTTCACTTTTTTTAACTATATATGTAACCATGTAACTCGGAGGGAACTAAGCACGTCTACTTAGACAAAAACTCCAACATAGGAATATATCAAATAACCAAAAATAAGTGAGACTAACACTAGCCAAACCGGATTTTTAGCAAAATGGTGAAAATATAAAAGGCTAATTTGGCTAAAGTGGGTGTAAACAAATATGTGCGAAAATGAAAAACATGGGATCGGCTCAACAAGGCTCACTAAAGGAATATGTAGGGTATGGGTAAGCAAAGGAAACGAAAATGGCTAAAACATAGAGGTTTTCCTAATGCCTCAATCATATTTATGCTACGAATCCACTCAAGGCCGAAAGATGTATACCTACCCCAAGTTTTGTATTGCAAAAGTTATCTGGCACGCTCAACTTTTGCCCGCAAAAACATGAGCAAAAAATTTAATACTAAAGCTAATGAGGCTCAAAAATAACTCACGGAAAAGGGCATAGGGGCAAAAATGCAAAGCAGAACATGCGGGTGATCCTTTCGATTTACCATACTCAAAGAAGAAAAAAAAATTTTGTTTCTCTATAATTTCTTTTTAATCAAGCGCCCCACGTAGTGCTCTCAAACCTTGTTTTCTCAAAAATTAAAGATGTTCCATATATGTTATTATGTCTTTTTTATTGCCACAAAAAATATTTTAGGAGTATTTTGAAAAAAAACAATAATAATAAAATCATTTATTTCTCTATTTAGGACAAGCAAACTCCAAACAAATTCCCTCCCGACACTTGAACTATACATCACCCTCGATGTACAACAAAAACATACAAAGCAAAGAAAATGCAATGCAATGTAAACTAGAGTGCGAGAAATAGGGACAACGAAAACTCCCCTGCATGAAGAATCGAGTGAGGCACATGCACAAGTCCATCAAGAATCCATTAACCATGCAAAATGGCTCAAAAAGGGTTATCATAAAAATCCACCACTGAAACATCTTAAAACTGGTATGCTTCAGACCAACATCCAAGCTCATCACAAGCAGAGCGCATCAAAACCTACAAGCATATAAAATAAACAAACAAAAAGAGACACAAGATAAATAAATTGGTGACTGGGCTTTCGCCCAAACGTGCGAAGTTTTTGAAGGAGTCTTCAGCTAGACTCAAACCCCGAATTCATTTGTTCCTGGGGTGGAGGTTAACAACCTCCGTGGCTGCATCAATAGGTCCGTCAATGTAAAGCTTAAGACGATGACCATTAACTTTAAACACCCGGCCGTCCTCATGTCCTATCTCCACGGTACCATACGGGAACACCTCCCGCACCGTATAAGGACCCGTCCAACGAGACTTGAGCTTTCCCGGGAATAACCTATGACGTGAATTATAAAGCAATACACGATCACCCGCTCGGAATTGTTTCTGGTACTTCAAGTGGCGGTCATGTAACATCTTGGTTCGCTCCTTATACAATCTGGAGTTCTCATATGCATCACTCCTAAGTTCCTTAATCTCGTGGATCTGTACAAACCTATTTTCACTCGCAGCTCCTAAATCAAAGTTCACTGCCTTCAAGGCCCAATAGGCCTTGTGCTCGAGTTTAACAGGGAGATGACATGCCTTCCCATAGACTAATTTAAACAGTGCGGTGCCTATGGGAGTTTTGTAGGCTGTTCGAAAAGCCCACAATGCATCATCTAACTTTTCTGACCAATCCTTACGGTTAGCACCAACCGTTTTCTACAAAATCCTCTTAACACCCCGATTAGTGACCTCTACCTGTCTACTGGTCTGTGGATGGTATGGCGTTGAAAATCTATGGTTCACTCCATAGCGTGACAACGCCTTGTCCAATTGCGCATTATAAAAATGCGTCCCTCGGCCACTAATCAAGGCTTTGGGAGCACCAAAGCGGGAGAACAACTTCTACAAGAACTTAACGACCACCCTAGCATCATTAGTGGGTAAGGCTTGGGCCTCCACCCACTTTGAAACATAATCAACAGCGACAAGGATGTATCGGTTTTCATAAGAAGTTGGGAAAGGTCCCATAAAATCAATTCCCAGACATCAAAAATCTCACAAACCTGAATAGGTTTCTGGGGCATCTCATCTCGAGATGAAATATTGCTTGCCCTCTGACAAGCATCACACACACGCACCATATCATGAGCATCCCGGAAGATGGTTGGCCAGAAGAAACCGGCATCAAAAACCTTCTTCGCGGTCAAAGTCGCTCCATGGTGTCCACCAGTCGGGCCCTCGTGGTAGTGTCTCAAAATCTTGCGTGCCTCATCACCATACACGCACCTACGCACGATCTGATCGGCCCCGACTCAAAACAAATAAGGATCCTTGTTGATGCATTTGCGACTAAGGATTGGATATGATATTATTAACATATGTTAATGAGTAGCCGAAGGTACTTTTGGATGGGGCGAATGTAGATCAGAAAGGGCGAAGGTGTAGATAACTGGGCGAAGGTAGAAAGGAACTGGACGAATGAAGAATGGACGTGGACAGAAGACCACATTCGACCACTGCAAGTGGGCGAATGTGGAAAATCTCACATTCGACCTATAGAAAGGGGCGAATGTGCAGATGCTATATATAGGTTTTGAGTTTTTGTTTATGTAAGAGAGTTATCATTTTGTGTCCAGGTTCTGTGCAGATTCAGTAGTGTTTTTGTGAAAGTGTCTTTGTGATTCTAGATTAACATAAACGTTGTAAATGCTTATTGATTGAAAGTTAATCTATGAAAATGATATTGAAAATGATCTTGATTGTGTCGTGATTAGCATCTTATCAATTTGTTCAGATCTAGGGTTTTCGCACCTAGATTTGTGACTTGTATGATCATAATATCCTGTTTTAGATAAAATCCAACGCTCACAAAGTGGTATCAGAGCATAGAGGATCATACAACAACAAGTTTGATAAGATCAGAGTTGATTTGGACATGTTTTAGACAAATTATCATCTGTTTTTACAAAAACTCTTATAAAACATAGTTTTTGATAGATTTAAAGGTGATTTTGTGGTCAAATTCATGTTTTCCAAGACTTAAAGTTGTTCCAAATCAAATCCGAAACATAACCTGATTGAGATCATTGAAATCCATGAACTTTTGAAAATCTGAGCTAAAAATAACCGTTTTTCAAACAATAACCGTTTTTCAAAAGTGAAATCTGCTGATATGGGGCGAACCTGGAACCTGGACTGAGTTTGTGGGCGAACCTGACTTAAAAGTGGGCGAACCTGAGAATTTGAGTGGACGAACCTGAAAAATTGTTTGATATTTTTCACATTCGGTTGGTAATCTCCACATTCGACCGTTTTGCTTCGGACGAAAGTGGAATTTGTGTTTGTGTGATTTACATTCTGGTCATATTCACCTTCGGGTAGCACTGTTTGGACGAAAGTGAGTTAGAAGGGACGAAAGTGTGTCAGTTTGGACGAATTTAGAAAATTTTGGACGAAAATTTTGATCATGTGGCGTTTTCAAACTACTTCGGGATCAGCACCAACACAACCACAACAGCAGACAATGGACCCATGGACTGTTGCAGCTCAAAAGACGAACACGCAGTCCTCACAACCATTGAACTACATGACAACATCGAGCACGATGCCTCAGAATGTAGCACATCCGGCATTACAATCAGATTATTGGGGAGTAGCTGCGGCGGCGGTAAATACTCAAACCACTAACGCTATCTCTACCTTGATTAAGGATTTGTCTACAGGTAGTGGAACTCGGCCACCTAAGCTCATGGATATGCAAGAGTACAACCAGTGGCACACCATGTTCAAGATCCATCTGGAGGGCATGGGAGTTGAAGGAGCTGAGGCATGGAGCATGATCGTCAAAGGATACACAGCACCGATTCTGGAGAATACCGGTGAGTTGATTCCTCTGGAGAGCTTGGCTGAGGATGAAAAGAAGAAATACGTGGTGGTGAAGAAGGCGTTCTCTCAACTGACACAGGCGATCACAAGTGACCTGTTGCATCAGTTTGGGACATGTACAACTTCGAAGCAGCTTTGGGATAAGCTGAAGAGGAAGCATGATGGAAATGAAAAGACCAGGAGTTTGAGAATGGAGGAGTTGGTTAAGGAGTTTGATAATTTTTCGTTTATTAATAATGAAACTTTGAAAGAACTAACACCAAGATATATGCATTTATTGTCTGAATTGTCTAGCTATGGTGTACAGATTCCCATGACCAAGCAGGTTGATAAGTTTGCAGATGCTTTGCCACCACAGTGGGATCAGCATGTGGAGGTACTTAGAGAGAAGGATGCTTATCAATTTTGGACTATTTCAGAGTTTATTGAGAAGTTGGAGAACAAAGAGCTGGAGGATAGGAGGAAAGCTAGGAGGTCGCAGATTCCTCAGAATCCAAGTCTGTATTTTGGAGGTACTTCAGTTTCAGCTGGAAACTCGAGCTCTGGAAGTGTAGCACCACATGTTGCATGTATCTCTAATGTCATGGATTCATCAAAACCAACCACCAACTACACACCACCACAATACAACTCCTACACACAACAACCATCATACACACCACCACAATATACTTCCTACATTTCACCAGTCTCTCCAATGCAACAAGCTAGTTTTTACACCGCTAATCAAACACAACAACCATCAAACCAAATTACTCAACATAAACAACCGGTGGTTTTGGATACATCCAACTTAGGAAACGTGACTGTGGAGGTTGCTCAGCAACACATTGCATTAGTCTCTGCTATGGTTTCTTCCTACAATGGCTTGGTTGCTAGTCAGATTGGGAACAACAACTTGACCAACGAAGACTACGCACAGATCGATAAAGAAGAGATGGAACTAATAGACATTCAATGGGCTTTTGCGAGTATAATGAGGAGAGCAACAGAGTTCATAGAGAAAACTGGAAGGACTGACTTGGCAACTTCTCCCAACACGACCTATGGTTTCAATAAGGAGAAGGTCACATGTTTTAATTGTGGAGAGAAAGGACACTTCAAACGGGAATGCACCCAGCCACCTAGACAAGGTAACCGAAACCCCTTCAATGCAAATTACCAGAACCGTCAACAAAACCAAGTTTCTTACCAAACCAACAATTACCAAAACCGAAACTTTAACAACCAAAACAGACAACCAAACACTCAAAACCAGATTCAAAACCAATCTCCTAATCACCCAAACCGAACAGTTGTACCAATCACTACACCTACTGAGACTCAGCAGAATGCGGGTCAAAACCAAGCTTTGGTAACTCAGCAGGATGAGAGGTTTGACTGGTCGGGCATGCAGATAGGAGTTGAAGAAGTAACTACTGGTGGGAATGTAGCTTGTGTTGCTTATCAGGTTGATCTGGAAGAGTCGGTGGTAGTTGATGAGAAGAAAGAAACTGAGGAGAGTGAGAGTGATGATTCTGAAACTGAGATGGAAGTGGAGAGTGAACCTGTTGAGGTTAAGGCTGAGGAGAAGAGATCTGGGATAGTGATTGATTCAGTTGCTGAAGTTCCCGAGGAGTGTAAATCAGTCTATTCAGACTCTGAGAGCGAATCAGACACAGAGGGAAGTGTTGATTCTTTGGATGATGATATTGACCAGTTGCTGGCAGAAGCTGATTTCTTGATGACGAGGAAGTCGTGCATAGCTGATGATGCTTTCACCAAGATCGACTACTCAAAGTTTTTCACTGGAAAGGAAGCTCATTTTGCTTTGATGGCCATGACCGAACCGCCAAAACCTGTAAGTTCTGAATCTAGCACTGATGTCATGAGTGATAAATACTGTGGGACTTGTGATAGGTTGACAGAGGAGAATAAACAACTCCGAATTTCACGTGATAGTGCTATTCAAAACTGTCAATCTACTCGCAAAGAGTTAAATGCTTTTAACAAAGTATTAGATGGCTATAAAAAGGACATTTCTGACTTGAAAACCACTTTGTCATTAAAACAATTGGCCATAAATAACTACATCAATGAAATTGAAAACACCAAGTTAGAAATGGCTGCCATTAAATGCTTTGCTGAAAAAGTTAACAAGAAGTTAGAAAGCTATAAGAATGTTGCTTATGTCGTGGATCATATAATTGATGATAACACCACCAATTACAAGTCTGTACCATCTCCGGTTCTTTTTGAGAACCATAACTATCATCAAGTGATACCGGAGAGTTCGGTGAAATCAGACTCATCATCAGATATGGAATCTAATACTTCGAGTATTGGTGAACCATATCCTGAAGATGTGAGACCGATTTTTGGCTTGAACAATGAGGGTGTTTATGCTGAGAGTGATAGTTCAGACTCAGATAATGATGATACTGGTAGTGAAAAATCTGATAATGAATGTGAGATTCCAAAAGAAAATCACATCATTACTACCGAACCAGTATCACCATCTGATCATATTCATCCAATGGCTAAAGCTATTCATGATAAAAAGTCTGAAAAGTTTGATGTTAAGAAAAAGAATATTGAAAAGAATGAGCTGAATGAAACCAGTGACAAACCTGTAAAGGTGTTTTATCGGATGGAAGGATCCGATAAAATCATTGCTGATGAGGAATTTCCGATTAAAAATGTTAACTATTCTAAACTTGATAAAATCTGGCAAGAAAGCACAATTTGGTTCCCAAAACATGAAAGAACCAATGAAATTCCTCCAGAAATCTTAAAGAAACTGTTTTCAGAAACTCCTCAAGAGCCAAAAATACATGTCACTGAGTTCATTCGACCTGATGATAAAGCAAATGGTTTTCATGAACCTTCTTACTCGAAAGGACCACTTCCTGAGAGTTTAAGAAATCAACAATATAATGATCAATTTCCTGTAAAATCATTTGCTTCACCAAATGCTCATTATGTGTTTGAGGAATATAGAAAGTGCTTTAAATGTGGAGAACGCGGGCATTTACTTGCTCAGTGTCCATATGTAAGGCACAAGAGACATGAAGTTGAGGTTAAGAATTCCATCAAAAAGCCGATTGATCATTATATCCCACCGCATAGACGGACTGTTCCTCAACAACAACATTTTCATAATCAAAACAATTTTCAAATGAGGAACAACCGTCCATTTCATTATGATCGGAGGAATCGGATTGCAATGGAACAATCTTGGAGAAAACCAGTGGTGAACACAACAGCTGATAGACAAAAGGTTCCACAAAAACCAATTGTCAAGTCAAATGTTGGACCTAAGTCTGTTCAATCAGATAAGGTTGCTAAGAAAGTTACTTTCAGTAACAATGTTCAGAAACCTATTGAGAAACCAAAATCTCAAATCCGTATTCTCAAAAGGTCTGAACAATCTTGGACACCTAATGGTTCTCCAGGAGCCTCTACGTCAAAGGTGAGTGATAAGAATGAATCTGTTTTGAAAAATCAGAAAACGATTGATTCAAAACAAAAAGCTGTTGAGAAAGTCATTGAGAATGATTCTTTGAAAGCCAAAGTTCAAAGGCCCAAGACTCAGGCTTGGGTCCCCCGAAAGAACTAATTGTCTATTTTCTGTGTGCAGGGAGCTTCAGTTGGCCCTATTAGCAGTCTCTGGATTGTTGATAGTGGAGCTTCAGGCCACATGACGGGGGATTTGGCGTTGCTGTTCGATGTGAAGAATATTAACGGAGGATATGTTGCATTCGCGGGTAATAAAGGAGGTTATATCACGATGGAAGGAAGCGTGAGTAACGGAGTTGTGACTTTCGAGCGGATATCTTATGTCAAACAGATAGACTATAATCTGTTGAGCGTCAGTCAAATATGCGATAAACAATTTTCTGTGCATTTTGATGACAAATCCTGCTACATCCTCAAACCGGGCTTCAAGATTCCAAAGGAGTGGGTTATGTTGATGGCACCTCGAGTCAACAATCTTTACATTCTTGATATGTCTAAGGCAATGACACCACAGGGACAGATAACATGCTTTCTTTCCAAGGCGACCGAAAAAGAATCAATAATGTGGCACCGCAGGATGGGGCACATTCATTTGAGGAAAATGAATCAGTTAGTGAGAAATGGACTTGTCGATGGAGTAAACGTGAAACATTTCCATCTGAACGACAAGTGTGTGAGCTGCATGAAAGGCAAACAACACAGACAATCCCATAAGGTGAAGAAGGTTAACTCTGTTGAGATGCCGCTTGAGCGATTGCACATGGACCTTTTTGGACCAGTCAAGCGCAAAAGTCATCTTGGAGAGCTTTATTGTTTAGTTGTCACTGATGACTATTCACGATTCTCATGGGTGATGTGTTTGAAGAACAAAAGCGACACCTTTACAAACCTACAAGTTCTGTTCACTCGGCTGGAGAATATCTACAACTTGAAGATCAAAAGGATCAGGAGTGACAACGGGACGGAGTTTAAAAATGCAAAGATGGATGAACTTTGTGAAAGCAAAGGAATACATCATGAATATTCAGCTCCATATACCCCGCAACAGAACGGTGTTGCTGAAAGAAAGAATAGGACTCTGATTGAGGCTGCAAGAACAATGCTCGCTGACTCAAATCTTCCAGTAATGTTCTGGAACGAGGCGATTTATGCAGCAAACTATACATTAAATCGGGTTATGACAGTGAAGAAGTTTGGAAAAACATCTTATGAGCTGTTACACCGACGAAAGCCCAATTTAGAATATCTAGAGCCATTTGGGGCACCATGTACTATGTTGAATCCAAGCGAGAAGTTTAGTCCTAAAGCTGAAGAGGGATATTTTGTTGGATATGCAACCCCGCTCAAACGGGTATTCAACAAGCGAACTCGTCAAGTGGAGGATTGGGCAAACGTGGAAGTTCAACGTTACACACAAAATTTGCAAGGCACGGGCCCTGATTGGATGTTTGATTACAAAGATTTCTTTGAATCATTCAACCTAGATAGCCTGGTTGAAGAAGCTGTGATCAGATTACTTTACGAATGTGAAAACGCGGCAACTTCACCGTTGATGCGTCCAATTACCGTAAATCCCCCACCAGCTTCTAGTGATACCAGTGTTCCTACACAAGAAGAAGAGTTATTTCAAGAAGCTTCAACTTCGTTAGACACTTCAGAATCTGAAGATGAACAATTTGAAGAAGCTGTTCTTGAAAATGCAGAAGATTTAGAAGAGCAAACTGTGAACCCAACTCCAAATCCAGATGTTGCTTCATCATCTAACACGGGTCATGATCAGGATGCTGCAGAGAACTTGACTGCTCAGACGGGAGTGATTGTACCTGTTAATCCGGAATCTCGGATTCATCGTATTCACCCGCTGGAGCAAGTAATTGGAGATCCTGGTAGTGGAGTGATGACCAGAGGGCAGCTTAAAAGCGTTAATACGCCAGAGAGTTTTGGTGCTTTAGCATTATATGCCAAAATTCAGAAATCTGGTGACCAAAATGATTGGTCGTTTGCATGTTACGTGTCCCAGGTAGAGCCAAGGACATACAAAGACGCTTTGCAAGAAGATGCCTGGGTTGAGGCAATGCAGGAAGAGTTATTGCAATTCCAGAAATTGGGAGTCTGGACGCTCACAGATTTGCCGCCGGGACGAAAGAAAATTGGCACTAAGTGGGTGTTTAAGTGCAAGAAAGATGACCGTGGGGTTATTGTAAGGAACAAAGCCAGATTGGTTGTGCAGGGTTTCCATCAAATTGAAGGAATTGATTACAACGAAATCTATGCACCAGTAGCACGAATGGAAGCTATTCGGATGTTCCTTGCGTTTGCTTCGTACAAGAAATTTAAAGTCTATCAAATGGACGTCAAGAGCGCATTTCTGTATGGTAAAGTCAAGGAGGAGGTTTATGTCGGGCAACCACCGGGCTATGAGGACCCAATCCACCGGGACAAGGTCTACGTGCTGAACAAAGCTTTATATGGTTTGCACCAGGCTCCAAGACAGTGGTACGAGGAGCTAAGTACTTACCTCATCTCCAAAGGATTCAAGCGCGGACTCGTCGATTGTACCCTCTTTACGAAGAAGACGGGAGATGACTTGCTTCTAGTACAGATTTACGTTGATGATATTATATTTGGTTCAACTAACGAACTCTTGTGCAGGGAATTTGAAACTGTTATGCAGGAGAAGTTCGAAATGAGCGCTATGGGAGAAATGCAGTTTTTCCTCGGCTTACAGGTGGATCAAAGAACCGACGGGATCTTCATTCACCAGACGAAATATGTTGCCGACATCTTGAGCCGATTCCAGATGGAGGACTCTAAGCCGATGGATACCCCGATACAACCCAATCACGGGATTGGAGTCGACGCTAAGGGGGAGCTGACAGACCCATTTACATACAGAGCAATCATCGGATCTCTGATGTATTTGACAGCGTCTCGACCAGATATTATGTATGCAACGTGTCTCTGTGCGCGATACCAATCGAAGCCGAAACAAAGTCATCTGACGGCGGTCAAGCGTATCCTTCGATATCTGAAGGGTTGTCCATCAAAAGGACTTTGGTACCCTAATGATGATGATTTTGATTTTATTGCTTTTAGTGATGCAGATTGGGGCGGCTGTGACAAAGACAGCAAATCAACAACAGCCGGTTGCCAGTTTTTAGGGAGCAGGTTAATTACCTGGCAATGCAAGAAACAGACTTCCGTCGCACTGTCTACATGTGAAGCCGAGTACATTTCAGCCTCGAGTTGCTGTTCACAAGTGCTCTGGATCCAACAACAGATGGTCGATTACGGTTTGCAGTTTCTTAAAACCCCTATACACTGTGACAACGAAGCCGCAATTGCATTAACTAAAAATACTGAAAATCATTCTAAAGCTAAACATATACGGATTAAATATCATTTTATCCGTGACTGTTATGCTAAGGAATTGATTGACATGGTCAAAATCCATACTGACTACCAACGTGCAGATTTGTTTACAAAAGCTTTTGACAGATCCCGCTTTGAATATCTTTTGAAAGTAAACAATATAAAGGAAAAACAGGACTAATCGGCTCCTCGGTTATCATTTTTCGTTTTCAGTTTTAGTTTTAAATTTTTGCTAATTGGGAATTTCTCTTTGCTAATTGGGAATTTCTCTTTACTATCATAATCCTCAAAGAAGTTGATGCTTTCGAGGGGGTTGTTTAATCCTCAAAGAAGTTGATGCTTTCAAGTGGATTGTTTCTTTCAAATTTTGTTTTGTTTTGTTTTTCAGAAAAATTAAAACCCAAAAAATATGTTCTTTATTTTTAGGGGGAGTCATTTTATCAGAAAAATCAAAAACATTGAAAAATTTTCAAAAATACCTAAAAAAAATTAGAAAAACCCAAAATGATTTCCTGGATAAAAAGAGGAAATGATAGTACATCAGTGGGGATCTGACACAGGCTAAAGAATTGTATAGTTTTAATGAAACGTATGTTGATTATGTGTGATATGCTGATAGGCTTCGTAGACTTTTTATTGCGTGCATTAGTGATACAAACATAACAAACTACGCATTTGTGGATGAACACCTCATGGGCATATGGTCTTAGTACCGTAATTTCGTTTGATAGGGTGTTTGTACAAAACTCGGAGGTTTAGGGTCGTTATGTTATTAGTTGTCTGGGGATAGCCTATCTGATCTTCTGCTGTAAGTCATTACGGACCTAGATCAGACAGGGTGTCTTTATAAAAGAGCTTTATGCCAAAACCTAAAGTTACCGAATTGAGGAACTTTCCATGTTATATGATGATCAAAGATTATCTATAATATCGTATTGATCATTGATGCAAATCATGATTAATATCAGTCCTCAACCTGGTATGGTGCATATGTTACTTTGCTGCATTAATTTGCTGACCTGTATACCTCTATGCATTATATCTTGTACAATTACAGACGACAAAAGCATAATCACGCTTTACAATGAGTCTTTGTGCAGATTACTTCTTGATACGGGAGTATGTCGTGTGTGTGGGAACCACAATGTGTTAGTCTAATACATCTAATTCGTATCATTTTAAAGCATTGCGTAATTGTCTGCATGTGAGCTTATGTGGACAACAATATCAGCAATTGCCGTGTCACATATTGTTTCTAATGATAATATTGAACCAGATCAACGCTGTGTTCAGATTTCTCAGAAAACTGATATGATCCTCTTACCGGAAATCACAAAATGTTTACTGCTTTCATTTACTTTAATGCATTTTACTTTGTTGCATTTTACTTTTATTGTCAAAAAGTTACAAAATCCAAAAAAAAAAATTTTAGGTGTGTTTTGATATAAATTTCAGAAAATCCAAAAGATTTGCATTTCTGCTTTATTTTTGATATCCGGGGATGCTCGATGGTCGATTTCTGAGATTTGATAACACCATCTGGTCTTTGTAATATTCAAAATGTAAAAATTTGAGTTTTGGAAGCTTAACGGATTGAAAAATGTTGAACGGGATTCGAATTCGTGATTTGGCGAAATTTTCAGATTTTTCCAATTCACATTCGCCCCTTAATTGGGTCGAATGTGGAAAAATCCTTTCATTCGACCGTTTTAGATTTGGGCGAAGGTGGTTCTTTTCACTTCCGGGTGAATTTTTCACTTCCGGGTATCAATTTCACCTTCGTGTCTTTCATTAGGGGCGAAGGTGGAACATTTATCACTCTCGTGCCATTAAAACGGGCGAATGTGATTATTTCTCACTTTCGTCCATCCTGACCGGTCGAAGGTGGCATCCTATATAACTACCTGTCACATTCGAGTTCTCATTCTGAAATTTTTTCAAAAATTCTCTCATAACCAGACCTTGTTGCTGTGTTTTTCTGTGATTGTGCTTTTCATTCCCTTGTGATTGCTGATCATTTTAACCCTATTTTTACAGGTATTGGACAACAAAACAGTTCTGAATTGATTGTTTAAGAACACGGCCTAGGGTTTTCAATCTGGGGATTTTTAATGATTATTGATGAATGATTTTGTTTGCCGATCAATTCACATAGGTTTTAGGGGGAGATGGTGAAAGGAATTAGGAAAATAACATGTTTAGATGACTGTTTTGATCGATTGGACTCGATGAACCCTAATTCCATTTGAAAACCGATGTAAATTGATGATTTGATAAAATTGGTTATAAACAAGTGTTAGTCGGCCCTGTTAGAACGTTTTAGAATCAAAATTACGGATTAAAACTAACAATGGCAAATTTTCAAATTTTTGGGGGAAAACTTTTCACCTTCGGTTGGTAAAACCGGGCGAAGGTGAGAATGTTTGGGCGAATGAAAACAAAAACGGACGAATGTGATTTTTATCAAGATCATTTTCACTTTCGTCCATACAAATTCACATTCGACCAATAATTTCCACATTCGGCCAATTCAAAAGGGGCGAATGTGCAGATGTGTTTTGACCAAAATTTTTATATTTTTGTCGTTTTTGTGTTTTGACGCGTTTTATTGATTTTTATGTGCAGATGGCTGAACAACCAGAGAATATTGACACTCCAGCAGTGAATATTGAGACTCCAGCAGAGATAGCTGTTCAAGATCCAGTCCCCGCAGCTGAAACATCTACACCGAGCAGTTGGCCTTTCGAACGGTCGCACAACTGCTGCGCGTATTTAGGAGACGTGGAGAAAAACACGGAGTTTACTGGCATCATTGAGTTTCTGAAAAGGAGCAGGATTGTACATGCTCTAGCCACACCAACCATCATTTACAAAGACATAATAGAAGATTTCTACCAGAACGCTAAGTATGATTACTGGGATAATCAAACTATCATCAAGAGCAAGATTCAGGAGATAGATATGTTCTTGACTGAAGCCGACATTCGGGAAGCTTTACAGATTAAGTTCGAGGATAGAGAAGATCCCAGGGAATTGTCGTGGACAGAACAGAAGGCGTGCTTCTTAAGGATGAAATACAAAGGTCCTATCACTAACGGATCGATGTATAAAGGGAAGCTGGGAGTGCAATACAAGTACTTTGCACATGTTCTGATCCATGTCTTTGGATGTGTTAGTGGTGGCTATGACGTGATGAGGAAGAGTTTGAGTTCATTAATGGTTGCGTTGACACTCAACAAACCATTTAATGTTTCGGGGATGATACTTGACCACATGTTGGAGATGCTGAGGGGTATAAAGTTTAAGAAGTTCATGTTATATCCAAGGTTTCTAATGATGATCTTTGATTACAAGTATCCGATGCTGAAGAAGGATCCGACAATGATTCTAGGGCAAGATCACATGAATATTAGAACCTTGATGAGGATGAAAGGTTATAAGGGTGTAGCTGATAATGAGAAACCACCCAATAGGAGATTGTTTGGGGCTTTGGCTCGTCCGGATTACACTGATCCAGGCAAGAACAAAGCTAGACATGATGATAGTGACTCAGACAATGACGATCCCTTAGTGTATGCTGATTCAAGCACTAAGCGGAAGCGTCATGTAGTCAATCCTGGAGCCAAAGGGAAGGGCAAAGGAAAGGCTATTGATCAGGGAAGCACAAAGCAACAGGCTGCTAGAAAGAAATCGACTGCAAAGAAAGGATCGAGTTTGGTGGATGAAGAGTCTGTTGATTCGGAAGAAACTGAGATTGATGAACAGTGGGATTCGGATGACGAGAACGTAAGGACCACCAAACGTAAGGCCACTATGGTTGGTGAGTCTGAATTATTGAACCAGTCGATTGAAGAGTCTGAGAGGAGAAGGAAATCAATTGAAGATGAAGGTTTGGGAGTTGATTTAGCTGAGCTGAGTGTTGGTGACACTGTAGTTGTGAATTTGCCTAAGAAGTCAAAGAAACAAAAGACGATGGCAAAGAAGTCTAGTGTGAAAGAACTGAGAGAAAAAGAATTGGCTCAGTTGCTGAAGGGAAAGAGATTGCCTGATTCTGGAACACCTTCCAAATTATCTTCACCAGTTACTAAGAAGCAGAAGAAAGGAAAGGAGGCAGAGACTTTACCAATCGATCAGTTTAATATCGATATGGATAAAGTGCTCGATATGATCAGGAAGCCTCAAAAGGAGAAAGCTGTTGAAGTTGAGCCCTCCAGATCAAAGTCAAAGAAAATGACTGTTGATGACGATGTGATGAAACAGGTCAATAAGAAGATGGAGGATATGATGAAAATGCTGATTGCTCAACAAGCTGAGATCACTAAGTTCAAGCAGAATGAGGAGAAGATGCTCCAGATTGTAGTTGCTTCAAAAGCAAATCAGGATGATATTAATGAAAAGATTCAGTTGTTAGAAGCTAAGAATGAAAAGCTTGAGAGGAGATGTGATAGAAACAAGAACAAGATCAAACTAATCAAAGCTGATAACAAAGAGTTAAAGAAAGAAAACAAACGTCTTTGTGGTTTGATTGAAGAGTTGTATAGCCGAGCACCTCAGTTGAAAGAGGGTGAGGAAGATGAAGAAGAAGATGAGCAGAAAGTTGATTATGAATATTCTGACTCTGAGAAAGAAGAAGATGATGATGATGAGGATGATGATGGATCGGATAAAAGTGATGATGACAACAATGATGATGATGATGACAATGATGATGATGATGATGGTGCTGAGGGTACAGGAAAGAAGGGTGATGAGTTTAGCAGTGGAAGTGATCATGATGGAGGAGATGATACTTCTAAGTATAGTTATGAGAAAAGAACACCGCAAAAGAAGAAGGATACTGGAGAATCTAGTTCCAAGAAGAAAGGAGGGAATGTAGATTCGGATGAAAGTATCTTTTGGAACGAAAAGGTGAGATCTTTATCTGATGATGCTAAACAGATATACAAGAACATGTTGGAGAAGAGAGAGTGGACCATTGAGTTTACTGGATGCTTCGCTGAAATATTCCAGACTGATGATCTGAGATACGAGCTGGAATATGAAGATCCAGATCTTGAAGAAGGGGAACTACCTGCATCTGTGGCGAAAGAAATTTTAGAGGGTCTCGCACAGAGGGTAGGTAAGACATTTGAGGAGTTTATGATGGACGAATCGATTCCTGATATTCCTGAAAAGGATATGGGAAATCATTCTGATGATGTACAGACTCCAGAAAATAATGAGGTTGAGATTGAAGATATTACTCATGAGGAGTTTCCCCAGTATTTTAGAAAAGAAGATGAGAACGAAGTATTTCCTGACTTCACAGAGATACCAAACAAGTCAGCAAAACAGAAAGCGAAGAAAAGAAGCGAAGAGTTTGTTGAGAAGGTGTTTGGTGATGAAAAGAAAGAGTCTTCCAACCAGTCTGATGAGTTGAAGAACTATCTGAAGAAGTTGAAGGAGATGGATGAGAACCGACCTAAACCTGAAGCTCAAGGTAACTTTTATCGATTTCATAATGCCAAGTTCAAAGGCAGAGCTCTCGGGTGGACCTATCTTGGCAGACTGAAGTGTATTGCAGTGAAATGGGAAACCGGAATTCTGTATTTCAACAGATTCTGTGATTTGCTTACTCTACCGTACTAGGCGGTGAGAGATCTATGCAGATTCCCGATGTCTGGTGCCGAGGTAAATGGTTCGCATGTCGGTTGGTGTGCAGATAAACTAGTTTGGGAGAGTCGCACAAGATGGAACAGGTTTAAGCCTCAATATCCCCGCAGAAAAGTTCATAGGGATATTGATCCTCAAACTAATATGAAGCGTGTGACTTTAATCTATAAAGCACCAAATGTGATGAGAAAGATACCATTGATGCCAATGCCACAGCATTTTAGTGCTGATTTCATATTCTGGTATTACGATTGGAGAAAGGCAGAAGCAGTGATTGTGTTGAGGGATGGAAAGGATAAATACAAGCATGTACATGTATTTGATCCTATGTGGCTGATAAACTGCACTTTTGAAGACATCATCATGTTGTTCTTTAATCCGATCTATTATGAACCGAACGACTTTGCTCAGGCGAGGAAGTACACTCAAGTTGTGGGAGTTTGTTTTGCATATGACATAAATGCAGGAAGCAACTTGGAGGGTAAACTTGGCAAGACTGTGAAGATCGCCAATGTATCAAAGCCTGTGAAGAAAACATTCGAGCCGCCAATGACTGATGAACAAAAGAAGCAGCTCAGAATCAAGCTGATGAACAAGACGATGGATTATCAAAGAAGACTATCCAATCAATAGTCGAGGGGGAGTTTGTTGATGCATTTGCGACTAAGGATTGGATATGATATTATTAACATATGTTAATGAGTAGCCGAAGGTACTTTTGGATGGGGCGAATGTAGATCAGAAAGGGCGAAGGTGTAGATAACTGGGCGAAGGTAGAAAGGAACTGGACGAATGAAGAATGGACGTGGACAGAAGACCACATTCGACCACTGCAAGTGGGCGAATGTGGAAAATCTCACATTCGACCTATAGAAAGGGGCGAATGTGCAGATGCTATATATAGGTTTTGAGTTTTTGTTTATGTAAGAGAGTTATCATTTTGTGTCCAGGTTCTGTGCAGATTCAGTAGTGTTTTTGTGAAAGTGTCTTTGTGATTCTAGATTAACATAAACGTTGTAAATGCTTATTGATTGAATGTTAATCTATGAAAATGATATTGAAAATGATCTTGATTGTGTCGTGATTAGCATCTTATCAATTTGTTCAGATCTAGGGTTTCCGCACCTAGATTTGTGACTTGTATGATCATAATATCCTGTTTTAGATAAAATCCAACGCTCACAATCCTCCCACAAATAATACTTCACATCAGCAAAGAACTTCCGCTTCTGTTGGTGGGACATTCCTCTCAACACAATCCTACTCGCGAGATAATTCGCGAAATCCGCAAACCACGGATGATCATCCTCGTTCGTCTGGATATGCATAAGGAATTCGTGGGGGAAGTTGTCATTTATATTGACCCCCACTGAATCTAATGAAGCTGAGCACTTAAGACGGGAAAGGTGATCCGCTGCTAGATTCTCGGCCCCTTTCTTATCACGGATTTCGATATCAAACTCCTGCAGCAAAATAATCCATCGTATCAATCTCGGCTTGGCATCCTGTTTACTGAATAGATACCGAAGGGTTGCATGATCTGTGTACACAATGGTCTTGGAAAGGACAAGATAAGACCGAAACTGATCGAAAGCAAAGACCACAGCAAGGAGCTCTTTTTCAGTAGTGGTGTAGTGCTCTTGTGTGTCATTCAGGGTCTTGCTCGCGTAGTAAATCGGGTGAAGGTGCTTATCTTTCCTTTGACCCAAGACTGCCCCCACTGCGAAGTCACTCGCATCGCACATAAGCTCAAATGGTAGTGTCCAATCGGGGGCTACCATGATCGGGGCATTCACTAACTTCTCCTTCAACAACTTAAATGCCTTAAGGCATTCACTGGAGAAAACATACTAGGCATCCTTCTCGAGGAGCTGAGTCATGGGACTGGCGATTTTGGAAAAGTCCTTTATGAATTGCAGGGTAGAAACCTGCATGACCAAGAAAACTCCTAATAGATTACACGGATGTGGGAGGCGGGAGTTTAGAGATGGTTTCAACTTTGGCTCGGTCAACCTCGAGCCCCGCCTGTGAAATCTTGTGCCCAAGAACAATTCCCTCCTTCACCATGATGTGGCATTTCTCCCAATTCAACACAAGGTTGGCTTCTTCACACCTAGCCAACATCCTCTTCAGATTCCCAAGACAATGATCAAATGAACTCCCAAAAACAGAAAAGTCATCCATGAATACCTCCATGGAGTCCTCGATCATGTCATGAAAAATGGCCACCATACACCGCTGAAATGTGGCCGGAGCATTACACAGTCCAAAGGGCATCCGCCGATAGGCGAATGTGCCATAGGGACATGTGAATGTCGTCTTCTCCTGATCCTCAGGAGCAATGGGAATCTGAAAGTAACCCGAAAACCCATCAAAGATGCAGTAAAACATCCTTCCCGATAACCTCTCAAACATCTGATCAATGAAAGGAAGTGGAAAGTGATCCTTCCTCGTGGCATCATTGAGTTTGCGGTAATCAATGCAAACTCTCCATTCGGTGACAGTACGAGTGAGAATCAACTCATTTTTTCATTCACCACTACTGTCATACCTCCCTTCTTCGGGACTACCTGCACCGGGCTAACCCATGGTGAATCATTGATCGGGTAAATCAAGCCTGTGTCAAGTAGCTTAATGACCTCTTTCTTAACGACCTCTTGCATATTTGGGTTCAAACGCCTCTGATGCTAAACCACAGGTTTAAAGTCCTCCTCCATCAAGATCTTATGGGTACAAAAGGATGGAATTATCCCATTTATATCCATGATATTCCACGCAATCGCTCTCTTATGCCGTTTCAGAACCTCAAGTAACTTGGCTTTCTCGTCTCCAGATAAGGAAGATGAAATGATAACTAGTAGACTGGACTCACCCTCCAAGAAAGCATACTCCAAATGGGATTGGAGCTCCTTGAGCTCAACGGGTGGTGGGTCCTCAATAGAAGAGCGTGCCTTAGGCTCGGCATCGCGATCAACAACCTCAAAGACCTCCGGACACGGGGGAGGCTCGTGACCTAACAGACAGGCCATCTCCTCAGCTGGCCGGTTCATAGAAATCAAACCAAACACCTCCCCACTAAGTAACTGTGTGTCCCGTGTCTCCTCCTCAAATGTGTCCAGAAGATGATCACTCACGCATGAATCAATGGTGTCAATGAAGTAAAGTGCATCATCCTGACTCTGTGGGTGCTGCATGGACCTCCCAATATCAAAGGTCACCTCCTCATCATCAACCCTAAGTGTAAGTCTACCAGTGCAGACATCAATCAGGGCCCTAGCGGTGGCTAGGAACGGGTGACCAAGAATAAGTGGTACATTTTTATCCTCGTCCATGTCTAGAATCACAAAGTCAACTGGGAACACAAACTTGTCAATCTTGACAAGCATATTCTCCACAATACCTCGCGGGTATTTCACAGATCTGTCAGCAAGCTGAATGCTCATACGTGTAGGCTTAGGCTCGCCAAGGTCCAGTTTAGCAAACACTGCATAAGGCATGAGGTTAATGCTAGCACCAAGGTCAGCCAAAGCATTACTGACAGATAAACTACCAATCAAGCATAGGATAGTGAAACTCCCAGGATCATTCATCTTCTTAGGTAGTTTATTCTGGAGAATGGCAGAACACTCCTCATTCAAAGTCACATGCGAAAGCTCCTCAAGTTTCTTTTTGTTGGTGAGGATGTCTTTCAGAAACTTTTCATACTTAGGCATCTGTGCAAGTGCCTCAATGAATGGTAAATTTATATGAAGTTGCTTAAAAAGCTCAAGAAACTTACCATAGTGTTCCTCCATTTTCTGCTTCTTTAATCTCCCTGGATATGGAACGGGAGGGACATACTCTCTCACTGGCTCCTTGGATCGTGCTGTACTTGGCCTCGCCTCAGATGCACCTCATCCGGAGTCTCAGTGTCCACCTCCTCAAAAGTCGGCTTAGATGTAGAAGCCGGAGGGGTAGTCTCAATGGTCTTGCCACTACTCAAAGTGATAGCCTTCACGTGAGCATTCGGGTTCGTTTCAGTATTGCTCGGGGGGCTACCCTGCTGTCTCTCAGATAGGAGCTTCGCGATCTGCCCTACCTGGGTTCTCGATGGTCTGCATCGAGGCTTTCTGACTCCTCAACTCACTCTCGTGTCTTGCAAACTGATCATCATAATCCTTGAACCGCTTTTCACTGTCCCGGCTCTGAGCATTTTGGTTCGCTAAGATCTGTCCAAGCATATCCTCCATGCTGGGCTTTGCTTCAGATGTGGACTGCTAAGGACGGGGAGGGTAAAACTGACCATGAGGCTGTTGTGGTCGAGGAGCAAATCCGGGTAGCTGCTGGCTAGAAGAGCCAGTTTTCCAACTAAAATTCGGGTGATTCTTCCACCCCGGATTGAAGGTATTGCTGTAGGGATTGTTCTTGGGGCGAACCGGGTTTCCCATGAAGTCAACCTGCTCGTGAATCATCTCTCCCAGCTGACAATCACTACTTGAATGCGCTCCTCCACCCGTCACTCAACCAGATTGAGACTGAATCTGGTTTAACATCAACATGTCAAACTTCGTAGACAATGCGTCCATCCGTGCAGCCATGGTAGTAAAATTGTCTACATGGTGGACTCCCTGTCTCGTAGACTTTCCTCTCAAGGGCTGGTGTGTGCGATTCTTCTCGGCAACTCTCTCCATGATCTCAAACGCTTCCCGGGCATTCTTTGTGCCAATGTCACCACCCGCAAAAGTATCCACCAACTGCCGTGCTGTACTATCCAGACCATGATAGAAGATCTGACACTGCTGCCACTTAGGCAACCCATGATGTGGAACCTTTCTCATAAAACTTGATGTGCGTGAAGTACATATATTTTTATGAAGATATTTGTTCACACAATTTCTAGTTTTAAAATTGTTTTTACCCTAAATTAAACTACACACACGAAAGGCAAGTGTACCTATCGAAAAGTAATATAATTTAAATGGTAAGAACCGGATATCAATCCGTGGACGCGGTTTCTCAATACTAAACTTTTGTTACTGTATAGCCTTTTCGAGAGTTGAGTTAGGTTTTCTAAATTAAAGTTACTAAATATTAAATGACAACAAAAATAAACGGATTTAAAAACAATATTAATTAAAAGTCATCTAAACTGATATTCCACTAAAGACATGTAATGTTCATAGAGTAAGAAATGATGGTAAGACAAAACTCTATAATAATTAAGTTCCAATCAAGGTCTCTTAATTATATAATTCTTTGGAAAATTAAAATGACAAAAACACTTTAATCACCTAGAATTATTCTTTGAAGCCCGTTTTGTAATGTTTAACTTAATCTTTAAATACGAGTTATTCATTTGTAAAAATTCCTAACTCGACAACTTAAGGAAAATTAAGTTGAACAACAATTTAATCACCTAAAGTTGTTTTTATGTAGATAAATATTTATATTGTTCAAGTGACAAATCAAAGGTTTAAAACTTGTAAGACAATAATTTTGGCCTAAACTACTAACTTACAATTTTTATCAACCTTAGAATCTAACACAACACCCTTATGATTTTTCCAAATCTAAGTGCAAGATTTCACACATGTTCAAGTTCTTCATCTCAAGTTAGTTAACAATTACCATTCCTAGTTTCATGTTATGAACCTAATTATTACTAACAAGATTCAATAATAAACATCTACACATGGGTTTTCCAACATTCATGAGCAACCATTCACCAAACTAACATGGATTATGAACTTTAAACATGTACAAAATTTCCAAGAACAATACTAAAAATTCATCATCAAGATTAACATAAAATAAATACCATCATGTCTTACAATTATCACATTACAAAATCAAAAGCTTCATCATAGTTTAGATAACTAAAGGTGTTTAGCCCATAAGGCTTAGAAAAACTACAAACATACTTGCTAAACTACCAAAATTTATGGTTAAGATTAAGGAATTCAAACCATAAGCAAGCAAGGTATGTAGGTTGGTTGGTTGATGTTCCTTGGTACTTCAATGGCCTTCAAAGCTCCTTTAGAATGGTGAAAATCGGCTGGAGAGAAGTGTGTTTGATCCCCCAAGACCCAACAACCAAACAGAGCAAATGGGGGTTGTTTATATAGAATCTGACAAAGTGCATGACCATGCAAAGTGAGTTACACGGTCGTGCATGTAGTAACTACAGTGTTTTCTTTTTAAGACTGATTCACGCCACTTCCAATTTTGGCAAAAGCCTCGAATTCTGTCCCCGAGGTGATCTGCATGACCATGCAAGTGAATCTACATGGTAGTGCATGATCTGATACTTGGGTTGTTTTCAGCTCTCTTTGGTAACATGCATGGTAGTGCAGTTGCACTTGCACTACCATGCAACTTCGAAGATTTCACCAATTTTTATTCAAAAGCTCCAAATTCCTTTGTTTTCTTCAGGCGAGTTGCTCCGGGCTAAATTTTTACAAAAACAATAACTAAGTATCGAGACCAATGAAAATATAACCAAAATGCAACAAAAGGGAAATAAATATTGGTAAAATTAATGTTTAATTTTGCACATATCACGCCTCGTGGTAAAATCCCACATGTGTGACAAGCCTCGGCATTTAGAAACAAATCATAACGACTAAAAACCTAAACAAAACCTATATCACATGACATGAAACTTTTTAAATGAGTTCTCCTATTAATAGATGTATAATATAATAAACACACGAACCTCCAATTGGAACATGACAACTATAATCAACAGCCAGCACATAGCTACTATAATCAACTAGAAAACACAATTGGCTCGAATTATGCACTAATATTGGATCCCCGTGGCTGCAAAACTGGTTGCAAACTAACACTTGTCATCCCACAGTCCTGCTACACCACGTTCAAATTTTCATTTAAGTTTCTGTCAGGCTAGTGAAAATCACCACGGACACTTATTCATGGGTAACACATACAAACATGTTAACATCTCATGGATAGCTGCATCTTTCTCATTCACTCAACAAAAACAAAACAATCCATATCATCAACAAACTAAACCCTAACCGTAGGAAAAGTCGGTTAATGTATGTAGTCTCATAAATTATGATTATACACAAAGACAACAAATAAATGGGCATCCTTTTAAGCTTGTAGGCCATCTGAAAACAACATGTTATGAAACGACAATTTACAGGCAAGTATCAACACTCAAACAATGCATGCAAAAACAAACAAAGACAAACAAATAAAAAACATACAATGAAAGTAACCAACATGACCATCGCAATCCTCAATCATCTCCTCTTTAATATTTTTGCTTCAAAGTGATTCCAATGAGAGAAAACAAAACAACCAAATAAAAATAGTATCAAACTAAACAAAACAAAAAACAAATGCACACCCAAACAATCAAACGAAACCGTCACAAACCAAAAAGGGGGGAAAAGCATTAAACAAAAGACATACCATAGACACAACCAAGATCACCGTCACAACCTTAAACCATCTCCTCTAGCTTTGGTTCGATCTTATTCCATCAGGAGTTTAAAAAAAACCTCCATACATTGTTAATGATTTGGTGGTTCATGTTATGCTTTCATCTAATCAAAAAAAGAAGATGAATAGACTAAAAGAAGATGTAGAGAAGTATGGACGGTTAGGTAAAAAGGAGTAGAAGGCACCCACAAATGACATGTGTACGTGATGTATGAGTGGGGATAGCAAGTTTCTTCTCAAACTGTGTGCTAATTAAAAAAATGCCCCGACAGGATTATAACCTGAGTTAAACGGCGTAACAACACGCAACCAAACCACTTTAATAGTCATACACAACCTAATAGTCATACACAACCAAACGTAATACACATTTCAATCATATAAACGAAAACCAAACACAAATAACTGATCATCTTCAAGTACCACATACAAAAACACTATTCAAATGGGTTCCCCTATTAATAGTATTGTAATATAATAATAATAATAATATTAAGTCATAAATTTTCTATGCATCCTCTTATCAAAGATAAATCATAATTTTCTCTCATCCCTCCTCTTTATTTTGTCAACAAGTCATTTTCTTTTTTCTGCTTACTAATAATCACTTAATATTTAGTGATCCAACCCCATGTATTACATAGGTTTCTAACTGAAATAAAATGTTATATTAATTAAAAACTACATCAAAGTTCATTTTAAAACAAATATTTTGACAACTATGTGTGTTAATCAATTACATTATATTTATTCAATTTGTGTAATACACAACTTTATTCAACCCATGCAATACACGAGATTTAAATATTATATATATTATGTAGACCGTTCAAAAAAATATATATTATGTGGACCACTAAATGTTAAAAAAATTCAGAGTTTAAGATTTTTAAATAAAAGAATATTATTAAAATTAAATGTTAATTTATTGCTCTTAAATAAAAAAATGAATAATCCCGTTTATGTAATATGTGTGCATTGTAGATTTGTAACAATTGAAACATATTAAGAAATTAATTTAATGGTTTAGCATAAAGTTATAGAGATATAATTATCCTTGAAAATGTATATACTTAGCTATGTTTTTTAATAAACTAACGATATGTTATATATCGAAACTAGCTTTTATTTCGGAAGCGTTTCGGGGTTGAAAAATATAATCATTCTAATAATACTAATACTAATGGTAATAATTATTACTCTTGTAATTAAATAAATAAAAAATAACCTTGTTATAAGGTGACACCATGCGTTGCAGTATTGCGCGATTCTTTATCCTAGCTTCTCTTGATGAAGTATACATATCCATCTTTAGAAAAGTAAAATTCCAATGATAGCATGGAGATTGGGCTGAATTTCAAATCGTAGATAAAAACCTGGTTTAAAAGAAAAAAACATGATTAATGAATAACCTGAACACTTTTTGTTTTTTTTTTTCCTGTATGAACGAAACCCCACAAAAAATAGTCGATTTTTCTCCGTTTTTTATATAGCACTACGGTACTCGTTGGAAAAATAATAAAAAACTCGTTAATTTGATGTAATTTTTTTGTTTAAAAAATTCCGTACATAAAAGATATAAACGTTTAAAAATTATGGGAGAAAACATGAGAGAAAAAATTTTAAATTTATTTTTAAATTATTTTTTTTCCTAAAATAACTAAATTTCTTTTGTTTTTTTATTGGTCCACTTGTCATCCTACATGACTCTCTATAAGAAGAGAATGCATGAGAGAATGTCATGTAGGATACCCCATTTTCAAGTATATATATATATATATATATATATATATATATATATATATATATATATATATATATAGGCTAAGTATCCACAAAAAACCCTCTAAAATGAATAAACCCGGGATACTCTAATTTTCCGAGCTTTTTATCATCTAAAAAAATTAGGGTATGTAATACACATGTTTTTAAGAGTTTTGAGCCAAAAAAATTAAAAAAAGCGCCGAGTGGATATTTTTAAAAAAAATAAATAAGTTTTTTTGTGTTACGTATGTTAGACACTTTACAGACATGTAACATATGTAACACAAAAAACTTATTTATTTTTTTTTAAAATATCCACTCGGCGCTTTTTTGTTTTTTTGGCTCAAAACTCTTAAAAACATGTATATTACATACCCTAATTTTTTTAGATGATAAAAAGTTCGGGAAGTCAGAGTTTTCTGGGTTTCTTCAATTTGAGTGGATTTTTATTTAATCCTCCCCCTATATATATATATATATATATATATATATATATATATATATATATATATACTAGGTGAGATCCCGTGTGGAAACACACAGGAAGAGTCGCCCAAACCTTATACGCTGTATGCTAACCACTGACAAGTCGGTATACCAAAGCATTAGTACTTAATAATACTGAGGCAATAGATCGTTTGTAATTCAAGTGTTTGTAGTCGAATGTCTAATTCAAACAGTTGCTAATTTAACTGTTTCTTTAAAAACAGTTGGTGCATCAAACAGATCTTACTAACAATGACATCGCATATACTTTTAATGACTTTTTTGCTAAATACCAATTAGTTGTTCAGTTTAACAATTGACTATTGATATATTCTAATAGCTATTCTACTTTAACAGTAGACTATAAATACTATTCTAATCCCTATTGATATATACTAATCGATATTTTTCATCATGTAAGAATAAAAAATTAAATTTAAAAAACATAATATATAAAATAAAATTTTAATTACAATTATAACCATAAAAATATAAAATACATTTAAATAATTATCCTGTTGTACTCAACAATTCCTTTAACCTCTTGTTCTTCTCTTTAACAAAGTTTCTGTAGGAATACATATTTTTTGTATATCCTCACTGAACTTTTCGTTTGACTTTATGTTTTCCAATAGAAATGAAAAGGCATTCCATCTTTCCCTTGATACATCGGTACCAATGACTTGATTCAATTTCAGATTGGTTTTCCATATGTGATGTTCCAACAGCCGTGTAGCACCTTCAATAACTTGAAGAATCTCAAATTCTTCATCTTCTTTAAATCAGTATAAAACGATTTTTTGAACATCTGACATTTTAGACCAATGGTTGCTACTGGTGGAATCCATATGTTGCTAGTATTTTTAGTATATTGATAAACCTATACAGATGCAAAAAAATATGTTTGAATAGTGTGTTATACAAAGAAATGAAAATCAAGTTTTATAGTAAAAAATATACATTAACTACAACGAATCTATTAACTGAAGTGAATTAACTATAATGAATTTATTAATTACAATAAACTTTTATTAATCTTAGATACACACGGTACTAACTCATTTATTTTCCCACTAAGAAAACTTTTCAAATTCTTTTTTTTTTATTTTTTAAATAGAAATTTCAAGATAAAAACAAATACGTAGAACTATTTAACAATATTTGTAGAAATATGAAAATGAGATATTTAGGTCCTTTATATTATAAATCATGGTTAAATACGTAGTACTGTCAATACAAAATATATTAATCTTAATTTGATTAAAAACTTCTACTCTTTTATAGGATGTGTGTGTGTGAATGAAAGAATACACTAACTATTCCTAAATTTGGTTTTCAACTTTATTAGTTAGATTTAAAGGAAATATAAAGTTGCAAGTTACTTTCTGTACTTTTTATATATTTTTAATAAAAAGAAAGAACAGACGTTATATTTTCCTGATAATATGTCAAAGTTAGAAACTTTGATTAAAACGTTTTGATATTAAATGAAACGGGAGAGCTTTGAATATGATACAAACATTCACTTTCAACCTTTTGAATAAAAACATGTTTTGCTAAGAGTTGTTTCTCGAGAGTACTTTGAGAATTTGAAATACTTGTAATGTACTTGATAAGAGATCAATATTAAAAACATCTGAATCCTAATTAAATGGCAAATATTTACTTCAATAAACAAACTTTACAAACAAAACACTAAAGGGTTTAGACAAAAACTAATGATAATAATATTGATATTACAAACTTCAAGTAAAAGAAATGATGACTTCAAATTAATTAGCAAGTTTTAAAATATTAATTTCTTCTGGTAAAACCGCATACACATGCTTCAAGTTTAAACATGCCCAAAAATGAAACTTACTAAAGTTTCATACAACATGTTACTCCATAACTACATAATTTTTCATCCTAGATAATCTTCTCCGGGTTCTTTTGGCAGTAGACGATAGGTCATCAACATTTGAAATATCAGTTCCTTCAATACTCCTTTTTTCATTGGGGCTTGTAGCACAATCCTTTAAAGCTTCATCGACGGAAGAGTCGGTAGCAATACAAAAAACATCCTTGAAAAAAATAACAAAAAAACTACTGAACTATTAAAATGAAGAAAACAAACTCTATGGATAGCTTAAATAAGTTGCAAAAATGTATACTCACCTTTGACAACATTTGGAAAGCACCATCAGAAGTTTCATTAAGATTAACACACTCGTATTCACCATCATCCTGACTAACCTAATAAGTAACCAAACAAAAAAATATAAAGAAAATAATAACAATGAACCTCAAAATCTTTTTAAAATTTCAAATTTAAGAATACCAGCGAAAAGTAATAAATACCTCTCCAGCATTATCATTGTCACACCCCAACCGATGGCGGAATACATTGGGGCGAGACTTGTGGTAGATTGTTCAAAGACTTCATGACACTAATTGTGACAATATGATTTAAAGATAAAATTTCATTCATAGCATAATCATTGTCTAAAAGATAACGAAATACAAATTGTTTCATGAAAAGGAAAGTATAACATCAAAACATAGAAAATTAAACTAGTTGCGAGTTTCTAGTCTAATCCTAAGTAGTTATCTTGATAAACCTGCATTAAACATTTCCTGCAACATGTATAAAATATCCGTCAACACATAAAGCATTGGTGAGCATACTAGTTTGAGTCTAAGTACATAGTATAGAAAAGTCTACTCGAATCATCATGTTATAGGCATATGCACGTAGAACCATACAAACGGCAACAACACTCGATAACACAAAAGACTTCATCTTATCATGACCCATAAAGGGGGCAGCGTGTCAACCTATAGTGCTATACATGTAAGGTGGGTTGTTAACTAATCGTACATTTGTATGTAAGACTTTGAATTCTAGCTTGGCATAGCATAATAGCATTTAGATTGAGTATAATAGTTTTTAAGAGTATGTAGTCGTTTAAGTTTTGGTAATGATACATGTTGAGCCCCAAAGAATAAAGAATAAAAGGGGGACAAGTATGAACTCACCTTTGGGTGTGTCTTGATATAGTTCCAAAGATAAGTCTTGGTAGTTTAAGCTTTAGCTCCGATAACAAAAATTAAGAATTAGAGTCTTAGGTTCGAGTTTTAGTTTATAGATTCACGAGAGTCATGCAAGCCTTTTAGGCAAACCAAAACACAAATCGCCTTTAAGGAAATCCGGATGGTCATGAGAATAAGCTTGACCAAGCACAAAATCATAATAGATGATTCGGATTGTATAAGGTTAGGAATGTGAATCCGATTGATGAGTTCATGTCATAACCGCTTCGCTTATGAAGTAAGCGTGGGTTTTGGACACGGGATTTCCCCTTTCTAGTGTGGATAAATCCGTAGCACATGAAGGGTCAAGAGAGTTGGTAAGGTAGGGTGTAACCACAAACCTTCCAAATATCAATAATAAGCTAGTAAGATAGAAACTTAAAAGTATATGTTTATATTATTATATAGTATAAGCTAGTAAGATAGAAACCTTCCAAATATCAATAATAAGCTAATAATAAGCTGATTTGGATGAGTCTTGACTCTCCTTTATAACCCAATACCATAGCACAAATCTCCCTAACATTAGATTGTTAGTAGACTTGGTTGGTTCCTTCACAACAAACATTCTTAGGACATAAAAACAATTCACAAAACAAACTCATTTGGGACCTCTTTTAGGTGCTCTACCCTTATCCCACTTATGTGGATAAACATGGGGAAGATCCTAGATGGTTCTCCAAGAAGTTTTGGATAGAAAAGAGAAGGAAAATTAGAATAATAGAGCAAGTTTGAGCTTAGAACTTACTGATTATGTTTTCAGAAAGTTTGCTCAATAAACTTAAAGATTAGAGAGTGTATTATGGAAATTATGGATGAACAAGGGATTAAAGGGTGGAGAGGAGTGGCATTTATAAGGGAGGTGAGTTGGTTGGGTATTAAATGGAGTTATTAGGATAGTTGGGAGGAGTTTATGTGATAATTAGGAGTTTAGTTATTAATAGTTTAGTGATAGTGGTAGTCTGCTGTTTATTCCTATCGAGTCCTAGAAAAAAAAAAAGAAACTACAGAATATGATGTATTATGTTGTTGTAGTTTTGTCAAAAAGTCAAAGAATTCACGTTTTCCCTTTTTTTATTTTATTTTTAAATCTGAAAGTATTATGATTATAAACATATATTTTGTTTTATAAATATATATTAAGATCTTAACTAAATGAGTTTCTTGTTATAGTGTTTAAATTGAATAGGATAATTTATATTGACGACTCGTCACGAATCGGTAGGAGTAACATAAAAGAAGCGAGTAAAGACGAACTTGAAATTTGTTAAGTATAGAATTTAAAATACATGTAAAAAAGTAAAAATCACGCGATGTTACATTCTCCCCTACTTTTGAAAATTTCGTCTCGAAATTTAATTAAGAGTCAACCTTTTGAAAAATAGGTAAGTGGTTTGATATGAGAACAAGGCTTGTTAGATTATTATGTTTAAGGCGAATAAGGTATCTACTCACTTGTGCGATAATTTTGCTCGTAAGAGAAGTACTTTTAAAATTTTACCTAAGGTTGTACGTAGAAATTTAGAAGTTAACCGACATAAGCATTTTGTAAATAGTGAAATAAGGGGTACGTATAAACAGGTTTGTATATAGAGTTGATGCAGCAAATTTTGGAAAAGTAAGTGAATATACAGTATAACATACATGAAATAGTAAAAAAATCTTGTGAAGGTAGGTAAGTATACTGTGTATAAGAAATAGTAAGAGTTTTAGGAAAGTAAGTATTTATACAGTATGAAATAGTGAAAATTGAAGGTAGGTAAGTATATGTGTATAACATATAGAAATTTTGGGAAAACAAGTTGTTATACGGTATATCATATATGAAATAGTAGAATTTGTTGGCTTGTAAAAGAGGTGTCTTTGGGTAATTGGGGGGAATAGTAAAAATGTGAGCATAATGAGTGACTAGATGTGGGAATTAGTAGTATAGATCTTTGGTTTGCACAAGGTTGAAAATTTTGTTAGAAAAAGAAAACTTTTAGAAGTGATTAAATAAACGAGAAATTGGACTATTTGAAAACTGCTTTTTTTGGTGATATAAATAGTAGTTATTTACTTTTAAATCCTAAATATACTTAATCGAGAAAATATAACAAAGTGAGAGGCAAATCTTGTTTTAAATGTATAAATGCCTTTAGAGGTTAAGGCCAAAGGTTACGGGACTTAGAACGAGATTCTTGATAATGATAGGATTGCTAAATTAAGCAAGGAAAGGCAAGAGGAAGGAAACGAAGTTGATGGAGATTACAAGTATGGATTATTCATAGCAAGGATGATGTTGCATAGTAGAGAGTGTGGTTCAAAACAAGGTTATAATATGCATAAAGATAAATAATGCAAGCGTAATTAGACTAGTAAACTATAACATAAACGGTATCGCAAAAGATAAATAACGTAAGTGTTGGTCAAAATTTTAACTCGATACCCAAAACTTCTCATGGCACGAATAACTCTACTTTTGGTAGTATGATAGGACATTTATGTATAGGACGTACCAGCAGCATATCCACCATGTCGTTATCATACCTCATCCGTGTTGTTATTCAAGTCATGATAGGTTACACACACTCGGAATTGTTATATTTTCCATGCGCCCAATTTTTGTAATTACGTGTGCACTCGTAATTAGTCCAATTGTCGTATGGTCCACATAATTTGTCTTAGTTATGTGTGGGTCACTAGTGGGCACAAAATAATTATACACAAAGTAAAAGACAATAGGCTAAGGCATTAAACAGTTTTGATGTTGTAAACATAGCAAGCAACGTGACATGCAAACACATAATGTGAAAAGGCATTAAGCAAGTTTTTGATATTGTTAACCGTACGTGTTTTTGGCGTAGATGTATTGTTTCATGACATAACGGTGTAGGCTTGTGCATATGTGGTTACGTTCAAATGTATAAAATCAAACAAAAGAATGGACAATTGGATTCCTAATGGAAACGTGTAAAATGTTTTGACTGAGGGTAACATAAAATTTGAGTTCATTACAAATTGAGTTTATGGGTACGCGGGCAATTTTAGCTTTTCAAGATTAAGGGTCAAGTTTGATGGTAGAAGAATTTAGTCCGTTTGATGTTAAATAAAAACATATTTAATTGAAGTGGGGAAATTTTAGTGTAAAAGTTTTATCGAAGATGGTCGTTTGATTTATGAAAAAATCCATTTTATTAAGCGAGAAAAAAAAATAGTTTATTGACAATTTTAGTTTGGCGTTGATGAATATTTTGACTCATGACACGATTTTAAGAGAAAAGGTTTTGGGGACTGATTTGGATGAGTCTTGACTCTCCTTTATCACCCAATACCATAGCACAAATCTCCCTAACATTAGATTGTTAGTAGACTTGGGTGGTTCCTTCACAACAAACATTCTTAGGACATAAAAACAATTCAGAAAACAAACCCATTTGGGACCTCTTTTAGGTGCTCTACCCTTATCCCACTTATGTGGATAAACATGGGGAAGATCCTAGAGGGTTCTCCAAGGAGTATTGGATAGAAAAGAGAAGGAAAATTAGAAGAATAGAGAAAGTTTGAGATTAGAACTTACTGATTATGTTTTCAAAAAGTTTGCTCAATAAACTTGAAGATTAAAGAGTGTTTTAGAGAGATTATGGATGAACAAGGGATTAAAGGGTGGAGAGGAATGGTATTTATAAGGGAGGTGAGTTGGTTGGGTATTAAATGGAGTTATTAGAATGGTTGGAAGGGGTTTAGGTGATAATTAGGAGTTTAGTTATTAATAGTTTAGTGATAGTGGTAGTCTGCTGTTTGTTCCTCTCGACTCCTAGAAAAAAAAAAAAAAAAAACTACACAATATGATGTATTATGTTGTAGTTTTGTGAAAAAGTCAAAGAATTCACGTTTTCCCTTTTTTTTTAAATCTAAAAGTATTATTATTATAAGCATATATTTTGTTTTATAAATATATATTAAGATTTTAACTAAATGAGTTTCTTATTATAGTGTCTAAATTGAATAGGATAATTTATATTGACGACTCGTCACGAATCGGTAGGAGTAACATAAAAGAAGCGAGTAAAGACGAACTTGAAATTTGTTAAGTATAGAATTTAAAATACATGTAAAAAAGTAAAAATCACGCGACGTTACAATCATATTCATAATCACTGCCCATAACCAAGTCAGCATATTATTGTAGGATCATCACATATCTTCTGAACGGTGTACACACGGTATTTATATTTAAGATTGTATTCTGAAACTTCAATTTTGAAAGCCAAAAACTTATCTAACAGTTGAAATAACTCTTGGGGAAAGCCTTCACTTTCCTCAAGCTTCAACTGTTGCCGGTCTTATCATGAACTCTCACTTGAACCTTAAACTTGAAATAAATACCTTCCAATAAGTTGACAGTAATGTTGAAAAAATGTAAATAAACATTTTATCTTACTTTGTTGAGATAGATTTACATTCACAATCGCATTTAGGACAACAAAAGCTGTAACAGGCAAATCGAGAATTTCTTCAGAAACTTTTGCAGCAGTTTGTAAGTACTCTGATTTCGTTTGCACCTTCCTGAAACATTTCTTACAAGCAACATAGAACAAACCAAAACTTTGTTGCACAACTTTTATAGTTCCAACCACAACACAACACATTACCTGTAATCCAACAATATATTGATCATAGTTTTGAACCAGAATATAAAAAACAAATTAATTATAATAAAGAAATAAACAAATATGGAATTTATTAAAAAACATACTGACACCGTTTCTATGTCGCTAAGCTTGTCTACATCTTTCTTTGGAGTTGAAACAACGAATTCTTGATGCAATGAGTAAGCAGAATCAGAGGAACGTAGTGATAGGGAAGTACAACCAGATTCTTGAGCTTGCTTCTTAAGAAGACTGAAAAATGGAACAAAAACAATGAACAAAAAAAATGACCTCAAAAGTATGAACCAAAAAAATTTAAAAAAATTACTCTTTTCTGTAAAAAAAATTTCTAAATATTGTACCTCCTCCTTAATTGGTTAACTTCATCAATTTCTACATTCAAAAACAGTCGACTTCCATACTTGTCGCTTTGTACGGAAATTTGTTCTATATATAACAATGTACATATACTTAGTGACTTTATTTCATGTTAAAAATTATTTTAAAAAACACAAAGGTAAGACAAACTTACCTTTCCAGTCCTTAACTTTACCATGCTGTATAACAACCATCACATGCTTATTGGCAGGAATATTAGCAATGAGATTGTTAAACAGTACTGCATAATCATTCAACATTGTACATCTTAAAATCGTACCTCTACACACAAACAATAATTTTAAGATTATAAATACATATAAAAAAATGGGGAGTCAACATTTCAAATACCACATTTATTACTTCACAAAATAACATACAAGTTATCTACCTTAAGAGAATATTCTTCATTACATTTACTACACAACTTTATTAATTCTTAACATTTATTACATAACTGATTGTATATATTATGTTTCGCAAACATAAGAACAAACAAATTTTATAAAAACAAAAGTTAATGCTTACTCCAAATCTTGAAGATCAAAGTTCATCCGTGAAGGATCGATGAACGTCTCACCCAACAATCACGAGGGTTATATTCAAGGTGCGGAATCCCTTGAATATGCTTTAATAACATAAACAAACTTGAAACAATGATAAACGAGCAATTACAACACACAAGCGGGTAAAAAGATTAACGTTTATATCATTAAAACAGAGCACGAGTGTTACAATGATCAAACCAAGCAATCTCAGACCTGGGGAGGGTGTTTGGAGAGTGTGTGTGGCAAAAACTGATTATTAGGGCAATGATTGGGCCTATTTATACCTCACGTACTCGTACAGGTCAGTATTGGCGAATAGAGGCTATAAGACATGTACCTATAGGTGATTGGGCCATAATCGCCTATAGGGAACCCCTAATCGCTAGAACAGTAATGGCGAATAGGGTCTATTCGCATTTTCCATCTTGTACTCGCCTATAGCCTTAATCACACCCAAAAACGCGTATAAACGTCTCCAAACACCCCGAAACTCGTCCAAACAACATATATACTAGCCTAGGGACATCAGGCACTAACAGACTCGCCCTTGGACCAGGCTAGTATACGTACAGAGACTTCAAAAGACATAGTTTATAACAAAACACAACAACTTTACAGACTCGAAAATTTGAAAACAAGCATAACATAACATAACATAACAAGCAGCATCTTCAGTCTTCTCACCAAATCGATATCGTCCTGATCCTTGACAGTCTCGACCAGTCGCATCCAGCATGAACTTTGTTGGCGTGACAAAAGCGAATCACCCTTTGATACTTCAATGCTTGATCAGCTTCGGCCTTCAAATGCTGAATGGGATACAGGAACAGCGTCTCCACATCTTTCTCCAAACAATTTATCAGCCACATCGGGTCCCAAATTCTGATCTTTCTGCACGGTTTAGGAGAGTTGCTCAAGACGATCAGTGCCTCATTAGTAACTGCATCATAGTGCCAATAGTAGAACTTTGAGGAGAAGTCTTGCTAAACTAGGACAATAGGAATCTTCGATACACGGTTCGGTGGCTTGATCTTATGTTCCCAAATAGGACTTTTGGTGCGAGGATGAATCTTGTCTGTTTTGTATGACTTGGGATACTGAGGTTTAAAGGATTTCCATTCAGTTCGGCTCTCTTCAGCTAGAAGGTTGTAGAAAGTATCTAGGCTGGATTCTTTCTCATAGTATAGAGGAAAATCTAGTCTGATCAGATCTCGGATATACCAGAAGGGGAGACTGAGAACATTCCGGTAAGGACTGAAGTATAACAGACCTTCTTCCCATCTCACGCCCAACATCTTCGTTTTCTCCACATAAGCCCAACTGATAACATCTCCAGACATCTTAGACAGACGTTTCTTGAAGATAGAAGCTTGTACAGGACCCTTCTTCTTGTTTTCCTCTTCAGCTGATGGAAACCAATTTGGATATTTCTGCCTGATCTTGTCGTGACTTTCTTTCACTTTATCAGGAACAGGAGTAGGATTAGATTTCAGCTTTTCTTCAGCCTCATGAACCATCTCTTCATAAATATTAGGAATCCCAGTGCCCGTATGATCAACCACATATTCGGGAGTTGGCACACTGGTTCCTTCTTCCAAATTTACCTCATTGTTCTCTGGATGCATCTCAGGTGGAGGACTTTGACTTGCACCGAAAGATTCTCCGTGTGCGTGTCCATACACCTCTTTCATGTCATCAGATGTCATCTCATGAGGTATCTCGCCTTCCTCTAAGTCATACTCTGGTATAGCATGTGGAGGAAGTAGGTTGCCTTCATCATCATAAGCAAAATAACAGTTCAAAGGCTCAACATACTCTACTGGAACTACGGCTTTCTTCATTGCATCCCGTAGTTGCTGAATCTTGCTTTTCACAGGACCTGGCTCCCACTGAGAAGAAGAACCTGCTGCGGGATCCTTGCCTTGTCTGTCATGACTTTTCTTAGTACGTTTAGACCCAGATCCAGCTGAAGATCCGCCACCACCTGTGGCTCCAGGATCACCACCTTTACCAGTATCATCATCACCATCATCCGATTCATCATCATCATCGTCCTCGTCACCATCTTCTTCATCATTACTTTCTTCATCATCATCATCACCAACACCAGCACCAGCTTCTGAACTTGCACCACCAGTGAGTCTAGGTTGAGTTCCAGTTAACTCATTTAACCTAGTTCTCAGTTCTGTGTTCTCCTTCTCGAACCTGGTGATTCTGCGTTCATTGTTTACATTGGCAAGTTGAAGCTCGTTGTTCTTGGCTTCAACACCTGTAAGTCTCTCCAAAGTGCTTTGGTTTGACTGTATCAACTGCTGGTGAGATTCCATGAGCTGCCAGTTTGATTCAATGACCTACTGATTCAAAAGTGTAAGCGCGTTGACAGTCACTTGCAGCTCTTTGTTGGATTGGATGGTTTCCCCGATCAGCTCTAGCATCCCCGTTTCATTCTCTTCAATAGTTGCGTTCTTGGTTCTTAACTCAGCTATTTCACGTGTTTGAGTAGCAACTATAGAAGTTACCTCGCTGATTCTGCGCTGAAGTTGTTCATTCGTTGCAAATGCTGAGGAAGAAGAGGTCTGATCGGTTGACATAGAAGCCGGAGGTCGAACTTCTTGTCGCATCTTCTTAATCCGGTCATCAATTGGATTAGAAACAATCTGAGAACTTGTCGCTGCTTTGGTAACTGAGACTGGCTTAGTGAAGATTACCGAAGTAGGCATTGACATGGTGACTCTTGCAGGCATAGCTGCACTAATAGATGTGGGAACTGATGAGGTTGTTGCTGCTATTGTTGTTGTTGTTGTCATTGTTGCTGCTTGGGAGGATTGAGTGTCTTGAACCCCAACCGCTTCAGGAAGATTAAAACGTCTTTTCCTTGAAGTCTTCTCCACTTGTGGTTTTTGAGACATTGTCTTCTTTCCACGAACACTATCCTTCTTAGTAGTAGTCTTTTGTCTCTTTGGAGGAGGAGAAGTGTCGAGCTCTGCATCTAAATCTGCAATAATATCTCCCTGATCCACAACAAACGTGGGATCTTCAGTAAGAGCCCTCGCCCCAGCTGCACTAGCTTTCTCCTCTGCTGCCTTTCTCTTTGCTCTTTCTTGTTTCTCAGCAAATGTATCAGGGGAATCACTTTCTGTGTCATCAAAGTCATCTTCTGCATCAGTTATGTTGACTGGGGCGTCTTCAACAACATGTTCTTTATCTTTAGCAGATCGAGAGGATTCTTGTTCTGTTGCAGCACCGGAAGGTTCTGTGAAATCTAGAACATCTGGATCAAATGCATCCTCATTACCTGCAGCAATGTCAGTGGTTCTGCCAGAAGCATTTTCACCTAACTCAGCTGTCTCTCGCCCAATATTATCCCCTTCTTTAAACACCAACTTATGAATTCGGGCGTCGTCCTCAGAATAACTATCATCGTGTCTCCACCTATTGCCTGGTGGTGACACATAATCTTCTCTGCTCAAGTGCCCTATACGCGCCTGCTCGGAGGATATTCTGACTTTGGTCTGTTCATATAACTTCTCATCCTGTTCATCTCCTTCTCAGTTATGTCTTCAATCACAATGAATTTAGCAGGATGCTTTATCAAGCCTGGTACTTGGCGATCAATAATCATCTGCAGAAAGCGTGGATAAACGATGAATGAGGTCTTTGTCGTCTTCTGCAATATTATGTCTTCCAGGTGATGTAGAATCATTTTGGAAAAGTAGAACGGCTTGTAGAGAGTCAAGGCGACTATCGCTGAAGCAAACGTATCCCTGATAGTATCAAAAGTTCCTCTCCTCGGACCAATACACTTCAAGACTACATGTGTGAGATACTTTAGTTCGGGCGGTAGTAGTCCTTTCATGAGCATCTTCTGTTCCTTGACTATTCCCAAGTATTTCATCCTCAGGAAACCGCCACGAATCAAGATGGCGTCAAACACTATAGGATCAGTATCTGCATCGCCAAACTGCAGCTCTTCTTGAATGATTTCTTCAGTAATAATAACCTCTTTGCCTTGTATCGAGCTTGTAATCACAATCGGTACAGCTTTGTGGTCTACTTTGGCGTTCTGGTAAAACTCCAGCAAGATATCCTTATACGTTGCGTGTTGCTTGGTTATCGCGTAGTGGATTCTTGAACGCATCAGAAAGTCGATAACGCCTTTGAATGTCTTGCACTTCTCCATTATAATAGGTCCGAGAAAGGCACAACAGTTGTGCTTGGGAGATGTTTTCCAATTCATCATCCTGAACATCAAAACAAGTCATAAGTATCATAAGCAGATCAAATACGCATAAAACGGACAAAACGGACAGAAATCGGACAAAACTTGACGAATTTTGGTGATCAGACTACTATAGGCGATTACAATGTTGTAATCGCCATTAGCTAATCACGAATGGCATATTTAGACACGATTAGACATCAATCGCTAGTGAACAGTACGCGAATAAGCCTATTCGTGCTACTGTTCACGCGATTAGAACAATGAATAGTCCATTTGCTCACCATTCACACGATTAGGAAACCTAATCGCGTGAACAGTGGCTTCGATCACCTCCTTTGTCAAAATTTTGAAACGTGTTGATTCGAGTCCGGATTTTTGTCACATTGAAGCCCAAGACAACCAACTAACATAACCCCTAAGAGTATTACACTAACATATCAGAATCAGGGGATAATTGGTAGTTTAAAAGGTTAGGGTTTATAAGGTTTAAATTTGGGGGTTTTTGATTTAAAGATGTTTAGGATCAGTTTTTGGTACCAACAGAACTTATACGGCCCGATTAACAAAACCTCATCATCATTTATCATCAACAATCATGTTTTAATGCCAACCGATCAAGAACAACAACACTAGGGTTTCAGTTCATAAAAACGGGTTTAAACCTTTAAAACTTGATGTTAAGATCTGAAAATTTGAGAGAATGTTACCTTGATGATGTAGAATGATATTCAATAATCACAGAAACACGGGCAAGAAGTTTTGGTTTAGTCGGGTTAGATGGAATGAGAGCACAGTAATGAAGTTTTGAAATAATCAAAGGAAAAACTCTAAGTCCCCTTTTTATACTTGTTCGTAATCGTGTAAACACATACACGATTAGAAGTGTAATCGTGTGATGACAAGCCTAATCGCCTGATAAGTCACGAGAGTAGGATCCAAACCGTTCTAAATAGGCACGCGATTAGGTCTAATCGTCTATAAGGACCCACGATTAGACATATAACTTGACTCATGATTCAGTGGGCTAATCGCTTGAGTATAAACACGAATAGGACAGATGACCAAGCGATTAGGTTGCAATAGCCTTTGTTGACACACGAATAGGGGTAATCGCTTACACCTATAGGCGATTAGAACTCCAAATGTCTAAAGTCTACACACAAATTACCAAATTGCCCCTGCAGCTCCAAATGTCACATTTTTTACCCGTTAAGGTTCAAAACATGCGTTTTTCACCCCGTTTTAACACATGACTCAGATGACGACTCATATCTTTGAAAAGTTTTCATTTTCAACCCCTGTACTTAAGAGAAAGTACGGTTTTGACCCGGCAAAAACACAATTTTCAACTAGTTGATTTTCGGCGTTTTATTTTTGAAGAAGTAAGATTACAATGGATTAGGATTCCATCATCGGCAATCAAGAATGATTAAACAGGTAAAACTATCATCATCGGCAATCAAGAATGATTAAACAGGTAAAACTAAGCACAAATAAAACAAAAACGGGAGATCAACTAACTGTACACTATCATATTTTTGTGAGTTTCATCAGTTAGGGAATCATATCAGTGTTCGGACTTTACTAGAACCCTTATATATTCAGTTTTTAGTTAAAATTACCAATAAGCATCCTACAACAACTGCCGATATTGTTGTCCACCTAAGCTCAAAATCAAGTTTTATCACTACGCACTTTAGATACGTTAAGGTAATATTAAGCTGTTGTCATCCGTATTTTACAAGGAATGGACTCAGTGGTGATCAGGTCTGCAGAATCGCTGCAACAGAAAGACCAATGAGATCTAAACCAGGGTTCAAGTCAAATACCGTATTTTTGATTTTTCACGGTAAGATGCTTTAGGTATATGATTTGATACCTTTGAGCGAATTCTCTTTGAGAATAGGGTTTTGGCATTTATGAATCTTTTTGCTTCTTTAGGATTCCCGGACGTCTCCTGATCAGAATTTATTCTATTTTTTTGTTTTGTTTTTTTTCAGGAAATGACATAGAGGTGTCTCAGTTGTACGCTGCGAACCCAACGTACGACACATGTGCCACTCTTATTTATTCTGAGAGACGTCCAGTTCACCCCGGATGTACCAACCTCTTAAAGACCATGAAACCTCGGATTTTGGCATGCTATTAAACGAGATTTCGGTACCAAGACCATATGCCAACGCACGTTGATCCACACCTGTTTCAGTTGATTTAGGTTTATATCACCGTGCCGAACTTGGAAATGATTTTGAGCCTACCGACACATCATTGTAGAGGCTACTTATCAGTTCCAATATTTTTAAGATAATAAGAGTCCAGACAATCCGACTGATGGGTTAATATCATCTTCCCAATTTCACCAAAGAAACTCATTTTTGCAATTTTTCAAAAAAAAATTTGATTTTGGGATTTTCTCATTTTTTTGAGTTTTTTCATTTTCTGATGTTTTTGTATTTTTCTGAATTTTCTCCCCCTAAAAATCTAAAAATTTGCGAAAAGACAATATTTTTGGATTTTTCTGATTTTTAAAGAAAAATATTTACAAAAACGATTACCGATGAGGATCTAATCCTGCTTTACTTTAATGTCGTTTAAGATTAACTGGTACTCAAAACGAGGATCGTCAAAAGCTTTGGTGAATAAATTGGCACGTTGGTAATCCGTGTGGATTTTGACCATATTGATAAGTTTCTTTTCATAGCAATCGCGTATGAAATGATACTTAACCAAGATATGTTTCGCCTTGGAATGGTTAACTGAGTCTTTAGAAAGAGCTATAGCGGACTCATTGTCACGGTGAATGGGAGTATTAAGAAATTTCAAACCGTAGTCTCTCATTTGTTGCAGTATCCAAAGAACCTGGGAGCAGCAGCTAGATGCCGCTACATATTCCGACTCACAGGTGGATAAGGCTACCGAGGCTTGCTTCTTGCACTGCCATGAGACTAGTCTTGGTCCCAAAAACTGGCATCCAGCCGATGTGGATTTTAAGTCTGTCTTGCATCCACCATAGTCAGCATCACTAAAAGCGATGAGGTCAAACTTATCGTCATTAGGGTACCATAGACCTTTGGTCAGACAACCCTTTAGATAATGTAAGATCCTCTTCACAGCAACCAGGTGGGACTGTTTCGGCCTTGACTGGTATCTTGATAGTAGACATGTCGCGAACATTATATCACGTCTTGATGCAGTGAGGTACATGAGTGAGCCTATCATAGCTCGATAGAGAAAAGGATCAATGGTTTGTCCTTTCTCGTCAGGACCAATCCCGTGATTGGTCTGAATTGGTGTGCCTACTGGAGTAGAGTCTTCCATCTAGAACCGGCTCAAGATGTCAGCAACGTATTTTGTCTGGTGGATGAAAATCTCCGACTCTTGTTGTTCTACTTGTACACCGAGGAAGAATTGCATCTCCCCCCATCGAGCTCATCTCAAATTTATCCTGCATAAGCTTTTCAAATTCCCTGCACATGACATCATTAGTAGACCCAAAAATAATATCATCAACATAAACCTGTACCAGAAGACGGTCACCACCCTTTTCCTTGGTGAATAAGGTGCAATCCGCGAGTCCACGTTTGAACCCGTTGGATATTAGATAGTTGCTAAGCATTTGATACCATTCACACGGAGCTTGATGGAGTCCGTACAACGCTTTGTTCAATTTGTAAACTTTTTCGCAATGAAGCGGATCCTCAAAACCCGGTGGCTGAGCAACATTCACCTCTTCCTTCACGATACCATATAGAAAAGCACTTTTCACGTCCATTTGATACACCTTAAACTGTTTGTACGAAGCGTAAGCTAAGAACATCCGGATAGCTTCAAGGCGCACAACTGGAGCGTATACTTCGTTGTAATCTATTCCTTCGATTTGACGGAAACCGAGGATAACTAATCGAGCCTTGTTTCTGATAATCACCCCGCGGTCATCCCGTTTACACTTGTAGACCCACTTTGTTCCAATTTTCTTCAAGCCTGGAGGTAAGTCAACTAAGTCCCACACTCCTAGCTTTTGGAACTGCTGAAGCTCGGCTTGCATTGTTCAATCCATGGTTCTTCCCTCAATGCCTCTTGCACGGTTCTTGGTTCAGTTTGAGATACATAAAGGGCGAAGGACCAGTTGTTCTGATGACCCGCTTTCCTGATCTCCGAATAGAGTGCTAAAGTACCTGTATTGTCACTTGGACTAGCATTTCTGAGCTGACTCCGTGTCATGACTCTGCTAGCCGGATCACCAATCACATTCTGCATCGGATGAGTGTTGTGAATCCGAGATTCCGGATGTGCCGGCACTGGATCATCCGAATGCAGATTAAGGTTCTCCAAACCTTGAGATAAATTTGTCTCTGCAGCGCCTGAACTGGAGGGAGCAGCGGGTTGCATATTAAAACCTGAGTGATCGATCCTAAGACCTATCCCTGGAGCTGCTGAAGAAGAAGGACCAGCTTGATTGTTTCCTGTCGGAATAACTAGAGCTGTAGTGGTGGATTCACCATTTCCAGCTTGTTCATCAGTAAGTGTTTCATGAGACTCAGCAAAATCATCGTCTGAAGATGAAGATTCTAGAACCTCTGCTGACGCTTCCTGAAAGACTTCCTCAACTTCTGCTGCTACAGTTTTACCATGGGTACCCGTGGATGCAGAGGCATTAGATGTTGCTTGCGCAGGTGCATTGACAACGACCGGACGCATTAGCGGTGAGCTAGCTGCGTTTTCACACTCGTAATACATTTGCACTACAGCATCATCTACCAAATTATCCACGCTGAAAGAATCAAATAGACTTTTATAGTCGAACAACCAATCAGGTCCAACACCAGGTGCATTGGCAGTATTGCGTTGAACATCGACATTAAGCCACTCTTCAACGCAATTGGTTCTTTTGTTGTACACTCTTTTATTGGGAGTGCTGTAACCAACAAAGAAACCTTCTTCTGCCTTTGCACCAAACTTCCCATCGGGATGTATCATGGTGCATGGAGCTCCGAAAGGTTCCAGAAACTCTAAGTTTGGTTTCCTCCGGTTCAGAAGCTCGTAAGAAGTCTTGCCAAGCTTTTTTATAGTTAGAACCCTATTTAGAGTGTAACATGCGCAGTGAACTGCCTCGTTCCAGAAGATCACAGGCATGTTCGAGTCTGCGAGCATTGTTCTGGCTGCCTCAATAAGAGTCCGATTCTTTCTTTCTACAACCCCATTTTGCTGAGGAGTGTACGGTGCTGTAAATTCATGATGAATACCCTTTTCTACACATAACGACTCCATAGCATGATTCTTGAATTCTATTCCGTTATCGCTTCTAATCCTACGGATCTTCAGCTGATATAGATTTTCCAATTTAGTTAACAGATTCTTCAAGTATTCAAAAGTTTCACTCTTGTGTTTCATGCACACGACCCAAGAAAACCTAGAATAGTCATCCGTAACCACCAAGCAGTATAAGTCACCGTTCTTGCTCTTCCAATTTACTGGGCCAAACAGGTCCATGTGCAGACATTCGAGAGGTAGACTAACTGAGTTTGTCTTCTTAGGCTTGTGAGACTTCTTTTTCTGCTTCCCTTTCTTGCATGAGACACAGACGTCGTTTAGATGAAAATTTTTGACAGAAACACCTTCCACCGGTTGATTCTGAACCAGATGGTTCATCTTTCTCAGGTGGATGTGCCCCATACGTCTGTGCCACATGATCGATTCCTTTTTTGTCGCTTTAGACAGAAAACAAGTGACTTGACCTTTTGCTGTCATGGCTCGACTCATATCCAGGACGTATAAGTTGTTGACCCTGGGAGCTGAGATCATAACCCACTCTTTCGGTATCTTAAATCCAGGTTTCAGAATGAAACAAGCATTGTCATCAAAGAACACAGTAAACTTTTTGTCACATATCTGCGAGACGCTCAGCAAGTTGTGGTCTATTTGTTTGACAAAGCTTATCTTCTCAAAGCTTACAATTCTGTTACTTATACTGCCTTCTTTTGTAATATAACCCCCTTTATTACCAGCAAAAGCAATATACCCCCCGTTGATATTCTTTATGTAAAAAAGCAGGGATAGGTCGCCTGTCATGTGCCCAGAAGCTCCACTATCAACAATCCATAGGCTGCTGATAAGGCCCTGTGGAACTCCCTGCACAAAAATTCAAAGTTCAGTGGTTAAGGGGGACCCAAGCCTTCACGGTCTTGGGTCTACCATCTTCATCTAATGTTGGAAAATTAACCCATCTTCCGTTTGGAGTTGGTGTTGTTCCTGATGGTCCGGCAGTGTTATCACCTGCAGATGATTCTCCACTTTTGGTTGGTGACTTGGGTCTCCAAACCTGTTCCGGTTTCTTTGGCTTGGGCTTCTTCTTTGCTTTGGGGCTAGAAGATCCAGCCTTAGATTCCTTAGGAGGAACAGATTTTGGATCCACTTCAGATTTAACTGTATGTGGAACAGTTTTGGGGTTGCCCTGTGGTTTAGTTGCAGCCTTTGCTGGTGGCTTAGGCACTGCTTCAACCTTTGTGGGAACAGTGCTCCCCCTCAACTGTGGACCCCTGCCATCAACTGGCTTTTGGTTCATAGCAATCTTGTTTCGGTTATCATAAACAATCTGCTTTCCCTTTTATTTTTCAGAAAGTTTAGGGGAAACAGGTTGCTTAGCTTTGCTAGAACTGGGAGAATCATCCACTTTGAAACCTTCTCGTCTAAATTCAGGGCCCGCAGCAACTATATGCCCACGTTCCCCACATTTATGACAGGATCTGTATTCTTCAAATCGAGGAGATTCAGACTTGTTCTCCTTTTTGTTCTTTGCACATCGACGTAAGGATCGTCGTTTCTCTCATTTCCGGTAGATCTAACAAACTCAGTGACATGCTTCTTCGGACCTTTCTACCCTTACCCTTACCTTTCTTCTTATTCCAGGTTTCCTTTTCAACGGTAATGACAGATTCTTGCCAAATTTTAGCAATTAGACCAGGGGCAATACATTTGAGAGGGACTTCCTCATCAGCATATACCCTTTCAGAACCTTTAAGTTTGTAAAACACCTTAATCCTTCTGCCATCCTCGGTTTGCACTTTCGGTACAAGTTCACTCAAGGTTTCAGTAGTAATGATATGGTTTTCAAGAGGAACATTTTGAGTTTTGACCGTTGCATACCTAGGAGGCTCATCAAGCTCATCATCCGACGAGTCTGTGTCGTACACACTAATATCATCAGCTTTCTCACCAAGATTGACAGCTTCAGCAGGTGTAGCAGCCTTAGTAACATCAGCAGGTTTAGCTGCTTCTGTTGCTTTGGCCGCCTCTGCAGCCTTTGCTGGTGCTGCTGCCACGTCCACAAGTTCCTCCTTCGGCAAGACATCAAAATTGTGATTTTTGAATCTCACCGGAGGTGGACACTGAGAATATTTGGGACTGGTGGAAATGCTTTCCTTTTCTGAGTGTTCAACTATGTGATCAAGAATATACTTGCAGTTTAGGTAACTTTCAAGTTTCTTCTTGATCTTCTCATAGTCACAGTTAACAATGGCCAATTGTTTCTTAGTGTCTTCTACCTCATTTATGTAATTATTGATAGCAATTTGCTTGTTTGCTAGAGTTTTCGACAGTTCAGAAACATCCTTCTTGTAATTTTCAATTGTACTTAGAAAATTTTTCTCTTTTTGTCTTAAGGAATAAATTGACCTTTTGCAATGGACCAACATCAGCTTTTAAATTCAGATTCTCTTCAGTTAATTCTTTAATTCTGAATTTTAGCTGATCACACTCTACACACTCTATCTTAGAATTTGAGGAAGAACTTACCTTGTTAGACGATTCTGTAATGGCCATTAAAGCATAATGAGTTGCAGTCTTCTTAGCTCCAAAGAATTCGCCAAAGTTCTTCTCAGTACAGTCAGCATCCACAAGAAACGATCTTTTGCCGATCAGCGCATCTGCTTCAGCTAACAAATCTTCCAAATCTTCTCCCATATCAGAATCACACTCAGAGTCACAGTCGGACGCTTCAGCTTCAGAAATAATAACGTCAGACTGAGTTGAGCATTCTTCAACTTCAGCTAGAGCTTCAGACGATTGTTAGGCAAAACATGCAGCACCACCCTGAGGAGCTTCTTCTCCAGTGATTAGATGGTTCCAGTTGAAACCTTCATCAGCTTGTATTACCAAGGCTTGTCCTTGATTGTTGTTTGCAGGAGACCTCTGGTTCTGGTTCTGGTTATTTACTGGGACAATAGCTCGCTCAGTATTTGGATTAGGTTGTGTCTGAGCTTGCTGCCTCTGATTCTGATTTGCTTTGTTGTTGTTGAAGGGATTCTGATGACCTTGTTGCTTCGGTCGGTCACATTCTCTTGCAAAGTGCCCCTTGGTCCCACAGTTATAGCACGTGACCTTCATTTTATCAAACCCAAACTTAGTGTTGTTGTTTATCAGAACATCTCTCCTTCCTGTCCTATCCATATACTCCTTTGCCCTTCTCACCACACTTGTGAAGTGCCACTGGATGTCTATCAGATCCATGTCATCTTTATCGATCTGCGAGTAATCCTCTTGTGTAAGATGAGGATTCCCGATCTGTCCAGCAACCAATCCACTGTAGGAATTGACCAAGGTTGACAGTAGAGCCATGTGTTCTTGAGCTAACTCTACAGTCACCTTCTCTAAACCTGCGGTATTCAGCTGCTCTGCGACTGGGTTGGTCCGATAGCCACCTTGACTTGAAGTCGAAGCACCTCCATATCCACCATAACTTGTAGTTGGAGCCCCACCAAACCCTAAAGGAAAAGGTCCACCAAAGTTTGAAGTTGCCTATGCTGGTGCTGCAAGATGAGAAAAAGGGTTAACACCAAAATGGTTAGTATTATAATTCAAAGGATACTGGTTTCCTTGTCCGAAAGGATAGGTTGGAGGAGGAACATCAGTTGGGGGACCATAGTTGTCAAATGCATAAACTGGATCCAGGTTAACCACAAAAGCAGTCTGTGGTTTGGATCCACCCACACTGGCGTCCTGAAGAGGGTTCCCGTAGTAGATACTGGGATTCTGTGGAATGAGCGCCTTGTTTGCCCTCCTGATCTCCTCTATCTCCTTGTTCTCCAGCTCGGTAATGAACTCATTGATGGTGAGTGTCTAATAAGCATTGCTTGATTTCAAGATGTCCAACCATTGATGCTAATGAGGAGGTAGTGCCTCAACAAATCTTTCCACAAGGTCTGCAGATGAGTACAAGACCCCGTACTGGCACATTTCAGACATCAAGTGGTAGTATCTTGCAGTCATGTCTCTTAGCGATTCGTTCCCAATAGCATTGAAGTTCTCGAACTCCTTCTTGAGTTGATCCATTTTGACCTTTCGAGTCTTCAAATTTCCCTCATTTCGCTCAGCAAGCGCTAACCAAAGCATCTGTGACGTAGTGCACTGTTGGGATCAGTTTGCTATTTTGTTTAAGTAAGAACTTGCTATCATTGACACTTAAGTGTTTAGCAAGCTCTTTGTATATCAGATTATAAGCACAGCGGAATGTGTAAGTTAAAGCAACACTTTTTATACTTAGGAATAGTTATTACTCCCCCTTGATGATTGAAACTAATAATGACAAGTATTTATTATGAATCTAAGCAGTAAATGAGAATTAGATTCTTAGACAGATTCACAATAAATACTGAAATGGAATAGAACAGTGAAAGTGTTTGAAGGATTTTTCTAATAAAATCAATGTCTAAAATAGAAGGTTGAAGCCTCCTATTTATAGACGTTTACATACATGTATCTTGCCCAAAAAGCAAGTACAAAAACATCAGAAACAAGTTGCACAAGTTGCAACATTGAAACTAACAAATACAGCTAAAAGTAATAATAAACAATAAACTACTGATACAAAAGGCAGTGGAAAATATCTGATGCTAAGTGCTGATGAATGACAAACTACTGATGAGTAGTTTGTCTTCAGTACTTCTGAAGTGAACTTGTCTAGTTTGGACTTCAGAACTTCTGATGAGGTTTCTTCTTCAGCACTTCTCATATCTTCTCTTCAGCAGTTTCTTGTCTTCTCTTCAGTACTTCTATACTTAGCCAAAATGACAGAAGTGAATTAGACTAAGGTTTCCAAAAGTGGTTTCACCAATCCTCTTTGTCCTAACAATCTCCCCCTGGATTGATGAACCCAAAACATTACTAATTCCTTATGATCTTCTTCTGTCTTGAACAATCTTCCATATCTCTTTGTACATGGTGTTCTTGAGCTGGTTTAACTGTCCATCAGATAGAGATCCTCTCTGTGGTTCCAGATGTTGAATTGTGAGCAGGTCTTGTGTTGACAGTTTCTTTAGATCACTGATCTTCTTGTAAGCCCTGCTTGAAAGGTCTCTTCTTGTCAATAATACTGAGTTGTTATCAGTAAGTGACCATCTGATGATAGGTACCTTTGACTTGTTAAAGTCAGAGGAATAGGGAACCAGACTTGTCCCTTGGGTTGATGATCCTGAGTGTTGGATGCTTTCTGTTTCAGTTAACCTCAGGTGGGAGTCTCTTCCTTGTTGTTGTTGTTGCATATCAGGCATCTGAATAGTTGGGAGATGGTGTTCAGTCACTACCTTGGTATGCATCTTTTCTTTGATAGTCTTTTGGATTTGGTAGGCAAAAGTGGAAGGATCCCTGAATTGTGTTAACAGAGGTTTCTCCTCAATGTCAAAATCTGAATGGACTATTGAACTTCCTTCAAGTAGTACCATTTTGAAATCAGTTTTCACATTGTCCTCTGCTTTCTTTCTTTGAGTAGCAGGCCTTCTTGTTGATATACCAGAAGTTCTAACTACTGATCTTGAAGGATCAGCAGTTTGAAACTTCTCTGGATTTGCAGCCTTGGCAGCCTTGTATTTTCAATAAGTATCCATCAGTCTTTCTTCTTTCCATCTGGATACTGAGGCTTTTGAACCATAGCCCTCTGCTACTAATTCATCTATCATCTGGGCTCTCTTGGCCTTTCCTTCTTTACTTGTGGCCAGTTTGTCTGCAAGCAGTTGTGCTCTTCTTGTCAGCTCTTGCACAGAGAGTCCCTTGAGTGTGTAGGCTTTAGTCTTGCTGTTCTTGGTGATGTAAGACATCAGTTGTTGTCTTTTGTCTTCTTCAGCAACATAGTCAATTTCAGCCTGTCTCTCCAGTTCAGCTTGATAAGCCTGTAGCTTCTCTTCAAACTCTAAATCATCCCTTTGTTCCAGACTTTTCCAAATCTGGTCTTCCTTGGCTTTTTGTTGAACTGCCTTTAACCTCTGCTCAAGAAGTTCAGTTGATTGAGAGATTGGAGCAGGGGTTAGGACAGTCATGGTAGTGGTTGTTGTAGGCCTTGGAGGAGCAGAAGTTGGTTTGATTTGTTCAGTGGATCTGGAAGGTTCAGTATTTTGAGGTTTGGAAGTGTTAACCTCTGATGGGTTGACAACTGCTGATGGTTTGTCAACTACTGAAGGATTGTCTTCAGTATCTTCTGAGTCATCAGTACTTTGACCATCAGAAGTTTCTTTATTATGCCTTAGGGATTCTTCAGAGGTTTGGGTCTCATCTTCTTTTTCTGTGGCTTCAATTTCTTCTACTAAGACACCAAACTGTTTGGTCAGTTTTTCTTTTCTGGCTTGATTCTTCTGATCTCTTTCAAGGATGGCCACTCTTGCCCTTATACTGGCTTGGAATGATTCCTTAGGTTCCCTAATTTTCTCCCCCTTTTTGGATTCATCAAGTTTAAGTTTAGAGGTTGAGGGTTGGGAGAATTGACCTTGAAGATGAGCAATCTGTTTGCTGTTGAATTCAATCTTGTTGGACAGATCATTCATCTTTGTCTTGATCACTCCAAATTGATTTTTGATTGACAGCTCCAAGTTAGCTGTGTATGTTTGGAAGTGATTCTTGATGAGAGTGTTCATCATGTGGTACAGGGGACCCTCTGGGCTGCATAGCTGGTTCATGTCTATGCTTGTTTGCCCAGGGAATTGGGTAGGCATTTGTTGTGAAGGGTGTGTTTTTGGGAGATCCTCATGTTGTACAGAGGATGCCACTCTAGGGGTTTTAGGGATTGAGTGGACTTTAACCTGGGCAGGGGTGACTAGCTTCTTGAGCTTGGATACCCCTGAAACAGGACCTTCATAAAGTGCCGTCAATTCAGTAGTTTTTGTTTTTGAAACATCATCCAAATTAATGGAATCATCTGAATCCCTGATGTTGTCCTCATTGAGGACTGTCTCAGTTAAATCATGAGCTGAGCCCAACTCAGTTCTCTCATGAACCTCTTGTTCTTGGTTCTGAGGATTTCCTACTTCAGGCATTAAGCCTTCATCAGTAGTTGCCACATCTGAGGTCTTAGCTATTTTACTTCTATCCTCAGATCCACCACTGGGTGGTAACTGAGTAGTAGCAGCCTCAGATGCCCCAAGAGTCTCTAAAATTGGGCTTAAAGACTCTGGTCCACCCTCATCTCTTGGGTTAGGGCTAGTGATGTCCACATCCATGTCTGATGTTGTGGTTATGTCCCCTGTTTGTTGTGGTTGTAGGGGACTGACATAATCAGATGGGACTTTCTCTTTTAGCCCAGAGAGAAGTTTGGCAATCTCTATTGCCTCTGGTTCAGAAATTTGAGGGGTTGGTTCAGTAGTTTGGGCAATAGGTGAAATAGGTTGGTCAGCAGTTTCAAAAGAAGAGTGGGTTGCAATAGTTTTTCTAAGTCTTTTTCTTTTGAATAAGATAGTTATGGGTGCTCTTGGTGGGGTTTGAGATGGATGAGACTGAGAGGGTGTTTCAGTCTCACCTATTTGAAGAGCAGACTGCTCATGAGCATGTTCAGGCATCTCAACCTCCTGAACAGCTTTTCTTTTGGGTTGGTGGGTTTTTGTTTTTGTTGGCTTGGACTTTTTGGCTTTTGGTGGTGTGAGTTTGGAAGATGTGGGCTTCAGGGGGACTTGTTGTTGTTCTCCTTGATCATCTTCTGGCCAGGTAGCCGGTTTGTTATGCCTAGAGTATGCTTGTGAGGTTAATGGATTTAAAGTTGAAACTTTTCCCACAAGCACCTCATTACCCAGTTCCCCTATTATGCATTGCATAATGAACCTTGGGTATAACAAAAACTTTTTCTTGGTATTATTATGATGTAACACCAACTCATTGAAAAATAATTTTGATGCCCTGAATTTTGTTTCATTCACTATGGAATGAAATATTGGTTGAAAAGTAGAGGGCATCTGGTCATAAGACCCTGTTTTTGGACTCAAACACATAATAATATAATGAAACAAAAGCTTGTATTTTGGTTCAAAATATTTTTTGAAGATAGTAGCATGGGAGAGAGTACCTTGATAACCACACTCTGTCATGGTTAGGTGAATATCAAAGTTAGCAACATGATCTGGAGCAGTTACATCATTCAGGCCCAGTCTTGTTGCCAGTGTGGCCGGTGTGATGGTCAGTGGTTTCCCTTGTATTCTTGAGTTGAGGGAAATGATTTCATCATCAGCCGTCACCGTCTCAGCATTAGCCCAAAACTCATTCAGAGTTTCAGTATGAATTGGTGGGTCGATTGTGAGAGCAGTAAAATATTGGGATTTTACGACAAGATCAATGATCTCATCGTATTGGGACCAGCCTTCTTGTTTTTCAAGAAAGGCCCTTTGATTGTGTCCCTGTTTCAGAACGAGAGCCATGTGGTTTTTGTTTTTGGTTGATCGAACAGTTGATTTGCAGGTTTAGGTTATTGAGAGAGTTTTTGAGAGAGAAAGAGGGATATTTTTGAATTTGAAAGGATAAGTGTTGAAAAAAGGTATTTATCAGAAGTTTTTAATCGCTTGAATCTTCTTTATTAGAAGTTTTTAAACCGCCTCGGTTAAAAATCTTTTTATCAGAAGTTTTAAACCGACTAGGTCAAAACCTCTGATGATGGGAAAAGTCAGATTTGCCCTTTTTGACTAAACTGCTGATGAAGGATTATTTCATCAGTAGGTCCCATTTCCTCTTCAGTAGTTTTAAAAGCTGATGAGAAATGTTTTTATAAATACTTTTATTCATAACTTCTGAAGGTTATTTTATCAGAAGTTATACACTTTTCAGAAATAATCCCCATACTGATGTTTTGTTCATCAGTAGTTTCTCTCCTTTCAGAAGTTTTGTTTCAGACTTTTTGTCTTTTTGTAAGTGAAAAATGAAAAATATGTGCAGAATAATAAAATAAACACTTACAAATTTAGCATCCCAAGCATGGATACTAACTTCTGAAATGTTGATGTGTCAAGGGGTTTTGTGAAGATGTCAGCTATTTGATTAGCTGTTGCTACATGCTTCACCTCAATCTTGCCTTTTTCATAGCAATCTCTTATGAAATGGTACCTGATCTCAATATGTTTGGTTTTTGAGAACTGTACCGGATTTTGAATGATGCTAATTGCAGATTTGCTGTCTACAAACAAAGGTGTCTTGGTTTCTTTGATTCCATAATCAAGAAGTTGATATTGGAGCCATTGTATCTGTGATATACAACTTGCAGCTGCAATGTATTCAGCTTCAGCAGTTGAAGTTGCAACAGATGTTTGCTTCTTTGATTGCCATGACACTAGACAGTTACCCAAGAATTGACAACCACCAGATATTGACTTTCTTGTCATCTTACACCCTGCATAGTCACTATCTGAAAAAGCTGATAACTTGGTATTGCTTGAAGCAGGATACCAAATTCCAAGTGTTGGAGTTCCTTTCAGATATCTGAAAATTCTTTTGACTGCTATAAGGTGTGATTCCCTTGGTGCTAATTGATATCTAGCACAGACACATGTTGAAAACATAATATCTGGTCTAGAAGCAGTTAGATATAAAAGGGAACCTATCATGCATCTGTACATGGTTTGATCAACCTGTTTTCCTTGATCATCAGGTTCAACTTGTGTGATTGGTGTCATGGGAGTGGAACATGATTTACAGTCTTTTAAAGAAAATTTGTTTAATAATTCTTTAACATATTTTGATTGATGTATAAAAGTTCCATTTGTTTGTTGCTTGATCTGCAGTCCCAGAAAGTACTGCAGTTCTCCCATGGTACTCATCTCAAATTTTGATTGCATGAGTTTCTTAAAATCATCACACAGTGTTGTGTTTGTTGAACCAAAAATGATATCATCAACATAAATTTGAACAAGTAGGACATGATTTCCAACATGTTTAATGAAAAGAGTTTTATCAATGGCACCTCTTGTAAAGTTATTTTTGAGTAAAAAGGTGGAGAGTGTATCATACCAGGCTCTTGGAGCCTGTTTAAGCCCATAAAGTGCTTTGTCAAGTCTGTACACCCACTCAGGATGAGAAGGATCCTCAAACCCAGGTGGCTGACAGACATACACCTCCTCTTTTATCTTTCCATACAAAAATGCACTTTTCACATCCATTTGATAAACTTTAATTTTGTTGGAAATGGCATAGGCCAGAAATAACCTGATGGCCTCAAGCCTTGCAACTGGAGCAAAGGTTTCATCATAGTCAATTCCCTCTTCTTGAGAGTACCCTTGAACTACCAGTCTTGCCTTGTTCTTGATTATCATACCAGCTTCATCTTGTTTGTTCCTGAAAACCCATCTTGTGCCAATTGGTTGCTTGTTTGGAGGTAAGGGACAGATTTCCCAGACCTGTTGCTTGTTGAACTGAAGCAGTTCATCTTGCATAGCTTGCACCCAATTATTGTCTTTGAGGGCTTCCTGGTACTTCTTTGGTTCCAACTGTGAGATAAAGGCTGAAAATAGGCAAAAGTTGGAGAGTTGGTTTCTGGTAAGAACACCTGAAGCTATATCACCCATGATTTGATCAAGTGGATGATCTCTGTGTTCAATCAGTTGTTGTAAACCACTGACAGGTGTAGGTGGCTCATGTTCTTCAAACAAACTACTGAGGTCTATAATATCTGGTTCAGATGTTTCTTGATCTTCAGTAGTTGGATCTACTGAACCAGAAGTTTGAGTTTGTTCCTCAGTACTTGTTTGATCAGAAGTTTGGGGAACTTCTGATGATTTTGAAGTTGACTTGATAACTGTTTAAGGAGTCCATGGTGTGGGATCCTCATCATCAAACCTTTTGTCACCATAATAAGTAGGTTTTGATGAAGTAACAGCCTTCTCAGGTCCAAAATGGAAGTTGTCAAGGTCAAAAAGTTCAGCAGGATGTGCTGGAATAAGAGTGTGTTTTGACTCATTGAACTTGACATTCAATGTTTCTTCTACTATCCTGGTGTGAGAATTAAAAACCTTGTAGGCTTTTCTAGTTGAAGAGTAACCAAGAAAGTAACGTGAGTCAACTTTGGCAGCAAACTTTGAAATAGATTCCTTGATGTTCAAGATGAAACATTGACACCCAAAAGCCCTGAAAAAGGAGATAAGGGGCTTCATGCCATGAAGAACTTCATAGGCAGTCTTGGAATGTCTCTTGACCACAAGAACTCTATTCTGAACATAACATGATGTGTTAACTGCTTCTGCCCAAAAGTACAAGGGCAGTCCAGAATCAGCTAATATTTTTCTTGCTCCCTCTATTAAGGTTCTGTTCTTCCTTTCTACTACACCATTTTGTTCAGGAGTTCAGGGAACACTGTATTGTCTAATAATCCCTTTAGACAAACAGAATTCATCCAGAGTTTTGTTCCTGAACTCTGTCCCATTATCACTTCTAATGGTTTTGACAGGTAGAGAATATTGTTTCTCCACTTGTAGAATGAAGAACTTGATGATTTCAGCAGCCTCATCCTTGGAGAATAAGAAGAATACCCATGTGAATCTTGAGTAGTCATCAATGATGACTAAGCAGTACTTCTTCTTACCAAGTCTCATAATCTTGACAGGTCCAAATAAGTCCATATGGAGTAGTTGAAGACATGCAGTTGTTTTTTATTCTTCAATAGACTTATAGGAGGACTTATGCTGTTTTCCCTTTAAACAGGATACATAGTGTTCTTGACACTGGTATACTTTCAAAGGTAGACCTCTGACCAAGCCCATTTTTGTGACTTTATTTATGGTTTTAAAGTTCACATGGCCAAGTCTCCTGTGCCAGAGATCAGTTTCTGAAGTTGATGCCCTTGAGAAGAAACAGGCAGTGTTGTTCAATACTTTGTCTTTCTCAATGTCCACTGCATAGACATTGCCACATCTATTGGCAATCAGCAAAGTATGATCTTCAATGATCTTCTCTATCAACTTCTGGCCTTCTGGTGAGATGATCTTGCATGCTGTCTTTGTGAAAAAGGAAGAATATCCTTTATCACACATTTGTGACACACTCAGCAAGTTGTATTCAAGGTTTTCAACCAGATTGACCTTGTCAAATTGTATTTTGCCAGAGGAGACATTGCCATGTCCTAGCACATATCCCTTAGCATTGTTCCCAAAGGATACAGATCCTTCTCTTTGGCTGATAAAATTGTTTATCAGGTATCTGCATCCAGTCATGTGCATAGAGCCCCCACTATCAACATACCATATGCTGTTTAAGCCCCTGGAAACTCTCTGCACATAATAGCAAATTAGTTAGATCTAGGAACCCAAGCCTGTTTGGCTTTGGGTTTGCTCTTGAGAACAGATACAGTTTGTTCTTGACCAGGTTGAGAAATCCATGTCTTTTTGGCAATGGATTTTTCATTAAGAACCATGGTGGTATCCTTTTCAGGACCACCATCAACCTTGGTCATCAGTAGTTGTACCAAGTTCATTAGTTTTTGAATCTCAGCAGTTTGTGAAACTGCTGATGAATCAGGTCTAACTACTGATAAAGAATTATGAGAAAAAGATTTTAGTTGAGATTTTATCTTTTTCTGAGAAAAGGTGTTTTCAGGTTGTTGTTTCTTGGGTTTAAAGGTTCTTTCATAATCATTTCTGATTTGATTTCCCACAACCTGTTGTTTAATTTTATGATTGAACTGAATTCCTTTTCTGTATCTACAAAACTCTGTTTTGTGGTTGAACAGACCACAAATTTCACACTCTTTTGCCTTTTGTTTTTGATCTAAAGGCAAATTTCTGACATTAGTGTAAAGATTTTGCTCATCAGTAGTTTTCAGGGTCTCAACTCCTGATGTAGATGAAACTACTGATGGCTTGTTGTCAGATTTAGTTAATACTTCTGAAGTACTTTCTTTGAAAATACCAGGATTTCTGTTTAGAAAGTTTTCATGGAAAGATGTGCAGTCTTTCCCTTCAGAAGTTTCATTTGAAACAATTTTTCTCCCATCTTCAGTAGTTTTGGGAGAGAAATATGTTGGTGTTTCAACATGATGGTACCCTATGCCAAACTTAACATTTGAAGCACTCTGTTTGTTTAGCAATAGCTGGTACCCCTTACAAGAATCCACCCATTTTTCACAACTGATCTTGGTGTCAGCAAGCTCTTTTCTGACATTCCCAAGATCTTCTATCATCATTTTAATTTGTGCTTGGGTTTCAATAGCTAAGTTAGTTAATTTAGAGGCTTCTTTTGTTTTAGCAGTAAGTTTTCTCTCTAAATCACACTTCATCTGAGTGTATTTTCTTTCTAAATCATTGGCTTTTCCTTGTAAGTGCACATTTGTCTCTCTTATGAGAGCAAAAGTTTCTTTGCAATAATTTGAGTAAAGTTTTGTCAAAGATTCTTTTGATACCTATGACAATGCAGATTTTGAAGTACAGCCTTCAAATGCCATTAAGGCAAAGTTCTTTCTGCCATTGTCTGGTTCTCCCCAGTTGATGTCAAACACCTTGTTGTCTGCATCAGGATTGCACTCTGTGGTGTCAAAAGGGAGACTGCTCCAGTCAACATACCCTGAGGTGAAAAGACTTTGTTGAGAGGGTTGTTGAGGCTATGGAGGATGTTGAGCAGCTGGAAAGGGAGGGATTGATTGTTGGCTCTGCATCTGTTGAGCAGGCATTTGAACATATTGTACTTATGGCATGTATTGCTGTTGAGGAGCTTGTGCCTGTACAAAATGAGCACTCCCTTGAGTTCCATTATTCCTATTATAATTGGGGTTAAAGTTATTTCCAGATTGTGATTGGTTAATGCTAGAGTTTCTACACTCTCTAGCAAAGTGTCCCAACTTCTGACACTTGTGACATCTCAGTTTAGATTTGTCAAAACCAATTTTTGTATTACTGGTCAATCCTGGAAATTTCCTTCCTGACCTTTTATAAAACTTGTTAGTTTTAGTGCTTAGCATGGCCAGTTGGTGTAAAATGTCCATTTCTTCTAAGTCATCACTGCTAAAGTTTTTCAAATCATCCATGATAAAACATAGATTATCAGCAGTTTGACTTTGGTCATCATTGTCATAACCTGGGAAAGATCTTTCTGATGAGATCCCAGTTGTTATGTCAATGTTGTCATAAGATCCATAGGAACAAGTTGGTGAGTCTTGTCCCAAAAGTGCTGTACTACCTGGTAGGTAGTCATCAGCAGTTTTACCAGATGATTGTAATTTCTTCTTTTGATCAATTTCTCTCTCAAAAGTAAGTAATCTCCCATGGAGTTTTGTAAGAGTGAGGGAGCTAAAATCTGGTGAGGATCTAAAAACAATGGAGTATGTTTCCCATTTGTCTGGTAAAGACCTTAAAAATCTATGTAGCATAGATACTGTTGTATAGGTCTGACCATTTAACTTTAGCTCAGATATTAATGAGGAGAATCTTTCAAATTGTTGAGTTAAAGTTTCCCCATTAATGTGAGCAAATGTCTCATATTGTTGAGCTAAAATTTCTCTGGTGTTGGCAATCACCTCTTCAGTTCCTCCAAACTGTTCTTTAAGACAATCCCAGAGTTCTTTGGCACTTTCACAATGTAAAAGGCCAGAGTATATCTCATTTGGGAGAGCCATTGCCAACATAGAGAATGCTTTTGCATCTAGCTCAAGTTTTAGGAAATCATCATCTGTATAGTCTTTTGGTTCTTTAGGAACCTCAACTTTAGTTTCAAGATTTATGTTTACTGGTTTGTGAGGACCATATATCACAGATCTCCAACAACCTGTGTTGGTTTGTGACAAGGTATGTGCCATTCTCTTTTGCCATATGTTGTATTCATTTCTTACAAGCATGGCAGGTTTAGTAGCAGAACCAGTATTATGTGGATCCATTTTAAAGAGTATTGATTTGTCAGATGACTCTTTTAAGTGATGGATATTTGATAAAAAGTGAACTTTTGAGTATCAATAAGAGCTTTGTGTCTGATTCTCAATTTGTTAGATTGATATGTGATCAGATAAACCAATGCTCTGATACCAATTGTTGGGATCAGTTGGCTCTTTTGTTTAAGTAAGAACTTGCTATCTTTGACACTTAAGTGTTTAGCAAGCTCTTTGTATATCAGATTATAAGCACAGCGGAATGTGTAAGTTAAAGCAACACTTTTTATGCTTAGGAAGAGTTATTACTCCCCCTTGATGATTGAAACTAATAATGACAAGTATTTATTATGAATCTAAGCAGTAAATGAGAATTAGATACTTAGACAGATTCACAATAAATACTGAAATGGAATAGAACAGTGAAAGTGTTTGAAGGATTTTTCTAATAAAATCAATGTCTAAAATAGAAGGTTGAAGCCTCCTATTTATAGACGTTTACATACATGTATCTTGCCCAAAAAGCAAGTACAGAAACATCAGAAACAAGTTGCACAAGTTGCAACATTGAAACTAACAAATACAGCTAAAAGTAATAATAAACAATAAACTACTGATACAAAAGGCGGTGGAAAATATCTGATGCTAAGTGCTGATGAATGACAAACTACTGATGAGTAGTTTGTCTTCAGTACTTCTGAAGTGAACTTGTCTGGTTTGGACTTCAGAACTTCTGATGAGGTTTCTTCTTCAGCACTTCTCATATCTTCTCTTCAGCAGTTTCTTGTCTTCTCTTCAGTACTTCTATACTTAGCTAAAATGACAGAAGTGAATTAGGCTAAGGTTTCCAAAAGTGGTTTCACCAATCCTCTTTGTCCTAACATGCACTGAGCGAATTGATGAAGTATATCCTTGGGAAGAGCTTGTTTCAATGCTGCCATCGCCTTCTTTTCGTATTTATACTTTTTCCTCTGATCTTCATTCATATCTTCCAGTGAGATCGGAGTATTCGAATTCTCAACCATCGGCCTGCTGTACCCTGTCTCAATTGCCGACCATACGAGACCATCGATACCCTCAACATACGTCTGAAATCTGCCCTTCTATCCGTGGTAGTCGGACATGTATTGCAGTTTCGGTGCCCTATTAGAACTACCCGTCTCTAAGTCACTCATGAGAACGGAAGACAAATGATTAGTCTGTGAATTCGCAGCAGCCGCAAGTGCCTACGGATTCGCGTTCATTGCCTGTTGTTGAGCCGCTAGCGCCCACGGATTGATTCCGGCAACATTCGCTTGCATTTGCGCTTGTTGTATCCGTTGCGCGTTACGCTCGGCTGAGAATTGCCAAGGGTTCGTGGGTACGTTTGTTTGATTGTTCATTTGTTGATTATATTGTTGCCTTGGTTGATTCAGATGTCCCCACGGGTTTGCCATATGTTTAAGTTCGTTAAAAGTACGATACTTAGTCAAATTTTCAGTTTCAGATTGTTATAGGCGATTGGGAACTCTATTTGTGTGTCTATTGGCGATTAGGGTGTAATTGCTAGTGAACAGTTGAGCGATTACAAATTTAGAGGCGAATGGGACCCTTCAGGCGATTAGGGTCTATGCCACATAAGATAAGGGCGAATAGAACCCTAATCGTGCTTCAGACTGTCGAATAAACTTCTAATCGTGTATACTTTGATGCTAATTGCCTATATATAGGTGATTGGGAAGTATCAGGTATTGTAATCGCCTAATCTGATATGTAACTTCACTTTTGCTCAAAAACCACCGTTTTTGCCTCAAAATCTTATCCAAAACGATGTGTTTAATCCCCAAATGATTAGAAAGGTTTCCAAAACACTTATAGAACAAAACCTAATCAAAAACACACGTTTTCATCCATAAAAACACACTAAGAATTTGAAAATAAGGGTTTTTGTGAAAAACTCAAAGTTTCAAAGTTCAAAACAGGTTTTTGATTAAAAATCACAACTTTCACACAAAAACCTACCTGTTTTCACTCGTTTTTGTTATCAAAATGCTCGTGATAAGAGCCTCGGCTCTGATACCACTTGAAGGATCGACGAACGTCTCACTCGATAATCACGAGGGTCATATTCAAGGTGCGGAATCCCTTGAATATGCTTTAATAACAGAAACAAACTTGAAACAATGATAAACGAGCAATTACAACACACAAGAGGGTCAAAAGATTAACGTTTATATCATTAAAACAGAGCACGAGTGTTACAATGAACAAACCAAGCAATCTCAGACCTGGGGAAGGTGTTTGGAGAGTGTGTGTGGCAAAAACTGATTATTAGGGCAATGATTGGGCCTATTTATACCTCTCGTACTCGTACAGGTCAGTATTGGCGAATAGAGGCTATAAGACATGTACCTATAGGCAATTGGGCCATAATCGCCTATAGGGAACCCCTAATCGCTAGAACAGTAATGGCGAATAGGGTCTATTCGCCTGTTCCATCTTGTACTTGCCTATAGCCTTAATCACACCCAAAAACGCGTATAAACGTCTCCAAACACCCCGAAACTCGTCCAAACAACATATATACTAGCCTAGGGACATCATGCACTAACAGCAACATACCAAACTCATTCAAATCACCATACCAAATAGGACTACCAGCAACATCTGCAACAAAAGTATAAAATACAAGTATATAAAAAATCTATACAAATGAACTCATCCAAAACTTGAGTAACATAAAATATGCGAATAGACCAACCAACAGTCAATAGCGTATTTGCTTCTCCACTTAGAATGTCTTTTAATGGAATGAACTTGAACGCATACTCAACACCTTCCTATCTGCTGTTATGAGTCACGGTAGTACAGCGATGTAAAACATCATTTGTGAAACCCTAACACACCCCAAAGCCATCCCACACCTTATCCAACCTCTGGAACACGTTTTTGCTCAAGAAACCACCTTTCCAAGCCTTACACCTCATAATCTTGCAATTTCAAGGTGTGTTCTTCATCCCAAAGCTTTGTAATGATATTGTTTTGCTCCCTAAAGGTCCAGACCAGGTTTCTATACATTTGTGTCTTTGAAAACTCATTAAAATCAGTTTCTAAACAAACCCAAACCTCTATGCTTGCTATATGTGATGTATTCATGCAAAGATAGGATTTTTATTGTTTAAACATGATTGTTCTTGTGTTATTGTTATGGTTCTGATCTAAATGAGTTATTATGATGTTAATCTAGGAGTTTGAAGTTTCATAGATGTGTATTGTTGAAAATAGGCGTTTTGACCCGTTTGAATGATTATGAAGGATTGATGATGATACGATGTGTTTTGTTGATTGTTTGAGGTTAGGGTTTACTCTAGGATGATGCTAGAACAGTAGGATAGTGTCGGACAACGTCATTATGTGATGAAATCTGGATATTTGCTATTTAGGTAAGTTTTGCACGTTGATGTAATGCTTACATGCTAGTTATGCTATTTTGGGAAAACGCTTGCATTCGGGATAATTAGGATGATAATAAATTAGGGGTTTTTGCTTGAAATAGTTTAATAAATGTTTTGGGTTTGATATTGGGTGTTTCCACATGTTTCGGATCTGATTTGGAGGGTTAAACACGCGAAAAGGCGGAATGGTGCAGCATGGGCGATTAGGACATCCTAATCGCCTATAATAGGGGCGATTGGCCCCAATCGCATGTTACTTGAGGCGATTGGGAGCCTAATCGGATGTAAGTTCATGTGATTACACCCCAATCACTAGTTGATCTTCCTAAATGCATGTATGATAGCCTAATCACATGTAACACATGTGATTACAATCCTAATCACCAGTTGACTTTCCTAATTGCATGTTTGATTCCTAGTCGCGTGTACTGCTATTATATGTGTATTTTGACATCCCAAAACACGATTTGACACCTAGGAACATGTTAGGTGTAACACCCCAACCGATGGCGGAAACATCGAGGTGTCACGTAGTGATGATTGTTCAATAGCTCATGGTACTAAATGGAAGTTGTATATTACTAAACAATTTACAATTTGACATACAAATTAATAAATACATAAACTTGATTTACATAAACTAGGTCCAAAGCTCCTATATGATCCAAGACTTGTACAACTTCCAATAGCAAGTAAAACCTGAAACATGTTGAGTTGGAAAGATGGGGGGGTCAACTATAAATAGTTGGTGAGAATACATAGGTTTTGCATATAGTTGAAAACGATATGTTGTATAGCAATCATAGTTGAAGTATAATAATGAGTAATGATAGAATATGAGTCCGACATGTAACAATGTGTCTTTTGTACAATCAAACCTTGTGTCGACTGAGACCTAACTCGCAAGTTAGTAGAAGTGTATCTGTTATCGATCATCCCTGAATTTATGCGGGGGGATGGGTTTGTCAGACCTGTAGCGCTATAATCTAAACAGGCGGCTTGATCAATGTTAATGATTGTACTGTGTCTTTTTGTTACAGTCAAATGATAGAATGAGTAAATGATGGTGTATAAAATGTTTATAGTTGAATCACAAGTATCAACAATGATGGTGTATAAAATGTTTAAACATGTCTCACCCCAAAATGCAAAACAGAAAAAGGGGCTATGTAAACTCACCTTAGGTGCATAATGAGTTCGTGTGTTTTATTGAGCGTGCAAACACTTAGTAATAATGCCTTGGAAAACTGAAACTAGCTAGAGGAGATAATGACGGATGAAAACTTTAGTATATGGGAGATGGGATAATAATGTTTTTTTTTTTTTTTTTTTTTTTTTGAATGGTATAAAGAGTTGAATGGTAGGCTAGTGTATTTATAGTGTAAAATTTGAAGTTGTAATTAGGGACTACTTTGACTAGGCTAGAATTTAGGAACAACTTTGACTTGACTAGAAGACCATATTTACTAACACTTTGACTTGACTAGGAGACCATATTTACTACCACTTTGACTTGACTTGACTAGGAGACTACGTTTGACTTTTCAGGTTTGAGTAAGGGACCTTGAAAGGGTTTAAGTTTAATTGGTTTTAATTAACATCACAAAACACCAAATGGTGCAGTGGTTTGTGTGGTGTGGTTAAGGTTTAGCCCGCCAGGGACTCGGGTTCGAATCCTGGCACAAGCAAACACAATTTTTTTAACGTTTTTAAATCAGAATTTTTAATACAATCCAATTTAGTATTGATTATACGTCATTATTTAAACAAAAAAAATTAACAAAATGGATGGTAAAGATACTGTAAACATGAATCGGATGAATAAACGAGGGAGTTCTATATATATATATATATATATATATATATATATATATATATATATATATATATATATATATATATATATATAAAGAAAATTTGTGTGATGTTACAGTCTCCCCTACTTTTAGGAACTTCGTCCCGAAGTTTATTTTAAGAAGAAACATTTGAATAGTGTTGAGGATAGTTAGGGTGACTATGGTTCAGAGTAGGGTAAGAGTTTATGGAATGTATAAGATAACAATAAATGCTAGATGGACTACCAAATAACTAGGGTTTGTTATTGGTCTGACCCTACAGTATCCCTTTCCACGTATCATTAGTGTTTATATATAGGGTGTACCGCAGCTAACCCATCACACCTCTGATACTTCGAAAACATACGGGGTATCTCCCAAAACCTTAATAGAATTTCACACTACCTTAATGTACCTGTAAATTCATGATTACGTTCTGAACCGCAATCACTAATTTACCTTACATTAGGGTTTTGTGTCCTTCTATGACTCTAAACACACATGTAAGTAATGCAAAATAGCCTTATGATTGAATCGTATACAATGTATCCAAAAATAAGTCCAACTGTTGAGCAGGAAATAGACCTCTACCAGTTAGTGAGTAAGAACCTCTACCGATTGTTGAGCAGGTGCGATAGCCTCTACCAGTCGTTGAGCAGGTTGTAGGGCCTCTACCGACTGTTGAGCAGGCATGATGACCTCTACCAATCGTTGAGTAGGTTATTTGGTACTCTACTAACTGTTGAGCAAGTACTTCATCCTCTATCAGTTGTTTGATTAAGTGTACCAATTTTTACACACATGAATTGCAAATTGATAATATGTACATGTAAGTAATCAAGTATCAAGTATAGCATACGAGTTGTAATAGAGTTGCCCTAGACAAGGTTAATGACTCTAGGTGTGTCTATAGCAAATTGTTTATATTCCATGAATTCTAGTTTCAAATGTTCAAATATGGTAGATAGTCGAATCCTCATGTATAACTAAGGATTATGTTTGATGCAACACATAATCAAGTTTCAATAGTCTGGTTATCATGGGTAACTAGCTCATGTGTGAGAAGGTGAAGGATATGAATTTAGTTCTTGATAGGATGATGAAAAATATTGAAGCAGAATCAAGGTTGTGAGAGATAGTGAATGTGAAGATAGTTGATAAAGAGTTTATTTTATAGTAAGGAGATTATGTAGCAGTGTAAATTTTGGGGTTTGGATCAAAGGTTATAATCAAGTGTATAAGAAAACATGATTGTGGTATATGCCAAATATTGTAAAAATTTGAACAAGTTGAAAATGAGTGAGTGTCGATGGAGAATTTAGAGACTAGATATTATTCCTATGGATAAAAAAATAAATCTTATTTTCAAAATTGGTTTTATACATAAAGCAAAAGTTTTTAAATAGTACAAGCTAAGTGGGCTTTGATTAAAATATTCCCGTTAGTTGGAGATTTCAAACATGACATTAGGTTTTGAAGATCAAGGTTCTATTAAGTGATTTTTAATAGTTTAAAGCATTATATAGAAAATTGTTTGTTACGTCAATAAATAAACAATTGAATTTAAGTTCGAGGACATCTTTTGACAAAAAAAATATGTACTTTGTAAAGTTACTAGGTAATGAAAATACAACAGGATTTAGAAATCTTTAGTTTGTGCTAAGGTATGAGGTTATAGTTTATAAAAATAAGTAACATGTCGAGAAATGAAATAATATGATTTGGGTAGGGTGTTGAATATTTAAAAAGTGGCTAAGATGGTAAGGTAAAGTGTGATTGTGAAATCCATAGATGGTTATGAGATTGATTTAAGCTGTAAGATTTTGAGATTTTAGAGCTTAGTTTAAGAAAAGTGAGTGTAATCATTTATTCATTAATTAAAACGAATAAACGAAAACGTTGACTTATCAAAACTTCTAGATTCTAATAACATAGTGAAGACATGTTTTAGCCTATAAGTGAACACTCATCCCGAGAATTCCCACGTAGGCATCCGGGTCCCTCGTCTGATTGGGATTTATGCGCAATGCCAGTCCTAGACAGAAAACTCAGAATACAGGCGTTCACCCTTCCAGATTGCACGTGTTCGTTATTAAAATCTAGAACTTCGACGAGATCTTCAAGGTGGTTCAGGCTAAACCTGAGGGTTTGTCCTATTAGTCTAAGAGTAGATCTTGTGATGGAGAACAATCTTCTTGTAGGGACTAAAGTAGGGATAAGAAGTAAGAGGGAGATAGAGAATAGAAACAAGTAGGGTTGCAAGTAAAAGGAGCAAGTACTGATTATAATCCTATGGTTATAGACTAGATTATTTTTCTAATAACCTAATTCCCTATAACCATGGCTCTGATACCAATCTGTAACACCCCAACCGATGGCGGAAACATCGAGGTGTCACGTAGTGATGATTGTTCAATAGCTCATGGTACTAAATGGAAGTTGTATATTACTAAACAATTTACAATTTGACATACAAATTAATAAATACATAAATTTGATTTACATAAACAAGGTCCAAAGCTTCTATATGATCCAAGACTTGTACAACTTCCAATAGCAAGTAAAACCTGAAACATGTTGAGTTGGAAAGATGGGGGGTCAACTACAAATAGTTGGTGAGAATACATAGGATTTGCATATAGTTGAAAACGATATGTTGTATAGCAATCATAGTTGAAGTATAATAATGAGTAATGATAGAATATGAGTCCGACATGTAACAATGCGTCTTTGGTACAATCAAACCTTGTGTCGACTGAGACCTAACTCGCAAGTTAGTAAAAGTGTAACTGTTATCGATCATCCCTGAATTTATGCGGGGGGGATGGGTTTGTCAGACCTATAGCGCTATAATCTAAACAGGGGGCTTGATCAATGTTAATGATTGTACTGTGTCTTTTTGTTACAGTCTAATGATAGAATGAGTAAATGATAGTGTATAAAATGTTTATAGTTAAATCACAAGTATCAACAATGATGGTGTATAAAATGTTTAAACATGTTTCACCCCAAAATGTAAAACAGAAAAAGGGGCTATGTAAACTCACCTTAGGTGCATAATTAGTTCGTGCGTTTTATTGAGCGTGCAAACACTTAGTAATAATGCCTTGGAAAACTCGAAACTAGCTAGAGGAGATAATGATGGATGAAAACTTTAGTATATGGGAGATGGGATAATAATGTTTTTTTTTTTTTTTGAATGGTATAAAGAGTTGAATGGTAGGCTAGTGTATTTATAGTGTAAAATTTGAAGTTGTAATTAGGGACTACTTTGACTAGGCTAGAATTTAGGAACAACTTTGACTTGACTAGAAGACCATATTTACTAACACTTTGACTTGACTAGGAGACCATATTTACTACCACTTTGACTTGACTTGACTAGGAGACTACGTTTGACTTTTCAGGTTTGAGTAAGGGACCTTGAAAGGGTTTAAGTTTAATTGGTTTTAATTAACATCACAAAACACCAAATGGTGCAGTGGTTTGTGTGGTGTGGTTAAGGTTTAGCCCGCCAGGGACTCGGGTTCGAATCCTGGCACAGGCAAACACATTTTTTTTTAACGTTTTTAAATCAGAATTTTTAATACAATCCAATTTAGTATTGATTATATGTCATTATTTAAATAAAAAAAATTAACAAAATGGATGGTAAAAATACTGTAAACATGAATCGGATGAATAAACGAGGGAATTCTATATATATATATATATATATATATATATATATATATATATAAAGAAAATTTGTGTGATGTTACATTAGGAACCCCTGACATGTCTAATAACTTGGTAAAACGTGTTCGGACTTGTTTAGGCGTTATGTTAGATAGGGTGAATGTTTGTGCATGCTAAGTGTTTAATTGCATATGTTGCATGATATCTTGTATGTGGCTAACACGTGGGATGTTGGGTCACCAATGGGATGTCGGGTTTTGTCTGGTTTGGTCGATTTAACGTTTAAACATGTTTTCAACATACACGGTCACGGTCTGTACAATTGGGGACTAATTAGCCTTCGGGTTAGTAGTCGTCACACTTATGTAAACTCATTGATAGGTCGCCACTAGTAGGGACTATCACACACGTTTCGGGTTTCTATTTTACCTAGGACACACTCTAAGGTGAGTTTCACGGCCCCACTCTTTACTGTTTTACATTTTCGGGGGAGATAACATGTTGTATTCTTTAAACGTGTGTCAACTACGATTTCATAAAAGATGAGTCTACTATGTTTTGGTATTCATGTACTCATTACGTTTTGGAGTATTCATATATTACTATGCGATCTTTGGAAGTCCCGAGGAGAACCATGAATGTGCGGGGATGCACAACGGGGGAAATGTGGATAGATCTATTTGTGCTTGACCCACCCCACTCATCGATTGGAGGTCGGACGGGTGCATGTTGTCTCTTAGGTATTCAGTATTCAGTATTCAGTATTCAGTATTCAATATTCATTCGGGCTCGTATTCAGTATTCACAGTATTCGAGTCCAGTAATGGTTTTCCAATCGCAGTAGTAATAGGTATTCATATGATTTGCATGCATGTGGTCTGGGTTGACCACGGGTATTCATTGAAAACATTTGGAGTCAGTATTCATTAAAAACCTATGAACTCACCGGCATTATTTGCTGACGTTTTTTAGCATGTTTGTCTCAGGTCGTTGAGGTAGCAGCAGTCGATAGGTGCACGGAGTCTCACGGCGTCTAGGATTCACTTGCATTTCATTTTGAGTATTTCAGACTTGAGTTTTACTTTTGCGTTGTAACAATACATTTTGCTTCCGCTGTGCTAGAACGGTTTTGAAAACTTAATGGGTAGTTTACGTTGTTTTCTAATCATATAGTTGTCGTTTATTGTGACCGTTGACTTGGATCCTGGTGTGTCACGCGCCTCGCGGTAAAACCCCGCACGTGGAATTTGAGGGTGTGACAAAAACGCTCATTAATTTGGTGTAAATTTTTTTCTTTAAAAAATATCGTATATAAAATATATTAATGTTTAAAAGTTTTGGGAGGAAACATAGAGACAAAATTTAATTTTGTTTTTCAATTCTTTTCTTTTCCTAAAATAACTCAATGCCTTTTGTTTTTTAATTGGTCCACATAGGTGCCACATTGGATCCTACATGGCACTCTCAAGGGAGAGAACAGCCTCTTTAAGTGCCATGTATAATATAAGCCTTTGGAATATTAATATATATAGATATAGATGGGAATGTTGTGCCGACTAGAGGAAGACCAAAAGAAATCTGAAGATGATTAATTATCAAACAAAGATGATGCATTAACAAGCAAAGGTGACGAATTATTAAAAACGAAGATGCTTTAACGAAAAAAATATACAATCCAAAACTATCCATATAGAGAGGGGGGAAAGACATGATCCTGTAGAAAAATTAGTTTTAGTGAAAAGTGTGAATGGGATTAAAATTTGACATATAGCTATCATGTTTTGGATTTAGGAATGATATTTTGGGTTGTTTTGGCTTGAAAAACACTAAACACAACAATTTAAAACACAATGAAATGCAATGTATTATAGTAATTAAATCTAAACACACTAGTTAACAATTCAAACACACTGTTTAATGTCATTGGCATGGTGTTTTAAGTTTATAGCCTAAACTACATTGTTTTTAGGTTTTAATTGTTATGTTTGTTGTTTTTCTAAGCAAATAAATCCAAAACATCATGAATAAGTGTAGGATCATATTCGGACAATAAACGAGTATCACGCGCGTATCGGATTGAAGGCGGAATCAACAATCCGGATAGTTAATATAGGTGAGTGTTTATAAAAAGGATAATAATACGGAGAGCACACACACAAAAACACACACACTTAAAGGCTGCACTTGTATATAATTATGGCAAAAGTTCTTAAAGTTTACAAGGCATAGGGGTATTTATAGTCCAAAGCTCATACGCCATACACCTTCTAGTCGTATGGTCTCATACATGTCATGGTGACACACGTATGAGACCCCATACACATATGAGCTTTACAACTTGACTAAAATACCCCTAAACACTACATACATACCAAATGATCACTAAACGAGCTATACATTATCCTAACCCGATATCCAAGCTATGGACATATCTAAAGTGTGTACTTACAATAAGTCCAAAAATAATGCATACATATTATATTTTAATTCTTATCACACTTCTCACAAAAACCAATTTTTTTACAGAATGACTACCCTATATATACACACACGCACCTTTATGTTACTTATATGAATTATTATTGATGTTTATAGTTTTTTGACATAAAAATGGTTATAATCGTTAAAAACATATCAACCCTGAAACCAGGTTTCTTTTAGTACCTGGACTGTGACCAATTTTTATACCTAGATTTTGAAGAACCGGTTTCATACCTAATTCAAAACCTGTATACCGGTAAACTAGAAACCAGAATCAATCATTTCAATACCTGATATAAGTGATACCCGATCATACCCAAAACCAAATACTAACAAATCCGATTTGTGTGCCTCTAGATATTTGTTAGGAGATTTAAAGTTATTTACATATAATTCATTATCCGTTAAATAGTCATGTGATAAATGTTCTCTAGCATAATCTTGCAATTTAATGCTTTAGAAAAAACAGCAATTAATGGCAATGTATGTGTTGTCCTGCCGCAAGTTGTGACACCTATCCCTAACTCACCTGGCCAACCCTATCAAGTATGCATAATCCATCCTATAAATTAAACCCCTTCCTCCTCCCATGACCACGTACCTCAGCCACCTTTCAAACCTTTGCAACTCACCGGTGATCATGTCTTTCTTTCCACCACCTCTACATTTCCTAATCTTACCCTTTCTAGCTATCCTCTTGTTGGCACTCATGTGTTATATAATCGGTTGGCGTTGTCGTCCGAAGCGAATCGGGCAACGACGGCTACCTCCGGGTTCGATGGGTTGGCCTTATATCGGTGAAACACTCAGTCTTTATACACAAAATCCGAACACCTTCTTCTCCATGCGTCAAATGAGGTTCTTATAATAATATTAATTAATTTCCCAACTATTGGGTTATTTGGTTTATCCAAATGATATGCTTGCATATGTACGTAATTAAGATAAAAAAATGCCAACTTTTGTTTTTATTGATTAGGTGTATTATCCTGAATCAAAAACGTAATTTAATTCTGATACATTAGCTTTAATGTTTTTGAACAATTAAATAACATTTTTTTTTAAATATTAAAAAAGAAAAAGGAAAGAACAAACATATTAATGATTTAAATGGGCTTTACAAAATTGTGTGAATCATAAAACGGGCAATGTGTGAATCTTAAGAATATACATTTCGAGAGTATATTTTAGATTAATTAATATATTATTTTAGATTAGATGCATACATGATCACTAAGGTAAACCTATTGAAAAAAGGTCGTTGACGAACCATAGAGGAAACTTATCGTCCAAAGAAATATTCTGCTAAAGCCATTGGCCCACACATGCTATCTCCTCTCAAACCAATTGTATGCCATTCATGACCTCTAGAGTTTAGATGAATATTAAAACTAGATTGTAGAAGAATACGTACTTTGTTAAAAAAAAAAAAAAAAAAAGATTGGTTTATGGAATATAATAATTAAAAAGACACGTACATTCGGAGGCTTGGGTTCAGTTTGATATGGGATGATTGAGTTCGATTCCCACTAGTTATATTTGGAGGATATAATGAGAAATGAGGGATGACTCCTGGCCTATGTAAGGAGTTCGAGTCCTGATCTCGTCCGGGTTTTACCGGTTCTCCACAGCGGGTCTTCGGACGGGTGGGGGATCGGGTTTTTCCGGTTCAAGAACCACTATCGGGCGGGGCTCCCAGAAAGAGAAGCCAATTTGCCCGGGGCCTCCTGTGGGAGTCTCGCGGTTATTGTGTTGGTCGTTCTAAAAAATAAAAAGACACGTATACATATTAGTCTAGAATATTAAGAAAAAAATGCTTTGGGACTACAGTAAAAACACGTGTACATATGTATATGTCAAGAATGCCATGATAATAAATATTAATAAGATTATTTTTCTCAAAATAAATGGGAGAAATCAAAACTGTTGTACATTTAATTTTTTATAAATTTTGCCCTGTCACCGGGAAGATAACAATTTGTCCTTTTGCATTTAACTTTGTTTCAAAATTTAAATGTTATTATTCTCTTTATTTTTAAATAACATTTTATTTTATTTTATTTTTTTTTTTTTTTTTTGATATATTTACTCATATTTCAATAATTTAACTTTTTTGCCATGCAGGTATGGAAATATATTCAAGAGTCACATATTGGGATCCCCATGTGTAATGATATCAAACCCTGAGATAGCCAAAATAATTTTGGTGACTCAGTCTCATCTCTTCAAACCAACATATCCTTCAACCAAAGAGATGTTGATTGGCCCTCAGGCTGTCTTCTTCCACCAAGGTTCATACCATTCTCATGTAAAGAAATTGATCCAATCTTCATTCCTTCCTTCCGCCATTAAAGGTCTGGTTCACAAGATCGAGGGCATTGTCCGCGGTCTTCTCACGAGTTGGGAGCATATGGATACCGTCAACACCTTGCATGAGATGAAGAAGGTATGATTACTTGTTGGTCAAGTTACCATGGACCAACTTGCTTTCACTATTTCGTATCATAACCTCTTTAATGCCACCAGCATAGACATTATGAGTTTTGGTAATTTGTTTGTGATATGCAGTATTCATATGATGTTGCAATGATATCAGTATTTGGAAAGGAGGTAGAGCAGAATGAAATTGAAGGATTGAAGCATTTATATCATCGTATAGAAAAAGGGTATAACTCGATGCCTTTAAACCTTCCTGGAACTCCGTTCAAGAAAGCAATGAAGGTGAGAACACGATCATCCATTTATAAATTTCAAAAAGCAGATAGTAATCAACTTAGAAGGTCATGCATTTTTTTCCTTTTAAGTATATATTTTGGTCTATCATTATGATATTACTTCATTTTTGTCTTCAAGTACACTTTTTTTTTCTTTTTAAGAACCAAACGGGGCTTTTATTCAACACCAAAGAGAAAACGTTACATCGACAATCTGCCCAATTAGCCAGTGATGACTCGGACAAGATCCCCATAATCACCCTATATTGGTAAAGACTTTAACCTTACAACTAGACCTTAACCTTATACATTTCCAACTTTTAACCAAAATCAATATCTGAGAATTTATACCATTTTGTTGCGTCCAAGCCGGGAATCTTTGATCTTTTTATCATCCACCATAGAGTTTCTTCTTTAATATCTTCAACCACTTTCGTCGTAGTCATATTTCTACCTTTGAAAACCTTTTCGTTTCTTCTCAACCAAATCTTCCAGATTGTCATAAAAAATAGCTTATATGACCTCCTTTTTCTTCTCTTCACCGTTCATTGAGAGACAATGATGAATTAGTTGTTGAATTGAATCATACCAAGTACACTTGTCTACCAACTTTATGTTTTTAATTATATATATATATATATATATATATATATATATATATATATATATATATATAAACACGTGTACATTGAGATATACACATCAACACGTTTTGTTTTATAAGACCACTTGTAGTGGTCCACGAAAGGGGGGTGAAGGGGTAAAATTGACGCCCATTTCACATGAGCACACCGGCCCCCTTTAAGCCAAAAGGGCGCTAACCGGTGGCACGCGAAAATTTTTGCGTAAGTGAAAAATGGAATGGTCCAATGGGGTCTGACACTTCATTTTTATTTTTATTTTCTTTTTTTTTAATTCAAATTTAATACCATTATATATTCACCCCCACACCACATCACACCACTATATCCTTATAAATTTCAAGCCTCTTTTCACCCACCAAGTAGCCCCACATTGCCAAGTGTTAAAAAGTGTCTCTTTTACCTACCAAATTTCATCTACCATTACACATGGTCTAACTAATAATATATTTAAATGTGAGAACCGCATAATACACTTGTATGTAATATATAAAAGATATTCAAATGTTGTGGAAGAAGAAACACAGATGGTTACACAGCAGATGGTTACACAACCACCATCAGTATCATATTCGAAGCGATATATACCAATACATTATGCGGTTTTTAACATAATATATTGTTATTAAATGAACATCCGTCTATATACATGATGTATTTTTATTGATTTAGATGATTATGTGTTCATTGTCACTATATCTATATGGATATTTTGTGTGTGCATGCGTGCTTGTGGTTGTAAGGTGTTTCGACGGGATAGGAGAATATCTTTATGTTTATTTATTTTTTCAGTGCATCCTCAAGCTTGTTGAAAACCGTATTCCATAGACGGGATGGGATCATGTTAGGGTTTTCAAGAACTAGTTTCTATTAGGGCAGCCCATTCGAGGGGAAAGTGGCCCCGCTCTCCCATGGGTCCAAAGTTTTATATAATTTCGAAAAAAAACACGTAATTAGATTTAAAGTTTAGTTAAAATCCAAAGTGTTTAAAAGAGTCAACTTATCTCATTTGGTTTAAGCCCATAAAACAAATTCTCATTTAACTCAACTAAACTCATTAGGGTTGGTGGCCCAATAGTAGAAGCAAAGCTTCTAGGAACACCTAAGGGGGGTCATGGATTCAAGTCTCACAAGGAGTAGAAATTTGCCGTTCAAAAAAAAACTCAACTAAACTCAATTATGCTTTAAAATTTAAACTCATTTAAACTATACAAAGGGTAAAAAAATCATTTGAAAATTATAGGGCGACGGATTGGCGAAGGGTGGCAAATTAAGCGGCCATTTTTTTTAATTTCTTCTTGGACGAACCTGGTTTCTATAAAAGTAAATTGGTTTTCATATAACATTATTTGTTTCTATATATAAGAGTTACATGTAAAAAAATTACCTTGCTAAAAACTAAAAATCAATGTACTTGATTACTTCTAAACTTTATGGATCTTCTAACAAATTGAATATTTAGATTCCCAGCCTATATGTATATGGATGAATTATTATTGTATTACACATTCTATGTATACTTTTGTGAAGTCTTTTAATGAAATACCTTGAATTATAGGCTAGGAAGGTTCTTAATGAGAGATTAAGGAAGATGATACAGAAAAGAAGGGAGATTGGGGAGTATGGTGGAGGCTTGCTAGGGGTATTCTTAGGATTAAAGGAAAATGACCAATTGAGTGATTCACAGATAGCAGATAATATAATTGGAGTTATATTTGCAGCTCATGATACAACTGCAAGTGTCCTAACATGGCTGCTTAAGTACTTGCATGATCATCCTCATCTCTTGAATGCTGTCAAGGTAGTTAGAATCTTTTTGCAAAGTAAACACCAATGATTTGTTTCTTGCTTAAAATGGCACCCAAAACATCTGTGGAAAACTATAATAACTAAAATCGATGGATTCAATTTCATCGTAAAAAGTAGTTTTAACATAAATATTGATGTTAACAAAGCTAGCTTATTTGGGACATATATTTACGAACGGATTATTTAATAAACAGATTGAACAAGAAGAAATCTGGCGTGAGCGGCTGGTAACCAAGCGTGGGATTACATGGGAAGATACTAGACGCATGCCACTAACCAGTCGAGTGATACAAGAAACTTTGAGAGCGGCAAGCATACTCTCGTTCCTGTTTCGAGAAGCGGTTGAAGATGTGGAAATAGAAGGCTTTCTCATCCCGCGTGGTTGGAAGGTTCTTCCTCTCTTTAGAACCATCCATTACTCCCCGGACTTTTTCCCTGAGCCAAACAAGTTTGATCCTTCACGATTCGAGGTTAGAACATATATAATTACTTCATAATGATGCATAGTAGGATACACTATTCATATTAATTCGAACACTTCATATACTATAGATGGCCCCTCGTGCGAACATCTACATGCCATTTGGGATTGGAGCTCACTCGTGTCCAGGGAACGAGCTAGCTAAGACTGAGATGCTTATCCTCATTCACCACTTGACTGCATCCTTCAAGCAAGCATACTTTCACCTTTTCACTGAATTTATGCATTCTATAATAATTCCTTAATAGATCTTTAAGCACCGCAAACCATAAAACCTTTTCTACAAACTGTTTTGCAGATGGGATGTGATTGGAGAAGGAAATGGCATAGAGTATGTCCCATTCCCTGTGCCCAAACAAGGCCTGCCGATCAAGCTCCACCGCATCAGAGAAGTGTAGCGCCTTCAACGGCTGATAATAGTCGTTGAGAGTAAATAAAAATATAAATAGGTAAAAGAATAAAGAAGGAGAAGATCAAATTAGTGGCCGAAAACACAAGTATATATAGCACATGATGTTTTATCTTTGTTTTCCTACAACTATATGAAATTCAGCCTTCTATATATACTGTGTTTTTGGTTTTAATTTGGTTGCGGGTTTGTGCCTTTTTCTTTGAGGTTTCTTTGTTGCGCGTTTGTTAGCTTGGACTCAAGCATAGAGTATATGAAAAAATGTTGCTCTAGGAACATTTTTACAAGCCTTGCAAGTGATTTAATAAAGGATCATAAACAATGGAGTTAATCGTGTCTAAACATGAAACTAGTCTAACCCAGTTATTTGAATCAACGTTAGATCATTATTTGTATAAAAGTATGATTCAAAACTAATAAACCACAAACTCAAACATTCAAGACGATCACAACACCCCTTATATAGGAAGCTCAGAAGCTTCCAGCACAATCTTTCACAATCTTAACCGTAGGATTATATTAGCACATGGAACAGCTATATAGACGGCCAAGATCTCTTGTCATAACGAACCGGGCTCCAGGCCCACACAGCTTACTGCCCATACATCCACCTGTTATAACAGTAAGCCCAATAGCCAAGCCAATAATACATACGAAAATTAAGCCCAACAACTTTAACATTTGAATTATATTTTTCAACATGCCCCCTTGATTCAAATGTTAAACATGTCTAACAAACCAAGCTGTTCACAAAGGGCCTGATGTTGATTAACATTCAAACCTTTAGTGAAAATATCAGCTACTTGTTTATTGTTAGTACATGATGTCCCTAGGCTAGTATACATGATGTTTGGTTAGTATTTAGGGTGTTTGGGAATGTTTGTAAGCGTTTTGGGGACGTTTGGATGCTGCAGGCGATTAGGAGGTCTTTATAGGCGATTAGGATTGTAATCGCCTATAATACATGTGATTAGGGCCCTATTCATATGAACATCAGGCAATTAGGGAATCAGGCGATTAGGGAATCCTAATCGCCTATAATATGTGTAATTGCCTATAAAGTTGCTGCACAAGTACAAGGGGTATAAAAGCATCCAATCATTGCCCTAATCATTAGTTGTCACCTCACACATTCCCCAAACACCCTTCCCAAGGTCTGAAGGTCTGAGATAATCATTGTAAACACCTGAGCTTTGTTTTTTATTATTAATACAACCTTTGAGTATATTTTGTGTGTGTTGATACCTCATTAGTGTATGTTTCTTTGTCGTTTCTCTTATCCGAACATATTCAAAGGATTCCGCACTCTAAATATCAAAGCTCGTGATTGTCGGGTGACCTAAAAGTCGATCCTACATTTATCAGAGCTGATTTTCAATGCCTGAATTATACCATTAGAGATTTTCTCTCTAATAAAATGCAAATCTATTTCAAAGTGTTTAGTTTTGTCATGGAAAACAGGATTTGCAGCAATAGATAATGCAGCCTTACTTTCACTAGAAGATTAATATTGACTTTTAACTCTTTTAATAGGTTAATAAGCCAAATAACTTCACATGAGGCTGAACACATTGCACGATATTCAGCCTCTACACTAGACCTAGAAACAATGCATTGTTTCTTTGATTTCCAGGAGATCAAAGAATTACCTAAGAATATACAAAACCCTGTAACTGACTTTCTGGTGACCAAACATTTGGCCAAGTCAAAGTCCACATAAGCACACAGGGTAAACTGTACAGATTTGTTAAACAAAATACCTTTTTCCAGGAGACAACTTAAGATACCTCAATAACCTTAATGCAATCTTCAAATGAATTTTAGAGGGTTTGTGCATAAACTAGCTCAAAAATTGAACAGTATAACTTATATCTGGTCTTGTTAAAGACAAGTATATAAGTTTCCCTATTAACTTCTGAAAACCTGAGATATCCTCTAATAACTCAACTTCTTTTGAAGTTTTTGCAGTTACTAAGTAACTTTGTTCTATTGGTGTGTTAATAGGCTTACACCCCAAATAGCCAAACTCACTTAGTAATTCAAGACAGTATTTCCTTTAGGATAAAAAAAATCCCTTTTTCATAATAGAGGACTTATATTCCAAGGAAATACTTTAATTTTCCTAAATCTTTGATTTTAATGTTAGATTTAAGAGACTCTTTAACTTTCAGAATCTCATTTTCACTACTTCCAGTTATGACAATATCATCAACATATACAAGTAACACAGTAATGGAACTATCAACAGACTTAACAAACATGGAATAATCACATAGACTTTGAATAAATCCCATCTTAACTAACACATCAACAAGTTTCCATTCCATTTTCTAAGGGCTTGTTTCAGCCCATAGAGGGATTTGACCAACTTACACACTTTGGTCTCACCTTTTGAATAGTATCCTTCTTGTTATGTCATGTAGACATCCTCATAAATGGAACCATAAAGGAATGCATTGTTTATATCAAGTTGATATAAAGACCAGTTATTCTGGACAGTTAGACTAAGAACACACCTTATAGAGACCATTTTGACAACTGGTGAGAAGGTTTCACCAAAGTCTAGACCCTCCCTTTTGTTATAACCTTTGACAACAAGTCTAGCTTTGTACCTTTCAACCTCACCATTTGACTTATACTTAATTTTGAAAACCCACTTACACCCTATAGGTTTTCTACCAGCAGGTAAGTCTGATAGAACCCATGTACTATTCCTATGCAAAACCTCCATTTCAGAGTTCATCGCCTCAACCCACTTAAGGTCTTTAGCAGCCTCAAGATAGGAATTAGCTTCTACAGTCTTATTTAGAACAGATACAAAAGACAAGTTTTCACAAGACAGATTAGAGTAGTTAGCTACTTTATCAAGACTATACTCCAGGTGAACAGAACGGGTGAACAGAACCTTCAAATTGTTAAACGTGTCGCGTTTGTGTTGCAAACACTTCACCCACGAAAATCTAGAATAATTATCAGTAACAACAAGACAGTAAAGTTCTCCAGCATGACTTTTACACTTGAGATGTCTGAATAGGTCCATATGCAAACGCTCCAGTGGCATATCTACATAATTGACTTTCTTTGGTTTGTGGGACTGTTTGTGTTGCTTGCCCTTTTTGCAACTCACGCATTTATCGTTGAGATGGCAATGCTTCACGTTAACCCCTTCTACTAGCCCATTCTTCACTAGATGATTCATTTTTCTGAGGTGACTATGTCCCATCCTCCTGTGCCACATAATCGATTCTTTTTCTGTAGCCTTGGATAGAAAACATGTAACTTGGCCCTGGGTTGTCATCGCCTTGCTCATGTCAAGAATATACAAATTGTTTACTCTTGGCGCTCTCAACATAATCCATTCTTGTGGAATGACGAAGACGGGTTTCAGAATAAAGCAAGATTTATCATCATAGTGCACAGAAAACTGTTTATCACAAATTTGACTGACACTTAACAGATTATAGTCGATCTGCTTCACGTAACAAATCCTCTCAAAACTTACAATCCCATTACTTACGCTTCCTTCCATCGTAATATATCCTCCTTTATTACCTACAAACGCTACATACCCTCCATTCACGTTCTTGATGTCAAATAATAGCGTTAAATCTCCGGTCATGTGCCCAGAAGCTCCACTATCAACAATCCAAAGACTGCTAACAGGGCCAGCCGGAGCTCCCTGCACCAAACAAAGAAGTGATTAGATTTTTCGAGGGACCCAAGCCTGCTTGGTCTTGGGTCTTTGAACATTAAGCTTCAAAGAATCATTTTCAACATCTTTAGGTCTAGAATCGACCTTTTTCTGATCGTTCAAACCTTTCTCTTCTTTACCTTTCACATTCGCAGTTGAGGTGGAAGCACCCGGAGAACCCACCGGTGACCAAAGTTGTTCAGAACGTTTGAGAATCCTAATCTGAGACTTTTGAGTCACAGCAGGTTTTTTAGTGTCGTTCACAAATGAAACTTTCTTGGTTACCTTCTCTGATTTAACAAATTTAGGTCCAACTTGTGACTTAACAGCAGGTTTAGGAACAACCTTTTGTCTGTCAGTAGTTGAGTTCACCATTGGTTTCTTTAGGTGTTTTTCCATGGCAATCTTGTTTCGATGATCATAGACAACCTGACGACTTTCCCTCTTTTGAAAGTATCGACTTTGATTGTAGAAAGGTGGTCTTTTAGGGATAAAGTGTTGTTGTGGATATTTATGATTATCAACTGGGCTTTGATACGGTTGCCTATGCTCAACTTCGTGTCTTTTGTGTCGCACATACGGGGAGTGAGCAAGTAAATGCCCTCTCTCCCCGCATTTGTAACACGCACAGTACTCTTCAAATACATTCTTAGCACCCGGCTTAGCATATGAGGTGATCGGAAATTTATCATCCACACTTCTACGTCATAAACTCATTGGAGCTGGGTCCATTGAGTAAGCCGGCTCTAGAAATGCATTCGCCTTTTCTTTAGGCTTGATGAATTCAGTGACGTGAACCTTAGGTTCTTTGGGAGTATCACAATGCAGTTTCTTCAAAAGTTCTGGAGGAAAGTCATTGGTCCTTTCGTGATTAGGAAACCATATTGTACTTTCCTGCCAGATTTTGTCAATCTTTGAATAATTTGCAAACATTATCGGATACTCCTTGTCAGAAATAATCTTATCGGACCCTTCCATTCGATAGAAAACTTTGACGGCTTTGTCAACTGAATCATTTGTCTCAATCTTTTTCACATTATGAGTAACTGATTGATTCTTTCTGTGTGAATTAGCCTGAGGATGAGAAAACTGAGAAGGCAGCACTAGTTCAGTAGTGATGATGTGATTTTCCAAAGGAGCATCACTGCCTTATTTGGGTTTCTCATCTTCACTGTCTGAATCATCAGTCACTACGACCACTCCCTCATCATTCAGTCCGAGAATCGGTCTCACATCAGAATATGGATCTCCAATACTTGAAGTATTAGATTCAGTGTCTGATGTGGAGTCCGATTTAACTGAACTCTCCGGTGTCACTGTGTTGAAGTTATGGTTCTCAAACAACACTGGAGACAGAACAGATTTGTAGTTTGCACTACCAGACTGTGATGGTTCTTCAATGATGTGGTCAACAACATAAGCTATGTGCTTATAGCTCTCTAACTTCTTATTGACCTTCTCAGCAAAACACTTGACAGTTGCCATTTCTAGTTTAGTGTTTTCAAGTTCATTTATGTAGTTGTTAATGGCAAATTGTTTTAAAGCAAGGGTTTTCTTTAGTTCAGAAATGTCCTTTTTATACCCTTCAAGTGTTTTGTTGAACTCAAATGAATCCTTACGATGAGATTGAATGTTGATTCTAGCACTCTCAAGGGTAACCCTGAGTTGCTTGTTCTCTTCAGTCAATTTATCGCAAGTACCACAATACTTATCACAATTCTTGTCAATAGTGGAGTCAGAACTTACCGGTTTTGGTGCATCAGTCATAGCCATAAGCGCAAAATGATCCTCCTTCCCTTCAAAGAACTTAGAATAGTCAATCTTAGTGAAGGCATCATCAACAATACATGATTTCCTGGTCATCAAGAAATCGGCTTCGGCTAGCAGCTGATCAATATCATCGTCCAAAGAATTAGCACTCGCTTCTGAATCAGCTTCACTTTCAGAGTCGGAATAAACAGATTCGGGTTCATCAGGAACTTCAGTGACATAATTAATAATAGTTCGTGAAACCTTCTCTTCAGTAAGCTCTTCAATCTTCTCAGCAACAGAAACCGGAGAATCTTCGACTATCTATTCAATCACTACCTCAGACACTTTCTCAGAATCCAAAACTTCTTCAGCTATCACCGGCTCCTCAATATCCATCTCATTAGCAAAACACGCTACATTCCCGGTTGTGATCTCCTCAACCCCCAATTGCATCCCCGTCCAGTCATAACCTTCATCCTTTTGTATCACCAAAGCCTGATTTTGAGTTTCGGTTTGATTTTGGATGTTGGTGTGGAAATAGGAATAATGGTTCTAGTTGGGTTATTTGGAGTTTGAGTTTGAGTTTGGTTGGGTGTAGTTGTTTGTCTAGTGGAGGTATTTTGTGACGTGCTTTGTTGGTTTTGGAAATTATTTTGTTGTGGATAGGTGTTGTTGTTTTGGCTATGGTAGGTTACCTGATTTTGTGCTTGACGATTTTGTGAGGTGCTTTGTCGCCCTTCTCATCACACTGGCGAACGCCCATTGAATGTCAATTAACACCATATCCTCCTTATCAATCTGTGCATAATCTTCATTAGTTAGACAATTGTTCCCAATCTGACTCGCCACCAGTCAATTATAAGATGCAACCATTGCTAAAACCAATGCAATGTGTTGCTGAGCAACTTCAACGGTAACAGTATCCATGTTGGAAGTTTCCAACACGATAGGACTTTAGCTTGATGAAGCTTGTGGTGATGGCTGAACATATTGTTGTTGTTGAGGTGTGCTATATGTGTAATATGCGGTGGACATTTGATGTTGTGGTGGAATGTAAGAATTTGTTGTGTAGTTTGGTGGATAGGTTGAGGTTTGAGCAAGATAGTTGATGGATTATCTTTGAGGTTCAATAACACTCAAAACACAAGCTATATGTGGCGCAACATTACCTACCACACTTGAACTGGACACAGAAGTGGATGTAGAAGCATGATACAGTTCCGGATTTTGTGGAATCTGTGATCGTCTAGCTTTCCTCTTCTCCTCTAACTCTTTATTCTCCAACTTCTGGATAAGCTCGTTGATAGTCCAGTATTGATAAGCATCCTTCTCTTTCAATACCTCAATGCATTGATTCCAATAAGGTGGTAATGAATCAGCAAATTTATCAACCAACTCGGACATAGGAAGCTTGAGGTCATAATTTGACAACTCGGTCAACAAATGACAATATCTCGGTATTAGCTCCTTCAAAGTCTCATTCCCCACATAACTAAAGTTCTCAAATTCCTTCTTTAGTTCTTCCACCTTTAATCTCCTCGTCTTATCATTCCCGTCATGCTTGTTCTTCAACATATCCCAAAGCTGCTTAGAAGTGGTACACGATCCAAATTGATGAAGTAGATCGGTAGTCAATGCTTGAGATATTTGAGAGAAAGCCTTCTTCTCCATAGCAATCTTCTTTTTCTCAACATCAGATAAACCATCGAGTGGAATTGGTTCACCTGTGTTCTCTAAACATGGAGCAACATACCCCTTAGCAATCATCTGCCACGCCTCTGTTCCATCCAATCCTATTCCTTCAAGATGTATCTTGATTTCTTTTGCCACTGATTATACTCTGCCATGTCTTCTTTTGCCACTGATTATACTCTGCCATGTCCATCAGCTTCGGTGGATGACTCCCACTACCTGAAGACAAATCATTTATTAGAGTAGAAATAGCATTTGTAGTTTGAGAATGTACCGTTGCTGCTGCAACGCCCCAATAATCTGTCGTCAGTTGCTGTGGAGGTTGAGTAGCAGGTGCTGGAATCGAACTGCTCATAGCAAGATAATTGATCGGCTGAGATGACTGAGTGTTCGTCTTTTGAGAAGCAACAGCCCATGGGTTCATCGAAACATTCTGTTGTTGTGTTGTTGCTGGTCTTGGTGTCATAGGAAATCCCCACATGTTATCCATAATGTCCAAGATGTAAACACTTAGAAAAATTTCCTAAAACAAGCTTCATTCGACCTCTGGTGTATAGTCGTGAGTTCGAAGGTAGGAATACCTAGGTTCGACCCTCTAAGTCAGACTCGAATGTAAAAATGAAACACACAAGACTCACGTTCGACCTCTCTAAAACTTCGTTCGACCTCCCGGTTGGTCAAAGGAACAACAACTGGTCGAATGTACAAACAACACACCAGAAAAGTTTTGGTTCAACCTAAAAATCCCAGATTCGACCAAAAAAGACCTTGGTTCGACCAAAAACTTACACATTCGACCTAATTCTCCCTAGTTCGACCTGACCCATTTGAAAAACAGTTATTCTAAGAAAATCACTTAATTTGATCCAAATTTTTTCAAAAGTTTATCAATTTTGATGATCTTAATTAGGTTATGCTCAGATTTGAATGTAGATCAACTCTAACAAGTGAAACTTTTGATTTTATCCATGAAATCTTATCTAAATTAATCAATTACCAATTAAACTCAAAGTTTTATCAAAACAGAAAATATTTGGACAATTTTGGGTCAAATTCAGTTCAAAACATATCAATTTGTAGTTGTATGATCTTGTTGGCTCTGATACCACTTTATAGACGGATCGGTTTTAGCAAAAACGTTTAGGCGATCATACAAGTCTAACAAAACCAGGTGCGGAAACCCTAGTTTGTTTACAATATGATATGAATTAAATCAAACACACAAAAGTACCTTTTCAATACTCATTCTCATTAATAAACTTGTTTAAAGATCTTTACAATTGAGATTACAAGTTAATAAATCAAGATCAGGAAGGTTAAAACACAGAGAGAATTCCTAGACCAGACACTAGACTCAAAATGGCAAAAGTTATAAAGTTATCAAAAATTTGAGCTTATATACTAATCTACATTCGACCTCACGATGAGGTCGAATGAGCACCTTCGACCTTCAGCATAGCTCGAACCTGTCTCTGTCTAGAATTTCCTTCCTTTGACCAAACTGTTTCTTCCTTCGACCATATAATAATCCACCTTCGACCCTTCGTATAACATCAAAACACATAATAAGGTTAATCCAAAGAATTAGTCGCAAATATGCATCTACAGAACCTCTATGCGATTCTTTTCTAGATATAATAGAAAAGGCATTTTTAGACTAGGTAAAGGTTCTCTAGTTAACACATTTGTTCTGACTGGTTGATATACCTCATCTAAACCCATGAGAAATTGCATTAACTTGATTAGACTATTGAAGTCATTAAAGTCTTTTGATGCTTGACATGTGAATGAAGGCAACTGCACAGTAGCATCAAACTGTTTCCACATGGTGTTTAGTTTATGGTAATATTCTGCTACAGAACTACCATTTTGACTTAATGAATTTATTTTTTGATAAAGATTAAACACAACAAAACCATCAACCTTATCATAAGTTTCCTTTAAGTCTGTCCATACCTCAGTAGCAAGTTTAGAAAAGACTTGTTCTAGATACAACTCCTCACTGACAGAATTTTTAACAACCAATTTAACACAACAGAGTTGCACCTGTCCCATTGTTTACTTAAGACCTCATCATGATCAGGTTTAATACAAGTTCCATCTATAAAACCAACTTTGTTTTTTGTTTCTAAAGCAAGTCTCATTGAACTAGACCAGACAGAATAATTTTCAGTTCCTTTCAATTTCATACTGATTATAGACAGACTAGTGGTGTCACTTGGATGTAAGAACAAAGGATCACTTATATCCAACTTGCTAATTAGGGTACCAACATCAGCACCAGCAACAGGACCACCACCTCCTGCTGCTGCACCACCTCGTACAACATCACCCATACTAGACACAGAACAAATACACAGATAGGAACCACAGACAAACAAATACCACACAAGAAGACAAGCAATCCATGAACACAGCCAACAATAGTTGACCACAAGTAACCTGTAACAATAACAACCAGATCCAAATACAATAAGGTAATAGACAAGATCTATTGATTTTAGATCAGATTTATTGATACAAAATACAAGGACCAGATCTATTGTCCAGACAAGATCCTTCACTCACACGTTCATAAAACAAGACCTAGGCACGAATAGCTCGGATACACAGCGGAAGACACTAGAATCAAGACAGACGATGCTAACAGAGCCTATAGCTCTGATACCATGTAGAAAAGTATGATTCTAAACTAATAAACAAACCACAAACTCAAACACTCAAGACGATCACAACACAAAGAAATAGCGACAGAAAACGGTGACAAAATCTTATTTATCCAACCCAAAACATTCCCAGCCAAACCCTAGATCTCTACAAATATAGAGATCAATGAACAATACAGAGTTCGTGATCTACTGATTGATAAGATCAGTTGATCACTTATTAAAGAATAATACAAAGGAAAACTCTTACAGAGATACAAAGACGAAACCCTAGACTGTGAATACAAAAGAGAAGATAACAAAATATCTGAGCTAAACCCTGCAATGAACGACAAACACCCCTTATATAGGAAGCTCAGAAGCTTCCAGAGAGAAAACACAATCTTGCACAATCTTAACCGTAGGATTATATTAGCACACGGATCAGCTATATAGACGGCCAAGATCTCTTGTCATAACGAACCGGACTCCAGGCCCACATAGCTTACAGCCCATACATCCACCTGTTATAACAATAAGCCTAATAGCCAAGCCAATAATACATTCGAATATTAAGCCCAACAACTTTAACATTTGAATTATATTTTTCAACATTATAGCTAAGGTTCAACATTTGTCCATTATATGGTAGCAGGGCCAGCTCAAACTTTTCAGAGGCCTAAAGCGAACAAAAATTTGGGGCCTTTACGAATTTCAAGTTTTTTTTTCAAAGAAACACCCACAATAATAAATTAGCATTTTACTATTCAACGTATATTAATTTTAAAAATTGATTAGAACATATTTCAATCGTCAACTAAACCTTTTAGCATCCAAGATCCTTTGCAACTCCACGTAGTTTAATCACTCCTGAAGAAAACCTTGACCTTTTGCTAGGGTTATTTCCATTCCTAATTCAATATGTTGTTTATAAATACAACAATAAGAAACTATAACATGGTAATTAAATTAGCATGCTAAATACAAGTACGCATTCAAATATACCTTTGAATGATTCTAAATAAGCAAATTTGTCAACAAAATTATGTTCTTAGCATCCCGGCATAACGTAGTAAAAATCAAATAGGATGAAGTCTTAGGGCTAGTAAGAATTTAAAGAGCAAAAATAAAAAAAATTAAAGCAAGGTTACCTATAATCATAATCTAAACTCTTTGATCTAAATAATCAAAAGGATCTTTGTGGGTTCCACTAAAAATTGGAAAACAAAAAATTATCGGAAAATAGCATATACTTAATTACCGCCTAAACCTATGTGCACCATTGTCGCTTCAGTTCCATCTACCTAATTTACTTTTTCCATGCATTAATCTCGCGTACATGTTTACAGCTATGGGGCCAGCCAATCAGTTCTCAAAAGTCAGCTCACTTCCTTATTTATAATCCCAAACTGAAACAACCATATATAAACTTTCTTAAGTTGGGGGCCTTTTCAAGTTGTGGGCCTAAAGCCCTAGTTTGACTTTACTGGCCCATGGGCAGGCCCTGTATGGTAGGGTTTCAAAGGTACCGTTGGTATCAGACCCAATGATGGATCATGAACGAAAAACATGTTAGAGACGAACTCAATACATAAAAAATTAAAAATTTTCTGTAAAATTTACATTACAGAACGAAATAGTTGGGTAGGTCGACGCCTCGTCCGGCCCGAGAGAATTTCCGCTAATGACCAGACCCTTTCTAATCTGCCATCAATATGGTATAAGTTCGATCTTTGAAATCTCTTGTCGATGATTTGTGGCTAAAGTTGTTAATTTGTCAAAAATTAGATTAGCTGTGTGACGGGTACTCCGTACGAATAGGGTTCACTTTTTATTAAAATACTAATAAATAAATATAATAAAGATATTCTCATTATTCGTAGGAAATATAAAAGTATAATATACCATTTATAAAATTACATAAAGTGAATAGAAAACACAAATTTATATATATCAAACTTGATAAAAGTATGTCTTCGATGGTTACTTCAACAAGTGTTATTGTAATATCCTTGATTCGTGCAAGCGCCATGTCGAGTTTTCAACCTTACTTCTTGATTACATTAAATAAACATGCTAAAAAAGCTTGATTTTAGTTGAGGCACGTATTTGACACCCTTACCTTAAAACAGATTTTGTGCCTCCTCTAAGACGAATGCTTCTGTCTCACATAGTACAACTATAATAGTATGTATACTGGCAGAAATAGCTCACGCGCCCGAGGTTACAATAGGTTAAGATGTTTTAATTTATGTGGAAAATAAAAATATGAAGTTAGTGATAGTTAGTGAAAGAATTAGAGAGTATATTTCCCTCTAAATTCTATGATAATTTTTGACAAAATAATTCTTTATTTCACTTTTCTATTTCACCTAACTAAAAATGAATCATGAGATTCCTTTTTATGTTCCAAAACAAAACTCACTTCAATTCAATTATTTGAAGATAATTATAAAAATTTTATGAGTCATATTAATTAAAAATTAATTTATATCATGACATGTTAATGTCATATCAAATATAATTATTATATCTAAAAAATCTCCATCATAATTTTTTAATAGAGATTAAGAGTCAATTAAAGCAACCATTTTATAACAAAGACATAAATTTATACTAGAGTCACCAAGGTTTAAGAATATTCAATTCAACCACATAATTTAGAGCTTCGCTATATTATTTATCTGAGCTCCGATTTAGGCGTGGCTTGGTTTGTATGTGAAAATCTCACACCATATAACACAAACTTATAAATGATTATCTATATAACTCATATAGTTACAATAATTGGTTATCCAAAATTAGTGAAAAATCATTTTCACTAGTATTTTTCCAACAATTCCTCTCATGGATGAGATCGATCAAACACACAAAATTTCCTACGTGATTTTATGCTCCAAAGCAAAACTCACTTCAATTTAGTTATTTAAAGATAATTATAACAATTTTATGAGTCATATTAAAGATTAATTTAATTCATAACATGTTAAGGTCGTATCAAATATAATTATTATATGTATAAAAAACCTCCATCATAACTGTTAGATTATAGATTAAGAGTAATAAAAACATAATTGTATACTAGAGTCACCAAGGTTTAAGAATCTTTAATTCAACCACATAATTTAGAGCTTCGACATATTTTTCATTTGAGCTCCGATTTGGACATGGCTTAGTTTGTTTGTGAAAATCCACTCCGTATAACACAAACTTATAAATGACTATCTATATAACTCATATATCGTTACAATTATTGGTTATCAAAACCTAGTGAAAAGTCATTTTCGCTAATATTTTTTCAACAATTCCGCTTATGAATGAGATAGATCAAACACACAAAATTTCCTACATAATCTCGAAAATTGAGTCTTGCATAGGATGTAGGATCGGAATTTATCACATACAACAATATCTCAATGATATGTAAACCTCCGGGTGCGGAATCCCCTCGGGTCTAGCAAAATTATATGTAATCTATGTAAAAACGCACATGAAATCCATCAAAATGCTTATCTTGTTATTATAATCAACTTTTAAACTTTACAGACCTCAATAACACAAAATAAGCAAAACTAGGGTTTTGAACAGAGAATTGACACTAAAACTCTCAAAGACCAGCTGACATAACTACCTAAACTCGTTCCCAACCAACATATATATAGAACTGTCTCATTTGCCCCAACGAAGGTGCGAATGGACTCATTCACCCTAATAATCATGCGAAAGAGAAATTTCATTTCTCATTCGCCCCACCAACATCAACTACAAAAACTTTAATCATTACATATTACAACTAACAAACAACTACACCATGATCGACCCAAAAGCTACAAACACATATGAATATGCATTTATAGACTCCCCCTTGTCTGTAGCTTGTGTATCTTTAGTTATTTCCTTGTACGAACTTCGTCTTCAGCTTAGCCATCTTTGTATTTTTAGCAACATTCTTTTCCTATGGTTTCTGAACCTTCACCGTATGTTTTCCCAATAGCTCTTCGTAATCACAACCCGCATGTAGATCATAAGTAAAGCATATCATTTGATAACTGCTTGAAATCTCCATGCTTGCTCTATGTCTAATGCATCAAAATGGATTGGATTGAAAAATAAAGTTTCAATATCTTCCTTTGAGCAGTTCATCAGCCATATCGGGTCTAAGATACGGATCTTCTGGCAAAGCGTAGATTTGTCTTCATCGTCTATTATAATCACTACTTCGCTTGTCCTCCAATCTTAGTACCAGAAGGCGAAGTAATTACTTATGTTTTGTTCTATTGGCATCAACGGAATCTTCTTTATACGCTTTGCTGCATTGTACTTCATTGTCACGAATGGCATATTATTCTTCGAATTAATCTCTGTGTGCACTATTCTCTTTGGATACTGAGGCTTGAACACATCCTATTTAGTTTGGCTTTCACGTGTCATCTTATTAGCCATATATTCCAACAATCCACTTGCCCCGGTCAACTTATAACGGCATAAATCTCTAACAACCCAATAAGGTAGTGTCATGAAATCATGGAATCTGCTGAAATACTGAATTCCATGTTCCTATTTCACTCCAACACACCTTAATTGTGGAAAGAATTTCGAACTAATTACTTGTCCTTTGAAGATCTTGCTGTGATATTTGTATAAACTTGCTTGGATTGGTGGAATAGGATGATTAGCAGTCCCTTCTCTCAATTTTCTCAAATAGTCTTTCAAAGCATTTGATTGACGATGAGCATCTTCTTTTTCAGTATCTTCAAATATTTCATCAATTACGACATTCTCTTTCTCAGTAGCAACCTTCTAAGTTTCTTTCAGAACAACTTCATCCACAAATGGGACACTGGTGTTGTCTTTAATATTAAAGTACTCGGGATATTCTTCAGGAGTTATGTCTTCAATCTCTATTTCATTAAAATTGTCCACACTTGCATCATCTGAATGCTTTCCAGGTTCGTTACATCAATTTGAGAAGATAAATCAGAGGACCCAGAGCAAAAACGAGTGGCTTGGCGGTGGTTTGGGAAGTGCTTGACAGCAGGACTCAAACTTTCCAAAAGGCAGCACGGCAGTGGGAGTCGGTTGACCACATTTTCAACAGGAGAATGACAGCTTACGGGCCAGTAATCCGAAGACACCTTTATGGGGACTCGTACACTTCCTCTGTGCATGACCCATAGTGTTTCCAGAACGTCATCCCTTATATCTTTCTTTTCTCATCCCCAACTCTGAATGGACCGTTCACCCTTGTCCTCCTCACCGATAATTAAACTTACTATTACTTTTATCTTCCAAAACGCCCAGTCTCCTAAGCTATAGCCAACCACCACTACTTAACTCCTTTTGGCCAGACTAAACTCATACATAAATACACATCTACCCGATGCACACCTTATATACAACTTGTACCTTGAAACAAATAGCACACTATGAGTCCAAAGAGATGCCTTAACGATGTTTATAAACAAATGATCTTTCAATGAATAAATTTCGTAAAAAAATTTCCAAGGTTTCAAGCTTACCCAATCCTAACGGGTAACATTCGACTTTCTCAAACATTTCATAAAATCCGAACATTTTCAACTGTAATGAAATTTTAACTTACAAGTTAAAGAAATGTTTAAATACAGAAAATCCTATTTTCCAAAATTCGTCGAGGCATCCGGGATCATACTCAACCTTACACGTATTCTATCCACACTTTCCAAAAGTTATCAAAGAGAATCAACCTAAACCAAACCGGATTCTCCATTGCCTCCAAACAACTCATGAACTTCTACCATATTAAAAAAAATATCGAGCTGATTCACTCAATCAACGCAGCACGAGCACGAGAAATTTGTGCGTCGTTGACTTTCAACGTTGATTTGGGTTTTGAAGCTTGGTTACCAGGTGACACTTGAGACTCGGAACTTATACGTTATTCACCAGACCTACCATCTCCTTTGCTGTGACACGATCATTCTTTTAAAACTTAAAGTCTATTTTCAGAAATGTTATGTAATTATAAGCTTTTCGTGTCATACACATTGGCTTTTATCATTCACGCCATTTTTAAATCTTGGTCTTTTGAAACACATTTGATTTATATGGTTTCCTCTTGCGTATTATAAACTTATTTTGCATATTAACAAGTCAAATGTAAACCTTCTTGTTTTCATATAACGGATCTAATATATGTTTTCGGGAAAAGAAACTTTTGATTGATAATATGCTTTATAAATAGTTTTCAACTCGACTTCTCGTAAACACACGAAAGTGTGTACTTACGAAGTCTTTTCATGTGAAGCTGTTCTGTATCTAAAACATTCTTCGATTAAAAAAAAAAAAAACAGTTATTCTCATACATTACTACTATTCTTTCAACTATATCGCAAAGTTCGAGTATACTACATTTTTATAAACGAAACTTTATCTTTTTACACTGACACTTACACTTTCTCAGTCGCAAAACTTTTTTCCTAACAAAACATTGGGCATATCCTCATCGGAATGTTGCTAATTGTATTTTATCGTATAGTGCATATATGCAAAACTACTAAATTTAGACCGTCATGCCAGTAGACTATACGCCTGTTCTAAATTTCATTATTCTTATATCATTTTATTATGTTCACGCATTACCTTATTTATGATTATTCTCGCATTATTCTTTTATTGGTGGTTATTCTTACGCGTTATTTACGGTTATTCTCGCACTATCTATTAGCAATTATTCTTACATCACTGATTTTGAACTTTGGTTCAACTCATTTACTCGATTTATGTCATATTTCTTTCAATCGAAATTTTATGCAATACTTATATATTTTTTCATGCAGCGCATATTTTTGTACGCATATTTTCCTGTTTTGAGCAAAACCCTGTTATACTTCCTCATTATTTTGTTCAAAACCATGGTCAATAAACATACTATTTGATAGCTCGTATGAGATCTACTCCAGTGCCCACGTACGATTCGAGTTGGAGTGCTCCTCTAACCCGAGGGGAACGATGTAATCCTTAGAGTCTATCGGTATGAGTGTTTAGAGCCAAACGATTTGAACAGAAATTGACCGGTTATTTGTGCGGGTAAACCCGAAAGGGGAAGGACCGCTAACCATGCTAGATACTTACACCTTATTCTCATTACGGTTAATCGGGTGAACCCGAAAGGGGAAGGACCTTTAACCGTATCTTATACTTGAGCATTACCTATTACTTAACACATTTTAGTTGCACGCATTGTGTCTAGTATCATTTATGTTAGTGCTATGGAAAAGCATAACACCCTAGTGTAAGGTAAATTGGTGATTACGGTCCGAAACGCAATCATGGGTTTACAGGTACATGGGGGTGGTGTGTGATTTCATTTAGGCTATTGGTAGACAATCAGTACGAGTCCAAAATATCGGTAGTGTGGTGGGTTAGCTGTGGTACACCCTATATATAAGCACTAACGATATTGTGGGAGCGGACTAGGAGTCTGACCAAGAACCTACCCCATTATTTTCTATTGCATTTTGGACTATTTAATAGCGTTGGACCCGACCTCTTTAATAGGTCGTTACCAACGACTATCATTTCTGACAAGAACGTTTTTACACAAGCTTCAGTTCTTCTTCCTTGGAATCTTTCTTTTGACCACACACACAAAAAGTTTAATTTCTGTATACACACACGCTCAATTATTTCGAATCTTGTTACATACTCTAATAAAGTTCAGTCAGAAACTTTCTAAAGTAGGGGAGATTGCTACATCAGTGTCTCTGCCCTCACCAGTTACACCTTCCCAAAACCTTTCTCATTTAAACTTTCAACTTCCTAACCTCGGGTCAACTGTCAAAGATTTTGAAACTTTTACTTTGGATATTAGACAACTACTTAAAATTTTGTCAAAACATGACTCATGCAGTTTTTTTTTTTTTTTTTTTAACATACTTGACTTTTACAATGCCTTTTGTGTCATAGAAACCTCCACTTGAAAGGAATTTCGAGACGAAAATTTCTAAAGTAGGGGAGACTATGACAACCGTCACCCTCATATTTTGGTAAGAGTTCAATTATAGTCCTTCCTGTATTTAAATGTTCCTATTTTGGTCCCCGTAAGTTTTGTCGTTTTCATATTTAATAAAAAGAACGAACTTAAAATTTATCATTTGCATTTATTATGTATCGTGTATACGTTTTAATCAAATGCGTATGTTGAAACGTTTTTCAGAATGGATTCTATAAAAATTGTCAAGTTTTATAAAGTTTTAAAAACATTCTAAGTTAAGTTAGTAACTTGGTTAGTTTTTATTAAGGGAAAAACTAACTAAGATGTAAAAAAACTAACCTAGTTAAACATTGAGGGAACATTTTTGTCATAACCTCAAACTTTTAAAACTCAATCCCTCTTCCCTCTCCTCTCCTCGGTTTTCCAGTTGCATTTGACGGTCGTCGGAACAAATTCTGGCCAAAACGTAAAGAGTCGTTTAAGGCCATTAACCTCGACATTATGGATTTGTTTCGGTTTCGCAATGGCTACCAATCATTCACAGAATTTAAAAACTATAATAGCCGAGTTTAATTCGTATTTTAGCCGATTCTTCATTATGTAACCGTCTGAATTTTATTACCGAATCAATGAGTCGTTTTAGCCAAACATCTATACAAATAAATCCTTCTAATCATCTTCTGCGCCTCTGAGAATCACAAACCCACACAAAAATATCTCGAATCGAGTCCAGAAAGCTTCTGAATCGGCTTCAAAATGTCGACTCTACTTTCTTTCTTTTTCGATCTCAAAACGATGTTGTAAGTCTTGATTCATTATACCGTTTTGTTTCTTATCAACTTCCGATCAATAGCCCCTTATTACAGATCTGTAATGTATCTTGTTTGGGTTATTGATTTGGGGATTAAGGTTAGGGTTCATGCTAGTATTTTGGGGAAGAAGAGGAATTTGTGTTATAGTTTAAATATGTTCTTATTTAGATTTAAATCAACATAGATGCTTGTAGTGAAGTGGTTGTTTGTGTTTGTTGATACAAGGGCCACTTGGGTTCAAACCCAGGCGCCTACCATTTTTTTCATCTTTTACTTTTCTTTCTTATTTATTATATTTTTCAAACTATAAATAATCATTTATTCATATAAACTTAGAATATTCATAATAAATTCATTTTTGCTTAAAAAATCATGAAAATTTAGGTGTAGTATCTTGACACCTCATAGAAAATTATCATATTTTTATTTTCTGAAAAATATATTATTTTCATATTTTTATTGATTTAAACTGTTTTAATCATAATTAATTGATTAAAAATTCAATTTTCATGATTTTAACCCCAAACTTTTCGAAAATACTTTCTAATCATCCTAAACTGAAATAATAAGTATTGATTTAGAAAACATTTATTTTTAGTGATTTTACTATTTTTAATCATTTAAACATGATTTAAATTCATCAAAATAGTTTTAAATACAAATAAAATGAGAAAAATTATGGAAAATGTATTCAAATCATTTTTCATGAGAATGTATTGGTTTCTCACAAAAATATTATTTTTTGGAACATATCTTGTAATTTAGTTGTATTTATCCTTATTTAAATACAATAAATCTTTTGTTATTTCCTAATACTTAAAAATCTGTTTTATAAATTTAGTGTTTTATAAAAACAGAAATATTTTATGTTTGAAAGTCATAATCCTCAACATTTATTTCACTTGTGTAATTTGTACAATTATCTCTAATTATTGTAATTATTTACAATTATTGTTTTAAAACAATTAATTCGATTACTTTGTCCAAGTTATTTGGAACTACTTTTTAACTAGATTTCCAGTTGGTAATAATTATTTTACCTAATCATATTTATAAACTTAAATCATATTATTTGACATACAAGTTAATATTAATTCGTTTATCGCAAAAACTCTAATTCCCCAAATCGACTTAGCAAACCCTAATGCCTTAGATTCTAGATGCCTTAGACTTTTAAGTCACTTTCCTCATTAGTATTCTTATACATTTAGGTTGAGTTCTTCGGAATTCTCAAGCCTTTTGTGACGATCTTTGTTGGATTCACCACTTAGCAGAACTGTGAGTATATCTTTCCCTTTTTTCATGTTTTACTCTTTTGGGGCTACTCATGTACACTATGACTAAATGTTGTTCTTTCACTAAATGCAATTCTCATGTGTGTTTGCTTTATGTTAATTTGTGTGTCTATGACTTGTCAAAATCATTAACATTTGAGGGCCTGACATTTCAATAAATAGGTATATGATATATACCCCTTGTGACTCTGCTGAGAGACCTTGGTCATTGTCTTGTGATTCATTATACTCAAAAATGGTTTTCAAAGTGGTTGTCTGATTCTTGATTCTTGATACTTGATTCTTAGGGTTGATTTTGAACGGATATTACTTATTACATAATTGCAAATGGTGCAACACATAAGTTGCGAAACGTTTTTATACTATATGTATTCAAAACAGGGTATGCTCACAAATACATTTTTGTATTGACCTATACTATTTTCGTACATGTTTCAGGTTGTTTTGAGACGCTTCTTTTAAGCTTTGGATTTATATTTAAGCTTTGACTTTATTGTATTTTAGTTAGACTTGGGGACGCTTTAGATTTATTATGTTCTGTAATTTTCCTTTCAATGTAATAAACCATATAATTTAATGTACTCAAATTTCCACTTTAGTACTATGAGCTATTGAACAATCATCACTACGTGACACCTCGATATTTCCGCTATCGGTTGGGGTGTTACAAAAACCTTTTTAAAACCTATGTTTTTTAGAACCCTTCTGTTTTATTTTCTTTTTCAAACCCGATTAGTTAACGTGGTGAAAGTTTGAGTAGGGGAAAGTGTATTCTTTTGAATACGATACTCGATATTTACCCTAGAAATCTATACTATACACGTCAGGTTCTCTGCCTATGTGTTGGTTTTAGTTTCTAAGTAATTATCGTTTACTTATAAATTTAAAACTTGTTTAACAGTTTAGTAAAAATCGGTCTTTTTTTCCAAAACCAATGTTTTGGAGTTAACCCATCAAGTTTTTGGCACCGGGAAAAATGACATCTTTTTAATTACTAAAACCAGACACACCGGTATCTATTAGGTGTGATAGTGCCGCTACCTTAGCTAAGGCTTATAGTCAAGTGCATAATGGAAAATGTAGATACTTAGGTGTTAGACATGGCATCATTCGTGAGCTCATCATGAATGGTGTTATATCAGTGGAGTTTGTGAAAACTCAACATAATTTAGCCAATCATTTAACCAAATGTTTATGTAGAGATCTTGTGCACAATGCGGCGGTAGGGATGGGATTAAAGTCCACCTAAAATTTTTCATGTTAAGATACCCAATTCCGATCTAATATGTCATTAGGTGCTGGCATCATCCCAAGATATGTGTTCAGACCTGCAAGTAACAAAGGTTGAAGTTTATATTCTTAATAGTTTATTTGAAAATTTGCATATGCAGGTGCAAGAATAAAAGAACCGCCTATATAGGCATGAAGTTTAGTCGTTTCAAGAAGCTAGGACTTGGCTTTGATATGTTCATTGAAGGATACGACACAGGCTAGTAAAAATAGTGTCAAGTAAGAACATAAGAGTATGTAAACTTGTGTGTATGCTATCTTTATGTATTCATTATGAATAGAAAGGGTTCAATCCATAGCGACACCTTAATATTCGAATATTTGGAATGTGTAATATTATAATGTGAAATTCAATCATCACAATATTTCATTTATGCATAAGTTTGTTTTCTGCAGTTGATTTTGTTTTCAAGTGAATCAAGGATTACACTAAATGGGGGAGGAATGTTGGTGATTTTAGTGTCATCAGGTCGTTTTGGGTAATCGGGATTCACTTAAGACCAAATGAGAAATTAAAATATACATTGATACAAGTTAGGGGGTGCGGAATGCACACTTGATTAAGACTATTTCAAGTCTGTTACTTAAAAGCTCCGACAGATTAAGTGAGCGACTATCACTGAGCAACCGACACAGTCCCACTGTTGGTTAAAGAACTACCAATGGTAGTTATTGTGTAGAAACTTCCATGGGTGGTTATTATATAAAGGTTAATTAACTTCCATTGGTGGTAATTGTGTGGAGGTTAATTAACTTTCAAGGGTGGTTATGATATGGTGGTTAATTAACTACCAAGGGTAGTTTTGATTCTTATAAACAAGAGAGTTTGGTCTATCTTAAAGTATAGTTCAAAAGATCATTTTCTCATGGCATTTGTGGTTCCAAATTCACTCTCAATCACATACTAAATTCTTATTTCTCAATCTGAGTTGTATCCTATCGGATTTTTCGAAAGAACCCCTGAAATAATTCGATCTGAAAGTGACTACACGCCTCTTAGATTATTTGTTGTTTATATAAATTCCCCAACAGTTATCATAAGGATTAAGGTATAAGCTAGTTAAGCCGGTTCACGAGTTGCTCAATATGTATTCAAATAACACCGAGCCAAGTTGAAACTAGTTGATCACATTGTTAGATCAAGCGCTAGTTTTAATATAATTAGGGTTGTAGGTACGCCGTGCTTTGCGGCAGGACTTGTTTGTTGTGAAGGAGTATTTAGTAAAAAAAAATAAGGTATATAACAAAGGTAAAAAAGAATTAGTAAAAAAAGAGGTTAAAAACTAAAAAGAAAAGGAAAAAAAGTAAAACTATGTTAAAGAAGTAAAAAAGAAGAAAGAAAAGAAGAAAGAAAAGAAAAAGTAAAAGAATAACGGTAAAAAAAGAATTAAAGGAAATGGATAGAGAAGAAAAACGTTGGTTTAGTAAACGAAATATCACTTACTAAATCAAAGAGTTGGGTAGACTAGTTTGTTGTTTTACTCTAAATCATACTAGTTCGATTCTTATAAGCAACAAATTTTTTCGTTAACATATTTAACGTGCACCCCTACCAATTTTGGTTCAAAAGAGACTTAAACTTAGCTAGCTTCAAATCTAGCAAAAATAAATAAATAAATAGATAGATAAGCGTTGAATAGGATAAACTCTCTTCATGTACTCAAAAGATAAATCTCAATTCTTTTTCCCCTTATGATCAAATTTCCTCTTCTATACCGAGCAGCAAAGACAAAAAGCGCGCTGGTAAGCATGTGCAGAAACAATGATACCTGGTCCCCTGTGGATTATTCTCGGCCCATGGGTATTCTAGAGGTTCAAGAATGGTCTATGCTTTCTTCGATGCTGGGTCAGGCCCATTTATTGGCTGATAAAGACACTTGGGAGTGGGTTGGATCTTCTTGCTTCTCTGTTGCTGAGGTGAAACGTAAGGTGAAGGATCATACGGACAGAGCCGATTGTTTCAAGTTTAAATGGGTTGCGTGGGTTCCTTTGAAGTGTCATATCTTCACTTGGCGGGCAGAAATAGACAGAATTCCCACTGTGAAAGCACTTAGCAAAAGAAATGTGTATGTTCCTAATGACCGGTGCAAACTTTGTGATGTTGATCTTGAAACATCGGTTCACATCTTCACTGGTTGTGGATTCTCATATGGAGTGTGGTCTAATATTTGGAAATGGTGCGGCTTGGATATGGTTTATGTTTTCCACACGAGATACCTTCTTTTATTACATAAACAAGCTCCAGGCGAAAAGTGGGGAAAGAAGATCGTTCATGGTATTATTATGGTGGCGCTTTTGATGATTTGAAAAGCTAGAAACGACAAGACTTTCAACAAGATGGAGCTAAAGGTCCATTGTGTGACTGGTAGTATAAAATCTATTTCGTTTTTATGGCTAAAGAATAGGTCTCATTTCAAAGACCTTTGTTGGGAGGATTGGTGTATTAAACCCTTGTACATGTTATAGTTTCCGGGTGTTAGTCCTTGTTTTGAGGTCTTTCCCTTGTGTTTAATGAAAGTCAATGATAAAAAAAAAAAAAAAAAAAAAAAAAAAAAAAAAAAAAAAAGAAGATAATCGTTGAAAAGCAAAAAATTTAAAAACTAAAAAATAAAACTTAATGAATGTCTTGTGGCATTTACCAATTTATCGCTTCTTGCTAGTATATGAATAATATATAGATGAACTTTTGGTTCACAATGGCTCCGAGTTTTATTGATGGCATTATTGATCTTGTGAAATGTTACATTTTTTTCTTGAATTTAACTATAGTCTATAGGTTAACTAGATTATACCATAATTATATAATCTTATTACTAATAAATTGACCCGAAAATAGCATATCCAAATTATAAGAAAGCCTAGGCTGTCACAATTGCAGAATTTGCTCCTTTCTTTGTTCCGCTATGTAAATGAAACGAATATGATCTAAAAGAAATTTATAGCACACGTATATTTACATAATCATCATATTTTCTTGTCAAGTTATATATGGTCAAGCGGAGTCGAATCGAATTCAAAAGTATTATTTCATGTATTGCCAACATTTATTAATATTATTGTGTAATGATTTACACCGGAGTAGACTTAAGTCGAGCTCAGCTCAGAATATCAATATGCAAAACGAGCTTTGGGCTTCGAGTTTTATAACCAAACTTAAAACTATACTAACCAAGGGTATACCCATTAACAAGTTATGGGGCAGCCGCTCCTCTTACAAAAATTAGTGTTTTTTATGTAAAATTCTTGTTCGTGCTCTTTAGAAGTTTGGTTAAGCCGCACAAATGCTTCTCATAAAACAAAGTTATGGGTTCGCAACTCGACTCAATTTGATTAGACTAGACCATGTTAGAAGTTAATTTCTCCAAAACTAGAGAAAAACTATTCAGAAGTAATTTTCTTTACATCAACCTCATCATGTCAACATTTACTCGACTTAGCTCAAGTTCCTTTGAATCTTCCTTTCATTTGAACATCACCGGACCATCCAGTTGCTGGTAAAATTCAATTCATGAAGGTGGCTAAGGGTGGACATCTTTGTTCTCGGGATTCTCTACGGGCTCCACACTGCAGTGTTCATGCCGAACAGGTTTCGGGAGTCTCTATCCATTTCTCAACTTTGTTAACATGTTCAACAACACAATGGGGCGAGAAAGTAAAGAGAGTATTGTGTGAGCAAGTGTTTTGGAGGGAAGTGATGAATGCGGTAGCATATTAAGGGATTGCTCGGGTCCAGAGGCCCGAGAACTATAAGCAGCGGCAATCGAGAACTGTTGGGGCTGGGTTCTGTCAGGTGAAGTTGGGTGCCAAAAGGATTTTCTTGGGGATAACAACCACCACCACCATACCTAGTGAATCCTACAAATAGTGAACTATTGGTAGGGTTTGGGGAGGGTGGGAGTAGACAGACCTTACCTCTATCCCTGAGAATAAAGAGGCTGCTTCCAAAGAAACCCTCGGCTCAAAAAAAATGATGATAATAATTTAAACCACCAATATCACACATAAATGGTGGAAAGACTACATGGCAAAAAAGGAAAAAATAAACAATGAGAAATAACATATAAAGAACCCATAAAGCAAAAAAAACAATCACATGTAAAGACCAACAAAAAAATGAGGGTGAAATCTTATTTCCTATGACACCTCTAAAAGCTCTTATGGACCTATCCTAGCAGTCTTTAACCTTAATCCTAAGTCTCCACAAACTCCTATCCTGGACCATGTCCTCGAAGAGGTGTAACTCTTGTAGATCTTTCCTAATCCTCTCATCCCAAGTCAACCTCTGCCTACCCCTACCCCTACCCCTACCCCTCCTCCCCTCCACAGTAAGGTTTTCCACCGCCCTAACTGGCTCCGTCATCTGTCTCCTCTTCACATGCCCAAACCACCTTAGTCTCCCCTCCTTTATCTTCTTATCGGATATACTAGCTACTCCCAACCTTTCTCTAAGAACCTCATTTCTCATCCTATCTAACCTTGTGTGCCCACACATCCTCCTTTATCTTATCGGATATACCCCTACCCCTTCTTGGGGATGAAGATGGTAAATAGATATTACAAGGATGGAAAGGGAGAGTTCTTTATGGAAACCTGCATAAAATATAATGCATTTTTAATGTTCTTCATGCTTTTATTTTGTTTTAAAAAGTGTGAATCAAGTTCACATAGTATTTATTTACTGGATACGAGTCGTATATCTTCTAATAGCGAAAAACAAAATTTGACGGGTGATGTAAAATGTTGAAATTTTAAAACTGACACAATAAAACATCAAACTAGATAGCTAAATAAACCTGCAAATTATCGACATCCATGATTAAGGCGTGCAGCATGCTACAGTTAAAAAAATCGAGTAAAAACACACTTCAAACTAAAAGACAGAACTCCAGAATGAGGAGTTATGCAGGCATTCTATAAACGAGTATGCTAACTCTTTACGAACACAATACGAAAGGCATCAAAGAAAGCGGTCAAGAGAAATTCACTAGTATGACCATTTTACTACGCCTGTTCACCTAAGCAGCATTTTACCTTAAAAAAAATTTCATTTTCATCGTTACATATAACTAAATTCAAATATAACATGCAATTTGTCCCAAGAAAAGTTATGCACCAACACAAACCAATGATAACACGAGAAGTAAGCGAGCATAAGTGAGTCCAAAACCTACATGGCACATAAGAACAGAAGTTATGCGGCTACACAAACCAATGACAAGGTGACATGTAAGCAGGTGGCGCATAAGAATGCAAATTATGTGTTGTTGCAAACAAATCTTAGTAACCCGTAATAAAGGTCACATTAAGAATGGAAGATATGTGACCATGGAGGCGTGTCAGGCATGGTTTAAAAAAACGCTTGAGGCGTGCGCCTCGAGGCGCGCCTCAAGGCGATTTGGTCTGAAAACGCTTCTGAGGCGGCGTTTCAGGTGTTTGAACAGTGGTATGCGCCTCACAAGACTGAGGCGTTATGAAAAGTTGCGCCTCAAGGGGTTTTCAGGTATATTTTTTATGTTTTCGGCTTTTTGTGACAATTTATGTCTTTTTATGTGTGTTTTTGATGTTTTTGATGAATTTGATGATGAAATTAGTTAGCATTTTATTTTTTGAAAGATATATAATTATTTATTTAATTTTTTAATTCCGCCTCGGGCTTACGCCTCGGTTCGCCTCGAGGCTTACGCCTCGTGAGGCGAAGGGAAAACGCCTCGAGGCGCGTTTCCGTTCTTTTAAACTTTGGACTGTCAGGTACGGGTCAAACTTAAAATAAACAAAAAATAAAAGTTAATGACTACTTTGATAATGTTAAGGGTAAAAACTAGAGATTAACCTAATGCCTGTCATTTTCACAAGATGTAATTGTCACTCTATAACATCAAAATCTTGAACTCATAATGTGATTGTCCATTCACTGAGCCTGGAACATTCTCACTTCAATTTCCTGAATATTTATAGATATGGAAGATCAATAAAGGCAGATATGACAAGCATCCCTCCCACCATATATTATTCAACCTTAGTTCTATGCATAAAACAACTAGGCACCATTAGTCAATAACATTTGCTATAAACTGTTTCATCTGCCTATACAAGTCAAACTATTACCCAAAGACTCAACATTGGTGTGCCTTTTGGGTGATCCTTTCAGGAAGCTGAAAGTACTCTTTTACCCTTCAAAGTTCTAACTGTATGCTATTTTGCTTTCTAACCGTAGGGCACACTAATACCCTTGTAGCATGCTAACCAACGGGACCAAGGAGTTACAAGGCAGCAAAAATAGAAACCATATTTGAACCAGATCAAGCGGTTACCGCTTCACCACCCTGTGAAGGTTGAGGTCACTCGGTTTGAAATCTATGTCTTTTCCTATATCATAAGTAGGGTATCCAACATTCAATCTAGAAAGATAATGGCATAATACTACCAACACAGTTAAAAGAAAGAAATGATTGTTCTTTCATCATAACTAACATAAACTAAAACAGGATACAGGAAGACAAATAATGGGTAGGTCAACAATTCAACTTGAGCATGGATCACATGGAACTTATACACCAAACATGATAAGCTTGTCGACGAGTAACGCATCTAAACGATGAAACCTGAGGGACTAAAAAATTAATTGTGCAGCATATTCTTAACTGTATAACCTGAAATATCAGCCCGTTCTGTTGTGACTCTTTGGCGATCTTAAAACATTGAAGTCAAGCTTTCCTCGCTTGTGAGATTTTTTCTTACTGTTTTTTGAGGAAGAACTCGGGTGGCCTTCAATAATGTTATCTGATCTATTGGGATGTTGTACCTCTGTTGTAGCTTCAGCTTGTTTCCTTTTGAGGTCTCCGTTCGATTTATCGCTACTCAAGCTTCCTGGTTCTTCATTTTCTCTGTAACAGAAAAACATCACAGCTTTAAGATGAGAATAGGAGGTGGCGGAATGTGTCAAATACATTTCCAGCAACATGCAACCCACCTAAACGGTTTCCTTTTTAAGCGTTTTCTTTTCTTATTCAATTAGCCTATTAGAAATAAAATATATCCTAAATCAACACTTTCATAAGTAAATTGGTTGAAACTGCCACCACTACTTACGGAAATAAAGCAACGTACATTCAAACATATAAACATGGCTAATGGCTTAAATGCATCATTAATGTACAGAAAATACGATAACCAAGTATTATATAATAAGATAGACGGGAGTCCATGACCACTTCATAGTATATGAATACAAATTTACAATGGTGTTCTAGAATTTGTCATAAAGTAGAATACGAAGTATATTAAGTAATCAAACACGAGTGCTTTTAAAGAAGCTTTAGGATGACCAACCTTTTAGACGGCCTTCCTCCTTGATCACCGGATGATGTCGCATCACCGTCAGATTGTCTTGGGTTTGAAGAATCCTCGTTCAGTTTCTAGAATAAGCAGCCAAAAGGCAGACCATAATCCCATATCAGCAAACAGTAATGAAAACACATGTCAGCATGTAGCTCTTTTACTTACATCAATAGATGGATTAAAACTTTGAAATGACATCCGGCCTTTAATGACCCCTGGACTAGGATCCCCTTCCATAATGACCATACTGGATGCGGAAACGGTTGTTAATAACATTAAAAAACATAGATCCATAATAAAGAAACACAGAGAACTGAAAATATATACGACACATATAGGCTTATTAATATTAGATTAAATAGCCAAAACTTTGAATGCCATATGATCATTTTTTATAACCATGAGCACCCATCATTGGATAACTCATGGGCCACACCAAAACTTTGCTAACAAATGAGAGCAGATAAAATGTAGCTTGCGTCTTTCAAGGGATTAAACTAGGGGTGTAAACGAACCAAGCCCCTCATGAGCTACTCAATATCGACTCGCTAAAAGCTTAAATCAAGGTGAGCTTAAGAGAGCTCAAGCGCAACCCAAAAATAATCTTATTTAATAAACGAGCCAAGCCCCTCAGAAGCTACTCAATATCGACTTGCTAAAAACTTAAATCAAATTGAGCTTAGCCTATAAAATGTGTTTATTTAACACACGAGCACAAGCTTCACGAGCTCAAGCTGGCTCACGAGCCTAAACGTGCGTATTATTTATATATTCAATAAATATTTCATACATTATATGACAAAAACAACTAAATAAAAAAATTTGTCATAAATACAAACTATACTTATAAATTAGTTAATAAACAATAAACGAGCTGCGCCCAAGCCAAGCTCGAGCTTGAAGAACTACTCCCAAGCCGAGCTCCAGCTTTAAAAATACAGCTCAAAACAAGCTTTAGAAATCGCACGGTTCCTCTCGTTTACACCCCCTAGGTTAAAGAAAGAAGCCAATGGAAGCTTTGGGATTGAATTACATTACATCAATGCAGAATTCATGTAAAAATACAATCAAACAGACAATATAAACCATGACAACTTAAATAAGCAAAAGAAAATAGATAAATAAAAATATGTGGTACCATTTTTTGGTAGTGATATAAGATGCAAAGTTTCCATTAGGTATGACCTCTTCTTCCTTTTTGGTGGTCTCTTCCTTCTTAGCTCCCCTTTGCATAAACTATCATCATACAAATGAATTAATAAATAAAAGGTACTTGAGGATTAGATTTTTTTAAATAAATTGAAGAGAAAAACATAATTGATAATGATATTATGCTGGTTTTTACCTTCAAGTTCTTCAATGTGCTTGATAACTCGCGTTTCGCCATTGAAGAGGATTGAAAATTAGGGTTTCGGCAGAAAGAAGATGAACGAACGCTCTGTGCCTCCTTTTTTTCTTTTCTGTTGGCGAGGGTTTTAGACGGAGATTAGACCTAGAGTGTGTTTGGACTTTGGATAAACTTATTTAGGTCCAAAAGGACTTTTAGTTAAAAAGACTTATTTATGACTTTTGGAAAAGAAATTTTTAAAAAAGGTGTTTGGGTTAGCTTATGTGGTGGGGAAAGCCAATAAGTCAATAAATTATTTTGTGAAAATTGTTTGGCTTATTCAGGTAAAATGATCAAAAAGGACATTCTTTAAAAAGTCAAATAAGTTATTTTTTAGAAAATGTTTGGTACTGCTTTTACTTTTTGTTTTGCTTAATCTACCTCTCTATTAACATATTTTACAAAAATTAGAAAAAAAATATATAGATATAATGTAAACTTATTTACAAAATTTATAATTTCTTAATTAGACCATAATAATATTACGTTCATACAAATTGTAATAATTCGTAATAAAATACCAAAATACATAATAATAACAAAATAATGTCATAGTGCATTCATCCCTGCTGCCATTATATCTTGCGCAATAATATCTCTTACCGCTGCCATGTACGTAGCATCAACATTCGTACGATGTGTAGCCGGAACTTCGTCATCAACTTCATTACTAGCATCACATTCTCTAGTGGGATTGTAAGATTCTTGTTGTGCTATGTTAAACGCTTCATCAAACCTACCACCCTTTCTAATAAAGTTATGGACCGCCATCGATGCTATCACAATACTTAATTGGTGCCCGTACGTGTAGTTAACATGCATATCTCTCAATAACGCCCACCTAGCTTTCCAAACTCCAAAAGTTCTTTCAATGATATTTCGCAATGATGAGTGGTGATAGTTAAATATCTCTTTTGGTCCGCGAGGAGCACGACTGGCACTAGTATGTCCACGTCTAAAATCCGGTAGATGATAACGAATGGACGCACCTTTGTAAGGTGCAAGATACCCTTTAGTATTTGGGTATCCAGCATCAACAACATAATATTTATCTACAATAAAACAAACAACTTTTAGTCGTTTCAAACAAGTATTAAAAAGCATAAAAGTTGTATTACTAAAATTATACTAACCACCCGTTGGATGTGGAAAATGAAGCTCGGGTCTTTTTAAGGCTTCATTGAATATTCTCGTGTCATGTGCGGTCCCCTCCCATCCGGCCCATACAAATGTAAAGCACATGTTAAAATCACAAACAGCCATAATATTTTGTGTGGCATATCCCTTTCGACCAATGAACTTCGTTTGATCACTTAATGGAACCGATGCCCTCATGTGTGTTCCATCGATAACGCCAATACAGTCCTATAAATACAAAAAAGATACATATAATTATATCATTTGTTAAAATACATGGAACACTGGATACCTTGAACATTAGATAATACCTTGAACATTGGATAATACCGAGAACTATTTAATATATAAGCCGGTACATCATCATTATAGTTTGCGGCTGGCTTGATGATGTCAACACTCATCTTAAACACGGCTTCCAAAACTTTATAGAAGTGTCTATGAATGTTTTCACCAGAATGATTAAAGGATTCTTGGACAAACCTATTCGTACACCCATGCGCCAAAGTCATTAAGAAGATTCCAACCGACTCCTCAATAGACATATGACGGGTTCCTATCAATCCGTAATTAGTGACAAGATCTGCACATAACTGTCTAAAAACCGGTACAGTCAGTCTGAAAATTTCATAACACCGTCTAGGATGGCCATTTAATATTTCATTAATAAACATGTGCCCTGTCCGAGCCGACGTGTGACATGGCCTTCGTGCATTACGCAAATCATGAGGTATTATTATCCCTTTAACAGCTATGCCACATAACCTTTTAAATTCTATATTGCCATCCACCTGATATTCTTCATCACTATCAGATGACTCATCGCTATCCATCCTATATAAAAATAAGATAACACACATAAAAATTGTCAAACAATAACACAAACATAAAAAGTAAAACAAAACACATCTAATGTCAAATAGTAACAGGAACATAAAAGTAGAACGATAACACATAATGTCGAACGATAACACATAATGTCAAACGATAACACAAACATAAAAAGTAGAACAATAACACATAGTATCGAACGATAAGATATAATGTAGAACGACAAATCATTCTTTCACAAGTGCCTTAAGGACTTCCATCTTTGCTTCATGTGTCTTTGGATACATAAAAGCCACACGATGTTGCTTTTTAATGAAAACAAGCAATGCTTGTGTATACTCTTTGGAGCCTTCTTCATAACCGGGGAAAGTGTTGACAATGTCCATACAATCTTCAATTGTTGGAGATTGTATAGTTGGTGGAAAAGTTTCTGTACTTTTTGTTGATAAGACATCTAATAAAACATCTAGCTTTTCCTCAAAAGATGAAGTTTTACTCTTGGGTGCACGTTTGTTGGCAACATTCTTCTTCCTTTTACTCGAACTGCTTCCAACATAAGTAGGAAACAAAGTCTCATCATCACCTAAACATATTTCATCACTGTCTCATTTTCCCTCTATATTTTCTTCACGTTGAACATTGCTCGGATTGCTATCGTTTATGAGTTGTAATGGAGTCATAGCCTTATCTCCTGTGGCAACCGAATCCCGAAACAAAGGAGCATAATGCGTCTCAAATATCTCCAAATTTGCACCCTTAAATTTGGCAAAGTCTTTATCTACCTACAAGATAAACGGATTAATTAATTGCACAATGCAATCATAATTAACATTTATTCATGATAATAGGAGAACTTACCTTTATTTTCTCCTCCCACCACTCAGGCGATGCATCGATTAAGCCTCTACTCCCACTGATCCCAGTTTCAAGTCTCATCAAGCGGTCATAAAGCTTCCAATCTTTTTTCATGCAGTCCCATTTGGTTTTTAATTGTTTTTGGGAGAAGTTTTTACCTGTTTTTTGTATCATGGTTTTTTCTATATTCGCTGTAACACCCCAACCGATGGCAGAAACATCGGGATGTCACGTATTGATGATTGTTCAGTAGCTCATGGTGAATAATAAATTTCATTAAATGATTTAAATAAATTACATACAATTGTTCTACAAGAATTCGTACATCAAAATGAATAATACTATGCACACATCTTCAAGCATTAATTCAAATCTTCAAGCAAGTAGAACCTGAAACATGTTAAGTTTGAAAATATTTTGGGTCAACAAAAGTTGGTGAGAATACATAGGTTTTTGAAAATAATTGATAACAATAGTTTGTACAACATTTACAGTTGTATGATGATAGAGTAAGATACCGACATGTAACAATGCGTCTTTGTACAACCAAACCTTGTGTCGACTGAGGCCTAACTTGCAAGTTAGTCTAATGTTGTTACTGTTTTCGATCATCCCGGAATTTATGCGGGGGGATGGGTTTGTCAGACCTATAGCGCTATAATCTAAACAGGCGGCTTGATCATTGTTAATAATTGTATTGTGTCTTTTTGTTACAGTCAAATGATAGAATGCTGATGTACTTGTATCACAAGTAAATATGATAGTATAAAATGTTTAAACAAGTTTCACCCCAAAAATAGTGAAAATAGAGAAAAGGGGCTATGTAAACTCACCTTAAAATGTTAAGTCTCGTGATATAGAATATGTGTTGCCCAACAATGCCAAATATCACCCTATAATAAGGTAATAAATATGTCTAAGTTTATCTAGTCTACCAATATATATATTCTAGGGCTTCGAATTGGGGATAAATGCTCGTTTGATTAATAATAAAAATGTTTGATAATTGGGAGAAATTTAGTAAATAAATAGACAAAAATCTTTTTATAAAATTTGAATTTAAGGTGATCACAATAATGAGTTTAAAGTATAAAAATAATTTTTATAAAATTATTTTCTTTAAAATAGAATATTAATTCTATTTATAACAATTTGTCAAAATTTAATTTTAATATTTAAAAATACTAAAATTAAAGAATTATTAGTTTAAAAATTATATTTCTGTTCTAAATAATCATAAATAATTTATATAAAATTTTGGTGCAAAAACATTAAAAATTGGATTTATTATGATTTAATTATGATTAAAACTAACAAAAATTGATTAAAAATATTAAATAAATGATTTTTCAGAAATAAAAATCATTTCAGAAAAGTTTATTGTTATAAAAACTCAGAATAATTTTTGTGGAAATTTATAAAATTGTTTTGATATTTTTATAGAATTTTATAAATAAAATGGAATAAACTTGATTTATTTATTATATATATTAAATAAATATATTTTCGGAAATAAAAATCTGAATAATGATATTTAGGGTATAAACATCATTATGTAAAATTTTAGGAATTTTTGAAGGCTTATAAGTATTTTAAATAATTAAAGTGAATAATTATATAATTTAAACCTATAGTTTGAAAAGCCAAAAAAAAGAATGCGTTGGGTGGGACTCGAACCCGTGTGGTCCAGTTCACAAGGCACCAGACACAACCACTTGGTCCAGACCAGTGGCTGTGTTTGGTTTCAGTTCGTTTAATTTATATATCGTATTAAAAATCGTGTTCTTCCCCAATTTAATAAGAACAAGCCCTAGATTTTGCAATTGAACAATCCACACAATATTAACCCAATTAACCTTAGGGTTAATGTTGTGTGGATGCCGAACAATAAAACCCACAGAAGAAATCAAACTTACTAACACGAATTGATTATGATAGCTCAGTCAAAGACCCGAAGTCAAAATACGATCAAAATCAAGAACAAAGGATTTGCTAAGAGAAATTGGGGATTGAGAAGAATGAATGGCGAGTTGTGATTGTCCAGAAGTGTCCAATTTATAGTGTTGGGGTCTGGTTCGTTGAATTGGAATGTTCGACCTTGGTTTAAATATTTGACGCGTTAATTGGTTAGATTTTGGAATGTTTGACCATGTTTTAATGTGCATAATAAACGAAATTCCATAACACGAGTAATTCAGTTGGTATTTACCTTGTTTGGCTTCAATCAAAAGTCAAAGGTTGATGTGGAATTGTGTTTCGCAGCGGGCAGAAGCAGAAAGAGGAAACAGATCAGTTTCAAAAATGTGTTAAATAGATGAAGTTCCTAGATCTCATCACAAATGCACGTGTGGACCAGTGGTTGTGGTGTGTTGTTTAGTGGTTGAGCCGTGTCTGGACGCGGGTTCGATTCCCGGTCCAGACGGGATTTATTTCTTTTTTTTTTATAAAGCAGTGAGGTGAGGTGGGCCGGGTTTAGCTGAGTTGGGCTGGGCTTCCAGTATGGGTAGAAGGGATGGTTGGGTTTGGGCCTGCAGAAAGGTTTCAAGGGTTTGGGTTAAGTATAGTTGGTTGATTTGCAAAGATTATTACTATTATTATTATTATTGTTATTGTTGGATCAGTTTTCTCTTTGTTTAATTAAGAACTTGCTATCTTTGACACTTAAGTGTTTAGCAAGCTCTTGTATATCAGATTGTAAGCACAGCGGAATGTATAAGTTAAAGCAACACTTTTTATACTTAAGAGGAGTTATTACTCCCTCTTGATGATTGAAACTAATAATGACAAGTATTTATTATGAATCTAAGCAGTAAATGAGAATTAGATACTTAGGCAGATTCACAATAAATACAGAAATGGAATAGAACAGTGAAAGTGTTTGAAGGATTTTTCTCTGAAAATCAATGTCTAAAATAGAAGGTTGAAGCCTCCTATTTATAGACGTTTACATACATGTATCTTGCCAATAAAGCAAGTATACAAATATCAGAAACAAGTTGCACAAGTTGCAACATTGAAACAAACAATTACAGCTAAAAGTAATAATAAACAATAAACTACTGATACAAAAGGCGGTGGAAAATATCTGATGTTAAGTGCTAATGAATGACAAACTACTGATGAGTAGTTTGTCTTCAGTACTTCTGAAGTGAACTTGTCTGGTTTGGACTTCAGAACTTCTGATGAAGTTTCTTCTTCAGCACTTCTCATATCTTCTCTTCAGCAGTTTCTTGTCTTCTTTTCAGTTCTTCTATACTTAGCCAAAATTGACAGAAGTGAATTAGACTAAGGTTTCCAAAAGTGGTTTCACCAATCCTCTTTGTCCTAACAATCTCCCCCTGGATTGATGAACCCAAAACCTTACTAATTCCTTATGATCTTCTTCTGTCTTGAACGATCTTCCATATTTCTTTATACATGGTGTTCTTGAGCTGGTTTAACTGTCCATCAGATAAAGATCCTTTCTGTGGTTCCAGATGTTGAATTGTGAGCAGGTCTTGTGTTGACAGTTTCTTTAGATCACTGATCTTCTTGTAAGCCCTGCTTGAAAGGTCTCTTCTTGTCAATAATACTGAGTTGTTAGCAGTAAGTGACCATCTGATGATAGGTACCTTTGACTTGTTAAAGTCAGAGGTATAGGGAACCAGACTTGTTGTCACACCACGACAATGGCGGAAACACGTGGCGCGACAGTTCAAGAGCATAAAGTCAAGGCTAACGCAAATCACAAGTAATTTTAAGAAAATGGGTCATTTATTAAGGCGTCAAATCTTGTTCAAAATATTACATAAAAGTAAATTGTTTTATAACTTTCAAAAATATACTTTTTATACAAAAATACCCAAGTATATCTACTAGTATTTACCAAATCAACCTTGGAAAATTATTACTTATACTTTTGACACCAAACTTTCCATTATTGCACTTTTGGACTAATAGTTTCTAAAATGTCCATTTTAGTCCTCTAACTTTCAAAGTTACAATATTAGTCCTTTAACTTTCAAATGTTGCATTTTTCCACTCTAACTTCCAAAGTTAGCATTTTTCACTCAAAATAGTGGACTTTGAAGATTCATCTTTTTATTGGTGAGTTATTTTTGTATCAAAACACTTTTATTAGTCTTATATTTCATATATAAGGCTACTTGTATGTGTGTTTTATGTATTTGTCCATTATATCAAAATATCATTCTTCTAAGTAAGTAAACTTTAATTTTTCAACTTCTTTATTCTTGAACTTCTAACATGTTCCATCATTTATTATGTCTTAGATGATCATATAAAGATGATTAAAGTTACTTTTTAACACATTCAAGTTTATTCTATAAATCCAAATCAAACCATCATCTACTTAGTGTATGTGTAGATTTTATACATTTTCAAGATCACTACTTTATCATCATCAAATCCATGATTTATTTACATATCTTTAATCATCTATTTTACTCGTGTAAAACCTATTAAAGATTATGTTTCAAACCACATTTTAAACCCTTCATGTACAACTTGCTTCTAAGAACACATACATGAATATTAATAATCAAAACAAGGTTAAGAAGCTTACTACTAGCACAAGGCTAGGGAAGACAAAACCTTGGATTTTGAGAGGGGTTTAGTGTGTTCTTCCTTAATGGTTAAGCTCCAAGCTTGAAACACACAATAGGGGTTTTGATGGATGGATGTTTTGAGTGATTTGGAGATGTATAAACTTGAAAGAAATGTGTATATGGGAGGGGTATAACTCACGGCTCAAAGAGAGGAAAAGAAGAATGTTTTTGTTGTTTCTACAAGTCTCTAACACATGTTATTTATAGTGCTATCACATGAAATCTTCCATGGATTGCATGTAATCTTGCTAATGATTCAAGAGATTTAAGAATTACACAAGTGATCTTGGATGGATGTGTGAGGGTGTGTGTGGCCGTGAGATTGAGAGAGTGGGGGAGATGTTTGTTTGCAAATCTTGGTTTATTATTTGGATGATCTTACACTTGATCTTTATACAAGATTTTTACCCAAGCATGTGTATATACTTAGGTTATGATTGCTAGCTTTTGTCTTGGATTATATGGCCTATGGGCCGAAATTTTACAAGGGGGGGGGGGGGGACAAGGGAGAGCATGCTTTGTACTATCACATCTTACACCCTTTTGTCTTTTCCCATGCATGCTTAATACTAGATTGTAGATTATTATTATTAACACAATTGCATGGACATATTATGGCCATTAGGCCGACCACTTTTGTGGTTTGGGTGGGGTCCACAACTTCAAATATTTACCCAATACTTGTTAAGTTTAATTCCTCGTCGTTCGGGTGTCGTTCGGGTATTTTTCGGGTTTAAATCGCACGTTATTCGGACATTAAAAATACCTTTAATAACCCTTAAATATAGTCAAATTTAAGCGTTGATTGGTTATTTAGGCTTTTGCCGGGTGAAATTATGAGTTATACGCGTATCGGGTGCGGTACACGCATTTTATTCGTTACCGGGAGATTTGTATGAGACGTTTCCACTTATGGTTTTGGAGTTCCAAAACTCATTATATTTTGTGAAAATACCCTTTATTTTATATCCTGGGTGTCCGGGATCCTTTTCGTTTATTTAATTATTACCGGGTAATTGCCAACGTCCATACCGGATAGTTCATTCGCACATGATCCAATCATGTTTTACCATTAAACGTATGCATTCCTATGCATTATTTGGAAATTGCTATCTCCTAAGGCCTTGATAATTAAATCACACATAATTGCATTTAATTACGTTAATCATATATTAATTAATTTGTACGGAATTACCTTATTTTTGCCGGTTGTTACATTCTCCCCCCGTTAAGAGAATTCCGTCCCGGAATTCACTTCGAGTTCTCCGGTACAGGTGTCTTCTCGAATAGGGCGGGATATTTTTGCTTCATCCGGTCCAGCCTTTCCCACGTGATCTCCGGTCAACGCTTGGAATTCCAGCGCACTTTGACGAATCTGATCTTGCTGTGCCTTAGTTTTTGGACCTTCCAATCAGTTACCTCGATTGGTTCTTCAACAAAATGTAACTTGTCGTCAACTTGGATTTCGTCTGCTGGAATGATGAGAGTTTCGTCGGATAGGCACTTTTTCAAATTTGACACATGAAACGTGTCGTGTATTCCACTAAGCTCTTGAGGCAATTTGAGCTTGTATGCCACTATGCCTACCCTGGACAAGACTTCGAATGGTCCAACATATCGTGGGTTCAGCTTTCCGCGCTTACCAAAGCGCGCGACACCTTTCCAAGGTGACACTTTTAGTAGAACCCTGTCTCCGACTTGAAACTCTAAAGGCTTTCGCCTCATATCAGCATAGCTTTTCTGGCGGTCACGGGCCGCTTTGAGGCGTTCCTTTATCAAAAAGACCTTGTCCGTCGTCTCTTGAACAATTTCGGGTCCGGTGAGTTGTTTTTCTCCAACTTCAGCCCAACATAACGGAGATCGACACTTGCGTCCATATAGAGCTTCAAACGGTGCGGCTTGAATGCTCGTATGATAACTGTTGTTGTAAGAAAATTCTACCAATGGCAAGTGTGTATCCCAATTACCACCGAAATCAATCGCGCATGCCCGCAACATATCTTCCAAGGTCTGGATGGTTCGTTCACTTTGACCATCCGTTTGGGGGTGATATGCGGTACTCATGTCGAGGCGAGTACCGAGGGCTTCAATTAAACTTTCCCAAAATCTTGAAGTGAAACGACTATCTCGATCGGAGATGATAGAAATAGGTACACCGTGTTTAGACACAACTTCCTTAATGTACAAACGGGTCAGTTTCTCCAACTTGTCCGTTTCGCGAATCGGAAGGAAGTGTGCAGATTTTGTCAATCGATCAACGATTACCCAGATCGTGTCATGGCCGCTTGTTGTCTTGGGTAACTTGGTAATGAAATTCATGGTGATTCGTTCCCATTTCCATTCCGGTATTTCCGGTTGCTGGAGCAAGCCGGAAGGTCTCTGATGCTCAGCCTTGACCTTTGTGCAAGTCAAACATCGCGCAACATATGCCGCTATATCTCGTTTGAAATTCGGCCACCAATAAAGTTCTTTCAGATCGTGGAACATCTTGTCTGCACCAGGGTGTACCGAATATCTAGAACTGTGAGCTTCGGCCAACACTAGCTCACGCAATCCCCCGTACACTGGAACCCAAATTCTATTCATGAAATACAGTGTCTGGTCCGCCTTTGGTTCCAGTGAATCAACCATCTTTCGTAACCTTTCACCTTTGACATTCTCGGGTTTAAGGGCGTTAACTTGAGCTTCACGAATTCGTTCAGTCAGATTCGTGTGGATAGTCAAGCCCAAAGCCCGGACACGCAATGGTTTAACCCGTTCCTTGCGACTCAAGGCGTCGGCTACGACGTTCGCCTTACCGGGATGGTACTTAATTTCACAATCGTAATCGTTTAATAATTCAACCCATCGTCGTTGTCGCATGTTCAAGTCCTTCTGGTCAAAGATGTGTTGCAAACTCTTATGATCAGTGAAAATCGTGCACTTGGTTCCGTACAAATAGTGCCTCCATATCTTAAGAGCGAATACCACTGCACCTAATTCCAAATCGTGTGTAGTGTAGTTCTTCTCATGGATTTTCAGTTGCCTGGAAGCATATGCTATTACTTTTTCTCGCTGCATTAATACACAACCCAAGCCTTGATGTGAGGCATCACAGTAAACCACAAAGTCCTCCGTACCATCTGGAAGTGATAGTATCGGAGCGCCACACAACTTGTCTTTCAATAATTGGAATGCTGCCTCTTGCTTTTCTGTCCACTCGAATTTCCTATCCTTTTGGGTTAACATGGTTAAAGCTTGTGCTATCTTTGAAAAGTTCTCGATGAACCTTCTGTAATAACCCGCAAGGCCAAGAAATTGTCGTACTTCGGTAGGAGTTCGAGGGGCTTCCCAATTTTTAATTGCCTCGATCTTGGCGGGATCGACGTGTATGCCCTTCTCGTTCACCACGTGGCCTAGAAAGTGAACTTCTCGAATCCAAAAGTCACACTTTGAGAATTTAGCGTAGAGCTTCTCCTTGCGTAGTACTTCAAGAATTAACCGAAGGTGATTCTCGTGGTCTTCTTTTGTGCGTGAATAGATCAAAATATCGTCAATGAAGACAATGACGAATTTATCCAGGTATGGCTTACACACGCGGTTCATTAGGTCCATGAAAACCGCTGGTGCGTTGGTTAAGCCGAACGGCATTACCAAAAATTCATAGTGCCTATACCGGGTTCTGAAGGCCGTTTTTGGTACATCCTCTTCTTGTATACGCAACTGGTGATAGCCAGACCTCAGATCAATTTTGGAGTAATAGCTAGACCCTTGGAGCTGATCAAATAAATCGTCGATCCTGGGGAGAGGATAGCGATTCTTGATGGTTAGCTTGTTCAGCTCTCGATAGTCGATGCACATGCGAAATGTGCCATCCTTCTTCTTTACGAATAAGACGGGAGCTCCCCAAGGTGAGAAACTCGGTCTTATAAAACCTTTGTCCAACAATTCTTGTAGCTGGCTGGACAGTTCCTGCATCTCTGATGGAGCTAGGCGGTATGGCGATCGTGCCACAGGAGCAGCTCCAGGAACGAGGTCGATGCGGAACTCGACTTGTCGAGGTGGTGGCAACCCCGGCAAATCTTCTGGGAATACATCCGGAAAATCTCTAGCTACTGGAATGTCTTCCAACTTTCGCTCGTCGGCCTTCTTGTCCACTACGTGTGCCAAGAATGCGACAAGCCCTTTTCTTAGACACTTACGAGCCTTCATGCTTGAAATAATCCTTAGCGGCGTCCCGTGCCTTTCCCCTTGAATTGAGAGAGTTTCACCGCTTGCGAGAGGGATTTGAATGACTTTATCGTTGCAAATCACGACGGCATGATGTGCGGACAACCAGTCCATGCCGACAACTATGTCGAAACTTCCCAATACGACCGGCAAAAGATCAATCCCGAACTCGTGCCCACAGAGTTCTAATTTACAATCCCTCGCTACTTCTCTCGTTTCAATAGTTTTACCATTAGCCAGTTCTATGGAGTAGGGTGTATCTAGTTTACTAGTTTTTAATCCAAGTAGTCTTTTAAACTCAATGGATACGAAGCTAAAGTCAGCACCGGTATCAAATAATACAGAGGCATAATGACCATTAAGAGGAAACGTACCAGTGACCACGTTGGGGTCTTGTCGTGCATCACCGGCTCCAATCACAAATGCCCGCCCGCGGGCTTGGTTGTTGATCTTGGGGCAATCCTTTTTCCAATGGTCCAGTGACCCGCATGCGAAGCATGGTCTAGCTCCTCCGTTTTTCGGTGCTCCGGACCGGCAGTCTTCAGTCTTGTGCCCTGTGCGGTGGCACTTTCCACAAGTTAACCCATTATTCCTTCCCTGATTACCCTGTTTACTGCCATTACCACGCCCTGTGGCAACATATCCTTTCCCTTTCTTGTTTGAGCTACCCGATGCTCTATCCCTCTTTCCTTCATCCCGTTTCCGTTTCCCGAATCTCGGCTTGTTCCCCTGATCATTCGACACAACTGCTGAGTTTGTCCCCTGATTCTTGGCTTCTACACTGCTAGCCTCAGAGATTTTCAGTCCCGACACCTGTCGGATCAAAGTACCCATGCGAATCGCATCTTCAGTGAGGCTTAGCGCAAGATCAATAGTTGCGCGCATGGTCGTGGGTTTGGAAGCAGTGACCATGCTGCGTATTTGCGGTGCTAGTCCGAACAAATATCGCTCTATCTTGTTGTTTTCGGGTGTGACCAATCGAGGCACTAGTCTGGCGAGATCATGAAATCGGGACGTGTAGCCAGTCACGACTGCTCCTATCATAGTAAGGTTCCAGAATTCAGTTTCCAGTTTCTGTACCTCGCTTGCCGGGCGGTATTCGGCGATCATGAGTTCTTTCAGCTCCGCCCATGATAGGGAGTAAGCAGTATCGTCTCCCAATGACTGTACTTGTCCGTTCCACCACGTTAGTGCTTGATCCAAAAACAAGTTGGTGGAGTACATGACCGACTGACGAGGGGTACACCCGCTGATACGAATGATTGCCTCGGTCTTTTCGAACCACTTGACCAAGCCAACAGATCCTTCTGTGCCGTTGAAGTTGATCGGCTTACAGTCTAAGAAGGCTTTGAAAGTGCAGCCACGCTCTCGCGAGGCCGTTTCTGCATTAATAAAGTAGTATGTTATTATGGGATAGGAGTTTTAGGATATTCTCCCATTGCCTTTTTCAATTATTTTTAAACCTTCTTACCATTGGGGAGGTTTCTCGTCGGTCGCTCCCCGTTAAGTCACGTGATCGTTCGGAGCGAGCGGCTTCGTGCTCCGCGATCGCTCGGGCTATGCGCTCCGAGATCATGGTTTCAAGTTCAGCTGGTGTAGCGGGCAGTCCGTCTGCGCCGCTGTTGCTTCTGGTGGCTCGTGCCATTTTTCTTCAATAATAATTATCAAAGGTTAATTTGGCAAACATTTATACAATAATAAGCATAAATAACAACCCAGAATATGCACACAATAATCAACACCATGTCATCACACAACATACCAACACATCATACAGAATAAATAATAATCAACACAACATCACCACACAATCACACAAATCACAATATATGGAGTAAGCAATAATAATCGTAGACAGCAACATATTTCACCATCATAATAATAAGATTTTTCATTAATTTCAATAGTACGAGTACAATGCTTGTTCATAATAACAAAATAGGGAATACATCCCTCATACAATACATCGTTCTGAAATAAATAAAACATCATATCATGTGCCGTCGTACCCGTACGGCTAGGCAAAATGCAGACGAGTGTCATAACCCGTGCTATACTACCATACTGCTGCTACTATATACATAAGCAGGTGATTCTTCCATGCGTCCCTGATGCATCCCTACTGTGGCGGTGGCGGCGGGAACTGATACTGTGGCGCGTGCACATTGATAGTCATGCTAATCGCCATGATGCGCTCATATAAGAACTGTCGATGCGCAAAATGCGCATCACCTGTAATCCCACACTGTGCATCCATGCTCAGTAACTCTTCCGCATAGTGCGCTAAAGCATCTCGTGCATCAATCATCCGCGTCCACATCAAACGGGTCTGCTGCTCTACCTGGTTCACGGTGCGCTGCACCGTGTCGGCGAGGGTCTGGAAGTCTCGCTCTAGGGAGATAGCAGTGGACCATGCTGGTCCGGATAGGGGTGTCATCCTGGGTGGCTGGGATGGTCCGGGTATATCGGGGTGAACTGGCGGGAATGGGCCAAAGGGGGCTGGTATCGGTGTGTGAGAAAATAACGGGGCAAAACCCTGTGGTCTGGGGGCAAAGTGTGGTGGCATCATGTAGGGGTCCCCTACACCCAGGGGATATGGTGCAGGTGGCATGCCGGGCAAGGTGGGGACCGGTAGTGTCATGGCTACGGTGGGTGGTGGTACAAGTTCGGCCAAGGGGGCCAAAAGAGGCTCTGAAACAGTGGCCCACTCTGGGGTGGATACCACTACAGTGGGGGTAGGAGGGCTCGCGGTGGCGAAGGCTGCCATACCTGCCCTGCGTAGCTCAGAGCTACCGGCGGGGCTACCCTCAAGGACATGTGCTGCTATGGCTGGCCCCTCCTGAGGTGCGGGCTCAAGTGGTGCTGGTGGGGCTACGGGGTCAGCAGGGGCGTCCTCCATCATTGGAGCCACTGGCTCCTCCTGGACGGCTGGGATCTCGGGTACTAGCGCGTAGCTCAGAGCTACCGGCGGGGCTACCCTCAAGGACATGTGCTGCTATGGCTGGCCCCTCCTGAGGTGCGGGCTCAAGTGGTGCTGGTGGGGCTACGGGGTCAGCAGGGGCGTCCTCCATCATTGGAGCCACTGGCTCCTCCTGGACGGCTGGGATCTCGGGTACTAGCATGTGCTCAACCGAGGCCACTGACTCGTCGTCCGAGTCATCAGAAATCCACCCGTTCCTCCCACGGAAGATCGGCATGAGTCTCATGCCTGGAGGAATGTGGATGTGCGGTACAGGTGCTGGCTCATGATCAACGTGAGCCTGTCTATCGAACGGAGACTCTGCTGTCTCCGACTGGGCTGGGATAGGTCGTGACGGACCGGCACAGCCTTCAGAGAAGTCCCTGATGGCTCGGATGGGGCGTGGGGCTAAGGGTGCGGCAGGTACAATAGGTAGGTCGGCCTGCGGTGCGTCGACCATGGCGGCCGCGTCGTCCCCTACGGGTGCCCAGTCAGGATCCTCGCTAGGATCCGTCTCGTCCGAATCGTCGTCTGATCCCCCTGCGACGTCCATCTCTACGTCGTCTTCTTCCGCGTCGAGTACAACCAGCTCGACTAGCTCAGGCGGAGGTGCGGGAATGATCTGTAGACTACTATCATAACTTGGCGCTATACTTCCAGCGTCCGACATTCCTGGCAAAAGAACCGTACATATATATATATGAATTATTTTAAATTAGATAGTTATGGCGTACATCAACAGTAACCTTCCTAACCTCTAATACTACGTTAATGCATAAAGATACCCATGGCTAGCTCGGTCGGAATCTCCTCATGCCCAATGCTTCTTGAAAAATTACGTTATTGCATTTAGCAACTATGTATATTTTTTTTTTTTTGAAAACTTTATCTTTTGAACCAAATCTGGTTATAGTCTAGTTTTTAAAGAAAATACTCTAGTTCGCTATAACCTTGGCTCTGATACCACTTTCTGTCACACCACGACAATGGCGGAAACACGTGGCGCGACGGTTCAAGAGCATAAAGTCAAGGCTAACGCAAATCACAAGTAATTTTAAGAAAATGGGTCATTTATTAAGGCGTCAAATCTTGTTCAAAATATTACATAAAAGTAAATTGTTTTATAACTTTCAAAAATATACTTTTTATACAAAAATACCCAAGTATATCTACTAGTATTTACCAAATCAACCTTGGAAAATTATTACTTATACTTTTGACACCAAACTTTCCATTATTGCACTTTTGGACTAATAGTTTCTAAAATGTCCATTTTAGTCCTCTAACTTTCAAAGTTACAATATTAGTCCTTTAACTTTCAAATGTTGCATTTTTCCACTCTAACTTCCAAAGTTAGCATTTTTCACTCAAAATAGTGGACTTTGAAGATTCATCTTTTTATTGGTGAGTTATTTTTGTATCAAAACACTTTTATTAGTCTTATATTTCATATATAAGGCTACTTGTATGTGTGTTTTATGTATTTGTCCATTATATCAAAATATCATTCTTCTAAGTAAGTAAACTTTAATTTTTCAACTTCTTTATTCTTGAACTTCTAACATGTTCCATCATTTATTATGTCTTAGATGATCATATAAAGATGATTAAAGTTACTTTTTAACACATTCAAGTTTATTCTATAAATCCAAATCAAACCATCATCTACTTAGTGTATGTGTAGATTTTATACATTTTCAAGATCACTACTTTATCATCATCAAATCCATGATTTATTTACATATCTTTAATCATCTATTTTACTCATGTAAAACCTATTAAAGATTATGTTTCAAACCACATTTTAAACCCTTCATGTACAACTTGCTTCTAAGAACACATACATGAATATTAATAATCAAAACAAGGTTAAGAAGCTTACTACTAGCACAAGGCTAGGGAAGACAAAACCTTGGATTTTGAGAGGGGTTTAGTGTGTTCTTCCTTAATGGTTAAGCTCCAAGCTTGAAACACACAATAGGGGTTTTGATGGATGGATGTTTTGAGTGATTTGGAGATGTATAAACTTGAAAGAAATGTGTATATGGGAGGGGTATAACTCACGGCTCAAAGAGAGGAAAAGAAGAATGTTTTTGTTGTTTCTACAAGTCTCTAACACATGTTATTTATAGTGCTATCACATGAAATCTTCCATGGATTGCATGTAATCTTGCTAATGATTCAAGAGATTTAAGAAGTACACAAGTGATCTTGGATCGATGTGTGAGGGTGTGTGTGGACGTGAGATTGAGAGAGTGGGGGAGATGTTTGTTTGCAAATCTTGGTTTATTATTTGGATGATCTTACACTTGATCTTTATACAAGATTTTTACCCAAGCATGTGTATATACTTAGGTTATGATTGCTAGCTTTTGTCTTGGATTATATGCCTATGGGCCGAAATTTTACCAGGGGAGGGGACAAGGGAAAGCATGCTTTGTACTATCACATCTTACACCCTTTTGTCTTTTCCCATGCATGCTTAATACTAGATTGTAGATTATTATTATTAACACAATTGCATGGACATATTATGGCCATTAGGCCGGCCACTTTTGTGGTTTGGGTGGGGTCCACAACTTCAAATATTTACCCAATACTTGTTAAGTTTAATTCCTCGTCGTTCGGGTATTTTTCGGGTTTTAATTGCACGTTATTCGGACATTAAAAATACCTTTAATAACCCTTAAATATAGTCTAATTTAAGCGTTGATTGGTTATTTAGGCTTTTGCCGGGTGAAATTATGAGTTATACGCGTATCGGGTGCGGTACACGCATTTTATTCGTTACCGGGAGATTTGTATGAGACGTTTCCACTTATGGTTTTGGAGTTCCAAAACTCATTATATTTTGTGAAAATACCCTTTATTTTATATCCTGGGTGTCCGGGATCCTTTTCGTTTATTTAATTATTACCGGGTAATTGCCAACGTCCATACCGGATAGTTCATTCGCACATGATCCAATCATGTTTTACCATTAAACGTATGCATTCCTATGCATTATTTGGAAATTGCTATCTCCTAAGGCCTTGATAATTAAATCACACATAATTGCATTTAATTACGTTAATCATATATTAATTAATTTGTACGGAATTACCTTATTTTTGCCGGTTGTTACACTTGTCCCTTGGGTTGATGATCCTGAGTGTTGGATGCTTTCTACTTCAGTAAGCCTCAGGTGGGAGTCTCTTCCTTGTTGTTGTTGTTGTTGTTGTTGCATATCAGGCATCTGAATAGTTGGGAGATGGTGTTCAGTCACTACCTTGGTATGCATCTTTTCTTTGATAGTCTTTTGGATTTGGTAGGCAAAGGTGGAAGGATCCCTGAATTGTGTTATCAGAGGTTTCTCCTCAATGTCAAAATCTGAGTGAACTACTGAACTTCCTTCAAGTAGTACCATTTTGAAATCAGTTTTGACATTGTCCTCTGATTTCTTCCTTTGAGTAGCAGGCCTTCTTGTTAAAACACCAGAAGTTCTAACTACTGATCTTGAAGGATCAGCAGTTTGAAACTTCTCTGGATTTGCAGCCTTGGCAGCCTTATATTTTCGATAAGTATCCATCAGTCTTTCTTCTTTCCATCTGGATACTGAGGCTTTTGAACCATAGCCATCTGCTACTAATTCATTTATCATCTAGGCTCTCTTGGCCTTTCCTTCTTTACTTGTGGCCAGTTTGTCTGTAATTAGTTGTGCCCTTCTTGTCAGCTCTTGCATAGAGAGTCCCTTGAGTGTGTAGGCTTTAGTCTTGCTGTTCTTTGTGATGTAAGACATCAGTTGTTGTCTTTTGTCTTCTTCAGCAACATGATCAATTTCAGCCTGTCTTTCCAGTTCAGCTTGATAAGCCTGGAGCTTCTCTTCAAACTCTAAGTCATCCCTTTGTTCCAGATTTTTCCAAATCTGGTCTTCCTTGGCTTTTTGTTGAACTGCCTTTAACCTCTGCTCAAGAAGTTCAGTAGATTGAGAGATTGGAGCAGGGGTTAGGACAGTCATAGTAGTTGTTGTTGTAGGCCTTGGAGGAGCAGAAGTTGGTTTGATTTGTTCAGTGGATCTGGAAGGTTTAGTTTGTTGAGATTTGGAAGTGTTAACCTCTGCTGGGTTAACAACTGCTGATGGTTTGTCAACTACTGAAGGATTGTCTTCAGTATCTTCTGAGTCATCAGTACTTTGACCATCAGAGGTTTCTTTATTATGCCTTAGGGATTCTTCAGAGGTTTAGGTCTCATCTTCTATTTCTATGGCTTCAATATCTTCCACTGAGACACCAAACTGTTTGGCCATTGCTTCTTTTCTGGCCTGGTTTTTCTGATCTCTCTCTAGGATAGCAAGTCTTGCCTTTCTTCTGGCTTCAACTGTATCCATTGGTTCCTTCATCTTCATCTTCTCCTTCTTTTTGGATTCATCAATAGTCTTCAGAGGTTTGATCTGATCTGTCAGATTGGCAATTTGTTTGCTGTTGAAGTCAATCTTGGTCTGCAGATCATTCATTTTCGTCTGAATCACCCCAAATTGGTTCTTGATGGACAGCTCCATGTTAGCTGTATAGGTTTGGAGGTGATTCTTGATGAGGGCATTCATCATATGATAAAGGTCACCACCTGGGCTGCATAGTTGGTTCATGTCTATGCTTGAAGGCCCAGGGAATTGGGTAGGCATTTGATGTGAAGGGTGTGTTTTTAGGAGATCCTCATGTTGTATAGAGGATGCCACTCTAGGGGTTTTAGGGATTGAGTGGACTTTAACCTGTTCAGGGGTGACTAGCTTCTTGAGCTTGGATACCCCTGAAACAGGACCTTCATAAAGTGCCGTCAATTCAGTAGTTTTGGTTGTTGAAACATCATCCAAATTAATGGAATCATCTGAATCCCTGATGTTGTCCTCAATGAGGACTGTCTCATTTAAATCATGAGCTGAGCCCAACTCAGTTCTCTCATGAACCTCTTGTTCTTGGTTCTGAGGATTTCCTACCTCAGGCATTAAGCCTTCATCAGTAGTTGCCACATCTGAGGTCTTAGCTGTTTTACTTCTATCCTCAGATCCACCACTGGGTGGTAACTGAGTAGTAGCAGCCTCAGATGCCCCAAGAGTCTCTAAGATTGGGCTTAAAGACTCTGGTCCACCCTCATCTCTTGGGTTAGGGCTAGTGATGTCCACATCCATGTCTGATTCTGTGGTTATGTCCCCTGTTTGTTGTGGTTGTAGGGGACTGACATTATCAGGTGGGACTATCTCTTTTAGCCCAGAGAGAAGTTTGGCAATCTCTATTGCCTCTGGTTCAGAAATTTGAGGGGTTGGTTCAAAAGTTTGGGCAATAGGTGAAATAGGTTGGTCAGCAGTTTCAAAAGAAGTGTGAGTTACAACAGTTTTTCTAAGTCTTTTTCTTTTGAATAAGATTGTTATGGGTGCTCTTGGTGGGGTTTGAGATGGATGAGACTGAGAGGGTGTTTCAGTCTCACCTATTTGAAGAGCAGATTGCTCATGAGCATGTTCAGGCATCTCAACCTCCTGAACAACTTTTCTTTTGGGTTGGTGGGTTATTGTCTTTGTTGGCTTGGGCTTTTTGGCTTTTGATGGTGTGAGTTTGGAAGATGTGGGTTTCAGGGGGACTTTTTGTTGTTCTCCCTGATCATCTTCTGGCCAGGTAGCCGGTTTGTTATGCCTAGAGTATGCTTGTGAGGTTAATGGATTTAAAGTTGAAACTTTTCCCACAAGCACCTCATTACCCAGTTCCCCTATTATGCATTGCATAATGAACCTTGGGTATAACAAAAACTTTTTCTTGGTATTATTATGATGTAACACCAACTCATTGAAAAATAATTTTGATGCCCTGAATTTGGTTTCATTCACTATTGAATGAAATATTGGTTGAAAAGTAGAGGGCATCTGGTCATAAGACCCTGTCTTTGGACTCAAACACATAATAATATAATGAAACAAAAGCTTGTATTTTGGTTCAAAATATTTTTTGAAGATAGTAGCATGGGAGAGAGTACCTTGATAACCACACTCTGTCATGGTTAAGTGAATATCAGAGTTAGCAACATGATCAGGGGCAGCTACATCATTCAGGCCCAGTCTTGTTGCCAGTGTGGCCGGTGTGATGGTCAGTGGTTTCCCTTTTATTCTTGAGTTGAGGGAGATAATTTCACCATCAGCCGTCACCGTCTCAGCATTAGCCCAGAACTCATTTAGAGTTTCAGTATGAATTGGTGGGTCGATTGTGAGAGCAGTAAAATATTGGGATTTTACGACAAGATCAATGATCTCATCGTATTGGGACCAGCCTTCTTGTTTTTCAAGAAAGGCCCTTTGATTGTGTCCCTGTTTTAGAACGAGAGCCATGTGGTTTGGGTTTTTGTTGATCGAACAGTTGATTTGCAGATTTAGGTTATTAAGAGAGTTTTTGAGAGAGAAGGAGGGAATTTTTTGAGTTTGAAAGGATAAGTGTTGAAAAAAGATATTTATCAGAAGTTTTTAACCGCTTGGATCTTCTTTATTAGAAGTTTTTAAACCGCCTTGGTTAAAAATCTCTTTATCAGAAGTTTTAAACCGACTAGGTCAAAACCTCTGATGATGGGAAAAGTTAGATTTGCCCTTTTTGACCAAACTGCTGATGAAGGATTATCTTCATCAGTAGTTCCCATTTCCTCTTCAGTATTTTTAACAGCTGATGAGAAATGTTTTATAAATACTTTTATTCATAACTTCTGAAGGTTATTTTATCAGAAGTTATTCACTTTTCAGAAATTTTCCCCATACTGATGTTTTGTTCATCAGTAGTTTCTCTCTTTTCAGAAGTTTTGTTTTCAGACTTTTTGTCTTTTTGTAAGTGAAAAATGAAAAATATGTGCAGAACAATAAAATAAACACTTACAAAATTAGCATCCCAAGCATGGATACTAACTTCTGAAATGTTGATGTGTCAAGGGGTTTTGTGAAGATGTCAGCTATTTGATTAGCTGTTGCTACATGCTTCACCTCAATCTTGCCTTTTTCATAGCAATCTCTTATGAAATGGTACCTGATCTCAATATGTTTGGTTTTTGAGAACTGTACCGGATTTTGAATGATGCTAATGGCAGATTTGCTGTCTACAAACAAAGGTGTCTTGGTTTCTTTGATTCCATAATCAAGAAGTTGATATTGGAGCCATTGTATCTGTGATGTACAACTTGCAGCTGCAATGTATTCAGCTTCAGCAGTTGAAGTTGCAACAGATGTTTGCTTCTTTGATTGCCATGACACTAGACAGTTACCCAAGAATTGACAACCACCAGATGTTGACTTTCTTGTCATCTTACACCCTGCATAGTCACTATCTGAAAAAGTTGATAACTTGGTATTGCTTGAAGCAGGATACCAAATTCCAAGTGTTGGAGTTCCTTTCAGATATCTGAAAATTCTTTTGACTGCTATAAGGTGTGATTCCCTTGGTGCTGATTGATATCTAGCACAGACACATGTTGAAAACATAATATCTGGTCTAGAAGCAGTTAGATATAACAGGGAACCTATCATGCATCTGTACATGGTTTGATCAACCTGTTTTCCTTGATCATCAGGTTCAACTTGTGTGATTGGTGTCATGGGAGTGGAACATGATTTACAGTCTTGTAAAGAAAATTTGTTTAATAATTCTTTAACATATTTTGATTGATGTATAAAAGTTCCATTTGTTTGTTGCTTGATCTGCAGTCTATGAAAGTACTGCAGTTCTCCCATGGTACTCATCTCAAATTTTGATTGCATGAGTTTCTTAAAATCATCACATAGTTTTGTGTTTGTTGAACCAAAAATGATATCATCAACATAAATTTGAACAAGTAAGACATGATTTCCAACATGTTTAATGAAAAGAGTTTTATCAATGGCACCTCTTGTAAAGTTATTTTTGAGTAAAAAGGTGGAGAGTGTATCATACCAGGCTCTTGGAGCCTGTTTGAGCCCATAAAGAGCTTTGTCCAGTCTATACACCCACTCAGGATGAGAAGGATCCTCAAACCCAGGTGGCTGACAGACATACACCTCCTCTTTTATCTTTCCATACAAAAATGCACTCTTTACATCCATTTGATAAACTTTAATTTTGTTGGAAATGGCATAGGCCAGAAATAACTTGATGGCCTCAAGCCTTGCAACTGGAGCAAAGGTTTCATCATAGTCAATTCCCTCTTCTTGAGAGTACCCTTGAACTACCAGTCGTGCCTTGTTCTTGATTATCATACCAGCTTCATCTTGTTTGTTCCTGAAAACCCATCTTGTGCCAATTGGTTGCTTGTTTGGAGGTAAGGGACAGATTTCCCAGACCTGTTGCTTGTTGAACTGAAGCAGTTCATCTTGCATAGCTTGCACCCAATTATTGTCTTTGAGGGCTTCCTGGTACTTCTTTGGTTCCAACTGTGAGATAAAGGCTCAAAATAGGCAAAAGTTGGAGAGCTGGTTTCTGGTAAGAACACCTGAAGCTATATCACCCATGATTTGATCAAGTGGATGATCTCTGTGTTCAATCAGTTGTTGTAAACCACTGACAGGTGTAGGTGGCTCATGTTCTTCAAACAAACTACTGAGGTCTATAATATCTGGTTCAGATGTTCCTTGATCTTCAGTAGTTGGATCTACTGAACCAGAAGTTTGAGTTTGTTCCTCAGTACTTGTTTGATCAGAAGTTTGTGGAACTTCTGATGATTTTGAAGTTGACTTGATAACTGTTTGAGGAGTCCATGGTGTGGGATCCTCATCATCAAACCTTTTGTCACCATAATAAGTAGGTTTTGATGAAGTAACAGCCTTCTCAGGTCCAAAATGGAAGTTGTCAAGGTCAAAAAGTTCAGCAGGATGTGCTGGAATAAGAGTGTGTTTTGACTCATTGAACTTGACATTCAATGTTTCTTCTACTATCCTGGTGTGAGAATTAAAAACCTTGTAGGCTTTTCTAGTTGAAGAGTAACCAAGAAAGTAACCTGAGTCAACTTTGGCAGCAAACTTTGAAATAGATTCCTTGATGTTCAAGATGAAACATTGACACCCGAAAGCCCTGAAAAAGGAGATAAGGGGCTTCATGCCATGAAGAACTTCATAGGCAATCTTGGAATGTCTCTTGACCACAAGAACTCTATTCTGAACATAACATGATGTGTTAACTGCTTCTGCCCAAAAGTTCAAGGGTAGTCCAGAATCAGCTAACATTGTTCTTGCTCCCTCTATTAAGGTTCTGTTCTTCCTTTCTACTACACCATTTTGTTCAGGAGTTCTGGGAACACTGTATTGTCTAATAATCCCTTTAGACAAACAGAATTCATCCAGAGTTTTGTTCCTGAACTCTGTCCCATTATCACTTCTAATGGTTTTGACAGGTAGAGAATATTGTTTCTCCACTTGTAGAATGAAGAACATGATGATTTCAGCAGCCTCATCCTTGGAAAATAAGAAGAATACCCATGTGAATCTTCAGTAGTCATCAATGATGACTAAGCAGGACTTCTTTTTACCAAGGCTCATAATCTTGACAGGTCCAAATAAGTCCATATGGAGTAGTTGAAGACATGAAGTTGTTTTTGATTCTTCAATAGACTTATAGGAGGACTTATGCTGTTTTCCCTTTAAACAGGATACACAGTGTTCTTGACACTGGTATACTTTCAAAGGTAGACCTCTGACCAAGCCCATTTTTGTGACTTTATTTATGGTTTTAAAGTTCACATGGCCAAGTCTCCTGTGCCAGAGATCAGTTTCTGAAGTTGATGCCCTTGAGAAGAAACAGGCAGTGTTGTTCAATACCTTGTCTTTCTCAATGTCCACTGCATAGACATTGCCACATCTTTTGGCAATCAGCAAAGTATGATCTTCAATGATCTTCTCTATCAACTTCTGGCCTTCTGGTGAGATGATCTTGCATGTTGTCTTTGTGAAAAAGGAAGAATATCCTTTATCACACATTTGTGACACACTTAGCAAGTTGTATTCAAGGTTTTCAACCAGATTGACCTTGTCAAACTGTATTTTGCCAGAGGAGACATTGCCATGTCCTAGCACATATCCCTTAGCAGTGTTCCCAAAGGATACAGATCCTTCTCTTTGGCTGATCAAATTGTTTATCAGGTATCTCCATCCAGTCATGTGCATAGAGCCTCCACTATCAACGTACCATATGCTGTTTAAGCCCCTGGAAACTCTCTGCACACAATAGCAAATTAGTTAGATTTAAGAACCCAAGCCTGTTTGGCTTTGGGTTTGCTCTTGAGAACAGTTACAGTTTGTTTTTGACCAGGTTGAGAAATCCATGTCTTTTTGGCAATGGATTTTTCATTAAGAGCCATGGTGGTATCCTTTTCAGGACCACCATCAACCTTGGTCATCAGTAGTTGTACCAAGTTCATTAGATTTTGAATCTCAGCAGTTTGTGAAACTGCTGATGATTCAGGTCTAACTACTGACAAAGAATTTTGAGAAAAAGATTTTAGTTGAGATTTTATCTTTTTCTGAGAAAAGGTGTTTTCAGGTTGTTGTTTCTTGGGATTAAAGATTCTTTCATAATCATTTCTGATTTGATTTCCCACAACCTGTTGTTTAATTTTTTGATTGAACTGAATTCCTTTTCTGTATCTACAAAACTCAGTTTTGTGGGTGAACAGACCACAAATTTCACACTCTTTTGCCTTTTGTTTTTTATCTAAAGGCAAATTTCTGACATTAGTGTAAAGATTTTGCTCATCAGTAGTTTTCAGGGTCTCAACTCCTGATGTAGATGAAACTACTGATGGCTTGTTGTCAGATTTTGTTAATACTTCTGAAGTACTTTCTTTGAAAATACCAGGATTTCTGTTTAGAAAGTTTTCATGGAAAGATGTGCAGTCTTTCCCTTCAGAAGTTTCATTTGAAACAATTTTTCTCCCATCTTCAGTAGTTTTGGGAGAGAAATCTGTTGGTGTTTCAACATGATGGTACCCTATGCCAAACTTAACATTTGAAGCACTCTGTTTGTTTAGCAATAGTTGGTACCCTTTACAAGAATCCACCCATTTTTCACAACTGATCTTGGTGTCAACAAGCTCTTTTCTGACATTCCCAAGATCTTCTATCATCATTTTAATTTGTGCTTGGGTTTCAATAGCTGAGTTAGTTAATTTAGAGACTTCTTTTGTTTTAGCAGTAAGTTTTCTCTCTAAATCACATTTCATCTGAGTGTATTTTCTTTCTAAATCATTGGCTTTTCCTTGTAAGTGCACATTTTTCTCTCTTATGAGAGCAAAATATTCTTTGCAAGAATTTGAGCAAAGTTTTGTCAAAGACTCTTTTGATACCTGTGACAATGCAGATTTTGAAGTACAGCCTTCAAATGCCATTAAGGCAAAGTTCTTTCTGCCATTGTCTGGTTCTCCCCAGTTGATGTCAAACAACTTGTTGTCTGCATCAGGATTGCACTCTGTGGTGTCAAAAGGAAGACTGCTCCAGTCAACATACCCTGAGGTAAAACGACTTTGTTGAGAGGGTTGTTGAGGCTGTGGAGGTTGTTGAGCAGCTGGAAAGGGAGGGATTGATTGTTGGCTCTGCATCTGTTGAGCAGGCATTTGAACATATTGTACTTGTGGCATGTATTGCTGTTGAGGAGCTTGTGCCTGTACAGTGGACTACGTCCAGAATCCCCCGGCACCTGACACTTACTAAGCCTTTGTCACATAGGTTGTATATGTATTAATCATAAGAAACCCATGGTATCATATGCTTAACACTTACCTGGCCAGGGTAAGTAATTCGCATATGGTACGCACAGACTTATTATAATTAAGGCATCACACCCTATGCAAACAAATTTTCAGCTCATGCTTGTGCCCCCTATTTTATTTGGTAAAACCCTTCCTTGATAAATTATTCAATATTAAGTTTTTACCTTTATTCATTAAGAAAAAGCGATGTGTTTTTTTTTCAATTTAACAAGCTTTGTGTGATCATACTCATTGGCATGATCACAACGCCTTTCTAAACATTAGTTTGGGATGATTACCCCCAACCCGGTCTCGATGTTCAAGTTAAGTTTGTGCATTGATCGTTCATTATCGTGAACTATGCACCTTTCACATTTTTCCTATTGCTTGCATATGCAATTACCACTCTTCAGGTGATAATTGCATATTAATGCACCTACTATGGTTTCGAGCATGTACCTGTTTGATACTTGCTCCCGTGTTCCCTTTCGTTACTGATCCATTAGCCCGAGTCGTTACTTGACTTGGTCCTTAGTGAGCATGCTATCAGCCGTGCTCCCGAAACCTCTACAACCTCGTTTGGTGAATCATTCGATCCTCTCTCGATCGAATAAGATGTTATCATCCCTGTCACATTTATAATTTCAATTAATTAGTAACATGACATTTCATTATTAGTATGCATCACTGCAATAGTGATGTTAGAGTTCTTGTTATGCGAGATTTCCGTTGCCCGAATCAATCTTTTGGATAGGCCCCATGAGTACCTAACCATTTCCTTATCAAGATTTTGAGATAGCGAGTATCTACGCGATATCACTATTGATTACCTATAACAATTTTTCCGATCAAAACGGATGTTTATTATAGGTATTACTTACCGGATTCCTTGATCAAGTCTTGAACCGAACACCCTTCAACACCTTGAGCGCACGGTTTGAGTCCAAGTATCCTTCCCGACACTCGGATCCCTCAAACCTATGGCTCTGATACCACTTGTAAGACCCTAACCCGTAATCACGCGATTATTGCCTAATCTTACGGGTTTTGACCTTAACTAAAAACCACTCCCGATTAAAACTTTGAAATTTTCTTTATAAGTCAACCCATTAAGATCAAATACATGTTTGATTCACACAAATTTTTACTTTTTAATAGTTGAAACATATTTTAAGATGTTGCGTTTTAACGGGAGTTCCTTAGATTCTAGTGCGGAAGCTTGATGAGTGTTCGGGCGTGTTCGGTTCTTCTCGCGACTTGATCCTTGCTCCGGGTCGTCCCTTGAATGTTTACCTAGCACCATCACACAAAGAATGGTTAGTGGGTTGTCAATAATACATTTAAACTAGTGTGAGAGTCGTTACACGTCGAAACGGAACGAACCAGGCCCAACGGCCCTTTATCAGGAGAACAAACTGCTGCAACTTTTGCGCAGCAGCTGTTCGGATCGCTTTTACCCCTTCTAAAACCCAAAATCCGACTTCGACTTTCAAATAAGAATTGTTCTACGCTCCGAGAGCTTTCCAGGCATATAAAGAACACCTCCTAACGATTTTTCTACGATTTTATACGCAATTTTAAAGTTCGTGCTGACATGCAGGTCAAAGCGCGCGGCCGCTCGGTCTCTGTGAGCGGCCGCTCGAAGCTTCTGATGTGATTTTGGTGATTTTTAAGCATGGGAATCATGTCGCAACCGCATTTGATGATTCCCGAAGTCTAAGTAATGACTCGCCGACTAAATAAACCTTTGTTTGACTGAAATTATGGTCCGGTTTATGTCGCCATGATCCGGTTCTTAGTTTTGAATGTTTATGGCGACTTTTACCCAATTTGACCCATTTAGACATTTAACTTATCCAAACACCATTTGACCATGCGCAATGCATCTAGTTTATGTTGTCAAGTCATTATACACTTGATCAACTAAAGTGTTTGTCCGATTTGTTCGTTATGATTCCGATTATTAGATTTATCCTTTAGTAAATCTTTATAATTTCCCAAAATGCCCCTCCTAGCCAAATCTTTCGATTTAGCCATTCGTGGCGACACTTCTTGATTGAAACCCATTGTTTTGGACTCAATGACTTGTTTAAAAACTTCTAAGTCCATACGGACTTAGATTTTCAACATTTCTCAAGATTGTTCTAATGTGGTCGATTCTAAGCGCCTTAGCGCGCATTAGACATAGTTATGGAAATAACTTACTTGATTTGCACCCACACTTCATGTGGGTACTTTATCACCTATGTTGCTTCGCCCGAAGGCGTTTATTTGACTACGGACTTACCGGGTGGCCTTGACCCATATCCATTCCTTGTGTTTATCCTCCATGATTCTTAACATCAAGAATGCACGCGCAATTGCATCTACCTGTATGCTTTCTAAATAGACAACGTTAATTTCTCGGAACTCAAATGGCAATAACTTGCCATTTGACCCGTTTAACTCTATGAATCTTAATGCTTGGAATACAAGCATCAAGTGTTGGATTCACATGGTGAGGACATCACCATTTGACCCGTTTAGACTCCTAGTTCATAACACTATGTTACCCAAGTTTTTATCTATGGTTCAAGTGAAACAAACTTGACCCATTTAACATCATGCTTAACGACTCCATTCAATTGGTTTAATTTGGATTAAAACATCATTTCTCACATATCTTTATTAGTTGACCCGTTTGATGGATTTCTCCATTTGGTCATAACTCATTATCTCGATTAAGGTCATAAACCACATTTTGTATTGAGTGCACATATGGCAACTCTCTTAATAGGTTCTACCCCTCGGGGTTTATCTTTACCTCACACTCAAGATTTGAAACTAATGTTTATAACAATTTAAGCTATGTTATAGTATATTGGCGTAAGTAAAACTTACCTCATATCCATTCTTGCTTCCATGCGCATTGAGCTTATCCGTTTGACCCGTTTGCACCCCTAGTTCTTGTACCTAACTTAGGGACATGTCAAACCTTGTTTCGTTAGAATACATTATATGGATTTCTTTCATTATCCATGGCATTCATGTATTCATTTTACCTCTAGCTCAACTTCACATTTCAAGTATTCATTTTCATACATGTTTACACATTTATTTTCTCATTCAAGCATTTTATCAAACACTTGGTGTGCACTCACCAATTCAATTGATTTTCATGAGTTTTAAGTTAGCCAAAGCATACCCATTTAGCTAAACATCACCATATCATGTTATCTAGACTTCTTAGTCTAATTTCTCATTATAATAACTCCTAAGAGTTATCACAACTACTAACCTTATGTAGTATCCACCTAGAGGTATAAACCCAAATTTTCACATATTACATATTCATATGAACATAGCAAGAACACATGTAAAGTGCTATTTATACTCAAATTAAACATGTTTGGGGCTCCCTAAGGTTAGGGAAACCTCCATCAACATACACATTCACGTTTTTATAAAACCCTAATTTTTCACCATGATCAAAAACGGATTTAACATCAAATTGTACCAAATAAATGATACCTTTTTGTGTAATAAGCTTGGATAATCCGGATTTTAGCTCGTGCATCGAAACCCCTTTGATTTGGCTTGGATTTGAGCTTGAATTTGAGTGTTTAGGGTTTTGGTTGTTGGAGGAGATGATCTCCTGATCATCACACGACACACACACACTTTGTGTGTGTTTTTATTGTTTTATTATTATTAATAAAACTCACTTTGTCATTTGGCAACAATGGTCCCTCAAGTTTTGGCCTCGGTTTGCTTTTAGATTATAACATTAACTAGATTAGTATCTTGTAGTGGGTTTTAGTCTCGTTTTTATCCGTTGACTAAAACATCCACCGCTAAATTCGCTTTCGATACTTTATCAATTACGCCTAATGGCGTATTTAGGTGAAACAAGATTTCGGGGTGTTACACTTGGGTCATCATTGTCATAACCTGGGAAAGATCTTTCTGATGAGATCCCAGTTGTTATGTCAATGTTGTCATAAGATCCATAGGAACAAGTTGGTGAGTCTTGTCCCAAAAGTGCTGTACTACCTGGTAGGTAGTCATCAACAGTTTTACCAGATGATTGTAATTTCTTCTTTTGATCAATTTCTCTCTCAAAAGTAAGTAATCTCCCATGATGTTTTGTAAGAGTGAGGGAGCTAAAATCTGGTGAAGATCTTAAGACTATTGAGTATGTTTCCCATTTGTCAGGTAAAGACCTTAAAAATCTATGAAGCATAGATACAGTTGTATAGGTCTGACCATTTAGTTTTAGCTCAGATATTAATGAGGAAAATCTTTCAAATTGCTGAGTTAAAGTTTCTCCATTAATGTGAGCAAAAGTTTCATACTGTTGAGCCAAGATTTCTCTGGTGTTGGCAATCACCTCTTCAGTTCCTCCAAACTGTTCTTTAAGACAATCCCAGAGTTCTTTGGCACTTTCACAATGTAAAAGGCCATAGTATATCTCATTTGGGAGAGCCATTGCCAACATAGAGAAAGCTTTTGCATCAAGCTCAAGCTTTAGGAAATCATCATCAGTATAGTCTTTTGGTTCTTTAGGAACCTCAACTTTAGTTTCAAGATTGATATTTACTGGTTTATGTGGTCCATATATCACAGATCTCCAACAACCTGTGTTGGTCTGTGACAAGGTATGTGCCATTCTCTTTTGCCATATGTTGTATTCATTTCTTACAAGCATGGCAGGTTTAGTGGCAGAACCAGTATTATGTGGATCCATTTTAAAGAGTATTGATTTGTCAGATGACTCTTTTAAGTGATGGATGTTGATAAAAAGTGAACTTTTGATCTTTTATTGAGTATCAATAAGAGCTTTGTGTCTGATTCTCAATTTGTTAGATTGATATGTGATCAGATAAACCAACGCTCTAATACCAATTGTTGGATCAGTTTGCTCTTTGTTTAATTAAGAACTTGCTATCTTTGACACTTAAGTGTTTAGCAAGCTCTTGTATATCAGATTGTAAGTACAGCGGAATGTATAAGTTAAAGCAACACTTTTTATACTTAAGAGGAGTTATTACTCCTTCTTGATGATTGAAACTAATAATGACAAGTATTTATTATGAATCTAAGCAGTAAATGAGAATTAGATACTTAGGCAGATTCACAATAAATACAGAAATGGAATAGAACAGTGAAAGTGAAAGTGTTTGAAGGATTTTTCTCTGAAAATCAATGTCTAAAATAGAAGGTTGAAGCCTCCTATTTATAGACGTTTACATACATGTATCTTGCCAATAAAGCAAGTATACAAATATCAGAAACAAGTTGCACAAGTTGCAACATTGAAACAAACAATTACAGCTAAAAGTAATAATAAACAATAAACTACTGATACAAAAGGCGGTGGAAAATATCTGATGCTAAGTGCTGATGAATGACAAACTACTGATGAGTAGTTTGTCTTCAGTACTTCTGAAGTGAACTTGTCTGGTTTGGACTTCAGAACTTCTGATGAAGTTTCTTCTTTAGCACTTCTCATATCTTCTCTTCAGCAGTTTCTTGTCTTCTTTTCAGTTCTTCTATACTTAGCCAAAATTGACAGAAGTGAATTAGACTAAGGTTTCCAAAAGTGGTTTCACCAATCCTCTTTGTCCTAACAGTTATTATTACTTATTATTATTATTATTATTATTATTATTATTATTATTATTATATACATTTATATATATAAATGAGTTGTGAATTTGGAAAAAAAAATATAAAGGCTTTAGGCACATTTGTAATAAGACGTATAAAATAAAGGGCTTTTTATGTATAAAATTTTTGCGATGTTACAGTCTCCCCTACTTTTGAAAACTTCGTCCCGAAGTTTATTAAAAAAAAAAAATAGGGTTGAAGGTGATTGGGTAAAAAGTTGTGATTTGGGTTATAGCATAGAATAAACTGTCTCGTGTTTTGTGTGGGTTGATGAACTACCAAACAACTAGAGTTTATAACTTTGGTAGAATTTCACACTACCTTAATGTACCTGTAAATTCATGATTACGTTCCGGACCGCAATCACCAATTTACCTTACATTAAAGTTTTGCGTCCTTCTATGACTCCACCGATTGTTGAGCAGGTTCGATAGCCTCCACCAGTCGTGGAGTAGGTTGTTGGGCCTCTCCCGACTATTGAAAAGGCATAATGACCTCTACCAATCGTTGAGTAGGTTTGATAGCCTCCACCAGTCGTGGAACAGGTTGTAGGGCCTCTCCCGACTGTTGAAAAGGCATGATGACATAGATTGCAAATTGATAACATGTTTATGCAAGCAAGTATAACAAGCACAGTATATGAGTTGTAGTTGTATAGATTAGTTCGCATTCAAACAAGCATGCATTCAAGTGTTATGATTATACCATGTGAACAACTCCCAGACAAAAATTTAAATACTAGAATTTATTATTCAAATGGCGTCAATACATAAAATAAAAGTAACCAATAGTCAAATGGTGAGACTTGTTGTTAGGTAGCTGGAGGGTATTGGTCTTTGTTTAGTTTAGGGCATCGGTTACGGAAGTGATTTGGGTCTCCACATTCATAGCATTGACCATAGTTGTATCGATTAGGATTAGTAGCCTGAGCTGGGTTGATGGGTTGGTTGGCATTAGGATTTGGGGTCTCACGACACGTGTTGACCAGATGGCCATACTTTCCACAATTGGTTCACAAGCGACACGCTGAAGCAGTGGGATGATGTCGGTTGCATGTGTTACACAATGGATAGTTTCCTATATAGGGTTTCTTGTTAGAAGCTTGTGTAAGGTTGACATCAGGATCCCTGGCCTTACGCTTCTGGTTCTCAGTAGTTACCGCGGCTACAATATTTGCTTTATTGCCTTTCCGAACTATGGTCCCGTTCTTTATGTGATTGTCAGTTAAGGTAGCTACTAAACGCTTGGCCTCTTCAAGAGTAGCAGGGTTCCTTCCCCATACCGTGTCCTGAATCTGCATGGGCAAACCACCGATATACTTTTCGATGGCTACAGGTAGCGGAGTGACCTTATGAGGCAATAACAGACTGAGCTCATGGAAGCGGGTATTATAAGCAAGGTTTTCCCCACTATCCTGAACAAGGGTGTGGAACTCGTCCTCTAATTTCTTGACCTCGTTACGTGGGCAAAATTCATCTTTCATTACCTCTTTGACTTGATCCCAGGTCATAGTAAGTGCAACTTCAGCTCCTCGGGTACGCTTTTCCTCATTCCACCAAGTGAGTGCTCGTTTGTGAAGGACACTCATAGCATAACGGACCTTAAAGTTATCGGGACACTCACTGTTAATGAAGGTATTCTCAATACCCTCGAACCATTGTAGAAGACCAGTAGCTCCTTCATCTCCACTGAACTTAGGGGGGTTACAGGAATTAAAGTGCTTAAGAGTGCAAGCTGGGAGACCATTCCCGTTTCCATTCCTGTTTCCATGGTGGTTTCCATTACCGTTTCCGTTGCCGTTGCCGTTTCCATTACCGTTCATTTGTATGACTTGAGCCAATAGGTTAGGAACCAGAGTCGCGATCTGCTGTGCCATTTGTTGGGAAATGATCGCAGCCAGTTGGGCATCAATTCCATTGTAGTTGTTGTTGTTATGGTTGTCGTGATTGTTATTCTTGCTATTTCCTTCCTCATGATTACCACCATTGTTATTGCGAGTACTGCGACGTGGAGGCATGTTCTGTAAGAGACACAATGAAATGAATGAGGTTATATAAGGAATGTAATCATTTATTCATTTAATTAAAACGAATAAACGAAAACGTTGACTTATCAAAGATTCCAGATTCTAATAACATAGTGAAGACATGCTTTAGCCTATAAGTGAACACTCATCCCGAGAATTCCCAGGTAGGCATCCGGGTCCCTCGTCTGATTGGGATATATGCGCAATGCCAGCCTAGACAGAAGACTCAGAATACAGGCGTTCACCTTTCCAGATTGCACGTGTTCGTTATTAAAATCTTAGAACTTCGACGAGATCTCAAGGTGGTTCAGGCTAAGCCTGAGGAATTTGTCCTATTAGTCTAAGAGTAGATCCAGTGATGGAGAGCAACCTTCTTGTAAGGATGAAAGTAGGGATAAGAAGTAGGAGGGAGATAGAGTATAGCAAGTAGAAGAAGCAAGTACTAGTTAAATCCTATGGTTATAGACTAGATTATTTTTCTAATAACCTAATTCCCCATAACCATGGCTCTGATACCAATCTGTAACACCCTAACCGATGGCGGAAACATCGGGATGTCACGTATTGATGATTGTTCAGTAGCTCATGGTGAATAATAAATTTCATTAAATGATTTAAATAAATTACATACAATTGTTCTACAAGAATTCGTACATCAAAATGAATAATACTATGCATACATCTTCAAGCATTAATTCAAATCTTCAACCAAGTAGAACCTGAAACATGTTAAGTTTGAAAATATTTTGGGTCAACAAAAGTTGGTGAGAATACATAGGTTTTTGAAAATAATTGATAACAATAGTTTATACAACATTTACAGTTGTATGATGATAGAGTAAGATACCGACATGTAACAATGCGTCTTTGTACAACCAAACCTTGTGTCGACTGAGGCCTAACTCGCAAGTTGGTCTAATGTTGTTACTGTTTTCGATCATCCCTGAATTTATGCGGGGAGATGGGTTTGTCAGACCTATGGCGCTATAATCTAAACAGGCGGCTTGATCATTGTTAATGATTGTACTGTGTCTTTTTATTACAGTCAAATGATAGAATGCTGATGTACTTGTATCACAAGTAAATATGATAGTATAAAATGTTTAAACATGTTTCATCCCAAAAATAGTGAAAATAGAGAAAAGGGGCTATGTAAACTCACCTTAAAATGTTAAGTCTCGTGATATAGAATATGTGTTGCCCAACAATGCCAAATATCACCCTATAATAAGGTAATAAATACGTCTAAGTTTATCTAGTCTACCAGTATATATATTCTAGGGCTTCGAATTGGAGATAAATGCTCGTTTGATTAATAATAAAAATGTTTGATAATTGGGAGAAATTTAGTAAATAAATAGACAAAAATCTTTTTATAAAATTTGAATTTAAGGTGATCACAATAATGAGTTTAAAGTATAAAAATAATTTTTCTAAAATTATTTTCTTTAAAATAGAATATTAATTCTATTTATAACAATTTGTCAAAATTTAATTTTAATATTTAAAAATACTAAAATTAAAGAATTATTAGTTTAAAAATTATATTTCTGTTCTAAATAATCAGAAATAATTTATATAAAATTTTGGTGCAAAAACATTAAAAATTGGATTTATTATGATTTAATTATGATTAAAACTAACAAAAATTGATTAAAAATATTAAATAAATGATTTTTCAGAAATAAAAATCATTTCAGAAAAGTTTATTGTTATAAAAACTAAGAATAATTTTTGTGGAAATTTATAAAATTGGTTTGATATTTTTATAGAATTTTATAAATAAAATGGAATAAACTTGATTTATTTATTATATATATTAAATAAATATATGTTTGGAAATAAAAATCTGAATAATGATATTTAGGGTATAAACATCATTATGTAAAATTTTGGGAATTTTTGAAGGCTTATAAGTATTTTAAATAATTAAAGTGAATAATTATATAATTTAAACCTATAGTTTGAAAAGCCAAAAAAAAGAATGCGTTGGGTGGGACTCGAACCCGTGTGGTCCGGTTCACAAGGGACCAGACACAACCACTTGGTCCAGACCAGTGGTTGTGTTTGGTTTCAGTTCGTTTAATTTATATATCGTATTAAAAATCGTGTTCTTCCCCAATTTAATAAGAACAAGCCCTAGATTTTGCAATTGAACAATCCACACAATATTAACCCAATTAACCTTAGGGTTAATGTTGTGTGGATGCTGAACAATAAAACCCACAGAAGAAATCAAACTTACTAACACGAATTGATTATGATAGCTCAGTCAAAGACCCGAAGTCAAAATACGATCAAAATCAAGAACAGAGGATTTGTTAAGAGAAATTGGGGATTGAGAAAGAATGAATGGCGAGTTATGATTATCCAGAAGTGTCCAATTTATAGTGTTGGGGTCTGGTTCGTTGAATTGGAATGTTTGACCTTGGTTTAAATATTTGACGCATTAATTGGTTAGATTTTGGAATGTTTAACCATGTTTTAATGTGCATAATAAACGAAATTCCATAACACGAGTAATTCAGTTGGTATTTACCTTGTTTGGCTTCAATCAAAAGTCAAAGGTTGATGTGGAATTGTGTTTCGCAGCGGGCAGAAGCAGGAAGAGGAAACAGATCAGTTTCAAAAATGTGTTAAATAGATGAAGTTCCTAGATCTCATCACAAATGCACGTGTGGACCAGTGGTTGTGGTGTGTTGTTTAGTGGTTGAGCCGTGTCTGGACGCGGGTTCGATTCCCGGTCCAGACGGGATTTATTTCTTTTATTTTTTTTTATAAAGCAGTGAGGTGAGGTGGGCCGGGTTTAGCTGAGTTGGGCTGGGCTTCCAGTATGGGTAGAAGGGATGGTTGGGTTTGGGCCTGCAGAAAGGTTTCAAGGGTTTGAATTAAGTATAGTTGGTTGATTTGCAAAGATTATTACTATTATTATTATTGTTATTATTATTATTATTATTATTATTATTATTATTATTATTATTATATACATTTATATATATAAATGAGTTGTGAATTTGGAAAAAAAAAATATAAAGGCTTTAGGCACATTTGTAATAAGACGTATAAAATAAAGGGCTTTTTATGTATAAAATTTTTGCGATGTTACATTCGCCCACCCAACCTTAGTAAAGTGGGTACCAGGTCTATTCCCTTCGTTTGATTCATGCAAGCATGCATTAAGAAAGTACATGAACGTAGTATTATCCCACACACATTTTTCTTTTGACTTTTTAGATAAGGTTTCACAATCAACAACATTTGTGCAATTTTCATCCATTAACTGATACATGCCAACATATCAAAAACAAATTAAGATTAAGCATCAAACCAAGTTTATTTAATACACACCTTGTTTATTTGTTCCATAAACGAGATCACCTCTGCATATTTTTTGTTCCATAAAAATAATAAACTATATCTTAAAAGTTCTTTGTGTGATATTTGGATCATAATGATATGGAAAAATTAGTTTTAAAGGAACTGGGAAAGTAGTGCAAATTTATCAAACCATTTTCCTTTATAAAGATAATGATAATGATATGGAAAAATTGTGTGATATTTTGAGAGGTTCTGTACACACGAGCAGAAACATTTGCAATTTGTCAAACCATTTTCCTTTCTAAAGACAAATTAATATTTTGCCCCTTCAAAAAATTCAACCCCAAATCTGTATTCATAACACAAATCCCATCTTAAATCCTACCCTAAACTATGTTCAACGACCTATACACATCAATAGACTTTTTTTAGTACCTCTTCCCTTTTTTCATTCAAACAAAAACACAAACCCATCACCACTATCCAACAAATCAGTAGCTTAAAGATCCACAATTAAAGAATTTAAGACAAAGGGGGAAGTGTGGACTTACTGATGAGATCGACGGTGAGCAGCGGGATGAACAATGGCGCTGGTTTATGAGGAAAGATGCACTGTAGATGATGGAGGATGGTAGGGCAGATGATGGAGGATGGTAGGGCAGATGAGGGAGGATGGATCTGTTGTGGATATGTGAGGGTATGTGGGTAAATGTTCACCTATAAGTTATAAGGAGATTTGACAAGTCACAAATTGTAACTTTTCCAAAACAACTTATGCAAGACCAATTGAGAAGTTAAAACCATAAGTCCTTATGCTTTACCAAACACTTTTTTTCAACTTTTTAACTTATGGGAGAAGTCATAAGTCAAAAGGAGGTGAAAAAATGGAGAGCCAAACATGCTCCTAGAGGGTCTTTGGGATTGAGTTTCACTTATTCACTTACGCTGTGTTCCCGAGTTAAGTTAAATAGGGAAAAGAAAGGAAAAGAATTGAAGGAAGGGAAAGGAAAGGAAAGGAAAAGAAAGGATAAATGTTCTTTCGTTCCGTTTCCTTCCAAATCGGAAGGAAAACTAAACTAAAGGATTTTAACTAGTTTTCCTTCCATTTTCTTTCTTTTCCTTCCTTTAATGAAACTCGGGAACACACCATATTTTGTTTTCCTTTCTTTTCCTTCCTTTAATGAAACTCGGGAACACATCTTTCCTTTCCTTTCTTTTCTCCCGTTTAGTTAACTCGGGAACACAGCGTTATTGGCTTTTTCAAAAAGCCAATAAAGTCTTGTTTGATTGAAGAGCTGGAAGCTTTTAGATTAGAAGAAAATAGGGGTGTAAACGAGCTGAGCCCGAGCCTGACTAGGCTCGAGCTCGGCTCGTTATAGTTTTGTGAAGCCCGAGCTCGGCTCGGTTCGAGCCTACAATCTTGAGCTCGAGCTCGGCTCGCTAGCAAAATCAAAAGCTCGAGCTCGGCTCGACTCGAGGTGATCTGAGAACAATCTCAAACGAGCTCAAAGCTCGGCTCGAGATCGCAAAAGCTCGGCTCGCGAGTGTTATTAAATGGGCCTATGAAATAAGGACTTGGGCTTTGGAGATGTGGGCTATAAATTTTAAGAGAAATATAAATAACTTATAATTATGTTTGGGCTCGTTTAGGCTCGCGAGCCCAATCGAGCTTTGTATCTAGGGCTCGAGCTCGGGCTCGATAACTAAACGAGCCATATTTTAGGCTCAGGCTCGGGCTCGGGCTCGTTAAGGCTCGGCTCGTTCGGGCTTTTTACCGAGCCGATCCCGGGTAGCTCTCGAGCCGCTACGTGTCATTTACACCCCTAGGAGAAAAAGCTCTACAGTGAAAAGCTACTACTACTAGCTTTTAAGAAAAAGCTCTACTAGCTACAAGCTTTTAATTAGTAAATGACACAAATACTCATTCTATTTTAAAAACAAAATAAAAACATTCCTTACAAGCTTTTAATTATGTCCATTTTGGTCATTTTATACATTTTATCAAAAGTTCCAGCTACTCTGCCAAACACCAAAATATATTTAAAAAACTTCCAGCTACGAGCCTCCAGCTAGTTTTGCCAAACATACCCTAAGGGTATGTTTGGCAATGAGCTTTTAAGAGTTTTTAGGACCTTCAAGCTTCAAGCTTTTAAGAAAAAACTCTTACTTAATAAAAAGGCTTGTTTGGTTGAAGAGGCCGGAAGCTTTTAAGTTAGAGAAAAAGCTCTATAGTGAATAAGAGCTTTATTGAATAAGAGCTTTTTTTTTTAAGTTTCTGGGTATGTTTGGCAAGGAGCTTTTAATAGCTAGTTGTTTGTGTAGGGGAAAAATCCGGTACAAACTGTTTTTTCGGTAAGGACTGTGAGAATCAAAGGAGGCTATTTTTTTTTTCAATTTTTTTCCCATATTGTTAAACATGTATTATAGTATTGAAAACTAAAAAAAAAAAAAAATTGGTGTAGAGTAATTACATGTAGAGTAATTACATAATTACTCTAGTGTACACTAATGTATTTATTTTAATGACGTAATTACACTAAAAAAATTTTAAGTTTTTTTTGTATTATTCATCTAGAAAGAATGTTTAAGTACATGGGAAAAAAAATTCTAAAAAAAAATAAACATTTTTTTTACCCCCTTTGATTCTCACAGTTCTTACCGAAAAACACTTTGTATTTGATCTTTACTTTGTTTGTGTAATCCAAAAGCACTTTCTGTTTTGGCTTTTGGCTTTTAAGGGTGGAAAAGCTGTTTTTGAAAAGTTAGAAATCCTGTATTTTGGCTTTTAGCTTTTGACTTTTGAAAAAAAATTACAAATTTACCACCCATACAACCAATGTTCACAATAAGTTAAGCGAAACACTTAAAAAAAACAATCTATTGACTTTTTGACGTTTCTCATCCAAAAAGCTAATCCAAACACTTTTTTTTTAAAACTCCTTTTCAAAAAGTCATAAGCCAATAAGCACTTTTGACCAAAAGCACCTTTACATTTCTAAACTCAATCCCAAACACCCTCCTAGATTGACAAAAAGGCTTAATAATACTAGTGGGGTGTGGCATTAGCAAAGCCTGAACTGTATTTTCAGTAAAATCACGGAGCATACTCAATTCATATAAAATATTCAAAAATTTTAGATAAAAAATACACTACATAAAAAGGGTGTGGGGCTACTCATGGCCAAAAGAAGTTCTGTCAGTGAGCATAACCGAATTAACCAATCTAATTATACATAATGTATATAGATTTTAACTATCACATCATACATTTTAAAAATATTTTCCTTCCATTTTTCATACAAGGTGTGAAAAGTCTATAGTCATTGTGTTTTAAAATTTTGCTATAATGTTTTCGATTCCTTTTGAATTGATTTATATAAAAAAACACCAAACGTTGCAATTTAAAACAAAATCAAATGTATTCAAGACATGAAATTTAACACACACTGATTACTTTCTTCGTAGGGTGTTTTAGATTGTATGTCAAGAATACATTAATTAGTGTTTTAAATTGTTAAGTTTTGTGTTTTCTATAAAATACTATGCCAAAAAAATATAAAACATCATGCCTAAAATTTAAAACACAATGCCTATATAGACTTCTCACACTTTGTAAGAAAAATGCACTTTGTACAGGAACCCACCCAATATATCCAAAAAATCACTGAGTTGTAAACCATATTATAGTGTTTTTCATTAAAAAGAAACAAACTGAGAACTATGTTATACTGTAAATATCTTCTCATCAACAACTTTTTACATCAAAATTGTCTACAAACACAAATGAGACAGAATTATGACTTCAATAAATAATATCGGCTAAGTAAATGGTGAAAATTCTAAAACAAAATTTTGAATTCAATAAAAAATACATACTTGCCACAATCGAATCATATGTGCTACAGGAAATGCAAGTACATAAATATATACATTGCAATAATTTTTGTGATACACTAACCAAAAAAGTTAGGGTGATCATGAGGAGATGGGAAGTTACATGTGCAAACACATGAATATATAACTAATACTAATTTGTGAGATAAGGTTAACAAGAAATTGGGGTTATCATGGGGGAATAGGAAGTCACATTATTCTAATACTACACAGTGTGGTCATGACCTTAAGGGGCATGGAATGACACGTGGAATCCACCTCAGCATTGGGGCATGAAACAAGAAGGGTCAAAATCAGTGGGGTGGTGCTAGTGGCATGGACGGTGGGCCCGTGGTGGGGTAAAAATGTTAGGATGAGTTATATATAATGGTAAAAAAAATTTTTTTTTTTTAAAAGGAGTCGTTGTGGGGCCAATAATTCTTTTTCCATCACACAATCGAGAGTCGTCATGTCGCCGAGCTCAGTTGCTCCACGCCGGTGAAAAATCCCATGGGGGTTGCCCTATGCCGGTCTCCACGTTATTGTAAACGACAAGAATGTATAACTTACTATGTCCTTGAAAATCATAGGGCACTTATTGTCAGGACGGTACTTACCACACTTTTATGCTTTACTAGACCACACATCTAGTCACCAGGTGAGTATCACGGCCCCGTTTTATTGTTTTACATTTTTGGGGGATAACCATGCTATATTTCTAGTACATTAAATGTTGGGTGATACTCTATCATGAAAACCATGTGGAACATGAGATATTAGGTTCATGAGTTCAACAGTCCTCGTACTTACATTCACACTGTAACCATTAGCTAATAGTAGCCATGGAACAGTTAAATAGATCTATTGGATTGACACCCCCACTCTTGGTTAGTCGCTCTAACCGGTTACATACAAGAGAGTGTTAGTATTATACTATGTATACGTTATCTTTATGTACAATGCGTGAGGCGCAACAGTCAAGAGGTTTGGTTATGAGACTCACGGTTTGCAAAGTAATCATTTGCTTAGCTAGCTTTTGATTGGTCCTACACAAATTTCGCAAGCACTTTACATAGTACATGAAAACTTGTGAACTCGCCGACATTATGTTAACAAATCTTTTACGCATGTTTTCCTGGTAATTGAGCATGAGGAGCAGGAACTTGGGAGAGGGGTTCGAGTGCACACTTAGTTGTATCATCACCTATACCGATTGAGATTCAATAATGTTGGTAATGTCATGTTTTCGGCATTTGGTCCATTAATTTTCAGACAATGTTACATTTATCTTAACTATGTATGACTTTATTTATCGTTTAATGATATCTATTATAAATTACATCTTACGTGTTGCTTGAACCTTGTGCTTGAAAACCTTTCAAATCACATCCTCGTGTTTCCGCCTTGGCGGTGTGTGACAGTGTGTATGGAAGAGTAAAATTGTAATTTGTGTTGTCATTGTTAATTCATTGTTCTGTCACCGCTATTTCACTGTTTTACATTATGTTTGAAATAAATATATATAGTAATATGTCACAAGAATGTGTTTCAATTACATCACCAATAAATATTTTTTCCCAGTCAGGTTATTAAAGTGTTGTTTTAAATTTTAATCATATATATTTTACCTGAATAACAGGTCATGAATCTTACATCGCATTTTTTTTAGGTTTTTTTTATTATATAATGGCATGGCTTAAAAATGGCAACAAAGATTTTATAAATGTAAACAATAAAAACTAAGTAAATAAAAATGTAATTAGTGATTTTTTTTTTAAAGTGAAAACAAACCCATTGTCCCTAAGGCCGACTAGGGAGATACGTTGGTGAGGTCCACGTAAGCGTGTTTCCTACACACCCAGCCGCACACCAGAACATCCGATGGGTGCAAAGTATACCTCCCCTCCCTCGGGTCTACCAAAAACTTCATTGGGCTTCCATTTTCGGAAATATTCCCACCCACCTAAGAATATCCCATAAGATATCATGGACCAGATCATGACGGTACTTGAACCCTAGCAACTCCTTATAGTGTATCGCTTGCTTCCAGAATTTATCCGAGTAAGCCTTACGACAAACCGAGTAATGCTAGACGACTGGGAACATTGGAATCATAACTTTTTTTTAAGAACAACCTTATATTCAACCACAAACATACGTTGCCCAAGCCCGTCAATAGAATAACAAACGCAAGCATTTCACCGCCGCTTTTTACCACGGGGATATATTAATTCTTCTCCCATACTCTAGGCGGTTTTTGCTAAAAAAAAGGCACATGTCAAAGTTTTATGAGCCTTTTGGGAGATGTATTTGTTGGTGCATTTGTGACCATCGCTATGCAACTTATATGGGCTTAGTTTTAATGTATTAGAGTGAAGGCATTATTATGGTAGCCTAGGCGACATGCCAGAGGCCCAACCCAGATTTAGATATTCATAGCCTATATATATGTGTGTGTGTTAGATTTAGGGTTTCTAGGAAAAAGTTGCAACAGTCTCTAGGAGAAGACTACTGTCTGTGGTCTAGTCCAGGTTGGCCTGAGGTTGAGCTCACCTCAGGCCGGCGTCCCATTCAACAACGTGTGTATGTGTGTATGTATGAAGAATATGTGACACCCCAGGAAAATCCCACATCGGCCGTGGCCAGGAGAGATCCTTGGTTCATAAGTAATGTCTTGCCTCTTAAATCACCAACGCGTTTTGGGCTTAATGCTAGTGGATGAGAGGAGAACTCCACAGTTAAGCGTGCTCAGGTGGGAGAAATTTCAGGATGGGTGACCTCCTGGGAAGTCTCCACTTGGGCAACCAAAAACAAATCCGTGAGCTCTGAATGGGCAAAGCGGACAATATTGGTGATGAGAGGGGCGGGGTGTTACAGATGGTATCAGAGCCACTCCTGTGCCGTTCGGGATGGTGGGTGCACACCTCATCAGGGACGATGAGACTCTAACAGGGGGTGAATGTGACACCCCAGGAACACACCTCATCAGGGACGATGAGACTCTAACAGGGGGTGAATGTGACACCCCAGGAAAATCCCACATCGGCCGTGGCCAGGAGAGATCCTTGGTTCATAAGTAATGTCTTGCCTCTTAAATCACCAACGCGTTTTGGGCTTAATGCTAGTGGATGAGAGGAGAACTCCACAGTTAAGCGTGCTCAGGTGGGAGAAATTTCAGGATGGGTGACCTCCTGGAAAGTCTCCACTTGGGCAACCAAAAACAAATCCGTGAGCTCTGAATGGGCAAAGCGGACAATATTGGTGATGAGAGGGACGGGGTGTTACAGAATATGTGCCGACTAGTTTATCATATATGAAAGTAAGATTATTGGTTCTATGATGGGATTGGGTACTGAATACACCATTCCGCATACCCAAACCCGGCACAACGTCACCGCGCGGACAAAAACGGGGTGAATGGGGATACTATCAAGTATGATAGCTCTCCAGGTCAATAGAAAGTGTCCTCTCCTATTGGGGGTGTGACCCCTTTTATAGGAGAGTCCGTATGCCACCATTACCCAAGTCCTAACCGTGGTTAGGTTGTCTCCATCACCCTTAATTATGTTAGTAAGGTGATATATGGAAAGCTTAATTAATGGGAATAATGGAATCGTGTACCGCCTTTAATGGTGTGGTTACGTGATTCATGCATGGCTGTTGACCATGCATGATATTCGCCTTGACCAGGTTTTGACCGATCCTTGACTTGTTGACCGATCATTAATGAGCCTTGACCATATCTTGCGCGTAGCTTTTGTCCGCGCGGTGACGTTGTGCCGGGTTTGGGTATGCGGAATGGTGTATTCAGTACCCAATCCCATCATACACATATATTATTTATTGTTTTATATATTCGGTTTGACGTCTTGTGGAGATAATCGGGAGCGATTGGTGATGTAGTATCGGTCCTACACGTTTTTACAGTGGTATCAGAGCATGGTTACGAATCGGAAGGTCTAGCCGCCTCTTGATTCACGATTGCTCTTGATTTTGGGTTTTATTTCCGCTAAAACTCATAGAAGACGTGATACCGAGTAGTATTTGTGGTTCACAGTAGGTTAGATTGTATGAAAAAAAAAAACAAAAAAAACAAAAAACAAAAAACAAAAAACAAAATAACAAAAAAAAAAATTATGGTCGTGAATGATGTTCATGCGTTCGGGTTCGAGTTTGTCTGGGGTATGAATGATTCGGATGTTGGTTTAGTGGTTATGGCCATATGGGTTGGCTGTTGGAGATGGATGTTATGAATGATGAATGGCTTTAAGATGTTCTTGGGCATTCCTATGATGTTCATCACGATATTTGATTGGAATGTTTGAATGATCTTAAGCGATAGATGATTTGTTTCATGGTATGTTAGTGGGTTGAATACACCCATGGGTTTATGGCATGATATAATTAAACTAGGTTAGAGACCCGTGAACTTCACGGGTGAAGAAATTTTTAAATAAAACATAATATCGACTAAATAAAATTAAACAATTTTTATAAGGGCAGTGTTAAACTAAAAGTTTAAAACATAACATGAAAGAAAATATAACATGACAAATTAATATTCTGTCAAAGTTTTTAATTTTCATTTTGTTGTGCTCGTGAATTATGTAAGTTGAAAATAAAAATCGATGCAAATAAATCTCGTAGTAAAAAAATTCTTCCACCAAACAAAATAATAGGATAATTTCCAAAAGAAAACATAAGTCAAAATATAATGTTCACAAAACTTAATAATAGTGCATGACAAAAGGAATTAAATCAAGTACGAAAAAAAAAACGAATTATGAATACATTCATAACATCCATTGCAGCATGTAATTTCCTAGCATTTTGACATCGAACGTTGCAAGCAAAACACATATCGATATCGTCTTCTTCAAAGTATTTACCCTTCATCATGCTTACGTGATGCTACCCTTTATTATGCATGCCAAAGGTTTTTGGAACTCGTACAAAATACGTCGCACAATCCACAATAAAATACTGCTTCACCCCTTGCTACAGCAACCTGAAAACAATAAATTGTATGCATAAACCTAAAAAGAAAAATTAATAGTAAACTATATCTACAATTTAAGGAACATTTGTATATTAAACTATATACAAAGGTCAAAACGCTAGCATTGCTTAGCATTAAATACAAATTATGAAGAAACATAAAAATAATTTAGTTGGTGTCATCACCCGGATGGTTCTCTGGAAAGTCTGGCTCGAATGGGGATTTTATTGCGGGGATCCCAAGGCCTCGGGACCTTAGGGTGAGTCGTGATCTTAGGACCCCACAAGGAGTGGTGGGGGATGTTGCTCTCCTCGATCAGGTTTTCTCCCTCCCGGTGCGGACCGTTAAAAGTATCCCCCCAAGTTGTCGTTTAGCATTTGGCCAAGCTTTAACGGCTGCCATTCATAAAGTAGTGGCTTTCCTTGGGTCTGGTAAAAGTTGGGTCAAACTTTTACTCTTACCACGATGTACTCTTAAGGTGGTCGTACCGTCTTATATACAGGAACGAAGGTCGCATACATATCCTGTTCTGATAAGTGTTTTTCTGTTTTAGGATGATTGACGTATCAGTTGTTTACTGTCCTATATAAATCCCGCATACGTGTAAACAACTCGGCTTCAATTCAAGGGGAAAAAAGTAAGAAAAAAAAAGAAAATAAAATAAAGAAACATGGAGCAGCCCTAAAACGAATATATATAAAGAAGCATAGTTCATATGATGCAGGGAAACAAAAAAAAATGAATTGAAGAAACAACAGGTGTAGTCAAACCAAACCGACCCGTTATTGAATTTCAAATGAACCAAAAGTGATTTCGCACCCACCCCACATTTTAAGTCATGTACAGCGTATATCAATTTTGGAGATACATAAAGCAAGATCGCACCCCACTTAATAGCAAGCAAAAAACAAATAAGTGACTAAAAATGATAAAAGTGACCACTTTACCAGTAATGTTCCTTTGTTTTTACGAACACACTGCATATGAAGCAAAATGGCAGCCTCTAGGTAAATTATATATCCTACTGGTAGTCATGTGTCTGAGATAAATTAACCACTTGAATGATCAAGAATCCTTTTGGTATTACAATTTACTATTTTTTTAATGCATTTAATTCTTTGTATCCACTTTCTAATGCTACCAAACTATATTTCCCATATTATTAACATTTATTTAGATTGATAAGTCATGTAAGTGAACTTTGGCGGCTGAACCTCAACATGATAACAGAAGTTATCACATTCAACTAAGTGGCAATCTTAGAACAAACAAAATTGGTGTTAGTATCTAAATTTCAACTGTTTATCGTGTCTTATATATTTATGCAGAACCGTAAAGGGAATACAATCTGATGTAGCAGATGTTGCAAGTGTTAAAGCACAGTTCAAACCAAAACCAGCAAACGACCCATAACATACAACAAATACAGAATTAATATGCAACCTGAATTTCAATAAAACTTAAATAGCTGATGTTTTCTTTTTTCTTAGGTAGCTATGATGACTACAGAATTAAGTGTATATTACTCTTGTTTGTTTAAACGCAAGTCGACTATTATGCAGGCTGCAATAACCTGCTGCAGTGAAACTTGAACCAAATTAAACACAACCTCAATGCGCCATTTCCAAATGCACGAAAGGGAGGTTAGACAAACAGCATAGAAGGACTTCTTTTGGTCCTTGCAGCCTGCAATTTGATGATGCAGACCCAGCAAATCTCGGAAGTGAAACGCGAAGATTGGGCCAACTTTACACCATTGCGAAACCACATGCCAAACAGACTGAGCCAAAGCACAACTAATAAATAGGTGTTCCAACGTTTCCGGATGCTCACCACAAAAGGGACACAGATTCGAGCCGATATTAACATTCCTCCGGAGCAATGCTACTTTAGTCGGAAGTGTACCAAGAAACGACCTCCAAGCTAGAATCTCAACCTTCTTCGGAACCCAAGCATTACGCTCCATGACAAAAGAATCTGCGGGGTATCTCATTCTTTGCAGCACATGTCGAAAACTCTTTACAAAAAACCCGGCTGACCCATCCATTTCCCATAGCCTACTATCTGAACCAGCAGTGATGGCCGGGCACAGCAGTCCACCCAGCAACACAGTAAGTTCTGCAGCCTCCTGACCCCCTATAATAGGCAACTTCAAGTCCCAAACCCAGCCCGACCCATTAGCCGCTACACAATCAGCAACCACAACAAACTTGTTTCTGTCCAGCGAAAACAGTGCAGGGAAACGAACAGCTAAAGGAACATCGCACGCCCAATTATCCAGCCAAAAAAACACCTCTTTCCCATTCCGAACCAAACCTTTAATCGCTCCTTCGACGTCCACACCCTGAAGACAAAGCCGATGGTATGCAGTTCCATCTATATATACATACAAAATGAAAAAAAAAAAGTCAACCAACTTGTTTTAATGATACATTAGGCTAGAGACCCATGAACTTCACGATTTAAACAAAAGATAAAATGAAAAGTGACAAAAGATTTACATAGTATCAAATAACCTACTAAAGAGTAATGGCAAAAGAAACAAAATAACTAAGGAAACCACTAAATAATGAATAACAAATACTGATATCTATAATTTATATACCAAACACCCCTTAATTACATCAAATCTAGCTCAAAAAGCATCACATTAGCTCTGATCAACCAAAATCCAGGACAATGAAGTTCATGAAACTTTAAAAAACATAAATTGTTAAAGGACACCATCAATTAGTTCAAAATTCTGATCAAAACCTTCATCCACACATAACAAAGACCTTAAGAACCAAAATTTATAGAGTTAACATACCATGTGGTTAGAAGGGCACCCAACACCCTTCAATGGCATCCACAAGTGAATTGAGATAAAAAGCATGAGCAATGTAATTGAGCTTATCAACGTTGTTGCGAGCAATCAGCAGGTACGATGAGAAAAAAATTCTTTAGCCAATTTTTAGCTTCAAATTTGACAATTTATTAACAACACCTTGCATATCCATTTCTAAATTTGAAACAGATTCAGATCATTTTTTTAATTCAACTATTGAAAACAAAATCATTGGGATTTGCAACATTAATATTCTCACATCTCTCTCATCTTACCTATCCAACAATTTCAAATCCATGTTTTCAAACAAATGACGATTGGAAATTTCATAAAACGAAGTAAAACATTCCCGGAAGACCTGCAAATAACATGCATTTTATGAATTTTAATTATGATATATGGGTACCAAAACAATTTCAAGCATTAATTAAATACCATGTTAATGTACCTGGAGAGAGGTAAACAAAATATTTTTGATATATAGATTGCAAGATGAACAGACCCCATTCAATCCAAATACAACAATTAAAATTGAACTACTTTAAAAGCCTTAACCTAATCGTGACTGCTTGTTCCTTTGGATATTCCTAACATGTTTGTGAGATCAGAGAAGAAATTCGTTTGAGCTGTATAGAAGATATCTCACCTGGATCATTGAAATCCGCTTGAGTCGCCTAAACCTAACGCCGCCATATGCAGTCGTTAGTGAATTAGGGTTTCGGTTGAACTTATATTACGAAGAGCAGACATAGGGATACATAAAAAAAAAAAAAAAAAAAAAAAAAAAGGAAATAATAAATGTTGCTGAACCTAAATTGAATGTTTTATCTCTTAGATGAAGACCGAATAATTATCAGACGAGGAGATTGTAGGTAGCTGCTGTGTGAAATGACGATGTAGATGGTCGTGATGTAAACATAGGGTTAGGATAGTTGTCGGGTTATACCATTATGGGTCGGATTCCCGTGTTTTTTTAGTCTATGTGATTGTATGAAAGACATGTGACAATCCTAGTTGGAGATGACATGGATCCAAGATGGAGCTCTAGTTAGACGACACGTGTCACCCTAGTTACTCTTTTATTAGTGTAGGTAGGGTCCATTATTTCCAAAAATATGGTCAAAGTCACCTATTTTTACGGATCTTGATTATGGATATGGATTATATTTGCAAGGGATATTTTTTTTGAACGGCCAACAAAATATTTCATTCCAAACGGCTAGCAGGGCGCTAGCCACACCAAGTACAATGAGTTATACACCAAGAACATCATAATAAAGAAAACATAAACAGGAAAATAACTACCACCCGAGTCTCTGTACATGGAATCCACACCAGACCCTCCAATCCAGTTCCGGTAGTTTTGCTCGCGTCTTAATCCAAAGAAAGCTGAGTGCTTTTATGTCCCGAACTGTGCGCTGCACACTGCACTGAACCTGGCTGAAAACGGCTTCGTTCCGTGCCTTCCAAACACACCAAAGTGCAGCCAAGCATACCGTGTAAACCGCCTGCCTTTTTTTTGATGACCCATCCACATATAGCATCAAATCCAAAATGTCTCTTACCCGGAAAGGGTAAAATTGGCTCCAACCTACACCATAACGTCACAGCTTGCCATACCTATTGTACAAAACCGCACTCGGCAAACAAGTGACCCGCCGTTTCCGAATATTCGCTGCATAAAGGACATAGTGTCGAACCAACATTAATATTCCTTCGCTGCAACGCTGAACGAGTTGGCAATCGATTCAGCTCCGCCCTCCAAGCCAGAATTTCAATCTTCCTTGGCACCCACGAGTTTCTTCGACACATGTATTCAGGCCTTGAGACCTTCTGCATCGCCATTTCATTCTTCAAACTTCCAACTGAGAAAGGACCCAACCTGTTTAAAGCCCAACACCAAGCATCTGTTCTCGAGGATAAAATCGGTACTCCTACAAGGATAAGGAGCTGAAAAAATTCAGACCTTTCACCAACAGTCAGCAGCTCTCTTTTCCAATGCCAATTCCATGACGATCCCACCATCCCCACCCTATCCGCAATAGTACATACCTTGTTCACTTCCAACACAAGGGATATTATCTCTTTGATTTATTTCCGTTTTTTCTTGAAGGAGATAATATTGGAATTCATAAACTAAAATTTGAAATATTAAATGATAATATTCACTGATAATGGAATGCATTTAATATGTGGATTGAGTTTGATAAATTTTGGGTTCAAAGATTGGTTTGAATTTCTTTGATTTTTTTTGGGCGCCGAACTTGTATTGGCCATTGGAATATAATGTGTTTCTATAATGGGCCATGGATTTGATTGATCACGGGTTTTGGAACTGGCCGTTTGTTTTCAGTGGAATATATTTTAATAGGTGGAATTATATTTTCGGTGGAGACTGGTTATTTAAAGTGGAGATTTTTTTTTGTGTGGTGTATTGACGTGATATACAGTTGGATTTTCGATTATGAACCTGCTGGTTGTGAATGGGGGAAATAAAAAATATACACGTAATGCAGTAATTTTTTTGTAGTGAAAATGGGGGAGATAATTATTTCTTTGGCAAAATTATTAGAGCATTGTTCTTTGAAAAATTAGATGTGCGAGATTTTGTTGAAGTATTTTTGCAATGAAGTTGGATGTTCGTTACTGATTAGTTGAAGATTGAACCTTATCATATGCTGGTTACTTGGCTCCTTTATTAATCAGGTGTAAATTCTTCATAGAAGGAAAGATGCAGATTATGGTGGATATAAAAGTAATTTGGATAGATTTACATTGAAGGGGAGATTGGATGCGAAAGGTTTCGGGTATTCGGTGGATTTGTGAAGATATCAGACAGAGTCAGACACATGTGATTGGGAGACGAAGATCAAATCGTATCAGAGAAGAACTGAAATCATTAGTCAAGGGGGAGTTTGTTAGTGCATGTTTTGTGACTGATGATTATCAGTGTTTGTCAGAGTTGATAGCAACGGTCAAGGGGGGTTTGTTGGTGCATTTGTGACCATCGATATGCAACTCATATGGGTTTAGTTTTAATGTATTATCGTGAGGGCATTATTGTGGTAGCCTAGGCGACATGCCTGAGGCCCAGCCCAGATTTAGATATTCATAGCCTATATATATGTGTGTTAGATTTAGGGTTTCTAGGAAAAAGTTGCAACAGTCTCTAGGAGAAGACTACTGTGTGTGGTCTAGTCCAGGTTGGCCTGAGGTTGAGCTCACCTCAGACCGGCGTCCCATTCAACAACGTATGTATGTGTGTATGTATGAAGAATCTGTGCCGACTTGTTTATCATATATGAAAGTAAGATTCTTGGTTCTACACATATATTATTTATTCTTTTATATATTCGGTTTGACGTCTTGTGGAGATAATCGGGAGCGATTGGTGATGTAGTATCGGTCCTACACGTTTTAACAGTATTCTTGTTAGTGAAACCGCCATGATCGAATTCGGAGAGAGACTTGCGTAGGAATCATAGAACTTGTTCATAATCTGGGTTGAGGCCAACAACCCCACTATTTCACATGATATGGTCCTGCAACATTCATGACTAGACCCTCGAAGCCACGAAGCATATACTGAAACATCCCAGGCTAAGAGGATGCCTACCCATAAGATGCATCGCCAGGGACGTCAACTTTCACTTTATATAACCGAACCCCCTCCACGCACACTACAATATCTTCAATTGCACACCAAAGCTCTTTGTTAAATAGGGACACTGCCTCCACAATAAAGGAAGCTTGGCATATCCGTAAGTCAAAAAGTAACTTAGAAACACCCATGAAGGTTTGAAGCAAGAGGAGCTCATTCTGAGGTTCTCGCAAACTAGGAAGACACCCCCACATGGTCCATCGCACACGAGGCTCTTTTCACGGCTAACTTGCTGATATAGCTCGCATCCCAACTAACAGCCCCTAGGTGTTTCACACCTTTTTCGGCCTCCTATCTCACTTAGGAAAAGCCCTTACCTCACCTTCACCCCCATTGCACTACGAACAGGAAATCTCAGTTTTCTTGATGTTGAGTTTAAGCCCCGAGGATGGGCTCTCGGACCTGATTATATCAAAAACTTTAGCCATTTTTACCATGTCTTTGATAATCATGCCATCTGTGACATCCGGGAACCAAGCATACATTTTCCTAGCTAGCTTTATGGTTTACTTGCCGAATTTCGAGACAAAATTCTTTTCAACTTGGGGATGATGTGATACCCCGCAATTTCAGGTTCCTAAATTTACTAAACTCTAGTTACTTGCACCTAGATTTCTTACATTCTACTTGACTAGAGTTAACTAGATAAGTTGCACATACGCACACTAGCTATAAATGTATCTATAAGTTATCATAGATTGACAAACATATGATTAAACTCATAAGAGTTTATAAATATTAATCTAAATGTGTACATGAATCTTTTATACTTCTAAATATGCTTGTATATATATGTGCATATACACTAGGCTTTGTACATACACTGGGCTTGATAAGGAAAACTATGTTTAATTAAATACCTTCTAGAAACTAACACATACATACATACATACATACATACATACATACATACATACATACATACATACATACATACATACATACATACATACATACATACATACATACATACATACATAAACACACGCATACATACCCACATGCTTGGAAGTTCCCTTTTGTCTCTAGTAGCCACCCTAAGCTATCCTAACTTACACTAAACAAGGATTGGTTCCCATGAAAAATAAACATTCTCTTACACCAACATGGAAACCTCACTTTTATATCTTTACACTAGATCCTTACCTCTTTTTCTTTAAGATTTGCGGCCAATTACCCCATCCATACCCCAAGAAACTTCCAAGCTAACTACCAAGCTAACTACTAGGAGACTGGAAGCTAACAACATCCAAGAGAATGAGTACAAGACATGCCATGAAAAGGTCACCATCAACCTCCTATCCTACCATATGTTTCGGCCAACAACATAAGACAAAATAGAAGCAATGTCATGTCACTATCAATTAGGTTGGAACACCTTTTTCTTGGGAACTAGCGGCCGTAAACACATTCCCAAGAAGTCCTTGTGTAAGTAAATCATTGGCTAACATCCTACTTCTTGGAACTTGGGGAAAACAATCTAGATATGATCCATCACTTTCAAAAACCATGCTACCCTCCTACTTCCTTGTTCTAGGTCGGCCGAAGGATTCAAGAAAGCACATGTCTTGTGCTTAGTTGTAAACTATCACCAAGAAAGGAAACAAGACAAACCTAGAACTATATCCTCCCAGCTAACCACCTTCCACATATATCCATACCTAGGAATCGGCTATGGGACATCACAAGAAACATCCAAGACATCCTATGCTATTTTCTAGACCCATGTTGCTTCATTTCTTGATAAGAAAATCGGCCCCTAATGCACAAGTCACTATCCATGACAACTAGGAGACACTTAGGCATTTACACCTTTTCACAACCATTCCAAAGTTCTTACACATGCCACTTTGCCAAAAATAGAGGATCCTTGGTGGATATGAATCGGCCAAGAGCTCCAAGACAACAACAATGCAATAGCCAACTTATTTCACTAATTTAGTATGATGTACTAAGCATTGAGCACAAGAAAGGAGGTATAGAACTTGCCATCTAATGCACTATATAAAGGGGATCACCCTCCACTTCATTCTTGCACCACACCTCACATCTCTCACCCTCTCTCTCTTACGGCTCCCTTGAGGCCGAACCACACACCTCCACAACCTCTCCCAATCTTCGGCTCACACTCACCCTCCCTTCTTATAATTGCCGAGCCAAGGAAGGCCACCAAGAAGCTATAAGGAATCGCACAAAGTTCATTAGTATTGAGGGAGATCTTTGTTGGAACGATAGTTACTTTCTTTGCTTTGCTAGATCTCTCGCACAAACATCAGGTGAGTTTCACTACTCTTTCTCTCAAAAGCATACGTCTCGGAAGGAGACAACTTTCTAAACTTTTTCATAGTCCGGTTTGGGACTACTTTTACACATCCCGGGTTTGGGGTGCTATGATTCACGAGGTGAATCTGCTTTCACTAATTCATGTTTTATGTCCTTGATGAACTAAACCAACTCTATCATTGAAGTCCTTCTAAATACCGAATGAGTTGCCGGATGGCAAGCGGGTTACTAGTTGATAGCGCTATTAGGTCTCACAAACCTCACATCGTGTGTTGGAGAGCACGCGTGTGAACTATAACTCAACATAATATCATTGTTGATAGACAATGATGCAAGGCACTTTGCTCACTATTGTGGGATCTCGTTGTTTACTAGTTCGGTATTACCGGTTTTAGTTACCATGGGTGGGCTAGCTACCCCTGGCATGTGAATTAGATATTACTCAAAACATGGTCTGGAGGACCTACGTATTTACCAAACTTTGTGAACTCACCAACTTTATGTTGACCCACGATTATTATACCTTTTTGCAGGACACTAGTTCGAAGCACGAGTAGGGCATGCATCATATAGCATCATGGGGACATGAATACTTATCTATTTTTGAGTGTTTAATTATCTATTATCATTTCGAACATGTTGTTTACTCTGACTATTTGAATAACTATTATCTTTAAAAATTCGCTTCCGCAACTATTGAAATATTTGAATATCTATGAAATGTAACACCCCAACCGATGGCGGAAACATCGGAATGTCACGTATTGATGATTGTTCAGTAGCTCATGGTGAATAATAAATTTCATTAAATGATTTAAATAAATTACATACAATTGTTCTACAAGAATTCGTACATCAAATTGAATAAAACTATGCACACATCTTCAAGCATTAATTCGAATCTTCAAACAAGTAGAACCTGAAACATGTTAAGTTGAAAATATTTTGGGTCAACAAAAGTTGGTGAGAATTACATAGGTTTTGATAATCGAATAAAATTATTGTGCAATTCATGTGTCATGGCAATCTAGTCCATATGTGAAAACATACTAGAAGTAAATCGAGTGCATAATCAACCTTGTGACTGTTGTATTGTGGTACATCCCATACGCTCATGGTTCACTCGTTTATATTGCAGTAACAAACACCCACGTAACCTTTGTAGGAGGCACGTATCCGGGTGGGATTGTCAGTCCAATAGATCTATCAATGTATACCGTTTGGCTAATGAATGTTTATGCTAGAATTGTGCTTACCCTAGTCATGTTCAAGACATAATGCAACATAGAAATACACATAGACACATTGATGATTGAATTGCATAAATATTGTTGTAACATGTTTCACCCCAAAAATGGTGATAAATAGAAAAGGGGCTATGTAAAACTCACCTTAGCAAAATGTTATGTCTCGTAAAAAAAATAGAATATTGTGTTGTGAATGTATGCGAGGCGAATCCCAAAGACTCAACAACGTAGCTAGTCCAAATTGAAGAAAACGAAAAAGAAAGAATATCAAGCTTCCAATTCGCCAATTACAAGAGCTTATAATCAAAGCTTCAATTGTAGAAGTAATAGACTATAGAAGAAATGTATGAGGGAAAGTTTAATCGGATTGAAACAATCGATTTAGAGGTGCAAAGTATAATGGGTCATAGGTGGGTTTTTATACTAGTTTTGGAGTCAATTAGCCATTAAAATTGGTCAATACCATAAAGTAAGGTTTTATGATGAATTGACTATTTGACTAAGACTTTGACTGTTTGACTAAGACTTTGACTAGGACTTTGACTATTTGACTCAAGGCTTTATTTAAAAAAATATCTTGTATGTAAAAAAAAAAGAATTTAGAATCATATTATTATTATTATTTATATACATTTATGTATGTATATAAGTTGTGAGTTAGGATAAATAAAGACTTAGGCACATTTGTATAATATTAATGATAAAGGTGTAATAAAAATATATATATATATATATATATATATATATATATATATATATATATATAAGGGCTTTTTATGTATTAAAATTTTGGGGAAAATTTTGCGATGTTACAGTCTCCCCTACTTTTAGGAACTTCGTCCCGAAGTTAAAAGAAAAACACCAGGTATACAATTGGTCGACTACCGAAAACCTTGATAAAATTTCTCACTACCTTAACGTACCTGTAAATTCATGATTACGTTCCGGACCGTAATTATCAATTTACCTTACATTAGGGTTTTGCGTCCTTTTATGACTCTACCGATTATTGAGCAGGTTCGATAGTCTCCACCAGTCATTGAGCAGGTTGTAGGGCCTCTACCGACTGTTGGAAAGACATGATGACCTCTACCAATCGTTGAGTAGGTTGTTTGGTAGTCAACTAATTGTTGTACAAGTAAGCAAGTATGATTATAGATATAGCAATTAGTTCACATTCAAACAAGCATGCACTCAGATGTTATGATAATACTTGAATTTATTACGTGAATCAAAAAGTGTCAATACATAGAATTAAAAAGTAGACATCATTCAAATGGTGGGGTTTGCTGTTAAGTAGCTGGAGGGTCTTGATCTCGATTTAGTTTAGGGCATTGGTTACGGAAATGATTTGGGTTTCCACATTCATAGCATTGACCATAGTTGTATTTACCAGGACGATTAAGATTAGCAACCTGAGCAGGGTTGGTTGGTTGGTTGGTGTTAGGGTTTGGGGACTCACGACATGTGTTGACCAGATGGCCATACCTACCACAATTGGTGCACAGGCGACACACTGAAACAGTGGGGTGATGTCGTTTGCATGTGTTACACAATGGAAAGTTTCTTGTATAGGGTTTCTTGTTAGAAGCTTGTGTAGTGAGGTTTACATTAGGATCCCTGGTCTTACGCTTCTGGTTCTCGGTAGTTACCGCGGCCACAATACTTGTTTTCTCGCCTTTCCGAACTAAGGTCCCGTTCTTTATGTGATTTCCATCGCCATTTCCATTTCCATTGCCGTTCCCATTCATTGGGATGACTTGAGCCAACAAGTTAGAAACCAGAGTTGTGATTTGTTGCGCCATTTGTTGGGAAATAATCGCAGCCAGTTGGGCATCAACACCTTTGTTGTTTTTGTTGTTGTTGTGGTTGGTGTTGTGGTTGTTGCTACTTTCCTCTTGGTTTTCACCACTGTTATTGCGAGTGCTGCGACGTGGAGACATGATCTGTAAGGGACACAATGAAGGTTCAATGTGGCATGAAATGAATGAGGTGATATAAGGAATGTAATCATTTATTCATTAATTAAAACGAATAAACGAAAACGTTGACGTATCAAAGATTCCAGATTCCAACAACATAGTGAAGACATGCTTTAGCCTATAAGTGAACACTCATCCCGAGAATTCCCAGGTAGGCATCCGGATCCCTCGTCTGATTGGGATCTATGCGCAATGCCAGCCTAGACAGAAGACTCAGAATACAGGCGTTCACCCTTCCAGATTGCACGTGTTCGTTATTAAAATCTAGAACTTCGACGAGATCTCAAGGTGGTTCAGGTTAAACCTGAGGGTTTTGCCTTATTAGTCTAAGAGTGGATCCAGTGATGGAGAGCAACCTTCTCGTAGAGATTAATGTAGGGATAAGAAGTAGGAGGGAGATAGAGAATAGCAAGTAAAAGAAGCAAGTACTGGTTAAATCCTATGGTTATAGACTAGATTATTTTTCTAATAACCTAATTCCCTATAACCATGGCTCTGATACCAATCTGTAACACCCCAACCGATGGCGGAAACATCGGGATGTCACGTATTGATGATTGTTCAGTAGCTCATGGTGAATAATAAATTTCATTAAATGATTTAAATAAATTACATACAATTGTTCTACAAGAATTCGTACATCAAATTGAATAAAACTATGCACACATCTTCAAGCATTAATTCGAATCTTCAAACAAGTAGAACCTGAAACATGTTAAGTTGAAAATATTTTGGGTCAACAAAAGTTGGTGAGAATCACATAGGTTTTGATAATCGAATAAAATTGTTGTGCAGTTCATGTGTCATGGCAATCTAGTCCATATGTGAAAACATACTAGAAGTAAATCGAGTGCATAATCAACCTTGTGACTGTTGTATTGTGGTACATCCCATACGCTCATGGTTCACTCGTTTATATTGCAGTAACAAACACCCACGTAACCTTTGTAGGAGGCACGTATCCGGGTGGGATTGTCAGTCCAATAGATCTATCAATGTATACCGTTTGGCTGATGAATGTTTATGCTAGAATTGTGCTTACCCTAGTCATGTTCAAGACATAATGCAACATAGAAATACACATAGACACATTGATGATTGAATTGCATAAATATTGTTGTAACATGTTTCACCCCAAAAATGGTGATAAATAGAAAAGGGGCTATGTAAAACTCACCTTAGCAAAATGTTATGTCTCGTAAAAAAAATAGAATATTGTGTTGTGAATGTATGCGAGGCGAATCCCAAAGACTCAACAACGTAGCTAGTCCAAATTGAAGAAAACGAAAAAGAAAGAATATCAAGCTTCCAATTCGCTAATTACAAGAGCTTATAATCAAAGCTTCAATTGTAGAAGTAATAGACTATAGAAGAAAGGTATGAGGGAAAGTTTAATCGGATTGAAACAATCGATTTAGAGGTGCAAAGTATAATGGGTCATAGGTGGGTTTTTATACCAGTTTTGGAGTCAATTAGCCATTAAAATTGGTCAACACCATAAAGTAAAGTTTTATGATGAATTGACTATTTGACTAAGACTTTGACTGTTTGACTAAGACTTTGACTAGGACTTTGACTATTTGACTCAAGGCTTTATTTAAAAAAAAATCTTGTATGTAAAAAAAAAGAATTTAGAATCATATTATTATTATTATTTATATACATTTATGTATGTATATAAGTTGTGAGTTAGGATAAATAAAGACTTAGGCACATTTGTATAATATTAATGATAAAGGTGTAATAAAAAAAATATATATATATAAGGGCTTTTTATGTATTAAAATTTTGGGGAAAATTTTGCGATGTTACATGAAACTTGTTTTACAATAACGCACTAAATGGTTTGGGCATTTAGAGTCGTTCATGTGACTTATGGCTATGGAGATCCTGAAACGTTACACGCCTCGCGGTATAAACCCCGCGGTGGAAATTGAGGGTGTGACACCATCAGCCAAATACTAGGCATGAAATGGAAGGATATAGTTCTTTCGCTCAAGATGGACGAGAGGGTGTAGAACATGGGCAAAAAGGAAGGGTTCGAAAGGATCCCCTTGCTGGACCAAAGTGCTAAACACGATACAATAATTTCCAACATATTGTCTAGCAAGTTTAGCATAAAGGAATTAACCCACAGGGATATGGACGGGCGACGGTAACGAACATCGCATTGGAGAGCCGTACGGTTCACTAAGTTGAACACATTAGAAAAATCGACTATAAGTATGGCTAGCGATCCATCTGAGTATAACAAATTAAAGGATCTATTCGCGCTATGAAACACAACACAACCTTTGCACCATTAGGGTTCCCAACTCCAAATCTCAAATGCCTAGGTACTTGGCCATCTACTTGCCAACCTTCTTCATAGCCACATTAACGACCAACCTCTTCCAGATAGCCTCAACAACGATAGGCATAATCCCATTGTCTGACTTAAGTAACGGAGTTAGAGGGGCCGAAACAATAAACTCCACGAGAACCCTAGGGCAAACACCCATCCCCCAAGCGAAAGATTAATCACATCAGCGATGAGTGAAAGCAAAGCAGAGGCTATTGTCGACCCCTCTCCACAAAAAAAAATCTAAAAAATGTTAACCCTGCAGGCTGTCCCTCCCACATGAAGTCTCATTCGAGAAAGATGAAACACACCTAATGACACAATCTGCATCTACAGTTAAGGCGGGCTGGGTGAACATAACGGGAGGCAAAACTGGACGGGGCACAATGAGATATTTGTCAATAAGAGCTACCCGCAAGGGTGGTGCCGTTATTACTGATCAGATAGCACTACCGAGTCAAGGGTACCCGATAACGCCCCATCTACCCTAATATGGGTATTTTTATAAAACTAAGAGGGTGTTTGGTTCTCCTTATATTATCCACTTATAACTTATTCAAAAAGTTATAAGTTGTTAAAAATGTTTGAATCATGAGTTAAAAAAGACTTTTTAGGTTTAAATAAGAGAAAAATAAGATAGAAAAAGAGCTTTTTCAAAAAGTTAGTATTATCTAACTTTTTGAAAAAAGAGATAAAGAAGTAGAAAAGTAGAAAAGTTCTTTTCGAACCAAATACGAACAACCAGAAGTTTGTTGCATATATACTCGATCTATGATCCAAGCATCAACCTTTTCAATCAATCATAGCAACGTGACTTCTTTCACCTTTTCCTACCAGACCAATTCCATTAACTTTATTACTTTAATAATAATACTAATAATCAATCCAGATCACAAACCCTATATACCATACTCCCCAATTCAACCAACACTTATCATCAATCAATCACTCATCTCTGTTGTTCAATCGGAACCCTAATTTTCTCAATCATACAATGAGTATCAAAGCCAAGAAATCTGCAAAGTTAAGTGCTCAGAATAAACAGCTTCAGAACGGGCATGTATCTCCGTTCACGTTTGCCAAATTGCTTGATCCTGAAGCTTCTTGGGACAAGGTTTGATTCTGTTCTGATTCAATATATTGTTTATTGTTTGTTAATTGACTTGAAAATTGATGTAAAATAGTTAAGCAGCCTAGTTGAGATTGAACAATTGATCCAGAGTTGTTTATGTGAGATGAAAAGTTTCCCTCTCTGTTAGGGTTTCATAGTTGTTCAAATAAGATTTTAGATTTGGGTGGGTTTAAATGAGAACTAATGAATAAGTAGGAACCGAAAGAACGACTACCCTGAGCCTGAGGGGATGATGGCGATTCAAAAAGGTTGTACACTGAATCTCCCTGATTTCAGATTGAGTAGTGTGTTGGAATTATAGATGATAGTTAGATTACACAGTTGTTTAGTTAAATTACTTTCTTTCTTAGGGGCTGTTTGGCAACCTGTGTGTGTCAGCAAGTGCTAAGCCATCTGATCGAGTAAGAAACTGAATCAGTAAGAGGCCTAACTAGTTGGTGGTGAATGAGGTGGTGCGTGAGTGGCTGACCGAGGGTTATGAACAGAGTTAAAAATTTCATTCAATATTATTTTGAAACTTAATGGGTAAGAGGCTTATCGACTGATTCAGAGGTGCCATGTCAGTGAAGCAAACACACTTAATGCTGACTGATTTAGAGGTAGCCTTTTAATGGAATCATTAAGAGGCTACCAAACAGTCGCTTAGTTAACTTAGTTGTTTTGTTTGTTAAGTAGTTGGTTTTGACTTTTTAAGTCGTACTTTAGTCAAGGCTATAAAAAGCTTGACCCTTCTTATTTTGTACAGTTAGTTAGACAATTTCGTTATTTGGTTTAATGATAAATTGATCAAGAGTTCTTTCATCGTTCTTTCAAACTTTAATTGTTCTATACAAAACTATTAATTTAGTCATTGGTTAATGTAGCCTTTAGTATATGCATAGTAACCTTGAAAGGCTACTAGTGACGCAACAATTGTCGGGGTTGAGTCTAGGGGTCGAGTGGCCCTAGTTTTTTTCGAGCCTGGGATGGGGCTGCAACATACGATAACCCCTTAGAAGGGGTCCCTAAGCTGTAGTGACCACCCTCCAACTATCAAGTCAATATCGAGTTTACAGATGGATATCATTTAAGGAGGGGGTATAGGGATGCTCGTGGAGAAACCAGAATGGTAGCTAGGAGATAAGTCATCTATCAGATGGATAAGCCTCCCTTATATAGGGAGAGGTTATAGGTTGTAGTGTTGTACCAGGCCCAATGGTCCAAACCATAGTTGTCAAAGGCGTAAAGCGCACTCAAGGCGCTTTGGTACTGCCTCTCGCCTAGGCGAGAAGTGCAAATAAAGCGTGGGCCCGAGAAAAAAAAAGCGCAAATTAAAAAAAAGGGTAAAAACACCAAAAACACTAAAAATAACAACTTTAAGCAATAAAGATCAATATAATAAAGTAGCACCAAGATTAAAAACCACGGAAATATCAAAATAACAAGATGTTCATGCTTGAAAACCAAAAAAAAGTTCAAAATGTAAAAAATAATAAAACTTCTCTGCTGAATAATGATTCTCTGCCGTGTTTGTGACTTTGATTGTACATAGGGCATAGGGTTAGAGGTTGTTTATATAGATTAGAATGCATAACCAAAAATAGAAGATATGATTAGGCGATAAAATGGTAAAGGATATTAATAGTTTTAAAAAAATCAGCTATAAAATGGTAAAGGATAAAAGTTTTTTTTAAAAAAATCATTGCTTAATTTAGCTAGGTGGGAAAAGCGACCCAGGGTCGCTTCTAGGAATTCTGTCGCCTAGGCGCCCTGGGCGACCGCTTTTAACAACTGTGGTCCAAACCTACTCAGGCCCAGGCTTAAACGTTATGCCCATGGTTACCCATGTCACCAGTTACAAATGGTACTTAATGATGTAATGTGTAAAGTGAACTGATGCATGTGTTCTATATTTCTATAGCATTCTCAATTGAGATTGATATTTGGAGAACATGCCAGCCAGTAGCCTTAGATGGAAGTTTGGTACATTGTCTAAGTGAATTTATGCAAGTTTACTTCTGTTTTCTCAGCCCAGATTTGTATTATAAAACAATAATAATACTGAAAGATCCATAGTTGCAAAAAGCTTGATGTAGGAAATATTTATGTTGCTGTTAGATTTATCTGTTAGGACACTAAATCTAAGTAGTTAACTCGGCCGATATATCGGTGATATATCACCGATATCTCGGTTATCGGTCATCAACCGATATATTGGTATCGATATTTTGACCGATATTTTGTACCGATATTTGACCGATATTTTACCGATATATCACCGATATTACCGATATGGGTGTTTTTCTTTTTAGTTCTTCCATTTTTCTTACTTCTTACAGTTGTTAGTACTTTTTTTATTACTGTTTTAAGTCTTACTTATTAATAGTTGGTGTTAAATATTAGTGTTATAAGTCTTAACAAAATCCCACTTGCTACAATTGTTAGTATTTTGCAAGTTGTAAAAGGTTAATTTGTTAATGGTAGGAGAGTATGTTGAATTACTAGTGTTAAATTGCTACATGTATAGATTTTGCATGATATAAAAATTGCCGATATCCACCGATATCTCACCGCGATAACCTATATCTCAAATATTGGTCCTTCACCGATATCCGATATTTTACCGCATTAACTGCTTAGCACTAAATACCAAGAAAGTCGTTATCTTGACTCAACTTGTTTATAAGCATATGCCAGTCCACTGCAGTTCGAAGTCTTCTTAGTTTACTTTGGTTGCCTGAGTTATGAAAGTGAAGATGATTAAGTAAGTGAGAACAGGGCCTTGAGGCGCACTTCATGTACATGTGATTCAAAACTGGTCAAATATAGGGCCTGGAGGAGGCTGATATGTAAAGATTGCGAAAAGGATGAAGAGCTGATGAATGGCTTAGTTGATTACTAGGCTGATATGTAAAAGAGATAAGAAACATGCTACTTTTTATCATGATTCATGAAGCTTAGTTTGTTGTACATTGAGCAACACCACCGCTTTAGGGATTTTAATTGGTTGCCTAAGTATGAGTTAGTACATTTTGAATGATGAATTGAAGACTGTTCATTCACTTGGCTTCATAGGTTAACTATGAGTGATTGTATATCTTTGTGTCCCAATAGAACCATATACACGACTATATGTAGAGGGCTAAAATGCTTAACCATAAGTTACGATATTTATCAAGCTATGTTATCCTTTGTTAACATGAACAGTATTTTGAGATGATGAACATCTTGCTTGTTTGATGCAGGACCAATTAGGAGATTTACTTCATTGGATTCGGCAAATAGTGGCACTTGTATGCGGGTTACTCTGGGGTGCAATTCCTTTGGTTGGTGGTATCTGGATTGTCGCGTAAGTTTATTGCTTTTGCACCATACCTACATATTACTATGCACTTGGAACATGATCAGAACCCACCAATTTCATTTGACTTTGGTTTTTGATTACGGGATGAACCACTATGTTCGGTTTTCAAAAAGAAAAAAAGAAATCTCCAATCAGTATACATAAATTGGCTAATAAAATAGATTTGAAACTTGAAAGTTGACTTTCTGGATAGCCCATAATTTCAAAATTTTCAATTTTTTTTGACGATTTTTGTTTTCTAGAAATAGTTTATGTAATATGGTAAACGTAACGGTTTCAGATTTTTGATCATCTCGTCTGGTATCATCTATGGATATTATGCGGTCATACTCAAGGTTGACGAAGAAGAATTTGGCGGTCATGGATCTCTTCTACAAGAGGGTCTTTTTGCTTCATTCACTCTCTTTCTGGTATATCCATTGATCCTGTTATTTGCTACCCATATCAAACATTTTGATTGGTTTGCTGACTCCTACAATCGTTATGTTTGTTCTTTCAGCTGGCTTGGACTCTGGTATACAGCTTGGCACACTTCTAAAATTTCAAGATTGTCACGCTTGTCGGTAACCTCTCCATCTTCAGAATTTGGGAATTCGTTTACACGAGGCATAAACCAAATCGCACAAACCAAATCTGAAGTATTGAAATCCTGTTATTGAACTTCGAATTTTGATTTCCATGATTGTGCAATAGTAGGTGGATTAAACTAGTAGCCATTTTTTTTTGACAATAACAGCAGCATTTTTTTTTCTTTGTATCGTTGTACGAAAACTTTGATCTTATGCCTGGAAACACGGGCGGGGCGGTTTGGGTCGTGTCAGGTCATGTAACTGGCAAAGCGGACTATTTCAAAATCTAACCCGTTAATGTATATTCCATATGCTACATCAACTCTGAACAAACCCTTATCATAGACATGTAAATAAAAAAGTCTCTGAACCAAGCAGTTTAGGTGGTATGTGATTGATAATAAAGATTTATCGGAAACATTTGATGTGTGTTCCAGATGAATGAATTTGATTAAGGCATTTCATCTATCAGTTAGGCCAAAGAGCCGGGGACAATTTTTTTTTGAAAACCACTTTACATTCTCGTTGTATTAATATCTATGTGTTGCAGTATTGCGCTACAAGTTCTACAAGAAAATAGCGCTACAAGTTCTACAAGAAAATAAGCATCTTCAAATACATTATCTATGGCACCAAAAATTTCAATTGTAGCATCCAGACATTCATAATACCATATTAAGGATCAGATAAAATGTCTACTAGAAACCAATTATTGTCGTTATATAAGTCTTTAGGGAAAAAAATAAACTATAGTAAAAGACAAGGTTGTACAAAAATTCTATTATTCATTTATGCTTAAAAAAGAAAATAGTTTCATCAAAAAATCATATTATTCTAGTTCACACTTAGAGGGTGTTTGGAATTGCGTTTTGAATCTGATTATTAGATTATTGCGTTTTGAAAACGCAGATAATCAGTTTTTAGTGTTTGGATTGCGTTTTGAAAACGCAGATAATCAGTTTTTTAGGGTACCAAAACGCAATAATCTATAAGCAGCTCCACCCCTGCTTTTCCAAAACGCATAATCTGTTTTGAATAATCAATCCCAAACACCCCCTTACTCTAAATTAAAGTGGTATTGGAGTTTAATAATCCAAACTTTCACTTATTGGTCGACAATAAATTGTACTTTAAAAATTCTCAACAACGATCCTAACTTTTAACATATTGGCCGACAATGAATCTTTATTAACTGAGAACTAACTTAGTTAGTGGATGATGACATGTCATCGTCCACGTCATCATTCATGTCAGTGTTGGCATGCCACGTCAGCATGAGCATGCCACATCAACGTCCATGTCAGCATCAACTAACTGAGTTAGTTATCAGTTAACAAAGGTTCATTGTCGGCCAATACATTGAAAGTTGGGATCGCTGTTGGGAATTTTTGAAGTACAGATTATTGTTAGCCAATAGGTGAAAGTGTAGATTATTAAAATCTAATACCCCTAAATTAAATAATAGAAAAAGCAGGTGATGTGACATCATTTATGGTTAAATTTGAAAGGGTTGTTATTTGAAATCGTTTGGAATAATGTGACATAATAATGTGACACTTTGAAATTCCAATCCAATCCACCCAAATCGTTGAGTGACTTTCATGCTTAATTGTTGCTTCTTTTTTTTTTTTTTTAAATATAAATAGCCAGCTGGAGACTGGGGATACAAACACCAAAGAACAATTACACTAGATCAGCCACATCAAAATCAATCCATTTTTCCCAACTTAGCCCCGGTGATTTGATTCTGTGAGAAATCCACATGAACGAATCATCTCTAATTTGGTCCACCGTCGTGTTAACTGGAATGAAGCTCCCTTCGAACACTTTCTTGTTCCTAGCAAACCAAATTCTCCACACCGTTGCAATCGCAACAAAATAAACTATCATTTTCAACTTCATTGAGTGTGGATTCAAGACAATCGTATCGATCATTTCCTTAAGAGATGTTATGTTGTTCGGCCATTGAATTTATAACCATTTTCGTGACGTTCCACCAAATCGCCCTCGACCATAAGCAGCCAACAAAAACATGGTCCACACTCTCCTCCAAATACCCGCATCAACAGCACATGGAATCCGGAATGCCAACTCCTCTTTTAATAAGCTCCGTCTTCGCAGCGACTCTACCACTTATCTCCGTCCAAAGGAGAAAAACACATTTGAGAGGGGCCCACGAAGACCAATTGAAAACAGGGTCAGATGACCCATTGAACAAGTTGGTCGCAATCTCAAATCTTTGATCGAAAACCTAACCCCTTTATTGTTACTCCCGACCCACTTGTCCAGGCCCCCTTTAAGATGAAAGCCGATCAACATGTGTTTCAGGTCTTGGAACTGCCTCTGCTCGATGCCTGTACTGGGTTTCTTGATCCAATCCCAACCCCATTCTCTGTCCACACCCAACATATCATTAACAATATTGTTCTTATTTTTGGCCAGCCTGAAAACGTCAGGAAAGGAGACCATCAGAGAGCTGTTAAGAAGCCAATTATCTTTCCAGAATCTCGTTTGACCCATCGCCACATTCCAATTTCAATTTGTTATGGATGCGAATACCCATTTTCAAGAGATCTTCTTCTATGTTGCCAATATCTTTCCATACCCCCGTTACCGTCTTCTTAATTGGGATAAGGTGTTTATTATTATTCGACTGATGAATAGCCGACACCACCTTAACCCAAAGCTGCTTGGGATTCTCCTTAAATCTCCACCACTATTTACAAAGCATAGCTACGTTAAAATCTTCCAACCCTCCAACACCGACCCCCCCCCCCTACAAACTTTCGGCTTCTGGAATTTCTCCCATCGAACCCATCGTATCTTATTCGTGTTTCGGTTAGCACCCCAAATGAATTCCCTCCTTATTCTTTCAAGTTTCTTGATCACAACTTTGGGGGCATGGAACATAGAAAGATAATAGGACGGAAGATTCCCGAGAACCGCCTTGGCTAAAGTGATGCGACCCGCAAAGGATAAGTTTTTTGCCTTCCAAACCGAGAGCTTACTTTTAAACTTATCGATCACCAGTCTCCAATACTTGGCCTTCTTCAAGTTCGCACCAATAGGGACTCCGAGGTACGTGAATGGAAGAGATCTGACATCACAATTAAGAACATTTGCAAACATGTTGACTTCATCAGCCTCCGCTCTGATCCCGTATAAACTGCACTTTCTGTGGTTTACTTTGTGCCCGGAAACTAAGAACAAGCACCAGAGGAATCTGTTGAGACTGATAACATTGATCCTGCTCCACTCTCCAATGAAAATGAGATAGTCTGCAATCTGCATAACATAGATGCTAGAGATAAGGGCCTCCATTTGGAAGTTGAACACCATGAAACGTTTTCAAGAATGTGCTAACTGCTTCCATTGCCAATATGAATAAAAGTGGAGATAAAGGGTCTCCCTATCGTAAACCCCGTTTAAACGAGAATTCACTGGTGGGTGACCCATTAACCAATACCGAACCCCTTCTAGACTTCAAGCATCCTTTAACCCACAAAATCCACCATTTCGGGAAGCCCATATACTCCATGACTTTGAGAAGGAATTTCCAATTCAATGAGTCATACGCCTTTTGGAAGTCAACTTTGAAAATGAGCAGTTTCGTTTTACTCTTTTTTTGCCCATGATATAGTTTCACTTAAGATCAAGGAGCAATCTAAAATATGTATCCAGCAACAAAGGCAGATTGAGTGGGCCCAATAATGTAATTCATAATCCCTTTTATTCTATTTGACATCAATTTGGATATGATCTTGTACATCGAACTCACCAAGGAGATAGGCCTGTATTCCGAGATATCTTGCAGGTCATTCTTCTTCGTGATTAGACTAACAAACGACGAGTTACATCCTTTACTAATATCTCCCGACTCATAAAAATCTTCCACCATATCTATAACTACGTTTTTTAAATGGGTCCAGTATTTCTTGTAGAACTTCATACTGAAATCGGCTGGACCAGGCACTTTCCCGTCATCACAATTTCTAATAGCTTCCCACATACTTCTTGTGACATCCGTCACCTTTCATTTTTCTTTTGTCCGACTTTAGTCACTTTCATTTCATTTATTTACATTTATAATCCCTGTAATTCGAAGCTTTGGATTCAATAATAAAAGTTTCTTGCATCGTTGTCGTAATTCTTTTCTTTTAAAAATAATAATAATAATAATAATGTTAGTTTTAAACATTATACTAAATAAACCATCTATCCTAATCCATTAACATAACCCAACCAAATCTACCCATAACCCAACATAAGACTAAGCCCACATCAACAGGCCCAAAACACCCGGCCCAAATTCTGTTTCCCTTCCACCTACTTGCAGCGAAAACAGAAAAAAAAATGGGAGTTTGAGGCTGCTCGGACTCGAACCCGGTCCAACTTCCAAACAAGACGACATCATCACCAACTAAGCCATCAAGACATTTGTGATAATAATCCAACGATTTTAAACTTAAACAGACCCAAAACCCATCAGCTGACTAACGCGAGTCAAACACCCAGTTGACTTTTTCAAATAAATTCAAATTTACGCGCTTAGAATCTGTTTTTGGTATAATTGCGTATTATTTTTGGTTAGTGCATTCATCCGCATTATTTCCAGCCATCCATTACAATCAATCATGCCTTATTTGATCAAAAGGACGCGTCACGTTTTAATGGTTATTCAAACTTTCCATCTCGACAAATCGATATGTTAGACTATAAATTGAACCTCCCTTTGTGAACTAAAAGTGCCAAAATACATCTCCTCATTCTCAATTTCTATCAAAACCCCGTAATAATCTACAAATAGTTCGTGGGTTGACTTTTCGTTTGACCCATCGTTTGATCGCTGATCCGTCTTGTAAGTTCAAAGTTTCTCCTTGATTTGATTCATTTACAGTGTACGAACAATAACCCTATGGTTACATGGGTTATTGTTTGATATTTTGCTTAATTGATAAAGCTAGGGTTCGATGTATGTTGATTTGGGGATAATGTGGCACTGCAATCGTCATTTAAATTTATAACATAATGAGTTTTATCACCAATTGATCTACAGATCAGTTGGTACCAGCCTTGTATGTTAAGACGTGGGAACCGGACTGAACACGAGTTCGAGCCCCGTCTTCCACTTTTATTTTTCTAAAACAATTATGAAACTAACCATGAAGACCTTATAATTAATTGAATCCAACAATAATCGTTCTCAGGGTCTAGACCAACTGGTCTGGGCTTGTGATTTAAAACTCTGACTCGGCCAAGGACTCAGGTTCGAGTCCTGGCACAAACAAACAATTTTTTTTTAGTTTTCTTTTATATTCATGATTTGGGTATTCTTTTAAAAATAGTTTTTAAAATACAAAAAGTGTCTTAAAAATTCTACAAAAATTATTTTAGGTAAATCTCATGACAAAGTTTATCATATAATTTTTAGATTTTCAAAAATAAGTTATTTAATATATATTATAAATACTACAAGTTTATTCATTTATCATTTTAAAATTCTATAAAAATATCTAAATGTTCTTATAAATATCCACAAAAATTATTTTAAACTTGTGGATCTATAAACATTTCAGAAATAAATTTTATTTCAGAAAAATCGTTAGTTTCATATTTTTAATTGATTTTTGTTATTTTAAATCATAAATAAATCATAATAAATTCATTTTTCAACATTTTTATCCCAAAATTTTACATAAATTATTTTTGTTCATTCAGAACAGAAATGTAAATTTTAATTTGAAATTTCTTTAATTTTAATATTTTTAGATATTAAAATTATATCTTTGACAAATAGAAATAAATATACTAAATATTCAATTTTTGAGAAAATAATTTTATAAAAATTCTTTTCATACTTAAAACCTTATAACATGACCATCCTTAATCATAAACCTACAAAAGTCTTTTATTTAATTATTTACCAAATTTCTTTATTTATTAACAATTTACCTAATTAATAAAACAATTACTTATCCCCATATTAGGAACCCCAGAACTACTTGTATCCTAGACTCTAAGTTCATTCCCTTACAAATTATCTATTTCATTAGGTTAATCCTTTAGGATAATCCTAATTCACATCACGTTGTTCGGTAGAGTTTCAAGTTATTACGTGAACTGTGAGTATTTCCTATCCCCTTTTTGCTTTTATTCATTTTTGGGGTGTTACATGTACATTTATACAAATTACAAATACAAGATCACATTTTTACAATACAATTCTAGTACTATGTGCATTTGATTACAAACGTGCTTTATGCTTAGACATTACATGTAGAATATAATTGTACTTAGTGAAATCATTAACATTGTACAAGCCGACCTTAACATTGGATAGCGCTATTGGATTGACAACCCGCCTAGGTTGATTCTCCCCATTTTTCATCGGAGAATCCGTGGTTATTGTTAAGTTTTTATCCATTTATTGGATAAGTACACCGTCGTTCATTTAGTACATTATACAGTCACAGGATTGATTTCGCTCATTTGTATGATACATAGTTTACATATTTGCACTGTAGCTTTGCACTTGAATTGTATACCTTTTTCAACTTACTATATGTATTAAAACTAGGAATGCTCACCAACATTTCTTATGTTGACCAAACCTATTTTGTACATGTTTCAGGTGCAGTTTGATCTTAGTACTATAGCATGGGACCTTAGTGCTTGCTTTTAATAAGTTATTTCAAATTTCATGTTTCGTTCACACTTTTGTATTTGTTTTCCATTTCATCTATGTAAGACAATTAAAATTATTCAATAATATATTTACATTTTAGTACCATGTGCTTTTGAACAATCGTCACTACGTGACACCTCGATGATTCCGCCATCGGTTGGGGTGTTACAGATTGGTATCAAAGCCATGGTTATAGGGAACTAGGTTATTAAATGAAATGGCCTAGGCTATAACCGAACTTCAACTTTCATGCATAATATTTCCTAAATTACCATTCCCCTCATTTCCTTCTACTTCCCTCCCTCTATCTTTCCCTTCTTCTCCATTTCTCCTCATCTTTCATCATGGTGCATAGAGATGGTGTCCTACAAGGAGTGGAAAGACTACATCATCATGAAGCGGGAGCAGTACCTTTAATGAAGAGACTCTTAGGCATAATGCCTACTCTTATTTTGCTCCTTCAAAGTTGTTGAGCTTTAATGAGTGTGATGGAACACGTGCAATCTGGAAGGGTGGATGCCTGTAGACTGGGTTTTCTGGCTTAGGCAAGCATAGCGCATATATCTAATGACGGACCTGTTATGCTTACCTGGGGATTCCTGGAGTGAGTGTCCACTTATACGCTAAAGCATGTCTTCTTTGATCACCATTGGGTTCAATTCCTTTGAAAAGTCAACGTTCTTGTTGGGCTTTACAGCAAGACAAGGGCAATCCAAGCATTTTATGCAAATTTTTCAATAATACACTCTCGTTTCATATACAATATTTTGTATTTCATGATCTTCATATTTTGTTTACAAGTTCATACTTTCATAATCACCTGTACAGTTATACATTTACATTTTCTAATCTCATGATTATTCATTTGCTGCTTTGTAGATGTCTACTCGCCGCATGCTTCGTGATGCCAGCCAACGCACTGTTCGTGCTTCTGGACAACGTTCTGATCGTCGTCTCACATCTTTAGTCGCTGAGCAAATTGCTGCAGTGATCCCAAATCTTGTCAGTGAGTTAACCCAGAATAGTAACAGTACCAACACAGAGGGTGCAAATCAATTTCGGTGCACTTTCAAACATTTTAACTCCTGCAACCCCACAAAATTCATTGGTGAGGAGGGTGCTACTGGCCTCCTCCAATGGTTTGAAAGTATGGAGAGCACCTTTGTGAATAGCGAGTGTCCTGATGAACTCCGCGTTCGCTATGCTACCAGTGTCCTTCAAAAGGGGGCGCTAACTTGGTGGAATGGCGAAAAACGCAATCAGGGCGCTGATGTTGCTTTATCTTTGTCTTGGGCTGAGGTTAAGGAACTCATGATCGCCAAATTCTGCCCTAGGAACGAAATTAGGAAACTGGAGGATGAGTTCCATGGGCTGAAACAAGACATTGGTGAGAATCTTGCGTATAACACTCGATATCATGAACTCAGCATATTGGTTCCACACATGGTTACCCCGGTCTCTCGAGCAATCGAAAAATATATCGAGGGATTACCTGACCTGATTCAAGACATAGTCACTGGAAGCAAACCCACTACGGTGGAAGAAGCCATCCAGCTTGCAGCCTCCTTGAATGACAAGCACGTGAAAAAGGGAAATCTGGTTAGGAAAGGAACTAAGAAACCAGCTGAGAAGAACCCCACCCCTACTACTGAATCATCAAGAGTCGCTGTAGACAATACCGGTTCCAACTCTAGGAAGCGGAAGTTCAGAAGTAAAAACTATGCCGTTGTAGCCCCAGTAACCCAGGCTCCAATGGTCCAGGCTCCTCCTGTCAAGAAAGTTTATGGGGGAAACTTACCCAAATGTGCTACCTGTTAGTACCATCACCCCTCAAACTTTCCTTGTCGCCACTGTACCACCTGTGGTAGGTATGGTCATGTAGCTACCACATGTCGTTCAGTGTTTAGACCTCAACCAATCAACTCTCAACCAGTTAACCTTCAGCCAGTCAACCCTCAACCAACTCGCCAAAACCCACAATCCATAACATATGGTCGAGCCTGCTTCAATTGTGGTGATCCAAACCACCTCAGAAATCAGTGTCCAGATCTTGTCCCAGCAAACCGTAAAACAAACCCAGTGGCTCGTGGTAGGGCTTTCAACATCAATGCAGCAGAAGCCCAGGCAACAAATGATGTGGTGAATGGTACGTTTTTACTTGATGGTCATTATGCTTCGATTTTATTTGATACTGGTGCGGATAAAAGTTTTGTGTCATTAGCATTCGAACTTTTACTATCTCGCACTCGCTCTAGATTAGGAGCGCCTTTCACTGTCGAGGTCGCAGATGAAAACCCCATCTCAATCGATTCCATCATACTTAAAACCTTATAACATGACCATCCTTAATCATAAACCTTCAAAAGTCTTTTATTTAATTATTTACCAAATTTCTTTATTTATTAACAATTTACCTAATTAATAAAACAATTACTTATCCCCAAATTAGGAACCCTAGAACTACTTGTATCCTAGACTCTAAGTTCATTCCCTTACAAATTATCTATTTCATTAGGTTAATCCTTTAGGATAATCCTAATTCACATCACGTTGTTCGGTAGAGTTTCAAGTTATTACGTGAACTGTGAGTATTTCCTATCCCCTTTTTGCTTTTATTCATTTTTGGGATGTTACATGTACATTTATACAAATTACAAATACAAGATCACATTTTTACAATACAATTCTAGTACTATGTGCATTTGATTACAAACGTGCTTTATGCTTAGACATTACATGTAGAATACAATTGTACTTAGTGAAATCATTAACATTGTACAAGCCGACCTTAAAATTGGATAGCGCTATTGGATTGACAACCCGCCTAGGTTGATTCTCCCCCTTTTTCATCGGAGAATCCGTGGTCATTGTTAAGTTTTTATCCATTTATTGGATAAGTACACCGCCGTTCATTTAGTACATTATACAGTCACAGGATTGATTTCGCTCATTTGTATGATACATAGTTTACATATTTGCACTGTAGCTTTGCACTTGAATTGTATACCCTTTTCAACTTACTATATGTATTAAAACTAGGAATGCTCACCAACATTTCTTATGTTGACCAAACCTATTTTGTACATGTTTCAGGTGCAGTTTGATCTTAGTACTATAGCATGGGACTTTAGTGCTTGCTTTTAATAAGTTATTTCAAATTTCATGTTTCGTTCAGACTTTTGTATTTGTTTTCCATTTCATGTAAGACAATTAAAATTATTCAATAATATATTTACATTTTAGTACCATGTGCTTTTGAACAATCGTCACTACGTGACACCTCGATGATTCCGCCATCGGTTGGGGTGTTACACTTCTCCTAACTCAATTGGGGCTGCAAGGTTGTTTGCTTGAGACTCAGATATGCAAGGGAGACCAACATTCCTGAAGGTGGGTCTTCTTCTTATGGGTTCTGAGAACAGCTTCCAAAACTAACATTTAAACTCCCCCTTGATCTCGTATGGATTCGTCACCCACACTCCCGTTATGAGCAGCCCATTCACTCTATTTTTTGCAATCTTCATGTTAACAATCCCATGGAGAAAGGCATAGTTTTCATCCCCATATTTTCACCAACTAACCCGAGCTTTCTAGTGGATATCTTGCATTTTAACTTTCTCCATTTCCTTGAGTTGCTTCCTAGCACAAACTCGAGTACTACGTTCTTTAGTAGTGAGACTAAAGGAAGAAGCTTTCAGTTCAATCCCATCCACCACCTTATTCAACTCAATGAACCGATTCTCCTCAGCAGTCCTAGTCTCGACCCTCCATTTCTTGATCTTAGTCTTAATCAGCTTGAGACAATTTAATAAAGCAACATCACCCTTACAAAGAGCTTACTTGCCTCGACATACTCGACTGAACAATATTGTTAACTTCCTTGAAACTTGTCCAGCTATTGAAAAATCTAAATGGTGGGGGTCTGAAGTCATTCGAGTCACACACCAGGGATAACGGACAATGATCGGAATGTCTTATTGGGTGTACCATCAAAGACGTCTTAGGCCATCTACTCAAAAAAGTGCCACAAAGGAACACCCTATTTTGCTTACTTAACTTAACCTCTTCATTATCCGATATAAACGTGAAATTTCCCCCTACCATCTTGTATTCAAACCACCTCATAGAGTGGATAAAAATTGTTAAAATTCGCGGCAGCATACGGGTCAAACCTCGAATTGACCTTCTCTTCTGGATATCAGACATCATTGAAATCTCCCAACACAATCCACAAGCCCTCCAATTGATCCCAAACACCCACAATATCATACCAAAGAGACCTTCTCGAAGCCGGGTCATTGGGAGCATGTAAATTTAGAATAATCAGTTTCGCGTCCACACCTTTAATAAATCCAGAAAATGATCATAAAACTCCGGTCCTTGAAAACATCTGTGACACCAGTCAACGATCCAGGTCAACATCCGTACACATTTTTCTTATTATTGTCATTTCATGTGCATAATTAGATATTTTGCACACACTATACCCCCCAGTCTAGTAAAGCTCGAATTATTGTAGAAATGCAATATATGATCCGTTTACGCATACAACACCCGAAATGTACAAGACAATTGGCATTGAACAATCAAGCCAATCACACGCTCAACAGAGAGCCACTGGATGCCAGTTCCCACATACAAGCAAAACAGCAATATACGTGACAACATTAGGTGGGAAATTACGCAATTCCACTAAAAAAACCAAAGAGTTCTCAATACGTTCTATGGACATAACATATAAGAATCACGGAACATTTTCTGGAACACAAGTGTATATTAACATGAGTTAATATTACACATCAACACATGTTTATCACCAATTAACATATGCTATAACACTATGGTGAATAATATTGTTACCACTACTTATGATAATCAACACACTAAGTCGAACATATGTCAATATTGTCACTTGAATGGATATTCCTATATCAAGGGTGACTAGAGGTTATCAAAGCAAATCGCATATATGTATATATATATGTGTGTAATCAGCCATATTTACAAACATATATACACAACACTTCAATATAAATGCCTAGCTTATAAAAACCATGTGTCGGTGTAGATACAATCGGCCACTTGTATCCATTCATGTCCACGATTTAATACCCATTCCCACACAAATATTATGAACAAACTCACATCTATACACACACGCGTATATATATATATATGTATGAGGGGTCAATGTTCTTGTCATTCCTTTATACCAAATTGAACACACATGAACAAATATCTAGAGAGATTGATTATCTCAATTGGAAAGCAACAAACATCCCTTTTCCACTCCTATGATCGGCTGAAAACAATCAAACAAGAACACCCATGGGTCATTATCACATAGTGTGTCCATTTCTTGTATCAATTAGGCAAGTCAACCCTTAATCATCATATCACACAAACTCCCACAATCTACCTATGGTTAGAAACAAATGTCCCTCCTTTCTTTCCTCTTTCTCGGCAGAAATATAGCATAGAGACAAGGGTGATGATGCTTAACTAAAGACAACAATGCTAACTCACTAGACCTTGAACCATCACTATCACCAAGATTGTGTCACAGCTCCCCCTCTTGTCTTACTCGACCGAAGATCCACAAGAACAAATGGATTATGTGCTAGTTGTCATTATACCCTTTCTAACACCAAAACAAAACATGAAAAACCACCTATGCAAGTCAAACTTTCCTTGGATACAAGATCATACACCCATCGGATAAGATCAAGGAAGAACAAGCTTAGGTCCCTTTCAAATCTTTAACATTAATGGTAAGATAATCATCATGCCTCATGACCTCACATAACCCTCATTTGGTAAGAAAACAAACACAAGTCTTGTCCCTTTCCCTCATTTGGTAAGGACACCACACCCAAGCACCATTTTGATCACCATCAAAACTCTTGTCCATATTAGCCATGGATGCTTATAAAGGACAAAGTTGCTTCACTTACACCCTTACATGGTCTTAACAATTATCCTAACCCATTCTTAAACATGATCCACTCCCAAAATAGGAGGTTTATCTTGTCTCTTCCACTCGGTCGATCCCAAGGAACACACACCCAATTGTATGTCAAACATTATCACCAAAGAGGAAATAGTACTATACATGAGATTCAAGGATCCATGGGGAAGACTTGCCAAACCTTTGACTATATATAGAAGCACCATGATCATCCAATCTCACACACAAACACCCTCTTTCTCTCGGCTCTTAACCACCGAAACCCCAACCCTCTTACCTCTTACAAGCTTCAATCGGACAAGGAGCCTCACCCACTCAAGGTTCGTGACCAAGTCGCTCTTGGGGAAGGAATAATGGTTCATACGTTCGGGTTCTACATTGCTTCAACAAGGTATGATGATTAACCTTCACATTCTTTTGAAACCATTATTCTTTCGGCCCTCATTGAGCACCAGACCCTTCTGATAATAGGCCCAACTATTCGACACATGAACACCCTAATGCAATGTTTTGCTAATCAAGACACATATTTGATAATTTGTTTTCCAAAGCCAAACGTATGTTAACACGACACATACATTGTAATAAAACCGACTTAGGAGATGGTTCTTAGGACCTCGAAGCTAGAACTAGTGTGACATGTCAAAAACCTAAACTTGGGTTTGACTATTAAACCAAAACATGTGTATGTTCAAACCCGAAATAATATGATCTTATGTTTATACAACTACACCCGATTTCTTACAAATACACTAACACACACTTATAAACTTTCGTTTGTGCGTTGATTGTCAAGTAATGAGTCGTTTTGATATGCTAAACAATTGGACCCGAGTCATTTATTCATGCAAAGGTTTCGGCTATGATAATAAACATATGTTAAAAGGTATCAAATTTGTGTTAATAACACCAAAACACAACATAACGTATGTTAAATCTTTACACTTTCCATAAATACACCACACGCATTAGAATGGGGAATATTATATTTTCTATGATAACATATGGGGCCCATTTATTTAACTATCGATACGTTTTTAAATTAAGACACCCGGGATTCATGAAACTGTGCATCTTACAAAGTACATATGAATCAAATAATAATTGTCACGTGCACGAACTATGATGCACATATAACTGACACAAGGGTCCATAGGTCGGGTGAACAACTTGTATGGTAAACGACAAGAACATACGACTTATTATGTCCTTGATAACCATAGGGTACCATTTGTCAGGACAATAGCTATTCCACTTTTCTGCTTTACCAGACCTTATCTTCAGTCACCAAGTGAGTTACACGGCCCCATTTTACTGTTTTCCAATTTTGGGGGATAATCATGCTACATTTTAGTACATTTCATTTTGGTGTGTTATTCTATCGTGACTACCATGTGGAACATGAGACATTCGGTTCATAAGCTCAACAGTCCTCGTACTTACATTTACACTATAACCATTATCTATCAAAAGCCATGGAACACTTTAATATATCTATTGGGATTGACACCCCCACTCTTGGTTAGTTGCTCTAACCGGTTACATACAAAATAGTGTTAGTATTCTACTATACATACGTTGTCTTTATTGTACAATGCGCGAGGCACAACAGTCAAGAGGTTTGGTTATGGGACTCATGGTTTGCATAGTAATCATTCGCTTAGCTAGCCTATGATTGGTCATACACGAATTTCACGAGCACTTTACATAGTACATTAAAACCTGTGAACTTACCGACATTATGTTGACAAATCTTTTATGCATGTTTTTAAGGAAATTGATCATGCGGGGCGGAGACTCGAGAGAGGGGTTGGAGCATGCATGTTGTGGTACCATCATTGGGTGGACTTCATTGATCTCGGTTGTGTTGTGTCTTGATAGTTAAAACAATGGGTTTTCAGACAATTTCATGTTTTCTTAATAAATTATGAAAATGATTATCTTTTGATGGTATCTATTTAATTTATATTCTATGTGTTGCTCGAACCTTGTGCTTGAAAACCTTTCGAATCACATGCTCGTGTTTCCGCCTTGGCAGGGTGTGACAACATCCACAACTGAGAAGACACATGGATCCCAAATGGAAACCAAGCCACCTGATCTTCCCACCGCATTCACCGATTCACACACCAAAGGAGAATTATCCCAGAAACAACTCCAAAACGAAGAGGGAATATCGGATTGATGAGTCTCCCGAATGCATAAAAAATTCAACTTCCATTCCCTCTTTAGCTTTCGAACCCAGATCTGTTTCTCCAGACCAATAACACCCCTGATGTTCAAAGAAACAAAATTCATTGTGACGATCTGAGCTCCGATTCCCCAGTAACCATCTTCTTCACATGGTTTTCGAAACCTTCCAACTCAATACCCTAATCCATTCCGTAAGCGACCGTATCTTCTACTTCCAAATCAAAATCCAGGGACTCTTCCTCGTCAGACAACCCATCGTTATTGTTGTGTCTATCAAAATTATTGTTTGCTTCCCTCCTTTTCAAGATTCTTTGCTACTTAACTTCCTCCCCAATTCTCCTAATAGTCTCATTTAGGTCAGGTGTTATAAAATCTTGGGCCCCTACTCTGCTCGTATTATTATTATTATTATTATCATAATTATGCTCCTTTGGGCTCGAACAAGGCCCATTATAGACCCCTTCCTCTTGGTTATCCACAAAAGGCGCAACTCCCATAATTGTTGGTGGGTCCCTGTTGCAGACATATCTTCCATGCCTTGGATAAACCATATCATCATTATGCATGGGGGATTGAACAGACGTGTTTCCCATGCATGACCCCTCTTTTTCTGGCCCTACGTTATCCGCCTCCTTCTCCTCTGTTCTGGCCACCATCGACCTTAGCGCCGGAGCATAGGAGCTCCCTGGAACATCAGCCATGACCTCATTAACATCCCCTGTGACAATAACTGATTTAAACGCTGGAGCCGGGGGCCCTCTATGAGCTTCTACATCATTGTATGGAATAAGGGGGATCTCCGGAGTCCAATCATGATCAAATTCTTCAACCCAGACGCTAAATTTATGGCCCTTCCAGTTTACCACCACTTCAGAGGAAATTTCCTTCCAATTGGCACCAAGACCACCATAACATTACTGGACATATCCAAGTCATACATAGATGCCTTGGAACCTACCACCAATATCCCACACCTTTCCCCAATCTTGTTTAAAACCTGCTTATCCCACAAACATACAGGAACACCTTTAATTCTTATCCAATCAAGCCTTTCACATGTATTCATGTTGCCCTCCCAAGTATACAGTCTTGAGAACCAATTGGACCACATATCAAATATCTCCTTTAAGAATTTAAGAACATTTTGGCCCACTCAACAGATCGGAAAATTAACATAACCTTCATTCCATCGATATTTCTTAACTGAAGACCATCAACTTCAGCTTCAGCAAGGAAAGACCGAATCGTCTCTAGAAGATCAAAAGACTTCACATCACCGATGAGGGACTTGAATTCCCAATCCTTTTTCAGCTGTGTAATCATAGGGGGTAAATCAACTCCAAACCATACCCCACCTCCCCCCTGCTCGTTCATGACCGCTTCCCGAAAGGATCTAGGGATTGGCCTCATCTCCTTCTCGCCGTGCTTCCGATGTCGACACATCCATTGTCCATATTTCTATCTTGCACATTCGTCCTAGTCTCATCCAGCCTAGAAAAAACAGATATCCTACCATTGCTACTGTTCTGACTAGTTTTCCTTTCATCCATATCGAACTTAGCCACATTAACGCCGATGACAGCTCCGTTAATCTTCATGTTCTTCAGGTTTTCCACCCATGTATCCGCATCCTTCACTCTAGAAAACTTAATGAAACCAAACTTATTACCTGCCCCATCCCTTTTAGCCGGTATGTAGATGTCTTCAAGATTATGGAAATGTTCGAATGTCCTCCAAAGCTGTTCATGGGTACAACCATCAGGAAGGTTAGAGACAAAGAAAGAAGATCTCTTCTCTTTTTTTTGGAAATTCTTCTCCTTTTGGGCCTCCTTTTTTACTTAAAAACTGCTGCCATCCCTCCGAATCTCTTCTGCATCCTCATCTTTCTTGATTCTGTTTTGTTCTTCGAGTTTCCTTCTTCGTAGATCTTGTTGAGCTTCTTGGTTCAGCCATGAAGTGATATGTCTGTTGGGCTCCCTCATAACTACTTACTGCTTGAACATGAGTCAAATTAGTACAAGGTTTAATTGTTGCTTCTTTACATGGGCAAACCCACTCTTTGGGTATTGGGATTGCACTTTCTTTCAGATATTCTCTGTAGTACAAAAATTGATTAACACCATGCCTACCAATGTACAAGTAAAATCCTTGTTTATTAACATGAAACATTAGAACTTCAAATTAAAATGTACATACCAACTATGTAGTAACAAAAATACTTATCAACAACCCTTATTAACTTCTCGATAATTTTCGTCGATAACCAATCATAATTCAAATGAAGTATCACTGAAAGATTTATGTATGTGACGACCTTCCCCAACAAATTGCAACAAACTTAGCCGTCGATTATACTCATCGTTTCGTAGCCTTATCATCAAGGATTGGGTTCTAAACATGCTTTGACCCTCTAAATAAAACATTTTAAGTTCTCCACACAACTAGGGGTATAAATGAGCCGAGCGGCTCGAAAAAAGCTTGAAACGAGCCGAGCCTAACCAAACACGCGCCCGAGCCTAAAAACAACCCGGTTTAGCAAACGAGTTCGAGCCCGAGCTTCGGTTATCGAGCTCGAACCGACTCGCGAGCCTTAACAAGCCTACATATATAAATTTTAGTTAATATATTTACAATATATGTAAATAATAATGATTATTATTTATGAAATTATGAAATATAGCTAAATTATTTAGAAAATAATATTTATTAATATTAATTAATAAATAGAGCCCAAGCCGAACTCGGGCTTTCAAACCTACACAATCTCGAGCCTAGTCAAATTCAAACTCAGCTCGACTCATTTGCATCCCTATAACATCATAGACTCCCCAACAATCCAAATATAACAAAACTCAATTACCATATAAATTGTTCAAATAAAATTTAATAAAAAATCCAATAATATATGAAAACAATATTCACGACACAATTTCCACACCACCCATTCACACAAACATTTTCAACAAAACACCAAAAACAACAAATAAACAACATTAAACCAACACCCCAAATCTTACAAACCATCGAGTGTACATCATGGTGCGCAAGGATTCACCGGAGATTGAGATCAATGTCCACAGCACCCCTGCACCCTCGTCATCACAACCGCCCGATGAAAACCACCGACCCGAGGAATGGTACCCATGGCTCGTTCCTACCATCTTTGTCATCAATGTAGCCCTCTTCATATTCTCAATGTACATTAACAACTGCCCCGCCCATTCGCGGAGTTGCATTGGCATGCAAACGCTTCATCGGTTCGCCTTCGAAAATATCCACGAAAACCCCCTTCTTGGCCCGTCTACCTCCACGTACGTACTCGATACTTTTATTCGATCATATTTTTTTTGGTAAAGGGGATGGTACCCATGTAAATTTTAGTGGAATTGAATAAACTTAATGGATGTCACGAGACATATTTTAATAGTATTGAATAAAGATGACACATTTTATTAGAACCGAATAAAGAATACAAAACTGAAGCATTAGCTTCAGGTGTTCATCAGTTTATCCGGGTGTCAACCTTTTTATTTCCAAACAGAAAACTAAACCGATGCGAATTAGAAAAGAGTCTAACCAAATCAAATTCAACCGATTAAATCAGTTATAATTTGGTTTATTAGATTAAATTCGGTTCGGTTATGTGAATACCCAAGATTTTTGGAACCGATAACCGAACAAAAACTGAATTTATAATTCCATTCGGCTTTTTTTTTCCGGTTACAAATAATGTTTGGTTTTCAGGTTATCCGATTAAACCGGTTACAATTCGGTTTATTATATTGAATTTGGTTTAATTGTCCAAATAAGCAAGATTTATGAAACCGATAACCGAATTCACAATTCAGACACGTTTAACAACAGAATCTAAAATGGTATTCATAATTCGGTTCGGTTTTTTCGAGTAAGAATATAGGGGGTTGTTGCACACACTAGCTGACCACATTGGGACAAGTGGACCATCTTAAATGCTTCACTTATAAAACTATAAACATTTAAAGTTAAATTTTATTTTAGGCTACTAAAAATAAAAAAATCCAACAATGAAAACAATATTCACGACACAATTTCCTCGCCACCCATTCACAGAAACATTTTCAACGAAACACCAAAAACAACAAATGAACAACATTAAACCAGCACCCCAAATCTTACAAACCATCGAGTGTACATCATGGTGCGTAAGGATTCACCGGAGATTGAGATCAATGTCCACAGCACCCCTGCACCCTCGTCATCACAACCGCCCGATGAAAACCACCAACCCGAGGAATGGTACCCATGGCTCGTTCCGACCATCTTTGTCATCAATGTAGCCCTCTTCATATTCTCAATGTACATTAACAACTGCCCCGCCCATTCGCGGAGTTGCATTGGCATGCAAACGCTTCATCGGTTCGCCTTCGAAAATATCCACGAAAACCCCCTTCTTGGCCCGTCTACCTCCACGTACGTACTCGATACTTTTATTCGATCATATTTTTTTTGGTAAAGGGGATGGTACCCATGTAAATTTTAGTGGAATTGAATAAACTTAATGGATGTCACGAGACATATTTTAATAGGATTGAATAAAGATGACACATTTTATTAGAACGGAATAAAAAATACAAAACTGAAGCATTAGCTTCAGGTGTTCATCAGTTTATTCGGGTGTCAACCTTTTTATTTCAAAACAGAAAACTAAACCGATGCGAATTAGAAAAGTGTCTAACCAAATCAAATTCAACCGATTAAATCAGTTATAATTTGGTTTATTAGATTAAATTCGGTTCGGTTATGTGAATACCCAAGATTTTTGGAACCGATAACCGAACAAAAACTGAATTTATAATTCCATTCGGGTTTTTTTTTCCGGTTACAAATAATGTTTGGTTTTCAGGTTATCCAATTAAACCGGTTACAATTCGGTTTATTATATTGAATTTCGTTTAATTGTCCAAATAAGCAAGATTTATGAAACTGATAACTGAATTCACAATTCAGACACGTTTAACAACATAATCTAAAATGGTATTCACAACTCGGTTTGGTTTTTTCGAGTAAGAATATAGGGGGTTGTTGCACACACTAGCTGGCCACGTTGGGACAAGTGGACCATCTTAAATGCTTCACTTATAAAACTATAAACATTTAAAGTTAAATTTTATTTTAGGCTACTAAAAATAAAAAATCCAATAATGAAAACAATATTCACGACACAATTTCCTCGCCACCCATTCACAGAAACATTTTCACCGAAACACCAAAAACAACAAATGAACAACATTAAACCAGCACCCCAAATCTTACAAACCATCGAGTGTACATCATGATGCACAAGGATTCACCGGAGATTGAGATCAAGGTCCACAGCACCCCTGCACCCTCGTCATCACAACCGCCCGATGAAAACCACCAACCCGAGGAATGCTACCCATGGCTCGTTCCGACCATCTTTGTCATCAATATAGCCCTCTTCATATTCTCAATGTACATTAACAACTGCCCCGCCCATTCACGGAGTTGCATTGGCATGCAAACGCTTCATCGGTTCGCCTTCGAAAATATCCACGAAAACCCCCTTCTTGGCCTGTCTATCTCCACGTACGTACTCGATACTTTTATTTGAACATATTTTTTTTTTTGGTAAAGGGGATGGTACCCATGTAAATTTTAGTGGAATTGAATAAACTTAATGGATGTCACGAGACATATTTTAATAGGATTGAATAAAGATGACACATTTTATTAGAACGGAATACAAAATACAAAACTGAAGCATTAGCTTCAAGTGTTCATCGGTTTATTCGGGTGTCAACCTTTTTATTTCCAAACAGAAAACTAAAGCGATGCGAATTAGAAAAGTGTCTAACCAAATCAAATTCAACCGATTAAATCATTTATAATTTGGTTTATTAAATTAAATTCGGTTCGGTTATGTGAATACCCAAGATTTTTGGAACCGATAACCGAACAAAAACTGAATTTATAATTCCATTCGGGTTTTTTTCCGGTTACAAATAATGTTTGGTTTTCAGGTTATCCGATTAAACCGGTTACAATTTGGTTTATTATATTGAATTTGGTTTAATTGTTCAAATAAGCAAGATTTATGAAATTGATAAACGAATTCACAATTCAGATACGTTTAACAACAGAATCTAAAATCGTATTCACAATTCGGTTCGGTTTTTTTGAGTAAGAATATAAGGGGTTGTTGCACACACTAGCTGGCCACATTGGGACAAGTGGACCATCTTAAATGCTTCACTTATAAAACTATAAACATTTAAAGTTAAATTTTATTTTAGGCTACTAAAAATAAAAAATCCAATAATGAAAACAATATTCACAAAACAATTTCCTCGCCACCCATTCACAGAAACATTTTCAACAAAACACCAAAAACAACAAACCAACACCCCAAATCTTACAAACCATCGAGTGTACATCATGGTGCGCAAGGATTCACCAGAGATTGAGATCAATGTCCACAGCACCCCTGCACCCTCGTCATCACAACCGCCCGATGAAAACCACCAACCCGAGGAATGGTACCCATGGCTCGTTCCGACCATCTTTGTCATCAATGTAGCCTTCTTCATATTCTCAATGTACATTAACAACTGCCCTGCCCATTCGCGGAGTTGCATTGGCATGCAAACGCTTCATCGGTTCGCCTTCGAAAATATCCACGAAAACCCCCTTCTTGGCCCGTCTACCTCCACGTACGTACTGGATTATTTTATTCTTTCATATATATATATATATATATATATTTGTAAAAGGGACGGCACCCATGTAAATTTTAGTGGAATTGAATAAACTTAGTGGATGTAAAGAGACATATTTTAATAGGATTGAATAAAGATGGCACATTTTATTAGAACGGAATAAAGAATACAAAACTGAAACATTACCTTCAGGTGTTCATCGGTTTATTCGGGTGTCAACCTTTTATTTCCAAACAGAAAACTAAACCGATGCGAATTAGAAAAGTGTCTAACCAAATCAAATTCAACCGATTAAATCAGTTATAAACTGGTTTGTTCCATAAAATTCGGTTCGGTTATGTGAATACCCAAGATTTTTGGAACCGATAACGGAACCGAAAACTGAATTGATAATTCCATTCGGTTTTTTTCCTGTTACAAATAATGTTTGGTTTTTAGGTTATCCGATTAAACCGGTTACAATTCGGTTTATTATATTGAATTTGGTTTAATTGCCCAAATAAGCAAGATTTATGAAACCGATAACCGAATGGCGAATGGCGAATTCACAATTCAGACACGTTTAGCAACCGAACATAAAATCGTATTCACAATTCGATTCGGTTTTTTGGGGTAAAAATATTAGGGCTTGTTGCACACACTAGCTGGCCACACTGGGACAAGTGGACCATCTCAAATGCTTCACTTATAAAACTATATACATTTAAAGTTAGATTTTATTTTATTTTAGGCTACTAAAAATGGGAGCTTTAGATGCAAATAAAGTGATTCAAGATGGACAACGATGGCGGATTTTTACGTGCATGTGGTTGCATGCAGGCGTGTTCCATATCTTCACAAATATGTTGAGTCTTCTTAGTGTAGGAATTCGGCTCGAGCAAGAGTTCGGATTTGGTAAGTGAGTGTGTACATTTGAATCTTTAAACAATCGTCGCGTTAATAAGTTTTCGTTTGAATTGTTTTCGTGTAGGGAGAATCGGATTGCTTTACGTAGTATCCGGAATTGGTGGTAGCTTGTTGTCTTCGTTGTTTATACGGAAATCGATCTCAGTTGGTGCGTCCGGAGCCCTATTCGGTTTGCTGGGAGCAATGCTTTCCGAATTACTTACCAATTGGTCTATTTACGCCAATAAGGTATCTCTTCGTTTGAATTTTGGTAGAGGTGGCAAAATAGACAGGTTTATCAAAGTCTCATCACGACCCACTTACAGTGTGCACATATAATGTATATATGTGTGGCCCTTGGGGGGTAAAAGTAAAGTTGCACTAGTTTTAACGTTACTTTACTAAATTCGTGAAAATAACGTTAAAAACGACAGACGGTTAATCATGCATCATGTGGTGGCGTGGATAGCCAAAAGACAAAGGGGTACATGCATCGATCGGGTTTGTCCCGATTGCTAAGTGTTCTGTGCCTTATGTCCAAGGCTTGATACCAAACCACATCGAGCCGGGGGTCTCACCGGAAGCAGCCTCTCTATTCTTAGGGGTAGAGGTAAGACTGTCTACATCTTACCCTCCTCAGACCCTAGCTTAGCTTTGTTATTAGTGGGATTAACTGAATATGATGATGATGGTGATTTAAGTCTCATCCAAGATGATTTGTTGATATGAAGACTTTCTTGTCTAATATTTTTGAACCATTAATTTGTTATATATAGTTAAAAATATTTTCTACAATCTTTATCGAATAGTTGTTTACATTAAAATTACACTTTTAACTATTTTTGGCTTGTCTTGCGTGTTTGATTCATTTGACATGTTTCTATTTTAATTTAATAAGTTATTTGGTTTGTCTGAGTGATAAAACATAACTCAAATAGACACATTGATAAGAAAATGATAGAATTTTCATGCATGTATAGGTGGCGGCATTGCTGATGCTCATTCTCATGATCCTCATGAACCTATTGGTCGGGATCCTGCCACACGTAGACAATTTTGCGCATATAGGAGGATTTATCACGGGGTTTTTCCTCGGGTTTATTCTTTTGGCTAGACCACAACTCGATTGGATTGTTCCTCCGGGTTACTATGGGCACCCTATGAAACCACAATACAGGGTATATCAATACGTCTTAATCGTCATCTCGGTTATAGCCCTAGTTGTGATGTAAGTTGTGATCAACTCCCTTTTTCTTTGCATTATACACTCGAGATACTGAGTTTGGTTTGTGCATTTGTAGATTTTCAACCGGCTTCATGTTCCTTTTTCGGAAAATTGATGGAAATGATTATTGTACTTGGTGTCATTATCTAAGCTGTGTGCCTACCTCTCTATGGAGCTGCAATCCGCAATGTAATGTAAGATTTTTCGACAATTTATTCAGGAAAATTGCACGAAATGACAATCTATTTTTCCTTAACTTGCGTTTAGAAGAACATATTTTACGTTCATTGTATTACCATCTATAGTTGCAAGAAATATTAAAAAGTACATATAATTGGTAATAAATGTAAAATATGTTACTATCTAAGTTACATGTGATGTGATATTTGACTGGTTTGGTATTTTTTTTTGTGGTTTTCCAGTCGATTCGAACAGGTAATCAACTAAATTTGACATGCTTGAACAATGGAAAGTCGAAGCTATATATGTTACCTGGTGGTGGTGACCTTGACACGACACAAAAACTTTGTTCATTGCTTTGTATATAAAATACATATCGATATATAGTAGTTTAGAGAGAAAACTGTTTTAGTTTTGATAGGTTGGTTTTCCGCATAATAGAGTGACATGTTTTACATGATTAATGCAATTAAGATTTTAAATAATTCGTCATCTCGTCACGCTTGTTTGAACTATCTACAGGTATACGAGCTAGGAGTGTGCAAAAGGACCAAAATCAAAAGAACCTGTAAACCGAATCGTATACGTGACTTATTAACATGATTTTGTTGATTATAAGTTTAGCGAAATATTAGACCCATGATATTATTGTTCTAGTGTATGTAGCAAACATTAGGTGGTTTCCAGTGATCCAATGACATTGTTTAGTTTGTCAGTTTGAAACAGTTATGCCTTACAAACCGTTATGTCGGTTATAGTTGGCACCGTTTAGTGTAGTATACAAAGGGTCAATTGTAAAACATTAAGTGTTGTAATCTATCATATATTACCTCCTAGTTTCCCTCCAAATTTCTCCCAAAACTCATTTGTATACTATTTGTGCCTCATTACTCCAAAACAAACATGGCATCAAAGCCATGATCCAAAATCTATGATAAGATATCAGATTCAATGCTTGAATTAGAAAACGCTTATGTGCCAGGGTCTACAAACGGATTTGATATTTCCCCTATGTACCTGTCACTGGTTTTATAAGATGACTTCAAGAAAACACGTATGGCAAATCGTTATGATAAAGGAGAGAGTAGTATAAACTTTATATGCGTCAAAGTAAATGATTTCTAGCTCAAGGTTAATAACCAATTGATTGCAGACAAGAAGGTTGCGCAAAATGAATATGATTGACAAAACAAGAACAAGGGAAACATATGTGATTACCCCATAGGAACATGCTGCAATTACTGTCACGAACCATTCCATTATCGAAAGGACTATCCAGAACGCCTCAATCATCAATGAATCCATGATAAAAGGAACCGAGAACTATCAATAGAACGATATATGCCATCCTAGACAAATCCACAAACAACATGTGTCATGTAATAAGAAACGTTTTGTAAAATTTTCTAATGCTTTTGGAATAAAAGGATTCATGGATGGCTACATTAAAGAATACATTAGGGGAAAGGGTACTGTAAACATTCAAAGTATAAACTATCAGACATATAAGATAGGAGGAGTTTATTATATGCCTAAACTAAAAAAGAATGTCTTAAGTCTTGATCGACTCGCCCACCAAGGCTTTGAAATTATATTTGTTGGTGATGTATTCTCACACCCTCAAATTCCACTACGGGGTTTATACCACGAGGCACGTAGCACACCAGGATCCCATAGCCATTAGTTATAACAACGACTTTAAATGCCTCAAACCATTTAGTTCATTTTCAAAATATAGTTTAACGTTTAATTCAAAAGGTTTAGATAATTGCGGATTTAGATAATTGCGGAAGCGTAAACCAAATATAAACATTTTAAATCCATGAACAAACATCGCGCCCAAAATAAAACCAAGCAAATGTAAAGCAAAATATAAGTTTAATAATGTTCAAAATCCCCATGACACAAATGATGCATGCCCTACGTGCTCCAAACCTAGCGACCTGCAAAAGCATGCTAGCGTATGTCAACATAAAGTTGGTGATTTCATAGTTTAAGTAAGCAAAAATAAAGTTTCCAAAAGTAACCAACCACCAGTTTCAATGCATGCCAGGGGTAGCTAACCTACACAGTGTAATTATATAAGCATTACCGAGAACATACAGAAATTTATTTGCCTTAGCCATAATGTCTATCAACACTAGTAAAAAGTGGTCAAAAGTTCACACCCGTGCTCCAGCACGTCATATGTGAGACTGCTGCACAACCTAATAGCGCTTTCAACTAATACCACGTTCGCGTCCAGTGATGAACCCGGTAAAAAGTAAGGACTTTAAAGTGATAAAATTTCTCGTCTAGTTAACAAAGGACAAAAGTTGTGAAACTAGTAAAACCTTATTCACACAAGGAATGAATGTAATCCCAAACCCGGGATTAAAAGTTAAGTAATTCCAAACTAGGAATTAAGTTGTCTCAAAACCCGAGACGCATGCTTTTGAGAAAAAGAGCAGTAAAACTCACCTTAGATTGTGTTTGAGCTAAAATCCAATTCAAAACAAGTAACAGAGACCTGCTAATGACTCCCTATTATACGTGTCACTCAATAAGCCTGGCGTATTGTGACACCCGTCAAATTTCTAGGTCAAGATCCGTACACACCGTCACAACTATGTCATTTTCCTTTGTGCATTAGACATTTTTACATTAACTATGTTGTCCTGAGTCTAGCAAAGCCCAAACAATTTCAGGAATTCATTTCATTTTCCATTCACGCATTCAACACCCGATTAATCCGAACCAATTGGCAATGAATAATCAAGCCAATCACACGCTCAACAGAGAGCAACCGAATGTCCGATTATTACGTACAAACAAAACAAGATTACACGTGACAATATCTAGTTTGAAAATTACACAATTCCATGCAAAAACCTAATATTCATGAGACAATTCGTGAATGTTTGACACAACAATACATAAAGTTATATTATTGATCAATTCAATTCCACAACATATGTAATATGTGTTATTACCCGAATTCTAACATATGTTTACACATGAAATTACACATGACATTTTATGTAAACGAGCCATATTATTTTTAAGCATGTGTTATCAATATTTAAAGCACAAGACTATATATCTATATATTAACACATACAAATCAGTCTTCACATATATTTATACCTAGTTGTTGGATTTCAAAATACATATTATATATACATATAGATACATAGTCAGTTTGCATGTACATGTGTGTATAAACAAGACAAATCAAATATCATACATACATGAGCACTCTCATACAATACATATATCTATACTATATTAATATGCATATATGAAGGGCAAGAATGGTCTTTTTACACATTTTTTAAAGATACAACATTTTAAGCATGATGTACAATAATTCAATGCACAAAACTCTTAAACTTTGAAGGGTGCAAGTTATCAAGCATCGTGTACAACCATGTAATGCAAAAAAAAAAAAAAAACACTGGATATACATTAGAATTAGGGTTTCATTCATCATATCTCATGCTTCCAAACTTCATCCGCCTCCTTCTCTGGAGATTCGAGCCATCAAGGCGATTTCCCTACAATTTCACCAAATCGCTAAATATTTCACTAGATCCACGAAGATCCCAACATTTGTCAACGGTAAGTGTTACAGTAAGAGACTTTATTTTGATTCCGAACTCCATTTACCATTCAAAACCCTAACAAAGATTAGCAGGTTGACTATGAGTAGATTCAGAGTGACTGACGTTGTTTCTGCTGCAATGGGCGAGCCGATATGGTACAAATCTGGTTCAATAACATCTGTGCTCCGCCACTGAGGTACAAATTTGGTTCATCCTTTTGTGTATGTCGTTTTTTTTGGTCATTTTAGGGTTCTGGTCAGATAGGAGGATTTGTTTAAAAGAAAATAAGTTGATTTATTTTGGGTTTATATTTATATTTTATCAAATACAAGTTAACTTGTTCATATTATATACAAAATCTGGATTTTTTTTCCTGTCTAATTATTACAATGTTGTTTTTACAGCTAGATATGGAGGGTTTTATTGTGAAGTTTGGGCTATGATTCCGTTAAGTTACTCGCTTAACCATTACACTTCTGTACATCTGAATCTAGCTTATAGCTGGTGTTTAAATTTCTAATTTAAATGATTTGGTTTTGTTAAAAACAATGATTATTTTGCTGATACATTATTTTTTTTTCTGTATTTTCCTGCAGTAAACGAACATATGAAATCATATCCTATTTGATCATCACATAGTTGTTAACATCGATGGTAGGGACCACAGTCGCGAATAGCATCGTGTATCGGCTAACCATCTCTATGTTGTGTTTATCGGGGCAATAGCGTGAACATAGCGACTTCCCGCAACTTCCGGCGACGTTGCTGTAATCTGGTAATACATTCGGTTAATTTGTTGTTATTCCAACCTAATCATTGTTTAGGACTCCTAAGAAATTTATACTCCTGGTTTCTTCAATTGATTATAATTTCTACATCAACTTAGACACTCTTTAGCCTTAGGTTTTGTGTTTGCTTCAAATTAAACGATTTGCGAGTTAATTTGTAAAAAAAAAAAGTAATAAACCTGTAGAGTTATTTCAAGGAAATGGTTTAGAGCCTTGGTTTTAAACCATCATTTGCTTACATTGTAACTATACCCTTATTACTGCCCCATGTGTATTTCAAGGCAATGGTTTAGAGCCTTGGTTTTAAAAAGAGCGAAACACACAAAAGTGACGGGTCTAAAACCAAGTTGCAAAGCGAAAAGCACAAAAGCGGTTAAATAAGATGATGCACAACTTGAGCGTTTCTAGGTGCGTTCTTTTTTCTCAAGCCCTCACTTTTTTTGTGCCTAGGCGCCGGATGAGGCCTATGCGCTAGCGCCTGTGGGGAATTTGTTAGATGGTCGTTATTTGTTATTTTAATTAGGTTTGAGATTGATTATGACTACTTGCTTCTGGTATGCTGGAAGGTTTTTTAATTAATAACCTTTTTAAACCACGCACGTCTAATTTGAAATACTGATAGTAGATTGAAATTTTTTTTTCTTTAGTATGAATTTGAGGTCAATGGTTTTAGACAGGTTCTTTATTCAACTTTATGTGCTTTGTATTTTATTTCATCCAAAAAAATTACTATATTAGAGCTTTATGTGGTCACCTCTGTTTAAAGTTTGAGACAAACATGTTTAGTCGGATTTTTAGCTCATAAAGATCAGAAACAAAGCGAATACGAGTACTAATGATGTAATGCAAGAAGATAGACGTTGAGAGGGGGTGGGTGGTACAGTGTAGATGATGGTTGGCGATGGCCGATGGGTGCTTGTTGAACAATGCTGATAAAAATTAACTACAATTTCCTCTTTATAGCTTCTTAAAGTTGTTTTAAATATGATTAGATTAATGACAATTTTTTGTTTATATATTCAGGTTATTGGGTCAGATGAAACAATGCCAACAAAAAGGCCAAGAAAGAAGAAGGTAACTAACTTACCAGATTTCAATTTGATTTCCATTTTAGATCTTATATATGTAATGTGCTTTTTTATGTTCTTTTTGTAGATGTTGGCTGAACTTACGGAGGACAAGACGAGATGAAAATAAAACAACTGAAATGGGTACGTAAATTTGTGTTATAAACCTATTGACTTTGACTTGTTTATGGGGTTTGTATGCTGATTTAGTTACGTGATTTAGTGCAGCAACTAGCAAACCTACAATCTAAATACCAGAAATAGAGAAAGGACAATGAAAGATTGAAGAAAATGAAGGTAAAACAAACACCCTTTGAATTGGATAAAGATTTAATCATGTTTTCATTGTTCTGCTATTGTTTGATTATACTTGGCTGCTAAAGTTTTTTTTTTTTTAATTTAAATTTAACCAATGTAATTTGTATTGGGCTGCAAATTTTTATAAGAATTGATTCAACTCGAGTAGGTACTTAAGAAGTTGGTTATATTCGGGTAATTACTAGGACGAGACCAAAGACTTTAATTTTTAGAACAGGTGCAGACCCGATTACATAACAACATAACTGTGTTTACTACTTAACTAAACTTATTCCAACTACACACATTCTTCATATACGTAGACTTCATATGTAATATTGTGATATGATTTTCAGGAAGTTTTGTTGATTCGAGTTCCTGGTCTTCATATGGAGTTTCATTCCTGGTGTGAGCATGTGAAACATTAATCTAAGTCTAGTAATAGTCAAAACTGAGGTAACGAGCTTTGAATTCGGTCATTTCTTAATTTGGATTCAAACTGTGCAATTTTTTATTTTTTATTTACTTTCCTAAATGGTTTATGTTTTATGTAACAGACCTCTTGGAGAGCGGGGCTTTGGTCTTTTGCGGGTCGAATCACCCTTGCAAAGGCGGTCTTGGGCAGCCTTCCGTCCTACTTTCTGTCTATTTTTAAAGTTCCAAAAGCCATTATCAATAAGTTGGAAGGTACTAGAAGTGATTTTGTATGGGGTAAAGTGGGGTTGCGACATAAAATTAGATGGATGAAATGGGATAAACTTATTAAATCTAAGGCGTTGGGTGGGAGCGGTATTGGCAGCATTAAAGATTTTAACCTAGCTATGTTGGATAAGTGGTGGTGGAGGATTAAAGAGGAACCGGACCAACTTTGGGCTTCGGTTGTGGAGGCTATTCATCATACTGAGTCTAGCCGTGGTTTGATACCGATAAAAAACTCTTTCTATGGAATCTAGAAAAATATTGCCACCATGGGAGAAGTTTTCCTGAAGGATGGTATAAATATTGCGGACAAGCTGCGGGTTGTGGTTGGTGATGGTCACGGCACTCGCTTTTGGAAGGATATATGGGTTGGTAACTCGGCCCTCAAGGATACTTTCCCGGATTTGTTTCGTCTCGCAAAATACAAAGACGTGTTGGTAGCTGTTCACATTTGCTTCAGGGGTAGGGTCATTCATTGGGGTTGGGGATGGATAAAGGACCCGACTTCTCAACAGGAATGGGCTCGGGTGTGGCTGCTAATGGGTCAACTGCAGAATTTGTTGCTTCGGCCAGGAAAAGATGTGTGGAGCTGGGATAATAAAGAGGGGTTGGGTTACTCGGTGAAGACTATTCGGATGGAACTTGAGATGGCTAGAGTTGTAGCGAATGTTGAGCAGGCGTTTATTTGGAACGGATGGGCTACATCAAAGGCAAATTATCTGCTATGGAGAGCTGCCAACAATAAAATTGTTGCAAAAATTGGTCTCGCAGCCCGCGGAGTTTTGATTCAAAACATTTTATGCAGCAGATGTGGTTACCAAGCGGAAGACTCGGATCATGCCTTGGTGAATTGCTTGTTTGCGCAGTCTACTTGGTGGAACATCTTCAGGTGGATTCAGGTTCCGTGGCCCGGAAGTGTTAACTCTATTAACGGGCTGATTGATAATATAAAGACTACGCCGGGTAGCAAGATCTGGAAGAAGCTTGTGTTCATGGTGTTGATGGCTGCTGCGTGGAAGATTTGGCAGGCCAGGAATGTGGCTGTTTTCGAGGGTAATTTCATCCTAGTTAATAGGCTCTTTGATTCAATAAATGAGGAGTCCTTTGTGTGGCTGCGCCATAGAGCGAAGAAGACTAACCTGAGTTGGGAAGATTGGAATAACTTTGAAGTCGTGAGTCTGTTGTAATTGGCGGCTGCGCGTAGTCGCGTCGCTTTCGTTTGGTCATTTGTCTGATTTCTTTGCTTTCTTGTATGTTTTTTCCAGTCTTTTGCTGGGCTCTATATATATATAGAAGTTTTGCCGATCAAACAAAAAAAAAAACAAAGGAATGGCCTATCTTTCCACTTTAAAGTTTAAACATACTGCTTTAAGCTAATAGCTCTTTCTTGTCTTTTAAATGTTGGATTGATTCCTTTCAATGGTAGAAAATGGTGAAAGAATGCAAGAGGGTACACAATGGTGAAAGAGTGCAGCTGTAGAAATGGTTTGGTTCACACTGATTTCCCCAAATGGCTAAAGGTTGCAACTTGGAAATCATGTTCTCACACTGCCAAAGGGTCTGCCCACGCCATTTCACAGGGTTTTCTGTCCCACAATGCAGAGCAGAGACTTATGACGAAGGGTCAAACAAGAGGAAACAAAAAAAAAAATGCCTTATCGAGAAGGTCAAACAAGAGATTCATCTTTCTTACAAAGTCACAACTTAAAAATTATTGTAAAAATACTATTCATAATATTTCTTTTAAATTCTTGTTTGTATATCTTGAAGTATCTATATGTTTGTAAAATAGTGTGTATGTTTGTGCAAAAGCAAAGTGTGTATCTGTGTGTTACTTGGTTGTATGTTTGTGTGTGTGGTATGTATGCAAAACATTGTGTGTATAATTTTTTTATGCATAAAGATTTTGATTTTATACATCAAGTTTGTAAAATGTGCTAAATTATGAATCTTCATACACTTGTCAATTTTCTATGTAACATGTTACAAAGTCAAGCTTGGTTACAAGTTTTCAATGTCACTTTGTATCATATATACCTCCTTTAACATACAATCGTGCTCCAACAAATACATGATTACCATCAGATGAACCAATAAGTAGGAACACAAACATTATCTATTTTTTTTTTTATAAAAAAAAGTATTTATTTTGTTTATAGATACTTGATGTTTTTTTATTAGAAATCCTATAAGTGAACCAATGATCAAGCAAGCTATATAAGAAACCTATAATGTGTATGGTGAAGACGAGTAGGAAAACAATATAGATGAGGTATTAAAGTAATTAAAGTGTGCAAAACTTATGACTAAATGAATCATATATCTTGGACCACATGCTTAATCTATTGTAGCTTTAGGATTTAAAAGTGGTGGTTTTTAGACTTGATGATCGATTGACTTATGTTTTTTCAAACGTTTGTACTTGTATTTTTGCATCTTTTATTCGTTGGATCTTATATTTTCTTGCTCTTAATATCTGTTATAAGTACATTTCACAGAATCGATAATGGAAAATCGTGATAAGTACATTTCACGGAACTGATAATGGAAAATCGTGACACTCTTGAACATTTCATTGGTCATACTCATCGTAGACTTTGGTACTTTGTGTTATTTTATTAGGATGAATTTCATATGGTTGATTGTGGTAAAAGGAGACTATTCATTTTGTCGCATGATAAAAAATGTACGTCAATCTGTTTGTTTGTTTGGATTTACATAAGAATAAATATGCACGTCGGATGTAGCATGTGAGGATTAATAAGTTAACTGAGTTGTAACATATTACATGAACAAGTAAATTAACTTAAGTACTATACAATGTACAACGACACGATTGTTAAACTTGCAGGAAACAAGTATTGTGTTGTTATTGCCGTTACCGCAGCCGCATCGCGCGGGTTCCCTGCTAGTATATATATATATATATATATATATATATATATATATATATATATATATATATATAGGGAGGAGAAATTGAAAACCCCCTTGAGTTAAAGAAACTCAAGAAACCTCATCTTAAGCCTTGATTTTAAGCAACCACTTTGATCCAATGGTAGAGATTAAACCCTTTCAAACCAATTTACTTTTACTTTTTGTAGATTATAAAAATCAAAGAAAAGGGTAAAACTGGAACATTAAGTAACATTTTTCTCTTTCTCCTGACAAGTCATACCCTCTCTCATGTCATATCATACACAGTCTCTCTTTTCTACATTTACACATTAAATATATTATACTTTCTCTTTCTTTGTTTTAAATATAAATATACAGGTAACAATTATTTACAAGTTTAATTTGATTGTTACATTGTAACAATAAATTACATACTTAACGATAAAAAATGTAACAATAATTCTGTAATTAGCAGTACGATAAAAAATTTGTAACAATAATTTTGTAAGAACTTGTTGTTACATAATATATACATGTAACATTGAAAAACATATGAACTACAAATATTTTAAAGGTGCAATCTGTAACAACTTATAAGAAATCCATTGTAACATAAATCTGTAACAATATTTGTAACAATTTTTTACATGGCCTGTATCATATAATTTACAATGTTACAAGAAAAAACAATATATAATTTACAAAAGACTACCATTGTGGTGTCTCAATGATGGAAATAGCCTCACGTGTTTCCTTCTTGTGAAGTTTTGCATATCAAAACCCATCATAAGTTATACAACTAATTGAAAATAAATAAAGTTTCTAAACATTGAAAACGACTTACTTGATCCGGGTTTCTCGACCTCTCTAACTATATGGGTCATCATAGCCTTGTAGCCCAAGAAAGCACGTAGCTTAAAGGTTTGGTTGGGTCATCCTTGAGGAATGCCTTCATTGTAACAGACAATATGATGGGATATATGATGAGCAACTCTACATCATACAACTTATTTCAATTGTTTTACTATAAAAAAAGTGCCCTATGAATATTTTGTGATATACATTTCAAACGGTGTCCAGTACTCATGATAAGCACTAAGCACAAAAGACAAAAAAGTTATCATGTTATTATCCTAGGTATTAATTTTGTTGAACTTCACTTTAGATTTGAATATAACAAAACAATACTAGAAGAAATATTAATTATCAAAAGATAATTATAACCAACCAACTAGTAAAACTTACAAAGCTTAATGTGCAAAACATCAAAAGTCACAATCCATTTGCCTTCATTAAAGCTTCATCTAGAAAGAGAAACAGAAGATTTAGAGAGAGAGAGATGGTGGAAATACCTTTAAAAGAAATGACCAAGCTAAAAAGTTTTAGATCTGATGATGGTGGTTCAAACAATTAACTTAAACCACATGAGTGATTCTAAATGAAAAAAAAATCACGAAAAGAGATGATTTTTTTTACGGGAAATGATAATGAAAGGCATATTTATGTCTTTATAAAGATTAAAGATTTAACTAACCTCATGGACTAGCTTTAGCTTGACACAACAAAAATTATTGAAAGTACTTTGTTGCTCTTCCTTTTAACTGATCTCAAAACAAGTCGTTTTAATAGTGAATGATATTATTGATGATGGATCTTGGAAAGGCCATAAAATCGTCTGATTTCGTTATGCTTCGCCGTTCATTTTGGACGATGGACCAAACAATATGATCTATCAAACACCGCCACATTTTGTTCTCTTGGATGATGGACTGAACCACCAGATCTGATGTGAAAAAATATTCATTGTTGTAAACCAGATATTAAAAGGGTTATAAGGATTTGAATGGATTGATTGTCTTTGATAAACAAAGGGGGTAGAAATGAATGGAGAGAGAAGCTAATTTGAAGATGATAGGAAGTGGATGGAGCTGTAAATGTGTCAGGAGAGAGAGAAGGAACACCATGTGTTAAATTACATTATTGACCTCCTTGAATTTTTTGTTAAATAGAAAGTTAGATGACGTGGAGCATTATCAGCCATATTATGGGTTTTGTGAGTTTCTTTAACTCAGATGGGTTTCCATTTTATAATTTCCCTATATATATATAGGGTTGGGTTATTTTGAGAACTAGCGTGAGTTGAGAAAACCATATGAACTCTTGTAGGCCATTGATCTTGTGAAACCAAGGGTTGAGATTACATCTTAAGGTTTTTGTCTTCACATGTTAAGCTTTTTGTCTTTACATATTGTTTAAATATAATAAAGTACAATTAGGGGTGTTTAGGTAAAAACACATGAAAATAGAAAGAAAAAAAATTATAATACTATATTAATTTTTTATTCAATGATTTACACTAGTGTAATTATTTACACTAGTGTAAATCTACCATGATTTACACTGTAATCTACATGATTTACACTGGCGTAATTATTTACACCAGTGTAATCTACCATACACAACCTACTACACAGAAATACCCTAGTTTAAAAGCGAAAACAAACATCTATACATTCGTATTACACCACTGTAAATGCCCTAAAACATCTATACATTCGTATTACACCAGTGTAAAATGTCCTAAAAACAACCAAACATTTATACAAATTATACTACACCATTATTGTCACAAAAAAAACAAAAAAACAAAAACAAACCTGCTACTACAAAAACAAATCATCATCATCCATCAAAACACATCTTCTTCTTCAAAATCAAAACATAATAATAATAATAATAATAATAATAATAATAATAAATAAATAAATAAATAAATAAATAAATAAATAACGACAAACATACCTTCATCCCCATCATACCACCACCATCACCAAAAACACCCCATGTCACCATCACCATCTCCTCCAAAAAAACCCCGTCGACCACCACCCCCTACCCCCACCACGAACCGCCACACATCCGCCTCCAGATCTGTTTTCAGATCCCTCAAACCCCACCACCAAAATCGACCCCTACCAACATCGACCCCTACCAACCCCCACCATCACCATCACCTCCAAACAAACCACCGCCCCCTTCACCTCCAACCACCTATATCCACAGCCACGAAACCACCACCAAAATCCATCACCCCAAAAACACCACGTTGTTTTCAGATCTCCACGAAACCACCACCCAAAACCACCTATCTCCACAAAACCACCACCAAAAACCACCTATCTCCACAAAACCACGAACCCACCACGTCGTTTTCAGATGCCCCGCCACGTTAGAGAGAGAGAGAGAGAGAGAGATTCGTTGATGAGAGAGAGGGAAAGAGAGAGAGAGAGAGAGAGAGGAATATATATAGAGAGAGAGTCTGTTTTTTTTTTTTTTTTTTTTTGAAAAAAAAAACTTGAGTCTTATAATATACTCTTTATTAATATTATAATGGTGGGTGTGGGGTATAGTTGATGATAAAAGACTTTATTACCCTTTAATATTATAATGATAGTAGGTATATGTGTGAAGAAACAAATAACCTCACCACCAGTTAAGGATGATAAGATTATAAGTATCCACAGGGTTGATCATGCACTAACAGCTACGGCTTGGAGATACCTGCAAATAAGAGTGAAAGCATGGGTGTGGAGACGACTACGCAAGGTAGCAGTTTATAACAAAAACGGGGTGAATGGGGATACTATCTAGTATGATAGCTCTCCAGGTCAGTAGAAAGTGTCCTCTCCTATTGGGGGTGTGACCCCTTTTATAGGAGAGTCCGTATGCCACCATTACCAAAGTCCAAACTGTGGTTAGGTTGTCTCCATCACCCTTGGTTGTGTTAGTGTGATGAAGTAAGGAAAGCTAAATTGAAGGGAATAGTGGAATCGTGTACCGCCTTTAATGCTTTGGTTACGTGATTCATGCATTGCTGTTGACCATGCATGATATTCGCCTTGACCGGCTTATGACCAATCATTGACTGTTGACCGATCATTAATGAGCCTTGACCATGTCCTACGCGTGGCTTTCTTCCGCGTGATGACGTTGTGCCGGGTTTGGGTACGCGGAATGGTGTATTCAGTACCCAATCCCATCAAGTCCCCCTAGTCCGGTGTGTCTCGTATCTAAGAAGTAATGATGAGATGTGAGGGGCGCTGGACTTACTAGATGTGTGGCTTTATTTCATGTGCTGTTGTCTTGCGGTTAGGCCAGTTGCTCTGTGTTGCGGAGTTCATATGCGGAGAACGGGGGTGAGAATTTACGTCAATTTTCCATGTGAGATATGACACGTCAGTTATTTTATTGTGGACAGATGTCAGTTCCCCCATGCATTTGAAAACTTGTGGTCCATATGGCGAGTGGGTATGACGTGACCTGTTGCAGTTGAGACGTGTGCAGGCACGTTGAGCGGCGGTTGTCAGGTGTAGATGCAAAAGTGCGACTAAAGCTTTGGATTGTATAACATAATATGTTTTGGTAATATCGAAGGTGCGAAGGAGATTTTCTGTTGGTGCGAAGGAAGCATGAAAGGTGCGAAGGAAGACAGTTGGGACGAATGAAGAATTAGATTATTGTAAAGCTTGGTTCGACCAGTTGATTTGGGCGAACCTGCACATTCGCACAAACAGTTTGGGCGAATGTGCAGTCTATAAATAGACAAGTTTGATTTTTGAATGTAACTTTTGATCATTATTATTCCCTCCACTTTCAGAAACTCTCTCTAGTGTTTTGTTAAACCTGTTTATCGTTCATACCTTGATTGTATCTATATTTCAACGTGTAAACAAGTGTTTTATTAATGAAAACGTTTGAAAATGATGATCTGTGTGTTTGAATCTGTTTGATTATTATTTTGTGATAGTTTTAGGGTTTCCGCACCTGAAACTAACTTGTTTGATCAATCTTTGTTTGTTATCGATCCTTTCACGCACATACAAAGTGGTATCAGAGCCATTTCGGATCAAACAACCACAAATTAATAATCTCTCAGTTGTTTTGGACCCAATTTTGGTCAAAAAGTTTCTGTTTTCAATGAACAAACTGATGTGATAAGATTTTGATGGATTACACCTTGATTTCGAGTTTAAGTCGGATAATTCTCTTTATTAAAGTTGTTCCAAATCAATTCCGATTCAAAACCTGATTAAGATCATCAAAATCCATCAACATTTGATAAACATGATCAAAATTAACTGATTTTCAAAGAATAACCGTTTTTGAAATCACAGGGGTCGAACGAGAGAGTTTGGTCGAAAGTGGAAGTCATTTGGGTCGAAAGAAGGATTTTGTGTACGAAGGAGGTGTTATAGTGGTCGAAGGAAGATTTTGATTGCTTATTTTTCACATTCGTCCATTTGTTTCACCTTCGTCTGATCGAACGGTCGAAGGAGCCAGAAAAACGGTCGAAAGAGAGTCTAAAGTGGTCGAAGGAGATTTTGTTGTTTAGTTCACATTCGTATCCATTAAAAACGGTCGAAGGAGAATTATATTTATCATTCGCACGTCCGTTTATACGAAGGAGCATCCTGTTTTAAAAAACATTTTTAATCTTTTCGTGTTTAATCGTTTGCAGGACAAGATGTGGAACTTTCCAACAACGCCTAGACCTACTCAAGCACCACAACAGCAGACAACACAAGATCCGTGGTCCATTGCAGCTCAGAAGACTAGTCAACCATCACAGCCGATCAATTATATGGCAATGACTAGTTCGGCTCCACAACAAGTTGTTCAACCATTACCACAACCGATTGACAACTATTGGGGAGTCGCAGCAGCAGCAGTCCATTCACAGATGACCAACGCTATATCCACTCTTATTCATGATCTATCTTCTGGAAGCGGCAATCGTCCACCAAAGCTAATGGACATGAAGGAGTACAATACTTGGAAGACGAAGTTTAAGATCCATGTTGAGGGACAAGGACTTGAGGGAGCCGAGGCATGGCAAATGATTGTGAAGGGTTACGTTGCTCCTATTCTGGAGAATACTGGAGAACCGATCCCGTTGGAGAATTTGGCGGATGACGAGAAGAAAAGGTTTGCGATAGAGAAGAAGGCATTCTCTCAGCTATCCCAAGCGATCAACACTGATCTATTGCATCAGTTTGGATCGTGCACAACATCAAAACAACTATGGGATATGCTGAGAAATCGACATGATGGAAATGAAAAGACAAGGAAGCTAAGGATGGAAGAGCTTCGGAAGGAGTTTGAAAACTTCAGTTACATGGGTAATGAGACCTTAAAAGAGTTGGTTCCACGGTACTGCCATTTGCTCACTGAATTGTCGAGCTATGAGATCAGCATTCCAATGTCGGAGTTAGTAGATAAATTTGCTGATGCTTTACCACCCTACTGGAACCAACACATCGAAGTGTTAAAGGAGAAGGATGCTTACCAGTATTGGACTATTAACGAGTTCATTCAAAAGCTGGAAAACAAAGAAATGGAGGAAAAGAGAAAAGCTAAGAGAGCTCAGATTCCACAGAATCCTGATTTATATGTGAGTGGTATATCTAACTCTCTTTCTGCTTCAAGCACCACTTCTAATGTTGCTCCTCACATAGCATGTGTATCCAACGTTGTTGAACCAACAAAAGCACCCATTAACTACTTTGCTCAAACTTCATCCTACACACCATCATACACACAACAACCTTATCAAACACCAAACTTTATTCCACCTTTTTCACCATTACAACAAGCCGCATGCTACACATCAAGCCAACCTCAACAACAACAACAATATCCTCCTCAAATGAATCAGATGCAGATTACTCAAGCACAGTCAAGTCAAAATCCGATTGTGTTAGAGACCTCAAACCTTAACAATGTGACTGTTAAAATTGCTCAACAGCATGTTGCTCTTGTATCTGCTATGGTTGCTTCTTACAACGGTTTGGTAGCAAGTCAAATTGGTAACAATAATCTCACCAATGAGGACTACGCTCAAATCGACAAAGAGGAGATGGAGTTGATGGACATTCAGTGGGCTTTTGCAAGCATTATGAGGAGAGCCACTGACTTTATTCAGAAGACTGGCAGAACTGATCTCTCAACTTCTCCCAACACCACATACGGATTCGACAAAGCAAAGGTTACATGCTTTAACTGTGGTGAGAAGGGACATTTTAAAAGAGAGTGCACACAGCCAGCACAACAAGGTAACCGAAACCCTTTCAATTCAACATACCAAAATAGACAAAACTAAAACCAAAATCAAGTGTCATACAACAGTCCAAACATCTCAAGCTTTCAACCACAAAACACTTATCAGAACCGTCAACAAAACAACAACACCAGACAATCCACAACTCAAAACCAACCTCAACAAAATCCAAACCGAACTATTGTTCCTATCACTACACCTAACACACAAAACCAAAACCAAACTGACAATCAAAACCAAGCACTTGTGATCCAAAAGGATGAAGGTTTTGATTGGACTGGAATGCAATTGGGGGTGGAGGAGATCACTGCTGGGAATGTAGCTTGTGTAGCACAGCAGATGAGTTTGGATGAAAATGAGGAGATTGAAGAGAAGGTTGTGATTGAAAAAGTGTCGGAGTTGAAGATTGAGGAAGTGAATGAGGATGTGATTGCTGAGAGTGAAGACAAGAGATCGGGGATGATTCTTGATTCTGTCACTGATGTTCGAGACCAAGACGATTCAGCTTACTCGGACATGGAGAGTGAATCTGATTCAGAGACTAGTGTGAATTCACTAGATGATGACATTGACCAACTGTTAGCTGAAGCTGATTTCCTGATGACCCGCAAGTCATGTATGGTGGATGATGCGTGCACCAAGATTGACTATTCCAAATTCTTCGCAGGGAAGGAAGCTCACTTCGCTTTGATGGCCATGACAGAACCTCCTAAGCCGGTAAGTTCTGAAACTCAATCTCAAGCGTATGTTAAATGTGATAAATGTGCTGATTTTGAAAAACTGACTGATGAAAATAAGCTTCTCAAGGTTCAACTTGAGAGTGCCAAAATCAACTGTCAGATTTATCAAAAGGACTTAAAAGATTTCAACAAAGTTCTTGATGGTTATAAAAAGGATGTGTCTGAACTTAAAAAGACATTATCAATCAAACAACTTGCCATCAATAATTACATCAATGAAATGGAAAACACTAAATTGGAAATGGCAACCATCAAGTGCTTTGCTGAAAAAGTTAACAAAAAGTTAGAGAGTTACAAGCACATAGCATATGTAGTCGACCATATAATTGAAGAACCCTCCCAGTCAAATAGTGCAAACTATAAGTCGGTCCCATCTCCGGTATTGTTTGAGAATCACACTTTACATGCAATACCACCGGAGACTTTAATCAATCCTGATTCCACATCAGAAAATGAGCCTAACACTTCCAGTGTCGGGGATCCATATTCTGATGTGAGACCAGTACTGGGAAATAGTGAGGGTGTGGTCGCTACAGATGATTCAGATGAAGAAGATGAACCATCTGAGATGGTTGAAAGTGATAGTGATATCCCTGATGCAAATCATATAATCACTACTGAACCAGTCTCACCGTCTCAGATCATTCATCCAATGGCAAATGCTCATCATAAAAATGAGGTTAAGAAAAATGAAAAGTTTGTTGGTAAGAGTTTTGAAAAGAAAGAGGTAAAGAAGGTTGAGAAAAATGTGAGAAAACCGGTAGAAAAGAAAAATGAAACCAAATTTGAGAAAAATGTGGTAAAATCGGTTGATAAGAAAAATGAGCTTAAATCTGAAAAATCTAATGATGTGAGCAATGAATCGTGTGATAAACCTGTCAAAATCTTCTATCGGATGCAAGGCTCCGATAAGATTTTATCCGATGATGAATATCCGATTAAGTTTGTCAATTATTCAAAAATAGAAAAGATCTGGCAGGAAAGTACGATTTGGTTTCCAAAATTTGAAAGGACCAATGACATTCCTCAAGAGATTTTAGACAAAATTTATTCGGATAAAGAGGCTAAGGTCAATGTCACACAATTTGTTTTGCCTGTTCATAAAGAAAATAGCTTTATTGAACCGACTTACTCGAAGGACCCAGCTCCTGAGAGTTTAAGGAAACAATGCATGGTCGATCGATATCCCATTGCTAGCTTTTCCAAGTTGCCAATGAAGGAAAACTATGAGGAATACCGTGCGTGTTATAAGTGCGGGGAATGGGGACATTTACTTGCCGCCTGCCCGTACGTACGACACAAAAGGCACGAGGTGGAGATGAGGCAACATCATGATTATCCGGTTGACAACTACGGTTATCAACAAAGACGACATTTCCCTCAGCAAGAATCTTATCATATTCAAAACAATTTTTACAACAAGAGGGAAAACCGTCCGATGACGTATGATAAGCGCAACCGGATGACCACTGATAAATCTGCTAAGAAACCTATGATGAACTCAACTGCTGATAACAAAAAGGTTGCTCCTAAACCTAATGGAAAACAAGCAGTTGGAACTGTCTCTGTTAAATCAGAGAAGGTAACCAAGAAGGTCGCTTTTAAAGATGAAGTAAAGAAACCGACTGAGACTTCAAAATCTCAGATTCGGATCTTGAAAAGATCTGAGCAATCTTGGTCATCTAAGGAATCTGAAGGAGCCTTTACTTCACAGAATGAGAAGAGTGAGAAAAAGAAACTTGTGAGTGAGAAGAAAGGGGTTGAAGTAACCCAAGATGTTTGTGATTCAAAAGACTCTTTGAAACAACCTGTTCAAAGACCCAAGACCAAACAGGCTTGGGTCCCCCGAAAGAACTAACTGCTTTACTTTATATGTGCAGGGAGCTCCAGCTGGCCCTGTTAGCAGCCTATGGATTGTTGACAGTGGAGCTTCTGGTCACATGACAGGGGACCTCACGCTACTCTTTGACATCAAAAACATTAACGAAGGTTATGTGGCATTTGCTGGTAATAAGGGAGGCTACATTACGATGGAGGATAGTGTAAGCAATGGGGTCGTAACATTTGAGCGAATTTCTTATGTGAAACAGATAGACTATAATTTGCTCAGTGTTAGTCAAATTTGTGATAAACAATTTTCTGTGTATTTTGATGACAAACCCTGTTACATCTTGAAACCTGGGTTTGAGCTACCGAAAGAGTGGGTGATGCTGAAGGCACCGAGAGTTAACAACTTGTATATTCTCGACATGTCCAAAGCAATGACCACTCATGGCCAAGTCACGTGTTTCCTATCCAAGGCTACAGAAAAAGAATCGATTATGTGGCACAGGAGAATGGGACACATCCATTTGCGAAAGATGAATCAGCTTGTGAAGAATGAGCTTGTCATGGGAGTTAATGTGAAACACTTCCATCTGAACGACAAGTGTGTCAGTTGCAAAAAGGGAAAGCAGCACAAACAATCCTATAGACCAAAGAAATTTAATTCCGTTGAGCTGCCACTTGAACATTTGCATATGGATTTATTCGGTCCAGTCAGACGTAAAAGTCATGCCGGGGAGTTATACTGTCTTGTGGTGAGTGATGATTATTCAAGATTTTCGTGGGTAATGTGCTTGCATCAGAAAAGCGACACTTTTGACAACCTGAAGGTTCTGTTTACACGTCTGGAGAATATATATGGTCTGAAGATCAAAAGAATCCGGAGTGACAATGGGACGGAGTTTAAAAACGCTCAGATGGAGGATCTTTGTGCAAACAAAGGAATTCATCATGAATATAGCGCTCCGTATACACCCCAGCAGAACGGTGTCGCAGAGAGAAAGAACAGGACTCTTATAGAGACGGCGAGAACTATGCTTGCAGATTCAAATCTTCCAGTCATGTTCTGGAACGAAGCTATTTACGCAGCATGTTATACTCTCAACCGTGTTTTGACAGTGAAGAAGTTTGGCAAGACTTCTTATGAGCTGTTGAACCGACGCAAGCCGAATCTGGAGTATCTAGAACCATTTGGTGCCCCGTGTACAATGCTGAATCCTTCGGAGAAGTTTGCACCAAAGGCTGAAGAAGGTTATTTTGTTGGATATGCAACCCCATTAAAACGGGTATTCAACAAAAGAACTAGAAAAGTCGAGGAGTGGACTAATGTCGAAGTTCAACGATATACACAAAATGTACAGGGTGGAGGACCAGATTGGATGTTTGATTACAAAGACTTCTTTGAATCATTCAATCTAGATAGCATGGTTGAAGAAGCTGTACTTCGCTTATATTACGAGGTCGAAAACGCCGTAACTTCACCGTTAGTGCGTCCGATCACGGTAAACCCCCAAACAGCTTCTAATGATACCACTGCTCCTGTATTGGAAGAAGAGGTGTTCCAAGAGGCTTCTACATCGCTTAATTCATCCGAATCAGAATACGAAGACGATGATGCAACAAGTGAAGCTATTCTAGACAACGCTACAGTGACACCACCAGTGAACCCATCTAATACTGATGCTTCAACATCGAATGTGGGTAATGATCTGGTTTCTACAGAGAATTTGACAACTCAAACGGGAGTACAAGTACCTGATTATCCGGAATCTCGGATACATCGGATACACCCGCTTGAACAGGTTATTGGTGATCCTGGTAGCAGTGTAATGACAAGAGGGCAGCTGAGAAATGCTCAAGCACCAGAAAACATTGGCAACCTTGCTTTATATGCCAAAATTCAGAAATCTGGTTTTCAAAATGACTGGTCATTTGCTTGTTATGTTTCGCAGGTCGAGCCGCGGACATACAAGGATGCTCTTTTGGATGACGCCTGGGTGGAAGCAATGCCGGAAGAGTTATTACAATTCCAGAAACTTGGTGTATGGACCCTGACAGATTTGCCCCCTGGAAGAAAGAAAATTGGAACCAAATGGGTGTTTAAATGCAAGAAGGATGACAGAGGAGTCATAGTGCGCAACAAAGCTCGTTTGGTCGTTCAAGGTTTTCATCAGGTTGAAGGAATCGACTACAATGAAATCTATGCACCGGTTGCACGCTTGGAAGCTATCCGAATGTTCCTCGCGTTTGCATCATGGAAGAAATTTAAGGTGTATCAGATGGATGTAAAGAGCGCTTTTCTTTACGGTGTGGTCAAAGAGGAAGTTTACGTAGGTCAACTGCCAGGCTTTGAGGACCCTATTCACCGGGATAAGGTTTATGTGTTAAACAAAGCTCTCTACGGGTTGCACCAGGCTCCGAGATAATGGTATGAGGAGCTGAGCACGCATCTTCTCTCGAAAGGATTCAAACGCGGACTGGTAGACTGCACACTGTTCACGAAACGAACAGGAGATCATTTGCTTCTTGTACAAATTTATGTTGATGATATTATATTCGGTCAACTAACGAACTTCTGTGCAGGGAATTTGAACAAGTTATGCAGGAAAAGTTCGAAATGAGCGCAATGGGAGAAATGCAGTTTTTCCTCGGCTTGCAGGTGGAGCAATGACCAACGGGGATCTTTATTCACCAGACGAAATACGTTTCTGAAGTCTTGAGCCGATTCCAGATGGATGATTCGAAGCCGATGGATACCCCGATACAGCCCAATCACGGGATTGGAGTTGACCTTAAGGGGGAGCTGACTGATCCATTTACATACAGAGCAATCGTCGGATCTCTGATGTATCTCACAGCGTCAAGACCTGATATAATGTTTGCGACATGTCTTTGTGCACGATATCAATCGAAGCCGAAACAGAGTCATCTTGCAGCTGTCAAGCGTATCCTTAGATATCTGAAGGGTTGTCCATCAAAAGGACTTTGGTACCCTCATGATGATAATTTTGACCTAATCGCTTTTAGTGATGCAGATTGGGGCGGCTGTGACAAAGACAGCAAATCCACAACGGCTGGATGTCAGTTTATGGGGAGCAGGCTCGTGACCTGGCAATGCAAGAAACAAACCGCAGTTGCACTATCCACATGTGAAGCAGAATACGTTTCAGCATCGAGCTGCTGCTCACAGGTTCTTTGGATCCAACAGCAGATGGTGGATTACGGTTTGCAATTTCTTAAAACCCCTATTTACTGTGATAATGAGGCCGCAATCGCATTAACAAAAGACTTAGTAAATCACTCAAAGGCTAAACATATCCGGATTAAATATCATTTTATCCGTGATTGTTATGCTAAAGAGTTGATCGATATGGTCAAAATCCACACTGATTACCAACGCGCAGATCTTTTTACCAAAGCTTTTGACAAATCCAGATTTGATTATCTTTTAAAAGCTAATGGTATTAAAGAAAAACAGGACTGATCACCACCTCAGTCTATCACTTTTTAGTTTAAATTTTTACTGCTTTTCAGAAAAATTTCGAAAATCTAAAAACATTGAAAAATTTAAAAAAAATCCATAAAAATTGAAAAACTTCTTTGCTGACTGCTATATCTTCTTCCCTTAGATTAATGCCGTCAGATTTCTGTGAACAAACGATATCTGGGCAGTCACATATTTGAAATGCTCCAGCTTATCCTTGGGAACAGTAAATTCGAAAATCTATAAAAATCAGAAAATTCTAAAATGATTTCCTGGAGTATAAAGGGAAATGATAGTACATCAGTGGGGATCTGACACATTCTAAATAATGTAATGCTATATAGGGCGTGTGTCTGAGTCTGTGCGATGTGCTGATAGGCTTCGTAGACCTGTTACTGCGTGCCTGATACATACATATCAAACGAATTGTTGTGTGGATGAACTCCTCATGGGAATATGGTCTTAGTACCGTAATTTCGTTTGATAGGGTATTTGTACAAAACTCGGAGGTTTAGGGTCGTTATGTTATTAAGTTGTCTGGGGATAGCCTCTTTGATCTTCTGCTGTAAGTCATTACGGACCTAGATCAGACAGGGTGTCTTTATAAAAGAGCTATATGCCAAATCCTAAAGTTACCGAATTGAGGAACTTTCCATGTTATATGATGATCAAAGATTATCTATTACATCGTATTGATCATTGATGCAAATCATGATTAACATCAGTCCTCAACCTGGTATAGTGCATATGTTACTTTGCTGCATTAATTTGCTGACCTGTATACCTCTATGCATTATATCTTGTACAATTACAGACAACGAAAGCATAATCACGCTTTACAATGAGTCTTTGTGCATTTACTTCTTGATACGGGAGTATGTCGTGTGCGTGGGAACCACAGACAATTGCGTTTATACTATAAATATCAGTATCAGTATAAAGCACTGCACAAAAGTCTGCATGTGAGTTTATGTGGATCACAATATCAGCAATTGCCAGATCACACATTGTCTTTAATGATAATAATTTCAAAAAGATCAACGGTGTGATCAGATTTCTCAAAAAAAACTGATATGATCCCTTTACCGGAAATCCCAAAAACATTTACAGTTTTCATTTACATTTCTGCATTTTATTTTATCGTCAAAAATTACAAAACTCAAAAAGATTTTAGGTGTGTTTTAGCATAAACTTTAGAAAATCCAAAAAGATTTTTCTTTTTCATCTTATTTTTGATAACTGATGGTGGTTGATGTCGATTTTCTACACCTTGATACACCATTTGAGCTTTGTAACTTTTAAAATGTGAAAACATGAATGTTGGATGCTTAAAAGTTGGAAAATAATTGGACCGGGACTCGTTTTTGAGATTTGGAAAATTTTCAAAAATCCCAATTCTCATTCGCCCATTCGGTTGGTCGAATGTGGGATTTCACTTGTTCATTCGTATGTTTTGGTTGGGCGAAGGAGAGTGTTCTAGACAATTATCTCTTTCGAACCCTTTTGGCTCATTCGTACCCTTTTACTAGGGTCGAAGGAGACAAAAGCTTCTCCTTCGTATGACTAAAATGGGCGAAGGGGCAGGTCTTTATAAATCCATCTCCTCATTCGAACCCCTTCATAATTTTTTCCAGAATTTTAATCTTAAACTCACCTTATTGCTCGTTCATTTTACATCTTCTCATTGTGTTCGGCATCATATACTGATCATTTTGCCATAACTTTTACAGGTTATCATCACGGATTCAACCTTTAATCTATGTTTTACAATCCAAGCCCTAAGTCTTCAAAATCGTTTGAATACATCATAATTGTTTCAATTAGTGCATAGGGTTTATTGTGTGTGTGTTTTAGGGGGAGATAGAACCAAAAACATGGTTTAAATCAGGTCTGATTGATCAATAATTGTTTAAACCCTAGTTTTTGGGTGAAAACACAAACACAATATATAATTGTTGAAACTGTTGGTTTAGAAATGTTTATCGGCATTATTAGGCCTGATTTCAATCAAATGGACATGTTCAGAATCATTAGATTTCAAAATTGAAATTTCAAAATCATGAACTGTTTCCTTCGACCAGATCGAATGGGCGAAGGAAGAATTCAAAACGGGCGAAAGAGGATTATTTGGGAGAATGAAATATTTTATCAAATCCAATACATTCGTACCTATTAGTTCTCATTCGTACCTTTACAAGAGGAGTTTATGACCAAAAATTTTCATTTTGAAATTTTGTCGATTTTTAATGTGTGTTTTTGTTTGTTTTGCAGATCTAACAATGTCTGAACAACAGAAGACGACGGAACAAGCAGGATCCTCATCACAGCCTGCTAAACAGCTAGACTTTGAAAACGCGCACAACTGCTGTGCGTATCTTGGAGATGTGAAGAAGCACACAGAATTCGTTGGAATTATTGATTTTCTGAAGAGAAGCAGGGTGATTGATGCCATTGCTACGCCGACAGTTATTTACCGAGATATGATTCAGGAATTCTGGTCTAATGCTAAACTCGATTTCTGGAAGTGCGAATCTTGTTTGACTAGCAAAATTCAAGGACAACGAGTAATTGTTTGCGAAGAGGATTTGAGAGAAGCATTGAATCTGAATGATGATCCGAAAGATCCAAAGGAGTTTACATTCATGGATCAACGAAAGTGCTTTCTCAGGATGAAGTATAACGGACCAATCACTGACGGTTCATTGCATAAAGGAAAACTGTGCCCACAATTCAAGTATCTGGCACACGTTTTAATTCATGTTTTCGGATCTGCAGCAGGAGGTTATGATTTAATGAGGAAGAGCATCAGTTCTATGATGGTTGCTTTAGTATTGAACAAACCGTTCAATGTCTCTGGCATGCTGATGTCTCATTTACTGGAGCCTGTAAACGGCACGAGGAATCTCAAGTTTCTTTTATATCCTCGTTTTCTCCAAATGATATTTGATCACAAGTATAAAGAGCTGAAGAGAGATCCTAAACACATTGTTGTTCAGGAACATATGTCGTTGAACACACTCGCTAGGATGAAAGCTTATAAAGCTTTGTCTGTTGAAGAACGTCCTCCAGTTAGACGTTTGTTTGGACACCTAGCTAGAGTGGATTACACAGATCCGGGTGAGGGGCTTGTAAGGAATGTTAACAGTGATTCTGATCAGGATAATCCTTTACATCATGTTGATCCTGACGCTAAGCGGAAGAGACAAGTTGTGAATGTAGGCGCGAAGAGTGGTAAGACAAAGAAACCAGAGATAAGAATAGAGGTTTCTGAACCAGAAAAGAAGAAAAGTACTAAGAGAAGAAATAAGAGAATGGCGAAAAAGGGATTGAATTTAGTTGATGAAGCGTCCATTGATTCAGAAGAGACGATAGAGGAAGAACAATGGAATTCTGATGCTGAGACGGTAGAGACCACCATGCCCAAGGCCACTGAGGCTGGTGCGTCTGCTAGCCAAAATGTTGAAGATCAAGGGAACAAAAGCCCTATTCCTGTTGATGTAGAAGAGCTGGGTTTTAATGTTGAAGAGACGTTTGTTGGTTCTCCTGTGCAAGCTGCTAGAAAAGAGAAGAAGAAACAGGAGAAGCCAAGCATTAAGAGGAAGAAAGAGATAGAATCTTTGATAGCTGGTAAGAAACTGCCACCAGCTACAAGTTCTAAATCACCGGTTACTGCACCAGCTCATAAGAAGCAGAAGACTGCAACAACATCTAGCACACCACAAACTGAAGAAATACCGATGGATGATGTTAATGAAGCATTGGATAATGTGCTAAAGAAGATCAGAAAAGGTAAATTGCCTGATGCTGTTGAACCACCAAAGAAGACAAAAGTATCGGTGGACAGTGATATTATGACTGCTGTGAATCAGAGACTTTCTGAGATGATGAATCTGATTAACAAACAACAAACGGAGATCGAGCAGTTAAAGTCTAATGATAAGAAGATGTTGGAGGTCGTAGTCACATCAGCAGATGATAATGAGACTTTGAAAAAGACAATCAAGAGATTGAAGAGAGAAAACAAGAAGTTGCTGAAGCATGAGCAACGAAACACCAGGAGGATTATAGTTTTGAAGGAGGAGAATAAACAGCTGCAAAAGAGTAACAAGCATATGGATGATCTGATCAAGAACTTGTACTCTCAAGCTCCTTAACTTCAAGCTGGTGAAGTAGAAAAAGAAAGAGAAGAAGAGCTAGTTGATTACGAACTGTCTGATGAAGAAGAAGATGATGAACTTGATGAAGATGCTGGAAATGATACAAAGAAGAAGAAGAAGGATGATAAAGATGATGGAGGATCGGATGATGGTTCGAGTGATGGAGACGGCTCTGCATTTGATGATAGTAGTGATGATGATGATGATGACGCTGATAAATTTACTTATGAGAAACGTGACTCAGATAAGGGTGGTGAATCGAGCTCTAAGGCTCTTGGTGAGAATGTTGATGAAGATATCTTCTGGAACGAGAAATTGCAGTCACTGTCTGAAGAAGATAAGAACAAGTATCGCCAGATGCTCACTGATCGGGTCTGGACGATCGACATGACTAGCAGGTTTCCAGAAATATTTGAATCGAACAATAAACTATTCGAGTTGGAGTATGATGACCCTGATCTTGAGGATGGGGAAGTTTCTGCGGCAATTTCGAAAGAAATACTTGAAGGTTTAGCAAAGCAAGTAGGAAAGACTTTGGAAGAATTACTTGCTGACAACTTCATTCCTAAAATACCTGAGAAGGAAGCCGGGAATCATTCTGATGACCGTGACGTTCCTGCATTCGAAGAAGTTGAAATGGAAGACATTACGAGCGAAGAATATCCACAATATTTCAGGACAAATCAAAATTGTGGATTTTCTTTCTCAGATGAACTGCTAAACCATGCCGAGAAGCTAGCAAAAGAAAAGAGCAAAGTCTTTGAAGACGAAATCTTTAAAGGGCATAACAAGCCACGGTTCGAGCAGTCAGAAAGTTTGAAAGAGTTTTTGAAGAAGTTGAAAGAAAAGGAAAACAATCGTCCAAAACCTGATATTCAAGGAAGCTTTTACAAACTTCACAATAGGATTTTCAAAGGTCGTGCATTGGCCTGGAAGTTTGTTAAAGAGTTGAGATGCTTCGCAGTAAAGTGGGAGAAGGGGATCTTGTATTTCGACAAGTTTCATCACTTGAAGACCCTTCCTTATTGGGCTATCAGAGATATTTGTCGTCACCGTCTAACGGGAGCGTCAAATAGTCAGATTACTTACTTTGCTGAGAAGATGACTAGAGAAAGCCGAACCAAGTGGGACTTGTTTACACCACAATATCCAAAGAGAATTGTTCATAAGAAGGATATTGATTTGATAACTGGTATGCCCAAGGTGACGTTAAAATATAAACCACCGCGAGTGTTGAAAAAGATTCCTTTGATGCCTATTCCACAACACTTCGCCAAAGACTTCATCTGGTGGTATTATGATTGGAAGATTGCAGAGGCCGTGATTGTGTTGAAAGATGGAGAGACGAATTACAAGAAAGTGCATATCTTTGATCCCATGTGGTTGATAAACTGTTCACATGAGGATATTATCATGCTATTCTACAATCCGATCTATTCAGATGCAAAAGATGCTGAGCAAGCAGGAAAGTACCAACGTGTGGTATTTCTATGCTTTGCATTTGATATCAATGCTGGATGTGACTATGATGAAAAGTTGGGAAAGTATGTGGAGAAGCAAAAGGTGCCAGAGCTGAAAACGAAGAAGCAAAAGCAATTTCATGAACCGGTGTTGACAAGAGAACAAAGAATTCAAAGACACATCAGACTGATGAACAAAAGGATGGACGAAGAACGACGAACACAATCCAAGCAATAGTCGAGGGGGAGTTTGTAGATGCAAAAGTGCGACTAAAGCTTTGGATTGTATAACATAATATGTTTTGGTAATATCGAAGGTGCGAAGGAAGCATGAAAGGTGCGAAGGAAGACAGTTGGGACGAATGAAGAATTAGATTATTGTAAAGCTTGGTTCGACCAGTTGATTTGGGCGAACCTGCACATTCGCACAAACAGTTTGGGCGAATGTGCAGTCTATAAATAGACAAGTTTGATTTTTGAATGTAACTTTTGATCATTATTATTCCCTCCATTTTCAGAAACTCTCTCTAGTGTTTTGTTAAACCTGTTTATCGTTCATACCTTGATTGTATCTATATTTCAACGTGTAAACAAGTGTTTTATTAATGAAAACGTTTGAAAATGATGATCTGTGTGTTTGAATCTGTTTGATTATTATTTTGTGATAGTTTTAGGGTTTCCGCACCTGAAACTAACTTGTTTGATCAATCTTTGTTTGTTATCGATCCTTTCACGCACATACATCAGGCAAGTGGGCGCGTGAGGCGCGTGTGGCGTCTGTTTGTCTTCAGGTGTACACGTGTCGCCTCCCTATTAGGCTCATCCCCGAAAAGCCTGCCCACTCTTCTGAGTGTGACGTCAGGCATATTAATTACAAAGCCTATATATTGGTTTTGAATTGTGACTTTTCCCATTTCCAACTATTTCAAAATTTAAATCCTTTCTTCAACGTATCTGTTTCCCCAACATCAGTATTTCTCTAATTATGTCTCAAGAATCACAAGATGTTCAAGAGTCCAGCAAGACGTCAGATTCCGTCAAGGATCTGGGCAAAGAGTCTTCAAAAAGTATAGAGGCCACCACTATTAAGTGGGACAAGGCTTCGTATTTGACTTTCCTTGACCAATATGGCATCTTGGTTTAGCAGAAGGTACACATGTCTGTGCGAAATGCTGTTTTGTCTTCGTCTTCTTTGGCCATTTGAATTTGATGATAGCCTTTATAAGCATCCAAGAAGCACTTGAACCTGTAAGGTGCCAAAGAGTCGACCTTTAGGTCGATTTCGGGCAATGGGTAACAATCTTTTGGACAGGCTTTGTTTAAGTCTTTATAATCGACGCACATGCGCCATGTGCCATTGGATTTTCCCACCATAACCGGGTTTGCCACCCAGGTTTGATATTTGCTTTTGCGCAGAATGCCGGCCTTCAAAAGTTCTGTCACTTGTTCATTCATCGCCTTTGTTTTCTCAGGCCCCATACTATGCTTTTTCTGGGCTATTGGCTCAGCGTTTTTGTAGACGTTGAGCTTGTGTTCCGCGATGTGTCGCGGGACACCAACCATGTCTGATGGTTTGAAAGCGAAGATATCCATGTTCTTCGTTAACAACTGCTTCAAGTGAGTGCGAATGGGGTCAGAGATTTCATGGCCGATGATAACTGTCTGTTCATGGAATATAGGGTTAATAACCCATTTTTCCGGTTCGGTTCTGACAGTTGGCTTTGTTTGCTTTGAAGGCCTCGGCGCTTCTGTGGCATGACATGTTTTGTTTCCACGGATGAACGCAACACCTGTTCGCGTCGGGAAACCTGCCATCTGATGTGGCGTCGATGCATTGCAGTTGAATTTCGCCAACCCCTCTCGTCCCATTAGGATATCATGTGAAGAGTTGACGGGGAGCACTGTGAAGTCACACGTTTCAGTGCGCGAATGCTTCCCGTCTGAGAGTGTGACTGGGAAAGTGAGCGTACCCAGTGGGTAGATTGTTTCATGGATGAAACCTGAGATTGGCTCTGTGGTTGGTGTTATTCTTCTTTTGTCATCCTCGTCCAGCTGGTCGAAGCATTGCTGGTACATGATATCAGTGCTGCTGCCATTATCCAAGAACATGTATCGTGTTCGATAATGGCCAACAACCCTGTGATGATCAATGGAGCTGTGGAGGAAGCCCCACCCTTTACCTTCGGCATTATCACTTGTTCTTCTTTCCATGAGTCATCTCTTGTTTCCATAAAGGTCCGCTTATGGCTTGCATTTCTATGTGTCATGTTGCATGTGTTGCGGGAAACGCTATACACGTGATGCGCGTTAAGATTGCGTATCTTTTTCTGAGATGGCTCTCCCGCATCCGCGTTGTCCCTCTGTTTTCTTCTCATGTTCTTCACCAGGTGCGTCAACTGCCGTGACTTAATGGCGTTTTCAATTTCCATCTTCAAGCTGTAACAATTGTCTGTCATGTGACCGTGGTCTTCATGATACTCACAGTATTTTGATCTGTCTACGTTTCACCTGTCACCACGGAGCTCTTGTGGTTTTGGAAATTGAATCTGTTCGGTTTTAAGCACCTCAGATGGCGTTTTGGATAGTGGCGTCCATTTGTAGTTCTTCTTTGAGTGTCCTTTATGATCACGTGTATCTTTCGAACTCAGCATATTTCTTGCGTCTTGTGCGGAGGAATATTTTCCTTCCTCCGCTGTGCCTGAGATTCTTGACCATACAGACTGTTTGCCTTTCCCTCTGTTGTGTGATGATTGATGGTGGCTGCTACTCTGGTGCGTGTTTTTGTTGCGATGGAAAGAGCGTTCGGAGGACGCATAAACTTTAGCAGCTTCGATTACTTCATCCCACGCTTGTGGTACGCCATCTTTTCCGGTTAAACATTTCATCAGGTCATCATTTCTTACCCCGTGTATGAATCCTGCGCGGGTAAGTTCTTCTCCGCAGCCTAGTTGGAGGGCTTCCTTGTTGTACCTGATGATGTAATCTTCTAGGGATTCATTCTCGTGGCGCGTGCACAAGAGAATGTGTGCCTTGTCTTTCTTGTGTTTGCGCAGATGTGAGAAGTGATTCTTGAATTTTCTTATAAGGTCATCGAAATCCACCAGGCTTCCCACAGGCAGGCTTTCATACCACACTCTGGCTGCCCCTGTTAATGTTTGCACGAACAGGTGACACCAGGCTTGGACTGGCCATAACTTAGAGCTTCCTGCGCAGTCGAAAGCATGCAAGTGATCATCCGGATCGCGCAAACCATCATATTTCCCGATGGTGCTTGGTAACTTGCATTCTTGAGGCATCGGTGCCAATGCAATGCGAGCACAGAATTTTGATCTTTCGGCGAAAGTCTTTGGTCTGTATGGTTTATAGAGGTCATCATCTTTTGGTGCCAGACTGCTGGCAACAGACTTGGTGTTCTGTTTTTTGTTGGAATCGTGATGCACCTCATCTTCTGATTCGTAGCCGTCTGGTTCATCGTTCAGGTTGACGGGGTCCTGGCCGCGAGTATTCTTACCACGGCGTCCACCACGTACCGCCTGACGAGAACCTTTAGCGTGACGGCCAGTTTTGTTTTTTCGAGGAGATTCTGAGTCCTCCTCACTTGTGTCGAAACTTAACGTCTTTTGGACGTTGAGTTTGGCTTGATTCATAACCATTTTCTGATATTCAGCAATTGTTTTTGAATTCTGTTGGGCCAACCACTCGTCCGGGTCAACCGGAGATAGGTTGGTTTCTTCTTTTTGCTTCCAGCAGATCCCCCTTGTTTGGGTGGAACTGGAATGTCGAACCCGGTTGCTTCTGAGCCACATTCTTCGTGATCGTATTTTGTGTAACATCTTGGATCTCATCGTTGATTGTGGCATCAACCTCAGCATTGTTGTTGTTTGTATCTTTTGAAAAAGCCATGTTGCTAGTTTGAAAGATTTGTTAGAACCGTAAGGGATGGCGCCAATGAAGAAACAAATAACCTCACCACCAGTTAAGGATGATAAGATTATAAGTATCCACAGGGTTGATCCTTCACTAACAGCTACGGCTTGGAGATACCTGCAAATAAGAGTGAAAGCATGGGTGTGGAGACGACTACGCAAGGTAGCAGTTTATAACAAAAACGGGGTGAATGGGGATACTATCTAGTATGATAGCTCTCCAGGTCAGTAGAAAGTGTCCTCTCCTATTGGGGGTGTGACCCCTTTGATAGGAGAGTCCGTATGCCACCATTACCAAAGTCCTAACCGTGGTTAGGTTGTCTCCATCACCCTTGGTTGTGTTAGTGTGATGAAGCAAGGAAAGCTAAATTGAAGGGAATAGTGGAATCGTGTACCGCCTTTAATGCTTTGGTTACGTGATTCATGCATGGCTGTTGACCATGCATGATATTCGCCTTGACCGGCTTATGACCAATCATTGACTGTTGACCGATCATTAATGAGCCTTGACCATGTCCTGCGCGTGGCTTTCTTCCGCGTGATGACGTTGTGCCGGGTTTGGGTACGCGGAATGGTGTATTCAGTACCCAATACCATCAATGTGTCACCTTATTATTGTTCTAGGGGAGTTCTTAAGTTCTCATAGCTCAAGGGGGTTCTCACACACACACACACACACACACATATATATATATATGGATAGGAACATGTGGGTGATCAAAATCACAATACAACACATATATACATACTGATGTGCCGAGTTTTACACATGTTTTACATGTGCATTTACTACCTTTTGTATAAAAATGATGCTTTTATTATAAGTATATCATGCCTAAATCCTTCTTATTTGATAATTGCAGGTTTTTGAAGTCAAAAGGCAAAAAGTGGTAAAAAAAGAGCACATTATGAGGGGAGAACAAGCTTCTCAGAAGAAGACAAAGTTGTGGCTAGGGGACAAAGGGTACATGGTACAACAACCTTGCCTCCCACATGCATGGTTTTGAACCGCAAGGTTTTGAGGTCAAGGAATGAAAAAAGGAGAAAAATGACACAAAAGGCAAGAAATTGAAGATTTAGAGAGCTGTTTCAAATGCAGCACGGCCGTGCTCCGGCCATGCACAGCCATTTCCGGGGACAAGATATTTTTAGGTAAAGGTTTTAAGTTGCTAATATAACCCGTTTGTCTAGTTTTCTTTATTTTGCAGGTTGGATCATTGAATTGTAGAAAATGGCTGCTATGTTCAATAAGGATGTGACTATTATGATGGACCTCCTTTTCCCTACAGTTATGAAGACTACCTATTTTGTATTCTTCCATGTAGCTATATAAACCTTACATAATCCTCCATGTTTGTTTAACTAACTAAAAACTCCATTGTTCTTCCCTAAGAAATTGGCTATAAGCCACCCTATGCAAACATACAAAATATGTTGGTAACTAAGAATCTATATTTTTAACTCACTAGGATCCATGGTTTTGACGTTTCAAAGATAAACAACGCTCTCACACTCTCTCTTCAGATATAATGAACCGGCCAAACGACCTTAGTGAACCGGCCAAACGGCCTTAGTGAACATGCACAAACCTCACAAACACTTCAAACACCCAACACACACCTCTCTCTTCATGTTGGTACCAGAAGTATTAGCCTCACTTTAAATCAATGGCAATGTGATTTCAACAATATATAATCAATGTGCAGAATAAGAAATCAAACTTTTAGAAACAATAGAACACACGGGTTTTTAAGAAGTTTTGAGTTTTATATATTGGCCACCTTTTAACATGGATCACCTTTAGACTTTACAAAAGAATGACTCAAAATAATTCTTATGGCCGTTGTGAATGTAGTGTGGAGTATGTATAAAAGATATATCTAAGAAGAGCAGATGTTTGCTTTGTATATCACATACTTTCACATTCACACTTCACACTCTTATCCTTCGTATGATGTCTTCTATTTATAGAGAAATGTTGACCCAAGTTGATGAATAAATAATTAGTTTATCATCAACTTGCAGTTTTATAGGTTGAAAAGGGAAAGAAAGTCTTGCATGAATGATTAGGGTCAAGTTGTATGCATTTTAATTTTCCCAATTGTCAAGATTCTAGATTTCTTCCAAGAAATCTGAAGTGGAAGAAATATGAAGTCTTTATCTGGGATTGGTCACTTAGTCAATATTAGAGTTTGTCCTAGAAATATGGTTCCTTTGTCCTAGATTTCAACTTCTTTCCTAGATTTCATCATATAGGATTTGTATTTGTTTTTCATTGTCTATGTCTTCAAAGAGATATTGTTCGTGTATATTTTCTAATCTTTATCTCTTCATTTGAAACGTAGTCTGTATGTTCTTCACTTTGTTCAGTTTCTTGGTTCCTAGCTTCAGTTTTCTTCAACACTTCATGTTTTCTCATTAGGTTTTAACAATTCCCCCCTAAGTGTTGTAAGTAAACTGGTGCATACTTAGACAATTACATTTTAAAAGACAAAACAAACATTCAAAGTACTAAAAGAGAACTGTAATGACAATTATATTCATAACAAAACAAATATAAAAAGTTTTCAATATGTAATAACTGGAAAACAATTCAACAACTTCATAGAATCTTCTTGTCAAGACCCTTGAGCTTCTTCTTGTAAGGGATAGTTCTTGTGCAGGTAAACAACATTGACTTGAGTAAGTCCCTTGATTGTATCCACTTATCAATCAGCTCATCCAATTTTTGCTTTCTTTCTAAATTCTCTATCAACTCCAGTTTGTCTTGCACTGATTCCATGCAAGTCTTCAAGTATCTCTGAGTCTGATTTGAGTATTTACTGATCTCAGCCACTCTAAACATTCTTTTGGTCCGGTTGCCATCCCTAAAAAGGATTCCTTTTCTTGTATCAGTACTATCCTACCAAATCTGGGCTTGTTTAATTCTTATGGGATGTCTTGATTGGGTGCAGTTAGATTGATCTTTTGCAGCATGCTGGGATGGTTTAATGCAAGATCAAAGTCATTTTGAGCATTTCTCAAAAACTGTTTTCAGGCTTCATTGGAAATTGCACCCAGTGCTCTTCTGACTTAGATATTTGTAGATTTATCATCCATAAATTTGTATCTCAACATTATTAGATCGTTAGGATGCAAGTCTTCCAAATCTCCATATGTGATCTTTGTGTACACCTTCTCACCTCTTTCAATATCATATTCATTAAACCTGTGTGTGGTTACCCCAGATATTATTTCTTAGCTTCTGATGTTCATAATCCTATTGATTGGTATTTCCAGTTGTTCGATAGGTAATGCAGTTGGATCATCTTATGTTCGTCTGGTGAGATTGAGTGTGGAATGTGGGCTTAGTATTCATATTTCTTCATTTTCTTCTCTATAGATTTCTCTATCGTATGTAGGGGTGTTCATCGGGTTCGGTTTTTGGTTATCGGGTTGTTCGGGTCGGGTTATTTAGGTTTTTAGAGGTGAAAATATTACCCGATAATCGACCCTATCTAGTTAAATGGTTATCGGTTATGGGGTTAATCGGGTTTGGGTTTTTCGGGTCGGGTTAAATGGTTATTGGTTAATAGTTCGGGTGTTTAAGTTACATTTTTCCAACCATCCAGGTTGCATATTTACAACTATTTGGATTGCGTATTTCCATCAATTTGGACTGGAATCTGTGTAAAATAAAACGACAACATGGGCTCTAGTAGCAAACTCCATGTTAATAAAAGAAAACCACCATATCAAACGTATCAACAATCGTTCAAAGCAAAAATATATTAATAATAATATAAAATCCATAAAAGTAAGTTTCAAATTTGTCTTCACTCTTCAATTTGACATTGCCAACTTCATGTATGCTCTTTGAATCCTTGATTGCAGTCTGTAGATGGGATGAACACTGATGCTTGCGATACAAAAGGAGTAGGTCGATGATTGAATTTGAATACATAGGGGGAATTCAATTAATTATAGGATTTGAAAATAGGGAATTACCTAGGAATTAGGAGATGAATGCAAAGAGTGAAGCTTGAATTTAATTCAAATTGATATGAGATATTATGATATACATAGAAACAATATTACCGGATCATTTTCTTTTTTTGAGTTGTTCGGGTTTTTCAAGTCAACCTGTAACACCCCAACCGATGGCGGAATCATCGAGGTGTCACGTAGTGACGATTGTTCAAAAGCTCATGGTACTAAAATGTAAATATTTGATTATTGAATATTGTTTAACAACACGTGAAAATAAATACACGACAACAAAATAGAGATGGTTGATTGATTTAATCTAAGTCCAAAGTTCTATGTGAAGCGTCAGGCAGCTTATCCTGAAACATGCACGAAAATAAATTTTTGTCAACATATGATGTTGGTGAGTATTACCTAGCTTTGTACATATAGTATAAGTTTGAAAAGCGGTACAATTCATGTGTCTAGCATCACCAAGGCATTATGTAAACACATAAGTAACCAAGCAAGACAAGATCAAATGTAAAGTTGGTAAGGTAAAATTGATAATGAGCACCCTAACACGTGTCAAGTCTAAAAGAGCACCATTAGATAAGTTATGTCTAAATGAGCACCGTAACATAAGTTACGTCTATATGTAAAGAGCACCATAACATAAGTTATGTCTAGATGTATGATTTTGTACGTAAGCTACATTCATGTTCAAACATAAAGCACAAAGATAAACAAGACACGTATATGAATTGTAAATGAAGAAAAAATGTATGTGTAAGTGAATGTGCAAGTTTTGTATACTTGTGCATGAATCACCCCAAAAGTGTAATAACGAAAAAGGGGATAAGCAATACTCACAGTTCGCGTAATAACTTGAAACTCTACCGCACAACGTGATGTGAATTAGGATTATCCCAAAGGATTAACCTAATGAAATATATAATTTGTAAGGGAATGAACTTAGAGTCTAAGCTATCTAGGATACAAGTAGTTCTAGGGTTCCTAATTTGGGGATAAGTAATTGTTTTATTAATTGGGTAAATTGTTAATAAATAAAGAAATTGGGTAATTAATTACCTAAAAGACTATTGTAGGTTTTTGATTAAGGATGATCATGTTATAAGGTTTCTAAGTATGGAAATAATTTTTATAAAATTATAAAATTATTTCCTCAAAAATTGAATACTTAGTATATTTATTTCTATTTGTCAAAGATATAATTTTAATATCTAAAAATATTAAAATTAAAGAAATTTCAAATTAAAATTTATACTTCTGTTCTAAATGAACAAAAATAATTTATGTATAATTTTGGTATAAAAATATTGAAAAATGAATTTATTATGATTTATTTATGATTTAAAATAACAAAAATTAATTAAAAATATGAAACGAATGATTTTTCAGAAATAAAATTTATTTCTAAATGCTTATAGATCTACAAGTTTAAAATAATTTTTGTGGAATTTTATAAGAAAGTTTACATATTTTTATAGAATTTTAAAATTATAAATGATTAAATTTATAATATTTATAATATATATTAAATAAATTATTTTTGGAAATCTAAAAATTGTATGATAAACTTTGTCATGAAATCTACTTAAATAATTTTTGTAAAATTATTAGGACACTTTTGGTATTTTAAAACTATTTTTAAAAGAGTAGAAGGTTAAATATATAATTAAAGGGGGGTAAAAAAAATTGCTGTTACTTATGGGAGCTGGTTCGGTGCTTAACATCACAAGTCCAGACCAGTAGAACAATTTTAAACAGGTACTTTTAATTATATCATGTGTTGGAGTGAAAATATGATTTTATTTATAAAAAGGAGAAGGAAAACGTGGGTGCCATGATTCGAACTCACGCCACACAGGTTCCCCACAACGTGCAGTACCATCTGATTCAGATCAGATGATTATTACAAAATTATGCAGAAATGTTTTTAAATTATTAACAGCGAGTATCATCTTCCCCATTTCAAGACTATGAACCCTAGAATTTCAATTGGCATAATAACTAAACGATAGCCCCAGATTTCATAGGGCTATCATTCGGGTAAAGACGAGGAATGAAAACATAGGTTCGATCAAAACTTACAAATACGAATTGAAGGTATAACCCGTAGTCAACCAAAAAGTCAACTGAGCACGATTTGAAGATTATCACGAAGATTTAGAACTAATAGAGGTTAGGGGTTTTGTTTTCGGCTCTTGTAGGTGATTCGGGAGGTATCAATTTATACACAAGCACCCGTATTGAAAGAATTGGAAAGTTGACCATCCTTTTTAATGTTAAACGCTTCATTGAGCACAATTATGGAATGGATGCGAGGTAATTGGATGTGTAATGGCCGAGAATGATGTGCTAGACACAAATCAATATTAATAGTTTCCGATTCTAGGCTCCAGACGCATAAATTTGATTTAATGGGTGAAGGGGATATGGGTTTTGACTTTTTCATGGTTGACTAGCCATTATCTAAGAGGTGTTTATGTTTTAAACGTGTGGGATAACTTCACAAAAGATGATATGGCTCAGTTAGTTTGGATATAGGAGTTGTTATGGCTAGCCGGCTGTGGACGCGAGTTTGAGTCCTGGTCCACGTGATTATTTTTTTTATAATTATTTTACATATGTAATGTTATGATTACACGAGTTCAAAAGTACCCCAAAATATTTTGTTTAAACGTATAAGAATAATAAAAATGCGACGTTTTATTGAAAACTTTTAAATACGAAATGTTATCGTAAAAATAAATACGGAAGGTGACGGATGTCACACAACCCGAATTGCAAAAAAAATCATCCAATGACCGACCCTAAGACTATATTCGGGTTCGGATTTGGCACTTCATCGGGTTCGGGTTAATCGGGTAAGGTACTTTCTCGAGTCGGATCACTTCGGGTTCGGTTCGGTTATCGGTTAAAAAGAACAAACCTAATCGTATGATTCAGGAAATACATAGTCACTAGGTTTCAGCTTGGTCCTATGTCTTTTGACCCCAGGCTCCACTTCCCATTGAGATGCTGAAGTTTCCATCATGGCATCGGATACTACGGCCTTCATCTTCTTTTTTGGCCTCTTATGCTATATCAACCCTTAAGGCTTCCATTAACATTTTTGTAAAAGTTCTCTTCTTTGTGGATTCCTGTTCAGGTTGATAAAGTGCCATAATGTTACCTTCATTAGGCTGTGGTGAGACTATTGTTTGTGGTTCATGTATAGTCTCAGCAACCCTTTAAGTTGTTTGGATATCAGGTGAGGTAAAATCTGCTACTTGAGTTTTTTCTTATTGTCCAGCAATGGGAGAGGGCCTTCTGGTTGGTTCAGTGAATCTCTTTACTGCCCGTTGCAGCATGTTTAAAGTCTCTTTTCTTAGTCAATGGTTGCGTCCCCCTTTTGTTTCACATGTTCTAGATTCTTGTTAATTTCTTCAGTTGTTCTTTCCCATTTTGCTGTTTGCTGATTGATCTGATTCTTGATCAGTTCATTTTCTGCTGCTGTTTTCTTCAGTTCCCCTAACAAGTTATTGATGCTTTCTTGAATCTGTTCGTTGTTGTTGTTGTTGTTGTTGTTGTTGTTTCTTTTCTGTTGGCTCATGTACTAACTTGAGAATGTCTTTGATTGCACAATTGTGTTCTTCTCAAGCTCTTCCAGTCTGTTAGTGTTCTGGTTCATAGAATTTGACAAATTTTTAATGTTAGAGTTCTGTGACTCCTGATTCTTCAATATAGTCTCCAGATTTTCTTTTAGTTCTTTCTCCTTCTCTGCTTCTTTTCTCTCTAAAGCTTCCTGCAAGCTCTTTATAGAAACCTGGAGAGATTCAACAAAAATCTGGATTTCAGATTTTGCTGTGGTCAGGACTTGTGGTGAATTTGGAACAGACGTTCCAGCTAACTAACCAGAAGTAAACACAACTACTTCTGTTTTGGATAGAGGGATCACATCATCAGTGGATGGTGTGGCAGTCCTTCCATCACCAGAGTTTTGCAACATATGTAAAGCTGGATTTTCCTTACATCCTTGGATAGTCCCAGAGACTTGTCCTCCATGAGTGGTTGAAGAAGGCAACGAATGCCTTCTTCCATAAACGAGGCTTATGGGACCACTTGCATGGTACCTGCCTGTTGTGATTTCAGTTTTCTCCTCCGAAACAGATTCAGAACTGAAATTGATGGTACCTTCAATTACTGGTAAATCAAATGAAATAGTTGGTGGTGTGGTATGTGGGTTAGGTAGAGGAATAGTTGCTGCTATAGATGAGGATTCCTCAGAATTCCTTACCCTGCTGGTGGTTCTGGAGTACTCTGCTGGAGGGGTATTTTTGGAATTTTCTTGTGACATTGAATTTGAACCATTAAGGTTATTGCTATCTTGTTTGGTCATAAGTTTCAAGTGATTCTTTAAGGTTGTGGAATATTTGGGTACAAAATAGAACATACCTCTGGTTAAATGTGGCAGTTGATCCTCTTAATTCTATTTTGCAATCTTTGCTCTCTTGATGGCATGGTGGTGGACTTGAACATGAGCTCATTTCCTTCAAACTGCATCCGTGTTTCTTCAATTTTATTGCAATGAGAAGTCCTAAGAATCTGGGATAGTGAAGATTTTTTTCTATTTCTTTATCTCCTTTCGTAGGTGATTTTGAGTCCTGGTTCCTCCTCTTGATCTGGTTCCAGATCAAGTCAGCATAATCTAGTTTAGCTTCGGTGACCAAGCCATACAGAATATTCAAAGAATATTGGCTCCCCTGGTCCATTCTTCCAGTCTTTGAAGTCAGGCATTTGTTTATTATCATAAACAACAGACTCCAGAAGGGAGATAGATTCCCTATCGTGAAATCTCCTAACTTGTTGAAGTTAGCTTTGTAACCTATATCCTTTAGAGTTTGACCCATTCTTTCAACACCTGGTAACCCATCATACTCTGTTTCAGTTGGTAATCCCAGAACATCACTTATGTCTTGAAGATGAATCTTCAGTGTCAGATTATCCCATATATGACAAATACTGTTAGAAATCGGTGTACCCTCGGAACAGACGACGAATCTGTTTAAGGGAATTGTGTCAAACACAAGCCCAGATTCTGTCAATCGTATTATGTTTCTTCTTTTGCAGATTTGTAAGCCTTTTTTAACAACCAATAACTAAAATTCTTCTAAACATTGACGAGCGCACACTATTGAAAAAAAACACAATTACAAATTGTTGAAGAGAACGTTAAAACAATGCCAAAAATTCATAAAGAAGTAACATTTCTATTAGATATACATACAATTAAACTATAATCATTTTGCTGATGAAATAATTTCATGCCAACACATTTTTTCTCTATGTTGACCAATACCATCATCATAGTAGGTTTACATTACCACTACCTTTAGATTGAAGCAAGAGCAAGAATGTGTTGTTGGGTTGTTCTTAATTGCACATGCGAATGTAATAAATAATATAGACATGTATTGAATAATAAGACATTACACCCTTTCTAGCATGAGACAAGGCCACCATTCTTGGATTACAAAAATTCCACAGTTATAGGAAGGGTAAAAGGTAAATATCCCATGATGGCTTAAAACAAGATCATATCATATATTCATGTGGGGTTCTACATTTTTTCAATTGTCCCCATCACCCATGCCTTGTACATACACTCCCAAGTTCAAACAACAATGAACAACCATTTCTAGCCAACCACAAAACTTAATTAACGAGTCGGTGCGATCTTTTGACTCTATTGACAAATGGTGGAACAAATATACCGGCTAACCATCAATACAATAACCATTTTGATCGTCAACCTCAGAATGACTCATCTACCTTGTAATTTTTCTTTGTTATCTTTATAATTAAATCTACAATCCACGTATTAATATTGTTTATAGTACACCAATTAATCTCTTGTAATTTGTTAGATAACACTGATACGAGAAAGGTTACAAATGAATACGCCATTGTGCCTAAATCATTTAATTGTGTTGGCCCAGATAGTTGTATCAAACTCGAACACGGAATATTTTGGGGGATGAACCCATGACTCTTTCTATTCAACCAAACGAACGTACAAATAAGGGATAAATAAAAATAATAACATAGACCCCAATTTATACTAAACCAACCATACTAATCCTACTCAAATATATTTACTAAGTATATTCTAATACTAACCCCACTTCATTATCTCTACCAATTAAACCAACTAGATAATTCTAAACATTCAAACTAATCTTAATCTTAGATAAATCAAATAATTAATCTAAATCAATCTTTCACTTTGGTCATTTAACTTTCAACTCATATGTGTTTTTGGATTAACTTTCAACATTCCCCCTCTGATTATTTTTCAGCAAGTGTGATAGTTTGGCAGTGCACTACTGCCACTGTTAGCAACCGGTGTACCTTGGGAATAGACGGCGAATCTGTTCAAGGGAATTATGTCAAACACAAGTTGTAACATTTGCATGTTTTCTAAATGTTATTGTATTTACATTTTTGGTCCCCGTACTTTGATCGTTTCAAATTAAAAGTTGAATTTCGTTGATCGTTACAACTTTGTTTGATTGTACTTCGTTGTTAGTCATAAAAGTATATCGAATCGTAGCCTAAACATGTTGTGTTTGTACGTTTGAGCGAATCTTATCAATTTAGATTCTTTTGTGATTTTATACATTTTTTTAAAGAAAATATTTATAAATTAAAACGCGAGTAAAACTTATCGAAAGATTTTGAGAAATGTCAAAGTTTTGAGTGGGAAGTTTTAAAACATAAAGAATATTATGTAAAGTTTGTAGAAATGTTATAAAAAAGTTAAGTTTTTTTTTTTTTTTTTTGTAAAGGTCTTAAAACTTTTTAGTTAATTATGTTAACCTTAATTTTTATTAAGAAAAATCTAACCAAAACATAATATAGTTAACGCTAACTAACTTTATGGATTGATATTGACAAAATCTGAAACGTGAAAGTTTGAATCACCTTCCTTCCCTCTCACGAAATTCCGGTTGCCGGAATTATCACCGGCGCGTTTTCGGAGAGAACAAAAAACACCATTTTGATGCTTTATTTCGGTTTTAATGATATCAGAAACGTTTCTCCACTAAAATCGATCGTATTATGATGATTTTAAGCGAGCATAAACATGTTTTAATGAGACTTTGATTGAGCTTTATAAAGCGAACGACCGGAATTCTTGTTCATCATTAAAGCCTGTTTTAAAGCCTGATCACTATAAGTACTCAATGCCATTTTGTTTCTGCATGTTTACACATTACAAACCCACAAGAAAACATATCAAAATCGTATTCTAAAGCTTCCAATTTTAACTTTATTTTTGAATTCTTTGCACTCGAATTCGATCTTATATTGCACATGTAAGTCCAATATTCTTATGTCGTTCTGGTTCTTGTTTATCTGCGAGTAAAAGCCCTATGATTTCTTGGTCTCACCTTGTTGAATTGGGATGATTGAAATTAGAGGTTAGGGTTAGGGTTTGTTGATATTATTAGGGAAGAAAATGAATCAATGATATAATATAAATAGTATTTCTTTTAAACATTATCAACAAAAAAGACCCTTCATGGAGTGGATAAGATGTGTGTGTTATAGTGTCGGGACACGAGTTCGAGTCCTCTTAGTCCCGGTTTTGACATTTTTTTTACTTATTTTTATTTCTTATTTGTTATTTTAAAAACATATTCATACATTAACCTTATAATATTCATAGAAAATTCATTTTTTATTCAAAAATCAGGAAAATTTTGGTGTAGTTTATTTGCACCTCATAGAAAATTATCATATTTTTAGATTCTGAAAACTAAATTGTTTTTCACATTTTATTAATTTAAATATCTTTAATCATAATTAATTGATTAAAAATTCATTTTTAATGATTTTAATCTCAAACTTTTTGGAAAATTATTTCTAATCATAATGAATAAAAATAAAAATTATTGGTCTAGAAAACAATTATTTTTGTTAGTTTTCTATTTTTTAATCATTTAAATACGATTTAAATTCATTAAATCAGTTTTAAATGCAAATAAATTGAGAAAAATTATGGGAAAATTTCTTTCATTATTTTACATCAGAAAATAATTATTTTCCTCAAAAATAATATATTTTTTTTTGGATCATACCTTGTATTTTTAGTCTTATTTATGTTTAACTAGACATAATAAATCATTTGTTTATATATAAATTATAAAATCTGTTTTATAAATATTTTTCTTATAAAACATAAATATTCTTGAGTTGGAAAACCATAACTTTTAACGTTGGATTCATTTGTGTAACTTATATTCTTTTGCGTAATAAACTTTAACTATTATTATATATTTTAGTTAATAGAATTAACTAAAATCTTTGAATAAATTACTTGGAATATTTTTATTCAAAATATTAAAATAGTAATAATTAGTTTCTTAGTCATACATTTAAACTTAAATCATATTATACTTTTTGAATACAAAATTATTATTTTCGAGTTGTCGTAAAACTTCATTTTCCCTACATAAGTATAGCAAACCCTAATGCCTTAGAACCCTAGATGCTTAAGTCTTTTAAGATATCCCTCTTATTAGTATCCTTATATGTTATAGGTTGAATTCCTCGGAATTCCCATTCTTTAGCTCACAACAAGCTTAAGTTAGATTTTGATCACTTGCGTAAACTGTGAGTATACTTATCCATTTTTTATCTTTTAAACGTTTTGGGGTGATTCATGTACACATATTAAACCTACACGTGCACTTATTCATAAACGTTTTACATACAATTCATATACGTGTTATGCTTTGAATTCTTGTGCTTTATACTTGAACATAAACGTGTATACTTGCAATCAGTACAAAATCATTAATTTAGCTAGCCTACTTTAAATGGACAACATTATTTGGATTGATAACCCGCCTAGTGAAATGTACCTAGGTGTGTGGAAGTCCTAGGTCATTGTTAATTCTTTAATCTTTGTCATCATATGAGGTTTGATTTTGACCCGCATTGTATACTTACGTGTTTTTTATATTTGCCTTGAATGAATTATGACACATGAATTGTAAATCTTTTTCTTAAAACTTATATTATACATATACAAACTGAGTATGCTCACTAACATTATTTATTTTGACAAAATTATTTTCGTACATGTTTCAGGTTGAGTGTTGAGATATTTCATGTAGGACATGTGGACTTAGTAAAGACTTAACCAAGACAACGTGTGGAATAGTATTTGTACTTGATGATATCCGTAATTGTAACTTGAAGCATTGAATAAAATATTTACACTTTAGTACCATGAGATTTTAAACAATCGACACTACGTGACACCTCGATTTTTCTGTCATCGGTTGGGGTGTTATACAAGCCCGATTTCTGTCAATCGTATTGTGTTTCTTCTTTTGCAGATTTTTAATTCTTTTTAACAACCAATAACTAAATTTCTTTTAAACCTTAAAGAGCTCATATCATTGAAAAAAAACACAATTATAAATTGGGAAGAGAACATTAAAAACAATGCCAAAAATTCATAAAGAAGTAACATTTCGATTAGTTATACATACAATTAAACTAAGATCATGTTGCTAAGAGTAAATTACTATTTAAGTCCCTGTGTTTTTGTGGTTTTAACTACTTGAATCCAAAATCAAAATGTTTAACTACCTGAATACTTGATTTTTCTATTTATAACTATATTAGTCCATTTAACTAACCCCATCCAGTAAAGTCTGTTAGTTTTTGTAAACAGACGAAAATGCCCTTGTCATTTAACAATAAATAAATACTCAACCCATCTCTTTCTCTTACTTATCAACAAGAACCCTTATCCTACCAACCCATCACCACCACCAAAACCATACACTACCACAATACACCATCAGTAACACCACCACCGCCTCTATCGATCCAGCTTCTGTTTCTTTCTGAACTCGAGCCTATTACTGCCATCAACATTCTAAACTCCCAAATTGGAACCCAAACCGTCATCAACATTGGTTACCACTATTAACACTCACTACCTTCTCCATCACCGGTTTTCCCAAAACACCCTCATGCTTATCAGTCAATACCTTCGTCTATTCAACGCATATCCCAACATCAAGTAAACAAAATAAATATAAGGTGAATCTGAGAACTTACGCAACCAATCTGCTCGGAACTCTAGTTATCATCTACTCCTTAAACCCCCAAATCAGTCAATACCGTCGCCGTCACTGTCTCCTTCTTCTGAACCCAACGTCCCGGGCAGTCGAAGACCACAACCGACTCCTCCGATCCTTTATTTCCTCCTCTCTCTATCTCTTCCGGATTATCTCTCTATATATCTCGGTTCTCTCTATCCTCTGAAATATGGTTAGAGTGAAGTGGATTGTGGGATCTTGTCGTTGGCCAGAGCTCCCCGTCTGACCCGCCTATGCTCCGTCATGGGAGGTGGTAGGAGCCATCTGGCTCCTCTCTTCTCTCACTGCAGTGTTTATGAGTGTGTGTGGGTTTTGGGTTTCATCTGAAAACAAAGGTATGGGTGGGTTGGGGTTGATGGCGAGGGTGTTGGTTTGGTAATAATGGTCGTGTGGGGTGGTGCCATGGTGGTGAAGGGGGTTGAAGATAGTGGAGGTGGGTGAGTTACTTCTAGTAGAGAGAGAGAGAGAGGAAGTAGGGGGTAATGTGGAGTTGTGGTGGTGAACTGGTGTAGTGGGGGTGGGTGGAGGTGTGGTGGTGCTGTGGGGATGGTCGGAGGTGCAGTGGCGGTGGTTGCAATGGGGATTAGTGGTGGAGGGGAGGTGGTTGTGTAATGGTCTAGAGGAAGAGATACAGATGGTGGTGTGTGTGCATAATATACATATTTATATATATAATAAAATAGGCAAAAATATTATTAGAGTTCTTCATGCATCAAATGCTTGTACCTTAGGTGTAAATGACTCTATTGCCCTTGTACTTAACTGATATATTGGATGACGTTAATTAATTGGACTCAGATCGTTGCAATTTGAAAATCAGGTGCTCAGATAGTTAAACATTTTGAATTTGGATTCAACTAGTTAAAACCACCAAAACACAGGGACGCAAATAGTAATTTACTCTTTTGCTAATGAAATAATTTCATGCCAAAACCTTTTTTTTTTTCTGTGTGGGCCAATACCATCGTCATTGTAGGCTTACATTACCACTACTTTTAAATTGAAGCAAGAGCAAGAATGTGTTGTTGGGTTGTTCCCAAGTGCACATGCGAATGTAATAAATAACATACACATGTATTGAATAATAAGACATTTCACCCTTTCTAGCATGAGACAAGGCCATCATTCTTGGATTACAAAAATTCCACGATTATAGGAAGGGTAAAAAGGTAAATATCCCATGATGGCTTAAAACAAGACCATATCATATATTCATGTGGGGTTCTTCAGTTTTTCAATTGTCCCCATCACCCATATGCCTTGTTCATACACTCCCAACTCCCAAGTTCAAACAACAATGAACAGCCATTTCTAGCCAACCACAAAACATAATTAACGAGTCGGTGTGATCTTTTGATTCTATTGATAGATAGTGGAACAAATATACCGGCTAACCATCACTACGACACTACACCAACCATTTTGATCGTCAACCTCGGAATCACTCATCTACCTTGTAATGTTTCTTTGTTATCTTTATAATTAAATCAACAATCCACGTATTAATATTGTTTATAGTACACCAAATTTCTTGTAATTTGTTAGATGACCTATACTGATACGAGAAAGGTTACAAATGAATACGCCATTGTGCCTAAATCTGTTAATTGTGTTGGCCTAGACAGTTGTATCAAACTCGAACACAGGATATTTGGGAGGGACGAACCCGCGACTCAGGGCCGGCCCTAAAAGTTCAGGTGCCCGGGCCGAGCCACGAAATATGTGCCCCTTAGTCTTAGGTCTTTTAAGCAATGTTTTAATGACCAAAGCAGACGTTGAACCATATATAGAACTGAAAGTGTCGTAATAATTATAAAAACTAATATGTTTGGCTAATTGCTCATAAAAAAACCATAATTTCTTAAAATTCCATAATAATTTGAAGGACCATTATTTTATGTATAGGTCGACTTCAAAAGTTTTTTAATAAAATAAATTTGACTTGCATCATGTGCAAAAGTGGGAGACAATTATTGTTTGAGTTAATTGCCAAAATGGCCCCTCAGGTTTGGCCCAAAATGCTTGTTTGGTCACAAAATTAATTTTTCTGCCAAAAGCACCCCTCACAGATCGAAAACTGCCTAAATGACCCATATTTAACTGAGTTTTTAACTGAGTGTTGAAAGTCAGTTAAGTCTTAAGGGCAATTTTGTCCTTTCATGTTCCAACAGCTCCTCCTGCCCCTCAATCATTAGTCCTCTCTTTCTCTCTCTTTAGTGTTCCCTTCCCTTCCCTTCATCTCAAAACCCTTATCTCCTCACACCACACCATGTCATCATCTGAAACCACCACCACTACTAACACCGCCGTCCTACAAAACGAAAACCAACCACCACCATAACCACTTCTAATCTCTCATCAACATCCTTCATCTTCATACTCTACCATACAACCATTAAAGACTCGATAACATCAGCCACCTTCGACCACCATACATCGTCACTGTAACCACGGACCACCGTCACCAGTCACTTCAAGCACTATAAGCTATTATCAAGAGGATAAGGATATCAAGTTACCTCGATTTGCTGAGTGATAGACCCACCGCCACCCTCTTCCGCCAGCCCACCACCACCACCACCATCACCATCTACCATAAGCCTCAGCCCCAGCCCACCACCACCACCTTTCTACGGCAGCTCCGACGACACCACAACAACACAACATCAAACCCCCAATTTTCACTCTCTTCTCTTTTCTCCTCTCATCTACTCGTTCTCCAATAATAATAACAATAATAATATTATCTCAACTGTCTTCTCCTTCCTTCAATTCCTGCAACAAACACTCTAATACCAATATTATGTCTATGGTTGAGATTTATTCGCTTCAAATCCTCTCTATTATTCACCAACAACCCCTTGTCTTTTTTAAGGTTTTGTGTTGTTTAGAAGAGTGGATTGGATGGCTGGAAGAGGTAAGGAGTTAGGGTTAGTGGAAAATAATGGGCATACATATGTTGAACTTAGGGAAGATAATAAGAAGGTTATATTCTTCTGTGTGTTGTGTTTGACTCTGTGTTATAGCAATTCGGTGCTTCACAGAAGAGAGAGGGGGGGTTGGGTATTTAAAATAAAAAGTTTTAAAAATGCCCCTTAAGTTTTGGTTTTTATATTTTGGCCCCTAAGGACATAAAGGACGAAACTGCCTCTGAGACTTAACTGACTTTCAACACTCAGTTAAAAACTCAGTTAAATATGGGTCATTTAGGTAATTTTCGATCTGTGAGGGGTGCTTTTGGCAGAAAATTAATTTTGTGACCAAACAAGCATTTTGGGCCAAACCTGAGGGGTCATTTTGGCAATTAACTCATTATTGTTTTGTAGTACTACTATTTATTAAAATTTAATGCAAAGGCTGCACAATTACTGTACCACAACACAAATCTCAAGTAACACACTTCAACTTTTTTTTTAATTATGTCGTATCCTTCCAATCTAGTTTTTCATGTATAAGTCATCTTCTTCCTTATCTACTCTTCACCTTCTTGCGTTTATAACCAGTGATGTTCAAGATGAGATCTTTTTTTGGGTCGAAAGCAAAAAGAAAATACTTACAGAAAGAAAACCCTCGTCGCCGCTTAAAGTGCCCCTTTAGAAACTGGGCCCGGGCCGGGAGTCCTCCCCGTACCTCCTCAGGGCTGGCCTTGCCGCGACTCTTTCTATTTAACCAAACGAACGTACAAACAAGAGACAAATAAAAATAATAACATAGACCCCTATTTATACTAAACCAACCATACTAATCCTACTCAAATACATTTACTAATTATATTCTAATACTAACCCCACATCATTATCTCTACCAATTAAACCAACTAAATAATTCTAAACATTCAAAATAATCTTAACCTTAGGTAAATCAACTAATTAATCTAAATCAATCTTTCACTTTTGTCCTTTAACTTTCAACTCATACGTGTTTTAGGATTAACTTTCAACATTCCTGCTTAATCCTAAAACTCATACGGGATATTTGGGGAGACGAACTCGCGACTCTTTTTATATATCAAATGAACAAACAAACAAGGGACATGAATAGAAGAAAGAAAGAAATTTTATGGCCTTAGGTGTAATCTTCTAAACCCTACTAGAAGATGTGTTGCTCTAAATGGCCAAGTATTCAGAACTGAAAGATGTTTAGGAGACACTAAGAGTTCGTTACTTTGGTGCAGAAAGGACGCAAAAGGCTCGTCTTCAAACGCTGAGATGCGACATAGATGGATTGAATATGAAAGAGACATAAAGTTTTAGTGAATACGAAGCAAAGTTGGCTGGGGTAAAGTCAAGGAACAAGAGCTTGAGGGCAACACTAGAAGAAAAGGTCTTGAAGAATGTAAATGAAAGTTCATCGCAAAGTCGGTGACCTCCCCATGCCCTATATAATTTTGAGAAATATGGAGAGCTCTAATCATATTTAATTGCATCGTTCAAGACAGGAACAATACTACATGCGGCTTCTTGTTCTCGTCAAAGGCGTTCACTACCTACCATCCTTTGCGGACCCGGGTTTTTTGAGTTGAGTTCGTGTCCGCAGGTCGTGCGGGCGTCGTTGGTTCAAGAATTTTTCTCGAACTAGAACCCGTTTTTGCACCCCGTGCACGCACGGGTAGGTGACCAAGTATAATGTGACTTTACATTTTATTCCTTCCAATTTGGTTTCGTCTTATAAACTCATCCACTTTTCATTCCACAACCAATGTGAGACACCTCACATTCACACACATAAACTCCAAACATAGTGTTATGTGAAACTAGTAAATCTTTTAAAGTGTTGCATAAGTTGCATAATATGAATCATTTGTAGACAATACATTTCTAAATAGTGGCACAAGTAAAAATAAACTTGCATGTGTCACGAGTACATCTTTATTTGTGAACTTTGAATTATCTTCTAAGTTCTAATAAATATGGATAATTCACATTGTCCCTTGCTTGTGATCAACGACTGAGGCACGTTGGAGCCGCTGATCACGGTGATAATAAGGTCCCATCTCCTAACCAATGTCCCAGCACATAAAACATTATATATTATGTATGTATTATTAGAAAGTGAGGTGAATAGTGCCATCATCTCTCTCATTGGTTGAGAGGAGTGGTGGCCAATATATATATATATAGGTATAGGTTTCTGTACAAAGTACATTTTTCGTACAAAAGTGTGAGAAATCTATATACTTATTGTGTTTTAAAGTTTGGCTATAATGTTTTTGATTCCTTTTGCATTGATTTATATAGAAAAACACCAAACATTACAATTTAAAACACAATAAAATGTATTCTAGACATTAATTTTAAAACACACTGATTACTTTCTTCGTATGGTGTTTTAGATTGCATGTCAAGAATACATTAATTATGTTATAAATTATTAATTTTTGTGTTTTTCTATATAATACTATGCCAAAGAAACATAAAACATCATGCCTAAAATTTAAAACACAATCCCTATATAGACTTCTCACACTTTGTACGAAAAATGCACTTTGTACAGGAACCTCACCTATATATATATATATATATATATATATATATATATATATACAACTTTATTAAACAATAAATAAATATGGTTTCAAAGATGAAACATAAAGTGTGTTGGTGGTGGAGTGGTTTGTGGTGAGTTTTGGTTGTGAGAGCTCCCAAGGTTGAACCTTGGGGAGGCCTTTATTTTTTTAATTTTTTTACAACTTTATTAAACATTAAATACATATGGTTTCAAAGATAAAACAGAAGTAAGTTGGTGGTAGAGTGGTTTGTGGTGAGATTTGGTTGTGAGAGGTCCCAAGGTTGAACCATAGGGGAGGCCTTTATTTATTTTACAACTTTGTTAAACAATAAATACTTATGATTTCATTTCAAAATATAAGTGTGTTAGTGATAGAGTGGTTTGTGGTGAACTTTGGTTGTTTAAGGTCCCAGGGTTGAACCTTAGGGGAGGCTTTTTTTTTTGTTTTACAACTTTGTTAAACAATAAACACTTATGGTTTCATTTCAAAGCATAATTGTGTTGGTGGTGGAGTAGTTTGTAGTGAGCTTTGGTTGTTCAAGGTCTCAAGGTTAAACCTTGGGGGAGGCCTTTATTTTTATTTATTTATTTTTTTACAACTTTGTTAAACAATAAACACTTATGGTTTCTGCTTTGTTTATTTTTTCATTTTAACAAGTGTTTTTCAAATATTAAATCAAATTCAGTGACAAAAAAAAAAAACATAATTATTTTTTTTAAATGAGTATAGGTAGGCCGGGACTATAACGAAAGAGCAAAGAAAGTGGTCAAAATTGTGTTTTGCGATGCTATGTTGTACCTAAACAATACGGTGACCGTCAATGCCCGGAAACTCGCAGGGATCTATCTAGTTATTATAAAAAGGAACTAAATGCTGTTAATGAAAACATGAATTCTCTTTTATTAATTACTAGACTAGATTAATCTTCGGGTGCTTTTCAAGATAGACAAATCTAATATGAAGTGAAAAAATGTGTGTATCGTAAAATGCATAGGTCATTTTTTAAGATTTTTTTTTTAAAGGAGCAACACTTGATAACTCATAAAACCTACTTCTAGTTCTACGTGTGCACATCCTACTCGAGTGAAGCCTCTGTACAACTTTGTCACTATTCAAGACATTAAAAACAATCAAATTGGTATCGAATGTTATGTCATGATGATGATTGATTTAAGAGGCGTGTATGGTGGGGTGATTAATTATCACTTATCAGCTAGAGATTTACTTGGTGTCTAAGAATCATAAGCTAAATTTGACCGGCTTAGCAACCTTTGTAGTCAATGTTTCTAGCAAAGACCAATCAAAATACAAAAAACTTAGATTTTTACCAAACTGGGGACATCTGTGAATATATATATATGTAGTTAGTCACTACAACAGTCTGGAGCTATAGGGCCGACGCCTGTCGCCCCTAATAATATGGCATTAGTGGCGACAAGACCTTTAAGGGCGCCGATCGCCCCTAAAGATCCTGTCACATTTTCTTGGTCCCTAAAACCCTCTGTGGCCTCTAAAGGTGTCGCCCCTAGTGCCTTTTTCCAAGTGGCATTTCTTTTTTCTATTTTTTTGCCACGTGGCAAAATTTTGTGCAATCTGGGCAGGACCTTTAGGGGCGACCCGTCGCCCCTAAAGGTCTTTTTTTGTCCACACACGCACAATCAAACGAAATAATAACAAAACAAATTAACAAAACATACCAACATTCGTCTAAACATACAAACAACGCCTAAACGTCTAAACGTCTTCGTCTAAACATACCAACAACATTTGGCAAGTATACAAACAAAACGAAATAAACATACTAAAAACGCCTAAACGTCTTCGTCTTCGTCGTCGGCGTGATCGCCACTATTGCCGCTTCCGCGTTGATTTCCAAAGTTTTGAGGTTGGAATTGAGATTGTTAAAATTGATTACAAAATTGGAGCATTTATGCTTGGAATTCAGGAATCGTCATCATGGTATTAAGTTGCTCCTACAAATATATTTATACCAAATAGGTTAACTATTAACAAATAACTACAAATATATACCAAATGGATCAAATATCCTATTTACTACACATATTTATATCAAACGGGTCAAATATTAACATTTAGCAAACATATATAGACCAAATGGGTCAAATGTCCTATTTACTAAACATATTTATACCAAATGGGTTAACTAACAACATATGAACTACAAATATATACCAAATTGGTCAAATATCCTATTTACTAAACACATTTATACCAAATGAGTCAACTATCAACAAATGAACTACAAATATATACCAAATGGGTCGTTCCTAAAGGTGTCGCCCCTAAAGCCTGAATATCTTATAGTGAGTGTGGTCTTATATATAATAGTAGGTTCAAAAGTATCTATACTATCTTAACATGATTAGTGACTTGCGTAGACAAGATTAATGACTTACCTAATCATTGTGTTTTTTCCTGCATGAACAAAAACCCACTAAAAAGTCGTTTTTTATAGCACTATGTTATTTGTTTGAAAGATAATAAAACGTTTGTTAATTTAGTGTAATTTTTTTTTAAAATGTCATATGATAAAAATAAAAAATATTAATTAACATATTGAGTTAATAGCCAAAATCGTCCCTGAGGTTTGGCCAGTTTTGCTATATCAGTCCAAAATCAAAACTTTTTGCATCTGGGTCCTTCTGTTTTACATTTTGTTGCCAAATCCGTCCCTAAAACTAACCCAGTTAAATATTGTCGTTAAGTTGGGGGTATTTCAATCTGTTTACCTAAAAAATCAAGGGCATTTTGTTCATTTTGTATACTTTGTTTATTTTAAATTTTTATTTCTTTTTTTAGCCTTTAGAAAAAAACTCTAATCTCTGCCCTGCATCTCTCTTTCTGTTCCAGAGTTTCATTAAATGATGAAAGAGAAATGATCTCCCTCCTCTTCCTTTCTCTTCAATTCCTTTTAAATTGAAAAGATTGAAAATCACCTTAAAAACCTCTTTATTATCCCTCCCATTCCCTCCCTTTCCTTCCTACAAAAAACTCTGGAACACATTTTTTCCCCACTTCCTTCCCAATCCTTTCTTTTTCATCCTTTAATAAACTCTGAAACAGAGTGTTCAAGTTTAAACCACCACCACCACCATCACCATCACCATTCCACTATCAACCACCACTACACAACATCAACCTAACGTCACCAATCCACTCAACCCACCATTTTCTTTCCCTCAAAACCACTCAATACACTATATTCTTAAAAACAAAAAAACAAATTGAAACAAAAAACTTTTTTAAGTTTGGACTTAAAACAAAGTTTATGTGTGACCAGGGAAGTTAGTCAATATCTTTCATATAGGCGGCCTTTCTTACGTCCTTCCTTCCTTCCCTTGTTTAATTTAACGTTAATTATTATTAATGATAATACTACTGTTCTCCATTTGACGTTTATCAAAAAGTCATAATTCCTTCATCTAAGTTAAGATCATTATGTGTTCATGACCTTTCAACTATGTGTAGGCTTTGAACGACATATCTGTATATTGCTTCTGTAGGGACCGATCAATTGATCAAACATTGTCCTAGTCCACTACCTTGAAGTAAATGTCCCGTTCACAGGTCTAGAGGAAGGGTTATGGGTCCAGATCTAGAGGTAGAAGAAGGATCTTGAAAACTCCAACGTGTTTCTGAATACAATATAGGTAAAAGACGATTATCAATTTTGTTAAGCCTTATACAATATAGGTAAAAAAAAACCCGGCCCGTTAGTGTTTGTAAGCAGGTGGGTGGGGATTGGGGAAGGAGGGTGGTGGTTTAGGGTTCATAAGCCTAGAGGTAGAAGAAGGTGAGAAGGGTTGTGGGTGTCGGTGGGCCGTGGGTCGAGTTTGTGCGAGAAGGAGGGTTGTGGTTTAGGGTTCATAGGTCTAGAGGTAGAAGAAGGTGGGTAGGTGGGTCCCATTTATTAAATAAAAAAATAAAGGGTCAGACAAAAAGACATAAATACCCTTCAACATAACGAGATAATTTAACTAGGTTAGTGTCAGGGATGAGTTTGGCAAAAAAACGTAAAACTGAAGGACCCAGATGTAAAAAGTTTCGATTTTGGACTTATGTGGCAAAACTGACCAAACCCTAGGGACGATTTTGGCTATTAACTCTAACATATTTGAATTTTCAAAATAAGAGTTAATAGTTATCTTTATTTAAAGTATAAGATAAAAGAATTTTAGAGGGAAATTAAGGGATTTCAAGGCCTCACCTGATACCATATCTCACACCCTTTTTTCGTTTAATATATCTATCTATAGTTACTATAATAGGAGAGTCGTAAGTGACATAAGAAAGTTGTGTTGTCAAGCATAGAGATAGGCCAACAATGCTTGTGTGATGCGAAAAATGATGTCATTAATCAGTTTAAAATACTCAGAAAAATAGGTGGGACACTTATTTTGTAACACCCCAACTGATGGCGGAAACATCGGGATGTCACGTATTGATGATTGTTCAGTAGCTCAGGGTAAATAATAAATTTCAATAAATGATTTAAATAAATTACATACAATTGTTCTAAGAATTTTGTACATCAAAATGAAAAAAATACTAGCTACGCATCTTCAAGCAATAACTCTAATCTTTAAGCAAGCTATAACCTGAAACATGTTAAGTTTGAAAATATTTTGAGTCACCAAAAGTTGGTGAGAATTACATAGGTTTTGATAATCGAAAAAAAACTTGTACAATTCAAGTGTCATAACAAGTCTAGTCCATATGTGAAAACATACTAGAAGTAAATCGAGTGCATAATCAACCCTTGTGACTGTTATAATGTGGTACATTCCATACGCTCATGGTTCACTCGAATATGTTATGCGATAAAAAACACCCACGCTACCTTTGTAGGAGGCACGTATCCGGGTGGGATTGTCAGTCCAATAGATCTATCAATGTATACCGTTGGCTGATCAATGTTAATGATTATGCTAGAATTGTGCTTACCCTAGTCATGTTCAAGACATAATGCAACATAGAAAAACACATAGACACTTTGATGATTGAATTGTATATAGAATGTTGTAACATGTTTCACCCCAAAAATGGTGATAAATAGAAAAGGGGCTATGTAAAACTCACATTGGCTAAGGTGAATTATCCTCTAAGTGTTGTGAATGTATGCGAGGCGAATCCCAAAGACTCAACAACGTAGCTAGTCCAAATTGAAGAAATAAAGAAAGAATATCAAGCTTCCAATTCGCCAATTACAAGAGCTTATAATCAAAGCTTCAATTGTAGAAGTAATAGACTATAGAAGAAAGGTATGAGGGAAAGTTTAATCGGATTGAAACAATCGATTTAGAGGTGCAAAGTATAATGGGTCATAAGTGGGTTTTTATACTAGTTTTGGAGTCAATTAGCCATTAAAATTGGTCAACACCATAAAGTAAGGTTTTATGATGAATTGACTATTTGACTAAGACTTTGACTGTTTGACTAAGACTTTGACTAATCAATTTAAGGAATGTGTTAAGTTTATTTTCTTCTGAAATACTACACAAGATGATAGTTGGCTCAGTTGGTTGTCACTGTGTGTTGGTTGGCTGTGGACGCGGGTTCGAGTCCCGGTCCACACAAATCTTTTTTTGGCAATTATTTCCCTAAAACTATATTATTCTAAATTCATAATATGATTATATAAGCCCGAAAGTGACTCAAAATATTTTTAAAACGTACAAAAGTGTCGAGATACAAATAATTATTAGTTTAAGGTATTTAAAACATATATTGTTTAAAACAATACATTCTTTTTATCAAAAAAAAATTAGGGGAAATTCGCGATGTTACAGTCTCCCCTACTTTTGGAAACTTCGTCCCGAAGTTATTAAAAACACAGGTTTGAGGTCAATTAGGTAGAAATTAAGGCAGCTGTGGTTTGGGTTAAGGCACGACATGAATTTATAGGTAATAGAATAATTTGTTTCGAATAATTTGGATAAGAGGTTTGAGATGTGAGTTTTAAGGATTGGATTAGGTTCGTCTAAAGTAGCAAGAAGCATAAGAATCTAGCAAAATACTAAACTTATGTTTTAGGAATCTTATAAGAAATGTATGAATTGATTGGCTATATGAAAACCAAATGAACTACTAAAACCTTATTAGAATTTCACACTACCTTAACGTACCTGTAAATTCATGATTACGTTCCGGACCGCAATCACCAATTTACCTTACATTAGGGTTTTGTGTCCTTCTATGACTCTAAACACACATGTAAGTAATGCAAAATAACCTTGTGATTGAATCATTTACAATGTATCCAAAAATGAGTCCAACTGTTGAGTAGGAAAAAGACTTCTACCAGTCAGTGAGTAAGAACCTCTACCGATTGTTAAGCAGGTGCGAGAGCCTCTACCAGTCATTGAGCAGGTTGTAGGGCCTCTACCGACTGTTGAGCAGGCATGATGACCTCTACCAATCGTTGAGTGGGTTATTTGGTACTCAACTAACTGTTGAGCAAGTACTTCATCCTCTACCAGTTGTTTGATTAAGTGTACCAATTATTTCACACATAAATTGCAAATTGATAATATGTACATATAAACAATCAAGTATCAAGCATAGCATGCGAGTTGTAATAGTGTTGTCCTAGACAAGGTTAATGACTCTATGTGTGTCTATAGCAAATAGTTTATATTCCATGATTTCTAGTATCAAATGTTTAAATATGGTAGATAATAGAATCCTCATGTATAACTAAGGATTAAGTTTGATGCAACACACAACCAAGTTTCAATAGTTTGGTTATCATGGGTAACTAGTTCATGTTTGAGAAGGTGAAGGATATGAATTTAGTTCTTGAGAGGATGATGAAAAATCTTGAAGCAGAATCAAGGTTGTGAGAGATAGTGAATGTGAAGATAGTTGATAAAGAGTTTATTTTATAGTAAGGAGATTATGTAGCAGTGTAAATTTTGGGGTTTGGATCAAAGGTTATAATCAAGTGTATAAGAAAACATGATTGTGATATATGCCAAATATTGTAAAAATTTGAACAAGTTGAAAATGAGTGAGTGTCGATGGAGAATTTAGAGACTATATATTATTCCTATGGATAAAAAAAAATCTTATTTTCAAAATTGGTTTTATACATAAAGCAAAAGTTGTTAAATAGTACAAGCTAAGTGGGCTTTGATTAAAATATTCCCGTTAGTCGAAGATTTTAAACACGACGTTAGGTTTTATAGATCAAGGTGACATTATATCAAAAATCCTTTGTTATGCTAATGAATAAACATTTGGATTTAGAATTTAAATTTGAGGATATCTTATAACAAAAATATGTATTTTCCATGGTTTATAGGTGATGAAAATTTTGACAATATTAAGAAATCTTTAGTGTTGGGCTAGGGTCTACCCAGGTTTTGAGGTTACAGTTTAGAAATATGTAACATGTTGAAAAATGAAATAATATGATTTGGGTAGGGTGTTGAATATTTAAAAAGTGGCTAAGATGGTAAGGTGAAGTGTGATTGTGAAATCCATAGATGGTTATGAAATGAGATTGATTTAAGCTGTAAAAGTTTGAGATTTTAGAGCTTAGTTTAAGGAAAGTGAGTGTAATCATTTATTCATTAATTAAAACGAATAAACGAAAACGTTGACTTATCAAAACTTCTAGATTCTAATAACATAGTGAAGACATGCTTTAGCCTATAAGTGAACACTCATCCCGAGAATTCCAAGGTAGGCATCCGGGTCTCTCGTCTGATTGGGATATATGCGCAATGCCAGCCTAGACAGAAGACTCATAATACAGGCGTTCACCCTTCCAGATTGCACGTGTTCGTTATTAAAATTCTAGAACTTCGACGAGATCTCAAGGTGGTTCAGGCTAAACCTGAGGATTTGTCCTATTAGTCTAAGAGTAGATCATGTGATGGAGAACAATCTTCTTGTAGGGACTAAAGTAGGGATAAGAAGTAGGATGGAGATAGAGGATAAAAACAAGTAGGGTTGCAAGTAAAAGGAGCAAGTACTGATTATAATCCTATGGTTATAGACTAGATTATTTTTCTAATAACCTAATTCCCTATAACCAAGGCTCTGATACCAATCTGTAACACCCCAACCGATGGCGGAAACATCGGGATGTCACGTATTGATGATTGTTCAGTAGCTCATGGTAAATAATAAATTTAAATAAATGATTTAAATAAATTACATACAATTGTTCTAAGAATTTTGTACATCAAAATGAAAAAAATACTAGCTACGCATCTTCAAGCAATAACTCTAATCTTCAAGCAAGCTATAACCTGAAACATGTTAAGTTTGAAAATATTTTGGGTCAACAAAAGTTGGTGAGAATTACATAGGTTTTGATAATCGAAAAAAAACTTGTACAATTCAAGTGTCATGGCAAGTCTAGTCCATATATGAAAACATACTAGAAGTAAATCGAGTGCATAATCAACCCTTGTGACTGTTATAATGTGGTACATTCCATACGCTCATGGTTCACTCGAATATGTTATGCGATAACAAACACCCACGCTACCTTTGAAGGAGGCACGTATCCGGGTGGGATTGTCAATCCAATAGATCTATCAATGTATACCGTCGGCTGATCAATGTTAATGATTATGCTAGAATTGTGCTTACCCTAGTCATGTTCAAGACATAATGCAACATAGAAAAACACATAGACACTTTGATGATTGAATTGTATATAGAATGTTGTAACATGTTTCACCCCAAAAATGGTGATAAATAGAAAAGGGGCTATGTAAAACTCACATTGGCTAAGGTGAATTATCCTCTAAGTGTTGTGAATGTATGCGAGGCGAATCCTAAAGACTCAACAACGTAGCTAGTCCAAATTGAAGAAATAAAGAAAGAATATCAAGCTTCCAATTCGCCAATTACAAGAGCTTATAATCAAAGCTTCAATTGTAGAAGTAATAGACTATAGAAGAAAGGTATGAGGGAAAGTTTAATCGGTTTGAAACAATCGATTTAGAGGTGCAAAGTATAATGGGTCATAGGTGGGTTTTTATACTAGTTTTGGAGTCAATTAGCCATTAAAATTGGTCAACACCATAAAGTAAGGTTTTATGATGAATTGACTATTTGACTAAGACTTTGACTGTTTGACTAAGACTTTGACTAATCAATTTAAGGAATGTGTTAAGTTTATTTTCTTTTGAAATACTACACAAGATGATAGTTGGCTCAGTTGGTTGTCACTGTGTGTTGGTTGGCTGTGGACGCGAGTTCGAGTCCCGGTCCACACAAATCTTTTTTTGGCAATTATTTCCCTAAAACTATATTATTCTAAATTCATAATATGATTATATAAGCTCGAAAGTGACTCGAAATATTTTTAAAACGTACAAAAGTGTCGAGATACAAATAATTATTAGTTTAAGGTATTTAAAACATATATTGTTTAAAACAATACATTCTTTTTATCAAAAAAAAAATTAGGGGAAATTCGCGATGTTACATATTTAAATTAATTAAATAATGTTACTTGCTTTAACAAATGTTCATACATCTATTAGTGGGTCACTCATAAACTAATTAAATAATGTCACTTGTCTTAACAGATGTTCATTAGTGGGCCACTTGAAAACCAAAACTTACCATCAACTACTGTAACATCTCATCCTCTATATAACACACCAGACCTATGATTTATCAATGTGTAATATCTAATTAATCTGATTACATTTTAAATAAGAACAAAAAGTTGTGACACCCGGCACGTTTAGGTTAACATTTCATAAAACACAAAAGTCTACCTTAACGAGAAACGTTTTCAAACATACTTAACTAGGTCAGTTGAGTCGTTATGATGGTTCCGGGAATCATTGGGAGTCGTTACAGTGATCCACGGGATCATTGGGAGTCGGTCCATCACCATGTGAACACGGATTGGTGATTTGTAGAATCGTCGGGTTTAACGCATACACGCAAGTCTCAAGTGTCGGGAATTGGTGAATGGATGTGAACGTGTACTTATCATGCATTATGTGTTTACAACAATTATATGACTTGTCGTTATGTGAATACGTGCTTATATGTGTTAAATAGTGTTTAACGCGCCAAAAACCCGAATAAACATGCTGAAGGCGATTACGTGTAATTGCATGACATTATAGGTGATTACGTGTAATTGCATGTAAATAGGGAGTGATTGGCCTAATTGCGTGTAAATAGGGGGTGATTGGCCTAATCGCCTGTTGTTGGGGGCAATTGGGAGATTTTAGGGGCGATTAGAGCCCCAATTGCATGTCAGATCAGGCGATTATAGCCCTAATCGCCTGTTGCTGCACCCTAATCGCCTGCACTGCATCTGACAACTAGAAACGCCTATAAATACCACCCTTATGTTGCAAAACATTAGTTGTGAAACCCTAACACACCCCAAAGCCATCCCACACCTTATCCAACCTCTGGAACACGTTTTTGCTCAAGAAATCACCTTTCCAAGACTTACACCTCATAATCTAGCAAATTCAAGGTGTGTTCTTCATCCCAAACCTTTGTAATGTTATTGTTTTACCCCCCCCCCCTAAAGGTCCATACCTGATTTCTAAACATTTGGGTCTTTGAAAACTTATTAAAAATGGTTTCTAAACAAACCCAAACCTTTATGCTTGTTATATGTGGTGTATTCATGCAAAGATTGGATTTTTATTGATAAAACATGATTGTTCTTGTGTTGTTGATATGTTTCTGACTTAAATGAGTTATCATGATGGTAACCTAGGAGTTTGTAGGTTCATAGTAGTGTATTGTTGATAATAGGCGTTTTGACCCGTTTGAATGATTATGAAGGATTGATGATGATATGATGTGTATTGTTGATTATTTGAGGTTAGGGTTTACTCTAGGATGATGCTAGAACAGTAGGATAATGTCGGACAACGTCGTTATGTGATGAAATCTGGATATTTGCTATTTAGGGTAAGTTTTGCATGTTGATGTGATGTTTACATGCTAGTTATGCTATTTTGGGAAAATGCTTGCATTCGGGATTGTTAAGATGATAATAAATTGGGGGTTTGTATGAGGATCGGATTGTCAAAAACAAAGACTTTGATCAAACAAGTATATCAATTCAGGTGCGGAATCCCTTAATCGATTAGAAATGATAATAATACTAGCAAAACACACAAATCACTTTCAAAGTTTCCATTTCATTATAAACAAGCTTGATAATCTTTACAAATTGTTGTTTACAATGATATAATCTAAAATCAGACACACAAAAACCCTAGGGAGAGAACACACTCGAAGGAGGGAAATAAAATGACAACTCTTAACTTTAAAATCTGATTCAGCCTATATATAGAACTGCACATTCGACCATACGAATGGGCGAATGTGCACGTTCGACCAAACAAACGGGCGAATCAGCACTAAATACTACAAAACTTTCCCTTCGACCTTTAGCTTCTCCCTTCGACCATATTGTCTACCTTCAACCCTGTTCAATTCCACCTTCGACCATTCGATTATGACAAAACAAGATTTGATTAGCAATCCAATAGCACTAGTCGCACTTCATGTATCTATAAACTCCCCCTCGACTATTGCTTGGATTGCTTAAGCCTTCGCTCTTCATCCATTCTCTTGTTCATCAACTTGATGTGCAGTAAAGTCTTCTGCTCTTTCGTCATTACTGGTTCATGAGTTTGCTTCGGTTTCTTCTTTTGTTTCTGAATTTGAACAAACTTCCCCAGTTTCTTATCATAATCGCACCCCGTGTTAACATCCCATGCAAAACACAAAAAATCACACGTTGGTATTTTGTAGCTTGTTCACTGTCTTTCTCTTCACAGTATATCGGGTTGTAATACAGCATGATAATATCTTCATGAGAGCAGTTTATCAACCACATTGGATCAAATATATGTATCTTCTTGAAGTCATTCTTCCCATCTTTCAACAAGATAATAGCCTCTGCCATCTTCCAATCATAGTACCACCACATAAAGTCTTTCGAGAAATGTTGTGGAATAGGCATCAAAGGTATATGTTTCAAAACTGTCGGTGGATCATATTTCAAAGAAACCTTGTTCAACCCCGTTATCTGATCTTTAATCTTTTTATGGACAATCCTCCTCGGATACTGTGGGGTGAACACATCCCATTTCGTCCTACTCTCTCTCGCCATGCGATCTGCAAAATATCCAATAGCATCGTTGTTCACAGTAGCACCTGACAATGTATGTCTGCAGACATCGCGTACAACCCAGTAAGGTAGTGTTTTAATGTCATGGAATCTGTGGAAATACATAATTCCTTTCTCCCACTTCACTGCAACACACCTCAGCTGTCTCAAATATTTCCACCCGAGAGCTTTACCTTTAAACAGTTCGTTATGGAATTTATAGAAACCATCTTGAATCTCAGTCTTTGGTCGGTTGGCCTCTTTCTCTTTCAGCTTCCTTAACAAGTTCTTCAGATTGTCAGATTGTTCAACAGTCGGTTTCTGACAATCTGAGTTCTTGAAAACTTCATCAACGAACTTCTTGCTTTTCTCATGTGTAAGTTTCTCAGCTTGGCTTAACAGTTCTTCAGAAAATTCAGGAAATCCAGAATCCTTATCATCTTTAAAGTATTCTGGATATTCCTCATTTGTAATATCCTCTATCTCAACATCTTCAAAAACCGGAGTATCTCTATCATCAGAGTGATTTCCTGCTTCTTTCTCAGGAATATTTGGAATGTAATACTCACTCTTTAACTCTTCAAGAGATTTCCCAACCTGTTTAGCCAGACCTTCAAGTATCTCTTCAGAAACTGCTGCAGAAACTTCACCGTCTTCAAGATCAGGATCATTGTACTCAAGTTCAAATCTCATGTCATCTGACTCAAATATTTCTGGAAATCTTCCTGTCATCTCAATCGTCCAGACTCTGTTTGTCAACATCTGACGATATAGCTTCTTATCCTCCTCAGATAAAGATCTGATCTTCTCATTCCAGAATATATCATCATCATCATCAGAATTACCACCAGGAGCTTTCGAACTAGATTCTCCTGCATCGTTTCCTGATTCTCTCTTTTCACACTTATACTTATTAGTGTCATCATCATCGTCATCATCATCATCATTCGTAGAGCTATTATCATCTCCAGAATCATCACCTGAACCATCATTATCATCACCATCCTTCTTCTTTTTCTCAGGAGCATCACCGGCATCCTGTTCAAGTTCTACATCATCTTCTTCATCTTTCTCAGACTCAGATGGTTCAAAATCAACAAGCTCTTCTTCTCTTTCTTTATCCTCCTCTCCTTCTTGTAACTGAGGAGCTCTTTCATACAGATCATCAATCAGCTTCCTTAGCCCTTTGTTATCTTTCTTTACCTACTTGTTTTCAAGTTTTAAAGCCATGTATTGTAACACCCCAACCGATGGCGGAAACATCGAGGTGTCACGTAGTGACGATTGTTCAATAGCTCATGGACTAAAAGTGTAAATATTGATACATTGATTAAATAGTTTATTACATTCAAATGAAATACAACGATTCTAACTGCCAACTAAATTGAAATACAATGAATCAAAATCTAAATATAAATCCGAAAGCTTAAAAGATGCATCTCAAAACAACCTGAAACATGTACAAAAATGATTTGGTCAATACAAAAATTGTATTGGTGAGCATACCCTGTTTAAATATATATAGTAGGAAAAATGTTTAGCAATTCATGTGCGGTACCATTTGCAATTATGTAATAAGTAATATCCGTTCAAAACCAAACCTGAGAATAATGACTAACACATGACTAACCAACTGAATAATGAATTAACAAGACAATGACCAAGATTCTCTCAACAGAGTCTCAAGGGGGTATACCATAGTACTATTCATTGAAAAGCTAGGCCGCCCAGCGGTTAATGATTTTGACAAGTCATAGACACACCAATTAACATAAAGCAAACACACATGAGAATTGCATTAAGTATAAGAAATTGAAACTTGATTAATATATAGGTACATGAGTCACCCCAAAGTAGTAAAACAGTAAAAAAAAGGGGAAAGATATACTCACAGTTTGCGAAAACGATCAAAATCCACTTAAGCGGTCGTGAGCTAAGTAATGAGAATTCCAAGGAATTCAACCTATAATGTGTAAGAATACTAATAAGGAAGTGTCTAAAAAGTCTAAGGTAACTAGGGTCTAAGGCATTAGGGTTTGCTAAGTCGATTTGGGGAATTAGAGTTTTTAGGATAAATCGCGTTAATGTAAAAGTTGTATAATAACATACCAAGTTTGTAAATATGATTTAGGTAATATAAATATTACCAATAGAATATTTAGATACAAACATTGTTTGAATAATTAAAACATTATAATGTAGTTAATTACTTTAGCTATTTATTGTAAATAAATACAATAATTATAAATGTATAAATAAATGATTAGGAGTTACACCATGATTCATCAATGGTAATTAAGATTTTTAAACATATAAATATTTCAATTTTATAAGAAAAATATTTATAAAATAGATGTTTAAATAGTGTAAATAAATAAATGTTCAATTATGTCTAACTAATCATAAATAAGATTAAAACACAAGACATGACCCAAAAATGTTATTTTTATAGAAAATGGATTCTTTATAATGTAAATCAATGGAAATAATTTTCTCATAATTTTTATAAACTTATTTATATTTAAACTGATTTAATGATATTAAATCATGTTTAAATGATTAAAAATAGGAAAATTAATAAAAATAAATGTTTTCTGAATCAAATATTTTTATTTCAGTTCATAATGATTAGAAATAATTTATGACAAATTTTGAGATAAAAATCATTAAAAATGAATTTTTTATCAATTAATTATGATTAAAACAATTTAAATTAATAAAATCATGAAAATAGATATTTTTCAGAAAACTAAAAATATGACAATTTTCTATGATGTATCAAGAAGTTACACCTAAATTTTCATGATTTTTGGACAAAAAGTGAATTTATTATGAATATTTTAAGTTTAGAATGTTTTTTTTTAAAGGAAATTTATTTTAATAAGATATGCATAAAAAAATTGGAACAAAAAAAATGTGTGTGCCAAGATTTGAACCCGAGTGGGTTCTGACCAAAACCATGCATACACCACTCCTCCATAGATGATTTGTTAAATTCTTTTAGATTTAAAACACATTTAAACATTAGCGTGAATCAATCTTCTTCCCCATTTCAATCCTAGGAACCCTAACCCTAATACCCAATTTCAATACTTCAACATAGAGCTGTTTAACATCTAAAACCATTGGGCTAATGATTCAAGACCACTAAGAAACAAAATGGCACAAATAGAAACTACTTACAAACATGATTAAAGGTCGAACAAGGCATGGATAGATTGAATGCTTCAAGCTACGAATTGGAGGTTTCTGGGCGTGATTATCACCAGATTTTTGGTGGTTTAACTCGTGCCAAGGTCCTAGAATGTTAAGGAATGATAAATATATAGGCTTGTTAAAGGAAAACGGGTGTTTGATCAAGGTTTTAATGTCCGGCGGTTACAAACTTAAAGCTTGATTAATTTGGAATTGAAACGCGTTTATACCACCTATGATGATCCGAAACTGTTGGATAACGTTGGGAAAACGAAAAGCCACGACGACATGAACTTAATACGTGTTATTTCAGCTTCTAGCGGGTGGCCGGACATAACTTCCGGTGGCCGGAAAACCTTGGCCGGATAAATCACGAGCAGGGACGAGGGAAAACATCTGATTTCCTTTTTTTTTTTAAACTTTCACTAAATGGCAATATTAGTCCCTGTAGTTAACTTAGTTAGATTAATTATATTAAGGTTAAGTTTTTCCTTTACAAAAATTAACTTGGTTAACTACTTAACTTAAAACTTTTTAAACTTGAATTTTTTTTTTTATAAAAGCTTCTACGAATACGTTTCAACATACGCATTGGTTAAAACTTATATCGGATTCATAATGAATATAAATGAAGCAAATTTTTAATTTGCTTTAAAATAAATTTTGAAAACGACAAAACTTTCCGGGGCTATAATGGAAATATTTCAAAGGGTTATTACTGTCAATCAGATGAAAGACAAGGGTGACGGTTGTCACAGTCTCCCCTACTTTAGAAAATTTCGTCTCGAAATTTCTTTCAAGTGGAGGTTACTATGAAACAAAAGGCGTAGTAAAAGTCAAGTAGGTTTTAAAAATATCACATCATTCATGTTTTGATAAATTTTAAAGTAGTTGTCTAATACCCATAGTAAAAGTTTCAATTTCTTTTGATAGTTAAACCAAAGTTGGAAAGTTGAGAGTTTGAATGAGAAAAATTTTGGGAATGTGTAACGGGTGAGGGCATAGGTACTAATGAAGCAGTCTCCCCTACTTTAGAAAGACTCCTGACCGAACTTTACTAAGGACATGCAACAGAATTTCGACTAACAGAGAGTGTAAGAGTAAACAAGGTTTAAGGTTTTCTGTGTGGGTTGTCAAAAGGAAGACTCTAGGAAGATGAACTGAAGCTCATGTAAAAAAGTTTTCTTATCGAAAATGCTAGCTATTAGTCAATGATCTAATGAAGAGGTAACTATAAAGTAATGGGTAGGTTCTTGGTCAGACTCCTAGTCCGCTCCCGCAGTATCGTTTATGCTTATATATAGGGTGTACCGCAGCTAACCCACCACATTCCCGATACTTTGGACTCGTACTGATTGTCTACCAACAACCTAAATAGAATTACACACCACCCTCATGTACCTGTAAGCCCATGATTACGTTCCGGATCATAATCATCGATTTACCTTACACTAAGGTGTTATGCTTTTCCATAACCTTAACAAGAAATAAATGCGTGCAACCAATGTGTAATAGCCACTGTAATGAAATGATGTTCAATCAAGACATGGTTAGAGGTTCTTCCCTTTCGGGTTCACCTTTAACTGGTAAACTTCTGTTCACATCGTTGGCTCTAAACACTCATATTGATAGACTCTGAGGTTTACACCGTTCCCCTCGGATTGAAGAAATACTTTAGTCCGAGTCGTACGTGGGCACTGGCTTAGATCCCATACGAGTTATCAACTGGTATGTTCATTGGCCATGATGATGAACAAAATAATGTAAAGTATAACAGGGTTTTGCTCAAAACAGGAAAGAAAATATGCATACCAAATATGCGTCAAAGTACATAAGTATAGCATAAAACTTCGATTGAAAGAATGGTATAACATAAATCGAGTAAATCGCACAAATGCACAAAATGAAAGTAAACGAGTTAAATTAATGCTCAAAACCAGTGTTGTAAGAATGACTACTAATAATTAGTGCGAGAATAATTGTAAATAACGCGTGAGGATAGCCACCAATAAAATAATAATACGAGAATAATCATAAATAAGATAATATGCAAACGTAACTATAAATAGAATGGTGTATAAAGAAAATAATGAAATTTATTGTAAATGAAAGTGCACGGAACAGGTGTATAGCCTACTGACATGCGAGTTAAAATTTAGAAATTTTGCATATACGCGCAATACGATAGAAAACATTTAGCAACATTCAATGAAGATATGTCCAATAATTAGACCAAAAGTTTTGCGACTGAAAGAGTGTAAGTGTAAAAGATAAATTATTGTTTATAAAACAAAATGTAGTTTTACTCGAACTTTGTGATATAGTTGAAAGTATAATAGTGATGCATGAGAATAACTTTTTGGATTCAAAACAACTTCACATGAAAAGACTTCGTAAGTACATACTTTATGTGTTTACAAGAAATCGAGTTGAAAATTGTCATAATGCATATTATCAGTCGCAAGTTTCTTTTCTCGAAAATCATATAAATCAAATGTGTTTTCAAAAGACCAAGATTTAGAAACGACGTGAATGATAAAAGTCAATGCGACAATAGTATAGAAGTCACAAATCATAACTGAAAATAGTGTAAGTTTTAAAGCGGATAAAAGTTTTAATAATGATGATGAAAAAAATCCAAAAGTGAATAATTAATGAGTATATAAAACATCAAGAGATGGAACTTAAAATCCAAATGTTAAACAAAACTTAAGAGTCAATAATGAAAAACGGAAAAATACTCAAATAGCGATAACTATTAATAGAGAAAACTCAAAAGACATAATAACTTCGTTATAAAAAAAATTATGATAAGATTTTCAAACAACAAAAGAAAAATATATCAAAAATGTGATACTGAAAATATTATTAGTGAAACTGGTGACTAGCCAAAGAGATTGAAATATTATCAGTGACTTGTGGGGAGCGTACTTGAACCTATGAGTGAATGGTCGTTTTTCCCGATTGCACATACCCCGTCACTGGTAAATTTCAAAACCTTTAGCGAGACCTTAAAATGAGATGTAGAAACAGATCCCTGAGATGTGGATTTCACTCCTAACTCAAAGATGTATTTCAAAATTGAAAACAATTGAGGAATGAAACCAATCACTAAGTTAAGATTATCACCCCAGCTTAGTGGTTAAGTTTCTTTTTGAAGGTAATACTCTTTGAGGTGTGGATGTCACTCCTATCTCAAAGATGTATTCCTAAGATAAATATCATATAAAGGAATGAAACTAATCACCAAGGTATGGATACCACTCCTAACCTGATGATATCGTTTCGTTTGTGAAATACGAGTGTCTTCTTCGCCAAGCAAAATATCGAGAAATAATCATAACGAAAATATCTAGAAAGAAAATATAAGAAACGAGAGAAATATACACGAGAGGACTCGTGAAAGTAAACTTAGTTATAGTCTAGGCTAAAAGGCATTCTAATAACCTAATTCCCTATAACCATGGCTCTGATACCAATCTATAACACCCCAACCGATGGCGGAAACATCGAGGTGTCACGTAGTGACGATTGTTCAATAGCTCATGGACTAAAAGTGTAAATATTGATACATTGATTAAATAGTTTATTACATTCAAATGAAATACAACGATTCTAACTGCCAACTAAATTGAAATACAATGAATCAAAATCTAAATATAAATCCGAAAGCTTAAAAAGATGCATCTCAAAACAACCTGAAACATGTACAAAAATGATTTGGTCAATACAAAAATTGTATTGGTGAGCATACCCTGTTTAAATATATATAGTAGGAAAAATGTTTAGCAATTCATGTGCGGTACCATTTGCAATTATGTAATAAGTAATATCCGTTCAAAACCAAACCTGAGAATAATGACTAACACATGACTAACCAACTGAATAATGAATTAACAAGACAATGACCAAGATTCTCTCAACAGAGTCTCAAGGGGGTATACCATAGTACTATTCATTGAAAAGCTAGGCCGCCCAGCGGTTAATGATTTTGACAAGTCATAGACACACCAATTAACATAAAGCAAACACACATGAGAATTGCATTAAGTATAAGAAATTGAAACTTGATTAATATATAGGTACATGAGTCACCCCAAAGTAGTAAAACAGTAAAAAAAAAGGGGGAAAGATATACTCACAGTTTGCGAAAACGATCAAAATCCACTTAAGCGGTCGTGAGCTAAGTAATGAGAATTCCGAGGAATTCAACCTATAATGTGTAAGAATACTAATAAGGAAGTGTCTAAAAAGTCTAAGGTAACTAGGGTCTAAGGCATTAGGGTTTGCTAAGTCGATTTGGGGAATTAGAGTTTTTAGGATAAATCGCGTTAATGTAAAAGTTGTATAATAACATACCAAGTTTGTAAATATGATTTAGGTAATATAAATATTACCAATAGAATATTTAGATACAAACATTGTTTAAATAATTAAAACATTATAATGTAGTTAATTACTTTAGCTATTTATTGTAAATAAATACAATAATTATAAATGTATAAATAAATGATTAGGAGTTACACCATGATTCATCAATGGTAATTAAGATTTTTAAACGTATAAATATTTCTATTTTATAAGAAAAGTATTTATAAAATAGATGTTTAAATAGTGTAAATAAATAAATGTTCAATTATGTCTAACTAATCATAAATAAGATTAAAACACAAGACATGACCCAAAAATGTTATTTTTATAGAAAATGGATTCTTTATAATGTAAATCAATGAAAATAATTTTCTCATAATTTTTATAAACTTATTTATATTTAAAACTGATTTAATGATATTAAATCATGTTTAAATGATTAAAAATAGGTAAATTAATAAAAATAAATGTTTTCTGAATCAAATATTTTTATTTCAGTTCATAATGATTAGAAATAATTTATGACAAATTTTGAGATAAAAATCATTAAAAATGAATTTTTTATCAATTAATTATGATTAAAACAATTTAAATTAATAAAATCATGAAAATAGATATTTTTCAGAAAACTAAAAATATGACAATTTTCTATGATGTATCAAGAAGCTACACCTAAATTTTCATGATTTTTGGACAAAAAGTGAATTTATTATGAATATTTTAAGTTTAGAATGTTTTTTTTTAAAAGGAAATTTATTTTAATAAGATATGCATAAAAAAATTGGAACAAAAAAAATGTGTGTGCCACGATTTGAACCCGAGTGGGTTCTGACCAAAACCATGCATACACCACTCCTCCATAGATGATTTGTTAAATTCTTTTAGATTTAAAACACATTTAAACATTAGCGTGAATCAATCTTCTTCCCCATTTCAATCCTAGGAACCCTAACCCTAATACCCAATTTCAATACTTCAACATAGAGCTGTTTAACATCTAAAACCATGGGGCTAATGATTCAAGACCACTAAGAAACAAAATGGCACAAATAGAAACTACTTACAAACATGATTAAAGGTCGAACAAGGCATGGATAGATTGAATGCTTCAAGCTACGAATTGGAGGTTTCTGGCGTGATTATCACCAGATTTTTGGTGGTTTAACTCGTGCCAAGGTCCTAGAATGTTAAGGAATGATAAATATATAGGCTTGTTAAAGGAAAACGGGTGTTTGATCAAGGTTTTAATGTCCGGCGGTTACAAACTTAAAGCTTGATTAATTTGGAATTGAAACGCGTTTATACCACCTATGATGATCCGAAACTGTTGGATAACGTTGGGAAAACGAAAAGCCACGATGACATGAACTTAATACGTGTTATTTCAGCTTCTAGCGGGTGGCCGGACATAACTTCCGGTTGCCGGAAAACCTTGGCCGGATAAATCACGAGCAGGGACGAGGGAAAACATCTGATTTCCTTTTTTTTTTTTAAACTTTCACTAAATGGCAATATTAGTCCCTGTAGTTAACTTAGTTAGATTAATTATATTAAGGTTAAGTTTTTCCTTTACAAAAATTAACTTGGTTAACTACTTAACTTAAAACTTTTTAAACTTGAAATTTTTTTTTATAAAAGCTTCTACGAATATGTTTCAACATACGCATTGGTTAAAACTTATATCGGATTCATAATGAATATAAATGAAGCAAATTTTTAATTTGCTTTAAAATAAATTTTGAAAACGACAAAACTTTCCGGGGCTATAATGGAAATATTTCAAAGGGTTATTACTGTCAATCAGATGAAAGACAAGGGTGACGGATGTATCATGTATCTTCTAGTATTTCTCTGCTCATGCTTTAACAACTTTTGATTCTCTTTCTGGAGTAGTTTAATCTTTGCTGCTAACTCTTCTTGACTCTCCTATGAAGGTTCAACCACATCCAACAATTTTCTATCATTTTTTCTCAACTGATCAATCTCTTCTTGTTGCTGGTTAATGATCTTCATCATTTCAGTCAGCTTCTGATTAACTGCATCCATCACATCTCCTGATACAGTAACCTTAAGAGTTGAAGCCTCAGCAACTGGAGTCTTTTTCTTAAACTTGTTTAAGACTCTATCTAAAGCAGCATTAAAATCATCAGTTGGAATATTTGTTTTCTCAGCAGCAGATACTTTCTGTATCTTAGCTACCGGGGATGTCACTGGAGACTTCGAGTTAGACATTTCAGGAACTTTCTTTCCTGCAATCAGACTTTCAATATCCTTAGCTCTCCTCTTCTTAGGCTTTTCAATCTCAACAGCCTTAGCTTTCTTCTTTTAAATTGGATTCTTCTGTTTTTCTCCAGCCTTTGGTGATCCACCAAAATCTTCAGAACCCAATCCCAGACTTATATCAATATCATCCATCGCAACTGGACTCTTCATCCTCTGTTCTTCCAAAGTTTGATTAAGACTCTCAGATTCACCAGCCACAGTGGCCTTGGGCGTGGTGGTCTTAACGGTCTCGTCAGCAGAATCCCATCTCTTTTCCTCCCGAGTCTCTTCAGAATCAATAGACTCTTCATCCACCAAATGTGTTCCTTTCTTTGCAACACTCTTCTTTCTTCGAGATGTTTTCTTTTGCGGTTCTGCTTCAACTTCTTTCTTTTTACCTTTACCACTCTTAGCACCAACATTAACAACTTGTCGCTTTCTTTTGGCTTCAGGATCAACAGGACATAATGGATCATCATTATCAGATTCACTATTCGCCTTCCTTGCCTTATCAACACCTGGATCTTGATAATCTGGATTGATCAGATGACCAAACAAGTTCTTCAAAGGTGGTCTTTCGTTTAAAGGTACACCTTTATATCCTTTCTTTCTCACTAATGTACTCAGACTCATATGATCCTGTACCACAATCTGAGTTGGATCTTTCCTCAATTAAATTTGAATTTATTGTATTAAATTAAATAATAAAATGAGAGAATTCATGAGGGAGTGCCATGTGTCCCTTATGTATTTTCTTTTATTATATAGTGTAGAGTGTAGATGTAGATGTAGATATAAATTAATGTATAATATTTTAATTAAAAGATGAGACCATTAATGACAATCATTGATCATGCTTGATTATATTATTCACTTTTGAGGTTTCCTATAAAACCTTACCCTAATAAAATATTATTCACTTTTTAATTTAATTTAATTAATACTTTTTCTCTAATTTTTTTTACATCAAATTTCTACTACTTATAGGACTTGAACTCATGACCTCCCCCTTAGGTGTTCTTAGAAGCTTTGTTTCTATCATTGGGCCACCAACCCAATGACACTTTTTCTCTAAATATTTAAAAACTTGATAAAGAAATCGTTTCACTTTTGACTTTTGAGTCTTTTTTAACATACATACCCGATCACGGCCGTTTATTACGGGTCTACACCTTTCACTTTTGACTTCTGAGTCTTGAGTATCAAACTTCAATGCGTGGAGTACATATATAGATTGCTTTAGTATGACAGCAAGTGTGAATATTCTGAATTTCTGACTACATGTCACATGGTCGAACTCAAAAGAGGGTGCACCTCATTTCCTTGCATTTACACTTGAACCCGTTGCTTAAAATGCACACATATAGAGACAATATCTTTTTGTTTAGGCATCGTCACCCTTTCTTATGGTACATTAACTTGATTATCAGAGGTATATTTTTTGATACCTTTCTTGATGTTACCATGTACTCGTTTTGGTGGTTACAACACCGGTACATAAACTAGCTTAACAGCCAGGTAACTGGCGTGTTGATAGAAGTACAACATAAAACGCCATGATGATTTGAAAACATTATTGACGAAGGTTTTACCAAAAGGAAGATCGATCAATACAATAACATACGTCTTCGGGTTAGCCCGATACATAGAGCATTTAAAATAAGTTCGCCATCCCAAATCGACTCACAACCACATATTACACTAAAAATCATTACAATTTCGTTATCATCTACTCACAACTACTTTCAACAAATATTAAAAAATAAATTCAGGGAACTATTTTCTCCAAAATATTCCTAAGTATCCTCAAATATATTGATAAACGGTAGGTTCTTCATTTTCTTCACTCGCAATCACTTTCAATCCTATAAAAAAAATGGGGGGTTTCTCTCATAAAATTATGAGGGCCCAAATGTGAGTGCTGTTATGCACCTCTCTTCTTTGCATTCCCACTTTAGCTCGTTGCTTGTTATGCACAAGTTTGCAAACGATGCGTACTCGTTTGTATATTGCATATTACTTTCATTTTATAAATTGTTAGTCATGTTCTATTAAGTTAATATTTATTAAAAAGTTTGAAACTGAAAAAAGAAAATTTAGTGGGTCAATAGGTCTTTTAAAATTTTATACTTTATTGAAACTTCTTTCTTTCTTTTAGTTTTTCCAAGAAAAACAGCTCTAGGTGGTCTTATACTTAGTTCGCTATTATTCGAATGCCTCAAATAACCCAATCCTCTAAGAAATCGGTTATCCATCTACTGGGAGTAAAACTAAGATTGCTATGACGTGAAACACAACATGATTTCAAGATAATGCGGTTTTAGTTTGTCATATCTAACTCATTTAAAGAAACAAGTTGTATTTGGGTTCGTGTTGGAATTGACTTGTTTAACCCGTTTAATTAAACTTGTTGACATGTTTAACCTAAGTTTTTACAACTCGTCAACAAGATTATCTCGTTAACATGCCTGATGCAACCTATTTGACACTTTAGATAAAAAGGTACAAACTAACATATCGTTTTCAGGTTACACCATTGTGAGCGTGTGCGAATTAGAGTTCATATTTCATACACAAATTAAAATAAACACCACCATAACTAGGGGTGGCAATTATTGACCCTACCTGAACCCGATCCAAAAAAACAGGTTTGGATCAAATAACACGACCCGTTTAAAAACAAGTCGGGTTCGGGTCGACCCACATTAAAAATGGATTGGGTTTTGGTTGACACATATAAAAAGCTGGTTGACCCATTAACCCGTTTAAATATTTAGAAAAAAAATCTATTATATTTTTATTTATTTATTTATTTTTTTTCATTTCTATTTACATAGTTAAGTTATAATTGTGTTATTTTTGGCACACTATATTATTTACATGTCACATTTATACACTCACCATTAAATATGTAATTAATAACTCACTTACGACCCAACAACCCGCTTATAACTCGTGAACATGTATGACTCATTTATAAATATGGGTTAAATGAGACATGTTCAGGTTGACCTGAATTTATGTGGGTCAGGTTAGGGTTGAAATATTTAACACGAATTATAATATAGGTTGGGTTCGTGTTGCACATTTCAACCCATCAACCCGCAACCCGTAGAACCACCAACCCGTAAACCCAATATAATTGAAACTCCTAACCATAACCCATCAATGCATACCCACCAATCTTGAGCGACACCCTCAAAAGCCATCAACAACAAAGAAAAAGAAAAAAAAACAACATAATACACAACTCATTAAAGTTTCCGACAACTACCACAATTCCCTCCATAAATACCACCATAACAACCTCCCATTCTCCTCAACTTTCACAATTAGCAATCCCTTCTCCAACCATATACAACACCTTACTCTAGTCCGCCAGCGTACTACAATGGGGATCCCCGTCAGCATTCTTCTAACAATCATCTCACTTTTTACATTAGCCTACGCAAGAATCCCCGGAAACTACGCTGGTGGCTCTTGGCAAAGTGCTCATGCCACCTTTTACGGAGGCAGTGACGCCTCTGGTACAATGGGTACGCCCCTAACCCACTCTAGGGTGTTCATTATTCGGTTACAAACAATTTAAACAAATATAAATAAATAAATAAATAAAAGAACCAAATTCTTGTTTAGTTATTCAGTTCGGGTTGTAACCATAACCGAATAACTTATTCAACTCAGTTTACGGTTACAACCAAATAAAAATCATAACCAAATAAACCAAACCGAATAAGTTAACAAAATAAACCATAACCATAAACATTTCTACTTTGATATTACAGGAGGTGCTTGTGGATATGGCAACTTATACAGCCAAGGTTACGGAGTTAACACTGCCGCATTGAGTACGGCATTGTTCAACAAAGGGTTTAGCTGCGGTGCCTGCTTCGAAATAAAATGTGCCCAAGACCCGCGGTGGTGCCACCCGGGTAGCCCGTCTATCTTCATCACTGCCACCAACTTCTGCCCACCGAATTACGCTCTTCCTAATGACAATGGCGGCTGGTGTAACCCGCCCCGTACTCACTTCGACCTTGCAATGCCCATGTTTCTTAAGATCGCGGAGTACCGGGCGGGCATTGTCCCTGTTTCTTATCGCAGGTAATTGTTTAATACCCATTGTTTTTAACAAGGGTGTTTATTATTTATTTTGAAACCTATTAAACCAGACTTTGAAACAAATTTGGCTGTTGGTTAACTTTTTTTTTTTTTTTTTCAAATTCCGAACCGAAACTAAAAAAACAAACCGAAATCAAAAAGGAAAAATATGAACCAAATAATTAATTCGTTTTGGTTTAGTCAAATAACCAATTCGGTTTTCACCGAACTGTTTTGTGTTTAGAATGACAAAAGTGACCTTAGTGTTTATAATATATTTATATTAAACAGGGTGCCATGCCGAAAAGCCGGCGGGATCAGGTTCACAATCAACGGATTCCGTTACTTCAACTTGGTTTTGATCAGTAACGTCGCGGGTGCAGGGGACATACAAAAAGTGTGGGTCAAAGGCACCAAGACCAACTGGATGAGCATGAGCCGCAACTGGGGTCAAAACTGGCAATCAAACGCGGTCCTAGTTGGTCAATCACTCTCCTTCAGGGTCACCGCTAGTGACAGAAGAACCTCCACCTCGTGGAACATTGCTCCGGCCGGTTGGCAATTTGGTCAAACATTCACTGGAAAAAATTTCCGAGTGTAAGTTAGAAAATTTTGAATTTTTGGGGATACTTAAGTTTGTAAGCTGAGGTGGCTGCAAAAGCATGTTGCCCGCAGCAAAAATGTGTACGGGATTATATGTATAATTGTTTGCTTTGTTATAAATTTGTGACAATTTATTAAGGGAAAATTAGCAAAGTGGTTAATCTTTATTATAGGTTTGTGCCCAATTGTCGGGTAGACATGTTTGGTTGTGTATCCGACTTTAGTTACATTAATTCTAAGTAGTATCACTTTGTATGTGGAGCATGAGTTGCATATCATAGTTATGTGTAGCTGCAATGTTAATGCGTACACAAAATAGATTTACTTAGACCATGCATAATGGGCATGATTGGGACGCGAATGGGGTTGATAACTCTCCAAACACCGAATGTGGAGGGGCATTTCTACTTTCCGCTAAATGAGGAGAAAAAGATTTGGAAAACAATAAATCAAATGCTTTAAGGGGGGAGTTAACCATTACATATTTTTTTGAATGGATGTTGTAATGATTATGTGGTGGAAAATGCCTCTTAGGGGGCATTAACCGTTACGGTTGGTCTGGTATCTGTTTTACTCACAAATCAATGTGGAGATGGGGAGATGACTTGAGTTTGCTATTTAAAGCATGCAGTTTAGATGAAGCGTTGTACCCAGGATTGTAGTATGTATTTTATGATGATCCTAACTCCTAAGTAGTGAATTTAATGTGCTTATTGATGATAAGTTTTAATCCTGACAAAATTGGTGGTCAAGGTTAGATCGGAACGAAATCTGCTCAAAACAGGTTAGGTCTAAACATTTTGGTTCGGTTTACAAACGGTTTTAAACAAAATGTTGAATGACATTGTTTAAGGAAAGAATTAATCGAATTGGGTTCACCCGTTGCGTTTGTTTATTTGAAATTTGGTTAATTCCTATGATCCATAATGGTACCAAAAATTCTGATATGGTATGGTACTCAAAGGTAAAGGGTCGGTAAAATACCTACCGAACCAAAAGTACCTATCCCGAAAAAAGCCCAAAATATATGTTCCCAATTAGTCCGTTGTTATTAGATATAACAAGCCCATAATCATTTCAATCATTTGAAAGTATTTTACTAGATATCTATTTACCTTTCTCTAAAAGTTTTTATTAGTGAAATGTAACAACCTAAAATTCTACGGATCAGCAGTCCATCTATTTGGCTATCCATCAACCAAAATTTTTGCTTTAACCCAAAATCCTAAAGAGCGACCCCATTCTCACGGTACTCGCAAATCATGATCGGCCAGAATCCTTGTGTTGGGAATTATGGTATTGTATACACAGCGGAAGCGGTTTATATATTTAACGAAAACGGATTATATATACTATATATATAATGGCCGATTAATATATATAAATAGTTAGTTAATTTTTATTAATCCGATTAATAAAATATTCCCAATCAGATCTCAGTTAAACGCGCATAAACAAATAATTAATAAAACAACCATAGGGGGTTTAGTAATCAACCTTTAACGACTACACCGGAATTGTAACACGCGGGTTACAACGAATCCTCGCTAGTAGGAAGTTCACACCGTGCACGAACCAACTGGGAAGCAACGCTTGCAAGACGAAGAAGGTGGTGGTTTATGGTGGTTGATCGCCGGACCAAGAAGAAAAGGAGGCTGCGCCTTTTTCTTCAAAGGGGCGGCCGCAAATTGGAAGAGAGGAGGCAAGGGTTGGTTGTTTTGATAAAAGGTGTGATTAGGATTTACTCCTTAACCCTCCTTTTATAAAACAATAACTTACATTAAGCCCCCTTGTTAAATATCTTAATACTCCTTAATATTAATCTTATTAATATCAAGTCCCTCAAGTCTAAAACAATTATTATTTCTTAAATAATAATCCATCTACTCATGAACTTATCTGATTCGTGTACCAACGTGTAACTCTTCGGATCGTACCGGGTCGGGTTACATTGACCTCGACTTTTAATTACATCGGACATACTATATATCCAACAATCTCCCACTTGGACGATTTTAATCAAATGAGTCAACGTGCGCAAAGTTGGGCGCCTAGCTGCATCGCATTGCACCCAACACAGTATGACTATTTACAGTCGTCAACTAGTTCTTTAAGTTCAAGTAACACTTTACTTAACCAAATACTATAGCCCTGATAATTCTATCAATAAGTCCCTTATGTATAGACATCCGTTGATCATAAGATATGGATCATTCATTCTTATATAGTGATCAACTATTCTCTATTCTCGTCTCTAATTCAAAATGGTCTAACGAACTACCTTAGTCTGAGCGTGGCCACGCGTTTATACCAGTTTGAGTTTTACGAGGGCGCCAGAATGTCTAGACTTCTAATCCCATAGAAGTACAGAATTCCATCAGCGTCATACAACTCCCACTTAATCTCGGATTTCTCCCAACGCTACCCTTATTGCTACCCATGTTTCAGGATAGTGTAAGATAACATCAAAGATAGTCCTTGATCAATGTAGTTTAATATGTGCCTTAGGAAAAAGGATAGATTGAACATAGCAATATCAAAACATCTCATGACACAGATCCATGGAGATCGTTTTGAAGCGAGTTATATCCAATATTATTCCCTAATAATATCTGAGAATTATGATCCTCAAACCCTTGAGCTATTCATCTCATGAATACAACCATCCCAATTCACAATAGTCTTACATTCAAATTCATTCCCATGTAATTTGATCGACTACGGACATTTAGAATACTCTTATTCAAGGATTTAAACATACAAATAAATGAACACAGTTAATAAATATTTAAATTTGCATTTAACCCATTAAATCAAATAAACATTCAACATAACTGTCATAGTTCAAAATAAAACATCAATACTAATTACAGATCATGCCCATTGTCTAACAACTCTAAGCCCTATATTTCCAGCATGCTCCTCATGTCTAGCTTGAGGTAAAGGCTTAGTAAAGGGGTCAGCCAGATTTAGATCTGTATGAACTTTGTTCATCACGACGTCTCCAGGCTCTACTATTTCTCTAATATAGTGGAACTTTCTGAGTATATGCCTTGCGGTCTGATGTGATGTAACATCCCGTTTTTTTGTTATATAAATAAAAGGTGCTGGTTCATATTTATTAGCTAATGAAACGAGTTATTAATCGTTAAAACGAACCAATAACAGGTGAGATGGATATTTATGTATTTAAAATTAGTTCGCGTACAAGTGACGGATAGCATTGTTATTTGAAATATGAGATCCTGACGAATAATTAGTATTATAGGAGACCGTTTAGTAATAATATAAATATATTATGTTATACGTGGCCCTGTTCCGTTCTTAATGAAACTTAGGTTGACGCGTAGATAAAAATTAGCTCGTCTTCAGAATATATTCAAAAGTTCGTAAAACGTTATAGTTTAAAAGTTATATAAGTAAAATGGGTAAAGCTACTTAATTAACTAAATTATAATTCTATTATGAGTGTACATTATGAATGTACTGTGTTAGAGTAAAAGAAATGAAAACATGGAATTGTTTTGAATTGCAAGAGTACGTGATCCTTTGAAATCAAATACAATAGTCCATGTTGAAAATTAGGAAATGATGTAAGCTGTGTCCTGCCTTGAAGCATAAAGGAGATATAGTATGAAGCTAGCAAGCTAGCATGTCAAAACAGTCCCACATCGGACTCTCAATAAAAGTCACCGTCCAATCCTCTGTATATAGGTATCATGAGTATTCATTATAAGTTATACTAAACTTTGGGATCGCTCTAATATATGAGAATCCCGAGCCTACGATACCACGTTAGGTATTGTTATTAGTCACTTTTAGAGCACGAGTAGGGGAGACTCTACACCAACTAGCCATAGAGGGGTCTTGAGGTATGTTTTCATTTAAGTTATGTTTCGTTATTTTTAATAGTATTATTAGTAGTAGTTTAGTATTATTATTTTTAGGTGCTAGAATTATTATTAGGGATGGGTATCGGGTAGTCTAGCCTTAGTTAGGCATGAACTGATCATCTATGCTTAAACAAGGTAACGTTAACCAATATCCAACCGTAATAATAAATGGTTAGGTGTACAGTTACCTAACCTAGGGGGTGGTATAATTGTATCAGGATCTTGAGATATTACCTGGTTGTATTAGCGTTATCAAGTGCAAAAAGGACTGATAAAGAGGTGAGTTACTTAAACTATTTTCAAAACCTGATACTTGCTCATAAAACTGTTTTGATGGGGATTAATCATGTATTTGCATCGAACCATATGTGTGGGCATCCAATGTGTTATATATATTATGATGATCATTATATTTTCCCATGGGGAGACATACAGTTTCTGCTGGGGAATTGGTAGGCTGTATGAATATATGACCGGATTATGATTATGGTGACATGCATTGAGCTCATACTTGATCAATAAAATGTTTATATGGGTGTTTTACTGATGAGTCAGTTTATGTGACTCACCAGCTGTGTACTAACGTATTTTTTTTATTACTCGAGTTGGAATACTTTAGACGGTTCATTTTCTTATAGTTACGCTTTGTTCAGCTTGGTGATACTTGGATTGCACTGGCTTGTAATAAATACTTAAGTCATGGAATGAGACTACGTTTCCGCTTTAAGTTTGCGCTGACTGGTCACTTTAAGTGCCCCGGCTTGGGCGGGGTGTGACAGATGGTATCAGAGCCACCCCTGTGCCGTTCGGGATGGTGGGTGCATACAGCATACCTCATCAGGGACGATGAGACTCTAACAGGGGGTGAATGTGACACCCTAGGAAAATCCCACATCGGCCGTGGCCAGGAGAGATCCTTGGTTCATAAGTAATGTCTTGCCTCTTAAATCACCAACGCGTTTTGGGGCTTAATGTTAGTGGATGAGAGGAGAACGCCATAGTTAAGCGTGCTCAGGTGGGAGAAATTTCAAGATGGGTGACCTCCTGGGAAGTCTTCACTGTGCAACCAAAAACAAATCCATGAGCTCTGGATGTTCAACCCATCGGGGCAAAGCGGACAATATTGGTGGTGAGAGGGGTCGGATGTTACAGATGGTATCAGAGCCAGGTTTAAGAGATTTAGGTACTCATTGAAGTATGTAGACTTAAACTAGGAATAGTAAGCCAAGTAGAAGTGCCAATCTTGGTAAGCAGAGGCTAGTATAATAGAGGATGTATATGATGGGTATGCCGAACTTTATGATGGAAGGACTATATGGTAGTTGGGAGTGTCATGGTGTGTATCATATATTGCTTTCATACCTGGCCAGTATGAAGGTTAATGAATGATACCGCTATGATATTGCAAACATCTTATTGTACTGAAATCGGGAAATAGTAGGCATATTTTGAAGAAGGTGGTTGAGCTCTAGTACTTTGCTACTAAATCTTGTGTGTGTGTGTGTATATATATATATAATGGGGTGTATGTGTGGGAACATATCGTGTTTACCTTATTTCCATCTGTTTGCTTGTGTGGAAAGTGATTAATAAGTAGACTGAGAGCTGATTTTATGTCTCTAAGTTAACCAGTGGAATTTGTATATATTGTCTAGCGTATGTACTTAAGTATGCCATCGGTTTATGTGTAGTGTAGAGGAGTATGCATATATGTGGGTGTTAAATGAAACCATGGTATACGTAAAGCAGATAGGGCGATATAAGGCATGAATAAACTACCCCAGACAGGTTAGTTGTGTAAGCAAGTAAGGAACTTTACCAAACTTGGTATCTCCACTTTCCCATGATAGTTAATTAGAACCGGGCTCGGGAGTGACCCAAAGACAGCTTGTAGTAAGGAAGCATTTGAAGCCGATGTTTTATTTGATATATAAAACTCTCTTAGGAGTTTAGTTAGGAATATCAAAGGTGCATTAGTTTAGAAACCTCTAGAAAAGGTTAATGTGTCAATGGATTCAATCAACCAGGCGCACGTACAAGGACGGTAGGCCTTGCAAGCTGAGGTATTAGAAACCAAAGCAACGATCACTTTTGGGATACGTTAGAAGAAAATCCTAGACGTTATTATTAAGAGTAAATGGGATAATAATTAGGATTAAGGGTGACCCAATTTTAGGAATTATAAAGGGAGACTTGGACCCGCACCTCAATGCCTAACATATGGAAAAGGACATTCTTGTCCATGCCATTAGTTAGTTTATAGAAATTCTAAGAAAGCCACACATACCCGTCATTAGGGTAAAGAACCCGATAGAGGAAGGTGTAGAGCTTTAGACATAAAGACTGAAGAAACCATAGGAACCTTGTCGTGATAATGGGTACTATACTAGTAAACAACTTCTATGCTAAAATAATTTATGATGTTGATGTTGATAGAAGTTTGATATGTGAACCTTTTAGGGTATCGTTTAACAAGATTCGTTGTAAGCTAGATAAACCATTTATAGTAATAGTAGCAAGGGGAAATGAATAAGAAAGTGGGAGCTATATCAAGGGTTGTACCATCTAAATTAGTAAATACCTCGATACTTATAGACTTATTATCAATGAAATTTGGATTGGTGGATATAGTACTAGGGATGGATTGGTTAGCTTGCCAAACTTGTATATTGTGTGATAAGAAACAAATTCAAATCAAGGACCCGAAGGGGAAACCTTTGATAACTTGAGGGGAAAAACGTAGTAAACCCATAAGTTTCGGTATGATGATAAACGCAATTAAGTGTATCCGAAAGGTTAAATAGATTAACTAGTAAATGCACCAGAGACTAAGGAAGATAAGAATCTAATGGATATGCCAGTAGTAGTCAAATTTCATGAGGCATTCCCTAAAGGTCATTCTAGACTATTAGCCGATAGAAAAATTGAATTTAGAATCGACTTCATCAGGGGCAACCCGTATTGCTAGAGCCATTTACTATATTACCTTGACTTTCAATGGAGGAATTAAGAAACCTAATGTTGGAGTTACCGGATAGGGTTTTATATATCCTAGCAAGTCGACATCGGTCGTTGTCAGGACACGATACAACGTGTAATGGTTGATACCCATAGCCAGGAGGTTAGGACACGATACGATGCGATCACTGTGAGTTGTAAGTAATACCATAAGACCAACGCATCTGTAGTATTTGTAGATCTCATTAATTTAGTTGTAAGACAAACACGTCATAATAAACTTCATGCATGTAGAATTGATGTTAAGGTAAATCTCTTACACTAAATTAAGAATGCAATGATAAGTTTTAATGGAAAACCATATCAAAAGGGAAGCAATGGTGGGTACGTAGCCCAGATTATTGAGATCTATGAATGATAATATATTAAGTTTGTTAATTGAATATGAGATTTTTAGTTTTGGCGGGTTATGGGATATGATACCAGAGAAAGCTCGTAAGTCAAGATACATCATAGACCCTAGTAGCAATAAAATGTAGGATTTAAGAAATGATTATTGTTGACTGGGAATAAAAAGCTATATCACAAGACAAGTAGAGAAATATCTTACCTACCTAAAGGGTCAAGGCAGAGCATCTGAAACCATTTGGCTATCTATAGGAACCTGAAAACCCATGAAAGAAACGGGAGATAATAATAACGGACTTTGTTTCTAAGCTTCCAAGATCGAGTCATGGGCACAAATTAGGTAATAACTGGTAGGTTCACCAAGTCTACACACTTTTCCTATCCCTGAGGGCAAATAAAATGTAATTCAAGCCTTATACTAATTAGATTGTCTTATGACACGATGTGTTTACATGAGCTATATACATGAGAGTGTTCTCCTTAAGCTTTGGGAACGGTTTTTAGAGAAAGCTGAGAACTCAAATATATCTGAGTAGCGGGCAAACTGAATGCCCCAATCAAGCCTTAGAAGGTGTCCTACATGCATACATAATAAACTTTAGTAGTAGACTCCCAACTACCACGCCAATATTATGGCCACACCATATGAATCCTTATATGGGAAGGAATGTAGAACTCCCATCTTCTGGACTGAAGTATGCGACGGTCTATCTAGACTTGGGGTCTTATATGAAATAACTGATAAAGTGGTTATATCGTAAAACGATAAAACAAATATTAGAATATTGGATCATATAAATGATAAAATACTATAAAGGAAGTGATTGCGAGACGAAGGGAATTCTCACCGCACTTCTTCAAAGTTGCAGGTTTCAAGGACGAAACCTAATTTAAGGGGGGTATATTTGTAACGTCCCGTTTTTTTTGTTATATAAATAAAAGGTGCTGGTTCATATTTATTAGCTAATGAAACGAGTTATTAATCGTTAAAACGAACCAATAACAGGTGAGATGGATATTTATGCATTTAAAATTAGTTCGCATACAAGTGACGGATAGCATGGTTATTTGAAATATGAGATCCGGACGAATAATTAGTATTATAGGAGACCGTTTAGTAATAATATAAATATATTATGTTATACGTGGCCCTGTTCCGTTCTTAATGAAACTTAGGTTGACGCGTAGATAAAAATTAGCTCGTCTTCAGAATATATTCAAAAGTTTGTAAAACGTTCTAGTTTAAAAGTTATATAAGTAAAATGGATAAAGCTACTTAATTAACTAAATTATAATTCTATTATGAGTATACTGTGTTCGAGTAAAAGAAATGAAAACATGGAATTGTTTTGAATTGCAAGAGTACGTGATCCTTTGAAATCAAATACAATAGTCCATGTTGAAAATTAGGAAATGATGTAAGCTGTGTCCTGCCTTGAAGCATAAAGGAGATATAGTATGAAGCTAGCAAGCTAGCATGTCAAAACAGTCCCACATCGGACTCTCAATAAAAGTCACCGTCCAATCCTCTCTCTATATATATATATATAGGTATCATGAGTATTCATTATAAGTTATACTAAATTTTGGGAACGCTCTAATATATGAGAATCCCGAGCCTACAATACCATGTTGGGTATTGTTATTAGTCACTTTTAGAGCACGAGTAGGGGAGACTCTACACCAACTAGCTGTAGAGGGGTCTTGAGGTATGTTTTCATTTAAGTTATGATTAGTTATTTTTAATAGTATTATTAGTAGTAGTTTAGTATTATTATTTTTAGGTGTTAGAATTATTATTAGGGATGGGTATCGGGTAGTCTAGCGTTAGTTATGCATGGACTGATCATCTATGCTTAAACAATGTAGCGTTAACCAATATCCAACCGTAATAATAAATGGTTAGGTGTACAGTTACCTAACCTAGGGGTGGTATAATTGTATCAGGACCTTGAGATATTACCTGGTTGTATTAGCGTTATCAAGTGCAAAAAGGACTGATAAAGAGGTGAGTTACTTAAACTATTTTCAAAACCTGATACTTGCTCATAAAACTGTTTTGATGGGGATTGATCATGTATTTGAATCGAACCATAGGTGTGGGCATCCAATGTGTTATATATTATGATGATCATTATATTTTCCCATGGGGGGACATACAGTTCCTGCTGGGGAATTGGTAGGTTGTATGAATAAATGACCGGATTATGATTACGGTGACATGCATTGAGCTCATACTTGATCAATAAAATGTTTATATGGGTGTTTTACTGATGAGTCAGTTTATGTGACTCACCAGCTGTGTGCTGACGTATTTTTTTTATTAATCGAGCATGTATCACAGGTTGGTGGTGTAAGGAATGGGAGTTCCTAGCTGAGAGTTGGAATACTTTAGACGTTTTATTTTATTATAGTTAAGCTTTGTTCAGCTTGGTGATACTTGGATTGCACTGGCTTGTAATAAATACTTAAGTCATGGAATGAGACTACGTTTCCTCTTTAAGTTTGCGCTGACTGGTCACTTTAAGTGCCCCGACCTGGGCGGGGTGTGACAGATGGTATCAGAGCCACTCCTGTGCCGTTCAGGATGTTGAGTGCATACAACATACCTCATCAGGGACGATGAGACTCTAACAGGGGGTGAATGTGACACCCTAGGAAAATCCCACATCGGCCGTGGTCAGGAGAGATCCTTGGTTCATAAGTAATGTCTTGCCTCTTAAATCACCAACGCGTTTTGGGGCTTAATGTTAGTGGATGAGAGGAGAACTCCACAGTTAAGCATGCTCAGGTGGGAGAAATTTCAGGATGGGTGACCTCCTGGGAAGTCTTCACTGGGCAACCAAAAACAAATTCGTGAGCTCTGGATGTTCAACCCATCTGGGCAAAGCGGACAATATTAGTGGTGAGAGGGGCCGGATGTTACATGTTACCTTGGTTCCTTTGCAAGAGCAATGGCACCAGTGTTGTCACACAGTATCTCGATTGGTTTCTTTATGCTAGGCACAACATCGAGATCAGTAATGAACTTCTTCATTCAGGCAGCCTCCTTTGTAGCATCCGATGCATCAATGTATTCTGATTCACTGGTGGATTGAGCAACCACACTTTGCTTAGAGCTCTTCCAAGTAATAGCCCCACCATTCAGAATGAAAACATATCCCGTTTGTGATCTTGAGTCATCACGATCAGTCTGGAAGCTTGCATCAGTATAACACTTAACTGACAGCTCCTCCTCCAGTCCTCCATATATTAAGAACATGCCCTTAGTCCTTCTCAGGTACTTAAGAATGTTCTTCACTGCAGCCCAGTGACTCTCTCCTGGATTCTGTTGATATCTACTCGTCATGCTAAGAGCATACGAGACATCAGGTCTAGTACATAACATGGCATACATGATGGAACCAATCGCAGAAGCATATGGAACATCTTCCATTTTCTTATTTCCTCTTCAGTATTTGCACACTGCTTGTTATTAAGATTGGTTCCATGTGCCATAGGCAAGAGCCCCCTTTTTGAGTCTTGCATTGAGAAGCGTCGTAAGACCTTATCAATATATGTACCTTGACTCAAACCTAATAACCGCTTTGATCTATCTCTATAAATCTTTATTCCCAGAATATAAGCGGCTTCACCAAGATCTTTCATTGCGAAACATTTACCCAACTAGGTCTTAACATCTTTAAGCATAGGGATATTGTTTCCAATGATTAGTACGTCATCTACATACAGTATAAGAAAAGTAATATAGCTCCCACTAGATTTCTTGTAAACACACGGTTCATCTTCGTTCTTGATAAAACCAAACTCTTTGATTTTCTGATCAAAACGGAGATTCCAGCTGCGAGATGCTTGCTTTAATCCATAGATGGATTTATTCAGCTTGCACACCTTATTAGGATTCTTTGGATCGATAAAACCTTTAGGTTGAACCATGTAGACATCTTCCAGTAAGTGTCCATTAAGGAACGTGGTTTTGACATCCATCTGCCATATCTCATAGTCATAATATGCAGCAATGGCAAGTAGAATTTTAATAGACTTAAGCATGGCTACTGGCGAGAAAGTTTCCTCATAATCAATTCCTTGAGTCTGAGTAAAACCTTTCGCTACAAGTCTTGCTTTGTAGGTTTGCACATTCCCATCCATGTCAGTCTTCTTCTTGAAGATCCATTTGTTTCCCACAGTCCAACATTCGGTAGGAAGATCAACCAAATCCCAGACTTGGTTATCATACATGGATTGCATCTCTGCATTCATTGCTTCTTGCCATTTCTTGGATTCTGAATCCAAGATTGCAGCTTTGTAAGTAGTAGGCTCAGCTTCATCAATCATGAAGATATCATCATACCTTACCGGTGCACGACGATCCCTAATACTTTTCCGAACACTTGGTGTTTCTGTTGTTTCTTGAGTCCTCTCAGGCTCAACTTCAACAACTGGATCAGTTACATCTGGTTCTGTCTAAACAGTTGGTTCAGTCACTTGTGATTCTAGAATTTCTTCAAGATCCACATGGTTATCTCCAATCCCTCGCGCCAGAAGCTCTTCCTCTAAAAAAGTGCCTCTGCGTTTGGTGAAAATCTTATTTTCAGTGGGGTGGTAGAATAGGTAACCAATCTTCTTACCGTATCCAACGAAAACCACTTTTCCGCCTTTGGGATCTAGTTTATCCGAAGATTCTAAAGTGAAATAAGCATTACATCCCCAGACTTTAAGGTAGGATACATGAGGTTTCTTTCCATGCCATATCTCATAAGGCGTTTTATCAACATTTTTCGTTGGAGCTATATTCACAAGTTTTGCGGCAGTTTCCAAAGCATAACTCCAAAAGGATTTTGGAAGGTTTGTTCGACACATCATTGATCGAATCATATCTAATAGAGTTCGATTTCTCCGCTCAGACACACCATTATGTTGCGGTGTTCTAGGTGGAGTGAGTTGTGAAACTATTCCACAATCCTTTAGATGGTCGATGAATTCCTGACTAAGATATTCACCGCCTCGATCTGATCGAAGCATTTTAATAGTTCTATTTAGCTGATTTTCTACTTCGTTTTGGTACTCCTTGAACTTTTCAAGAGTTTCATGTTTATGCTTCATAAGATAAACATAACCATATCTACTGAAATCATCAGTAAATGTAACAAAGTATCTTTCTCCATGTCTTGACATTGTTCTGAATGGACCACATACATCTGTATGTACAAGTCCTAACAGATCATTAGCTCTTTCTCCAACATTTGAAAAAGGTGCTTTTGTTAACTTTCCACTTAAGCATGATTCACATTTTCCAAACGACTCCGAACCCTTGGAATCCTGGATTCCTGCGGTTTTGAGTTGTTTAACACGATTCTCACTTATGTGACCAAGTCTACAATGCCACATATACGTATCATTAAAGTCCAACTTATTACGTTTATGGGAGATATTGCATAATATGTTATCATTTTGGATTTCCATCTCATAGATCCCATTGTTGGGTTTTGCATCAAAGTAAAATACATCGTTAAAATAAGCAGAAATGAATTCACCATTAAAACGATAATCAAAACCTTGTCTACGCAAAGCATGAAATGAAAAAATATTTCTAGTCACGCTAGGAATGTAATAAACATTGTTCAAAACAAGTTCTAAACCAGAAGGAAGTAAAAGAACATATTCTCCTATTGCCTTCACTGCAACTCTTTGTCCATTGCCAACATGGACCTCCAAGTCACCTTGTTTCAGCTTTCTAATCTTTCTTAGTCCCTGCAAAACATTACAAATGTGGAAACCACATCCCGTGTCAAACACCCATGTTTTTCTAGAAAAAGCAAAGATTTCAATAACATATATACTTGAGGACTCTCCTCCAGAAGCCTTGGCTTGCTTCAGTTCAGCTAAATACTTAGCACAGTTCCTTTTCCAGTGCCTAGTTTCATAACAATGAAAACATTTGGCATCTTTCAAAGGTTTTCTTCTTGGCAACAGCTTTGCCCTTTCCCTTCCCTTTGCCTTGATAGCCCCTCTTCTTGGTTTTAGGTTTCTTAATCTGACCCTTCTTGATCATTAGCACTGGTGCAGTTTTGCCAGGTATGTTTACCTCAGCAGTTTTAAGCATCTGACGCAGTTCCGTAAGTGTCTTCTCCATCCCATTCATATTATAGTTCATAATGAACTGGTCATATGACTTAGGCAATGAGTTCAGGATGATATCCCCAGCTAACTCATCGCTCAAGGGGGATTCTAGACGAGCCAAGTGATCAACATATGCCTTCATTTTTAGCACATGAGTGCCAACTGGTGTACCCTCTTGCATACGAGTGGTTATAAGTGATCACATCACATCAAACCTCTCATGGTGAGCATTTTGTTGGAACATTTTCATCAGATGCTGATTCATGTCGTATGCATCCATGTCCTCCATGGTCCTTTGAAGTTTAGGGATCATGGAAGCCAGCATCAGACACGAGACTTTCAAAGAGTCATCAAAATGCTTAGCCCAGGCTTTATAAAGCTCACTCTTGGGATTTATGGGCTCATCAGGGACTGGTTCTTCAAGAACATACAATTTGTTCTCCGCTTTGAGAACAATTTTCAAGTTGCGGTGCCAGTCCATGAAGTTGGAGTGGTTCAGTTTGTCCTTCTCTAAGATGGACTTGAGAGAGAAATGGGAGGTGGAATTGTTTTCAGTTGACATCTACAAAGTTCAAAATTAATGTATTAGTATTTCATGTTTTAAGTATCCTAATTATTTTATGACCCAAAAAGAAAAATTAATTAGGATGAGATCCCGATTCATCAATACACAATAAACTAGCTTAGCACTGTCCATTGGAACGATTAGGTAGGTAAACAACGATTGTTAATTGTGTCCACTACACAACTCTCCTTTTGGGGTTATCGCTAAAAGCGATGTATGTTTAACCCCAACTATGCCCACTTGTCTAACAAGCGATGTTTGGTCCTTTACTGTTAACTGTAACACCGGCCTATGTTACACAGAAACCGCGATGATTACCTTCACTCATGATCAACGCCCAGATGCAGGGTCAACACTAACATTTGGGTTCGATATAGAATGGAGTGTTAACTCGTTAAGGGTGGCATGAAACATCAATTTAAAATTGGGATTTAATTTTAATATTTACCATAAATATATTGAATGAATCGTTAGCATGATATGAGTCACACAATAGTTTATAAAATCCAATTTTATATTGTTCGTGATAATTGAAACTCCTTTCAACACTCGACACGGTATAGTTTTAAATACCCTATTTAAACTACGTTGGTCGTATTATCGCGAATGGACTTGTTTTAATATTAATAAAACTCCTTTTATTAAATATGCTTTTCGGTTTTTATAAAACTTGTTTTAATAAAACCGTTGCCATGATTGTGAAAATTTTATTTATTTTGGGTTATCTAAATTATTTACAATAAATAAACCACAACCACAAAACATAATAATAAAATTGAACGAATCGAGCCCCTAATAGGTCGTCCGTTTCGTTTTAGCCAGAAACGAAACGAACTAGTCAAAAGGGTTTCAAAACTATTTTGATATAGCTCCCACTTGACCCGAGATCTCTATCTTCATGGAACTTGTTCGCTTTTTTATCTTCGTCTTGATCTTGTACTTGTAGGATTACAAATAAATTTGAAATACAAGTAAAACAAATTTATTCTAATCCTATCTATTACACCGGATCCAATATCCGTAATAAAAAAAATACAAATAAAAAAAAAATAAAACATCACAAACACAACCATGACAAGGGACAAAATACATAGGGCTCGATTCACTTCACAATCCATGAACAGCAAAAAGCTTTTGATCTTTTGTCAAAAAAATAAAAAATAAAATAATAAATAAATATAAATAAATAAATTTTTGACAAATAAAACATAGATCAAAATTATAACTTTACCATCTATACGCGCGTAACCGTGGCTCCGATACCACTGTTGGGAATCATGGTATCATATACACAGCGGAAGCAGTTTATATATTTAACGAAAACAGATTATATATACTATATATAATGGCCGATTAATATATATAAATAGTTAGTTAATTTTATTAATCCGATTAATAAAATATTCCTAATCAGGATCTCAGTTAAACGCGTATAAACAAATAAATAATAAAACAACCATAGGGGGTTTAGTAATCAACCTTTGACGACTACACCGGAATTGTAACACGCGGGTTACAACGAATCCTCGCTAGTAGGAAGTTCACACCGTGCACGAACCAACCAGGAAGCAACGCTTGCAAGAAGAAGGTGGTGGTTTATGGTGGTTGATCGCCGGACCAAGAAGAAAAGGAGGCGGCGCCTTTTTCTTCAAAGGGGCGGCCGCAAATTGGAAGAGAGGAGGCAAGGGTTGGTTGTTTTGATGAAAGATGTGATTAGGGTTTACTCCTTAACCCTCCTTTTATAAAACAATAACTTACATTAAGCCCCCTTGTTAAATATCTTAATACTCCTTAATATTAATCTTATTAATATCAAGTCCCTCAAGTCTAAAACAATTATTATTTCTTAAATAATAATCCATCTACTCATGAACTTATCTGATTCGTGTACCAACGTGTAACTCTTCGGATCGTACCGGGTCAGGTTACATTGACCTCGACTTTTAATTACATCGGACATACTATATATCCAACACCTTGGTCCTAGAATTTTGCCTTTGATTTTACAGACTACATGTTTGATTGTGGTAGTTCTTTTTCTACCTTCTACCAACTTGGCAACTTGTGGTGTTTAGGTGTGTTTTCCCTTTTTATATCGGAAAAGAGTTCTTGGAATATTCAACCAAATATGTAATGAATCATTTTCAAAAAATATTTAAAAAAAAAAACAAATCCGTACAAAACAACTATAGAATGTAATGTAGCAGTGGGGAATGCATATGTGATGTAGCATCGGCATATATGTATTTGCTAGTAAACCTCAAGTGCCTTAGGTGTTCTGTTTCTCCTTGTAACAGACTGTTTTGGTCATGGTTTGAATGAGAATTACCTTTCAAAAAAAAAAAAAAAAAAGTAAACCTCAAGTGCCCAACCTCCAATAGCCCAAATGCCATAGCCCAATTAAATTACGTATCATGTTCACTCATGACTTGACATTGGAAGCTTGATGGCCATATCTTCGATCCCAAAATCATAATTCAGAACCAAAAAATAAAAAGAATAAAAAAATAATCGCATATCCCCACTTGTTTCACTTTTGGTGAATTAAGGCAATGAAGGATTTGAGCTAGGCACTGTGACGTTGTTAGTTCTGATAGTTTTTGATATTCAGAGAGAATTTTTTTCTATTACTTTTTAGATGATCTTACAAATAAAACAAAGTCTCCAATTTATAGGTATTTACATAGAATAATAAAAGGAAATCAACAATTATTATTGGCTTAAAATCTGGAGGAGGACATGGAGTCTTGACTTTGACCTTGACTTTGACTTTGACTCATCATTTGACTCATTCAAGAGAATGGCTTGGAACATGTAGTAGAATGTTGACTTTGACCCATCCTTTGCAATTATAATAATTTTCTTTTTTTTCTAACACTTCCCCTCAAGTTGAGTAGTGGGATTTCCAATACCCAACTTGCCTAAACATTTACTAAACGCACTCCCAGTGACAGCTTTTGTTAAGATGTCTGCAAGTTGATCATCAGAACGGACGAACGGAAGCTCTATTATCCCGGTCTCGATTTTTTCATTAATAAAGTGTCTGTCCACTTCAATGTGTTTTGTACGATCATGTTGAACCGGGTTCTCTGAGATCTGAATTGCGGCTTTATTTTCACACATAAGCCTTGTGGTTTTGTTAGGGGGAAAACCAATTTCAGTTAGGAGTTTTCTTAACCACAACAATTCTGTTAACCTTCGAGCTATACCTCGGAATTTAGCTTCGGTGCTGGAGAGGGCAACCACTTTTTGCTTTTTACTCCTCCATGTAACAAGGTTTCCACCTACCATAGTGAAGTACCCGGATGTAGATCACCTGTTGTGTTTGTCTCCGGCCTAGTCTGCTTCTGTGTACCCTTGAATTTCTAGATGACCATTTAGCTTAAACACAATGCCATGATCAGCTGTTCCTTTGAGATACCTAATGATTCTCCACACTGCTTCCATGTGATTTTCCTTATATTAGTTTCCCCACCATTCGTTGATATCTTTCTTTATCTACTAACTTTGCACCTTCCTCCATGTGTAATCCATGGTTAACAATCATCGGGGTGTCAACTGGTTTGCAATCGATCATTCCAGTCTCAGCTAACAAATCAAGGATGTACTTTTTCTGACAGATGAAGATTCCTTGTTTTGATCTCAAGACCTCTATCCCAAGAAAGTACTTAAGTCTTCCCACATCTTTCATTTCGAATTCTGTAAAAAAGATTATCCTTTAGCCGTGACATTTCATCGTGGTCATTACCTGTGATTATCATATCATCCACATAGATAATCAAACAGGTCACGAGGTTTCCTCTCTTCTTTAGAAATAAGGTGTGGTCAGAGTTACTTTGTTTGAACCCATACTTCTTCATTGCAATAGTAAATCTTCCAAACCAAGCCCGGGGAGATTGTTTGAGCCCGTAAAGTGACTTCTTTAATTGACACACTTCTCTTGTCTTGTAACCCCCCGAGAAACCAGGTGGGGTTTCCATATAAACTTCCTCTTGTAACTCTCCGTGCAGAAAAGCATTCTTCACATCAAACTGATGGAGAGGCCACCCATTATTAGCTGCTATTGAAAGAAGAATCCTAATTGTGTCAAGCTTGGCTACAGGAGAGAAGGTTTCTGAGTAGTCAATCCCATATGTTTGTGTATAACCTTTAGCCACCAATCGAGCTTTATATCTTTCAATAGTGCCATCAAGTTTTCGCTTGATAGAAAATACCCATCGACACCCTACCGGTTTTTTTCTCGTTGGCAGCTTGCTTTTCTCCCATGTGTTATTCTTCATTAAGGCCTTCATCTCAGCTTCCATTGCTTCCTACCAAGATTTAGAGGCTAATGCTTATTCTACGGTGACTGGGGTTTGTTCAGAATATAGTGAGGAGTCAAAGGCCTTGGCTTCCTTAGACAGGTTTCCCTTAGCTATGTTTGCCATAGGGTAACTTGACTGTTGTGTCTCTTTCTCTGGTGAATACTGTTTAGGAGGAACTCCCCGATTTGCCCTTGGAGGTAAGACATACCTTTCAGTATTAGTCTCTTGAACTTGTTCTACTTCTTCTGCTACTTGTTCACACTGATCTGTTTCTATTACATGTTCACACTGATCTGTTTCTCTTAACTGTTCAGACTGATATGTAACTGTTTCATGGTGATCATTAGAAGTACAAGGTATATTAACAGGGTGATTATCTTGCTCGTTATCCAAATCAAGAGGAGAATGACTTACCTCGGGTACCAGGTTGGGAGGACCTTGGTCTGTGACACTGATCGATGGCTCCGTAGGTTGTGAAGATGTGAGTGACTCATTTTGGGTACCGTGGGAATTTTCTTCAAATGAGGGAATCCTATTCAACCAACTTAGAGTGTCATTATAATCCCCCTCCTAACCACTAAGTTGTGAGTTATAGAAGAACTCCGTCTCAAGCCAATCACAGTCCATTGTCGTGTACATGTGACGCCTTTTCGGACTATAACATCTATACCCCTTTTTATCTCTTCCATATCCCACAAAAACACACTTTTCTGCGAATGGACCAAGTTTGTTTCGATCAGTTTTGGGTAAATGGACAAAGACAGAACACCCAAACACCCAAGGTTCAAGCGTAAGTGGAGGAGGAACCTTAGTAAATTCAACTAAGGTATCTATTGGGGTTTTAAGTTGGAGGACTTTAGTTGGAAGACGGTTAAGAAGACAATTAGATAACTTCAAGGTTGGTGAAATGTCTATAATTCCTCCCCCTTTTACCAAAATAAATTCTCCATTAGCAGTCTCGATAATACTTTTTTGCTTTTCTGATGCCTTTTTGATATCTGTAGGGTCATATGTCATTGTATCTGTGGCCCCACTATCAAAAAATCCAAGCATCTCTCCGTTTATTATTTTCCTTGGTCATATTTACTTTTCCTATGTTACTCACAAAATTGTCTTTTCCTTGTTCACAAATTTCAAGAGCATAAGGGCTAATATTGAAACAAGAAGAAGAAGGATCTGAGTAGTAATTTAAAAGAGAAGAAGGACTTGAGTTGCAATTCTCAAGTCCTTTACCTGCTACATGTATGTCCACTTCCTCATTAATGTTCTTAACTTTTGGTCCTTTGTCAACCACAATTTTTGAAGAGAGATATCTTAGAAATCTGGCCAAAAATAAAAATAATAAATAAATGGAGTCTACAACCATAAGAAAACATCTTTTTCTTGAGGAAAACAATGATCTTGCTTCTATCTTTGATGGGCTTTCTCCCACACAATCATCTTCTGAGACCCCTTTATCTTTCAAGAAAATCATCTCTAAAAAAACAGTTCCTTTTTTTTTTTCAGGATAAGTCTTGGTTTGGCTTGTTTTGGTTTGGTTTTGGTGTTTAATAGAGGGGATGGCGTGAAGAGGGTGGTTGTTGTGGTTGCAGGTTGGTTTTGGGATTTTGATCTGAATTGAGTTTTGAGAATTGTTATAAGAATCAGAAACCCACTCTGATACCATGATAGTTTTTGATAATCAGAGAGAATTTTTTTCTATTACTTTTTGGATGATCTTACAAATAAAATAAAGTCCCCAATTTATAGGTATTTATATAGAATAATAAAAGGAAATCAACAATTATTATTGGCTTGAAATGTGGAGGAGGATATGGAGTCTTGACTTTGACCTTGACTTTGACTTTGACTCATCATTTGACTCATTCAAAAGAATGGCTTGGAACATGGAGTAGAATGTTGACTTTGACCCATCCTTTACAATTATAATAATTTTCTTTTTTTTCTAACAAGTTCGAATCCCGAGCCCACCCGGGTTTTCGTCCCGCCGTCTTTTACGCCAGATAGTTATGCTCTTGTGACGGCACAACGACTGTCAAGTGGCAGCTGACGGTATTGTTTCCTGGGGGAACACCCAAGCCAAACTTTGAAGTCCGCGTGAACCCAGTTAAAACAACATAGTGTGACTAATGTAGGAAAACATGACTCTCCAATATAAGAAGTGCGGTGGCCAAACACAATCAATGTCGTTAAAAAATAGATATTTTTTTCTTGAAGAAACAAACATAAAAAATAAAAACAAAAAGTTAACCCACTATCCAAGTTTGTGATTTTGACCTTGTTTTTAACTTCTTAACTCTTATGCGTTTTAATATTTGTAAATTTCCCCTTAACTTTTAGAGTTTTTAAATATAGGAATATTGAATTCTTGATTTTATTCCATTAGCTAACCACAATATATAATTACAAAACAATATCTCCTATAATTTGGGGAGATTTGTTATCATTAACCAAATACAAATTTACTATATTTACATGTGCTATTACGCCCCCGCAGTCGAAACGTCAGATGGACCGATGCTGAGACTGGAACGAAAATCATCAAACAATACGCGTGGGAGCCCTTTGGTGAAGATGCCAGCAACCTGATGACGAGAAGGAACATGTAGGACTCGAACGTGTCCGCGTTGAACCTGTTCGCGGACAAAGTGAATGTCAAGCTCGATATGTTTTGTGCGTTGTTGTTGTACTGGATTGCCGGAGAGATAGACAACACTAACGTTATCACAGTAGACCAGAGTAGCACGAGACAAAGGATGATGAAGTTCGAGTAAAAGATTTCGTAACCAGCAAATGTCCACCACAACGTTTGCAACACCCCTATATTCAGCTTCAGCACTTGACCTGGAGATAGTAGATTGATGTTTGGAGGACCAGGAGATAAGATTATCACCAAAATACACGCAATATCCAGAAGTTGAGCGGCGTGTGTCGGGGTATCCAACCCAGTCTGCATCTGTATACGCCACTAATGAAATATTGGGTACCGGACCAAGATGTAGACCATAGTTAGAGGTACCTTGAGGATATCGGATAATGCGTTTTAATGCATTCCAGTGATCCTGTCGAGGGTCGTGCATGTGCATACATATCTGTTGGACAGCATAGGAGATGTCCGGTTTGGTAAACGTGAGATAATGTAGAGCACCAGCGAGACTTCTATAAGTGGAAGGATCATCATGGGGCGGACTGGATGTGGCAGAGAATTTGGACTGTGTATCAACCGGGGTTGCTACCGGTTTGCAGGAGTCCATGGCAGCACGATGAATGATGTCCTACACATATGCCTGTTGAGAGAGAAACATTTTATTACCATCTCTAGTGACTTGAATACCCAAGAAGTAGGAGAGTGGACCCAAGTCTTTCATAGCAAATTCACCAGACAATGTCTGTAGTAACCGTGTGCGTTGGGCCTCAGTGGATGTAGTGAGAATAATGTCGTCCACGTAAATCAGAAGATATGCGAGTTCAGACCCATGTCGATAAATAAATAATGAATTGTCTGATTTGCTTTGTATGAACCCGTGCATGGTAACAAAATCCGTGAAGCGCTGGTACCAGGCTCGAGGAGCCTGCTTGAGGCCATATAGTGACTTTCGTAGGCGACAAACATGATCCGGAAAGTCACGGTGATGAAAGCCCATGGGTTGATGCATATAGACGGTCTCTTCCAAGTTGTCGTGCAGGAATGCATTAGTAACGTCCAACTGATGAATGGGCCGGGCCAAGACTTGGAGAGAGCCAAAGAGAGAACCAACTGAACGGTAGAAGGTTTTACTACCGGGCTAAAAGTTTCGCCACAATCTATACCCGTCTGCTGTTTACGACCATCACATACTAAACGAACTTTGTAACGCTCCAAACTACCATCTGACCTGAATTTATGTTTAAATAACCACATGCAATGTATAATATTAATGTCAGGTGTCCTAGGTACTAACTCCCATGTCTTGTTTTTAATAAGTGCACTAAATTCATTGGTCATGGCATTGTGCCATTCGGGAGAGGACAAGGAAACCTGAGGGTTTTTGGGTAGTGGGACGATGGTGGCAGTGTGGAGGTTGAAATGTTGTTTAGGTTTGTGGATACCACTCATGGAGCGAGTGTGCATGGTACAGGTGGATGGTATAGGAGGAGAAGGAGGTGGAGGTGGTACGGGTATCGAAGGGTTCAGTGTAGAGGGGTCATGAGGAGGGGAGTCATGAGTTGTTGGGCTGGACGTTTAGTTAGGATGTGACAGAGGATTTGGTTGGGCTAAGGAGGGTGTGGTGGGTTGTGAGGTAGTAGGGCCGGAGGGGCGGGCGTGGGTATGCGATGTATGGGATGTAGTTGGCTGGTTTGTAGATGGATTAAGATGAGGCGATGATGTAGTGGGATTGGGCTGAATAGGATCAGGGGTAGTGAGAGATGGGCTAGTAGAGGTGGGCCGAGTGGAAGGATGAGGATCGGGTGCTGGGGGGTGTATGGGGCTGTGAGTGGGTTCGGTAGTGGGTGCGAGGGGCGATGGTGTGGGGTTGAGTTTGTTTTTGTGTTGAAGATAATCCTAAACCAAAGGATTGATGGTGGGATTAAGGAACTCGTAGGATGGTGGTTTTGTTTGGGATTGGATGGTGTAGGGAAAAATGGATTCTTCAAAGTGGACATGTCTTGAAATAATAATTTGGTGAGAGGAAAGATCAAGACATTTGTATCCATGATGATTGGTAGGGTAGCCAAGGAAGACACAAGGTTGAGATCGATAGTCAAGTTTGTGTATTTTGGTTGATGGGGCGAGCGGGTAGCAGAGACATCCAAAAACACAAAGATGTTCGTATTCTGGAGTGCAATGGTAAAGGAGGGAGGTGGGGATTTGAAGTTATAGAGTTTGCTGGGTAAGATATTAAGTAGATAGGTGGCAGTTTCAAGGGCATGATGCCATAGGTTGGGTGGAAGGGAGGCTTGGGCAAGGAGAGTGCGGATCATGTTGTTAATGGTACGGATTTTGCGTTCTGCTTTACCATTTTGAGAGGAGGTATAGGGACATGGAAAACGAAATTGCATGCCGTTATGATTACAAAAATTGTAGAAATTTTGATTTGCATATTCTTTTCCATTGTCACATTGAAATTGTTTGATTTTACTATTAAATTGGGTCTTTATGAGGTTGTGAAGAGTGGTGAATGTTTGAAAGACTTGAGATTTATTTGATAAGGGAAAAGTCCACAAGAAATTAGTAAAATCATCTAAAAATAAAATGTAATATTTATGACCCCCGTACTAAGTATAGGAGAGGTCCATAAATCACTTTGAAGAATGTCAAATGCAAAACAAGTTGAATTAAGAAAATCATAAAAGGGCAATTTAACACTATTGCCAAAAACACACGACTGGCAAAGTGATTTATTATTGAATCCTTGATTTCATTCCATTAGCTAATCACAATATATAATTACAAAACAATATCTCCTATAATTTGGGGAGATTTGTTATCATTAACCAAATACAAATTTACTATATTTACATGAGCTATTATTAAATTTTAAACCTTTTTATTGATTGATATGGTTTGAGCATATGAAGAGGAGACAGACTACTGAGCCAATTAGAGTGATAGAGACCTACACTGTGAACGAAGAAGGAGTAGAGACAGACCCAAATTATCTTGGGACGAATGGATTAGACAAGATTTCAATATTAAGAATAAGGACTCTTAAAGATTGTACAAATGCATTGTAGGTATGTCGTAGGGTGTTAGTTTTGCCTACACGTTACAGTGAATTCACATATGTTTGTTTTCGTGTATATTTGTTTATAGGTTGTTTATGTTGTTATACTTTACCATTGGCACTCTTTCACCACTTATGTTATTATGGGTAGCTTTCTATATATACACCTCATGTTCTTTATACTTGTTGGTTGTGTGTTTTGAGCTGAGTGTCTCCCTAAAAACAGTCTATCTATCCTTAAGGATAGAGGTAAGGTTTGCCTACATCCCACATTCCCGTAACCCTACCAGTAGTTTCTATTTATGGGACTTATAAGGTTTGGTGGTGGTTGTTTTTATTGACTTAATTATGATTTCATAAGCCAGACGTTGATGAACCTAATTCGACAATTGAAGTTGCTCAACTTAAAGATAGCTAGAAGCGTAGAGGATAATTGTGTACTTTAGTATTATGTTGAAACATTTAATGAACTATGTTTATTTTAATATCACTCCTCTTTTTCTCGATACCAATTTTAACCAACCCGTATTGTATCCGCCAACGTGTATTCTTCTACATTATCTAAAGACATGTTTTATTTATTTATTTATTTCTACTATCTATGTTTGGCATTGTATATTATTTATGTGACCCGAACAAAAGTTCACACATCAAGTTAAGAGAAATCTAAGTAGTGAAAAAAACGGTCACAAGGAAAAAAACCTTTTAGGTCCGCCAATGAGAATACTGGTTGATGGCTCCATTCCTTTTATGTGCTTCTTGTATACATTGTTGCCTCCTCATATTACACAGCATATGGGTAGCATGATTTAGTTAAGAGTTAGTTATCAATGGCTATCTCGTGACATGATGTGACATTGGCATGTGCATGTGTACAAATACATGTGATGAGTTTATCTTGTAGAATGGTTGATGATTGTAAAATCTAATAATCAGGGCCGACATCATCCGTTAGGCTAAAAAGCCATTGCTTTACACCCTCAAATTTCGTAAAGTAATGCTAATGTTACACATGATAGAAGTTGAAAGCAATTGTTTAGGTGAATCAATCTTTATTCACAAGTGATGGAAGTTGAAATGTTGACCATACAATGTGTTAATTTTATCAAATTCTAAACACATGACAATAATTGGAAGCAACTATTTAAGTGAAGAAATTCAAGATATTTTATATAGTAATTAATTTGAAGCAACTTGTAATTTTATATAGTAATTCAAGATATTTGCAAGTGAAGTGAACTCAACATATGTGACAAACCTACATACATACTAATGGGCGGATGCTTCCTTTAAAATAATTTCTTATCTCGATCGTACCGATTAAAAGTTTGGTTAAACCCTTTAATCGTCCCAAGAAAATAATTTCTGAGGACACCACTGGTTGGATGAAACCAGGATGAGTTTCTGTACTTTGATTAAGCCTATAAAGTTTATATATGATTGAAAGAAAAATGAATTGTTCCTTGTGTCTTTACGATGATAAGTGGATTCTAAAAAGAAAACAATCAAACTAGTGCATATAAAATGTGTGATGAAATGATTTAAAAAAGTGTCTTTTGTTGATTATTTTATTATGTTTAATAAATTTACACACTCCTCACTTACGGTGTGCGCATATAATGTATATAGGTGTGGCCCTTAGGGGGCAAAAGTAAAGTTGCACTAGTTTTAACATTATTTTATTAATTTCGTGAAAATAACGTTAAAAACGACGGACGGTTAATCATGCATCATGTGATGACGTAGATAGCCAAAAGACAAAGGGGTACATGCACCGATCGGGTTTGTCCCGATTGTTAAGTGTTCTGTGTCTCTTGATACCAAACCACATCGAGCCGGGGGTCTCACTGGAAGCAGCCTCTCTATTCTTAGGGGTAGAGGTAAGGTTGTCTACATCTTACCCTCCTCAGACCCTACCTTAGCTTTGCTATAGGTGGGAATAACCGAGTATGATGATCAGTGGCGAAGCTTGACCTGAAGGTTCGGGGGGTCGGAAGTCGCCGGAGGGTTGGAAGTCACTACTTTTGGGGGTCGAAAACCAGTTTCGGGGGGTCGAAACTCTATATTTTCCAAAACTTTATATACGAATACTATATAGTCGGAACTTCTGCACGAAAATTCAAGGGGGTCGGCCGAAGCTTCGCCAGTGATGATGATGACTTTTGCATACAAAAGTGCCTTTTGTTGATCATTTTATTACGTTTAATAAACTTACACACACACTTTTTCATTATGGAAACACATTTTAACCATTTCATTTTGGTGATGCTATATTTTTGGAAGCATGCATCATTAGGAAGTTCTAATCACATGTAGTGTCACAGTTTTTGATGTTTGTTTGTTCTCTATCTTTACGCATCAGCATCACAACCGAAAGACATTTCGGTTTATCACTTTGTGTTTGATAAAAATTATTCTACGAACCGTTTACGTATAAGTAAAATAAAAACACTTTATAATATACAAAAGAGAGCAGTAAACTACAACACGTATTACACCTATTAATAGAGTGCCCGCACGTTGCGGCGGGTAATATAATATTTAGATTAGTGATTTTAGGGGTGTGAACAGACCAGTATTTTGGTTTGGAGCCGTAACCAATACCAAAATTTCCGGTTAACATGTTTCAAAAGCCGATTGGTTTTGATTATTTCGGTTTTGGTTAATCAATATCTAAATGATCCAAGGCAGAGCCAAGGTCGGCTTGGCTCATTCGTTTGGCTCGACTAACATCACACTTTTAGATTAGCATTATATACGTAGACAATAACATACGGTTGCAAACTTTGATGGATGAACTTTTTGAAATCATTGGTATGAACTCTTGGGTTGTAAACAAATGCATTAAAAAAATGCAATTCTTAAAAACCAAATGTAGTTAAAAAAAGTTACCGTACCATGCTTATTATATTTGATGTTTAGAAATAACGATAAAAAACAGAGGAAAAAAATTAAAAATTAAAGGTACAACGAAGGAAAAAAAAGTACATCGGTCCTAAAACACCTAGAAATAACAAAGCGTGTATTTTTTTTCCATCCCACATCGATCCCAAAGCACATGTAATTTCAAGGTGAAGAACCCACCTTTACGTTTTTAAAGGCTTGAATGAATGTTCAGTTTCAAAACAATCATCTAGAATAACTTGCATTTTCAGGGACGATGCGGAAATGGGGATTCGAAACGGGGTACCGAGGTGATGTCCTTAGCCGATCAAAAAAAAAGAAGAATAACTTGCATTAGTAATTTGTATAATTGGTATTAAAAATTGTACAATATCTAAATGATCCAAGACATAGCCAAGGTTGGCTCGGCTCATTTGTTTGGCTCGACTAACATCAAACTTTTAGATTAGCATTATATACCTAGACAATAACATACGGTTGCAAACTTTGATAGATGAACTTCTTAAAATCATTGGTATGAACCCTTGGGTTGCAAACAAATGCTCTAAAAAAATTCAATTCTTAAAAACCAAATGTAGTAAAAAAGAATACACTAACATGCTTATTATATTTGATGTTTAGAAATAACGATAAAAAACAGAGAAAAGGTAAAAATTAAAGGTACAACGAAGGAAAAAAATAAGTACAACGGTTCTAAAACACCTAGAAAAAACAAAGCGTGTATTTTTTTTGTCCATCCCACATCGGTCCTAAAGCACATGTAACTTCAAGGTGAAGAACCCACCTTTACGTATTTAAAGGCTTGATTGAATGTTCAGTTTCAAAAGAATCATCTAGGATAACTTGCATTAGTAATTTGTATAATTAGTATTAAAGATTGTACATAAGGGCATAAAGGGAAGAAAAGGGGTAAAAAATAGAGGATTATACTTGTGCCTCTTGATATGTCATCTTCACTTTGACAATATGGACATATTTACCCATGCCCCCTATATAATTGTTGCTACAACAAGGAAAATGACCGGGATTAGGTTAAGAGATGTTTAGGTTTATAAGTTAAAGGTATGTTAGGTTAATGTTATGATTTAGGGGATCCTCTAGCTCCTGGAATGGACCTGCAGAAGGTAACAGACACCGTTAGCCTTAACGCAGGAGGGGGTCTCCTGCGTTTGGACTCCGGCGTGAGAATAAGTGTATATTCGTTTGGAGTAATAAAGTAGAGAGTATGTGAGTAAGAGGAGTAGTGAGAAGTGTGTGTAGAATGACTACCCAAGGGTCTCCTTATATAGGCGATGGAAATCTGCCCAGGAGCTCCCTTATGGTAGCATCCTTACTATACCTGGTCATGGCTGACTCTCTTTATGCTGCCAGCAGTGAGACTTTGCCCTTTTAGTGCACTTTCAGCTTTTACTATTTCCTAGGCATGGCTTGGAGCTGTGTGATGTTTTGTTTTATGCCCATAGTAATAAGCCAAAGCACCTTTTTACATTTCCAATGTTTTTACTATTTGCTTTCTGCTGCATAGCTACCGTATGGCAGCCATGCTGCCTTATGTTAGCTGTTCAGCTCCAAGAGGTCAAGCAAACCTTAATACTTCTACTTTGCTTTATTTTTTGATGAGGGGTTAAACGTGGTCGTTTTAGGACCCACGTCATCAGCCCCCCAGTTATAAGCATTTGTAAAGAAGTTATAAGTGCTTGTGACTTGTAAATTGTCTCTTGCCTCGGTGGCAATGTTAGCTAATCTTACCTTGGTATCGAGGAGTTATTAGATTCCAAGCTCCCTCATGGGAGCTATATATTTGTGCAATGCCTTTGCCAATTTTTTTTATCTCAATTCCTGTCCCTCCGTTTCTCATTATGACCCTATTTTTAATTAATATCGCTGGTCATAATTGTAACATTTCGCATTTAATAATTTCACGTTACGACAAGTTCTATTTTATAACTTACATATAATTATTTTGTAGCATTTTATATATATATATATATATATATATATATATATAATAATAATAATAATAATAATTAGTTAACCTTAACACAAACCAACACACTCAAACCCAAACCCCTTGTTCCTTTCTGAAGCCCAACAGATGCAAGCCCAGTGTCCAGCCCAAATGAACGCGGCCCAACACTAAGCCCAAAGGCTGAAGCCCACACCCCTCCCCTCTCTAATCTGATAAAAAAAAAATAATATGCTCGAGCCGGGGTTCGAACCCGCGCCCAAGCCCAAACCACATCAACCACGAACCAACTGGGCTAGCACCACACACCTGATTCAAACCTGATGCACAATAATCTTATACACGCTTGAAACTCTTAATAGTTGACTTGAAAAAGTCAACTGTCTTGACGCGTGATGCAAAATCAATCACATTAACTTGTGATTGATCAATTATTGGAACCTTTACATGATCTTCGGCCCTGTATGACTCGGATACACATCAATCACGATTAATCGTTGCCCAATTTCAAACCATTACGCGTTTGACATTTAATCACAGGTCAAACTTGCCAATTAAACAATCCATCAATCCCCTATATAAATTGACCTTCTACGAATCATTTCAACTCGCTCACACATCTCTCTTAACCTCCAATTGTTCTGAAACACCTCTGATAATACCCACGCATACACAGTTTGACTAATTAGGTTGACCACTCAATCGTACACGAATCAACACTGTAAGTCCAATCTTTTTTTGTGGGTTTTGTTAGTCGGCATCCATACAACGAAAACCCTAACAATAATCGGGTTAAAAATGTATGGATTGCCTGATTGGAAAAACTAGGGTTCGTGCAAATTGATTTGGGGATAAACTGAGTTTTACATCGCGTATATAATTATTTTTAGACGGAGTTCATCACAACCACAGGCCTAGGCCAAGTGGTTGTGACTGAGGACTATAACCAAAGGCTCCCGGGTTCGAGACCCGGCTGTGGCCACCTTTTCTTTTCTTTTTCATTTTTAAAACAATAAACTAAATAATATATATATTATACATATAATTCTTATAAATTCGTTTTTAATATTAAAACTTTTTTTATAAATTCTAAAAAAATTATATTTATTAAATCTGAGATAAAAGTTTTATTTACAATTTTTATTTTTCTGAAATTCATTTATTTAATATTTATAATAATTAAATCAATTTTATACTATTTTATTTATAAAAATCCATTAAAATATCAAAACAATTTTATTAATTTCTACAAAAATTATCCTATGTTTGTACAAATTAAAATTTACTGAAATAATTTTTAATTCAGAAAAATCATTTATTTTATATTTTTAATCAATTTTTGTTAGTTTTAACCATAATTAAATCATAATAAATTCAATTCTTATCATTTTTGCACCAAAATTTTATACAATTTATTTTAAAATATTTAGAACAGAAATATGATTTTTAAAATAATAATTCTTTAATTTTAGTATTTTTAAATTATTAAAGTTAAAGTTGACAATTTGTAATAAATAGATTTAATAATCTATTTTAAAGAAAATAATTTTATAAAAATTATTTTATACATTAAACATATTATTGTGACCATCTTAAATATAAATTTCATAAAAAGATTTTTGGTTATTTATTTACTAAATTTCTCTCAATTGGCGAATATTTTTAATATTAATCAAACGAGCAATTATCCCCAATTCAAAGCGCTAGAAACTTATACATTTGTAGATTTGATAGACTTAGACATATTTATTACCTTATTATAGGGTGATACTTGATACATTTGGGCAACACACAATTTTTCAACAGATATAACATTTTACCAAGGTGAGTTTTACATAGCCCCTTTTTCTATTTATCACCGTTTTTGGGGTGAAACATGTTACAACATCATTTATGCAATTCAATCATCAATGTGTCTATGTGTTTTCTATGTTGCATTATGTCTTGAGCATGATTAGAGTAAGCACCATTCTAGCATAATCATTAACTCCGTACAAGCCGACGGTATACATTGATAGATCTATTGGACTGACAATCCCACCCGGATACGTGCCTCCTACAAAGGTAGCGTGGGTGTTTGTTATCGTATAACATATTCAAGTGAACCATGAGCGTATGGGATGTATCATATTATAACAGTCACCAGGGTTGGTTATGCACTCGATTTATTTCTAGTATGTTCTCACATATGGGCTAGATTGACATGACACATGAATTGCACAACATTTTTATTCAATTATCAAAAACCTATGTAATTCTCACCAACTTTTGTTGACCCAAAATATTTTCAACTTAACATGTTTCAGGTTCTACTTACTTGAAGATTTGTGTTAATACTTGAAGATGCGTAGCTAGTATTTGTTGATTTGATGTACAAATTCTAGAACAATTGTATGAAATTCATTTAAAGTATTTAATGGAATTTATTATTCACCATGAGCTACTGAACAATCATCAATACGTGGCACCCCGATGTTTCCGCCATCGGTTGGGGTGTTACAGATTGGTATCAGAGCCATGGTTATAGGGAATTAGGTTATTAGAAAAATAATCTAGTCTATAACCATAGGATTTAATCAGTACTTGCTCCTTTTACTTGCTACACTCTATCTCCCTCCTACTTCTTATCCCTACTTTCATCCTTACAAGAAGGTTACTCTCCATCACTGGATTCACTCTTAGACTAATAAGGCAAAATCCTCAGGTTTAACCTGCAACACCTTGAAATCTCGTCGAAGTTCTAGATTTCAATAACGAACACGTGCAATCTGGAAGGGTGAACGCCTGTATTCTGAGTCTTCTGTCTAGGCTGGCATTGCGCATATATCCCAATCAGACGAGGGGCCCGGATGCCTACCTGGGAATTCTCGGGATGAGTGTTCACTTATAGGCTAAAGCATGTCTTCATATGTTATTAGAATTTAGAATCTTTGATAAGTCAACGTTTTCGTTTATTCATTTTAATGAATAAATGATTACACTCCTTATATAATCTCATTCATTTCACTGTGTCTCTTATAGATCATGCCTCCACGTCGCAGTACTCGTCTTAACAGTGGTGAAAATCATGATGAAGGAAGTAGCAATCACAACCACAACCACGATACTAACCACAACAATAACAACAACAACAACAACAATGGTGTCGATGCCCAACTAGCTGCAATCATTTCTCAACAAATGGCGCAGCAAATTGCAACTCTGGATCCCAACTTACTAGCTCAAGTCATCCAGTTGAACGGCAACGGGAACGGCAACGGGAATGGAAATGGACACCGTAACGGGAATGGACTTCCAGCCTGTACCCTTAAACACTTTAATTCCTGTAATCCCCCAAAGTTCAGTGGAGAAGAAGGAGCTACAGGACTCCTACAATGGTTTGAGGGTATTGAGAATACCTTCATCAACAGTGAGTGCCCCAATAATTTTAAAGTCCGTTATGCCATGAGTGTTCTTCACAAACGAGCACTCACTTGGTGGAATGAAGAAAAACGCACTCGCGGAGCTGAAGCTGCACTAGCCTTAACCTGGGATCAAGCTAAAGACATTATGAAGGCAGAGTTCTGTCCTCGTAATGAAATTAAGAAGCTGGAAGATGAATTTCATGATCTTGCTCAAGACAGTGGGGAAAACCTTGCTTACAACACACTTTTTCACGAACTTAGCTTACTGCTACCCCACAAAGTCACCCCTTTGCCCATTGCTATCGAAAAATACATTGGTGGTTTACCGATGCAGATTCAAGACACAGTGTGGGGAAGGAACCCTGCTACTTTGGAGGAAGCAAAGCGTTTGGCTGCCACCCTAACAGATAACCATGTGAAGGCAGGAACCCTGACTCGTAAAGGGGAAAAGAAAAAGGATACCCCCAACCTGCCGTTGATATCAAAACTGAGGCCTCAACCAACGGGAAGAACAAGGTCAGGAATTTTGCAATAGACACCACTGCCCCACCCACCAAGAAACAATACAATGGGAACCTACCTAAGTGTGACACCTGCCAGTATCACCATCCAACTCAAGTACCCTGCCGACAGTGCACAAATTGTCAAAGGTATGGGCATCTTGCAGATGCTTGTCGAATCCCTGCTACAAACGCTCCTGATGCTCCAAATAACCCGCTTGAAACCCTCCAGCTACTTAACAGCAAGCCCTACCATTTGAATGATGTCTACTTTCGCTTTAATTCCATGTATTGCCACTTTTAATTCAAATAATAAATTCAAGTATTATCATAACATCTGTGTGCATACTTGTTTGAATGTGAATTAATTGCTATATCTACTTGCTTACTTGTACAACAATTAGTTGACTACAAAACAACCTACTTAACTATTGGTAGAGGTCATCATGTCTTTCCAACAGTCGGGAGAGACCCTACCACCTGCTCAACGACTGGTGGGGACTATCAGACCTGCTCAACAATCAGTAGAGTCATAAAAGGACACAAAACCCTAATGTAAGGTAAATTGGTAATTACGGTCCAGAACGTAATCATGAGTTTACAGGTACGTTAAGGTAGTGTGAAATTTTATCAAGGTTTTCAGTAGTTGACCAATTGTAAACCTAGTGTTTCTCCTAACTTCGGGACGAAGTTCCTAAAAGTAGGGGAGACTGTAACATTTCGCATTTAATAATTTCACGTTACGACAAGTTCTATTTTATAACTTACATTTAATTATTTTGTAGCATTTTATATATATATATATATATATAATAATAATAATAATAATAATAATAATAATTAGTTAACCTTAACACAAACCAACACACTCAAACCCAAACCCCTTGTTCCTTTCTGAAGCCCAACAGATGCAAGCCCAGTGTCCAGCCCAAATGAACGCGGCCCAACACTAAGCCCAAAGGCTGAAGCCCACACCCCTCCCCTCTCTAATCTGATAAAAAAAAATAATATGCTTGAGCCGGGGTTCGAACCCGCGCCCAAGCCCAAACCACATCAACCACGAACCAACTGGGCTAGCACCACACACCTGATTCAAACCTGATGCACAATAATCTTATACACGCTTGAAACTCTTAACAGTTGACTTGAAAAAGTCAACTGTCTTGACGCGTGATGCAAAATCAATCACATTAACTTGTGATTGATCTATTATTGGAACCTTTACATGATCTTCGGCCCTGTATGACTCGGATACACATCAATCACGATTAATCGTTGCCCAATTTCAAACCATTACGCGTTTGACATTTAATCGCAGGTCAAACTTGCCAATTAAACAATCCATCAATCCCCTATATAAATTGACCTTTTTCGAATCATTTCAACTCGCTCACATATCTCTCTTAACCTCCAATTGTTCTGAAACACCTCTGATAATACCCACGCATACACAGTTTGACTAATTAGGTTGACCACTCAATCGTACACGAATCAACACTGTAAGTCCAATCTTTTTTGTGGGTTTTGTTAGTCGGCATCCATACAACGAAAACCCTAACAATAATCGGGTTAAAAATGTATGGATTGCCTGATTGGAAAAACTAGGGTTCGTGCAAATTGATTTGGGGATAAACTGAGTTTTACATCGCGTATATAATTATTTTTAGACGGAGTTCATCACAACCACAGGCCTAGGCCAAGTGGTTGTGACTGAGGACTATAACCAAAGGCTCCCGGGTTCGAGACCCGGCTGTGGCCACCTTTTCTTTTCTTTTTCATTTTTAAAACAATAAACTAAATAATATATATATTATACATATAATTCTTATAAATTCGTTTTTAATATTAAAACTTTTTTTATAAATTCTAAAAAAATTATATTTATTAAATCTGAGATAAAAGTTTTATTTACAATTTTTATTTTTCTGAAATTCATTTATTTAATATTTATAATAATTAAATCAATTTTATACTATTTTATTTATAAAATTCCATTAAAATATCAAAACAATTTTATTAATTTCTACAAAAATTATCCTATGTTTGTACAATATTAAACTTTACTGAAATAATTTTTAATTCAGAAAAATCATTTATTTTATAATTTTAATCAATTTTTGTTAGTTTTAACCATAATTAAATCATAATAAATTCAATTCTTATCATTTTTGCACCAAAATTTTATACAATTTATTTTAAAATATTTAGAACATAAATATGATTTTTAAAATAATAATTCTTTAATTTTAGTATTTTTAAATTATTAAAGTTAAAGTTGACAATTTGTAATAAATAGATTTAATAATCTATTTTAAAGAAAATAATTTTATAAAAATTATTTTATACTTTAAACATATTATTGTGACCATCTTAAATATAAATTTCATAAAAAGATTTTTGGTTATTTATTTACTAAATTTCTCTCAATTGGCGAATATTTTTAATATTAATCAAACGAGCAATTATCCCCAATTCAAAGCCCTAGAAACTTATACATTTGTAGATTTGATAGACTTAGACATATTTATTACCTTATTATAGGGTGATACTTGATACATTTGGGCAACACACAATTTTTCAACAGATATAACATTTTACCAAGGTGAGTTTTACATAGCCCCTTTTTCTATTTATCACCGTTTTTGGGGTGAAACATGTTACAACATCATTTATGCAATTCAATCATCAATGTGTCTATGTGTTTTCTATGTTGCATTATGTCTTGAGCATGATTAGAGTAAGCACCATTCTAGCATAATCATTAACTCCGTACAAGCCGACGGTATACATTGATAGATCTATTGGACTGACAATCCGACCCGGATACGTGCCTCCTACAAAGGTAGCGTGGGTGTTTGTTATCGTATAACATATTCAAGTGAACCATGAGCGTATGGGATGTATCATATTATAACAGTCACCAGGGTTGGTTATGCACTCGATTTATTTCTAGTATGTTCTCACATATGGGCTAGATTGACATGACACATGAATTGCACAACATTTTTATTCAATTATCAAAAACCTATGTAATTCTCACCAACTTTTGTTGACCCAAAATATTTTCAACTTAACATGTTTCAGGTTCTACTTACTTGAAGATTTGAGTTAATACTTGAAGATGCGTAGCTAGTATTTGTTGATTTGATGTACAAATTCTAGAACAATTGTATGAAATTCATTTAAAGTATTTAATGGAATTTATTATTCACCATGAGCTACTGAAAAATCATCAATACGTGGCACCCCGATGTTTCCGCCATCGGTTGGGGTGTTACAATAATTACTTTCCTGGGGGCAGATTTATGTCCTATCAGCTGCTGCGTGTGGCTGCTGATTTGATGGGCGCCCTAGGCTGACGTCATCCTATTGGACAGATGGATGATTTGCTTCATTGGTAACCGTTTTTGATCATTAAATTCAAATTTTGAATTTATAAAAGGAGATAACTTCTCCTAATTCTTCATTCCATTCCCTTTTTAGTATAACTTCCCTCTTTCACCCACGATCCCCTCTTCGCCGGCGTCATTGTTTTCTTCTATAAAAACTGGTAAGTACCTTCCTTTTCTTTCACATTTGTTTTTCGTTATGGCTATTAAACGATCTTGCTTCTCAATTTACTCGGTTGTCCAAATCTGATGCCGAATAGTTTTGTTCGGAAGTTGGTATCTCGTTGTCTTTTGAACCCTCCATTCCGAAGGGAAAGACTCCGGTAACCTCTGTTTCTTCTGGTAAGGTAGCCGTTTACATCCGTCAGTTTGATCAGGGTAACCTCCGGTACCCTTTTTCTAGTTTTTTTCTTAATGTCTTAGAGTACCACCAACTTGGTCTTGATCAGCTGTGTCCTTCCGGTGTAGCCCGGATTATTCACTTTGAAATAGTGTGTCGTTGTCTTGGTTATGAGCCCTCTTTGGCCATGTATCGTCGATTTTTTAGGTTGGCTAAGAATGGGAACTGGTTTACCAATGAGAAAACTCAATGCGAACCAGCCCTAATTTCAAGTGTTATCGGTCTTGTGTCTAGCTGGAATGATAAGTTTTTGTTCTTGAACTCTGATTTCCTACCCTTCAAGGCTCCAAGGAGGTCTTCTGATGCTCCTCTGAATGAGAGGGAGCCTGATCCTGACACTCTTGATCCGAAGTTGTTGGAAAAGCGTCGTATTTTTCCTACCCGTCTCCGCACCTTTCCTGGAGACTTCCTGGTCATGATGGGTCTAAGTGTTAATTGGGATGATCCGGAGACTGAAACTGTGATTTATCATGGTAGGGAGGGTATGTGTCGTTAAGGCTTACTTTTTCTCCCCCAGTTTTTGGTTATCTGTTCCTTTTGCTGATTTCTTTTTTTTTTTTTGCAGAAATGAGTACCCTTGATTTTCTTGCTCTAGATGATATTGCTGATGTTAAGTTCAAGGTTCGTGCTTCGGAGGAGGGTAAGAATGTGGTTGTGAGGACTGAGCATGTCCGTTTCCAAGGGGAATACACTAGTGTTGTTTTGTCATCCTCAACTGCTGCGGAGCCATCAGTGAAGAAATCCGTTACTGTCCGTCGCTCTAGCAAGCGACTTCAGGGTGTTTCCTCTGGCCCAGGGAATATAACTGCTATTCCCTTGGTCATTGAAGAGGAGGATGAAGATTCTTCCTTGATAGTTTCCGCCATGGGATGTGTGCCTGCCTCTGGGAAGGGCAAGTTGACATTATCTTCCTCTAAGAAGGATGATGCTTTGTTCAAAAAGCCTAAAGATGTGGTGATCAAGGGTGGGGATTAGAAGTTGCCAAGGGCTGAGGGTGGTGAGAGTTCGAAGTCGGTTGCCACTGTTGGTGTAGATACCCTTGTTCAGCAGGGTCATGGTGAAGGAGTATTTGTACCAAATTGGGACATTAAGAGTACTGATGTGTTGAAGAGGGCTTCCGTCTGTCGGGATTTGATTGACCATTGCATCCCTGATGTAGAAAGGGCTATACACAGGGAGTGGGCGGACAAAGATTTGATGAAAAAGATGTTTTATCATTTTGGTCAATTTTTGTCTTTATTTCCGAACGGGATGGCTAGGTTGGGTGGTTTATTACTTCGGAGTGAGCAAGTTGAAGGTGCCTATGAGAAGCATGAGGTTGAGCTGGTGAAGGTGAAAGAGGAACTAGCTAAGTATGTTGCTCGGGAGAAGGATCTGGTGCATAAGTTAGTCGTGTCCAGGACCCATCTTGGTTTGGAGAAGGAGAAGTTTGACAAGATGTTCAAAGGGTTGATTGATGAGAAAGCGAAGGTTGCTGAGGAAAGGGAAGGTCTGGCTCGGGCTAGGGAGGCGGTTAAACAAGAGCAGGTTGCTGTGGAGAAGGTTGGCGTGGAGCTTAGGACTCAAGTGGATCATCTGACTGAAGAGAAGGAATGGTTGATTTCTAAGGGGGTTGCCCGTTTTGTCACCGACTTGCTTCATTCCCAGGAGTATAATGCTCCATTGGCTGATATTTACGCCAAGGTTATAGCCTTCGGTCATCATGGGGGAATTCAAGCTGGTTTCAAAGCAGTTTAGGAGGTTCAGAGGATCGAGGAGCTACCCTCCTTTAAGCCTTCTGCTGGGGATGAGTTTGTGAGTGCTGTGAAGGCGATGGAGCTCTCCACTTACCCTTATATTGTAGCCATTGCTAAGGCTTCCCAGCAACCTATCTCCTTCCTGCAAGATTTGGAGCCAGAAGGTTTGAAGAAGGAGGTGGCCAACGAAGTCTTCAGCTCCTATGTGTCAAAGAGGCCCCTTAGGATCATTTTGGAGGGGGCTGATGATGGGGAAGGCAGTTCGAAGCGTTTAAAACCTGCTGATTTGTCTAAAGTTCTTGATTTGGAGCAGGTATTTGAGAATCCTTCCCCCTTCAAGCTTTGATGATTGATTCCACCCCTCCTGCTGGTGAGGATGATCCGTTTGCTGGCCTTGACACTGAGGAGCTCTATGGAGATGTTGGTAACCAAGTTCTGGCTTTCACTGGTGAGGGCAATACCACCGATGAAGCCGAAGATGCTGTTACCCCATGATCAAGTCATGTTTTAATCTTTTGTTATCTTTTGGTAGTCTATGTAATGAAACTCTGTTGTACCTAGCCTTAGGGCTTTAATCTATGGGAATGCCCCCCCCCCCTTTAGTGGTGATGCCTTATTTTATGTTTAATGTTTAGTTGTGTTGAATATTTTTGCTTGTCGTTTATAGTGTTTGCAATGTCTTTAACCTTTTGCCATGAGGTGGATGCTACAGTCACCCATCCCAGGCTACTAAGCTAGAGAACCGATGCAATGCTTATCCTATCAGCTTGTTTGTAACCTTTTTCAATGGTTATCTACGTGAAATGTTCGTTTTTGTGCCTGTTGTTAACATGTATGAGCTGTCTTGGTGTGAGGAGCTCACCCTCTTTCATGGGTCTAGGTATTCCTTCTAAAGGACTTGTCCCATGGAGTTGCGGATTGTGTTAGGAACTCACCCTGTATACAGGAAGGTAATTATCCTTGTTACCTGTTGAGTAGTTGTGGCCTAGGAGCTCATCCCATTTCCTGGGTAGGTATAGCGCCGGATCCCATGGAGCCTTGTTAGGAGAGGCTCACCCTTTGATAAGATAAGTGACAAGTGAACTGCTTTAAAAGAAAGTTCATTCATTCATTAGCTGTTTCATTTGGGATACATAGTAGCATTACAACCATTAAACATAGAATCGTTTCAAATGCTTGTCATTCCAGTGCCTTGGGACCATGTTGCCGTTTGGATCAGCTAGCTTGTAGGATCCTCCTTTGTGGGCATCCTTGATGACATAAGGACCCTCCCATCGGGGACCTAGCTTTCCTACGTTGTGCTGCCTGCTAGCTTCATTGTATTTCAACACGAGGTCCCCCGGCCTAAAGACTTCTTTTCTAACCCTCGTATTTTAGTAGGCTTCGAGTTTCTTTTTGTACCTAGCTTCCCTGATGGAGGCTTGGTCTCTTGATTCTTCGAGGAGGTCCAGGTTGATAATAATAATAATAATAATAATAATAATAATAATAATAATAATAATAATAATAATAATAATAATAATAATAATGATGATAATAATAATAATAATAATAATAATAATAATAATAATAAATAATTATATTAGACTAAACCTTGAGCCCAAACCATGTGTAGCCCAAACCTAACCATTCTACTTCTTTTTGTGTTTTTACCAAAGCCCATTAAAGCTGGCCCAAGCCCACCTCCTTTGCCCCTTTATCTGTTAAAAAAAAAAACTCTACTGCTCCTGCCGGGACTCGAACCCGGGCAGTGAGCCGGTTCAAACAGACAACACACACTCACAACCATCTGGTCTAGCCTTCATATCTGATTCAAACCCGGTCTATTATAATTATATCATTTAATTCAAAACCATCACAGTTGACTTGGAAAGTCAACTGTGATACACGACTTGCCAAAATCAACATCACTAACTCGTAATTGATTTATAATTGGTAATGCATCGTGATAACCGGCCTATTCTGACTCATATTTTCGTCAATTGTCAATCAATTGATTCTAATTTTTATTATTGACGCGTCAAACATTAACCACGAGGTCAAAGTTGCCAAATCGAACATCTAGACGACCTCACCATAAATTGATCACTACTGGACCATCTCAACTCGCCGAACATCTTTTCCCTATCCCCAATTTCTCCTAAAAGTCTTCTGTTCTTGAAGGTTTCGCTCGAGTTTGACTTCGGCCTTGACCGATCGATTAAGTATCAAAACATAATTGTAAGTTTGATTTTTGTTGTGGGATTCGTTAATCGGCGTCTGCACAACATTAACCCCATGATTAATTGGGTTAATGTTGTGAGAATTACTCGATTGGAAAATCTAGGGCACGAGCATTCGAATTGGGGAAGAACACGTATATTACTTATATTAAATAAACTAAAACCAAACACAACCATTGGTCTGGACCAGGTGGTTGTGTCTGGTGCCTTCTGTTCAAGCCACGCGGGTTCGAAACCCAGCTGTGGCAATGTTTTTCACTTGTTTTGTTTTTTTTTTTATCAAAACAATCAATTTAATTATATATAATACTTATATGCTATAAATTTATTTTAAATTATTAAAACTCTTTTAATAATTCTACAAAAATTATTTTAAGTTAATCTACTGAAAAAGTTTAACTTACAAATTTTGGTTTTCAAAAATTTATTTATTTAATATATATAATAATTAAATCAAGTTTATTCTATTATATTTATAAAATTCCATTAAATTATCAAAACAATTTTATAAACTTCCACAAAAATTATTCTAAGTTTATATAATGATAAACTTTTCTGAAATGATTTTTATTTCAGAAAAATCATTTTTTTAATATTTTTAATCAATTTTTGTTAGTTTTAATCATAATTAAATCATAATAAATCAAATTTTTAATATTTTTGCACCAAAATTTTATACAAATTATTTCTGAATATTTAGAACAGAAATATAAATTTTAAACTAATAATTCTTTAATTTTAATATTTTTTTAAATATTAAAGTTAAATTTTGACAATTTGTTATAAATAGAATTAATATCTATTTTAAAGAAAATAATTTTATAAAAATTAGTTTTATACTTTAAACACATTCTTGTGACCATCTTAGATTTAAATTTTATAAAAAGATTTTTGTCTAAATTAATTACTAATATTCTCTCAATTATCAAACATTTTTTAATAATAATCAAACAAGCATTTATCCCCAATCCGAAGCCCTAGAAACTTATACATTTGTAGACTTGATAGACTTAAACATATTTATTACCTTATTATAGGGTGATACTTGACACATTTGAGCAACACCATTATTCAATTTTTCAACAGATATAACATTTTGCTAAGGTGAGTTTTACATAGCCCCTTTTCTATTTATCACCATTTTGGGGTGAATCATGTTACAACATTATTTATGCAATTCAATCATCAATGTGTCTATGTGTATTTCTATGTTGCATTATGTCTTGAACATGACTAGGGTAAGCACAATTCTAGCATAAACCTTCATCAGCCGACGGTATACATTGATAGATCTATTGGACTGACAATCCCACCCGGATACGTACCTCCTACAAAGGTAGCGTAGCGTGGGTGTCTGTTACTGCAATATAAACGAGTGAACCATGAGCGTATGGGATGTACCACAATACAACAGTCACAATGGTTGATTATGCACTCGATTTACTTCTAGTATGTTTTCACATATGGACTAGATTGCCATGACACATGAATTGCACAACAATTTTATTCGATTATCAAAACCTATGTAATTCTCACCAACTTTTGTTGACCCAAAATATTTTCAACTTAACATGTTTCAGGTTCTACTTGCTTGAGGATTTGAATTAATGCTTGAAGATGTGTGCATAGTTTTATTCAATTTGATGTACGAATTCTTGTAGAACAATTGTATGTAATTTATTTAAATCATTTATTGAAATTTATTATTTACCATGAGCTACTGAACAATCATCAATACGTGAGATCCCGATGTTTCCGCCATCGGTTGGGGTGTTACACGGATAGCCCAGAGAACACTTGGGAGCTCGTCAACCCATTTTTTGGCATATCTTCCCAGCCTTGCTTTAATACCTTCGACAATGCTTCTGTTCATATGCTCAACTTGTCCATTGGACTGGGGGTAAGCTACCAAGCTGAAGACTTGCTTGATGCTCAGCTCGGAGCACCAGCTGCTGAACGGCTTGTTGGCAAACTGCTTTCTGTTGTCAATTACGATCTCCCCTGGTAGCCCATATCTGCAAATGATCTATTCCCATACGAAATTTACCACATGCTTCCCCGATATGGTGGCCAATGGCCTGACCTCCGGCCACTTAGTGAAATAATCAACAGCTACCAAAAGGAAGTTCAGCTTTCCTGGGGCCGGTGGGAAGGGACCCACTATGTCCATTCCCCACTTATAGAAGGGCCATGCAGAGATAAAAGGTACAAGATCGTTTTCGGGTTGGTCTTCACCGATGTTTGCAACTGACATGCTTCACACTTTCGGATTGTCTCGAAGGAATCTTTGTGCATGGTTGGCCAAGAATAACTGAGGTTCATAAGATTTGATACCATAGCACGAGGCTCGGCGTGCATGCCACATATCCCCTCGTGTATCTCCCTAATGAGATAGTCACTTTGATTGGGTTCGACACACCTGAGCAGGGGTGCCAAGTATCCCTTCTTGTAGTTTGCCATCTTCAACCACATATTGCCTTGCCTTGATGACCAACCGCTTTGCTTCTCGCTCGCTATCTGGTAGCTTCCCTTCTTTTAGGTAGGACATAATGGGGGTCATCCATGTGGATTCTGTTTTAGTGACAATATCTTGGACCTCTTTGTCATCAATGGATAGTTCCCGAAGCACCTCAACCAGAACCTTTTTTGTTAAGTGAGCAAACGTTAGGGAAGCCAACTTTCTCAGGGCACCTGCCTGCTTGTTCTTGGTTCTTGACACCTGTTCTAGTGTGAAGGCTTTGAATTCCTTGATGAACTCCTTGACCTTGTCTTTGTACTTCATCATTGAGGGTTCCTTAGCGGTGTACCCTCCATTCGCTTGCTTGACTACCAGGTTTGAATCGACAAACTATTTTAATAATTCTACAAAAATTATTTTAAGTTAATCTACTGAAAAAGTTTAACTTAAAATTTTGGTTTTCAAAAATTTATTTATTTAATATATATAATAATTAAATCAAGTTTATTCTATTATATTTATAAAATTCCATTAAATTATCAAAACAATTTTATAAACTTCCACAAAAATTATTCTAAGTTTATATAATGATAAACTTTTCTGAAATGATTTTTATTTCAGAAAAATCATTTTTTTTAATATTTTTAATCAATTTTTGTTAGTTTTAATCATAATTAAATCATAATAAATCAAATTTTTAATATTTTTGCACCAAAATTTTATACAAATTATTTCTGAATATTTAGAACAGAAATATAAATTTTAAACTAATAATTCTTTAATTTTAATATTTTTTTAAATATTAAAGTTAAATTTTGACAATTTGTTATAAATAGAATTAATATCTATTTTAAAGAAAATAATTTTATAAAAATTAGTTTTATACTTTAAACACATTCTTGTGACCATCTTAGATTTAAATTTTATAAAAAGATTTTTGTCTAAATTAATTACTAATATTCTCTCAATTATCAAACATTTTTTAATAATAATCAAACAAGCATTTATCCCCAATCCGAAGCCCTAGAAACTTATACATTTGTAGACTTGATAGACTTAGACATATTTATTACCTTATTATAGGGTGATACTTGACACATTTGAGCAACACCATTATTCAATTTTTCAACAGATATAACATTTTGCTAAGGTGAGTTTTACATAGCCCCTTTTCTATTTATCACCATTTTGGGGTGAATCATGTTACAACATTATTTATGCAATTCAATCATCAATGTGTCTATGTGTATTTCTATGTTGCATTATGTCTTGAACATGACTAGGGTAAGCACAATTCTAGCATAAACCTTCATCAGCCGACGGTATACATTGATAGATCTATTGGACTGACAATCCCACCCGGATACGTACCTCCTACAAAGGTAGCGTAGCGTGGGTGTCTGTTACTGCAATATAAACGAGTGAACCATGAGCGTATGGGATGTACCACAATACAACAGTCACAATGGTTGATTATGCACTCGATTTACTTCTAGTATGTTTTCACATATGGACTAGATTGCCATGACACATGAATTGCACAACAATTTTATTCGATTATCAAAACCTATGTAATTCTCACCAACTTTTGTTGACCCAAAATATTTTCAACTTAACATGTTTCAGGTTCTACTTGCTTGAGGATTTGAATTAATGCTTGAAGATGTGTGCATAGTTTTATTCAATTTGATGTACGAATTCTTGTAGAACAATTGTATGTAATTTATTTAAATCATTTATTGAAATTTATTATTTACCATGAGCTACTGAACAATCATCAATACGTGAGATCCCGATGTTTCCGCCATCGGTTGGGGTGTTACACGGATAGCCCAGAGAACACTTGGGAGCTCGTCAACCCATTTTTTGGCATATCTTCCCAGCCTTGCTTTAATACCTTCGACAATGCTTCTGTTCATATGCTCAACTTGTCCATTGGACTGGGGGTAAGCTACCAAGCTGAAGACTTGCTTGATGCTCAGCTCGGAGCACCAGCTGCTGAACGGCTTGTTGGCAAACTGCTTTCTGTTGTCAATTACGATCTCCCCTGGTAGCCCATATCTGCAAATGATCTATTCCCATACGAAATTTACCACATGCTTCCCCGATATGGTGGCCAATGGCCTGACCTCCGGCCACTTAGTGAAATAATCAACAGCTACCAAATGGAACTTCAGCTTTCCTGGGGCCGATGGGAAGGGACCCACTATGTCCATTTCCCACTTATAGAAGGGCCATGCAGAGATAAAAGGTACAAGATCGTTTTCGGGTTGGTCTTCACCGATGTTTGCAACTGACATGCTTCACACTTTCGGATTGTCTCGAAGGAATCTTTGTGCATGGTTGGCCAAGAATAACTGAGGTTCATAAGATTTGATACCATAGCACGAGGCTCGGCGTGCATGCCACATATCCACTCGTGTATCTCCCTAATGAGATAGTCACTTTGATTGGGTTCGACACACCTGAGCAGGGGTGCCAAGTATCCCTTCTTGTAGTTTGCCATCTTCAACCACATATTGCCTTGCCTTGATGACCAACCGCTTTGCTTCTCGCTCGCTATCTGGTAGCTTCCCTTCTTTTAGGTAGGACATAATGGGGGTCATCCATGTGGATTCTGTTTTAGTGACAATATCTTGGACCTCTTTGTCATCAATGGATAGTTCCCGAAGCACCTCAACCAGAACCTTTTTTGTTAAGTGAGCAAACGTTAGGGAAGCCAACTTTCTCAGGGCACCTGCCTGCTTGTTCTTGGTTCTTGACACCTGTTCTAGTGTGAAGGCTTTGAATTCCTTGATGAACTCCTTGACCTTGTCTTTGTACTTCATCATTGAGGGTTCCTTAGCGGTGTACCCTCCATTCGCTTGCTTGACTACCAGGTTTGAATCGACAAACTATTTTAATAATTCTACAAAAATTATTTTAAGTTAATCTACTGAAAAAGTTTAACTTACAAATTTTGGTTTTCAAAAATTTATTTATTTAATATATATAATAATTAAATCAAGTTTATTCTATTATATTTATAAAATTCCATTAAATTATCAAAACAATTTTATAAACTTCCACAAAAATTATTCTAAGTTTATATAATGATAAACTTTTCTGAAATGATTTTTATTTCAGAAAAATCATTTTTTTTAATATTTTTAATCAATTTTTGTTAGTTTTAATCATAATTAAATCATAATAAATCAAATTTTTAATATTTTTGCACCAAAATTTTATACAAATTATTTCTGAATATTTAGAACAGAAATATAAATTTTAAACTAATAATTCTTTAATTTTAATATTTTTTTAAATATTAAAGTTAAATTTTGACAATTTGTTATAAATAGAATTAATATCTATTTTAAAGAAAATAATTTTATAAAAATTAGTTTTATACTTTAAACACATTCTTGTGACCATCTTAGATTTAAATTTTATAAAAAGATTTTTGTCTAAATTAATTACTAATATTCTCTCAATTATCAAACATTTTTTTAATAATAATCAAACAAGCATTTATCCCCAATCCGAAGCCCTAGAAACTTATACATTTGTAGACTTGATAGACTTAGACATATTTATTACCTTATTATAGGGTGATACTTGACACATTTGAGCAACACCATTATTCAATTTTTCAACAGATATAACATTTTGCTAAGGTGAGTTTTACATAGCCCCTTTTCTATTTATCACCATTTTGGGGTGAATCATGTTACAACATTATTTATGCAATTCAATCATCAATGTGTCTATGTGTATTTCTATGTTGCATTATGTCTTGAACATGACTAGGGTAAGCACAATTCTAGCATAAACCTTCATCAGCCGACGGTATACATTGATAGATCTATTGGACTGACAATCCCACCCGGATACGTACCTCCTACAAAGGTAGCGTAGCGTGGGTGTCTGTTACTGCAATATAAACGAGTGAACCATGAGCGTATGGGATGTACCACAATACAACAGTCACAATGGTTGATTATGCACTCGATTTACTTCTAGTATGTTTTCACATATGGACTAGATTGCCATGACACATGAATTGCACAACAATTTTATTCGATTATCAAAACCTATGTAATTCTCACCAACTTTTGTTGACCCAAAATATTTTCAACTTAACATGTTTCAGGTTCTACTTGCTTGAGGATTTGAATTAATGCTTGAAGATGTGTGCATAGTTTTATTCAATTTGATGTACGAATTCTTGTAGAACAATTGTATGTAATTTATTTAAATCATTTATTGAAATTTATTATTTACCATGAGCTACTGAACAATCATCAATACGTGAGATCCCGATGTTTCCGCCATCGGTTGGGGTGTTACACGGATAGCCCAGAGAACACTTGGGAGCTCGTCAACCCATTTTTTGGCATATCTTCCCAGCCTTGCTTTAATACCTTCGACAATGCTTCTGTTCATATGCTCAACTTGTCCATTGGACTGGGGGTAAGCTACCAAGCTGAAGACTTGCTTGATGCTCAGCTCGGAGCACCAGCTGCTGAACGGCTTGTTGGCAAACTGCTTTCTGTTGTCAATTACGATCTCCCCTGGTAGCCCATATCTGCAAATGATCTATTCCCATACGAAATTTACCACATGCTTCCCCGATATGGTGGCCAATGGCCTGACCTCCGGCCACTTAGTGAAATAATCAACAGCTACCAAATGGAACTTCAGCTTTCCTGGGGCCGATGGGAAGGGACCCACTATGTCCATTTCCCACTTATAGAAGGGCCATGCAGAGATAAAAGGTACAAGATCGTTTTCGGGTTGGTCTTCACCGATGTTTGCAACTGACATGCTTCACACTTTCGGATTGTCTCGAAGGAATCTTTGTGCATGGTTGGCCAAGAATAACTGAGGTTCATAAGATTTGATACCATAGCACGAGGCTCGGCATGCATGCCACATATCCCCTCGTGTATCTCCCTAATGAGATAGTCACTTTGATTGGGTTCGACACACCTGAGCAGGGGTGCCAAGTATCCCTTCTTGTAGTTTGCCATCTTCAACCACATATTGCCTTGCCTTGATGACCAACCGCTTTGCTTCTCGCTCGCTATCTGGTAGCTTCCCTTCTTTTAGGTAGGACATAATGGGGGTCATCCATGTGGATTCTGTTTTAGTGACAATATCTTGGACCTCTTTGTCATCAATGGATAGTTCCCGAAGCACCTCAACAAGAACCTTTTTTGTTAAGTGAGCAAACGTTAGGGAAGCCAACTTTCTCAGGGCACCTGCCTGCTTGTTCTTGGTTCTTGACACCTGTTCTAGTGTGAAGGCTTTGAATTCCTTGATGAACTCCTTGACCTTGTCTTTGTACTTCATCATTGAGGGTTCCTTAGCGGTGTACCCTCCATTCGCTTGCTTGACTACCAGGTTTGAATCGACAAACTCTTTTAATAATTCTACAAAAATTATTTTAAGTTAATCTACTGAAAAAGTTTAACTTACAAATTTTGGTTTTCAAAAATTTATTTATTTAATATATATAATAATTAAATCAAGTTTATTCTATTATATTTATAAAATTCCATTAAATTATCAAAACAATTTTATAAACTTCCACAAAAATTATTCTAAGTTTATATAATGATAAACTTTTCTGAAATGATTTTTATTTCAGAAAAATCATTTTTTTAATATTTTTAATCAATTTTTGTTAGTTTTAATCATAATTAAATCATAATAAATCAAATTTTTAATATTTTTGCACCAAAATTTTATACAAATTATTTCTGAATATTTAGAACAGAAATATAAATTTTAAACTAATAATTCTTTAATTTTAATATTTTTTTAAATATTAAAGTTAAATTTTGACAATTTGTTATAAATAGAATTAATATCTATTTTAAAGAAAATAATTTTATAAAAATTAGTTTTATACTTTAAACACATTCTTGTGACCATCTTAGATTTAAATTTTATAAAAAGATTTTTGTCTAAATTAATTACTAATATTCTCTCAATTATCAAACATTTTTTAATAATAATCAAACAAGCATTTATCCCCAATCCGAAGCCCTAGAAACTTATACATTTGTAGACTTGATAGACTTAGACATATTTATTACCTTATTATAGGGTGATACTTGACACATTTGAGCAACACCATTATTCAATTTTTCAACAGATATAACATTTTGCTAAGGTGAGTTTTACATAGCCCCTTTTCTATTTATCACCATTTTGGGGTGAATCATGTTACAACATTATTTATGCAATTCAATCATCAATGTGTCTATGTGTATTTCTATGTTGCATTATGTCTTGAACATGACTAGGGTAAGCACAATTCTAGCATAAACCTTCATCAGCCGACGGTATACATTGATAGATCTATTGGACTGACAATCCCACCCGGATACGTACCTCCTACAAAGGTAGCGTAGCGTGGGTGTCTGTTACTGCAATATAAACGAGTGAACCATGAGCGTATGGGATGTACCACAATACAACAGTCACAATGGTTGATTATGCACTCGATTTACTTCTAGTATGTTTTCACATATGGACTAGATTGCCATGACACATGAATTGCACAACAATTTTATTCGATTATCAAAACCTATGTAATTCTCACCAACTTTTGTTGACCCAAAATATTTTCAACTTAACATGTTTCAGGTTCTACTTGCTTGAGGATTTGAATTAATGCTTGAAGATGTGTGCATAGTTTTATTCAATTTGATGTACGAATTCTTGTAGAACAATTGTATGTAATTTATTTAAATCATTTATTGAAATTTATTATTTACCATGAGCTACTGAACAATCATCAATACGTGAGATCCCGATGTTTTCGCCATCGGTTGGGGTGTTACACGGATAGCCCAGAGAACACTTGGGAGCTCGTCAACCCATTTTTTGGCATATCTTCCCAACCTTGCTTTAATACCTTCGACAATGCTTCTGTTCATATGCTCAACTTGTCCATTGGACTGGGGGTAAGCTACCAAGCTGAAGACTTGCTTGATGCTCAGCTCGGAGCACCAGCTGCTGAACGGCTTGTTGGCAAACTGCTTTCTGTTGTCAATTACGATCTCCCCTGGTAGCCCATATCTGCAAATGATCTATTCCCATACGAAATTTACCACATGCTTCCCCGATATGGTGGCCAATGGCCTGACCTCCGGCCACTTAGTGAAATAATCAACAGCTACCAAAGGAACTTCAGCTTTCCTGGGGCCGGTGGGAAGGGACCCACTATGTCCATTCCCCACTTATAGAAGGGCCATGCAGAGATAAAAGGTACAAGATCGTTTTCGGGTTGGTCTTCACCGATGTTTGCAACTGACATGCTTCACACTTTCGGATTGTCTCGAAGGAATCTTTGTGCATGGTTGGCCAAGAATAACTGAGGTTCATAAGATTTGATACCATAGCACGAGGCTCGGCATGCATGCCACATATCCCCTCGTGTATCTCCCTAATGAGATAGTCACTTTGATTGGGTTCGACACACCTGAGCAGGGGTGCCAAGTATCCCTTCTTGTAGTTTGCCATCTTCAACCACATATTGCCTTGCCTTGATGACCAACCGCTTTGCTTCTCGCTCGCTATCTGGTAGCTTCCCTTCTTTTAGGTAGGACATAATGGGGGTCATCCATGTGGATTCTGTTTTAGTGACAATATCTTGGACCTCTTTGTCATCAATGGATAGTTCCCGAAGCACCTCAACCAGAACCTTTTTTGTTAAGTGAGCAAACGTTAGGGAAGCCAACTTTCTCAGGGCACCTGCCTGCTTGTTCTTGGTTCTTGACACCTGTTCTAGTGTGAAGGCTTTGAATTCCTTGATGAACTCCTTGACCTTGTCTTTGTACTTCATCATTGAGGGTTCCTTAGCGGTGTACCCTCCATTCGCTTGCTTGACTACCAGGTTTGAATCGACAAACACTTTCAGTTCTTGTACTTTCATGCTTCTTGCCAACCTTAAACCGGCTAGTAGGGCTTCATATTCAGCAACATTATTGGTGCAGGGGAAGTCTAGACGGAGGGCATAAGTGTACCCGGTTCCGTGGGGGTCCTTAATGACAAGACCATCCCCGGAACCTTCTACACTTGAGGCTCCGTCTGTGAAAAGACACCACTTCCCTTCGAGGTCAGGTTGTTCTTCTTCGACCTCATTCATCTCTTCTTCTGTCTGCAGGATGGGTAATTCGGTTAGAAAGTCAGCAAATACTTGTCCCTTGTAAGCCCTCCTAGGTACATATTCTATCTTGTGTTCCCCTAGGCCTACAGCTCATTTTGCCAACCTCCCCGAATCTTCCGGCTTTTCAAGGATGGAACGTATGGGTTGGTCGGTGATTACCCTCATTGGGTGAGCTTGGAAGTATCGCCTTAGCCTTTTGGCAGTGTGCACGAGTGCCAGCACAAGCTTCTCCATGGGAGCATAATTGATTTCGGCGTCTTTGAGGGCTCTGCTGACGAAGTAGACGGGTATTTGCTCCTTTCCTCGATCAACCAAGAGGACTGAGCTAACTGCTTCAGATCCTGCAGACAAGTAAACTGTTATTACTTCCCCTTTTCCGGGTGCCGCCATTTCTGGCTGGGAAGCTATGTGTTTTTTAAGCTCAAGGAAGGCAGCCTCTGCCTCTTTCGACCAACGGAAATCCTTTTTATCGATACACTTCTTGAGTGTCTTGAAAAAGGGCAAGGATTTTTCCGCGGACTTAGGCAAGAAGCGTTTCAGGGCAGCGATTTTACCGTTGAGGCTTTGCACTTTCTTCTTTGTGGAAGGTGACTTCATGTCCAGGACAGCTTGGATCTTGCTTGGATTTGCTTTGATGCTTTGTTTCCCGACTATATGACCAAGGAACTTCTCTTCCTCGAATCCAAAGGAGCACTTTACAGGATTGAGTTTCATATTTATTCCCCGGAGGTTATCAAAAGTTTCTCGGATGTCTTTTATTATTGCCTTCCCAGACTCGCTTTTTATGACCAAGTCATCTACGTAGGCTTCCATGTTTCTCCCGATTTGTTTCGAGAAGGCCTGATCCACCAGCCGTTGATAAGTAGCTCCTGCATTTTTCAAGCCAAAGGGCATCTTTCGATAGCAAAAGATTCCCTTATCGGTGGGGAAGCTTGTCTTCTCTTCGTCTTCTTGCTTCATTTGAATCTGGTGATACCCCATATAGGCGTCCAGGAAGCACTTGTATTGTAAGCCAGTGAGGGAGTCGAGCTTCCAATCGATCTCGGGTAGTGGGTAGCAGTCTTTTGGGCAAGCTTTGTTAAGATCCTTGAAATCCACGCACATCCTCCAGGAACCATCTTGCTTGGCTACCATGACCGCATTCTCCACCCATGAGTGATATTGTACCTCCCTTAGAATGCCCGCTTCCACCAACTTTTCAACCTCCTGGAAAGCAGCCTGGCTTCGGGCAGGTGCCAGGCTCCTTTTCTTTTGAACGACAGGTTTGTAAGAGGGAGCTATGTTGAGGGAGTGTTCCGCCAGATCTCTTGGGACCCCAGTCATGTTTCCGGGACACCAGGCAAATACGTCTCGACTTTCCTGCAAAAGGTTGATTAGTTCAAACATAACCTTATCAGGGAGCAGGTTGTTTACTTTGATGGTCTGCTCCGGATAGGCAGGGTTTATGCTGACTTCCCTGATGGGATTACTGGCTGGTGCCTTCATCTCCCGGGGATCTTTAGTTTCCTCCACAGAAGCTATTAGAAGGGCTTTAGTTGATGGTTTCAAGGTTGCAATTCCATTGGGAGTTGGGAGCTTCATGAGGCCATGCGTCATTGACACTACAACATCAAAGGTGGCAATGCCCATCCTTCTAATTAGGACATTGTAGCTTGACGGGTATCGGATCATAGAGAAGGTCAGCTCCTCTGTCCTGGAAAGGTCCCTATCCCAGAAATAGACGTTTAGGGTGAGCTTCCCTAAGGGATGTACACGTTCCCCTGAGAAACCCACGAGGGAGGCATCTGATGGTTTTAGCTTTGTGACACCCGACAAATTCTGGTTAACAACGTGGTCTAGATCAAAGTCTACCTTAGCGAGTCACGCGTATATTATACTTAACTGGGTTAGTTAAGTCGTGTTATGGTTCGGGAACTATCAGTTTAGTATAGAGGATCATCGGATGTTAGTCTAGAGGTGCATTAGATGTCAGTCCTTAACCAAGTGTACAAGTGGTGACGATTCGTAGAATCGTCAGAGCATAGGGAACATACAAGTCTCGAGTCCCGGGAATTGGTGAACGGGGGTGAATATGTTTGTTTGCAAGTATTATGTGTTTACAATCATTATGTGACTTGTCGGTATGTGAAAATGTGTTAACATATGTTAAAACGGGGTTTAACGCGCAAAATACACGGAACCAACCCCTATAGGTGATTAGGGGAGGCTAATCGCCTATAGGGGATGCGATTGGGCCTCATTGGGGGCGATTGGGTGCTAATCGCATGCCCTAGGGGGCGATTAGACCCTAATTGCATGTAATGTCATGCGATTAGCAACCCTAATCGCGTGTAACTGCTGCATAATCGCATGGAACGTGCTGGACGACTAAAAACGACTATAAATACAATATTTGACCTCCTAAACTTCATATTAGCAACCCTAGTTGTCCCACAACTCACCCAAACACACACACAACCTCTGGAACACGATTTTGGATCAAAACACAAGATTTCAAGCCTATTACATCAATCTATCACAAATCTAAGGTGTGGTTTTCATTCATGCAACCTTTATTAACGTTTTTATTGAATCCCTAATGGTCCAGACCTGTTTTAAAACAAATAAGTCTTCTGAAAATCGTTAATAAGCATTGTTAATCGGATTCTAACTATCATGCATGTTGTATGTGTGTTTATGATTAAAAGATAGGGTTTTTATGATTCAAGAAGGATGATTAACATGTTATGAAGGTAGTTACAGATTGAAGATGATGGCATGATGATGAAATCTGAGTTATTGTTAATTAGGGTTACGGTTTTGCATGCTAATGTGATGTTTCATGTTATGTGTATTGTCTTTAAGAACATGATTGCATTCAGGGCTGATAGATCGAGGTTAAACGAAGGATTTTGATGGAAATATGTTTGATATAGTTGTTTGGTTGATATTTGATGTTTACACACGTTCTGGGATTGATTTGGAGAGTTAAACACGCGAAAAACCAGAACAACAATGCTGTAGGCGATTAGCAACCCTAATCGCCTATGCTATAGGCGATTAGGAGGCTAATCGCCTGATATGACACCCTAATCGCCTATAGTATAGGCAATTGGGGGCTAATTGCCTTCGTTGCATGCAATTGTGATCCTAATTGCTAGTTAAGTCCTGAAATGCATGTCTTATGACCTAATCGCCTATAGACTCATAGTTTGCATGTCTTATGACCCTAATTGCCTATAGTATAGGCAATTAGCATTCCTAAATGCCTGTTGACTTTCATAATCGCTAGTTGACTTTTCCTAATCGCCTGAACTGCTGCTGTAAGTATATTTTGACATTCCGAGACCCGATTTGACACCTAGGAACATGCTAGGAACCCCGTAACATATCTAATAACTTGGTAACATGTGTTCGGACTTATTTATGTGATACTTGAACTATGTGCTATAACTTGTTGGACTTTAACGTATGTTAAGTGTGTATTGCATGATTGTATGTTTGTGAGTACAAGTATAACACGGGGAGTCTCGGGTCACCAATGGGATGTCGAGTCTTGTACTTTGGGTTAATTTAACAGTCACGGTGTTTTCAAACGAACTTGGTTATGGTCTGGACATCTAGGGACTAACTAACCTACGGGTTATTAGTCTAAGTACTTGTAACTGTCATATGTTAGGTCGCCGCTTTACGGGGCTAGCATAGCTTGCTGATATTATTCGTATATCGATGTAACACAACCTAAGGTGAGTTTACGGCCCCTCTTTTAACTGGTTTCACTTTTTGGGGGAGAAAACATGTGTCAAACTTATGTTTTGGTAACAACTGTCATACTATGGGTTTCTATGGTTTACTATACGATCTTTGGAAGTCCCGGGGGAAACCATGAATGTGCGGGTTAGGACAACGGGGAAATGTGAATAGATCTATTGGGAGTAACCAACCCCGCTCGTCGGCTTGGAGGACCGGGCGAGTGCATATTGTCTCAAACAGGAACAGGGTTACTATTCGGGCACAACATCTGGTTTGCGAGTTAGTAATGGTTTTCCAATCGTAGATGTAATAAAACATACGCCTAGCTAGCGTACTTTGGTTTGCAAATTGTTATAGTATGGACAGGTTGAACTTGGTACTTGATTTCAAAACCTGTAAACTCACCAGCATTTTTGAGCTGACGTAAACTCTTACATGTTTTCTCAAGTCGCTAAGGTAGCACTACGGAACTAGGGCGCACGCGTTTGCACGGCGTCTAGTTAGGATTGCATGGTTTTCAAACATTGAACATTTGGTTTACTTTTGGATTATGTTTTGAGAATAAGCTTCCGCTGTAACTGGAGATTTAAACTATGTTTTTGAAATTGCATATGTTCATTTAGATTTGTTTATTGTGATCGTTGGTTTGGATCCTGGTTTGTCATGCGCCTCGCGGTAATACTCTGCAAGTGGATTTTGAGGGTGTGACAGATTGGTATCAGAGCCAATGGTTATAGTGAACTAGGACTGCATGTAGAGTCTAGTCTATAGCCGAGTCGCACACACTAGACGATCACATAGTACTAAACATTATGGTGGATTACGTATGGCCTTGTCGGGGTGTCTCTAAATCATCTGACCTTCCTATGTTACATCATCCGTTCTATCTTATGTCGGGTTACTTGCTTTCTAGGCAGTATGGTATATTGGGGTAAATCGTGTACTCTTGAGATTTGTCCAAGGCTCGGACATCTCCCTTTCATACTCCAATAGAAACACTTGCCATAAACTACCGTAGCATTACGGTGTATAGCTAAGAGTCTATGTTCGGTGACTTGAACTTTGAACTAGGAGAACACTTGGAGGACCATGTAGAGTGGTTTATCATTTTGGGTGCACACAAAATCATAAACCGAAATGCATGAAAGCCCTAGTGAGCTCTGGGTTTGAATGGATAGTCCTGAATTGGATCTAGCTTTGATCTTGTGAATGCTAGTGATTACCATTAGCTGTGAAACTAAATTTTCTCGTTCTTTCTGTCAGAATCATGTCTGGAGTACGAGGAGGACGTGGAGGTGGCCGCAATGGTGGGCGTGGTGGTGGTCGCGGTGGTGGTGGTGGTCGTGAAGGTGTAAACCTATCACAAGAAGACCTGAACAACTTGCTGCAAGCTGCCTTTCAGTTAGGGCACAATGGTGGTGGTAAGTTGACTTATCCACTTTTGCCTCATTGGTAAATCTTGTTTACATTCTTCGTGGTTTCTCATGCGTTTCATTTCAGGTGGTCCTGCTAACCCACCCCCACCCATGTGTACCTACAAGATGTTTCGGGACTGTAAGCCCTAGGAATTCTCTGGCACTGAGGGTGCGGTGAGCTTGCTCAGGTGGCTGGAAAAGGTGGAGTCAGTGTTTCTGATGTGCAACTGTCTCCCAGAGGATCGAGTCAAGTATGCTGCTGCTTTAGTCCAGGATGTTGCTTTGACCTGGTGGAATAACATCACTCAGAATATGGGTATAGGGGAGGCGTATGCTATGCCTTGGGAAAATTTTGTTCAACTGCTGAAGCGAGAATACTGTCCCAGAGAAGAAGTTCAGAAGTTAGAGCACGAGGTGTGGAACCTCAAGATGACTGGGTCCGAGATTGAAAAGTATACAGTAAGGCGTAATGAGTTGGCAGTGCTGTGTCCTGATCTGCATGTGCCAGAATACCGGAGAATCGAACACTATATTTTGGGACTAGTACCAGAGATCGCAGGGTTGGTGGCTGCGGGAAATCATCCTACATACTCAGAGGTGGTCCGATCGGCTCACAGGATGACTAACTTGAAGGTGAATGAGGGTATCTTGCCTGCTAAGGGTTCGACGGTCAAGGCCCCAGAGAATAACAAGCGTAAGTGGGATAATGAGGGGAAAGGATCTGTGCCAGCACAGCAGGGTAAGAGATTCGATAGCGGGGGTTCTTCTTCTGGTAACAAACAGGGTGGTTATGCGGGGAAGTTACCTAAATGTAACAAGTGTGGGCGTCATCATCAGGGGGACTGCGACCGTAATCGTTGTCATCGCTGTCAGCGACTGGGGCATTTTGCGAAAGATTGTCGGGCGACACTTCCATCGACCCAGACCCCAACTACTAACTCGGCTCCTACTACTCAAGGAACTACGGGAAGACAGGGATGTTACAACTGTGGGGAGACTGGGCATTACAAGAAGGATTGCCCGAAACTGAAGCAGGGCGGGAACAACGGTAACGGGAACAATGGGGGCGGTGGCAGGAATGCACGTGCCTTCGTCATTGGAGCCGCTGAGGCTAGACAGGATCCTGACACAGTTAACGGTACGTTCCTTCTCAATAATCGCTCTGGAAGTTAGTATCCTTCGGAAGTTAGTCGACTGCTAGATGTGGTACCCGTACCATTAGAGGCTAAGTATATAATTGAGTTGCCTGACGGTAAAAAGATCGAAGCTACTTGTATCCTTCGGGAGTGTCAACTAGAGTTGTCGGGTTTGTCGTTCCCTATCGACCTTATGCCGGTACCTTTGGGTAGTTTTGACGTTGTGGTAGGCATGGATTGGTTGTCTTTGTATCGCGCGGAGATCGTTTGTTACGACAAGATTATTCGGATTCCTCTCCCTGATGGAGAATTCCTTTCTGTGTACGGTATCAAGGGCGGTGCTCCGCTAAATCTCATCTCCAGCATGAAAGCCCTTAAGTATCTTTGAAAGGGTTATTCGGCCATTTCGGCACTTTTATCTGTTTCCTCTACCGATGAGAAGAAGATCGACGATATTCCTGTTGTACGCGAGTTTCCTGATGTATTTCCCGATGATTTATCTGGTCTTCCTCCCCATCGTCAGGTTGAGTTCGGTATTGATCTTGTACCAGGGGCTGCTCCTATTGCTCGGGCCCCCTACCGTCTTGCACCTCCCGAGATGCAGGAATTGTCTAGTCAGTTACAGGAACTCCTGGACAAGGGTTTCATCAGACCAAGTTCTTCCCCTTGGGGAGCCCCGATTCTGTTCGTTAAGAAGAAGGATGGAAGTTTTCGATTGTGTGTGGATTACAGAGAATTGAACAGGGTGACCATCAAGAACCGTTATCCTCTTCCACGTATTGATGATCTATTCGACCAACTCCAGGGTTCTAGTTACTACTCCAAGATTGATTTGAGGTCCGGTTATCACCAGTTGCGCGTAAGGGAAGCTGACGTTGCAAAGACTGCCTTTCATACACGTTATGGCCATTTCGAATTCTTGGTCATGCCTTTCGGTCTCACAAACGCACCGGCGGTTTTCATGGATTTGATGAACCGCGTTTGCAAACCATATCTTGACAAGTTCGTCATTGTGTTTATTGATGATATCCTGATTTACTCCAAGAACAAAACCGAACACGAGGAACACCTGCGTTTGGTTTTGGAACTTTTGCGACGGGAACAACTTTACGCTAAGTTCTCAAAGTGTGACTTTTGGTTGCGCGAAGTCCAATTCCTAGGACATGTGGTTAATGAACTAGGAATTCATGTCGACCCAGCTAAGATCGAAGCGATCAAGGACTGGGGAGCACCAAAGACGCCAACTGAGGTGCGGCAATTTCTAGGCCTTGCGGGCTACTATCGTCGTTTCATTAATGGGTTCTCGAAGATCGCTCAACCCCTTACCACTCTTATTCAGAAGGATAGAAAATTCGACTGGGGTGAACCACAAGAAGCGGCATTTCAAGAACTGAAGTCTAAACTTTGTTCTGCTCCTATTCTGTCCTTGCCTGAAGGCCCTGATGACTTCGTTGTTTACTGTGATGCTTCCATTCATGGTCTCGGTTGCGTGTTGATGCAACGCGAGAAAGTGATTGCGTATGCTTCTCGTCAACTCAAGGTGCACGAGAAGAACTACACCACCCATGACTTGGAGTTGGGTGCAGTGGTTTTCGCGTTGAAAATTTGGAGACATTACTTGTACGGTACCAAATGCACCATCTACACCGATCACAAGAGTCTTCAACATATTTTCGACCAACAACATTTGAACATACGACAACGTCGTTGGATTGAACTCCTGAATGACTATGATTGCGCCATTATGTACCATCCTGGCAAGGCGAATGTAGTAGCAGACGCCTTGAGCAGGAAGGAATCAATTAATCCTCATCGCGTTCGGGCGTTGCAGCTCACAATTCATTCCTCTTTACCTGACCAACTCCGTTCTGCCCAGTTAGAAGCTTTGAAGGAGGAAAACCTTAAAGCTGAGACTATGCACGGTGCCGACAAGCACCTCGAGCGAAGGCCTGATGGCATGCACTACATCGCAGAACGCATATGGGTTCCTTTATTCGGGGGACTTCGGAAGCTTGTCTTAGATGAGGCTCATAAGTCCCGGTATTCTATTCATCCTGGTTCGGTTAAAATGTACCAAGATCTGAAGGTGCTTTACTGGTGGCCAAACATGAGGTCGGATATAGCCTCATACGTGAGCAAATGCTTGACCTGTGCTAAGGTCAAGGTGGAATACCAGAAACTGTCGGGTCTCTTGCAACAACCTGAAATTCCGGAGTGGAAATGGGAACGGATTACAATGGATTTTGTCACGCAACTACCTAAGTCACCGAGCGGGAATGATAAGATATGGGTCATTGTTGATCGGTTGACGAAATCAGCCCATTTTCTCGCTATTAAGGAGACCGACACCATGGATCGTTTGGCTCGTCTTTATCTAAAGGAAGTTGTTTCTAAGCATGGGGTGCCGGTTTCTATTATTTCGGATTGTGACTCCCACTTTACTTCTCACTTCTGGAAATCTTTGCATAAGGCTTTGGGTACCCAGCTGGACATGAGTACAGCTTATCACCCACAGACTGACGGTCAGAGTGAACGCACGATTCAAACCTTAGAAGACATGCTGCGAGCATGTGTGATCGATTTTGGCAAAGGTTGGGAAGCTCATCTACCGTTAGTAGAATTCTCTTACAACAACAGTTACCACACGAGCATCAAGGCAGCTCCGTTCGAGGCACTGTACGGGCGGAAATGCCGGTCTCCTCTTTGTTGGGCTGACGTGGGTGAGAGTCAACTCACTGGGCCTGAGCTAGTGTACGAAACTTTGGAAAAGATCGTACAGATTCGTAACCGGTTGGCAGCAGCACGGGATCAGCAAAAGAGTTATGCTGATCAGCGTCGCAAGCCATTGGAATTCCAAGTTGATGACAAGGTACTTCTGAAAGTTTCACCGTGGAAGGGCGTCATACGCTTTGGGAAGCGTGGCAAACTCAACCCTCGGTATGTCGGTCCATTTACGATCCTGGAACAGATTGGACCGGTGGCGTATCGTCTTGATTTACCGACGGAGCTCGGCAACGTACATAACGTCTTCCATGTGTCCAACTTAAAGAAGTGTCTGGCTGACGAGTCTCTTATTGTTCCACTGGAAGAGATCAAGGTGGATGACCGTCTTCGGATTGTGGAGGAACCCGTTGAGATCCTTGACTACAAGATTCGTAGCCTACGTCATAGCAAGATTCGCATTAACGTTCGCTGGAACTCGAACCGGGGACCAGAGTACACTTGGGAACGGGAGGATCAGATGAAGTCTAAGTATCCTCATCTCTTTCCTAAGGAAGCGTTCGAATCGAGATATGTTACCACTGCTGCTGAATGAATCTCGGGGCGAGATTCCTTTTTAACGTGGGGATGATGTGACAACTCGGGTAAATCTCATTTTTGGTTTCTATCTTTTGTCTGTTCTTTTGTTATTCCTTTTGGTACTTGTGCAATTTTCGGGACGAAAATTCTTTTAACGTGGGGATGATGTGACACCCGGCAAATTCTGGTTAACAACGTGGTCTAGATCAAAGTCTACCTTAGCGAGTCACGCGTATATTATACTTAACTGGGTTAGTTAAGTCGTGTTATGGTTCGGGAACTATCAGTTTAGTATAGTGGATCATCGGATGTTAGTCTAGAGGTGCATTAGATGTCAGTCCTTAACCAAGTGTACAAGTGGTGACGATTCGTAGAATCGTCAGAGCATAGGGAACATACAAGTCTCGAGTCCCGGGAATTGGTGAACGGGGGTGAATATGTTTGTTTGCAAGTATTATGTGTTTACAATCATTATGTGACTTGTCGGTATATGAAAATGTGTTAACATATGTTAAAACGGGGTCGCACAAAATACACGGAACCAACCCCTATAGGCGATTAAGGGAGGCTAATCGCCTATAGGGGATGCGATTGGGCCTCATTGGGGGCGATTGGGTGCTAATCGCATGCCCTAGGGGGCGATTAGACCCTAATTGCATGTAATGTCATGCGATTAGCAACCCTAATCGCGTGTAACTGCTGCATAATCGGATGGAACGTGCTGGACGACTAAAAACGACTATAAATACAATATTTGACCTCCTAAACTTCATATTAGCAACCCTAGTTGTCCCACAACTCTCCTAAACACACACACACAACCTCTGGAACACGATTTTGGATCAAAACACAAGATTTCAAGCCTATTACATCAATCTATCACAAATCTAAGGTGTGGTTTTCATTCATGCAACCTTTATTAACGTTTTTATTGAATCCCTAATGGTCCAGACATGTTTTAAAACAAATAAGTCTTCTGAAAATCGTTAATAAGCATTGTTAATCGGATTCTAACTATCATGCATGTTGTATGTGTGTTTATGATTAAAAGATAGGGTTTTTATGATTCAAGAAGGATGATTAACATGTTATTAAGGTAGTTACAGATTGATGATGATGGCATGATGATGAAATCTGAGTTATTGTTAATTAGGGTTACGGTTTTGCATGCTAATGTGATGTTTCATGTTATGTGTATTGTCTTTAAGATACATGATTGCATTCAGGGCTGATAGATCGAGGTTAAACGAAGGATTTTGATGGAAATATGTTTGATATAGTTGTTTGGTTGATATTTGATGTTTACACACATTCTGGGATTGATTTGGAGAGTTAAACGCGCGAAAAACCGGAACAACAATGCTGTAGGCGATTAGCAACCCTAATCGCCTATGCTATAGGCGATTAGGAGGCTAATCGCCTGATATGACACCCTAATCGCCTATAGTATAGGCAATTGGGGGCTAATTGCCTTCGTTGCATGCAATTGTGATCCTAATTGCTAGTTAAGTCCTGAAATGCATGTCTTATGACCTAATCGCCTATAGACTCATAGTTTGCATGTCTTATGACCCTAATTGCCTATAGTATAGGCAATTAGCATTCCTAAATGCCTGTTGACTTTCATAATCGCTAGTTGACTTTTCCTAATCGCCTGAACTGCTGCTGTAAGTATATTTTGACATTCCGAGACCCGATTTGACACCTAGGAACATGCTAGGAACCCCGTAACATATCTAATAACTTGGTAACATGTGTTCGGACTTATTTATGTGATACTTGAACTACGTGCTATAACTTGTTGGACTTTAACGTATGTTAAGTGTGTATTGCATGATTGTATGATTGTGAGTACAAGTATAACATGGGGAGTCTCGGGTCACCATTGGGATGTCGAGTCTTGTACTTTGGGTTAATTTAACAGTCACGGTGTTTTCAAACGAACTTGGTTATGGTCTGGACATCTAGGGACTAACTAACCTACGGGTTATTAGTCTAAGTACTTGTAACTGTCATATGTTAGGTCGCCGCTTTACGGGGCTAGCATAGCTTGCTGATATTATTCGTATATCGAAGTAACGCAACCTAAGGTGAGTTTACGACCCCTCTTTTAACTGGTTTCACTTTTTGGGGGAGAAAACATGTGTCAAACTTATGTTTTGGTAACAACTGTCATACTATGGGTTTCTATGGTTTACTATACGATCTTTGGAAGTCCCGGGGGAAACCATGAATGTGCGGGTTAGCACAACGGGGAAATGTGAATAGATCTATTGGGAGTAACCAACCCCGCTCGTCGGCTTGGAGGACCGGGCGAGTGCATATTGTCTCAAACAGGAACAGGGTTACTATTCGGGCACAACATCTGGTTTGCGAGTTAGTAATGGTTTTCCAATCGTAGATGTAATAAAACATACGCCTAGCTAGCGTACTTTGGTTTGCAAATTGTTATAGTATGGACAGGTTGAACTTGGTACTTGATTTCAAAACCTGTAAACTCACCAGCATTTTTGTGCTGACGTAAACTCTTACATGTTTTCTCAGGTCGCTAAGGTAGCACTACGGAACTAGGGCGCACGCGTCTGCACGGCGTCTAGTTAGGATTGCATGGTTTTCAAACATTGAACATTTGGTTTACTTTTGGATTATGTTTTGAGAATAAGCTTCCGCTGTAACTGGAGATTTAAACTATGTTTTTGAATTTGCATATGTTCATTTAGATTTGTTTATTGTGATCGTTGGTTTGGATCCTGGTTTGTCATGCGCCTCGCGGTAATACTCCGCAAGTGGATTTTGAGGGTGTGAGAAGCTTGGACCTGATTTCTGGGCTCAGTGATTCGAAACACCGCTCGTACATTACTTCTGATGAGGCACCACCGTGCATGTACACTCTGTCTACCAGGAAGCCATCCAGTTCAACTTCCACTATTACAGGGGTAATGATCAATTCATCTGGAGCAGGAGGGAGGCGGATGTATTGTTTGTTCCAGGGCTCGGTACGAGCCCTCTTGATCTGCTGGGTCCCCTCGTATCTGATCATGTTGACGTCTTTGTCTTTCCTCCCCTCATCCTTCCTTACCTTGATGTCCTTGATCAGGTGAGCCAGCTCTCTGGACTTAACGGCTTCTTCTATTCTCTTTTTCAGCTGATAGCTCTCCGGAAGGCACAGTGCTTGCTGGCATCCCTCTTGTTGGCAGGCTTGGACAAGGGTCTGGGAGGTCGAAAGGTGTACTTGACCTCCTCGGTGGAAAGTATCTCCTGAGGGGTCTTGGTTAGGACTGTGAATACGTGCCTTTCTTTTTCTTGGCATCTTTCTGGTCTCGGGGACCGTCGTCTTTCCTCATTCCTTCTTGACTCGAATGGTCTTCCAGATCGTTTCTTGTGTAGGGTTGGAAATTGGGTCTTTGGGAGCTTGTTGAGTCGTCTCTCCAGCTTCCCCAATCCCGTTTCCTGGTATCCTGCCGAGTGAGAGCTTCTTCTCCCCGAAGGAAGGCTTCTGCTCTCTCAAAGGCTTCTTCCATGGTTTTAGAAACATCCTCATGAAATCTTCTCAACAACTTTTTGGGGCGGATGGCCCCCATGAATCCCGACACTTGAATCTTTTCTGTGGCACCACTATATTGTAGGCCCTCCCTCTTATATCTCTCGATGAAGCTGCGGAGATCCTCATGTCCCCCCTGTTGGATCTGATACAGTATGGCAGCATCTTTAGTGCATTTCCTCAGGGGATTAAAGTTTGAGGTGAAGCTTCTCCTCAGATCATCAAACGAGGAGATGCTCCGGGCAGGGAGACCACAAAACCATAAGCGGGCCGGTCCTATCAATGTCTGCATAAAAATGTGGCAACACTCGGCATTATTCCATTTTTCCATAGTGGCTGCTCCAGAAAAAACGTTCAGGTGGTCGTCTGGATCCTCGGTCCCATCGTATGTTTTCACGTTTGCTGGCATTTTGATTTTGTTGGGGAAATCAAAGTGTGCTATGTGCTCGGCAAAACATTCTAACGACTTGGGACGGTATGGCTCCGAGGGGGTAGCCTCAATTCTGACTTCCACCGTACAGGTTTGAGCGAGGGGGTTGGGGAATACCTAAGCCCTGACCTCCGGGGAGAGATGTTGCTGGTACTCGGTTTAACGGAAGTTGGTACTGCCATGGGTACCCTCCGGGCCATAGGTAGCAACACGTCATCTCTAGGAGACGAATAAACAGCCCTTGAGGCCGGTGGAGTTTGATAATTGAGCATGTCTCCTACAGACGGTTCGACGTGCGGTTCGTCCGTTCCAGGTGTTTCATGGCCTTCAGCGTCATCGGAGGTGTGACTGCTGGCCGGAGTTTCTTAAAGACCCCCGTCTTTGTAACATTTCGCATTAAAATTCTTGTACGTTACGATTATTATTAATAAAACGTCAAGTTTCATCATTTATCGTCTTTTTAAAAAAATATTTCGTGACACATTTGGGCCCCTAATACTATACTACATACTTATACTATATTATTATTATTGAAATAATTATAAAAAAATTAAAGGCTTGGGCCGGGATTCGAACCCGCGCCCATAGCCGGGTCAACCAACACTATGCAACAAACCAGCTGGTCTACACCACACTTTTGTTTAAACTTCAATCCTGATATGGAATGATTGAGGATTCGTTTGACTTATACGCGTGCATTACACAATCAATTATCGTCCAAAACATTCCAATTTTACACCAATTAACGCGTCATCATCTTCATAGCGAGTCAACTTTCCAATTCGTCAACCCGAACCCTCACCCTATAAATTGATCACTTCCTAACAATCTCTACTCGCCGATACATCCCTCTTCATCTCCAATTTCTGATAATAATCACTTCTTAAGCTTCAATTCATCACGTGTTGACTTTCTGTTTGACCAAGCTCTATATATACGTTTTTGTAAGTTCAAATTTTTTTGTTGGGTTATGTTCATCGGCCCTTACACAACAATAACCCTATGATCAATTGGGTTATTGTTGTGTAAATCAGTGTATTGCAAAGTTAGGGCTCGATTGGTTCGAATTGGGGAAGAACACGATTGCAGGCTTGTGTATTTAATTAAACCAAAAAGAAACCAAACACAACCACTGATCTAGATCAAGTGGTTGTGTCTGTTGTTTGCTAAACTGAGTACACGGGTTCGAGTCCCCCCCTTTTCACGATTTCAATTCTTTTCTTTTAAATGAATTATAAATCAGTTTTACATACACTATATATTAATTTCAAACTTGGTTTATTCGTTCTCAGGGTCTAGCCCAGTTGGTGGCTAGGCTTGTGATTAAAACCCGAACCGGTCCCAGACCCGGGTTCGATTCTCGGCATCAACAAAACATATTTTTTTTTACCATTTAAGCTTATATATATTCTCTTGTATTTTTAAAATTAGTTTTAAAATACTAAACCTCTTTTATAAGTTCTACAAAAATTATTTTATGTTATTCTAGTAGAAAAGTTTAACATACAAATTTTAGTCTTCCAAAAATTATTTATTTAATATACATAATAAATATTTCAAGTTTATTCTATTTTATTTATAAAATTCTATAAAAATATCAAAACGATTATATAAATTTCCACAAAAATTATTCTAAGTTTATATAACATTAAACATTTCTGAAATGATTTTTATTTCTGAAAAATCATTTATTTAATATTTTAATCAATTTTTGTTAGTTTTAATCATAAATAAATCATAATAAATTCATTTTTCAATATTTTTCCACCAAAATTTTATATAAATTATTTCTATTTATTTAGAACAGAAATACAATTTTTAATTTAAAAAAAATTCTTTAATTTTAATAATTTTAATATTAAAGTTATATTTTAACAATTTGAAATAAATAGATTTAATATTCTATTTTTAAGAAAATAATTTTATAAAAATTATTTTCATACTTAAAACTTTATATTGTGACCATCTTTAAATTAAAATTTACAAAAAGACTTTTGTTTATTTATTTATCAAATTTCCCTGATTTATTAAAACATTTTATTTATTAATCCAACGAATACTCATCCCCAATTCGAAACCCTAGAATATACTTGTAGACTAGATAGACTTAGACTTATTTGTTACCTTATACATAGGGTAATACTTGGCAACTTTGGGGCTACATTTATACTTTTCTCGAGACTTAATACTTTGCTAAGGTGAGTTTACGTAACCATGCTTATGCAATTCCTTATACTTGCAACATTCTACTTAAGCAATTCTACATACATGTCTAGTTGTAAACTTTAAATGCCTCATGATTTAGACAACAACAACAGTTAGACTCGCTTCAACAATACATAATCATTAGCTATGGCCAAGCCGGCGATACTCAATAATAGATCTATTGGATTGACAATCCCACCTAGATTCGTTGACCATCTTTTATGGGAAGCGCGGGTGATTGTTATCGTTCCAACATAATATTAAGGTGAACCGTGGATGACGGGATGGACCTAAACTAGTCGGAGGTTGGATTATGTGCATTCAACAATTCATGTTTATTCATGTAGACTTAAACTTACAATAGACATATGAATTGCTAAACTTTTATTCTTAAACTTATTTGCTTGACATGGCTTATGTATTCTCACCAACTTATAGTTGACCCCCCCCCCCCATTTTTACAACTCAACAGGAAATAATGATGCGTGAAGACTAGAGTGTTAGCATGAGAAGACAAATTGAAGTTTATGCTTATTTGGTTATTTGATGTATTAGATTTCCATTTAAAACTTATTATGTATTTTCACTTTTGGATATTTGCACTTTAAATAAATTTCAATTAAAACTTGATTACCATGTGCTACTGTATACTCATTCTTACGTAACACCTTGATGTTTCCGCCATCGGTTGGGGTGTTACAGATTGGTATCAGAGCTTTGGTTATAGGGAATTAGGTTATTAGAAAATAATCTAGACTATAACCTTAGGGACTTAAACAGAACTTGCTTCTCTTACTTGTAACCCTAATTGCTTCCCTAATCTTATCCCTATCCTATACCTTATACAACCCTAAGCCTACAAGTGATTACTCTTATTTGTCTGCTGCAATCCTGATCCACCATTAGATTAATAGGACAAAATCCTCAGGTTTATCCTGAACCACCTTGAGATCCCGTCGAAGTTCTAGATTTTAATAACGAACACATGCAATCTGGAAGGGTGAATGCCTGTATTCTGAGTCTTCTGTCTAGGCTGGCATTGCGCATATATCCCAATCAGACGAGGGACCCGGATGCCTACCTAGGAATTTTCGGGATGAGTGTTCACTTATAGGCTAAAGCATGTCTTCAATATGTTATTAGAATCTAGAATCTTTGATAAGTCAACGTTTTCGTTTATTCGTTTTAATTAATGAATAAATGATTACATTCCTTATATAACCTTATTCATTTCATTGCGTCTCTTACAGATCATGCCTCCACGTCGCATCACTCGCAATAGCAATGGTGAGAACCACGAGGAAGGTGGCGACAACCATAACCATAACCACGACGCTAACCACAACAACAATAACAACAACAACAATGGTGTTGATGCTCAACTGGCTGCGATCATCTCTCAACAAATGGCACAGCAGATCGCGACTCTGGTTCCTAACTTACTGGCTCAAGTCATCCAGATGAACAGAAACGGCAATAGAAACGGTAATGGAAATGGAAACGACAACGGAAACGGTAATGGAAACCACAATGGAAACGGGAATGGTCTCCCAGCTTGCACTCTTAAGCACTTTAATTCCTGTAATCCCCCTAAGTTCAGTATAGAAGAAGGAGCTATAGGTCTTCTACAATGGTTCGAGGGTATTGAGAATACCTTTATTAACAGTGAGTGTCCCGATAACTTTAAGGTTCGTTACACCATGAGTGTTCTTCACAAACGAGCACTCACTTGGTGGAATGAGGAAAAGCGCACCCGCGGAGCTGAAGTTGCAATTGCTATGACCTGGGATCAAGTCAAGGAGGTTATGAAAGACGAGTTCTGTCCCCGCAACGAGATTAAGAAACTAGAAGACGAGTTCCACACTCTTGCTCAAGATAGTAGGGAAAACCTTGCTTATAATACCCGCTTTCACGAGCTTAGTTTACTGTTGCCTCATAAAGTTACTCCTCTACCTATAGCCATCGAGAAGTATATCGGTGGTCTGCCTATGTAAATCCAGGACACGGTATGGGGAAGGAATCCTGCTACCTTGGAGGAAGCCAAACGCCTGGCGGCTACTCTCACCGATAATCATGTGAAGAACGGTACTCTCTTTCGCAAGAACACTAAGAAGACTGCTGCAAAAGACACTCCTCAGCCCGCTATTGAGGTTAAGACTGAGACCTCAAGCAACAGGAAGCGCAAGGCTAGGAACTACATGGTTGCTACCACCCCACCTGCAACACAAAACCCATCCAAGAAACCGTATGGCGGGAACCACCCTCTTTGCAACACTTGTCAATACCACCATCTTGCTGACAGACCATGCCGCCAATGTAATAACTGCAAGCGGTATGGACACTACACCAATGCTTGCCAAACCCCTGCCACCCAAAACAACCCTGCCAGAAATAATCCAGCTCCTAATGCTCAAAATGGTAGGCCTGTTCGTGGCCAGTGCTATGAATGTGGAAGCACAGAACATTATAGGGATGCTTGCCCTAGACTTGGAAACCAAAACCAGAACCAAAACCGCAACCAAAACCAGAACCGCAACTAGAACCAAGGCACTCGAGGTCGCGCCTACAACCTCAATGCTAATCAGGCTCGCGACAACAACGAGGTGGTTAATGGTACGTTTCTCGTTAATAACCACTATGCATCCATATTATTTGATTCGGGTGCTGATAAGTCATTTGTATCACTAAAGTTTGAACCCTTACTTAACTTGCCCCAAACTAATCTAGAGGAACCTTTAGTGGTAGAGGTAGCTAATGGGAAGTCTATCTCGATCGATTCTATTATTCGTAACTGTGTGTTGAACCTCGACGAACATACTTTCTCTATCGATCTCATCCCTATGCATCTTGGAAGTTTTGATGTCATAGTAGGCATGGATTGGTTGTCAACCCATCGTGCTGAAATTTTATGCTTTGAGAAAGTCATTCGCATTCCTCTCGAATCTGGTGATATTTTGTAGATCTATGGTGAGAAGCCTTGTGGCGAGCTTAAGCTCATGTCTTGTACTACTGCCCAAAAATACTTACGAAAGGGGTATACGGCTTTCTTAGCTAACGTGATAGAAAAGAAGGACAAGGGCAAAAGTCTCCAAGACATCCCAATCATTCGGGACAATCCTGAAGTCTTCCCAGAGGATTTACCTGGTCTGCCTCCTGCTCGACAAGTGGAATTTAGGATCGATCTTGTTACTGGTGCAAATCCTGTCGCCAAAGCTCCTTATCGTCTTGTACCCTCTGAGATGGAAGAACTTGCCAGTCAACTACAGGAACTTTCTTATAAAGGTTTCATTCGCCCCAGTTCTTCTCCATGGGGAGCCCCTGTTTTGTTCGTTAAGAAGAAAGATGGATCTCTCAGGATGTGTATCGACTATCGCGAACTCAAGAAACTCACCATCAAGAATCGTTATCCCTTGCCTAGGATTGACGATCTTTTCGATCAACTTCAAGGAGCAACCCACTTCTCGAAGATTGATCTTCGTTCTGGTTATCATCAGCTTAGAGTCCACGATGAAGATATTCCCAAGACAGCCTTTCGTACACGTTATGGTCATTATGAATTCATGGTCATGCCATTTGGATTGACCAACGCTCCCGCAGTGTTTATGGATCTAATGAATCGGGTTTGTAGACCCTACCTCGACAAATTCGTGATCGTCTTCATCGACGACATTTTGATTTACTCAAAATCAAAGTCCGATCACGAACAACATCTTCACACAATTTTGGGTCTCCTAAAGAAAGAACAACTGTATGCCAAGTTCTCGAAATGTGAATTTTGGCTTAAGGAAGTTCAATTTTTGGGACACGTCATTGATAAGAACGGAATTCATGTCGTTCCCACAAAGATCGAGGCTGTCAAACATTGGAGTGTTCCTAAAACACCAACAGAAGTCCGTTCCTTCCTTGGTTTGGCTGGTTATTATCGTCGATTCATTGCCAACTTCTCTAAGATCGCTGTTCCTCTCACTGCCTTAACTCACAATGGTAAACCTTATGAGCGGGGACCAAAACAAGAGGAAGCATTTGAAACTCTTAAGCTGAAACTCTGTGAAGCTCCAATCCTGTCACTACCTGTTGGTAATGATGACTTCGTGGTCTATTGTGATGCATCAAACCAAGGTCTTGGTTGTGTTCTCATGCAACGAGGCAAGGTTATTGCTTATGCGTCTAGACAACTCAAGACTCACGAAAAGAATTATACCACCCATGATCTTGAATTCGGCGATGTCGTCTTTGCTCTTAAGATTTGGAGACACTATCTTTACGGAACCAAATGTGTGGTTTTCACGGACCACAAAAGTCTCCAACATGTCTTCGACCAGAAAAATCTTAACATGAGGCAACGGCGTTGGGTTGAGTTACTTAACGACTATGATTGTGAAATTCACTACCATCCTGGCAAAGCGAATGTTGTGGCTGACGCACTCAGTCGTAAAGAGCGTATCAAACTTCATTGCGCGAGAACTCGTACTGACCTTTAGGATCGTATCCTCCAGGCTCAACATACTTCAGTCACCCAAGGTAACATGTACGACGAAATGTCTTGTGGTGCTGAGACTCAACTTGAAACCAAACCTGATGGTCTACTCTATTTTCTTAATCGACTTTGGATCCCTAACCGTGATGATCTTCGTACCTTTCTTATGAACGAGGCTCATAAGTCTCGTTATTCTATTCATCCTGGAGCTGACAAGATGTACCAAGATTTTCGTTATTCGTATTGGTGGCCTGGTATGAAGAAAGATATTGCTCTTTTCGTTGCAAGATACCTTACTTGTTCAAAGGTTAAGGCTAAACATCAACGACCATCTGGTATGCTTGAACAACCAGAAATTCCTGTATGGAAATGGGAGAGCATAGCAATGGACTTCATCACTAAACTCCCCCGTACACCCAAAGGTTTTGACAGCATTTGGGTAATCGTCGACCGTTTGACTAAGTCAGCCCATTTCTTACCTATTCGTGAGAAATATTCCGTGGAAAGGTTAGCAAAGATGTACGTAAGTGAAATCGTATGTCGTCATGGTATACCTTTGGACATTATCACTGATCGTGATGGTCGTTTCACCTCTCACTTTTGGGATTCTTTACAAGACGCTTTGGGCACCAAATTGAACCTGAGTACTGCTTATCACCCTCAAACAGATGGTCAGACTGAACGGACCATCCAGACACTTGAGGATATGCTCAGGGCATGTGTCATCGATTTTGGTGGCGCATGGGATTCTCATCTTCCTTTGGTCAAGTTTTCATAAAACAACATTTATCATGCCAGCATTAACATGGCTCCTTTTGAGGCACTTTATGGTTGTAAATGTCGTTCACCTGTCTGTTGGACTGAGGTTGGTGAAGCCCAGATCACTGGACCCGAACTGATCTAGGAAACCACAGATAAAATCAAACTCATTCAGGATAATCTTCTCAAGGCTAGAAGTCGTCAGAAGAGCTATGCTGATAAACCTCGTAAGCCCTTGGAATTTCAAGTCGGGGACCTTGTACTTCTTAAGGTATCCCCTTGGAAAGGAGTGATTCGCTTCGGTAGAAAGGGAAAACTGGCTCCTCGATACGTAGGCCCATTCAAAGTTCTTGACAGGATTGGAAAAGTGGCTTACAAACTTGATCTTCCACCTGAGCTAAGCAACGTTCACCCAACCTTTCATGTTTCGAATCTCAAGAAATGCTTAGCAGATGAAAACCTTCATGTCCCTCTTGAAGATGTGCAAATCGATGAAACTATGCACATAGTCGAGAAACCCGTCGAGATCGTAGATACTGGAGTTAAGAAACTCAAGCGCAGCCGCATTCCGGTCGTTAAGGTTCGTTGGGAATCTAAACGAGGTCCAGAGTTCACTTGGGAACGCAAGGACAAGATGAAGTCTAAATACCCACATCTTTTTCCACCAGACTCTCCGACTCCAACTTCGGGACGAAGTTCCTAAAAGTAGGCGAGACTGTAACATTTTGCATTAAAAAAAAATATTTCGTGACGCATTTGGGCCCCTAATACTATACTACATACTTATAATATATTATTATTATTGAAATAATTATAAGAAAAATTAAAGGCTTGGGCCGGGATTCGAACCCGCGCCCATAGCCGGGTCAACCAACACTATGCAACAAACCAGCTGGTCTACACCACACTTTTGTTTAAACTTCAACACATATTATTAATATAACGAATCTGAATCATAACAGTTGACTCGAAGAGTCAACTGTTAAGAGCAATTTACCATAATCAATCCATTCAAACGCGTTTTAATCCTGATATGGAATGATTGAGGATTCGTTTGACTTATACGCGTGCATTACACAATCAATTATCGTCCAAAACATTCCAATTTTACACCAATTAACGCGTCATCATCTTCATAGTGAGTCAACTTTCCAATTCGTCAACCCGAACACTCACCCTAAAAATTGATCACTTCCTAACAATCTCTACTCGCCGATACATCCCTCTTCATCTCCAATTTCTGATAATAATCACTTCTTAAGCTTCAATTCATCACGTGTTGACTTTCTGTTTGACCAAGCTCTATATACGAATACATTTTTGTAAGTTCAAATTTTTTTTGTTGGGTTATGTTCATCGGCCCTTACACAACAATAACCCTATTATCAATTGGGTTATTGTTGTGTAAATCAATGTATTGCAAAGTTAGGGCTCGATTGGTTCGAATTGGGGAAGAACACGATTGCAGGATTGTGTATTTAATTAAAATAAAAAGAAACCAAACACAACCACTGATCTAGATCAAGTGGTTGTGTCTGTTGTTTGCTAAACTGAGTACACGGGTTCGAGTCCCCCCTTTTCACGATTTCAATTCTTTTCTTTTAAATGAATTATAAATCAGTTTTACATACACTATATAATTAATTTCAAACTTGGTTTATTCGTACTCAGGGTCTAGCCCAGTTGGTGGCTAGGCTTGTGATTAAAACCCGAACCGGTCCCAGACCCGGGTTTGATTCTCGGCATCAACAAAACATATTTTGTTTTTACCATTTAAGCTTATATATATTCTCATATATATTTAAAATTAGTTTTAAAATACTAAACCTCTTTTATAAATTCTACAAAAATTATTTTAAGTTATTCTAGTAGAAAAGTTTAACATAAAAATTTTAGTTTTCCAAAAATTATTTATTTAATATACATAATTAATATTTCAAGTTTACTCTATTTTATTTATAAAATTCTACAAAAATATCAAAACGATTATATAAATTTCCACAAAAAATATTCTAAGTTTATATAACATTAAACATTTCTGAAATGATTTTTTTTTCTGAAAAATCATTTATTTAATATTTTTAATCAATTTTTGTTAGTTTTAATCATAAATAAATCATAATAAATTCATTTTTCAATATTTTTGCACCAAAATTTTATATAAATTATTTCTATTTATTTAGAACAGAAATACAATTTTTATTTAAAAAATTCTTTAGTTTTAATATTTTTAAATATTAAAGTTATATTTTGACAATTTGAAATAAATAGATTTAATATTCTATTTTTAAGAAAATAATTTTATAAAAATTATTTTCATACTTAAAACTTTATATTGTGACCATCTTTAAATTAAAATTTACAAAAAGACTTTTGTTTATTTATTTATCAAATTTCCCTTATTTATTAAATCATTTTATTTATTAATCCAACGAATACTCATCACCAATTCGAAACCCTAGAATATACTTGTAGACTAGATAGACTTAGACTTATTTGTTACCTTATAAATAGGGTAATACTTGGCAACTTTGGGGCTACATTTATACTTTTCTTGAGGCTTATACTTTGCTAAGGTGAGTTTACGTAACCATGTTTATGCAATTCTTTATACTTGCAACATTATACTTAAGCAATTCTACATACATGTCTAGTTGTAAACTTTAAATGCCTCATGATATAGACAACAACAACAGTTAGACTCGCTTCAACAATACATAATCATTAGCTATGGCCAAGCCGGCGATACTCAATAATAGATCTATTGGATTGACAATCCCACCTAGATTCGTTGACCATCTTTTATAGGGAGCGCGGGTGATTGTTATCGTTCCAACATAATATTAAGGTGAACCGTGGATGACGGGATGGACCTAAACTAGTCGGAGGTTTGATTATGTGCCTTCAACATTTCATGTTTATTCATGTAGACTTAAACTTACAATAGACATATGAATTGCTAAACTTTTATTCTTAATCTTAATTGCTTGACATGGCTTTTGTATTCTCACCAACTTCTAGTTGACCCCCCCCCCCCATTTTTACAACTCAACAGGAAATAATGAAGTGTGAAGACTAGAGTGTTAGCATGAGAAGACAAATTGAAGTTTATGCTTATTTGGTTATTTGATGTATTAGATTTCCATTTAAAACTTATTATGTATTTTCACTTTTGGATATTTGCACTTTAAATAAATTTCAATTAAAACTTGATTACCATGTGCTACTGTATACTCATTCTTACGTGACACCTCGATGTTTCCGCCATCGGTTGGGGTGTTACAGTCTTGGTGTTTATCTCCACCGGTTATCACAAAAGAAGGTTACTTAGGAACAAATGGGACTGAAGAACATTCAACAGCTTTGTTCAAAGTAGCGACAGCCCCACGGCTTGGGGTGTTACAGTCTTTGATGGCTTCTATCTTTGCTGGATCAGCGTGAATTCCTTTTTCATTAACCACATGACCAAGGAATTGGACTTCACGTAACCAGAAGTTACATTTCGATAACTTGGCATACAACTGTTCCGGTCTCAAGAGTTCCAAGACAAGACGCAAATGTTCCCGGTGGTCCACTTCGTTCTTGGAATAGACTAGAATATCATTAATGATGACAATCACGAATTTATCAAGATAGGGCTTACAAACACGGTTCATCAAATCCATGAATACGGCAGGCACATTGCTATGACCAAAAGGCATGACCAAGAATTCATAATGGCCATAACGAGTTTGAAAAGCGGTATTCGGAATATCGGCTTCTTGGACTCTCAACTGGTGGTACCCCGATCTCAAGTCAATCTTTGAATAGAAACTAGAACCCTGGAGCTGATCAAATAAATCATCAATACGAGGAAGAGGATAGCGATTCTTGATTGTAACCTTGTTCAATTCACGGTAGTCGATACACATACGCAGGCTTTCGTCTTTCTTCTTGACAAAGAGGATAGGGGCTCCCCACGGGGATGAACTAGGTCGAATGAAACCCTTCTCCAATAACTCTTGTAACTGGTTAAACAACTCCTGCATCTCGGGAGGTGCAAGACGATATGGGGCTCGGGCAATAGGGGATGCACCTGGAGCAAGTTCAATACCGAATTCGACTTGACGATAAGGCGGAATGCCAGGTAGATCTTCAAGAAACACATCGGGAAAGTCACAGACAACAGGAATATCTTCAATCTTCTTCTCTTCCTTAGACGAAACCGAGACAAGAGCCAGAATGGCAGAATACCCCTTTTGAAGATACTTATAGGCTTTCATACATGAAATGATACTCAAAGGGACACCGCTCTTCTCACCATGTACCAAAAGAATTTCTCCATCGGGGAGAGGGGTCGAATGACTTTATCAAAACAGTCGATCTCAACACGATACAAGGATAACCAATCCATACCCACAACGACATCAAAACTACCCAAGGACACCGGCATAAGGTCAATAGGAAATGAATAACTCGACAATTCAAGGCGACACTCCCTAAGGACGTGTGTCGCTTTGACTTTCTTACCATCAGCCAATTCTATCAAGTACTTAGCCTCTAAAGGTGTAGGGACCCTATCAAGAAATTGACTAAATCCAAGAGATATAAAACACTTATCGGCACCAGAATCAAATAAAACTGAAGCATAGCGATTATCAAGAAGAAACGTACCGGTAACAGTGTCAGGATCTCGCCAGGCCTTGCCCGAACCAATCACAAAGGCACGAGCATTCCTGCCTTCGCCCCCATTGTTCCCATTACCCGGCCCGTTCTTCCCAGCTTCGCCCTGCTTCAACTTGGGGCAATTACGCTTGTAGTGTCCAAGCTCACCACAATTATAGCATCCCTGTCTCCCCGGGTTTCCATGAGGAGTAGTAGCCAGAGGAGTGGTGGCAGGTGTAGCAGGTGGTTTCTGATTACCCTGCGGATTGACCCTACAATCCTTGCTTTGGTGCCCCAGCTTATGGCACCGAAGACAACGGTTCTTATCACAAGGACCAGTATGATGGTACCCGCACTGATCACACTTCAACAATTTCCCAAAGTAACCCCCGGTTTCTGCTCAGACGATGATCCCCTAACATCATACTTCTTTACCGGTTGAGGCTGAGCTGAACTCGAGCCTTTGCCCATACCTTCCCACTTTCGCTTGTTGTTCTCGGGAGCCTTCACAGTAGCGCCTCGGGGAGGCAAGACTCCTTTAGCTACTTTCCTATTGGTCAGCCTGTGAGCCAACCGAACAACCACCGAATACATAGTGATATTACTCGCAGCCACCAATCCCGAAACCTCCGGCACCAACCCTAAAATATAGTGCTCAATTCTCCTGTATTCCGGTGAGTGCAAATCGGGGCACAACACCGCCAGCTCATTATGTCTATCTGTGTACGCTTCAATCTCAGACCCCACCATCTTGTGTGACACCCGGCACGTTTAGGTTGGCACTCATCGCTGTCGAAGAGTGAATCTCGGGGCGAGATTCCTTTCAACAGGGGGATGATGTGACGACCGGGAAAAATTTTTCTTTTTATCGCTTCGTTCTCTTTGACTTTGGGAAATTTTCTGGACGAAAATTCTTTCAACAGGGGGATGATATGACACCCGGCACGTTTAGGTTAACATTTTATAAAACACATAAGTCTACCTTAGCGAAAAACGTTTTCAAACATACTTAACTAGGTAAGTTGAGTCGTTACGATGGTCCCGGGAATCATCAGGAGTCGTTACAATGATCCACGGGATCATTGGGAGTCGGTCCATAACCACGTGAACACGAATAGGTGATCTGTAGAATCGCAGGGTTTAACGCACACACGTAAATCTCGGGTCCCGGGAATTGGTGATCGGGCGGGAACATGTTATTTATCATGCATTATATGTTGGTAATCATTATGTGACTTGTCGGTATGTGGAAACGTGTTTACATATGTTAAAATAGGGTTTAACGCGCCAAAAACCCGGACACATAGGCTATAGGCGATTAGGCTATGTGTGATAGCCTAATCGCCACTTTGTTAAGCGAGTAGGGTGGCATTAGGGGCGAATAGGAGCTATTCGCATGAAGCTTCATGCGAGTAGCAGTCCTACTCGCCTAAGCTGCTGCGTACTCGCCTGAACTGCTCTGAACGATTAAAAACGCCTATAAATACCACCCTTGACCTCCAAAATATCATTTATACTACCCTAGCCGTCCCATAACCTATCTCAACCCACAAACACCCTCTGGAACCTATTTTTACATCAAAACAACCATTTCCAAGCTTATTCCATCATCTCCTCTTAAATACAAGTTGTGTTCTTCAAACCCAAACCTTTAAATGATTATATTTTACTCCCTAAAAGTCCAGACCTGACTTATAAATGTTTTTGTCTTTGAAAATCCATTTAAAACCGTTTTTAAACAAACCCACACCTTTACATGTGTTATATGTGTTATATGTGATTAAAGATAGAATTTTTAGGATTGAATCATGGTTGTTTTTGTGTTATTATGATGTTTATGGCTGTTACAAGTTAGTATGATGATGTCCTAGGAGTTTGAATGGTTTTGGTTGTGTATTGTTGATACTTGATGTTTTGACCCACTTGAAGGATTTTGGATGATTAAGGATGATATGAGGTGTGTTGTTGATTGTTTGATGTTAGGGTTTGCCCTAGGATGATGCTAGAACGGTAGGATGCTATCGGACAACGTGGTTATGTGATTTAATCTGAGTAATTGCTATTTAGGACAAGTTCTTGCATGTTGATGTGATGTTTACATGTTAAGTTACTATTTTGGGAAAACGCTCGCATTCGGAACTGTTAGAACGATGAAAACTTAGGGGTTTTGCTTGAAATATGTTTGTTAATGTGTTAGGATGATTATTGGGTGTTTTAACATGTTTCGGATCTGATTTGGAGAGTTTGACGCGCGAAAGTGCGCTACAGACATGCAGAGGCGAGTAGGATCCTACTCGCATGAAGCTTCATGCGAATAGGACTCCTAATCGCCTGAAGCTTAGGCATTTACAGTCCTAATCGCCTATACATAAGCAATTAGAACCCTATTCACCTCAACAACTAGCAAATACAATCCTAAATGCCACTTTTACTAGCAAATACAATCCTAAATGCTAGTTTGATTCCTAATCGCGTGTAATGCTGCTGTATGTATATTTTAACATCCCGAAACACGGATTGACACCTAGGAACATGTTAGGAACCCCAGGACATGTCTAATGACTTGGTAACACGTGTTCGGACTTTGTTATGCATTAATTGGGCGTTATGCTAGATAGGGTGAATGTTTGCGCATGCTAAGTGTTTAATTGCATAAGTTGCATGATATCTTGCTTTCGGCTAACACGTGGGATGTCGGGTATTGTCTGGGTTGGTCGGTTTAACATTTAAACATGTTTTCAACATACACGGTCACGGTCTGGACAACTTGGGGACTGATTAGCCTTCGGGTTAGTAGTCATCACACTTATGTAAACTCATTGATAGGTCGTCACTAAGTTGGGTCATCATACACGTGTTGGGATTCTAAATATCCGAAGGCGCACTCTAAGGTGAGTTTCATGGCCCCACTCTTTTACTGGTTTTACATTTTCAGGGGAGAAAACATGCTGTGTTCTTTAAACGTGTTTCAACTATGTTTTCATAAAAGGCTATTCAACTAAGTTTTCATGAAAGGTGTGTCAACTACGTTTTGGTATTCATGAATTCATTGGGTTTGGAGTATTCATTATGTTTTCACGTATTCATTATATTACTATGCGATCTTTGGAAGTCCCGGGGAGAACCATGAATGTGCGGGGATGCACAACGGGGGAAATGTGTATAGCGCTATTTGGGCTTGACCCGCCCCACTCGTCGACTGGAGGTCGGACGGGTGCATGTTGTCTCTTAGGTATTCAGTATTCAGTATTCAGTATTCAGTATGCAGTATTCAGTATTCATTCGGGCACGTATTCAGTATTCACAGTATTCGAGTCCAGTAATTGTTTTCCAATCGCAGTAGTAACAGGTATTCATATGTTTTGCATGCATGTGGTCTGGATTGACCATGGTTATTCAGTTGGAGTCGATTCATACTTGGATTTTCACTTGGAGTTGGTATACATTTGGAGTCGGTATTCATTAAAAACCTGTGAACTCACCGGCATTATTTGCTGACGTTTTTAGCATGTTTGTCTCAGGTCGCTAAGGTAGCAGCTGTCGATAGGCGTACGGAGTCTCACGGCGTCTAGGATTCATGTGCATCTCATTTAGTATTTTCAGACTTTCGTACTTTTGATTTAGTGTTGTAATAAAGTTTTACACTTCCGCAGCGATGGATCATTTATGAAAACTTAATGGTTTGTTTATGTCATTTTTTACGCTTCATATAGTGTCGTTTATTGTGACCGTTGACTTGGATCCTGGTATGTCACGCGCCTCGCGATAAAACCCCGCACGTGGAAATTTGAGGGTGTGACAAATTGGTATCAGAGCCAATGGTTATAGTGAACTAGGACTGCATGTAGAGTCTAGTCTATAGCCGAGTATCACACACGTTAGACGGTTACACTTAGTTACGAGGCGTGTCATTTAGTAAACATACTAATCTTGTCGGGGTGTCGGTGTCCTCATCACACAGTACCGTATTATCTACCTTTGGACTATTTCTACACTTATTCTATCTTCCTCTTCGGGTTTGAAGATGAAGGGGCTTATCGATTATACTTGGCGGTAGTGTACATTGGAGTGGCTTCGGCACATTCTTGAGATTTTTCCGGGATTTGAATATCTCCCCTCTATGCTCTAATGTACATACTTGCCTACACACGCACTATCTTGCACTATGACTTGTCATGGTACACCCTTGAGTGATTGTTCACTTTGGGGACCTTCGTGCGATAACGGTTTCTTTTAGGAATGTGGGTGACGGGTGATTGAAAGTTCTAGCTAGGAGCACGCCTAGAGGACCATGTAGAGCGATTTGTTATTTCGGGTGCACACGAAATCATAAATCGAAATGCATGGGAATCTTGGCGGACTTTGAGTTCGGATGTACGATCATGCTGGATCCCCGTTCTAAATTCGTTTGGTCACTAGTAGTTTGATCTAATAGTGATGTTGAGTATCTTGTTTGTGTTTTGGCAGAACATGTCTGGTCGTGCTGGTGGACATACTGGGGGACGCCGTGGTGGCGGCGGGGGTCGCAATGGTGGTAGACGACGTGGTGGGAACATCACCATGACTCAGGTGGAGTTGGAGCACCTGTTACAGCAGCAGTTGAATGTTGCATTAGCTGCTTTCCAGGCTGCTCAGCAGACCCTGGGAAATACTAATCAGGTGCAGTCTGGGTGCACCTATAAGAAGTTCATGGACTGTAAGCCCCATTACTTCAATGGGACTGAGGGGGCAGTAGGACTACTTAGGTGGTTGGAGAAGATCGAATCGGTGTTTGCTATGTGTAACAGCCCCGACGCTGATCGCGTCAAGTATGCTTCTGCTACTCTTGAGGGACACGCTTTGACTTGGTGGAACTCCACCACTGCGAATCTTGGCCTGGGTGAGGCCAATGCTATGCCGTGGTCCGAGTTTGTTCAGATGTTGCGAGCGGAGTATTGCTCGAGGGACGAGATTATGAAATTGGAGCATGAGTTTTGGAATCTAAAGATGGTGTAACAACCCGACCCGGTGGGGCCTGGATGTTACGACAGTTTGGTAACAGACTTGCACAACGGAAGCAACGGTAATTAATATTTAAGTGTTATACAATTTCTAATCCAAAAATATAAATACACAATTTAAATAAATAAACTAATATCTATGCAGGGACGAGACGCGGCGGTCGTCGAAGCAGTTGATAAGGTGTGATCCGGTAGTCGATCCAATCTCAATCCATGCTCAGCTCTAATGCTCTAACCGCAATACATATAACCGAATCTTCTAACCAGATAACCTCTAATCCGCTACTAGCAAGCATATACCTCGCGGTTGCCATCCATCCATTTGCAGTACCTGAACACATGCTTAAAAGAGTTTGGGTCAGCAATTACGCTGGTGAGTCCGTATAAGTAGTAAGTGGATCCGAAAACAGTTTATCAGTTCAAAACAAGTTTACACAGTTCAACACAGTTTAACACAAAAGTTCAACACACATGATGTATAAGCGACTCCTCAAACCTAACACGGAATCTATCTACTGCCATTATAGATTCTCCTGGCAAAATACATGTCACAACGGCCCACAGGCCTCAGTGGAGGGTTTTCCGGGCTTCCGGATCCACTGTGTGTGGGTTTCCCCAAGTAGCTCTACCCACATATTAAGTGGCCCAATCCCCTGGGTTAATGAGTGTCGGTATGGTTATCCGGCAGCTACTATCCTGTCACATCAAACAGTTTATCAAACGGAAGCATGCATTCACCCCAAAACAGTAAAACAGAAAAAGTGGGGAAGGTACACGGGACTCACCTGTTTGCCACGCAATAATATGTCCTTCCAAAGCCTCGAGCCTGTCTATGCGATACGTGCCAAGTCCTATCACGATTTCAACTATTAGCGCGTGTAACCAATACCGTGGTTACACGTGTGGGAATGCTTAGGTTCTTTATCCAACTTCCAAACTTCTATTTGTCGAGTTATATTATCTTGTGTCCTATTATTTAATATCCGAGCTAATATCATATAGTCGTCTAAGTTCCGATGTCTTAAGCTTCGCCATAAGTCCGAATTACTATCATCATTATTTCTAATCTTAGTCGTTATATTCGTGTCATACATAACCGTGTATATCATTAGTTATTCTTAAATCTCGCGTAGCTTACTATAATTCATAGTGTTGATTGTCCTACATGTCTTGCTTAGATTCTTAAGTCCATTCGTATATAATCAACCATGTCCGAATAATTGTCCTACGATCCACTTGTCCAACCATCGTGTGTATGTCTTACTATACGACCAAGTGTTCCAATAATTACTAGTATCGTATATGTTCCAATCGCTTATGCATTATCCATTAAGTGATTAATGATCCTAATTATACACATGGTTATTAAATGTGCCTTATGTCTTGTGTCCGCAAAGTTCGTCTTTAGTTCCAAGGTGTCATAGATCCTAGTTGTGTTCTCATATCTTTGTCGTCATTAATGTTATAACCAATTAGTCCGAGTTCTCAACATATAACGTCTATCATTACCATCCTTACTATACTATCCATATATATATATATATATATATATATATAGCTATATAGTTATTCGTTCATAATACTAGTTTATAAAGTTCATTTTCGTTCGATGTTGTTTAGTTTCCTAAGTCGAGTCCCACACGTGTCGTACACGAAGGACAAATATATATACGAAACCATAAATAACTCTCGGACTTGGCTATACCTCTCGGGCTCCTTCTTCAGTTGACTTAGTTGACTTTGACGGACCCATTGACCAGGTTGACTGGTTGTTGACCAGTACTTCACCGATGTTGACCGAAGCTTTGTCTACTTGTTGACCCGTCATTAAGCACCAACCCCATCGCCTGTTATCATATCATAACCCCATCGTGTAAATAACCTCAACCCCCTCAACCACAACTGCCACCTAACATGTACAACCTTAACCAGTACCGGGACCCTACTTCACCACCGTAACCATCACTTCTACTCTAAGCATCACTTATCATGTCCACCACTTGGATAACCATTCCTGTCACAACCACTACTGATCCGGCCATCATTATCCTAACAATATTCCAGTAACTAACTACAATCTGGGATAATAAGGTTTAACAAGTCTTACCGACCTAATAAAACCATCTGAACCCCACGTCGCCTGACCCTTAGCGCCGCCACCAACAATCATCTGTATCCTACCTGAGCCACTGCTGTCGAGACCCTACGAACCCCCAAATCAGAATATAAACCCTAACTAAACCCTAGACTCTTGCTCGCTGCTAATCAACCACCACCCATCACCGCCGTGGTTCCTCTCTCTCCTCGTCGTCTGAGCAGATGGGTCGGCCGGAGTTCCTTGTCGCTTCTTTATCATCTCCGATCGTCTCCCTCTCTCTCTCCTCTGGCTCTCTCTCACTCTCAGGTCTGGTAGGTGTGAAAAGGGGTGATGTTAAACGAAAGGGAGGGGGTGCCGCCGTGGCTCAGCCGCTGACGGTAGTCGGGAGCCCTCCGGCTCCCATCTTTCTCTCTCTCAACTAATCTGCTCCTCTCTCTCCTGTATACATGTGTGTGTGTGTGTTATGGAAGAAACAAATGAGCAGGGGGTGGGTTTAGGGAATTTATAGATGGGTGAGTTTGTTGGTTTATTATCAAAACCAACCACCACACATGGTTTTGTGTGGTGTGTTGTCTTCCAAAGGTGGGGACATGTGTCCCTCTAAGGAGGTGACATGTGTCCCCAAGTGGTGACTAATCACGTCATCTCGGGTCGGGTTCGTTATCGGTGTCGGTCCGGTCTCGTAACGGGTATTTCCCGGACAATAATATTCTTTAAATAATTATTCGGTTTCAAGTTCGTAGCTAGTATTCGCGTGTAACAATTATTCTTATCTCTTAACATTAGTATTTATTATTTCTTTGTCATTCTAATCTTTAGTCATGAAAAATTTTGGGCCTCACGTCCGGGTTGTTACATTCTCCCCCCGTTAATGGAATTCCGTCCTCGGAATTATTTTCAGGCTATCTAACGTTACACATCCAGTATACTATATACTTGGATTCAATGTTCGGGTCTATACACCTGCGCATACAGAATTCTTTTCTTAAATCCATCCATAATTTAGGTAGTTCCACACTAATCCTCTCGCTACTTTTCGGTTTAAAACAAATGGTTCAAACTATTGACATACTAGGGTTGGTTCTTGATTTGATTCTCAGTTTCATTTTTGACGCATCATTGGTGTTTATATATAGGGTGTACCGCAGCTAACCCACCACACCAATGATACCTCGTAAACGTACTGAAAATCTCCCCACAAACTTTGTTAGAAAAATGTATTTGTAAACGTATATAGTCGAAAAATCCTATGTGTATTCCTAAAGTTACTAGTCCTTAAAATCCATGTTCTGATATCGGTTAACTTACAAAATTTTGAGGTCTTACATTCGACCATGTTCTTAGAGTTGTATGTTATTCTTTCTGGTTTTTATGCTTAATGCTGGGGTTAACTCTGTTTATACCATTGGCTATATCATCAAATTCTTAAACCTTCATAATTTCTATGGTATATGGTGTAGGATATAATGACGAAACGTTAAGAATTATGAAAAGTTAACGATCTAGGCATACTATATTGGTCTTAACCTTATCAAAGGCGCAAGTCTTTTCTTTAGCATCCTAAGTCTTATTTCTCATATGATCGATTTTGCTATCAATGTAAATTTTTCCTACTAACCTTGACGATACTTTCTTATTCTCATCAAATATCCCTTATTCTGATTATCACGAACGCATCTACTCCCCCCTCCCCCCGTTAGAGCCTACATATACAATTCTAATAGGTTCCATACTGATATCTCGTCTCGGAATTAGAATGCCACAGAATCAATCCCAAGGTTTGACACTTACCTAAAGACATCATGGGACATTAAAGTGATGGAATATGTATTAAATCTTCAAAATACCTCTTGCGGCATTCAATCCGGATTCCTTCAGGTCGAGAAGGATTGGGTATTCATGGTGATTATTACATTCTTTAAGCTTAGGTTACCGCCTTTCCGGTTGACATTCCTGAATCATCTTTAAAACTTGTTAGGCGATCACAACTTCGACATACTATATTTATCTTAAATTCGTGGAGGTCGATATCAATCAAGTCCAAATAGAAGGATCTAATAACCAATGGTTTTAACTCTCCAATTTTGGCTTGATTGGTAAGGTGATGCTTAACGGAAAATTTCAACCTATACATGCGCATAAACCATATAATCATGGACCTTGTAATTTGACTACAACTATTTGGTTAGAAGACTAACTTATCAAATCTACCCATTCGCTAAGTTGACCAAAATGTACCTTAGTATTTCGAGTTCCTTCAATTTGCAACACCAAGGTTGACGAGGTACCTGGTTCTCATGGTTAGCTCGCTCTTAGTCATGGAAAAGAGTTAGTCATTCATATTTTTATAATTATGTTAATAAAAAAATAACTACTAGGGGATATTTATACACATACATATATGTTACTACCAAGACGTGCCAAAGTCGCAAAATATGTCGATCCTAGCCGTATAAGTATATCACGTATTTGGTTACGAATCTATCGTAGTCCATTTTCTCACATAAATATATAGTTGTCATGGTATAATATTCCTTTTATTCGTCTTCATGAATGCTTATGTTTCCCGTTAGGATCCTTCTTTACAACCCTAATAGGTTCTATTCGAGTAAAAAGTCACTTCATTGAAAGGTTACGGAACTAAGTTGACGGTTGAGATAATAACCCATGGACAACATGGTTTAATTTCTAAGTTTTGGTCTATTTGTCGGAAGATGTTACCACTAGGTTCATCTTGTATAGGCGCACAATTATATAATAAGCAATAACTATTGGGTTATAAGCTTAAAACTTATCGAATTATCGGGTAAAGATGGACCTTCCGGGCCATTTGCTATGTTGGTCAAAACTTATCTTGGTATCTTGGATTCCCTCTAATTGTAGCGCAAAGCACGGCGCAATGAAATACCTGGTACTTATGGTCATTTTACCACTTAATCAAGAAAAGTTAATCGAACATAATACTATTTAATAATAATCGTAGGACGCGTATATACTACTATAGTCATAAAGATATACATACATATATATATATACACTCATATCACATCACTCCAAGTCCCAACAAGTATAACGAATTCTATCCCCAAAGTATATCACTTATTTGTTTGACTTCTAACATTGTCCATTTTCATGCACAAGTTAATGGTTTTCGTGGTTCATACTCCTAATTTTGGCGACTCTTCGGATTTCTTAGAACTTTTTCGAGCCTGTAAATTCATAATTACATGACGTCAAATGTAATCATCAATTTACCTCACGAAATTATTCTAGTAATTTCCGTCGTAGTCATGTATCACTCAAATCTCGTATATTAGTCACACTGGTTCTAAGTCCCGGTAAGCATTCTAGTGTGTTCAGGTACTCGGGTCTCGACTTATTTCGTTTCTTACTCTAGTCAGTCTTATGTAATTTCAAGGCGTTCCCTAGCTAGGTAATTTTAGAGTCTTAAACGCTAAGTTCTCTAAGTTGTCCTGGTGTGGTATAGGATATTCGGAGATATCCTGTTTCGCCACAACCGTTGCTCTGATACCAACTGTAACAACCCGACCCGGTGGGGCCTGGATGTTACGACAGTTTGGTAACAGACTTGCACAACGGAAGCAATGGTAATTAATATTTAAGTGTTATACAATTTCTAATCCAAAAATATAAATACACAATTTAAATAAATAAACTAATATCTATGCATGGACGAGACGCGGCGGTCGTCGAAGTAGTTGATAAGGTGTGATCCGGTAGTCGATCCAATCTCAATCCATGCTTAGCTCTAATGCTCTAACCGCAATACACATAACCGAATCTTCTAACCAGATAACCTCTAATCCGCTACTAGCAAGCATATACCTCGCGGTTGCCATCCATCCATTTGTAGTACCTGAACACATGCTTAAAAGAATTTGGGTCAGCAATTACGCTGGTGAGTCCGTATAAGTAGTAAGTGGATCCGAAAACAGTTTATTAGTTTCAAACAAGTTTACACAGTTCAACACAGTTTAACACAAAAGTTCAACACACATGATGTACAAGCGACACCTCAAACCTAACACGGAATCTATCTACTGCCATTATAGATTCTCCTGGCAAAATACATGTCACAACGGCCCACAGGCCTCAGTAGAGGGTTTTCCGGGCTTTCGGATCCACTGTGTGTGGGGGTTTCCCCAAGTAGCGCTACCCACATATTAAGTGGCCCAATCCCCTGGGTTAATGAGTGTCGGTATGGTTATCCGGCAGCTACTATCTTGTCACATCAAACAGTTTATCAAACGGAAGCATGCATTCACCCCAAAACAGTAAAACAGAAAAAGTGGGGAAGGTACATGGGACTCACCTGTTTGCCATGCAATAATATGTCCTTCCAAAGCCTCGAGCCTGTCTATGCGATACGTGCCAAGTCCTATCACGATTTCAACTATTAGCGCGTGTAACCAATACCGTGGTTACACGTGTGGGAATGCATAGGTTCTTTTTCCAACTTCCAAACTTCTATTTGTCGAGTTATATTATCTTGTGTCCTATTATTTAATATCCGAGCTAATATAATATAGTCGTCTAAGTTCCGATGTCTTAAGCTTCGCCATAAGTCCGAATTACTATCATCATTATTTCTAATCTTAGTCGTTATATTCGTGTCATACATAACCGTGTATATCATTAGTTATTCTTAAATCTCGAGTAGCTTACTATAATTCATAGTGTTGATTGTCCTACATGACTTGCTTAGATTCTTAAGTCCAATCGTATATAATCAACCATGTCTGAATAATTGTCCTACGATCCACTTGTCCAACCATCGTGTGTATGTCTTACTATACGACCAAGTGTTCCAATAATTACTAGTATCGTATATGTTCCAATCGCTTATGCATTATCCATTAAGTGATTAATGATCCTAATTATACACATGGTTATTAAATGTGCCTTATGTCTTGTGTCCGCAAAGTTCGTCTTTAGTTCCAAGGTGTCATAGATCCTAGTTGTGTTCTCATATCTTTGTCGTCATTAATGTTATAACCAATTAGTCCGAGTTCTCGACATATAACGTCTATCATTACCATCCTTACTATACTATCCATATATATATATATATATATATATATATATATATATATAGTTATATAGTTATTGGTTCATAATACTAGTTTATATAGTTCATTTTCGTTCGATGTTGTTTAGTTTCCTAAGTCGAGTCCCACACGTGTCGTACACGAATGACAAATATATATATGAAACCATAAATAACTCTAGGACTTGGTTATACCTCTCGGGCTCCTTCTTCAGTTGACTTAGTTGACTTTGACGGACCCATTGACCAAGTTGACTGGTTGTTCACCAGTACTTCACCGATGTTGACCGAAGCTTTGTCTTCTTGTTGACCCGTCATTAAGCACCAACCCCATCGTCTGTTATCATATCATAACCCCATCGTGTAAATAATCTCAACCCCTCAACCACAACTGCCACCTAACATGTACAACCTTAACCAGTACCGGGACCCTACTTCACCACCGTAACCATCACTTCTACTCCAAGCATCACTTATCATGTCCACCACTTGGATAACCATTCCTGTCACAACCACTACTGATCCGGCCATCATTATCCTAATAATATTCCAGTAACTAACTACAATCTGGGATAATAAGGTTTAACAAGACTTACCGACCTAATAGAACCATCTTGTAACATCGCAAAAATTTGCAAATTTTAATACGTATATAAAGTGCCTAAGTCTTATTTTTCCAACCACACAACTTATATATATATATATATATATATATATGTATACATATAAGTGTAATAATAATAATAATAACAATATAAAAATCAGATTTTGTTTAAAAAAAATGGAGTTTATTTAACAAACCTTGCAACCATCTTGACTCAATTAAAGTCCATAACCCAAACCTGTAAGCCCAATTCCCCCCCTTCTTTTCGAAGCCTGCAGCCCAACACTAGGCCCATCAGGCCGGCCCAACAGCCCCTCCTTCCGTATTTAATCAAAAAACAAAGGGCTCTGGCCGGGTTTCGAACCCGCGCCAAGCCTAACCTCACACACGCACTCCACCACTTGAGACACACACTTTGGTTGGTTTTATGTCAACTTTAATTATATATAAGCCCACTTTGCGTCTCTTGTTCCTTCTTCCCTGTGGACGCGAGACAGCAGCAGATATTGTTTTTTTTTTATTTTTCTTTTTTCTTCTCTTTTGACCAAATCAATTAGCTTGATTAAACACAATTAACGCATGGGATGACTAGGACACGTGATTATCGGCCTGTTATGTATCATTTCACGTCCAAATACAAACCAATTCGTACCAATTAAACACATAAACGCGTCAACCATTAAACCTTGGTCAACCTTACCATTTCTTCAATCCATCGACCCACACTATAAATTGGACCTCTGCGAGTCTTCCCAACTCGCCATATCATCTCTCTTAATCCCTCAATTCTTCACTTAAACACTGTTCTTGTTCATACGATCGGGCTTTGACTTTTTTGTTTGACTGAGCTAACGAGACCGATTAAACACGGTAAGTGTAATGTTTTTAGTGGGTTTTGATCACCGACATTCACACATCAAAAGCCCTAAGATCAATTGAGCCATTGATGTGTGAATCGAGCTATTGCAGAAGCTAGGGCTCGTAAACTTGATTTGGGGATAAACCGATTTAACGTAGTGTATTTATTTAATTTTAACAGAGTTAGAACACAACCACAGGCCTAGGCCAAGTGGTTGTGCTCGAGACTTGTAACTGAGGCTACCCGGGTTCGAGTCCCAGCTTGGGCGATCCTTTTCCATTTTTTCTTTTAACAAGCCAAATAATATATATATATATACATTACATTTAAATCTTGTAAATTCATTTTTAAATATCAAAATCTTTTTATAAATTCTAAAAAAATTATATATATCAAATCTGATGTAAAAGAATTTTCTACAATTTTTAGTTTTCTGAAATTCATTAATTTAATATTTATAATAATTAAATCAATTTTATGCTATTATATTTATAAAAATCTATAAAAATATCAAAACGATTTTATTAATTTCCACAAAAATTATTTTAAGTTTTTATAACATTAAGCTTTTCAGAAATGATTTTTATTTCTGAAAAATCATTTATTTAATACTTTTAATCAATTTTTGTTAGTTTTACATAGCCCCTTTTTCTATTTATCACCATTTTTGGGGTGAAACATGTTACAACATCATTTATGCAATTCAATCATCAATGTGTCTATGTGTTTTCTATGTTGCATTATGTCTTGAGCATGATTAGAGTAAGCACCATTCTAGGATAACCATTAACTCCGTACAAGCCGGCGGTAAACATTGATAGATCTATTGGACTGACAATCCCACCCGGATACGTGCCTCCTACAAAGGTAGCGTGGGTGTTTGTTATCGTATAACATATTCAAGTGGACCATGAGCGTATGGTATGTATCATATTATAACAGTCATCAGGGTTGGTTATGCACTCGATTTATTTCTAGTATGTTCTCACATATGGACTAGATTGACATGACACATGAATTGCACATCATTTTTATTCAATTATCAAAAACCTATGTAATTCTCACCAACTTTTGTTGACCCAAAACCTTTTCAACTTAACATGTTTCAGGTTCTAATTGCTTGAAGATATGTGAATAGTTTTATTCAATTTGATGTACAAATTCTAGAACAATTGTATGTAATTCATTTAAATTATTTAATGAAATTTATTATTCACCATGAGCTACTGAACAATCATCAATACGTGACATCCCGATGTTTCCGCAATCGGTTGGGGTGTTACAGATTGGTATCAAAGCCATGGTTATAGGGAATTAGGTTATTAGAAAAATAATCTAGTCTATAACCATAGGATTTAACAAGTACTTGCTTCTTTTACTTGCTATTCTCTATCTCCCTCCTACTTCATATCCCTACTTTCATTCCTACAAGAAGGTTGCTCTCCATCAGTGGATCTACTCTTAGACTAATAGGACAAATTCCTCAGGTTTTAACCTGAACCCCCTTGAGATCTCGTCGAAGTTCTAAATTTTAATAACGAACACGTGCAATCTGGAAGGGTGAACGCCTGTATTCTGAGTCTTCTGTCTAGGCTGGCATTGCGCATATATCCCAATCAGACGAGGGACCCGGATGCCTACCTGGGAATTCTCGGGATGAGTGTTCACTTATAGGCTAAAGCATGTCTTCATATGTTATTAGAATCTGGAATCTTTGATAAGTCAACGTTTTCGTTTATTCGTTTTAATTAATGAATAAATGATTACATTCCTTATATTACCTCATACACTTCATGCCTCATTAAAAACTTCATTGTGTCCCTTACAGATCATGTCTCCACGTCGCGGCACTCTCCTTAACAATAGTGACAATCAAGATGAAGTGAATAGCAACGACCACAACACTAACCACATTAATGAGAGTGATGCCCAACTAGCTACGATTATTTCCCAACAATTGGCGCAACAAATCACAACACTGGTTTCTAACTTGTTGACTCAAGACATCCAAATGGATGGGAATGGCATTGGAAATGGCGAAAGGAACAGGACCTTAGTTCGGAAAGGCAAGAAAACAAGTATCGTGGCCGCGGTAACTACCAAGAATCAGAAACGTAAGACCAGGGATCCTGATGTAAACCTCACTACCCGAGTTTCTAACAAGAAGCCTTATACGAGAAACTTTCATTTGTGTAACACATGCAATCGACATCATCCCACTGTTTCAGCGTGTCGCTTGTGCACCAATTGTGGTAGGTATGGTCATCTGGTCAACACATGTCGCGAGACCCCAAACCCTAATGCCAATCAACCCACCAACCCTGCTCAGGCTGATAATCCTAATCGATACAACTATGGTCAATGCTATGAATGTGGGGACCCAAATCACTACCGTAACCGATGCCCTAAACTAAACCGAGATCAAGACCCTCCAGCTACTTAACAGCAAGTTCCACCATTTGAATGTTGTTTGCTTTTAATTCTATGTATTGACACTCTTTGGATTCAAATAATAAAATTCAAGTATTATCATAACATCTGTGTGCATGTTTGTCTGAATGTGAACTAATTGCTATATCTATAATCATACTTGCTTGTACAACAATTAGTTAACTACCAAACAACCAGCTTAACGATTGGTAGAGGTCATCATGTCTTTCCAACAGTCGGGAGAGGCCCTACCACCTGCTCAACGACTGGTCGAGACTATCAGACCTGCTCAACAATCGGTAAAGTCATAAAAGGACGCAAAACCCTAATGTAAGGTAAATTGGTAATTACGGTCCGAAACGTAATCACAGTAACATCGCAAAATTTTCCCCAAAATTTTAATACATAAAAAGCCCTTATATATATATATTTTTTTTTATTACACCTTTTCATTAATATTATACAAATGTGCCTAAGTCTTTATTTACCCTAACTCACAACTTATATACATACATAAATGTATATAAATAATAATAATAATATGATTCTAAATTATTATTTTTTTTCACATACAAGATTTTTTTTAAATAAAGCCTTGTGTCAAAGAGTCAAAGTCCTAGTCAAAGTCTTAGTCAAACAGTCAAAGTCTTAGTCAAATAGTCAATTCATCATAAAACCTTACTTTATGGTGTTGACCAATTTTAATGGCTAATTGAATCCAAAACTAGTATAAAAACCCACCTATGACCCATTATACTTTGCACCTCTAAATCGATTGTTTCAATCCGATTAAACTTTCCCTCATACCTTTCTTCTATAGTCTATTACTTCTACAATTGAAGCTTTGATTATAAGCTCTTGTAATTGGCAACTTTGGGGATACACATATTCTATTTCTCAAGACTTAATACTTTGCTAAGGTGAGTTTACGTAACCATGTTTATGCAATTCTATATACTTGCAACAATTTTAAGCAATTCAACATGCATATCTAGTAGTAAACTTTATTGCCTCATGAATTAGTCAACAGTTTCAACGAGTTTCAACAAGTTTCAACATTACATAATCATTAGCTATGGCCAAGCCAGCGATACTCAATAATAGATCTATTGGATTGACAACCCCACCCGGATACGTGTACCTCCTACATAGGTAACGTGGGTGATTGTTATCGTTCCAACATATTACTAAGGTGAACCGTAGATGACGGGATGGACCTAAACTAGTCGGAGGTTTGATTATGTCAACATATTATACTATTCATGTAGACTTAAATTTACGATAGACATACGAATTGCTAGACTTTTATACTTAAACTATATGCTTAACATGGATTATGTATTCTCACCAACTTCTAGTTGACTCCCCCCCCCCCCCCCATTTTTACAACTCAACAGGTAATAATGATGCTTGAAGATTAGAGGGTTTTATGAAGACAATAAGGAGTCTATGCATGCTTGATTCTTGTGTGATGTATTAGATTTCCACATTTAAAACTCTTATGTATTTCTATTTTTTTGGATATTGCAATTTAAATTTATTTCAATTAAAATTTGGATTACCATGTGCTACTGTATACTCATTCTTACGTGACACCTCGATGTTTCCGCCATCGGTTGGGGTGTTACAATCACGAATTTACAGGTACGTTAAGGTAGTGTGAAATTTTATCAAGGTTTCCGGTAGTTGACCAATTGCAAACCTAGTGTTTCTCTTAACTTCGGGACGAAGTTCCTAAAAGTAGGGGAGACTGTAACATCGCAAAAATTTGCAAATTTTAATACGTATATAAAGTGCCTAAGTCTTATTTTTCCAACCACACAACTTATATATATATATATATATGTATATATATAAGTGTAATAATAATAATAATAACAATATAAAAATCAGATTTTGTTTAAAAAAATGGAGTTTATTTAACAAACCTTGCAACCATCTTGACTCAATTAAAGTCCATAACCCAAACCTGTAAGCCCAATTCCCCCCTTCTTTTGGAAGCCTGCAGCCCAACACAAGGCCCATCAGGCCGGCCCAACAGCCCCTCCTTCCGTATTTAATCAAAAAAACAAAGGGCTCTGGCCGGGTTTCGAACCCGTGCCAAGCCTAACCTCACACACGCACTCCACCACTTGAGACACACACTTTGGTTGGTTTTATGTCAACTTTAATTATATATAAGCACACTATTCGTCTCTTGTTCCTTCTTCCCTGTGGACGCGAGACAGCAGCAGATATTGTTTTTTTTTATTTTTCTTTTTTCTTCTCTTTTGACCAAATCAATTAGCTTGATTAAACACAATTAACGCATGGGATGACTAGGACACGTGATTATCGGCCTGTTATGTATCATTTCACGTCCAAATACAAACCAATTCGTACCAATTAAACACATAAACGCGTCAACCATTAAACCTTGGTCAACCTTACCATTTCTTCAATCCATCGACCCACACTATAAATTGGACCTCTGCGAGTCTTCCCAACTCGCCATATCATCTCTCTTAATCCCTCAATTCTTCACTTAAACACTGTTCTTGTTCATACGATCGGGCTTTGACTTTTTTGTTTGACTGAGCTAACGAGACCGATTAAACACGGTAAGTGTAATGTTTTTAGTGGGTTTTGATCACCGGCATTCACACATCAAAAGCCCTAAGATCAATTGAGCCATTGATGTGTGAATCGAGCTATTGCAGAAGCTAGGGCTCGTAAACTTGATTTGGGGATAAACCGATTTAACGTAGTGTATTTATTTAATTTTAACAGAGTTAGAACACAACCACAGGCCTAGGCCAAGTGGTTGTGCTCGAGACTTGTAACTGAGGCTACCCGGGTTCGAGTCCCAGCTTGGGCGATCCTTTTCCATTTTTTCTTTTAACAAGCCAAATAATATATATATATACATTACATTTAAATCTTGTAAATTCCTTTTTAAATATCAAAATCTTTTTATAAATTCTAAAAAAATTATATATATCAAATCTGATGTAAAAGAATTTTCTACAATTTTTAGTTTTCTGAAATTCATTTATTTAATATTTATAATAATTAAATCAATTTTATGCTATTATATTTATAAAAATCTATAAAAATATCAAAACGATCTTATTAATTTCCACAAAAATTATTTTAAGTTTTTATAACATTAAGCTTTTCAGAAATGATTTTTATTTCTGAAAAATCATTTATTTAATACTATTAATCAATTTTTGTTAGTTTTAATCATAATTAAATCATAATAAATCCAATTTTTAATATTTTTGCACCAAAATTTTATACAAATTATTTCTGATCATTTAGAACAGAAATATAAATTTTAAACTAAAAATTCTTTAATTTTAGTAATTTTTAATTATTAAAGTTAAAGTTTGACAATTTGTAATAAATGGATTTAATAATCTATTTTAAATAAAATAATTTTATAAAAATTATTTTTATACTTTAAACATATTCTTGTGAACATCTTGGATTTAAAATTCATAAAGAGATTTTTGGTTATTTATTTACTAAATTTCTCTCAATTGTCGAATATTTTTAATATTTAATCAAACGAGCATTTATCCCCAATTCGAAGCCCTAGAAACTTATACATTTGTAGACTTGATAGACTTAGACATATTTATTACCTTATTATAGGGTGATACTTGACATATTTGGGCAACACACTATTTTTCAAGGGATAACATTTTACCAAGGTGAGTTTTACATAGCCCCTTTTTCTATTTATCACCATTTTTGGGGTGAAACATGTTACAACATCATTTATGCAATTCAATCATCAATGTGTCTATGTGTTTTCTATGTTGCATTATGTCTTGAGCATGATTAGAGTAAGCACCATTCTAGGATAATCATTAACTCCGTACAAGCCGGCGGTAAACATTGATAGATCTATTGGACTGACAATCCCACCCGGATACGTGCCTCCTACAAAGGTAGCGTGGGTGTTTGTTATCGTATAACATATTCAAGTGGACCATGAGCGTATGGTATGTATCATATTATAACAGTCATCAGGGTTGGTTATGCACTCGATTTATTTCTAGTATGTTCTCACATATGGACTAGATTGACATGACACATGAATTGCACATCATTTTTATTCAATTATCAAAAACCTATGTAATTCTCACCAACTTTTGTTGACCCAAAACCTTTTCAACTTAACATGTTTCAGGTTCTAATTGCTTGAAGATTTGAATTGATGCTTGAAGATATGTGAATAGTTTTATTCAATTTGATGTACAAATTCTAGAACAATTGTATGTAATTCATTTAAATTATTTAATGAAATTTATTATTCACTGTGAGCTACTGAACAATCATCAATACGTGACATCCCGATGTTTCCGCCATCGGTTGGGGTGTTACACATCTGAACCCCACGTCGCCTGACCCTTAGCGCCGCCACCAACAATCATCTGTATCCTACCTGAGCCACTGCTGTCGAGACCCTACGAACCCCCAAATCAGAATAGAAACCCTAACTGAACCCTAGACTCTTGCTCGCTGCTAATCAACCACCACCCATCACCGCCGTGGTTCCTCTCTCTCCTCGTCGTCTGAGCAGATGGGTCGGCCGCAGTTCCTTGTCGCTTCTTTATCTTCTCCGATCGTCTCCCTCTCTCTCTCCTCCGACTCTCTCTCACTCTCAGGTCTGGTAGGTGTGAAAAGGGGTGATGTTAAACGAAAGGGAGGGGGTGCCGCCGTGGCTCAGCCGCTGACGGTAGTCGGGAGCCCTCCGGCTCCCATCTTTATCTCTCTCAACTAATCTGCTCCTGTCTCTCCTGTATACATGTGTGTGTGTGTGTTATGGAAGAAACAAATGAGCAGGGGGTGGGTTTAGGGAATTTATAGATGGGTGAGTTTGTTGGTTTATTATCAAAACCAACCACCACACATGGTTTTGTGTGGTGTGTTGTCTTCCAAAGGTGGGGACATGTGTCCCTCTAAGGAGGTGACATGTGTCCCCAAGTGGTGACTAATCACGTCATCTCGGGTCGGGTTTGTTATCGGTGTCGGTCCGGTCTCGTAACGGGTATTTCCCGGACAATAATATTCTTTAAATAATTATTCGGTTTCAAGTTCGTAGCTAGTATTCGCGTGTAACAATTATTCTTATCTCTTAACATTAGTATTTATTATTTCTTTGTCATTCTAATCTTTAGTCATGAAAAATTTTGGGCCCCACGTCCGGGTTGTTACAGATGGTTGGGTCGGAGATCGAGGAGTTTACTGCTAGGCACAACGAGTTAGCTGTGATGTGCCCCGGTTTGGCTACACCGGAGTACCGGAGGATTGAGCACTACGTTGCTGGGTTGGTGCCGGAGATTGCTGGGCTTGTTGCCGCTGCTGATCACACTACTATGTTGGCCACTGTTCGGGCAGCTCACAAGCTGACCAACATGAAGGTTGCGGAGGGCGTTCTACCTCCGAGGGGTGCTGCTGTGAAAGTCCCTGTGGACAACAAGAGGAAATGGGAGAGTGCTGGAAAGAGCGTTGGGTCGTCCCAGCCGCAGGCGAAGAAGCAAGAGGTTGTGGGAGCATCATCCGAGCAGAGGTCTGGGGGATATACTGGGAAACTCCCGAAGTGTGGTGTGTGTGGATTTCATCATACGGGTGATTGTGAGAAGTTTCGCTGTCGTCGGTGCCAGCGTCTTGGTCATCATGCTAAGGACTGTAGGGCCACTCTTCAGCTACAACCAGCACAGGTCACTACTGCTACTACCACTGCTACTGCTCCTCAGGGGAGGCAGGGATGTTATCACTGTGGAGAGACTGGACACTTCAAACGGGATTGTCCCAAGTTGAAACAAGGCGAGGGTGGCGGTCGAACTATTCCGGCTCGAGCTTATGTCATCGGTGCTAGGGAGAACCAGGAGGATCCTGATACTGTTACTCGTGAGTATTCTTTTCTTGACTCTCGCTATACTCGTATTTATTTCCATTTACATTGTTTGGTGTTTCGTATTAACCATGTGCATTCAGTCTTATCATCATGCATACATGGGTCTGATGTGGGTCCCTGGAGATGCTACTTGGACGGTACCGGTTTGTCGTCTATACCGATCACAGTAGTTTCCAGTAGGCCTTCGATCAGGGGGAGGATTCGTTGTTTTAAATTCAACTTGGGGAGGGCGGTTGCCCGGCTTGGAGTATCTGTTGATATCATCTTTCGTTCGTGGTTATCATTTCGTTTGTGTTCTGGGAAACGTTACTTGGGTTAGGTTGGCACTCATCGCTGTCGAAGAGTGAATCTCGGGGCGAGATTCCTTTCAACAGGGGGATGATGTGACGACCGGGAAAATTTTTTCTTTTTATCGCTTCGTTCTCTTTGACTTCGGGAAATTTTCAGGACGAAAATTCTTTCAACAGGGGGATGATGTGACACCCGGCACGTTTAGGTTAACATTTTATAAAACACATAAGTCTACCTTAGCGAAAAACGTTTTCAAACATACTTAACTAGGTAAGTTGAGTCGTTACGATGGTCCCGGGAATCATCGGGAGTCGTTACAATGATCCACGGGATCATTGGGAATCGGTCCATAACCACGTGAACACGAATAGGTGATCTGTAGAATCGCCGGGTTTAACGCACACACGTAAATCTTGGGTCCCGGGAATTGGTGATCGGGCGGGAACATGTTATTTATCATGCATTATATGTTGGTAATCATTATGTGACTTGTCGGTATGTGGAAACGTGTTTACATATGTTAAAATAGGGTTTAACGCGCCAAAAACCCGGACACATAGGCTATAGGCGATTAGGCTATGTGTGATAGCCTAATCGCCACTTTGTTAAGCGAGTAGGGTGGCATTAGGGGCGAATAGGAGCTATTCGCATGAAGCTTCATGCGAGTAGCAGTCCTACTCGCCTAAGCTGCTGCGTACTCGCCTGAACTGCTCCGAACGATTAAAAACGCCTATAAATACCACCCTTGACCTCCAAAACATCATTTATACTACCCTAGCCGTCCCATAACCTATCTCAACCCACAAACACCCTCTGGAACCTATTTTTACATCAAAACAACCATTTCCAAGCTTATTCCATCATCTCCTTTTAAATACAAGGTGTGTTCTTCAAACCCAAACCTTTAAATGATTATATTTTACTCCCTAAAAGTCCAGACCTGACTTATAAATGTTTTTGTCTTTGAAAATCCATTTAAAACCGTTTTTAAACAAACCCACACCTTTACATGTGTTATATGTGTTATATGTGTTATATGTGATTAAAGATAGAATTTTTAGGATTGAATCATGGTTGTTTTTGTGTTATTATGATGTTTATGGCTGTTACAAGTTAGTATGATGATGTCCTAGGAGTTTGAATGGTTTTGGTTGTGTATTGTTGATACTTGATGTTTTGACCCACTTGAAGGATTTTGGATGATTAAGGATGATATGAGGTGTGTTGTTGATTGTTTGATGTTAGGGTTTGCCCTAGGATGATGCTAGAACGGTAGGATGCTATCGGACAACGTGGTTATGTGATTTAATCTGAATAATTGCTATTTAGGGCAAGTTCTTGCATGTTGATGTGATGTTTACATGTTAAGTTACTATTTTGGGAAAACGCTCGCATTCGGAACTGTTAGAACGATGAAAACTTAGGGGTTTTGCTTGAAATATGTTTGTTAATGTGTTAGGATGATTATTGGGTGTTTTTACATGTTTCGGATCTGATTTGGAGAGTTTGACGCGCGAAAGTGCGCTACAGACATGCAGAGGCGAGTAGGATCCTACTCACATGAAGCTTCATGCGAATAGGACTCCTAATCGCCTGAAGCTTAGGCATTTACAGTCCTAATCGCCTATACATAAGCAATTAGAACCCTATTCACCTCAACAACTAGCAAATACAATCCTAAATGCCACTTTTACTAGCAAATACAATCCTAAATGCTAGTTTGATTTCTAATCGCGTGTAATGCTGCTGTATGTATATTTTAACATCCCGAAACACGGATTGACACCTAGGAACATGTTAGGAACCCCAGGACATGTCTAATGACTTGGTAACACGTGTTTGGACTTTGTTATGCGTTAATTGGGCGTTATGCTTGATAGGGTGAATGTTTGCGCATGCTAAGTGTTTAATTGCATAAGTTGCATGATATCTTGCTTTCGGCTAACACGTGGGATGTCGGGTCACCAATGGGATGCCGGGTATTGTCTGGGTTGGTCGGTTTAACGTTTAAACATGTTTTCAACATACACGGTCACGGTCTGGACAACTTGGGGACTGATTAGCCTTCGGGTTAGTAGTCATCACACTTATGTAAACTCATTGATAGGTCGTCACTAAGTTGGGTCATCATACACGTGTTGGGATTCTAAATATCCGAAGGCGCACTCTAAGGTGAGTTTCACGGCCCCACTCTTTTACTGGTTTTACATTTTCGGGGGAGAAAACATGTTGTGTTCTTTAAACGTGTTTCAACTATGTTTTCATAAAAGGCTATTCAACTAAGTTTTCATGAAAGGTGTGTCAACTACGTTTTGGTATTCATGAATTCATTGGGTTTGGAGTATTCATTATGTTTTCACGTATTCATTATATTACTATGCGATCTTTGGAAGTCCCGGGGAGAACCATGAATGTGCGGGGATGCACAACGGGGGAAATGTGGATAGCGCTATTTGGGTTTGACCCGCCCCACTCGTCGACTGGAGGTCGGACGGGTGCATGTTGCCTCTTAGGTATTTAGTATTCAGTATTCAGTATTCAGTATGCAGTATTCAGTATTCATTCGGGCACGTATTCAGTATTCACAGTATTCGAGTCCAGTAATGGTTTTCCAATCGCAGTAGTAACAGGTATTCATATGTTTTGCATGCATGTGGTTTGGATTGACCATGGTTATTCAGTTGGAGTCGATTCATACTTGGATTTTCACTTGGAGTTGGTATACATTTGGAGTCGGTATTCATTAAAAACCTGTGAACTCACCGGCATTATTTGCTGACGTTTTTAGCATGTTTGTCTCAGGTCGCTAAGGTAGCAGCTGTCGATAGGCGCACGGAGTCTCACGGCGTCTAGGATTCATGTGCATCTCATTTAGTATTTTCAGACTTTCGTACTTTTGATTTAGTGTTGTAATAAAGTTTTACGCTTCCGCAACGATGGATCATTTATGAAAACTTAATGGTTTGTTTATGTCATTTTTTACGCTTCATATAGTGTCGTTTATTGTGACCGTTGACTTGGATCCTGGTATGTCACGCGCCTCGCGGTAAAACCCCGCACGTGGAAATTTGAGGGTGTGACATCTTGTGATTCCAGACCTCATGCTCGAGCTTCTGGATCTCGTCCCTTGGACAGTATTCGCTTTTCAAAAGTTGGACAAATTCTGTCAAAGTCATAGCATGGGCTTCCCCAATACCCAAGGTCAGGGTGGTGGAGTTCCACCAAGTCAGAGCTTGACCCTCAAGGGTCGCTGAAGCATATTTCACGCGGTTGCCCACCGGGCAACTGCACATGGAGAACACAGATTCAACTTTCTCTAACCACCGGAGCAGTCCCACTGCCCCTTCAGTTCCGTTAAAGTTGTGGGGCTTGCAATCCATAAACTTCTTGTATGAGCACTGAGGCGGGGGTGGATTGACAACACCACCTGGGACAAGACACACAGATAAATAACAATGAAGGAGGTACAGTACCCCGAAATAAGGTAGAGTAGGTGGAAATCAACTTACCACCCATAGCATTATGAGCAGCTTGGAACGTAGCCAAGGCTACATTCACCTGCTGCTACAATAGATTGTTCAACTCCTCTTGGGTCATATTATCATTACCGCGACCGCCACCACCACCACGGCCGCTCCTGCGACCCCCATGAGCTCCTGACATCTTCTGTCAAAACATTGGACAAAAGACTTAGGCTTACCCATGGTGTAACCCACTAGGAATTTCAAGAAATTAATCCGGGTCTAATTCGGGTCTATCCGTCCAACCACAAGGTCCACTAGGATTCCCATGCATTCTAGTTTATGATCTCGTGTGCTTCCGACATGATAAACTGTCCTACATGGTCCTCCAGGTGTACCTTAAGCTTGAAGTTCAAGTCACCGAATACTAGCACCTACAACGTATTACTATAAGTATATGTGTAAGATAGTGTGTGTAAGGACGAGCATGCCTATTGGGGCATAGAGGGGAGATGTCCGAACCCTGGACAGATCTCAAGAGTATGCCGAAGCCACCCCAATGTACACCGTCGCCAAGCAAGTTCAATAGTATGTTGCTCGCCGTTGAATCATAATAAGGATGAGTGACAAAGTAGAAAGATAGAAGGGTAAGCAGATGATGCAGCGTTGAAGACAATGATACCGACACCCTGACGAATTTAATATGTCACCCACATGTTAAGACTCGACCATATGTGACCGTCTAGTGTGTGTGACTCGGCTATAGATAACATGACCTTTAGATTGTAAGTACGTAGCATGTTTCTCCCCGAAAGCAAAACAGTAAAAGTGGGGATGTGACACTCACCTTAGATTGCATTACATGAAAACAGTTAAATCAGTAAGCTATTATAGCCCCAAATAGCGGCGACCTATCATAAGATGTAAATAAGTACCCAGACTAATAACCCGTAAGTTAACTAGTCCCCGAATGTCCAGACCATAACCATGTACGTTTGAAAACACCTTTGACTATTAAACAGACTGTACCAGACAAGAGCCGACATCCCATTGGTGACCCGACATCCCACGTGTTAGCCAAATATAAGATATCATGCAACATATGTAGTTAAACACTTAGCACGCGCAAGAGTTGACTAAGTCTAGCATAACGCTCAATTCATGTATAAACGAGTCCGAACACATGTTAGCAAGTCATTTCGCATGTCACGGGGTTCCTATCATGTTCCTAGGTGTCAAATCATGCTTCGGAATGTCAAAATACGCTTACGACAGCAAAACATGTGATTAGGCTATCACACATGCTTCGGGATGTCAAAATACGCTTACAACAGCAAAACATGCGATTAGGCTATCACACATGCATTTAGGAAAGTCAACTAGTGATTAGGATGGTCAAACTAGCATTTAGGATTGTAAATGCATGTTATACACACGAGTGGGAGCCTAATCGCCCATAATGTCAGGCGATTGGGCCAATCACATGTTCAAACAGGCGATTAGGACTCCCCAATCGCCCCGTGCAAGTCTGTTCCTCTTTTTCGCGCGTTTAACCCTCCAAACCTGATCCGAAACATGTGGAAACACCCAATATCAAACCTAAACCATTAGCCAACCCATTCCAAACAAAAACCCCTAATTCATCACTAATCTAACACCCTTTGTGCAATTATTTCCAAAAATGGCAAAGTACTAAGTTTCATTAACTATGCATATCTTTCCTTAAATGGCAAATAATCAGATTTCATCACCTACAACCTTGCAAATCATCATCCCTCTATTATAATACCCTTCTAATGTGAAACCTAACAAACAATCATCAAATTATATCATAACATCCTAAATCTTCAAGAATCAGCCAAATGGGTCAAAATGCATATTTTCATCAAAACACCACAATAATAGTTCAAATCCTTAGGAAAACATCCTAATAACTCATACACATCAGAAGTACATCAAATTCATGGAAACATTCATGTTTTGACCATCAAAAATCATTTCTTGCATGAATACTTTACATAGAGCATGTATAAAGGTTTAGACTTGTTTTAGAAACTTATTTCAAAGGTTTTTAAAGACACAAACTTCATAAAACTAGGTCTGGACCTTTGGGAACCAAAACATTAACATTACAAAGGTTTAGGATGAAGAACACACCATGAATCTTGTTAAAGAAAGAAGTGTAAGCATGGAAATGGTGGGTTATGAAGCAAAACGAGTTGCAGAGGTGTTCTAAGGTGTGAGTGAGGCTTAGGATCATTTAGGGTTGCACAAATGGTGTTTTACAAGGCAAGGGTTGTATTTATAGGTGTTCCTAATCGTTCCCAAGGTTACAGGCGAGTATGAGCTGCAACAGTCGATTAGGATTTCCTAATCGCCTATACTATAGGCGAGTAGGCTCCTAATCGCCTATATTATAGGCGAGTAGGCTTCTAATTGCCTATAATATGCCCCGCTACATGCAATTAGGATTCCTACTCACATGCAGCAATGTATTTTGGGTTTTTGGCGCGTTAAACACTATTTTAACACATATAAGAATGTATTCACATATCGACAAGTCATATAATGATTATAAACATATAATGCACAATAACTAACACGTTTATATTCGTTCACCAATTCTCGGGACTTGAGACTTGTGTGTGTGCGTTCAACCCGGTGATTCCACGAATCACCAATCCTTGTACACACGATTGTGGACAGACTCCCAATAATCTCGTGGATCATTGTAATGACTCCTGATGATTCCCCAAACCATCGTAATGGCTCAACTGACCCAGTTAAGTATGTAATATGCATGACTCGCTAAGGTAGACTTACTAGTTTGATCAATGTTACTAGCCTGTGTTTGTCGGGTGTCACATATATAGCAACTTTTTGATTTTGTTTCTCCTCCTATATGGGACAAGGTTTCCACTTTGCCATTCCACTTTTAGTTTTCGGCATTTATAGTTTCAAACACCAATATTTGAGCATCACTATCTCATTCACCTTAGCTATGGTTTGTACAGGGTTTTATTCTTGCGAAGCTCTCACAACATAGAATACAAAGCCCGCAAACAATATATATATATATATTAATCTCAGTTTCAATTATATATATTTGTCCAAAATTCAGAAAAGCTCATTTTCTATGTTTTTGAAAAATCCATTTTCGCTAAATATCCAACCTAAATATGCCCTACCTCTTGCAACATTGGTATCTATACTATTATATAATACATCCTAGATGGGCATCAAGGTAATTTCACTACTTTTTTAAGATGGCATATGAAGAAGCATAAGCATACATCTCCATATTTTAGCCTCTTTCTTCCCATTAGGCCCCTTTTATACAACATATCATGCATATGGTACATGTGACTAATACACGGTTAATATATTCTCCACAATTTAACCCCCTTTATACATTAAAACATATATGATGTTATGAATTGGACTAAATTAAATAGAATTGAAGATTATGATTAATTTGCCAATGAAGAGTCATGGCAATGAACGAGAACTTGTTAGAAATGCATTTATATAACCATTGGCATGACCTCATATGTCATTATGTTGTCATTCACACACAAAGCATCATCTCAATCACCATTTTGATCACAAGAATGCAGCCATTGCCAAGCTCTAATTAACACCCACTTCGAACATAAGGATCTCAAGATCGTCAATATACTGGTTATTTTTCTCTATTTCAATCAAGGTACGATTGATCTATACGTTATATATTCTAAAATTTTATAAATGTTACTTAATATTCAGAACTATTTTAGATATATAAAGTTATTATTGAGCACTTTATATATATATATATATATATATATATATATATTCTATATCATACTTATATATACACACACACACTATATATACACATTATATAATTTGTACAAATAACTCTAAATCCATATTTTATTAATATATAGGAACATTGTAGACGCTTTTAGACATATTATTATTTCTCTTAGAATTCAATTATGTATTTTTAGGTCTAGATATTTAGTCTCGATATTTAGTGATTATTTGATAATTTTATGATGTTTTTCAATTAAATATATATTTTGGACTACTCAAATTTATATATGTAAATCCATAGACTTTTTAATGATTTTTATGACTCAAACATATACCTATATGTTTAGAAAATTATTAATTTAATTGCCTTTAATTTTATTTAGTAACCTCTTTTTCTAATAATCCTATTCAAATATTATATTAATTAGATTTCTTCATAATGAGGGTGTAAATATACTTTAATGAATTAAAACGTATATGATGTTATGAATTGGACGAAATTAATACACACACTATGCACATTATATAATTTATACATATAACTCTAAATCGATATTTTTGACTATATAGAAATATTGTAGACACTTTTAGACATATTATTATTTCTCATAGAATTCAATTATGTATTTTTTGGTCTAGATATTTAGTCTTGACCTTTAGTGATTATTTGATAATTTTATGGTAGACTTTTTAAGGATTTTTATGATTCGAACATATACCTATATGTTTAGAAAATTATCAATTTAATTGCCTTTAATTTTATTTAGTAACCTCTTTTTCTAATAATACTATTATAATATATATATATATATATATGTATATTAGGGTAGACTTTTGATAGTTATTTAATTTACAAATTAACTATTTAGTTTTACACGCACTTTTATATTCATTTTGTCATATTCACTATTCTAATTATATAGAAATAGCTATTTTTTCGCATTATGTGATATTTATTTATTGAAATATATATAACTTGACATTTTCATACATACTACTGATTGGTGTTTATATTTAGACATAGTTTGACATTTTTGTAACTAGCATAACTTGATAGATAATTCTTTTTAATATGTATGTAAAATGATTTACGTTTTTTTATTTAGATTAAATGAATACAATACTATATTAATTACAATTCTTCATAATCAGGGTATTCTTCATAATGAGGGTATGGGTGTCTCGTTAGACGAAAGAATTGCCAACATGAGAAATGACATACATACGTGCGGAGCATATTCGGGAATATACCACAAAATCGATCAGGTAGTACTACGGGATGGCAAACCCATCCCATACGCCATTCTTTATTTTTTATGGCTTCATTTAGAGTATTAGCTACTTTTTTTTTCAGAGACTGAAATCTTGTGACACCCGGCATGTTTGGGTCAACATTTTATAAACACATAAGTCTACCTTAGCGAAAACCGTTTATTAAACATACTTGACAGGGTCAGTCAAGTCGGAACACAGTCCGTAATGTCCAGGGTTCAATGATTTGGAGGATCATTGGGTTAGTCACACACACACACACACGTTACGAGTCCCGTTGTTGGTGAATTACATAAACTAAATTGGGTGTTATGCGTAGATTGATTCTTATATGGTGGATTATATGCAAATATGTGTTTAAACGATGTGTAGATGATTATCCATGCTTATATATTATAAACATAAATTAAGATTGCATGTTCATGTGTTAGGATGCGTTAAAATGCGTTAAACACAACAAACTGGAAAAACTAGAAAACACAGGTCCAGGTTCGACCCATAGCATGGGGGCGAACCTGGGAAAGGAGCTTTGTTCGACCCTTAATAAAGGGGCGAACCAGGGATGTGAAAACAATAGAAGTTCATTTGACTAGTAAAGGTACATTCGATCCTGAGCAAGGGGCGAATGTGGGTACATTCGACCATGCGAAATGGGCGAATGTGGACTAGTATAAATACCACACTTTGTCATTTTTCATCATTTCACAAACCCTAAATGCCTCTAAACACTCTCTAGCAACTTTAATCACTGGGGAAGGAGTTTTACTCTTGTTTTCCATAATCTAACCTACAAACATCTTCTAAACAAAGATCTAAGGTGTGTTCTTCATTCTAAATCATTTTTAATGCATTTCAATTCGTTTTCATTAAACCTCAAGAGTCCAGATCTGATTAAAACATGTTTTCATTGATAAAAACCTTCCTAATATCTTTCTAAACAAAACCTATTCATAAACAATGAGTTTTCATACAAATTAACATGTGTTAATGGTTTTTTATGTGGTTTTATTTATTGTTTGATGATTGATTATTGTATAGATGTTATAACAATGATCTAGGACTGTTATTGATGATGATTTATGACTGAGATAGGTTACAATTGATTATTGATGTTGTTTTGCTCATTTTGGGGATTGTAGGTTAGATCTAGGGCTTGTTCATGATGATAGTGATAAGGATATGATTGGGGGTTTCTTGTTCATGATAATCTGAGTATATTAAGTTGATTATTGATTGATTTCAGAAAGTTTCCTAATTGGGTAAAGATTGCATGTGTTTGATATGACATCTCCATAATTTACTATTTTGGGTAACTTGTAAAACGGACGGATTTCGGGATAAAATTGGTAGGGTTTTGTAGGAATATATTAATGATAGTTGACTGTTGTGATTGGTGATGTTTCGTGATGTTTTAGGACCGTTTATATGCGTTTTATGAAGTTCTGCAGCAAAGGGTCGAACGTGGAACTCATTCGACCCTTCGTAGGGTCGAATATGGCTCAAAAGGGTCGAACGTGGCTCAAAAGGAACGAACGTTGCTCAAAAGGGTCGAACGTTGTAACATCACACAATTTTTTTATATATATATATATAGAACTCCCTCGTTTATTCATCCGATTCATGTTTACATTATCTTTCCCATCCATTTTATTAATTTTTTGTATAAATAATGACTTATAATCAATATTAAATTGGATTTTATTAAAAATTCTGATTTAAAAACGTTAGAAAAAATGTTTTCCTGAGCCAGGATTCAAACCCGAGTCCCTGGCGGGCTAAACCTTAACCACACCACACAAACCACTACACCATTTGGTATTTTGTGATGTTAATTAAAACCAATAAACTTAAACCCTTTCAAGGTCCCTTAGTCAAACCTGAAAAGTCAAACGTAGTCTCTTAGTCAAATCAAGTCAAAGTGTTAGTAAATATGGTCTCCTAGTCAAGTCAAAGTGTTAGTAAATATGGTCTTCTAGTCAAGTCAAAGTTGTTCCTAAATTCTAGCCTAGTCAAAGTAGTCCCTAATTACAACTCCAATTTCTACACTATAAATACAATAGCCTACCATTCAACTCTTTATAACATTCAATAAAAAAAACATTATTATCCCATCTCCCACATACTAAAGTTTTCATCCATCATTATCTCCTCTAGCTAGTTTCGAGTTTTCCAAGGCATTATTGCTAAGTGTTTGCACGCTCAAGAAAACTCACGAACTCATTAAGCATCTAAGGTGAGTTTACATAGCCCCTTTTACCATTTCACTATTTTGGGGTGAAACATGTTACAACATCAATTTACAATTCAACATAAGTGTCTATGTGTTATTCTATGTTGCATTATGTCTTAAACATTACTATGGTAAGCACAATTATTCTAGCATAATCATTAACTCCGTACAAGCCAACGATACACAATGATAGATCTATTGGATTGACAACCCCACCCGGATATGTTACCTCCAGTATGGGTGGCGTGGGTGATTGTTATCGCAACATAAACGAGTGAACCATATGCATATGGGATGGACCACAATATTCTAGTCACAAGGTTTGATTATGCACACGATTTACCGGGTAGTATTGTTTTCACATATGGACTAGACTTGCCATGACACTCGAATTGTACAAATTTTATTCAACATTCAAACCTATCTAATTCTCACCAACTTTTGTTGACCCAAAATATTTTCAAACTTAACATGTTTCAGGATATAGCTTGCTTGAAGATTAGAGTTAATGCTTGAAGATGTGTATCTAGTATTTTTCATTTTGATGTACAAATTCTTTTAGAACAATTTTATGTAATTTATGTAATCAATTAATGAAATTTATTATTTACCATGAGCTACTGAACAATCGTTAATACGTGACATCCCGATGTTTCCGCCATCGGTTGGGGTGTTACAGATTGGTATCAGAGCCATGGTTATAGGGAATTAGGTTATTAGAAAAATAATCTAGTCTATAACCATAGGATTATAACCAGTACTTGCTCCTTTTACTTGCAACTCTACTTGTTTCTATTCTCTGCCTCTATCCTACTTCTTATCCCTACTTTAGTCTCTACAAGATGTTTGCTCTCCATAACTGGAACAAAATTCTCAGATCCTAACCTGAAATACCTTATAAATCTCGTCGATGCTCTATATTCTAATAACGAACACGTGCAATCTGGAAGGGTGAACGCCTGTATTCTGAGTTTTCTGTCTAGGACTGGCATTGCGCATAAATCCCAATCAGACGACGGACTCGGATGCCTACCTGGGAATTCTCGGGATGAGTGTTCACTTATAGGCTAAAGCATGTCTTCACTATGTTATTAGAATCTAGAAGCTTTGATAAGTCAACGTTTTCGTTTATTCATTTTAATTAATGAATAAATGATTACACTCACTTTCCTTAAAACTAAGCTCTAAAATCTCAAAATTTTACAGCTTAAATCAATCCCATTTCCTAATCATATATGGATTTCACAATCACATTTCATCTTACCATCTTAGCCACATGTTTGATTATTTTCAACACCCTCCCCAAATCATATTATTTCATTTTTCAACATGTTACATATTTCTAAACTGTAACCTCATAACTTGGGTAGACCCTAGCCCAACACTAAAGTTTCTTAATATTGTCAAAATTTCCATCACCTATAAACCATGAAAAATACATATTTTTGTTACAAGATATCCTCAAACTTAATTTCTAAATCCAAATGTTTATTCATTAGCATAACAAAGGATTTTTGATATAATGTCACCTTGATCTATAAAACCTAACGTCGTGTTTAAAATCTTCGACTAAACTAAAATATTTTAATCTAAAGCCACTTAGTTTGTACTATTTAGCAACTTTTGTTTTATATAAGAAACCAGTTTTAAAAAAGAAAAATGATAAGATCTTTCCATCCTCATGAACAAAATTTAATCTCCATTGCCACCTAATTATTTTCAACTTGTTCGAACTTTTACAATTTTTGGTATTTATCACAATCATGTTTTCTCATACGCTAGATTCTAACCTTTGATCCAAACCCCACGATTTACACTGTTACATAATCTCCTTACTATAAAATAAACCCTTTATTAACTATTTTCACGTTCACTATCTTTCATAACCTTGATGATGCTTTGAGTTCTTCATCATCCTCTCAAGAACTAAATTCATATTCTTCACCTTCTGGAACATGAACTTGATCCCTATGATAATCAGACTATTGAAAACTTGATTGTTCGTTGCATCAAACTTGATTCTTAGTTATACATGAGGATTTGATTATCTACTTGAACATTTGATTATTTATGATACTTGAAAGCATGGAATATAAACTATTTACTATAAACACACCTAGAGTCATTAATCTTGTCTAGGACAACTCTATTACAACTCGCATGCTATACTTGATACATTTACAAACTTACTTACATGTATATATTACGAACTTGCAACTTATGTGTTAAATAAAAAAACAATTGTTACACTTAATCAAACAACTGGTAGAGGATGAAGTACTTGCTCAACAGTTAGTAGAGTACCTAACAACCTGCTCAACGATTGGTAGAGGTCATCATGCCTGCTCAACAGTCGGTAGAGGTTCTAATAACCTGCTCAACGACTGGTAGAGGCTATCGCACCTGCTCAACAATCGGTAGAGGTTCCTACTCACTGACTGGTAGAGGTCTTTTCCTGCTCAACAGTTGAACTCATTTTTGGATACATCATACATGTAATTTGATACAAAGATTTATTAGACTCATTGATACAAAGATTCAATCACAAGGTTATTTTGCATTACTTACATATGTGTTTAGAGTCAGAGACGGACACAAAACCCTAATGTAAGGTAAATTGGTGATTGCGGTCCGGAACGTAATCATGAATTTACAGGTACGTTAAGGTATTGTGGAATTCTATCAAGGTTTTCGGTAGATAATCAATTATAAACTCTAGTTACCTGGTAGTTCATTTAGTCTTTCTATAGTCAATCAACTCATGCATTTATTTCCTAACACTTAAGTTTAGTGTTTTGCTAGATTCTTATTCTCCTTGCTATTTCAGACGAACCTAATCCAACCCTTAAAACTCACACATATCAAACCTTTTATCCAAATTATTCGAAACAGATTATTCTATTACCTATAAATTCATGTCGTGCCTTAACCCAAATTTTCCAAACCCCAGTTGACTTAATTTCTACCTAATCATCCTCAACCCTGTGTTTTTAATAAACTTCGAGACGAAGTTCCTAAAAGTAGGGGAGACTGTAACATCACACAATTTTTTATTATATATATAGAACTCCCTCGTTTATTCATCCGATTCATGTTTACATTATCTTTCCCATCCATTTTATTAATTTTTTTGTTTAAATAATGACTTATAATCAATATTAAATTGGATTTTATTAAAAATTCTGATTTAAAAATGTTAAAAAAAAATGTTTGCCTGAGCCAGGATTTGAACCTGAGTCCCTGGCGGGCTAAACCTTAACCACACCACACAAACCACTACACCATTTGGTGTTTTGTGATGTTAATTAAAACCAATTAAACTTAAACCCTTTCAAGGTTCCTTAGTCAAACCTGAAAAGTCAAACATAGTCTCTTAGTCAAATCAAGTCAAAGTGTTAGTAAATATGGTCTCCTAGTCAAGTCAAAGTGTTAGTAAATATGGTCTTCTAGTCAAGTCAAAGTTGTTCCTAAATTCTAGCCTAGTCAAAGTAGTCCCTAATTACAACTCAAATTTCTACACTATAAATACAATAGCCTACCATTCAACTCTTTATAACATTCAATAAAAAAAAAACATTATTATCCCATCTCCCACATACTAAAGTTTTCATCCATCATTATCTCCTCTAGCTAGTTCCGAGTTTTCCAAGGCATTATTACTAAGTGTTTGCACGCTCAAGAAAACTCACGAACTCATTAAGCACCTAAGGTGAGTTTACATAGCCCCTTTTACCAATTCACTATTTTGGGGTGAAACATGTTACAACATCAATTTACAATTCCACATATGTGTTATTCTATGTTGCATTATGTCTTAAACATTACTATGGTAAGCACAATTATTCTAGCATAATCATTAACTCCGTACAAGCCAACGATACACAATGATAGATCTATTGGATTGACAACCCCACCCGGATATGTTACCTCCAGTATGGGTGGCGTGGGTGATTGTTATCGCAACATAAACGAGTGAACCATATGCGTATGGGATGGACCACAATATTCTAGTCACAATGTTTGATTATGCACACGATTTACCGGGTAGTATTGTTTTCACATATGGACTAGACTTGCCATGACACTCGAATTGTACAAATTTTATTCAACATTCAAACCTATGTAATTCTCACCAACTTTTGTTGACCCAAAATATTTTCATACTTAACATGTTTCAGGATATAGCTTGCTTTAAGATTAGAGTTAATACTTGAAGATGTGTATCTAGTATTTTTCATTTTGATGTACAAATTCTTTTAGAACAATTTTATGTAATTTATGTAATCAATTAATGAAATTTATTATTTACCATGAGCTACTAATCAATCGTCAATACGTGACATCCCGATGTTTCCGCCATCGGTTGGGGTGTTACAAACGTGGCTCAAAAGGGTCGAACGTGGCTCAAAAGGGTCAAATGTGGCTCAAATGGGTCGAAGGTGGCTCAAATGGGTCGAATGTAGCACCATACGGTCGAATGTGGGTGTCTGGGGGTCGAATGGGGGTCGAATGTGGGTGCCTAGGGTCCAACACGTGTATTCAGTATGCAGTATTCAGTATTCAGTATTTATCGGGCACATATTAGTATTCACAATATTCGAGTCCAGTAATGGTTTTCTAATCGCAGTAGTAAGAGGTATTCATATGTTTTGCATGCATGTGGTCTGGATTGACCATGGGTATTCATTTGGGAGTCAGTATTCATTGGAGTCGGTATTCATTAAAAACCTATGAACTCACTGGCATTATTTGCTGACGTTTTTAGCATGTTTGTCTCAGGTCGCTAAGGTAGCAGCTGCCGATAGGTGCACGGAGTCTCACGGCGTCTAGGAATCATAAGCATGTTTTGTTAAACATTTCAGATTTTGAGTTTTACTTTTAAGTTGTAATAATACATTTTGCTTCCGCTGTGCTAGAACGGTTTTGAAACTCAATGGCAGTTTACGTTGTTTTCATATCATATGGTGTCGTTTATTGTGACCGTTGACTTGGATCTTGGTTTGTCACGCGACTCGCGGTAAAACTCCGCAAGTGGAAATTTGAGGGTGTGACAAATCTTGTCTTCTGATTCATGATAACTTTTAGTTTAAAATTATTATATATGTAATAAAAGTTTACGGGTGCAGCCCCGCCGCAACGCCCGAGTTCCTGCTAGTGCTATATAACCGGTATGTTGGATAGAGAGTTGGTTCAATTGGCAAAACCTTTAGAACTAAAATGAAGCTCCAGGTCAAGGATTTTAGCCTTGTAAGAAATATTGCCTTTTAAAAAAATCTATACCAATATTTTGGATCTGCTTTAAGTGGTTCTATTTAAATGTGTGATTTGCTCTCTCGTGTTTTACATTTATATACATCTCATTATCGCTTATTACATTCGAAAAACCTCAATGTTCAACGCTTAAACGTCACTCTAGACCCCCAAAAAAATATATCGAGCTGTATTATCCAATATAAATTAATGTTAAATCAAACAATTAACAAACCATACAATTATTAAGAGGTCGGTTGATTATTATAAGAAATGGGTCATAAAGCAGTGTGATTTAGAGAAGTTTCAAAAATAGAGATCACAAAGTCAAAAACCAAAAGTCGCAATTGCATAGTAAGTGCTAGTGGCCAGTGGGGCAAGGCAACACTCAAAATTAGCCCATTATTCACAACCAACCCCCACCCATAAAACCCTTTATAAACATCGTTATCCATATATAATTTGTTAATTTAACTAAGACCATCCCAATGATTCAAATCATATTATATATTAAATCAAAGAATTAAAGTGTAAACTTTAAGGATATATTTGTAAACGAATATCTTATAAGCATATGGTATATGACACATTAGAGTAATTGTTCTTAATTTTGGAAAAAAAAAATGACCAATTGATTTTTAGAGGATGAGTTAACGATTTAATGCATTGTTCTAAGATTCACTTTTATGTTTTTCAATTTGCCTCAACAGGTTTATGATTTTGTTTTTGACATTTCGGTTTGTGTTTGATTACCGTCTCTAGTAATATCCCTAATAATTTTTATGAGTCATATTACCAGTTCCAAATTGAAGTTTCTTGATATCTCGATCGAATAGTTCTATAAAATCAAGAATGTTTATGTCTGAATTTACCCGAAAGAGATCAAAATTGCATTTGGAGATTGCGAATCATCACAATGTTTTGTTAAAATGACACAATGTTTTGGTGAATGGACCGGGGATCCCTCTTGGGGGTCCGGGTTTCGATTCCCACGATGGACATAATGAGAAATGATGGATGACTCCTGGCCTATGCTCACGAGTTCGAGTCCTGATCTCGCCCGGGTTTTACCAATCCTTCACCGTCGTGTCTACGGGCGGGTGAGGGATTAGGTTTTCCCCGGTTCCGGGAACTGCATAGGTGTGCCTGACTATGCTAGCCGCCCAAGGTATGTATGGGCCCTCCATTGGGTTGGTCGTGGGGGTCTGTCCATAGTGTGGGGACTCCCATGGATAGTCGGGCAGAAATGTTTGTTGGCTGTTTAAAAAAAAGTTATTATTGATTCGTAATGTTGCTTTTCTTTTCGGTAGAAACTTAATTAGTTAGCACTTATGAATAGCTTATCTTAGTATTTAGGTTTGGTTTTCAAATCCGATGAGTTTTGATCCCAAAAACCTATGCCTGATTTTGTAGCATTTTCATTCTCAAGGTACTATTAGTAAAGGGTTGGTTCATCTTTTATCACGTTGATTCCTAAGATTAAAGATCCTGGTGGCTTGGGAGAATGTAGGACAATTAATTTAATTGGGGTTATAACTAAAGTTATCTCGAAAATTCTTGTAAATCGTCCGACGTTGGTTATGGGTACAATTATATCGGAGACTCAATTGGCTTTTTTAAGTGGAAGTCATATTCTTGATGTGTAGTTTGATAATGATTTACATATGCATAATGTCGTCATTTATTATATATGCATAATGTCGTCATTATATTATTTACATTAACAAATAAAAATTATAACTAAAAAATACACTAAAGCCGTTGCGCAATTATTGACAAAAAACATAAATACTCGCGACAATGCGCGAGCATACCTACTAGTAAACAACATAATATAATATAAAATATACAAAAAATAAAAATATAAATAACATGATTAAAACCTACCACCAAGGTTTTAAACCTGACCCATCAAGCGATCTTAATGGTTCTTTTTTTTTTTTTTATCAGCGATCTTAATGGTTCTGTTTGAATGTTTTGAGCACCCAATGGGTGAACCGGATTATTTGTTGCCGAACCATCGAACCAGTTAGGTCGGGTCAAACAAAATTCAACTAATTTTGTTGCTTGTTGTTTTGGAGAGGGTAGAAAGGGATGCTAACTTATGGGAGATGATATGCTAATTTGTTAATTCATTGAGCGAAAAAGGTAATGGAAATTTTCCTTTTGGTACCAACATAAATGCTAAACTGTTGTAAAACAACGGCCTACTAGCATACAAATTTAAGAACTATGAACAAAGATTAGAGGAAGATTTAGAGAGGAATAGAAGAGAGAAGTATTATTCATTGAGTGTGTATGATATAATATACATGACCCACTATTTATAGGCTATACAATTAATACCAACATAACTAATAGAAGTAGGTTATGTATGTGGAGGGTCACCATATTATTGGTGTATTCATAATACTCCCCCTTGACTATCCACATAATGTAATAAAACAATACACAATTCTTATAATACGCTTGGTGATGCTGCCTCGTTAAAAACCTTGCTAGGAAAACCCAGTTGGAAAAACCATAGCTAAGGAAAAAAGAGTGCAGCGCGTATTAACTCCCACCGATACTTTTGAATCGGGTGTGTTGCCTCGTTAAAAACATTACTAAGAAAACCCGATGGGACAAAACTTAGTGAAGGGAAAAAGAGTGCAACGTGTCGAATACTCCCCCTCATTTTAATATGTATCATTTGAATGATGGTGTCGATCTTCTAAGAAAGTTGCTCAAAGTTTTGTAGTTAATGATTTGCGTTCTTGATCATTGACGTGAAAATCTTTAAGTTGATCGAATCATTGATGTATGATCTTCATTCCAGAATTTTAGTCCCTGCTCTCGTAAGTGCAATTCTTTATGTTAAACTAATGTTGCCTCCTCTCGTAAATAAATGTCACAAGATCAACAAATGTGATGTATATTTCCTGCATTTACAAGACTAACCAAACTTGTTTGCATGCATGGGTTAATGAAATATAATCAAATATTATTCATACCTGAAGTATTTGTTTTAACACATTTCGGGGTCTACTCGCTTAACATAGACTATATTATGATAATAAGTTCATGTGGAAGATATAAAATCATGCATAACTAGCAAGACATATAGTAATGTACATATATATTTAACTATGGTACTTCTAGAGTGAAAATCTCTACTTTGGTAGGAGATAAAATGAATAATTTCCATATCAAGTAATTGGACAACCTTTAATGCACTTTAAATATGAGCTATGTCCATTGTAAAATGCCCTACCATCTTTTCAAGATATACTTTGATGGATTGGTAAACATATCATTACATATATACTCGAATTGTAGGTCAAGCAAAAAGTGCACTATGTCAAGGACTCTCAAAAATCCCCCTTTTAAAAGTTCTACAGAGTCTCTCGATAATGCTCAGACATTATCACTGTAAACTACGAGTGAACTTTTAAAAGAGAACTTTTGATACAAGATGGATAATACAATCAAACTTATGCTGCTCTTTATCGGGATATCTCGTGAGTTTTAAAACACTCAACCCCCTTATTTTAGTGCATACATATTATATTACCTTTACATAATACTTCTTAAGGTATTGATATCAATGCTGCAGGCATCATCAATCCATCAAGGACTTTTCCATCTTGACCAATTACGCAAGGGCATTGACTCTTCAATTGGAAGAACAATAACATCTATCTCTCCAATATATATTGTAACATTCTTATACATTAAAGTATCATAATCACCAGGTTCAGTTTATCACATGTGGTGTATTGGTGCACAATAATTACATCCTACGATGTTTCATATTACCTTTTAAGCACTCAGTTTCTTTAGGATACTCATGAGGAGTTCCACTTATTATCAATTCAATCATATAACAAACATAACGTATTCAGAATTGAATCTTTTTATTCCGATCATAACATTCTCGAGAACTTACGTTAAACTTTCAGTGTCAAGTAAATCATGATATTTATTAGACGCATTTCAATTCTCTCTTTGCATTACCAGACTAATAACATAATGAAAAATCATTGTATCCACCACTGGAGAATGCGTCTCCTCCTAATCAATTATGGGTCTTTGCGAAATTCTTGTGCTACCAATTTTACCTTATATCATTTTCTTTTCAAATGTTGATTCGCACAAAAGATTTTTTCGTATCTATATGTTTTACAACTTTTGTTGTATGGACTACTGGTCCAAAACTTTTCTTTTCAATAGAGAATTCAACTCTGCCGTATTTGCATCTTTCCATTTTGGCCAATCATTTTTTTGTATTCATTCATAGGTAGATCTTAAATCTTGATCCTCATTTTAAGCGCTACACTACATAAAATTTATAATGACGTTGATTTTATTTCGATTCCATACATTTCGTAGACATGATACTATATAACGAGATCTCTTTATTTTCAGGTACCTGAGGTTCTTCTGGAACCATCATGTCTAATGTCTCTTCAGGCGACCTCTTTACCATAACCTCGACTTGACCATCTTTCTTACTTGCTTCAATTTCTCGAGGATTTTTATTCTTTGGAATCAACTAGTCTACCACGATTTAGGCGTGCAGTAGGCTTATTTCCAATATACGATTGTCTTTCCTGGACACTCATCTTAAATGGAGCATTAGCAGTTAGTATATGTGACTTGATTAGCTATTCATCATATTTAGGTCAGTTAATGCGTCTGGTAATTAATTCGCTAATCTCTGTGAATGAATTATCCTTTGAACTTTTGGTTCACATTATTTAGTACGAGGATCAATGATATTTCATTCTAACTCATTTCTATTTCCAACTGCCTTTTATCTCCCCCCTGATGTTGAGAATGTTAATCCATTGAGATGGATATCAATCAACTGAGATGTAAATAAATCTTTTGATGAAGGCTCTATAAATCATCATATATTCCCAATCACCTTTTAAGGTCCTATCTCCGTGCGTTGTGGTGGATCAATTTCAATATATGTCACACAACAAAAATCTTAGATAGGCAATATTTGGTTCCTGGCCAAAAACCAACTATAATAGGGAGAAACTATTACCACGTATTGGCTTGATGTGAATATATGTTACTTCATATAAAATCACATTTAATCAAATATAAACATGAACTTTTACTCTCATGAACATTGAAGTTGCAATCAATAGTAGACGTTTAGTGATCATCTCAATGAAAGCAATATGTGTATGAACATAAGCTACTAGTATTTCAATATTTAGAAATTGAATTCACCAAATATGCTATTTTGGAATAATGTGCTTGATATCTTATTAGCTACACCATATATCACACAAGCTTCAAGTTGTGCACTTGATAACCATTTAGACGATGCATCGATTTTAAATTCTAAATGGTATCATGTTAGGATGGATATGTGTATCCTTTAATCAATTCCAAAATATATAGCGGTACTCACCCTACTTTATATGGAAAATATATAATTTCGCTTAAGAGCAAACATTACATGCTATGTACCAGATTGAAGAATCTTTAAGTTCTTCATTATGTTCACATCATCGACTCGGTGTGGTCTTACCGGTCATGCCAACTAATTAAATAATTATAATCCATAAACTAAACTTCTAGTTTATGATCGAATATGTATTACTTGCATGTATGTAATCACTCCTTTTATTTGCCACATGTGGTGGTCAATCTCATTAGTAACATAATCATTATTGCATTTTTGATGATCAATCTCATTATTTAACTTGGCTATTATTATAACCATTGATGGTTGATCACATTATGACTATCATTGCAACTTTCTCAATTATTTCCATGATCATGACAATTTCAATTATTGTTATATAATCTCATTCACTTCAAGAAATGGAATAAAACCAACCAAGCTTTATTATTTTCTTCGACATAAGAATATAAAGTCATTTCAAACTTTTCATACCCTTTTAATGGTATTGCTACTTCAGGAGCGTATTTGAGGTATGATAAGTAAAATTCGTTCTATCTAATTTTCCCGTATAAAATTGAGAAGTAATTATATTTCCTCAATTACCATGATCATTGATTTTACACTGATCATTATATCATCACATTCACTTCAAGGAATGGGTTATAACCACAAAACTTTCATGGTGGAATCATTACAACTTCCTTAGTTATGTACATGATCTTTAACCTTTATACTGATCATTTTTCATCACATTCACTTTAGGGAATGCGATAGAATCTGAAAACATTCATGGATATTCATTCCTTTTTGGATGTCAAATGTAAATCTTTCATGAGAGTGATAATAAACTATAACTTTGTTTTATTTGTTCTGTTCAATGCTAAGTAAATGATAACATATACAATACAAGATAGTCAATTGTATACATAATCCAACACATGATGTTACAACATGTTACCAAATAAGTTATGATACAATCTTTGTGAAATAAAGTTTCATCATTTAAAAGAAAAACATATAATTTATGTATTAGTTTATCAAGATATATAGCCTTTTCATTACAAACATATCAAATATCAAAATATAAGCATGAATTTAACATTCACAACACTACAAGAAAACGAGGCTAATGCAACTCTGATAAAATGTTGCATTAGGCCTTAAAAAGGTTGCATTAGGCCTAATGCAACCTTTTATCAAAGGCTGCATTAGGTGAAGTTGCATTAGATCTAATGCAATCTTTTTATTATATAATGCAACCTTTTTAGAAAGAGTTGCATTTACTATTCAAATGCAACCCTTCTACGATGCAACCTTTTTTATATGCTAATGCAACTTTTTTTCCTTTGAAATGCAACGTTTTTAACACTTAAAGGCAACCTTTGCTACACTCAAATGCAACCTTTCTTATATTTTTAGTGGAAAAATGCAACCCTTTTTTACATTAAATGCAACACTTTTTTTAAGAATTTAGCTACAACAAATGCAACCTTTTTACAATCAAATGCAACTCATAGCTTCATTGTTTGAAGTACTAAAATTTCTATTAACATGTAATACTATCTTAATTACACCAACACAATAATAACATAAACAGAATAGATATCTTATATCATAATTTTAAACAATCAAACTCTAAATAAAAAAGTAATCAAAATATAGTTGTCAATTACAATGATATATAGTAGCAAAAACCGCTTGCTCGTCTTTAAGATCCCGAAGTACTCCGATAGGTAGCTTTGCCATAGCACTTTGCATCGTAGCTTCAATGTTTCTTCGTCGGACGTTAAATTCATTCTAAAAAACTTCCGGCTCATCTTTTTTCATTTAGTGGTCATCGTCAACTTTGGTTAAACTAGGAAATTCCTTTTTTTGATCATTATTTCTCTTTATTCGTCATAACCTACAACAATAAAAAAAATCATCAGCTTGAACAATAAAAACACAAGTCAAGAGCAAAATAAAGTCATATTACCACCTCTTCACGAATTCTAGTAACACTTTTTGAGCCAGTTTTGTTCATAAATTTTTTAGACAAGCACGCTTCATTACCTGCAAACAACGTTTTTGGATACACGTTAATATAAACAGCTTAGCTAATTGGAAATCTAAGTAGCAAATATTGATATAGACAAACTTTTCATGAAATTAGATGGATTTGATTGGTCATGTTCATGTAATATGAATTTAAGTGTGTGGAAATTAAATGGTAAACGGATTTGGTACATGCACTAATGGATTGGTCGTTCTGGGAACAATTTTTATAACAAAAAAGTCACTCAAAGCTTTCAATAACTTACGATGTGGGGTGATTTGACAATGCAACAATCTCACATAAGCAGCCTACGAAATTGCTATGAAATTAACCTACACCACACTTACAAGCATTTTATAAAGCAAACAACTTGATGGAATCTGAATTATAATTTTATGAACTAAAAAGCTATATTCTTCTTTTTCATGAGAAAAATATTTTTTGTAAGTAAATTAATTACATGGCCAAACCTGCAATACATATATAAAAGTCATGAACATTAGGCATATAATAAAGAACAGGTTGAATGAGCAGCAAGCTAACAAATAACAAGTCAAAATCAGCAACCTAAAATTTTTGTAAATTAGAATTGGTTTAAATGGGTGGGGAACATGTCAACATGTTAGATAAGCCTCTATTTTTTACAACCTGATAACAAACCATTAAACAACACTTAGCTTTTTCAGGTAGATATTAGACATATTGTTTTCCTAGACTGGTTGGTAAGGTCCTACTATCTCTATTAAGAAATCCAGGTTCAAAACATCTAGCTGACAAAATTTTCATTTTTTTTAATATCCCATGTTGAATGTTCTTTCTTCTTCAAGGATGTGTTGCATACAACAGTTTGTTTTCCTGCATTTCTACTTAATTAAAATAATTCATATAAATCATTTCTGTAAGAACTTGTTGGGAATGACCAGCTTGATTAGTGTTGTCCATAAGATTTGAAGCCTAGTTTTGCGGCTAATGTAATTCTTGTTCCAAATTCAATAAGTCTTTTTGGTGATTTTACTTGTGCTTGAGCGATTTAGCACTTACTTTTTGGGTGTTTTCTAAACATAAAGTTTTATTAAAAAAAATTGAGCTTTTGAAATATCACATTCACATTACATTGTGATTCGCAGATTTGCTATAAAAAACAAAGGAAAAATTCAACTAAAGTAGTGTAGAGCATAAAACGCAAATAATGTAGCTAACCGGGAGGATGAGGATCAATTAGAATCTGTTTCAAGACTAGAGTTAACTTATTCTGCCCTAACAAAAATGAACTCCTAACCCAAACAAGAATGAACTTTAAAAAAATGTTCTGCCCCAAACCCATCACCCCGCACATCCTACGCATTTACCTAGTATATCTGTCTCTCATAGCATCTGTTTGAAGACTAGAGTTAACTTGTTCTCACCCGTGCAATCTGTATCAGAATATGTATGCTTGTGAACTTAAAGAATCAAACTAAAAGGCTAAAAAAATCAAGCCCACATCTGATATGTTTTAAATTGGTTATTGAAGGGGCTTGTGCTTGTTTGAGATTTCTCATATTGCTTGCCTCGAGCATGCCATTGCACTTAGATATAGGCTACCTGTTAAGATGGCGTAACACATCAGAGTAAATAACTTTCTACACGGGTTGGGTCAGTCTGCCAACATTTTGTTGTCCTATTTATAGATAAATAAAAGATTTTAAGTGAATAACTTGTATATATAAAACATGAATAAGGACTATGTTTGTGTATTATGAAAGCAGGTTAGTAGTACAAATATAAATTGCAATAGCTTCTACAACATCCTCATTAATACATTATGTAATATAAAATAACAAGAAACAAGGTTTACTAGCGACTGTGCACTTCCCCCTCCCCAAAAGAAAAAAAAACATAAAACACATATCAGTCAAGTTTATTAAGAAGTTTGCCAAATAGTTCTATGGAAATTCAAAATAGAGCAGATCAAGATACAGAAAGATAGCGCACAAACTTTCTTACCTCTTGACCCATATTATGTGAATTCTCATAACTCTTGAATCACTTTTAGTCACTGCAAACAGAATATACCATTGCAGAAAAATAAGTTACATAATCTAAATAGCATAAACTCTTTCACGTGATTAGCTTATAAATACAATCTAGTTCTATTTTTGGTTGAACATTTTGAGCTACAAGATCCGAATTCTCTCCATGCTTCAACTCACATTGTTACAAAAGTATGGCTTCTGCTTTAGTCCCTGCAGCAACACATGTCCCATTTTTGGCAGTGTGATAATAAAATACATCTGAGTTTTCGAAGCAGGGGCGAAGCATTGTGAGGGCCAGGGATGGCCTGCCCCCCTTGTTTTTTGGCGCAGTAGTGGAAATTTGCGATTTTTGTAGGTAAATTTAGTCCGGGTTGAGTCCGGTCCCCATCGATTTGCCACTACCGATCGAAAAAAATTAAGTCCGGCCCCGCCGATTGGCGAACCAAGCTTCGCCACTATTTCGAAGCATCATAAATTAAACATATGTATACCATTATCATCATATAATGGTTAGTATAGTTTATAAGCATACCTACTAAGACTTTAAATGACAACATCATTCTAAACCTGCTGAGAGTATCCACCTATATATTTGTACGCCATTTCAATGTTTGTCAAAATTTTATTTATGTGTTTTTATAGCTTAACAAGGTTCTTAGGCTTCTTATTTTTACATTTTACCATAAGATTAACCAAATGCATCACGTTACTTTATCACATATTGTTAGAAGTTCTTCAAACAAGAGATCAAGGCCTCAAAACAATTTAAAAGGTGATGCAAACATTTTCATAAATAATTGGTGGGTTGCAAAATCTTGACCAAATATTCAGATTTAATTGTAGAACTAGGAAACAGATGCAAAATTAGATAAATTGACTCACAATCGGTTAAGCATTATACCATGGTCCGCCCTTTTTTCAAGTCGGCTGCTAGAGAATACAGAACCAAACCTACGAATAGGAATTTTGAGACCGCTTAACGAAACCTGCGGATGATGATGAACTGATGAACTTGAGATTTTAGAATAGTAATGTCGAACCAGAGTAAAACAAGATGGTCTACCTGCAATGATGGAGATTGAGAGATAAAAGCGACTGAATCCAGAACTGAACCCACCTCAACAGCTAGAAAAGGGAAGGAAGAGTGGGTTGCATAGATGAAAAAGATGAATGGGGAAATCGATTTAGAGTTTGAAAGGAGCGGGAAGATGAAATCAACCAGGGAGGGAAATGAAATTTTGGAATGAATTCAGTGAAACTAATTTGGGAAAGCAAAGTTAATACAATTACTTTGCAAATTTTTTTATCAAAATATAATAACAAATACTCTGATATGATTGTAAAACATAAAAAATCATAGCATATGCAAAATATAACATCTATTTATAAGAATAAAAAAGCAAAAACTTATATAATTAACAAAATATGTGTGTAAGATAATACAAATAAACGTTTGCAAATTAAATTATATATACGTTAATTAAGTTTACCTATAATTGCTTAGTTTGAGTATAATTTACTAATTTTATCTATGATTCTATATACGATTATGTTTTACCAAATGATATTATAGTGCAATGAATTAAAATGAACTAAACATTACGAATTCTTCATGGGTAGGTCATACCCCCACGATAATAGCGTCGCTAGTGGCACGGGTAGGATCTAGTGAAAGCAATTACGAATCTTAGTTAGCGGACGGTTAGTGAGGTTTCATGTGTAGGGGTTTTTGTTTTATATGGGTTTGGTAGTTCAAGGTAGTGTTGTCTCCAAACTTATGTGTTAGTAAAGTAAATTAGTGAATTGACGTGTCAGTGCACTATTTGTGAAAAATCATGGTAGTATAGTGGAGTCTGGGTAACGCCCCGCCCACCCTAATCGGAGTTTTAGTATATAATTTTTTTAAAGTAATTATGTAAAACCATTTACAAATAAAGACTTCATGTACCTTTTGTCATTGTCATTTTTATCGAATTTCTTAACCTTAAACGTTTTGGTTGTGAAAGTTTACGGGCAAATAAGCTATTACCTTATAACACCACACCACATAAATTTCGATGCAACCTTTTAAAATAATTGTTGCATGAAACATTTTAATCCTTAACAATGAAACTTTTTAAAATAAAAGTTGCATTTAGATTTTCTCAATGCAACCTTTCAAAAAAAAGGGTTACAAATTTAATATAATATTGCAACTTTAATAGAAAAGGGTTGCATTAGATCTTAGAATGCAACCTTTGTATTCAAAGAAGTTGCAATAGAGTCAAATGCAACTCAATTGAAAAGGGTTGCTTCGAAAAAGTTGCATTAGGCCTATTTTCTAGTAGTGCAAATATCCATAGAAACTATATACAATTCCCAACATTTTAGATACCATAATATAAAACAGTTATATGCTACCCATCTATTATGTAATTATCTTAATCTTGAAATTAGATAACTAAAGTCGTTATTAATAGTCTTGACGTCTTGTATCATCAAAAGCTATTAATTTTTTTAGTTTAAACCAAAGAAATTGAATCAACATTATTAACAACTAATGTCTCTTTAATCCCACATTAGTGTTTCATGTTTAAGAGATAAGTAATATTACTATAATGACATATTAATAGCATATAATGACTATAAAGCATACTTTATGATTGCTTGACATCAAATTAATACATTAATGGAATATAAACGACAAATTAGACATTCTGTATAAAAGAAGGATTTATTTTTTGAATGAAAAATTGAAGATACAAATTTAATATAATACTAAAAGGGATTAAATTAAATTTATAAAATAGGCTATCATTTAATTAATCACCTCATTTTCCTTTCTTTCTTTATCGTGACCCAAAGATGTAGAGACTTAATTATGTAACATGCCATGATATATAATACAAAGTAATAATATACCAAATTTACTTAAAAGAGCATAAATATTTTTCAGCTTTTATTAATATGCTTTTCAATGTGTTAGAAAATCTCTCTCTTTTTTTTTTTTTTTTAATTAGGATTCTTATTTTGATAGTAAAGATTTGTCAAACAAGTGAACAACACATCTGCATAATTTTTTATCTAAACATATAGGAATTGCAATTGAACTAATGTTCGGCAAATGAAAAAAAAATCTCTAACATAACCCAATATTGTATGAATTACGATATGGATTTTGTTTGAAACTAACTCGAGTTACCTTATCATAATATGATCCACTCCAAAAGCAATTCGTGCTGATAACGTGTTGTAAAACAACGGCCTACTAGCATACAAATTTAAGAACTATAAACAAAGATTAGAGGAAGATTTAGAGAGGGATAGAAGAGAGAAGTATTATTCATTGAGTGTGTATGATACAATATACATGACCCACTATTTATAGGCTATATACAATTAATACTAACATAACTAATAGATGTAGGTTATGTATGTGAAGAGTCACCATATTTTTGGTGTATTCATAATAATTAAATCCAATAACTAAGCATCTTTATGTGGAGCTCACTGACGTTCACCCTCTTTCCACTAGATTAATGTTACATGATTATACATTGATGTTACATCATCTATCCGAATATTTCGTCTTCTCCGCTTAAGTAAACAGAACACCACCACACACACAACCCCCCTCCAGAACAAAATGCACCCTAGCATTCACAATGAGCTGCCACATCTGGCACACAACTCACATACACCTTTTGAAGATACTCTTATAGAATAAGTATTTTGTGTACCTTCATTTTGTTTATATTATTCATTTAAGCTAGTTTTATAAAATACATTACACATAAAAGACATAATTTTGTCAAAGAGTTAATTGCCAATTTAGTCCCCGACGTTTGTCAAAAATTGTCACTTTCATCTAAATTTTTTTATTTGGTCAATTTAGTCCCTGTGGTTTCATTTTTTTGTCATTTTAGTCCCTGTGGACTAACAAGATTTGGATGAAAATGGCAATTTTTAACAAACCATAGGGACTAAAATGACAAAAAATGAAACCACATGGACTAAATTGACCAAATAAAAAGATTTGGATGAAAGTGACAATTTTTAACAAACCTCAGGGACTAAATTGGCAATTAACTCTTTGTCAAATGCTAACTCTGTAGTTCAGGTGGTAATTAGTTGTACATAGTAAAAGGTCATAAAAATGTATTCTTCTCAAATAAGGTCAACCCCAAACAACTATACAATTACTTGATTAAAACGAGTGTCAATCTACACATATACCAACATTATTGTTCTTTAACTCAGTTACTATTTATAGCCGAAGGCCGTGGATAGGCAGTAGATCGACATCCGCTATTCGCAACACTCTTTTGAGAAACCAGCCGCCTAGTTTGTGCGTCGTTATTTGAATGTCTTCGCATCCCCTTAGGATCCTGAAGTAATTCAAGTTCTTTGACAACCGCTGCCATGCTCGGCCTGAACCGTGGATCCATTGAAACACACCTTAGGGCCAAGTTAGCAGTTGTGTGGGCCCCATCGAAGGTGTATTGTCCTTCAAGACGGTTGTCTAGAACCCGAAAAAGCTTCCGTTTGTGGGGAAGGTACGGTTTGGCCCATTCAACTAAACTTTGTTCACCCTTGGGCCGGTTTTTGTCTACTGCTCTTCGGCCCGTCAACATTTCTAGAAGGACCACACCGAAACTATACACGTCGCTTTTTGTTGTTAAATGACCTATAATGACCAAACATAAAGCTTTAAATGACCTATATATAGTGGCCAAAAAAGTAGAATCATGTTAGAATACCAGTGGCTAAATATTCAGGGGCGGCATAACCATAGGTCCCCATGACCCGAGTTGAAACATGGCTCTTATCGCCAGTTGGGCCATCTTTGGCTAACCCAAAATCAGAGAGTTTCGCATTGTAATCCTACGTAAACAAAACAACTAATCATTCTCAAGACACAACAATGTCAACAAGATATTTACTCGTCTAATTATGAAAGATTTTACATACCGAATCAAGTAAAACATTAGACGTCTTGAAATCACGATAGATCACTTTGGTTTCAGCACTATGAAGAAATGCAAGTCCTTTAGCAGCCCCAAGAGCAACCTTCAACCGAAGAATCCATGAAAGAGGTTGAAAATAAGATCCTCCTATTTAGAAGACCCATCAATTAAAATTATATCTTTTAAGCAGCGATGTTCACAATTCAAATAAGTTTGTTTTGACGGGAAAGAGTTCGGTTTTGACTGTTTGGACAGTCTTTTTGGAAATGAACTTACCTCTTAAGTATTTTAAGGTATACAAGTATAGTACAGAGAAAATTAATTACGATCACAAAATCGGTTAGATTAATAATATCTATACGTATTACAACTATAAGTTATATTATTTTCTATGCAAATGCAAATTATATCCTAGAAGGCTAGAACACATTAAACTCACTCCTGAACAGGTGATTCTCCAAGCTCCCACGAGGCATGAACTCATAAACCAAAAGCCGATGTTCGTCTTCCAAACAATACCCGATCAAATTCACAAGATTCGGGTGCGAAAATTGCCCCAAATAGTTCACTTCCGCCTAAACAACTCAAAAACAAATTTAATCATCAAAATTTCAAAACCAACATAAACAAAGTAACCGAAAACCGGACGCTTACTAGCCATTCGCGGTGACCTTGAAAGCCATCCAAGTTAAGTCTTTTAACAGCGACAACAACTCCGGTTCCAGGTTTTGAAGCCATAAACGATTGTTCATCGATCCACCCTTTGAAAACTGACCCGAACCCACCTTCACCCAACACACTATCGGGCCGGAAGTTTCTGGTGGCCATTCGGAGATCCGAGTAACTAAAGGTCTTTAGATTTGAAGATTGCAAGATTTCGCCCTCGGTCCGTGGAGTCGGAGGGACCGAAGACGAGGCCTTGCTGCCACTTGAATTGCTACTAGTATTCACATCTGAACTTACATTTCTTGAACTTTCTCCTGAATGATAAAAATACAAAATTAGTGCCATTTTGATCAATTCTTTGATTGTTTTTTTTTTTTTTTTTTCAAATTAATTTAGTTCCAAGTAGACCCAACTTCAAATTTCAGTAAGATAAGTAAAGGTTGACACATTTCACGGGTATACAAACACCACACACTATTCAGACACCACTGACCTATCCAAATGGTGATACTGGTTGTATGATAAACAGAAAAATGCTCATATGGGTTATTATATGAAAGACAAATCATACCATATGACGTTTTAACTAATTAAGAAATAACTGACACACTATCCAAAAACCACCGACTTGTTATATAGGCGTACGACGATACAAGTCTTGTGATATAGGGCGATGGTCAAAATTGACGGTGTGATATATATAGTGAAAAATGATCATATGAGTCGTTAAAATCATACGATTGTATGATATTTTGACTGAAAAATAAACCATAACAAAAAATGGTCATATGGGTCCTATGAGAGACAACTCATACGGTCATATGATATTTTGATCGAAAAAGAAAGGACTAATATTAACATAGAAAAACTAAACTAGACGATTGTATAACCGGAACGTGACGCAATAATTGAAAGTTATACCTGTGTGACAGGGACTTTCAGCTTTGATTCTAGCACTCAAACAGATCCCCATTGTACCAATTCTTGGTTCGGAGAACGTCTCAAGACTTGTTTAAAAGCTAAAACAATATTAAAAAAAGAATGAAAAGCAGATCTGGGTGTGACAAAAGAGACAACTTTGTTCGTTTCGTTCATCCCATGAAAGAAAAGTGGGCACTGAAATCAAGATTCATTGTAACCCATGCAACAACTTTATAAAAAAATATTTGTATTGTAGGTTAAAGATTTGTAGTACCCAAGATAAAGTTGCAAAAACCAACAACGAGGTTCAACAGAAAATCAATGAATCTGCTCCTCGTTAAAAGAATGTAAACTTGAGTGGCCGGTGATGGGCGTAGGTTAAGAATTTAGAGTAAACATAAAGGTTATTATTAATGGCGTATTGCTCCCATTGTGTCACTATATAGTTGGTTTTAGTGGGGATAAGGATTTTAGACGGTGGGTGACTTTTCACACTACTTCAAGTTTGCTCATCATTGATCACATAACAATTTCATTTTAGGAAACAATAATAAATGATTTTGATAACATACACCAATCTTTTCAAGTTTTTTTTCTTTCGTTACATGCTTTATGGTCCGTTAAGTGTTTGAATGAAAGTTTATAATATTCATATTTAATCATTAAATTAAAATCAACACATTACAAATGGACGGCTTGTAAGCGGGCAACAATCTGCTCAGCCACTTCTTTTTGGATAGCAAAACATACTCTATTAAAAATGAAACTTTAGTCTCTGACTGTCGAGCAATTATTATGCATCACCTTTTGCACCCTATCAAGAAACCGGATGGCTTCGGGGGTAAGGCCCCCAAAGGTATCAAAAGCAAAGAGTACTAAGACATGTTGATTTTCCATGCAAGCTTTTTCATGTTTAGCAACTTTCTTCGATTCAGCTTTCAATACTGCTTGCCTTGCTACAAACCCTGAATCCCGAAGCCCCACCAGAGCGGACACCCCAGTGAGGTCAACACACGCATGCTTACCTTGCTCCCACCCATACACAAGGACATTAGCTGGCCTTAAGGTGGACCGTCCGTCTGGCGGGTCCGTCAAAAAATTAACTAGGGCTTCTTTTTTAGCTGAGATCCCAGCCTTTCGCAAAACATCCCACAAGGCATCCCTGACTAAGTTATGTCGGTATTTAAAGCCCGTCATTTCCTTACAATGTAGGGCGGGATCCCCAAATTTATCAAATAAGCTTTCTTACAAATCGGGCACGACTCGTCAACCGGGAACATGGGGATCATAAGACTGTACTTAAGGATGCCCCGGTATTCGATAGCTCCTATATGTTGCCCAAGCCCATCGATCGGGAGGACAGTTAGAAAATCTTGAGCATGTGCCCCTTTGAGGCATTCAAACACCGCTTTCTGACGGGGAGTCATACCAAATTTCTCTCCCATATTGTGAAGGGTTTTCTGGGTAAATGCACTCGCCAAGGTTTTTTGGGCTTTCTTTGGGGCGGTGTCTTTATTCATGAAACTACCAAGGTCCAAATCAGGGAGAGAGTTGCGAACAATGTCCAACGCCAGCATATAATCTGAGTCGATTCCCACCACACCACTGCTCCTTAAGATGTGGTCTTGCAACTTCCAGGATTGCACCCTGGAGGCAACACATGCATACGCAGCTGCGTCCTCTACCGAAGAGAGCCCAAGCCCTCCGGACCGTATCGGCAAGGACACCACCTGCCATTGAAAATCCCCAAAAAACTGTCCCCCATATACAACAATATCTTCAACTGCCTCACGTAGCCTTTGTCGAAAATAGATATGACATCAGAAACAAAGTCTGGTTGACAAGTCCGTAGACCAAACAGTAACTTAGAGACCTCCATGCAATAGCGGAGCAAAATGAGTTCACTTTGAGGATCCCACAGCTTTTAAAGAAGACCCATCCCGGCTTACGGCCCCCTGTGGAGTTTCACACCTCTCTCTGGTCTCCCAATGTCATCAGGGAACAGTCCAGGTTTCCTTTTCGCTCCATTATACGATGGCCAAAAGATTTCCGATTTCTTAACATTAAGCGCAAGACCAAAATTCGACCCATCGGTTTGAATGAAAGTGAAGTTTCAAAAACAAAAAAGAAATGATTTTGATAACAGGTTTGTTTATAACAAGTTTCTTATGTTTATCCGCTTTCGTGGAGTTGAATGCTTGACTTCATATGAAGCAACACACAACCCCCCCCCCCCCCACCCCACTCAACCTGCAGACACACAAATGATTAAAGTTCATTCAGATCATGATATTTAGAGAAAAATAATGTTATAAACATACATGAGATGGTAAAAATTTGGTCGGGTTTTCCTGAAATTGGTAGACCTGGAGGACCGGGGCGGGTATCCTGAATTCGTTATAAAGGGATTTTCACGGAAGCCCGTGATGACTTTGTTGGCTTTTTAAAAAAAAAGAAAAAGAAAAAGAAAAAGAAAAAGAAAAAGAAAAAAAACTTTTTTTAGGCTGCCTAATGAAGTTTTTTTTTTCTTTTTCTTTCTTTGAAAGGCCAACAAAGTCATCACGAGCTTCCGTGGGAATCCCTTTATTACGAATTCAGGATACCCACAGGGCAACCGGTCCTTCAGGTCCACCAATCTAGGGGAAACCCGACCATGCATCCGCCCGAAAGCGAGACAATGAATAATCAGTAAAACCTGGTATGGCTCGAACTTATGACCATTAGACCCCAAAACCATCTATCATTAGGCATCCATACCACTATACCAGAAAATGGATGGCCATTTGAAGGTTTCCAGTTGTCCACACTTTATGTTTCAGGTTAGGGTTTCTCCAACATATTCATGTCATTGGTGTGGTATATGTGCGATTCTTGATGATTGCCTATTAATTTTCATTATTTGCATTTGTTTTATCTTCATCACTTTAAACACTTTGAGCACTCAATTTAAAGACCTTAACAGACATGTTTGACCTGTTTCTCATATAGTTAGTTCACCATGAACCAAAATTTAATATTTTGTTGGGGATATCATTTTTAGAGTTTTCAACTCCAGTACCATATGAATGTAACATATAATCCAATGTAAGATTTTTTTGTTTATGCTACATACTTGAAAATCTAAATATAAATGAAAAAAAAAATACTAGAATTTAAGAAATTAACCAGCTTCATAATGTTTTGGTTTCTAGATTACTAGTGGAGAACCCGCGCGTTGCAGCGGAGTCGATAATACAGGACATGAGCATAATCTAAACATTAAAACGATAAAAACACCGGTTACAAGTTTATCTACCAAATTAGCAGTTCATAAAACCAGGTTAAAGAGAGAAGGTTGAATAGATATCAAAGCTAATATAAAAGAATTACAACAATATGCCATTTACCAATTGTATATAAAAATACAACCTAATATCCATATGAAGTTCTCTTCATTATCATCATGAATTCCTCAGCTATACCTTCTCCTTAACCTAAATAATGCAAAAATTTCAAACATGATCTAAATATTGTTACAATGCAGATCATACGCATAAATAAAGAATTAGACATATTTAAAGATCTAATTACCTCAAATGAGATTAACATAATTATATATTTTATTAAACTAAACAAACTCGCGGTCATGGTTTCTTCCTCCATCTAATTGATCTGTACATCTGTAAAATATTCACCCAAGTACTTAGCAATGTTTTAATATCATAGGTTGATATATCCACTGCATTCATCCTGAAAACAAAATAATGTATTAGCATAATTTCTCAAAGGTAAAACAGATTTGTCGACAAGCATTGAATACACATAGGTAACTATCAACCTATTTCATTGTCAGGTACATCTGACCCTTACCAATAGAATATAACCCAAATTAGCCAATTTTTTTTTTTTTTTAAAATTAGATTGAATTTGCCACCTCTTTTTTTTCAAATAGCAATTCAGCAAATTGTTGTTAACAATATGTTCTTGCATAGCATCCACAAGGTATATATAAGATCAATCATCTTGCAACAGTTAGTCCTTAGACCCTAACTGGATCAATGTATGATCTCTAATTGCTTTAGCTTAAGAAAGGAAGGGAACATATGACCGATCTGAATTAAGGTTGGATAACTTTGAGTCCAAACCATATAGATTAGATGTAGCAAATTTGACCCCTTTTATGGGTAAACAAGTCGATTTGGGTTATACTTGGTCACTAACATATAAATTAAAAATAGCAGAATTCGTATAAATCAAAACGGGTCAAGACTCAAGATGACCTAAATTGTATTGAAGAATCAAAATGCACGAACATCCTTAGTCGTATTGTTACAAAAATTTAATTTTCACTATACTTATTTAGTTTTTTAATCATACTTGAAACATTAACTCTTTGTAAATAGTTTCTCGTTGGATGTGAACCTATTTTTTTTAACTGTTATCCAACTTGTTACACGGATGCATAAATCTCCTCAGTGAGTTTAGTTAAGTTAGATTAGTAAGCTGAAATAGTTAAATCCATGCATTCATGCTTTGCTTCTAGTTCCCTTCTTCAAATATATGGCACCCACATGAGTATTCAAGATAAACGGTATTATGTGGCCGATATAAAGATGATTTTTGACTTTTAGCAAGTGCCTCCATTTTTTTCTCTTGAAGTCCACAAATGGTAGTGTAGTGTGATGTGAGCCCCAACTACCATTATCGACAACAAACAATAAAATACACAATTTTCATCTTTTTTTCGGTGAATAAATAAAATCATACTAATTACTTCTCATTTGGTGGTGTTTTATGCTATGCAGGTCAAATTAATAAATCGGCTAAAAGAGCAACAAGTCAAATGGGTCCAAAAGTCATGAGTTGAAATGTGCCCAAGGTCTGTTTTGTATGCATTCAACTTCGTAACTTTTGGAAAAAAAAATTAACAATATAAGACTAACCTTGGATGCAAAGGTCCCTTGAGGCCATTTTAGAAGTCCCGCCACCATCTGCCATGCTTGGTTACAATCATCATCAATAGCCTACAAATTAGTCATAAAACAATAAGTGACCAAAACTACCAATCAAGATGCTTGACTGGCATGGCTACTCAAGTTGTAAAAGTTGTAGAATTCAGCTCGCACCTTAGACATACATATGGTCGGGCTTAAGCTCGGCTCAGCTTGTTTGCACCCTGTACAAGTATACAACCGTGTTATAGATTTTAAAGCAATTTAAACCTTATACAAGTATAGGAAATTATAAAAGAATTACTGGCAGAAGTAAACAAACTACCAAAAATGTGAAATCACATAAATTTATTAAAACCGCAAAATTCACATAGATCATCTTACAAATAACAATTGGCCAACCGTCCTATCACAACAGAAGGAGAACGCATCTATAAAAAAATAAAATTCCAAATCAAATGAAGAGAGAAAGACAATCACAGTAAACACAATCGTTATTATCATCCATTAGAGTATGGGATATGTGTGTGGTTGTGTGTGAGATTGGCAACAAAAAAGACACCAGCTATGAGTTTCTTCTTGGCACCGTTTATCCCCAAAATTAAGATTCACTGCCCCAAAAGTCCTTTGTAACACCTAAACTTTATTCACAAATTTATGAAATAAGTTCGTATGATTGAACTGAAATCAGTCAAATTACCAGCTTTTATCTTCAACTGACACAATAATTCCATATTTCTGAGTTATAAACTGATAATTAGGTTAAATAATAATCAAATTGATATTAATTTTGTTGCAGCTAAATCTCACAAAACTGAATAGGAAATATGAAAGAAAATTATCACCAGTATAATAGAACAAAATTAGGGTATAGAAATTTATCACAACAGTATAATTAAACAAAATTGGAGTTTGAGACTAACTGTCAAAAAATCTGCTTCAACACTCCGTCTCCGTCTCTCTCTCAATACTCTGTGTCGTTGTTTTTCCTGCAATAGAAGCAAAGCAGACTTTTAACCTTAAACAAGTTAAACCACAAGCTAGATCAATACCAACAATTAAAACCTAATTTGTAATTTAGCAAAAAAAAAAACAATTAAATTAAGAGCTAAAACGGCTTCATCACGTTCATACAGAAACATAAAAAATTAAAAAACAAATCAAATATTGTGAATCACTAAAAAACGAAATAGTTAAATACTCATCAAAACCTGCTACTTTAAATCAAACCTACACAGGAAATTAGTATAATTAGTGCAAAAAATGAAATATTACAAAGAAAATATAGTAAAAGGAAACAAAGATCTGCTTTAAAATAATATGAATATTAAGTTAAGGATAATAAAAATGATTAATTTGAACTACCTTTGAAAATAAAATGAAAAAAGATGGAAATAGAACTGAAAGATCGATCGGAGTTTATGTATCTAGCGGGAATCAAAGAGACCGGAAAAGGCGATGGAGAGGCGTAGGTGACTGGGAATAGCCACATGTAAAAGAAGAGATTGGGGGGTTTGAAGAGACTGGTCATAAAGTGAGCTACTGAACCGTCCTATAACCTCTGAAGGAGGGACACACCTAGAACTTTTGCATGTAGTTTGGTTAAAATGACTAAAGACTAATTTACCCTTATAATTTGTTTTACAAATGCATTAAGGGTTTGTACTTTGAGCAATGAAACTTGTAATTACTTAAATTTGTCAGGTATCCTTCTCTCATGCTTTATAATATAGTATAGATTAGTAACGTTATAATTAAATATTAAAGGAGGTCTTGCAATTATTATAACTCTGAAGATATATATCAAGTTTTGTATCAGATTTCTATAGGAGCTACAGTAACAAAAGTTCAAGTGTGATGTGTCTAAGAGTTATACTATAAAAATTCAAAAAATAGTAATGTTATATGGATCAATGGCTCTTACCTCCTTATAATTCATGACTATATTCACATTTCAAATGTTTGTCATCCTAGCAAATACCAAATGTTAGTATAACCTTGCATGTTCATTTTTCTAGCAAACTGTATGGCATGCAATTAATGTGTAGATGCAAATCGAATTGAATTACGAGTTATTAAAAAATGGACATGACCAAGTTGAGAATTGCTACATTTTTGTCGACAAAGATGTATGTATTACCCTCTTTCAAATACTTCTATTTGTGTGTGTTAATAATTTAGACATACATCTTAAATTGTCTTATCCAATAGGGAAGTGCAATTCATGCCATTGTCAGCAAATGTGAACAAGCACACTTTGACAATATATTCATATTGTACTCTTGCTATCTTGTAAGCAGTTACATCAGTGAAGAAGCAGACACTTGTATGAAAATTGTTTCCCACTCCGTGTCTATCCGAACAGAAAGAGCCGCAATAGTTTCCCCACCACATGACGAAAGCATCCCTGCATATCACTTCAACTTTATCGCGTACATGGACCTTTGCATCACACCCCCATTGTAACAATTTACTAGGTTATTTTGGATTTTCAGTGTCTTTATACGCAACAATCTTTAGTTTTCCTACTTAGCATAACAAATATGCATCATCTTACATTAAAAATGTTCAATCATATTCGATGTCCTGATATGAGCTATGAACCTTGAAGGCCCGAAGTAAGTCAATCCATTTATTAACTAACACCTTACTTGATTATTGGAGTTATTTTATTATTTGTTATGTATATATGGTTGATTGTATATGACACAAAAACTATAATACACTGGTTTTAATAGATTAAGGAGGATTTTGAAACATTTGGTAAGATGTTTTTAAACAAGCAATATTAAGCACCAATGTTAAGTGTTTTTTTCTTTAGATTCATTAAACTTTTTTAAGGATGGTAATCGTTTGTGGTATATTTGTATTTTTTTTCTATAAATTTATTGAACTTTAATTATGTTAAAAGTTCATATTCTAGGGTTGGAGAGTCTAACCAATGGGAACTAAACAATGGTATATATAATAACTTATCAACTTGAACTTGCATAAAAATTTGCTTCTTTTTTGGCACAGAAGGCCCAAGCAAGAAAACCAAAGTCTCATACCAATCTCAGTGTCAAAACATTAGTGGTTGTTGTTAATCAGTTTTGATTTTATATAATAGAAAACATAATAATAATGATAATACCTGAAAGATTCATGAGACCTGACATTGATGCTGAGTAAGTAGAGGCTGGCATGATTGTTAGTATGATTGAGTTCCCTTTAGGGTATGCAGTTATGATGGATTTAGGATTCTTGATGAAGAATCGATTTAGAGAGAGGGATGGCCAAAAGTTTTAATGGTGTTATGTTAATGATTTTGTCTAACACTTAATCCCTAGTAAACTCTCATTATTTATGCATACCCAGGGGACACCTTATAAAGCCCATCTAATAATAAGTCCGCCCATCAAAGACTTATATGTTATTGGGCTTAGGATAATTAATAATTGATCATCATTATACAAATGATTATAAAGGCTATCGATAAATATAGAAACGTTACGTATATTTATTCCAACATTCTCCCACTTAGCCGAGTAATCATTTGTTATGAGCATTACATTAGTCTCGAGAGATTAATACTCATTTTAATTCTAAACCCAAATTGTAGCAGAGAAATACAGTCGTTAAGTCTATATTCGACTTAGGACCCCCATTAATCATACTACAATCCAATTTAAAACTTAACATTAGGATCAATTTACATTATGCCCTTAGTTGTTGATTTGTTATATTATTGTGTTATGCCATTATGCTAGCTTAGCATACTAATAGACAAACAAATCATAATGAGGAAAATTAATCATTATTCATTATTCATGAGTCATTCATAGTACGATATGCAGTTGTACATGGCCTTTAGTGATACCCTTTTCTCTTAGTTGGCCCGTTAGTGAGACTTATGGGTGATAGACCTTTAGTTATTGGATCCATAAGCATATCATTAATGCATTCGATAAAAAATTATGATTTCCTCTATTTGTTCTTAATCATAAGCGAACAATAATTTCGTATCAAACTCTAATGCAGCTCCTCTCAAACTGTTACTATTCGAGAAATTATGGCAGCTGACTTTATAACAGTAAGTCTTCAACTTAGTATTTAAATGGAGTTAATAAGTTATGAGTCATTTGATAAATTTACCAACAACATCTAATGACATTCTGTTGTGATCAGCAACACATTATGTTATGATAACTTAGGTTGTTGTTAACAGTTCCTTATGACTCCTCTATAAGATAGTTATGTCTGTTGACGTTATAATATACCCCGAAATTGACACTTGATTTCCTTTGAATATAACAAAGTTAGAATAAGAGTAGTCAATCACTTTAGGTTCTCACTTCTTCTTTAGATCATAGTGTGACACTCGACATGTTTGGGTCAACATTTTGTAAACACATAAGTCTACCTTAGGGAAAAACGTTTATTAAACATACTTGATGAGGTCAGTAGAGTCGGAACACAGTCCGTATTGTCCAGGGTTCAATGATTCGGGGGATCATTGGGTTAATTACACACACACGTTACGAGTCCTGTTGTTGGTGAATTACATAAACAAATTAAGTAGACAAATTGTCGTATGGTAGATTATATGCTTAGATGTGTTTATATGATGTGTAGATAATCATCCGTGCTTAAATATGTTAAACATAGACTAAGGTTGCATGCTCGTATGTTAAGGTGCGTTAAAATGCGTTAAACACGACAAATTGGAAAACTAGAAAAACGTGAGTCCTGGTTCGACCAAACGAATGGGCGAACCTGGACAATACTCCTGGTTCGACCCTTGTCAAAGGGGCAAACCTGGGATATGGAAATGAAAAAGTTTCATTCGACCAAAACATGCACATTCGACCCTGTGAAAGGGGCGAATGTGGGTACATTCGACCAGGTGAAAGGGGCGATTGTGGACATAGTATAAATACCAAACTTTGTCATTTTTCACCATTTCACAAACCCTAACCGTCTCAAAACACTTTCTAGCAACTTTAAACATTGGGGAAGGAGTTTTGCTCTTGTTTTCCTATAATCTAACCTACAAACATCTTCTACACAAACATCTATGGTGTGTTCTTCATTCTAAAACATTTTTTAAAACATTTCAATTCGTTTTTATTAAACCCCAAGAGTCCAGATCTGATTCAAACATGTTTTCATGGATAAAAACCTTCCTAATATCTTTCTAAACAAAACCTATTCATAAACAATGAGTTTTCATACAAATTAACATGTGTTAATGGTGTTTTATGTAGTGTTATGTATTGTTTGATGATTGATTGCTGTATAGATGTTATAACAATGATCTAGGACTGTTATTGACGATGATATATGATTGAGATAGGTTACAATTGATTATTGATGATGTTTTGTTCATTTTGGGGATTTTGGGTTAGATCTAGGGCTTGTTCATGATGATAGTGATAAGGATATGATTGGGCGTTTCTTGTTCATGATAATCTGAGTATATTAAGTTGATTATTGATCGATTTCAGAAAGTTTCCTAATTGGGTAAAGATTGCATGCGTTTGATGTGACATCTCCATAATTTGCTATTTCGGGTAACTTGTAAAACGAACGGATTTCAGGATAAAATTGGTAGGGTTTTGTAGGAATATGTTAATGATAGTTGACTGCTGTGATTGGTGATGTTTCGTGATGTTTTCGGACCGTTTAGATGCGTTTTGGTGCGTTTTAAGAAATGCTGATGCAAACGGGTGAACGTGGCTCTCCTTCGACCATTCGTGTGGGCGAACGTGGCTCAAACGGGCGAACGTGGCTCAAACGAGCGAACGTGGAACAAAATGTGGCTTAATCGGGCGAACGTGGCTCAAAGGGCGAACGTGGAAATGGGAAAAACCACATTCGACTATCTGATGTCCGGAATGAGATTTTTGATGCAAACTAAGTGTTTTATGATTGAAACTTATGTGTTAACTTTATGTGCATGACTAATTGATGTAATGGGTCACCAACAGGATGTCGGGTCGGTCTGGTATGTCCGGTTAACGTTTAAACGCACTTTTTAACACATAGAGTCAAGATCTGGACAATCGGGGACTAGTTAGCCTTCGGGTTAGTAGTCATCACACTTATGTAAACTCATTAATAGGTTGTTATTAGTCGGGAGTATCATATACGGGTTGGATCTCTAGTTATCAAGAAGACGCACTCTAAGGTGAGTTTCATGGCCCCACTCTTTTACTGGTTTTACATTTTCGGGGGAGAAAACATGCTGTGTTCTTTAAACGTGTGTCAACTATGTTTTCATAAAAGGCGTTTCAACTATGTTTTCATAAAAGGCGTTTCAACTATGTTTTCATAAAAGGCGTTTCAACTATGTTTTCATGAAAGGTGTGTCAACTATGTTTTGGAATTCACGAATTCATTGGGTTTTGGAGTATTCATTATGTTTTCAAGTATTCATTATGTTTTAGAGTATTCATTTTATTACTATGCGATCTTTGGAAGTCCCGGGGAGAACCATGAATGTACGGGGATGCACAACGGGGGAAATGTGGATAGATCTATTTGGGCTTGACCCGCCCCACTCGTCGACTGGAGGTCGGACGGGTGCATGTTGTCTCTTAGGTATTCAGTATTCAGTATTCAGTATGCAGTATTTAGTATTCATTCGGGCACGTATTCAGTATTCCCAGTATTCGAGTCCAGTAATGGTTTTCCAATCGCAGTAGTAACAGGTATTCATATGATTTGCATGCATGTGGTCTGGATTGATCATGGGTATTCATTTGAGAGTTAGTATTCATTGGAGTCGGTATTCATTAAAAACCTGTGAACTCACCGGCATTATTTGCTGACATTTTTAGCATGTTTGTCTCAGGTCGCTAAGGTAGCAGCTGTCGATAGGCGCACGGAGTCTCACGACGTCTAGGATTCATGTGCATCTCATTTAGTATTTCCAGACTTTCGTACTTTTGATTTCGTGTTGTAATAAAGTTTTACGCTTCCGCAGCAATGGATCATTTATGAAAACTTAATGGTTTGCTTATGTCATTTTTACGTATCATATAGTGTCGTTTATTGTGACCGTTGACTTGGATCCTGGTGTGTCACGCGCCTCGCGGTAAAACCCCGCACATGGAAATTTGAGGGTGTGACACATAGTCACTTGTTTTTTAAAGATATTGTAATTTTCCATTAGATGCTTTTCATCAATCTAGACAAGTCTAGTACTAAGCAATATGAACAATATCATAAACAAGCATAGACTTAAATTTACATAAGTCTTCTAATTAATGAATCATAAGGTAATAATCTCATTTATTCTATTATCCTCCAAAAGAGAGCAATGTTGTATGTTACATACTTAAGAACCCACTTAGAGTAAAACTTATGGGATGAAACTAATATCCCGTTGGGTCTATCTCGGTATATTTTGATTCCTATCATGTAAGAGGAATCCCCACTATTCATCATGTCAAAATTATGCATGAATAATGCTTTGACTTAGGTAGCATATACTTGTCAAGAGAAACGTCATCTATGTAAGGACAAGTTTTCATTAGTTTCTCCCACTCATCTTGAGGTAGGTTCTTTAATCCAGTAAGTTCTTGATGAAGAGTAATTTCATTATGATTCGAATACATTTTATGCTTGCATCAACCCATACATGGATCTTATTGACTTACAAACTAAATGTTCTTAACCTTCAGTTTAGAACTTTCAGGTTGCTTAATGAACATGTAGGTCATTGTTATGGAAAGATGTCTTAATGTCCATCTAATGTGGCTCTTAGTCATTATGAGCTACTAGGACGGTAATGATCCTTAAAGAAATCTTTTGTAATACAGATAAGAAGATTCTTTGATACTCTAATTACTCTTGAATATAATCTTTTACAATCAATCTTATCTTACAACGTTCCCATTCGGATCTGGTTCAATTATAAATACCTTTAGGTTATTCAACCAATTCCCAAACGTTATTCTAATATATGGAATTAAATTTTGCTAATAATAGCTTTATTTCATTTAGAAGATTGATTGATACTAATGATTTAATTAGAAGAGGTAGGATAGGGAATCTTTCCAAACATCCATTTTGCATTAGTCAGGTAGGTTACATAATCATCAAAGTTAGTGGGCTTTGAGACGCAGATGACCTCCTGAGTTGAACATTGAGTTTATTATGATACAATCCTAACTTTAGTTAAGTGTTTTTATTTTCAGGTATATAAGTAGCAAGATTAGTTTCTAAGTGTGTAAGAGTTGGTGCAATAAGGTGTATAAGAGGAATAATCAAAGTTAAATTCTGGGTTAAACTTAATGAGCCTCGAATTTTAATGAGTCTCTCCCCCGCATCTTGTACTTCCGAAAAATCATAATAAGGACTATTACTGCTCCCACTTACCTTAGAAATCTTAATGAATTCAGCATGCTTAAGGTCTAACATTTGGAAGATCCATAGATTTTAATAGAGAAAACAACCTAATGATGTTTATTGTCATTTCTCTTGATGAGGATTACTTTAGTAAGAAATCTAAGTTCGCCCATATTTAGGCATCCATAAAACTTTGATAGGAGTACATTAAATGTTAAGAAGACAAGTTGTAATAGAGCGTTTTCCAGTACAAGAGGTGTAATTTGAGGATAGATCAAATTGTCGTTCCCCCACCTTTGTAACTTTTGCAAGTCATAAGTAGGACATCTAATGCTCCCACTAATCTTTTAGGTCTCTTAGTATCTCCACATAATAAGTTTTAGCGATGCATGTGAACGAGAATATCATATATTTTATACTTGATTTCTCTTAGAGGGAATCTTATTAAGTATATATGAAATAATTTCTTTAATACTTCTGGTCTGTAGGAAACGGAATAGAAACAATTAGATAATTATTTAAGCTCCACTAATGTCAATTAGTTATGACTTACGATGCAAACCCATTTATTCATTTCGCCATTTAATGTTTAGGGCGTTTAACACATGCTTTAAAGTCACTGAAAATGAGATTTGATAGCTAAGCATCCTTTAGTGACCTGATCATGATTTCTCATGAAATGTTGGTCTTAGTGGATGAATTGTATGGGTCTCATTTTTCATTGTTAAATTCTCATTTTCATGATAACAAAGTTGTGAAAACGTTATTGGATCATCTAGTTTTATTTCATAAGGTTTCTATTCAGATAATGACAACAAACAATATGAGAGTTTAACTTAATAGTGGCTTTGGTTTGGTCATTAAAACCTTGTAACTGTAAAAAAAAATGTAGCTTTTAGTATTGATACTAAATTCTGAGTAATCTTAGGATTATCGTAAGGTATCATAAAGCTTTAACACTAAGATCAGTTATTAATGGTTAATAGACCCTTAATTTTGCCACTAACTCTCATCTTAAATATTTGCTGAATTATGGTAAGGAAACGTATAAAACTAGACTCAACCATCATTTGTTAATTGGAATTCATTAGCATTTGTAGAGTTAAATATCCTTAATTAAGCACTACATATCTTAGCCAACTGTTCTCATTCCTTATGGGTAATCGCATTTCTTGTGCCTATTCTTAATGGCATAGTTTTGCTTAGTAAGGTTTTCCCTTATGGAGAAACTTATAGCTGAAAGTAGTACTTGTATTTTTTTTCAAGACCTTTGAATTATCCTCTCAATGGTAATTATTCTTCCTCTTTTAGGTTTAATGGTACTAAGGTGAATAATACCAACTTTTCTAGTTTAACGCGTTCCTTTTCCTGTACGTAATTTGCTATCAACACACTCATTTTTACTTTGATATTTCTGGTAGAAAAGTTATTATGCACTAGAAATTTATTGATTTTCATGTGTATCCCCTTAGCTTTATGGGTCAAGTTATTTAATATTAAGATGTATTCACATATCCCATTTAACCATAGAATTAGATTAATTTATTTCATGCTTCTTAGGAATTCGTTATATTCTTTCATTTCCATATATAATACATTAGTCTTAGGAATTTCAGAATCTTTAATAGCTCACTTGACAGGAATAGGTAAAAGCGTTCTTGATTACCATAAGAGACATTTTGTGCATCCTATTTTCTTATGCTCAATGTTATTCTGTAATACTTTATCAGATAGAGCGTAGGAATGTCATGTCTTAAGAGGTGATTTAAGACTTAATAAGAATAAAGTTTAAGATAACTCTTCTTAGATCTAATGATTAGAGTGGATTACTTAGTTGAGATAGTAATTTACAGAAGATTGTGAGATTAGTTTCGAGTTATGGGGATTGATGTAAGGCAGACATAGATTATGATCATTATATTAATGAAAGATCATTAATTGTGAGGATCAATTTTGATATGAATATGTGATAATATAATAACACCAACATAAGTTACTTAAATAACATGCTCTAGCTTTGGCTATACGTTATTTATTTAAGTATTAAGTTGCTAACAGTGAATGTAACACATCATCTTTGTGCAGAAGTGAGATACTCAAAGTTCTAATGCAATACACTTAGTTCACCAACATAATCTGTTACACATCACCTTTGGGCTTAAGTGAAACCTTCTAGAAATTATGTGAACCAAGCTACAATGCTTAACGAGACCTCATATAACAAACTATTGTGACACATCACCTTTGGGCATAAGTGACACTTAAAATGTTATTTCAAGTTAAGCAAGGTTTTGGAAATAATATTTTGAATAAACTTGATACATTATGTTTTATCAAAACTCCAAATTTTATTAGAGATCCCGAAAAGGTAATGGTTTCTCAGTAATCTTATGAATTCCCAAAAAAAAATGAAGAGTTCTCAAATTAGCTTATGAGTTCTCAAAATAATGGGTTCTCAAATAATTGAGTTATCAAAAAAAAATATATGAGTTCTCGAAAGGTATAAGGGGTTCTCGGAAAAATAATGAGTTCCCGGAAAACTTATGAGATCTTGAATAACATAAGGGGTTCTCAAAATTATGAGTTCTCGAAGACTTAATGAGTTCTTGAAAGTGATGAGTTCCTGGAAAACTTATGAGATCTCGAATATAATGTGAGTACTCGAAGACTTCATGAGTTATCAGATATCATAATGAGTTCTCGAATGTCATGATGAGTTCTCGAATATCAGAATTAGTTCTTGATATACTGATGAGTTCTCGAATATATTATGAGTACTCGAATAACTTATGTTTTCGGATAACTTTAATAGTTCTCTGATTCTTTAATAGTTCTCGAATAAATATTGGTTCTCGAATACATGTTATAGTTCTCGATAAATAAGATGGGTTCTCGTAAAAAATATGGAATCTCGAAAATATCATGGGTTTTCAAAGTAGAAGACCTTGACCGAGAACTCCTGTCCTGATCGAAAACTTTATAACCAGAACCTAAAACCGAGAACCTGAATTCGGAAACAGAGAGATTCTCCGAGAACTTAATTTATTAATCTTTAAAACCGAAAACCATATTATTATCGAAAATTAAAAGTGATAAAGTTAGGTGATTCAAAATTAGGGATTTAATTAAATCTTGTTCCACTTTTAGATAGGAATTTGTTGGGTCTGCTGACCTGGAGAAGAACATATGATTAGAAAGCCAAAACATGCTATCAGTTTGATCCTTGAATAAACAGTCTTTACAACTTACTTATCCCAAAAGACTGCTGACCCCAACTACTGTTCTATCCAAACAACTGCTCAACAACTGCTGATACAAAGAACTGCTGAGTAAACAACTGATGAAGAACAACTGCTGACCAAAGGTCTGATGAAGAACAACTGCTGATACAAGTACTGAAGACCAAAGCACTGCTGGAACCAACAGCACTTAGGCTCCAGCAGTGGATACAAGACCATCAGAGTTTATCTTCAACAGCTGTTTAATATCAGTGCTTTCAATGTAACAGTAGTTTGTAATAGGCAGATGTTTATGTTTGTTATTCTGTTAGAGGTCACTGTCTTAGGTGACGTCAGCCTAGGTCATCAGTGCTTTGAGTCTGTCTATAAATAGAACAGTGCTTGTACTGTTCTATTGCATCACACACACACAAACATTCTCTCAGACAAACACTGTGTGATCAGGCTGAGGGGGAGTATTTGTACGATTGTAATCTTTTGGATTAATGAAAGCTTTCGATCTGAAAACAATTACTCTCCTGTTTTGATTAACAGTTTATTATTCCGCTGCACTTTCATTCTATTTTCAATTCATTATTACCATATTTAGTTAAACAATCAAAACAAACAAACTCAGATTCTAACAATTGGTATCAGAGCTTGGTCAATTAAATTCGATCTAACAAATCAATTTAATAATCAGCTCACAATTATTGATATCGTTTGTCTGTTAGATTGAAAACAAAGTAATAGTTTAATTTCGTTTCAACCCTTTTTAAACAGACTTTGTTTTTTGAAAAATCAGAGAACGGCTTCTATCAATCACGATCCACATAACACTGGCACGAACAACAAGCCACCGATGCTTGTCAGATCTGAATACAATATCTGGCAACGTCGGATGAGCCATGTTCTAGCTCAACAAAACACTGGGTGTTGGAAGTCGGTTATCTTCGGACCACATGTTCCGACTGTGCCGAGTACTGAAGATCCCAAAGTGTTTGAGCCAAAGAAACTTGAAAACTACTCCGACCAGGATTTTCAGAAAATTGAGCTAGATGCTAAGGCCTTCAGTATTGTGGCCATGGCTCTACCCAATGATATTTATGCTGGGTTGTTACACTGTAACAGTGCAAAGGAGTTGTGGGATGCACTGAAAGAACAGTTTGGTGTGACTGAGGAGGTTATTGAAAACAATCGTGAAATACTTAACCAACAATATGAAACATTCAGTCATGTCAAAGGAGAGTCATTAACTCAACAGTTTGAGAGATTTAATTGCTTAATTAGTGAACTAAAATTGGTTGGTCTTACTTACCCTCATTCAACCTTGAACCATAGGTTTTTGAGATTATTACCAGACAAATGGGACACTATTGCTATTGTGATGAGAAACTCAATAGGATTTAAAGACCTATCACTGACCCAGCTTCATGGTAAGCTCTTGACCTATGAGAAAGAGCTTAACCAGAAAAAGAAGCTCCAGGACTCTGGAAAAGTGTCTGATGACTATGTGTTTGGGAATACAGCACTTTTGGGTCATGATGAGGTGCCTGGAAACACAAAGGATCAGAGTTATGATCATTTTATTGACATAACTTCAGGTTTTAACTCAGGTTTTAACTCTGATTCTTATTCACCAAACTATGCTTTCACAGCAAGTGGTGGTGATATACAGGCATCTGACAATATATCCTTTGAGTATGATGACCTGAAATACTTTGACCCTAATGATTTGGAAGAAATGGACATTATGCACCAATTGGCCCTTCTCAGTGTAAGAACTAATAATTTTTACAAGAAAACTGGTAGAAGGTTTCTAGGGTTAACTGGCAGATCTAAGGTTGGGTTGGATAAATCAAAGATCAAGTGTTATAAATGTCATAGGTTTGGTCATTTTGCTAGGGAATGTAGGGGTCAACATGGTACACCTATGATAACCTATCCAAATCAAAGACCACAGACCAACACTTATCAGAATTCCTATAAAGCCCCTGGACCAAATGTGCAAAACACTGCTCATTTTGCACAGTCCTCAAACACTGTTCCTGTCCAGTATGTCCAAACCACTGTTCCTCAGATTCACTATGTGCAAACACCTGTTGCTCAAGCACCTGTGCAAACGACTGTTGCTCCATCCTCTGCTCCTGCAGAGACCAGTCAACAGAGCTTCTTTACACAAGGCTTTGTTGATTGGAGCAGTCTACCTGATGAGCTAACAGATGAGAATTTTGCACTAGTTGCCAAAGCTGAAAATGAACCAGAAAATTTTTGTTTCATGGCTATGGTAGATGAGACTGAATCTGAGGAGGTGGTAACTGAATCTGATGTTGTGACTGATGATGTTGTTAGTGAAGTTGTTACAGGTGAAAAACCTGAAGAAGAGGTTGTGAATCTCACAGATCCTTGGGGTGCATCTGATGACTGTGAGTGCAAGTGTGATTGTGCATTGATGGCTGCTGCTAAGGTATCTCCTCAAATTCTTAAAGAGTTGTGTTCTGACAAATGTGTAATAGCATTTGCTAATATCAAAGAGGTGAATGAAAACCTTAGAAAGAAAATTTTGGATGATGAAGTTAAATTTGAAAAACTCACAAAATATTTGAAAACAAATTTAACTACAAAAGAGTCTGAAATTAGCAGCTTAAAACATGAAGCAACCATAACCAAAGACCAGCTCCAAACTATGATAGCAAAATATCAAAGTTGCAAGAGTGAGCTAGAGTCCACCCAAGTTGAATGTGAGAAATGGGTGGAATCATGTAGAGGATTTGAAATGTTACTCAACAAACAAACTAAAAGTCATGTGAAGTTTGGCTTTGGTTTTGAAACCACTGCTCCTGCTTTTGAAAACACTGACAAAAAGAGTCAAAAGTCTGTTGAGGTAATACCAACAAACCTGCAGGGTCAAGAGATTAAAATCACTGAACCAAATGGTAAGAAAATTGTTCTTGAAAAACCAGAAGGTTCCTCATCTTTTGCTCAACTTGAAAAGTATGAATTTAAACCTACTTGGTCTGATGAGTGTGATACTCTTGAGAATTTCAATCCTGTTGATTTTAAAACACCTGAGGGAAAGACAGCACCTCAGGCAAAGGTCATTCCATTGGTTAAAGTCATTCCTCTGAAAAATCTTCCAGCAGATGCTCAAACATCTGCCGAAAAGAAGACTAAAAAGGGGAAGAAGAAAGAAAAGACTGTCAACTTGTTCTGTGATTTCTGTGAAAAGAAGAATCATGTCACCAAAAACTGTTTTCTTCTAAAAGCATATGATATTAACAAAGGAACAAGTGAATGTGATTCCAAAGCCACATGCTCAATATGTGGGAAAAAGAATCATAAGACCAAAGAGTGGTTGTATCTCAAAAATTTTGATGTAAAAATACAAGAATACAAAGCTAAAACTCTTGCAAACCCTGTGGTTAGTACTCCAAAAGGAAAGCCCAAACAGACCTTCACCCCTGTCCAAACATCTGTTACAAAAAGGCTTGAAACATCTGCTTCTAGAGATGTCCAAGTAACAGATGCTCCACCCACAAGCAAATACGCAAGAGGTTATGGTCAACCTCCATGTCACAGTCTGCCACATGTTTATGAGGAGCCAAAGAGACCCTCTAAACCAAGAGTGAACAGAAATCCATATGGGTATTATCATCTGTCAGGAAGTGATCATACAACTGCTGCCCCAAGTGTTGACATTCAAGCACTGGCAAATGGTCAGCAGCAGTTGTTGACCTTAATTCAGAAATTGGTCCAAACCACTGATCACCTTCCAAAGCTTGAGTCTGAAAGGTCTGAGCACCCATCCAAAGCCAACTTGGCTTTGGACACTCACCAAAACTAATCATTTACTGATGTGCAGGGAGCTTCTGCTTGTTTAGATAGTCTTTGGTATGTAGATAGTGGAAGTTCCAGGCACATGACAGGATGTAGAGCCCTGCTTCTGGACTTCTTGGCTCATGGAGGGGGTGATATATCTTTTGGTAATGATTCTAAAGGTAAGGTGTTGGGTTCAGGGACTGTACAGGCTGGAAAACTCAAGTTTGAAAATGTCAATCTTATTGATAATCTCAAGTTTAATCTTCTGAGTGTTTCACAAATGAGTGACAAAGGTTATGGCTCATTTTTCACAAAGAAAACTTGTAAGATTATTGGGCCAGAAGTGGTGAAAAAGATTGATACCATTATTGCTGAGAGCAAAGCACAACTTGTTGCTCATAGAAGTGGCAATGTGTATGTTGTTGATATGTTAAAGGACAATCCTATGGCAACTGTCTGTCTGTTTTCTGCTGCCTCCACTAAGGAGACAGAATTGTGGCATAGGAGATTGGGTCACACCAACCTTAATACTATCAACACACTCTCCAAACAAAGCCTTGTCAGAGGTTTACCATCAAAAGAATTTAAATGTGATGAGCATTGTGTTTCTTGCTTAAAAGGGAAACAACATAAAAGCTCTTACAAATCCATTGATGAGTCCAAAACTAGTCAGTGTCTACAACTGTTGCACATGGACTTGTTTGGCCTTGTTAAAATCATGAGTCTAAGAAGAAAGAGATTTTGTCTTGTCATAGTTGATGATTTTTCTAGGATTACATGGACTTACTTTTTACATTCTAAGGATGAGACTGCAGGTATATTGAAGGACTTTGTCACCAAAGTTGAAAAGCAATATGACTTGCCAGTAAAAGTCTTCAGGAGTGACAATGGAACAGAGTTTAAAAATAAGGAGTTGGATGACTTCTGTGTGTCAAAAGGGATTGTGAGGCAGTTCAGCATCCCAAGAACACCAGAACAAAATGGGGTGGTTGAGAGGAAAAATAGAACTCTTATAGAAGCTGCAAGAACCATGCTAGCAGATTCTGGTTTGCCACTGTCCTTTTGGGCAGAAGCTGTAAACACTGCTTGCTATGTTCAAAACAGAGTTTTGATCAACCCCAGACATCAAAAAACTGCTTATGAAATTTTGTTCAAAATCAAACCATTAATCTCATTTTTTAAAATCTTTGGCTGCCCATGTTTCATTTTAAATCTCAAAGATTCCATTTCAAAATTTGCAGCCAAAGTAGACTGTGGTTATTTTCTGGGATATTCTTCTACTGCTAAAGCCTTCAAAGTGTTTAGCACAAGGACTAAGACAATAGAAGAAACTCTGAATGTAAAGTTCAATGAACTTTCATCTCTAAAAATCCCTGCAAACCCTGCTGAACTATTTGATTTAGATAAATTCAAATTTGAAGATATCACTGTTAAAGCTAACAATGCAGGTATTCCACAGTCTCCACAACAAGATTACAGAACAGATGTTGTGATCCCCAGTCACTACAAAGTCTATTCAGCCTCAAAGGAAGCAGCTGTTCAAAACAATTGTCAAAACTCTGCCACAGCTGTGTCAACCACTGTTGGCCAGTCTTATCCTCAAACCACTGCTTCACCCCTCACAACCACTGACCTATCATCTGTTGACAAAAGTCAATCATCTGTTGACAAAAGTCAGTCAAGTTTCACACCACTTGGACCCATTCCTCCATTACCATTCCAAACATCTGATGGCACTACAGAAGTACCAACAGATGTTACACCAACAGAGTCACCAAACCTCTGTCCATCACCTCAAAATGCCATTGTTCCATATCAAGGAGATCTTATTTACTTAAGAGCTCATCCACCAGACCAGATCATTGGCAACATCAGAGAGGGTGTGCTCACAAGAAGCCAATCCTCAAATATCTGTCTTTTTGCAGGCTTCTTATCCCTCACACAACCTGTCAAGTACCAAGAGGCACTGAAAGACAACAGTTGGGTAGAGGCCGTGCAGGAAGAACTCCTTCAATTCAAAAGACAACAAGTATGGGAGCTTGTACCACTTCCTAAGGATGTTTGTCCTATAGGAACAAAGTGGGTCTTCAAAAACAAGACTGATGAAAGGGGTATTGTTGTCAAGAATAAAGCCAGGCTTGTGGTTCAAGGCTTCAGACAAGAAGAAGGAATAGATTATGATGAGACTTTTGCTCCTGTAGCAAGACTAGAAGCCATCAGACTCTTTTTAGCCTTTGCTGTCAACCACAACATAAAGGTGTATCAGATGGACATCAAATGTGCCTTCCTTTATGGCAAAATTCAGGAGGAGGTCTATGTATGTCAGCCATCTGGTTTTGAAGACACATTCCATCCTGACTATGTCTACAAGCTCAACAAAGCTTTGTATGGACTTAAACAAGCACCAAGGGCCTGGTATGAAACTCTCTCCACATTCCTCTTATCCATTGGCTTCACAAGAGGTAAAATTGACAAAACTTTATTTCTTAAATGGAAAGGGAAACACTTAATGATTGTTCAAATATATGTGGATGACATCATTTTTGGATCCACATGTAACCAAATGTGTGAAGAGTTCAGAAAACTCATGACAGCAGAGTTTGAGATGAGTGCCATGGGTGAGCTTCAGTGTTTCCTTGGTCTTCAAGTGAAACAACTGCAAAATGGCACATTCATTCACCAAAACAAATATGTAAAGAACTTATTAACCAGATTTGAGATGAATGATTGTAAGCCATGTAGCACACCCATGCGTACAGTCAAGCTCCTCACTATTGATGACAAGGATGAACTGGTTGATCAAACACATTATAGATGTATGATTGGGTCTTTATTGTACCTAACTGCATCTAGGCCAGACATTATGTTTGCTACTTGTGTCTGTGCCAGATCCCAGGCTTCACCCAGAATGTCAAACCTTATTGCTGTGAAAAGGATATTCAGATACCTCAAAGGTGCTCCCACACTTGGTATCTGGTATCCTGCTAATGGAAACATTGAGCTTTCAGGTTATTCAGATAGTGACTTTGCTGGCTGTCACACCACAAGAAAATCCACTTCAGGAGGGTGCCAATTTCTAGGGAATGCCTTAGTTTCATGGCAAAGCAAAAAGCAGGCAGCTGTTTCAACTTCAACAGCTGAAGCTGAATACATTGCTGCTGCAAGCTGTACAGCCCAACTAATGTGGCTTCAAAATCAACTACTGGATTTTGGGATAACTGCACTTAGGACTCCACTCATGTTGGACAGTCAAGCTGCTGAAAATATCATCAAGAATCCAGTCTCTCATTCCACTACCAAACACATTGATATAAGACACCATTTTGTCAGAGATAGCTATGAAAAAGGTTTGATTTCTTTACACCATGTTCCAACAGAGGATCAGTTGGCAGATGTGTTAACAAAAGCTTTAGACACATCTACCTTTACAAACCTGATTTCCAGAATTGGTATGTTAAACATGGATTAAACAAATAAAGCTTCAATAAATCTTAATAAAATGTTTCAGTAAATCAAATTTTTAAAATAGCTGTTTGGTTGAAAAGTCTGTTTCAAAACATCTGATCAGATAAAACAACTGTTAGTTGAAAAATCTGTTTCAAAACATCTGATCAGATAAAACAACTGTTAGTTGAAAAATCTGTTTCAGAACATCTGTTCAGATAAAACAACTGTCCGCTTATATATATATATATTATATCAAAAAAAAAAAAAACAGTTGGACCCATCAGCTGTTTGTATCAGTTGTTTGCCAAAAACAGCTGTTATCCACCAAATGTTTCATCCATCAGATGATTGCCACGTCTGCTCATATAAGCAGAGGTTTGGCCACATCAGCGGTTTCATTGAGCCTATAAAAACCCTGTTTTACCACAACAGACGTTACACTGTCTCATTGTATTCAAAATACTGAAAACCGCCTTCTTCACTCTCAAACCCTCCATCAATCTTCAATCATCTTCACCTTTGAAATCCACTAAAATGGATCTTCAAGCCAAAGCTACACACAATTGTCTCCCCTATCTGATCAAAACAGATGACAACACTCCATTTCATTCCACTATCGACATCTTCCTTAACTCCAAATATTTACCCATCCTAACCGCTAACGCCCCCATTTATCTTGATACACTCCAAGAATTTTGGTTGAATGCTGAGTTTCTACTACAAGACAAAAAGCCTACTTCCATTATTTCCAAAATTGGAGAATCCAGCATCGTCATTACCCCTGAAACCATATCCACAACCTTCACACTGAATGACATGGCAGGTAAGGATTCCTTTACTAAAACAGAGCTTCACACTGAGTTCCAAGAAAGAGGGTATGATGGTCAGATGACTGGATCAACACTTTTCAAAAAGTTTTTCCCTCCAGTCATGAAATTTTTCTTCCATACTCTTCTTCTTTGTGTCTCTGCTAAGTCCACATCCTTTAATGAAATCCCATTAAGGATGCAATATCTGGGTTATGCCATGTTGTCAAACTCTGACTTCAATCTTTCCCAGGGATTGTTCATGGACTTGGTATCCAATGTGAAAGCTGTCAAGTCTGGGTCAAACAATGCTTTTCTTATTTACCCAAGAATTCTTAGTGTAATCTTACAAAAAGTCTTACCAGAAAAAGTTTTCAAAAAGGGTGAGGCTATGCAAATGAAAAGCTTAACTGATGAAACTTTCACAAGAATGTTGGGTGGAAGCAACCAAGAAAAAGTGTCTAAAGTGTCAAAAGTTTCTAAAACAGAAACAAAGAGGACAAAGGCAACAACTGTTGTCAAAACCTCTGTTGTTGAGCCCACTGCTCCTGGTGATCATGGCACTACATCCAGTGCTGTGAAACCCACACCAGCCACTTCCAAAAAGAAACATCCATCCACAAAAACCACCACTCAACCACAAATGAGGCTTCTGGATGTTGAGGTACCAGAAGAAACCTCTGTTGCACAACAAAAGCATCCTGAAACCACTGTTGTTACTTCCTCACAACAGTTGGACATACCTCCACCTGACCAAACTCCTCATGAATCCTCTCAAAAGGATCATGTTGTAAGCCAAGGAGACACACATCATGATACATTTGAGTCACTTGACAATATGTTCACAAGCCCCTCTCCCAGGGCTAATTCTCTTGTTACTCCTCCACCCTCACCATCACATGTCCCACAAACAATGCAACCTCTGTTTGAAGCAATTGACAAATCTCAGGAAGAACCCAGTTCCTCTCTTCCACCTGTCACTGAGAGTATACTCCAACAAGTGACTGGTCCTGAGAATGTACAATCAGCTATCCCACAAACAGAAGAGGAGGTTACACCACCTGAGTTGAATGAAACTCTAGGTGTGTTTTCAAGTGGAGCAGCCACTACTGATGTAGAGACCACTGTCTCACATCAGGACAGTGATTACATAGCTAAGACTCCCTTGAAGGCAACAACTGTTGAAGCCACTATAGTGTCTCCAAAAACAGTTGGAAGTCCCCAGTACCAAGACAAAGGGGCATCTGATTCACCTATTAGGCCTGAATCAGGTAGAACTACCACTGGTAGGGACTCAGATGATCCTATTAATTTAGGAGATGGGTCAAAATACCAAGAATTGACGGACAGAGTTTCTGTCATTGAAACCTCTGTTGCTGACATCAAATCTGATGTCAAGCTTATACTGAGCTCAATTGCAGATCTTTCCAAGAGTCAACCATCCACAGCTGATATAGCCAGTGAGTTATGGAAATCAGTTTCCCCCATCATCATAGCTCACAGAAAACTGGCTGATCAGACACATGAAACTTACATGGCTGAGATCAGGAATATGGTAGATGCAAGGTACAAAGATACCCATGCTGATATCAAAGCCATCAAGGACCACCTGCTGAAGACTACTGGCTCTGCCCCTACCACCATCCTCAGGGATGAAAATGATGATGCTTTCACGGCTGATGATGCCAAAAAGGGGGAGAGTGGCAGAGATAGGCTACCAAAACTAGATCCTTTTGGTTGTCCTCCTTCTCAAAAAGGCCAAGCCAAGTCTGCCAAGAAACCAGAGTCTACCAAATCAGCTCCACAACAACAAGCTCCACAACAACAACAAGCAACAACAGCACCACCACAACAACCACCACAACAAACCACTGAGAAGAATAAAGCAGTAGATAACTCTGCAAACATAGAAGCTGAAAAGGCTGCTCAAGAGAAACTGAAAAGAGCTGAAACTTTGGAAGTTAAAGCAGAGTCATTAATTGAACTCAAAAAGAAACAACAAAGGGAAACTGAAGATGTGGGATCCTCTAAAAGGATGAAAAGACCTGCCAAGCATGTTAGAAAACCACCATCTAAGTTGAACACCTCTGTTGATAAAACCACTGCTACTGAAACCACTGCCACCCAAAACACTGAAACTACTCAAAACACTGCTACCCAAACCACTGCACCAAAACCAACAAACACACCTGAACAGACAACCACCAAACATACATCACCAGCTAAATCGCAAACATCTGCTGGACCTACTAAAAGGCCAACAGATGTTAATCCAACCACTGCTACCAAATCACCATCACCAAAAATCATGTACACAAGGAAAAGAAAATCAACCTTTGTTGTACATGATGAAAACATACACACATCACCAACCACCATTTCAACTGCCCAATCCACTCCTCCCATCACAGCCATTCCAATCACATCATTCTCACCACACACATCCAAGTTCAGATCCCATAGACCACCACCAACCATTACACCATTGGTTGTTTAGTATCCCCTTGAACTTGATCTACTCAAGGGGAATTACAATCCTTCTACAATACTGAACAGCCATCAGAAAGATCCTTCCCATCTCTCCCAAACTTCCCTGTTCCCCTCAACATTGATACTTATCTGAAATACAAGGGTGAACAGGTGGATGCCATCATTAAGGAGAAATGCAAAGGGAAGGATGACAGGACTGCTCAGGGCATCCATTCAGCAGAGCTTAGCAAACTCAGAAGGATTGAAGATTTTGCTAAGACCCTGAGCAATTCCATGTCCTCCATGCCTCTTAGTGTAGATTTGGAAAAAGAGGTAAGGGAATCCCTTCTTGAACAGATAATGGCAACCAAGCCTTACAAAGCAAACAAAAAGCAGTTCAATGGTTGGACTACTCATGCTTTGAGAGAAGAACTACTCAGGATTCAAGAAATGGCCAAAGACCCCAAGGCTAAAGTCTCTACTCCTAACTTTGGCAAAGGCAGAGACCCAGTCAGAGCCTTGAAATTCAAAAGGATGAGGCAGGAGATTGTAGCTGCCAACTATGGGGAGATGAGGTCAGTTTCCAGATGGTCAGAGTTAAGGCTGGTTGAAACCCACAAAAGTCTGGAATAAAATAGGAAGAAGGATCCCAGCCTTCCAAGGAAACCAATTTACACTGATGAGCCAATGATGAAGAGACCCCAACAGACTTTTAACCTAGACAGCTTACTTGAAACCTCTGATCTCACAACTGCTGCAAGAAGACAGTTCAAGAGGCAGAAGGAGATGTCAGAGGAAGATCAAAGAAAGTTTGCTGATACATTCATCAAAGAAGGGCTCTTCAATCAAATACACTATTTCTCTGATCCTACAACAGAGAAGCTCAGAGAACTTATTGGAAGACCTCCTTCACCCAACTCATCAAGAATAAAAGTTCATCTCAGCAAATCCACTGACTCAAAAATTCTAAAGTGGAAAGTCAACAAAGACAACCACGAATTGACATTGCTCAGGTCAGATGGAATGGTTCAGAAGATCAGCATGGATGATGCTTACAGCCTATGTGCAGAAGATCACCAAACATTGCTAAATCTGGACCTAGAAAGAGATGAAGAAGACTTATTTGCTCTGAACTTTGAATTGCAATTCAAAGGTCAAATCAGAGAAAGTCTGATGAGGAATAAAGATCAATAAATAAAGCTGAGTTTTGGCATCATCTGTTCTAGGGGGAGATTGTTGGGTCTGCTGACCTGGAGAAGAAAAGATGATTAGAAAGCCAAAACATGCTATCAGTTTGATCCTTGAATAAACAGTCTTTACAACTTACTTCTCCCAAAAGACTGCTGACCAGAACTACTGTTCTATCCAAACAACTGCTCAACAACTGCTGATACAATGAACTACTGAGTAAACAACTGATGAAGAACAACTGCTGACCAAAGGTCTGATGAAGAACAACTGCTGATACAAGTACTGAAGACCAAAGCACTGCTGGAACCAACAGCGCTTAGGCTCCAGCAGTGGATACAAGACCATCAGAGTTTATCTTCAACAGCTGTTTAATATCAGTGCTTTCAATGTAACAGTAGTTTGTAATAGGCAGATGTTTATGTTTGTTATTATGTTAGAGGTCACTGTCTTAGGTGACGTCAGCCTAGGTCATCAGTGCTTTGAGTCTGTCTATAAATAGAACAGTGCTTGTACTGTTCTATTGCATCACACACACACAAACATTCTCTCAGACAAACACTGTGTGATCAGGCTGAGGGGGAGTATTTGTACGATTGTAATCTTTTGGATTAATGAAAGCTTTCGATCTGAAAACAATTACTCTCTTGTTTTGATTAACAGTTTATTATTCCGCTGCACTTTCATTCTATTTTCAATTCATTATTACCATATTTAGTTAAACAATCTAAACAAACAAACTCAGATCCTAACAGAATTAATTATCTCCATAATTTCATAATATTTTGAAATTTTGACTTTATCAACAAGATTTCAAAATTTATGGAGATTAAAATATCGGAAACAAGATTTTATTCAATGTTGAACCAAAACATAAGGGAATTTTTGGAAAAAAATTATGATGTTCTTGAAGAACATCAAGAACATCAACCGAAAAATTCCAAAAAACTTAAGAAACATGCATAATCTGGAATCAAAATTTGAGAACCTTAATGTTTGTTAATAGATTTCGAAAATTAATAAAACATAAAAAAATAATCGGACATAATAAAAAAAAATAAAAATAACCGATTTTTTTCTTTTGGCCGAAAAAATCAAGGAACCCTAAAACATTATCAGATTTTAATCATAATTGTTTTCCGATTTTAATTCCGAATCTAATGGAATACAATAAGTCCATCCATCAAAGACTTATATTTTATTGGGCTTAGGATAATTAATAATTGATCATCATTATACAAATGATTATAAAGGTTATCGATAAATATACAAACGTCACGTATATTTATTCCAACATTTATATGGGGGCATTGCCAATGAAACTTTCTGTCTTTAATGGTCAGTTTGGACTTTAACTGATGTCGTGACAAAGGGTATCAGTGTTAGACGAGTCCTTGGATAGATCGAAACTGGATCATACACACAAGATATAAAGTATAGATATCCTGGCAAGGCAACATTGTTAACCTATATGTATTGCGAACTCTATCTTAGCAAAAACTACACTGTCTATATATAAAGGCATGACCAACTATCCCCGCCGCATAGCGCAGGTACAATTACTAGTTATTTTCTACTTACTAGTTGCCTATAAAAAGAGATATATGAATTATACTATGACTTATATTTTCAATATTATTGCTTAACTATTTAAATTTACCTTTTTTTAACAACGAATATTACCCATATTTTAGTTTGTATCAATTAATCCTAACTCCTTATTTGATCTTGCTTGAAACTGAGATCTCCCGTCTAAAAAGTATATAGCCCTACTAAATGAGCTAGCCTCAACTTCATTTTAGAAAACAATATTTGATGAGTTGATACACATTTGTGAGGTGTACTATACATAGACCAATAACAATCCAATCCCAAGAATTTTTAAATGACCGTTTAAAGGCTGTGGGTTGCAACATACCTTCTCTTCTTTGAAGCATTGGTATGAGGATTTGTTAAACCACCATTTGAAGGTTAGTATCAATATTAGAAAAAAAAAAACATTTTTGACGCTCATTATGTGTCAAGAAAGGGGTCTGATGACACAAAAAAGAGTGCTAATGATGGCGGTGTCATAAAATTAACATGACTCTTTTTTATATGTCATCTGTTTATGACACGCGCTTATGAAAATCTCTTTTGACACGCATTTATGACACTTTTTAATATGAAACTTTCTTGCATGTCATTTGTTTATGACATTTATTTTGCGTGTCAAGAATTTATTAATCTAAACAAATATATTTTTTTGCAGAATTACAAATTTACCTCTGGATATATATATATATATATACATATAGTGGAAGTATAGACAAGAAACCCTCTCAAATGAAAAAACTCTAGAAAACCCATCCCTTGGCCCATGTTGTGCCACATCACCCATTACATTATAATACTCTATAATATTCAAAGGGGCACAATAGACATTTCCAATATCCTCTTTCTCTCTCTCTCTCTCTATATATATATTATTCATCCTCTCTCTCTTCATTTGTATTTTTCAAATTCAGATATTCCCTCCTCTCTCTACCCTTTCTCTGTCTCTTTCTTGAACCACCACCACCACCACAACCACCACCGACCACCCTAACAACCACCACCGAACACCACAGGCTCGGCCACCACCTCCGACACCGGTACTGTTTCTCTATCTCTCTCTCTCTCTCTCTATCCTCTTCCCTCTCTTTTCTAGATCTGGAGTTGTAGTTGAGATCTGGATCTGGATTAAAACAAAATTCACAATTTTGAAGCTATTTTAATTAAGGTTGTGAAGAACATAGAGGTTGGATTGTAAGTGTATAAGTGTGTGTTGTTTTTACAGGTTTGGGGATGTTGATTTGGGGAAGACGACCTTAAGGGAGTTTGTACTTCACAAGATTGCATCAAAGACAAAGTTAGAGAATCGAAAATCAAGTAAGTAATAAATATGTCTATTAGCAGGTGGGTGTTCCTATTAGACTTTCTTTTGAATCCACCTAGCTCTTTTCTTGATTTTGTTTTGCTTAAATCTATTTTTTTCTAATACAGTTGTTCACGTACTTCATTATTCCATTATTATAAAAAGATTAAAAACACCACAAAATTTTGGGAGCATTAGGACTTTTTTGTCCGACTAAATGTTTTTAAGTCATATAAAAGTCATTAAAACACTTCATTTTGTGAACTATTATATGCGAATGGACAAAACTTTGACCCACTTTATATTCACGACTTATCAAGGCGTTGCTTCGAAGTATTATAATAAAAAAAAAATTCAAACTTTGTTTATGTAAGATTTTGATTTTTGTAAGCTGTTATGTTTTGAGTTTAGTGAAATAGGTTTTAGGTTTTGCTAGAATAATAATAATAATAATTTTTTTTGGGGATAGTTTTTGGTTGCACACCAAGTGTTTGATCAAATGCTTGAATGAAAAAAAAACTTATGTTAACCATTTTTATTTTTTTTATTATTATTATTTTGTTTGTGTTATATTTTTATTGGATTAGGGACATGAGGTTGATGGATCACATGTGATTGATGAATAAATTTGTAGTTTTTTTATGTTAGTATATGCTAACACAGGTTAGTGATATCCCATTATGTTTTTAAGGATCCCAAACTAACATGTGTATCTGTTTCAGTGTGGGTTTTCACGAGTAGGCTATTGGAAGAAGGCGGCGTTGGTGATGTGGCTGTGGTAAGTGATGTTTTTTTATAAAGATTATAAATTTTTAATCTTTTGGTGAATAGGGTGTTTAAATAATTTTTATATACTATTAAATAAATTTTTGGCAAGTGAAATTGTTATGAACTCGTATAGGGTATACGTCTATTTTTTGCGGTCCGAGTCTTGTATGCTCACAAACGTTAGTGATGCTAACACATGCTAGTATATACCCAACTAACAGTTGTTAAGGTCCATATGACATTCGCTATTTTCAGTAAAACATATGTTTTAGAATATGCTAACACATGCTACTGATGTCTTTTATTATATCATATATTTCATGAATATGAGGATAATTCTTTGGTATATGGATTTGGATGGGTTATGATTTGATTTTTTAAATTTATTATTGTTGGATTTCAAACCCTATTAATCGTATTTGAGTAGTTGTATTAACATAGTTGTAAAATTGAGTATATACACATGTAATCGTATGTGTTTTAGGATCCCAACTAACATGTGTTTTATACACATGTTAGTGATGTGGCTGTGGTACGTGATATTTTTTTTATACACATGTTAGTGATGCTAACACGTGCTAGTATATGCCTAACTAGCAGGTGTTAGGGTTCATATTAGTTGGGGAGCCCAACTAACACATGTAAGTATACGCCCTTTCACATGTTAGTGATGCTAACACGTGCTAGTATATGCCTAACTAACAGGTGTTAGGGTTCATATTAGTTGGGGAGCCCAACTAACACATGTAAGTATACGCCCTTTCACATGTTAGTGATGCTAACACATGTTAGTATATACTCAACTAACATGTGTTACGGTTTGTATAACATACATTATTTCAGTAAAACATATATTTTATAATACACTAACACATGTCATTGATGTCCCATTATGTGTTTTATAGAGCCCAGCTAACACGTGTTTACTTTTTTTGTAGGTGAAAAGATGTTCTTGAGTTAAAGATGATGATGAGGATCAAGAACGAAGAATAGCTAGATTTTTTCTATGTTTGTTATGATAGTTTGTTTGAAAATTCACAAATAATTATGTTTGTATTAAACGGTTTTTGATATGTTTTAGTGTTGATTGTTACGATCGTTTTTATCATTTCTTAAATAAATACACATTGTATGTGTTATTTTAATATGTTCTTTTAGTATATGCCTGGTAACACATGTTAGCGATTTCTCACATGAGGTCAAAATTTTTTTTCACAACACTAACGTACGTTAATATTCATGCTGGAAAAAGTGTCATAAAGTAGGAGAGAGGTGACTTGACAAGTGTCAAATCAACCTTTTTAAACCTAGGATTCATAAAATTAAATTTTAAAAAATTAATTCAAGATTACGATATTGCCCTTAATCCTATTTTTTATTATGGTGGCCCACTTGCTTTTGAATATTATATAGGAATTAATTATGGACCATTGATCAAACTTGATCAATGGTCACTAGAGGGTTTCTAGGGTTTTTCCTAAAGATGAGGTTTTCATATTATCCACCCCCTATACATATATATATATATACACACATTTTTTGCAGAACCACCATAATAAAAAAATAACGTATTTCATTATGTATTGCATATTTATCAAAATAAAAACGAATCCAAGTCAACATTTGTCAATCTACCACATACAAATGTTTAACAATTACAAAATATTGACGCGCATTGTATTTTTCACCTTAAAATCAATTTCGATCACTTGAAAAAAATGTCGTGGCATAAATTGACCATTCTTCGTGACTACCTTCCATATCATCGTTCGCGTAAAAATCCACTCTTCTTCGAACATGCTACACCATTACTGAACAAAATATCAAAAGTAAAGGTGGTTACAAATACCAATACACCTACTATAAAGCTTGCTTCCTACTAATTACAAATTTACTTGTTTTGCATTCAGATAATACAAATGGGCTTTTTGTGCATTAAAATCGCAACCATTTGGCATCACATCTACCAATCATATATTTTGATTTAGTTGGGACCTAGATTAATGGGGTCTACCTATGTTGTCAAAAGCGTACCGGGCGCACACCTATAAAGATATTACAAAAATGCTAACATTATAAGATTATAAAATGAACTAAAAAAAGATAATAATTTACCTCAATGGCATCATCTTTGTCTGATCATCACATTATGTTAACTTAATGGGCTGCAAATAGTTGTTCATATTGTGAATAACGTATACTGATGGGACGAACAAAAGTAAAATAACGTTGTAAAAGAGGGTTCATTTCCTTGTTGATTCGACTGTTGTTGTTGATGCTTTTTGCGATGGTGTTTGAGGAGTTATGGAGGTTATGGATGACGAAGTTACCTGTTTATCAGGTTCAATAAAAAATAATATGAGAATATCAGGTTCCATACAAAAGTAATATGAGAAGTTGATTATAGATGGTAAACCGTTAGTTCTAAAATACAAACTATCACAGTCAAATAGATACTAGAATAAAATGCAGTATATATCATAGTTGTCAAAGCGCCTAGGCGCACTCAAGGCGCATAGGCTGAGCCCCAGAACCTAGGCGCATGGCGCATAAAAAACGAGGGCTTTTTATAACTAGGCGCATAGTATAAAATACAATTTTTAGGGATTTTAGAGATGTTTTAGGGTTATTTAGGGCTACTTTAGGATGTTTTAAGGTTATTTAGGACTTCTTTGTTGGGAATCATGGTATCATATACGAAGCGGAAGCGGTTTATATATATTAACTAAAAATTGATTATATATAATTATATATATAGCCGATTAATATATATATATATATATATATATATATATATATATATATATATATATATATATTATTAGTTGATTTTATTAATCCGATTAATAAAATATTCCCAATCAGGATCTCAGTTAAACGCGTATAAACAAATAAATAATAAACAATCATAGGGGGTTTAGTAATCAACCGTTGACGACTACACCGGAATTGTAATACGCGGGTTACAATGAATCCTCGTTAGTAGGAAGTTCACAACCGAGCACGAACCAACCGGGAAGCAACACTTTGCAAGAAGGGATGGCGGCGGTGTGGTGGTTTGGCCGAAACAAAGCAACAAGGGCGGCGACCCTTCTTCTTTGTGTGGCGGCCACAATATCTTTTCTTGGGGAGCAAGGGAGTTGTTTTGCTAGGAAAGGTTGCACCTAGGGTTTACACCTTAACCCTCCTTTTATAAAACAACAACTTACACTAAGTCCCCTTGAATAATATCATAATATTCCTTAATATTAATCTAATTAATATCAAGTCCCTCAAGTCTAAAATATTATTATTTCATAAATAATAATCCACCGACACATGAACTTATCTGATTCGTGTACCAACGTGTAACTCTTCGGATCGTATCGGGTCGGGTTACATTGACCTCAACTTTTAATTACATCGGACATACTATATATCCAACAATCTCCCACTTGGATGATTTTAATTAAATGAGTCAAGGTGTGCAGAGTTGGACGTCTAGCTGCATCGTATTGCACCCAAACCAGTATGACACTTTACAGTCGTCAACTAGTTCTTTGAGTTCAAGTAATGCTTTACTTAACCAAATACTATAGCCCTGATAATTCTATCAATAAGTCCCTTCTGTATAGACATCCGTTGATCATAAGACATTGATCATTCATTCTTATATAGTAATCAACCATTCTCTATTCTCGTCTTTAATTCATAGTGGTCTGACGAACTACCTTAGTCTGAGCGTGGCCACGCGTTTATACCAGTTTGAGTTTACGAGGGCGCCAGAATGTCTAGACTTCTAATCCTATAGAAGTACAGAATTCCATCAGCGTCATACAACTCCCACTTAATCTTGGATTTCTCCCAACGCTACCCTTATTGCTAACCATGTTTCAGGATAGTGTTAGATAACATCAAAGATAGTCTTTGATCAATGTAGTTTAATGTGTGCCTTAGGAAAAAGGACAGATTGAACATACAAATATCAAAACATCTCATGACACAGATCCATGGAGATCGTTTTGAAGCGAGTTACATCCAATATCATTCCCTAATGATATCTGTGAATTATGATTCTCAAACCCTTGAGTTATTCATCTCATGAATACAACCATCTCAATTCACAATAGTCTTACATTCAAATTCATTCCCATGTAATTTGATCGACTACGGATATTTAGAATACTCTTATTCAAGGATTTAAACATACAAATAATGAACACAGCCACAAAATATTTAAATTTGAATTTAACCCATTAAATTAAATAAATATTCAATGTAACTGTTATAGTTCAAAATAAAACACCAATACTAACTACAGATCATGCCCACTGTCTAGCAACTCTAAGCCCTATCATTCCAGCATGCTCCTCATGTTTAACTTGAGGTAAAGGCTTAGTAAAGGGGTCAGCCAGATTTAGATCTGTATGAAATTTGTTTATTACAATGTCTCCACATCCTGTTATCTCTCTAATATAGTGGAATTTCTTGAGTATATGCCTTGTAGTCTGATGTGACCTTGGTTCCTTTGCAAGAGCAATGGCACTAGTGTTGCCACACAGTATCTCGATTGGTTTCTTTATGCTAGGCATAACATCGAGATCACCAATGAACTTCTTCATCCAGGCAGCCTACTTTGCAGCATCCGATGCAGCATTGTATTTTGATTCACATGTGGATTAAGCAACCATACTTTGCTTAGAGCTGTTCCAAGTAACAGCCCCACCATTCAGAATGAAAACATATCCCGTTTGTGACCATGAATCATCACGATCAGTTTTGGAGGCTTGCATCAGTATAACACTTAACTGACAGCTCCTCATCCAGTCCTCCAAATATTAAGAACATGTCCTGAGTCCTTCTCAAGTACTTAAGAATGTTCTTCACTGCAGCCCAGTGACTCTCTCCCGGGTTCTGTTGATATCTACTCGTCATGCTAATAGCATACGAGACATTAGGTCTAGTACATAACATGGCATATATGATAGAACCAATCGTAGAAGCATATGGAACTCTTTCCATTTTCTTCTTTTCTTCTTCAGTGTTTGCACACTACTTACGATTTAGAATGGTTCCATGTGCCATGGGCAAGAGCCCATTTTTTTGAGTCTTGCATTGAGAAGCGTCATATGACCTTATCAATATATGTACTTTGACTCAAACCCAATAACCGCTTTGATCTATCCCTATAAATCTTTATTCCCAGAATATAAGCGGCTTCACCAAAATTTTTCATTGCGAAATATTTACCCAACCAGTCCTTAACATCTTTAAGCATAGGGATATTGTTTCCAATGATTAGTATGTCATCTACATACAGTATGAGAAAAGTGATATGGCTCCCACTAGATTTCTTATAAACACATGGTTCATCTTTGTTCTTGATAAAACCAAACTCTTTGATTTTCTGATCAAAACAGAGATTCCAGCTGCGAGATGCTTGCTTTAATCCATAGATGGATTTATTCAGCTTGCACACCTTATTATGATTCTTTGGAACGACAAAACCTTCCGGTTGAACCATATAGACATCTTCCAGTAAGTGTCCATTAAGGAACACGGTTTTGACATCCATTTGCCATATCTCATAGTCATAATATGCAGCAATGGCAAGTAGAATTCTAATAGACTTAAGCATGGCTACATGCGAGAGAGTTTCCTCATAATCAATTCCTTGAGTCTGGGTAAAACCTTTCGCTACAAGCTTTGCTTTGTAGATTTGCACATTCCCATCCATGCCAGTCTTCTTCTTGAAGATCCATTTGTGTCCCACATTCTGAAATTCGGCAGGAAGATCAACCAAATCCCAGACTTGGTTATCATACATGGATTGCATCTCTGCATTCATGGCTTCTTGCCATTTCTTGGATTCTGAATCCAAGATTGCAGCTTTGTAAGTAGTAGGCTCAGCTTCATCAATCATGAAGATATCGTCATACCTTTCACGTGCATGACGATCCCTAATACTTCTTCGAACACTTGGTGTTTTTGTTGTTTCTTGAGTCCTCTCGGGCTCAACTTCAACAACCTGATCGATTACTTCTGGTTCTGTCTGAACAACTGGTTCAGTCATGTAACATTTCGCGTTAAATAAATTGTACGTTACGAATTACAACGACAAGTTTTATTATTATTTTTCTTTTTGGAGATATTTCGAACCCCTACACAATAATAATTATTCATACATACATTTATTTATATATATATATAGTTTATAATAATAATAATAATAATAATAATAATAATAATAATAATAATAATAACCTATAAACCATAACTGATTTATTGACTTGTTTACCCAACCCAATTCTGAGCCTAAACCAAGTGTCCGGCCCAACACAAACTGGCCCAACCCCCTTCCACCCCTCCCCTTGGCTGTTAATAAAAAAGAAACAAAATTGTTGCCCTTGCCGGGTTTCGAACCGGCGTCACAACACACACACACACACGCACGAACCACCTGGGCCATACGTGATTCTTGTTTTATTTCCCACTCGTGTTATTTAAATACACTTATTCTTCTTTCCCTCTTTTCCTCCTTCGCGACCTGGTGCAACAGATTTGGCAAGATTCATCAATCAATTTACCATTTTAACACATAATTAATCATGGTTTGACCTAGGTAACGTGATTTCCGGCCTATATTGAGTAGGATGCACGTGTATTGATCAGCAATTGATACACGATTATACCAAATACGCGTATAGACTTTAATGATTAGTCAAAACATCCAATTAACTCAACCATCGATTCCCTCTATAAATTGATCATCCTCGAAGCATTACAACTCGCCAATTATCTCTTCTCAACCCCCAATCTTCTTCAAATCACTCTGTTTATTATCTTTTGATCGTGGTTTGACTTTAAGGTTGACCGGCCAATCGAGTATCGAAACAACATTGTAAGTTTGATTTTTCCAGTGGGTTTTGATTATCGGCATTCACACATCATAAACCCTATGATTAATCAGGTTATTGATGTGTGAATTGCTTGATTGGAAAAGCTAGGGCTTGTAATTATTGATTTAGGGAAGATACTGATTCTGCATGTTGTATTTATGTTTTTTTAACTGAGGTAAATCACAACCACAGGCCTAGGCCAAGTGGTTGTGACTGATGCCTACAACTAAGACAACCCGAGTTCGAGTCCCGTCTTAGACACCATTTTTCACTTAATTTCATTTCTTTTTTAACAAACCATTATATATATATATATATTACACTTAAATCTTGTAAATTTCTTTTTAAATATTAAAACTATTTTATAAATTCTAAAAAAAATTATATTTATTAAATCTGGGTTAAAAGTTTTATTTACAATTTTTATTTTCCTTAAATTCATTTATTTAATATTTATAATAATTAAATCAATTTTATACTATTATATTTATAAAAATCCATTAAAATATCAAAACAATTTTATTAAATTCTACAAAAATTATCCTGAGTTTGTATAAAGTTAAACTTTACTGAAATGATTTTTAATTCTGAAAAATCATTTATTTTATATTTTTAATCAATTTTTGTTAGATTTAATCATAATTAAATCATAATAAATTCAATTTTCATTATTTTTGCACCAAAATTTTATACAATTTATTTTTAAATATTTAGAACAGAAATATGATTTTTAAAATAGAAATTCTTTAATTTTGGTATTTTTGAATATTAAAGTTAAATGTTGGCAATTTGTAATAAATAGATTTAAAAATCTATTTTAAAAGAAATAATTTTATAAAAATTATTTTTATACTTCAAACACATTATGGTGAGCATTCTGAATTCAAATTTTATAAAAAGACTTTCTTTTATTTAATTATCAAATTTCCCTTTTATTTAATTAACATTTTATTTTAAATTCAACAATTGGATATCCCCAAATCGAAACCCTAGGATACACTTATAAACTAATTAGACTTAGACTTATTTATTACCTTATTATAGGGTGGTATTTGGCATTATTTGGGCAACACTATTATTTCATCTTTTCAAGAAGTTTAACATTTGCCAAGGTGAGTTTACATAACCCCTTTTCCCTTTTACATTTTTGGGGTGAAACATGTTTAAACATTTTATACTATCATTTACTCATACTTACTTGTGATTCAATTGCACCATCATTCTATCATTTGACTGAAACAAAAAGACACAGTACAATCATTAACAATGATCAAGCCGCCTGTTTAGATTATAGCGCTATAGGTCTGACAAACCCATCCCCCGCGTAGACTCAGGGATGATCGATAACAGTAATAACATTTAACTAACTTGCGAGTTAGTCAGCAGTCGACACAAGGTTTGGTTGTACAAAGACGCATTGTTACATGTCGGTATCATACTCTATCATCATACAACTTTGAATGTTGTACAAACTATTGTTATCAATTATTTTCAAAAACCTATGTATTCTCACCAACTTTTGTTGACCCAAAATATTTTCAACTTAACATGTTTCAGGTTCTACTTGCTTGAAGACTTGCTTGAAGATATGTGCATAGTTTATTCAATTTGATGTACGAATTCTTGTAGAAACAATTGTATGTAATTTATTTAAATCAAGTAATGAAATTTATTATTCACCATGAGCTACTGAACAATCATCAATACGTGACATCCCGATGTTTCCGCCATCGGTTGGGGTGTTACAGATTGGTATCAGAGCCATGGTTATAAGGAATTAGGTTATTAGAAAAATAATCTAGTCTATAACCATAGGACTTAATCAGTACTTGCTCCTTTTACTTGCTACACTCTATCCCCCTCCAACTTCTTATCTCTACTATCATCCCTACAAGAAGGTTGCTCTCCATCACTGGATTCACTCTTAGACTAATAAGGCAAAATCCTCAGGTTTAACCTGAACCACCTTGAGATCTCGTCGAAGTTCTAGATTTTAATAACGAACACGTGCAATCTGGTAGGGTCTACGCCTGTATTTTGAGTCTTCTGTCTAGGCTGGCATTGCGCATATATCCCAATCAGACGAGGGACCCGGATGCCTACCTGGGAATTCTCGGGATGAGTGTTCACTTATAGGCTAAAGCATGTCTTCATATGTTATTAGAATTTAGAATCTTTGATAAGTCAACGTTTTCGTTTATTCGTTTTAATTAATGAATAAATGATTACATTCCTTATATAATCTCATTCATTTCATTGTGTCTATTACAGATCATGCCTCCACGTCGCAGCACTCGCAACAGCAATGGTGAAAACCACGAAGAAGGTGGTGACAACCATAACCATGACCAAGTTCCTAACCACAACAACAATGGTATCGATGCTCAACTGGCTGCAATCATTTCTCAACAAATGGCGCAGCAAATCGCAACTCTGGTTCCCAATTTACTCGCTCAGGTCATCCAAATGAACGGCAACGGGAACGGTCATGGCAACGGGAACGGGAACGGGAATGGCAATGGTAATGGAAATGGACCCCCAGCCTGCACCCTTAAGCATTTCAACTCTTGTAACCCTCCAAAGTTTAGTGGTGAAGAAGGAGCTACAGGACTCCTCCAGTGGTTTGAGGGTATTGAGAATTCCTTCATCAACAGTGAGTGCCCCGACAACTTCAAGGTTCGTTACGCCATGAGTGTTCTCCATAAACGAGCACTCACTTGGTGGAATGAAGAAAAACGTACTCGTGGGGCCGAAGTTGCTCTTGCTATGACATGGGACCAAGTCAAGGAGGTCATGAAGGAAGAATTTTGTCCTCGCAATGAAGTTAAGAAGCTTGAGGATGAGTTCCACACCTTAGCTCAAGATAGTGGGGAAAACCTTGCCTACAACACCCGCTTTCATGAGCTTAGCTTATTGTTGCCCCACAAAGTCACTCCCCTGCCGGTAGCCATTGAGAAGTACATCGGTGGTCTGCCCATGCAAATCCAGGACACGGTGTGGGGAAGGAATCCTGCCACCGTGGAGGAAGCCAAACGTTTAGCAGCTACCTTAACTGATAATCACGTAAAGAACGGGACCTTAGTTCGGAAAGGCAATAAAACAAGTATTGTAGCCGCGGTAACTACTGAGAATCAGAAGCGTAAGGCCAAGGATCCTGATGTCAACCTCACTACACAAGCTTCTAACAAGAAACCTTATACAGGAAACCATCCATTGTGTAACACATGCAACCGACATCATCCCACTACTTCAGCGTGTCGCTTGTGCACCAATTGTGGTAGGTATGGCCATCTAGTTAATACATGTCGCGAGGCCCCAAATCCTAATGCCAACCAACCCACCAACCCTGCTCAAGCTACTAACCTTAATCAATACAACTATGGTCAATGCTATGAATGTGGAGACCCAAATCACTTCCGTAACCGATGCCCTAAACTAAACAGAGATCAAGACCCTCCAGCTACCTAACCGCAAGTCTCACCATTTGACTATTGGTTGCTTTTATTCTATGTATTGACGCTATTTTATTCAAGTAATAAAATTCAAGTATTATCATAACATCTGTGTGCATGTTTGTTTGAATGTGAACTAATTGCTATATCTATAATCATACTTGCTTATTTGTAGAACAATTAGTTAACTATCAAACAACCAGCTTAACGATTGGTAGAGGTCATCATGTCTTTCCAACAGTCGGGAGAGGCCCTACCACCTGCTCAACGACTGGCGGAAACTATCAGACCTGCTTAACAATCGATAAAGTCATAAAAGGACGCAAAACCCTAATGTAAGGTAAATTGGTAATTACGGTCCGGAACGTAATCATGAATTTACAGGTACGTTAAGGTAGTGTGAAATTTTATCAAGGTTTTCGGTAGTTGGCCAATTGTAACCCTGGTTTTCTCTTAACTTCGGGACGAAGTTCCTAAAAGTAGGGGAGACTGTAACATTTCGCGTTAAATAAATTGTACGTTACGAATTACAACGACAAGTCTTATTATTATTTTTCTTTTTGGAGATATTTCGAACCCCTATACAATAATAATTATTCATACATACATTTATTTATATATATATATATAGTTTATAATAATAATAATAATAATAATAATAATAATAATAATAATAATAATAATAATAATAATAACCTATAAACCATAACTGATTTATTGACTTGTTTACCCAACCCAATTCTGAGCCCAAACCAAGTGTCCGGCCCAACACAAACTGGCCCAACCCCCTTCCACCCCTCCCCTTGGCTGTTAATAAAAAAGAAACAAAATTGTTGCCCTTGCCGGGTTTCGAACCGGCGTCACAACACACACACACACGCACGAACCAGCTGGGCCATACGTGATTCTTGTTTTATTTCCCACTCGTGTTATATAAATACACTTATTCTTCTTTCCCTCTTTTCCTCCTTCGCGACCTGCTGCAACAGATTTGGCAAGATTCATCAATCAATTTACCATTTTAACACAGAATTAATCATGGTTTGACCTAGGTAACGTGATTTCCCGCCTATATTGAGTAGGATGCACGTGTATTGATCAGCAATTGATACACGATTATACCAAATACGCGTATAGACTTTAATGATTAGTCAAAACTTCCAATTAACTCAACCATCGATTCCCTCTATAAATTGATCATCCTCGAAGCAATACAACTCGCCAATTATCTCTTCTCAACCCCCAATCTTCTTCAAATCACTCTGTTTATTATCTTTTGATCGTGGTTTGACTTTAAGGTTGACCGGCCAATCGAGTATCGAAACAACATTGTAAGTTTGATTTTTCCAGTGGGTTTTGATTATCGGCATTCACACATCATAAACCCTAAGATTAATCAGGTTATTGATGTGTGAATTGCTTGATTGGAAAAGCTAGGGCTTGTAATTATTGATTTGGGGAAGATACTGATTCTGCATGTTGTATTTTTTTTTTAACTGAGATAAATCACAACCACAGGCCTAGGCCAAGTGGTTGTGACTGATGCCTACAACTAAGACAACCCGAGTTCGAGTCCTGTCTTAGACACCATTTTTCACTTAATTTCATTTCTTTTTTAACAAACCATTATATATATATATATATATATATTACACTTAAATCTTGTAAATTCCTTTTTAAATATTATAACTATTTTATAAATTCTAAAAAAAATATATTTATTAAATCTGGGTTAAAAGTTTTATTTACAATTTTTATTTTTCTAAAATTCATTTATTTAATATTTATAATAATTAAATCAATTTTATACTATTATATTTATAAAAATCCATTAAAATATCAAAACAATTTTATTAAATTCTACAAAAATTATCCCGAGTTTGTATAAAGTTAAACTTTACTGAAATGATTTTTAATTCTGAAAAATCATTTATTTTATATTTTTAATCAATTTTTGTTAGATTTAATCATAATTAAATCATAATAAATTCAATTTTCATTATTTTTGCACCAAAATTTTATACAATTTATTTTTAAATATTTAGAACCGAAATATGATTTTTAAAATAGAAATTCTTTAATTTTGGTATTTTTGAATATTAAAGTTAAATGTTGGCAATTTGTAATAAATAGATTTAAAAATCTATTTTAAAAGAAATAATTTTATAAAAATTATTTTTATACTTCAAACACATTATGGTGAGCATTCTGAATTCAAATTTTATAAAAAGACTTTCTTTTATTTAATTATCAAATTTCCCTTTTATTTAATTAACATTTTATTTTAAATTCAACAATTGGATATCCCCAAATCGAAACCCTAGGATACACTTATAAACTAATTAGACTTAGACTTATTTATTACCTTATTATAGGGTGATATTTGGCATTATTTGGGCAACACTATTATTTCATCATTTCAAGAAGTTTAACATTTGCCAAGGTGAGTTTACATAGCCCCTTTTCTCTTTTACATTTTTGGGGTGAAACATGTTTAAACATTTTATACTATCATTTACTCATACTTACTTGTGATTCAATTGCACCATCATTCTATCATTTGACTGTAACAAAAAGACACAGTACAATCATTAACAATGATCAAGCCGCCTGTTTAGATTATAGCGCTATAGGTCTGACAAACCCATCCCCCGCGTAGACTCAGGGATGATCGATAACAGTAATAACATTTAACTAACTTGCGAGTTAGTCAGCAGTCGACACAAGGTTTGGTTGTACAAAGACGCATTGTTACATGTCGGTATCATACTCTATCATCATACAACTTTGAATGTTGTACAAACTATTGTTATCAATTATTTTAAAAAACCTATGTATTCTCACCAACTTTTGTTGACCCAAAATATTTTCAACTTAACATGTTTCAGGTTCTACTTGCTTGAAGACTTGCTTGAAGATATGTGCATAGTTTATTCAATTTGATGTACGAATTCTTGTAGAAACAATTGTATGTAATTTATTTAAATCAAGTAATGAAATTTATTATTCACCATGAGCTACTGAACAATCATCAATACGTGACATCCCGATGTTTCCGCCATCGGTTGGGGTGTTACAAGTCACTTGTGATTCTCGAATTTCTTCAAGATCCTCATGGTTATCTCCAATCCCTCGCGCCAGAAGCTCTTCCTCCACTAAAGTGCCTATGCGTTTAGTGAAAATCCTATTTTCAGTGGGGTGGTAGAATAGGTAATTGATCTTCTTACCGTATCCAACGAAAACAACTTTTTAGCCTCTGGGTCTAGTTTATCCGAAGATTCTAGAGTGACATAAGCATTACATCCCCAGACTTTAAGGTAGGATACATGAGGTTTCTTTCCATGCCATATCTTATAAGGCGTTTTATCAACCTTTTTCGTTGGAGCTATATTCACAAGTCTTGCGGCAGTTTCCAAAGCATTACTCCAAAAGGAATTTGGAAGGTTTGTTCGACACATCATTGATCGAATCATATCTAATAGAGTTCGATTTCTCCTCTCAGACACACCATTATATTGCGGTGTTCCAGGTGGAGTGAGTTGTGAAACTATTCCACAATCCTTTAGATGGTCGATGAATTCCTGACTAAGATATTCACCGCCTCGATCTGATCGAAGCATTTTAATTGTTCTATTTAGCTGATTTTCTACTTCGTTTTGGTACTCCTTGAACTTTTCAAGAGTTTCATGTTTATGCTTCATAAGATAAACATAACCATATCTACTGAAATCATCCGTAAATGTAACAAAGTATCTTTCTCCATGTCTTGATATTGTTCTGAATGGACCAAATACATCTGTATGTACAAGTCCTAACAGATCATTAGCTCTTTCTCCAACATTTGAAAAAGGTGCTTTTTTTAACTTTCCACTTAAGCATGATTCGCATTTTCCAAACGACTCTGAACCCTTGGAATCTAGGATTCCTGCGGTTCTGAGTTGTTTAACACGATTCTCACTTATGTGACCAAGTCTACAATGCCACATATACGTATCATTAAAGTCCAACTTATTACGTTTATGGGAGATATTGCATAATATGTTATCGTTTTGGATTTCTATCTCATATATCCCATTGCTGGGTTTTGCATCAAAGTAAAATACATCATTAAAATAAGCAGAAATAAATTCACCATTGAAACGATAATTAAAACCTTGTCCACGCAAAGCCGAAACTGAAACAATATTTCTAGTCACACTAGGAATGTAATAAGCATTGTTCAAAACAAGTTCTAAACCAGAAGGAAGTAAGAGAACACATTCTCCTATAGCCTTCACAACAACTCCTTGTCCATTGCCAACATGGACCTCCAAGTGGCCTTGTTTCAGCTTTCTAATCTTTCTTAGTCCTTGCAAAACATTACAAATGTGGAAACCACATCCTTTGTCAAACACCCATGTTTTGTTAGGAAAAGCAAAGATTTCAATAACATATATACTTGAGTACTCTCCTCCTGAAGCCTTAGCTTGCTTCAGCTCAGCTAAATACTTAGCACAGTTCCTCTTCTAGTGCCCAATGCCCAGTTTCATCACAATGAAAACACTTGGCATCATTTCGAGGTCTCTTATTGGCAACAGATTTGCCTTTGCCCTGAATGCCCATTTTCTTGGTGTTAGGTTTCTTAACTTGACCCTCCTTGAGCATCTGATGCAGTTCTGCAAGTGTCTTTTCCATCCCGTTCGTATTGTAGTTCATAATGAACTGGTCATATGACTTGGGCAATGAGTTTAGGATAATATCCCGAGCTAACTCGTCGCTCAAGGAGGATTCCAGACGAGCCAAGTGATCAACACGAGTGCTAACTGGCGTTTCTAGAACATACAACTTGTTCTCCGCCTTGAGAACAATTTTCAAGTTGCGGTGCCAGTCCATGAAGTTGGAGTGGTTAAGTTTGTCCTTCTCTAAGATGGACTTGAGAGAGAATTGGGAGGCGAAACTGTTTTCAGTTGACATCTACAAAGTTCAAAATCTAATTTATTAGTATTTTATGTTTTAAATATCCTAATTTATCTTATGAACCAAAAGCAAAATTAATTAGGATGAGACCCCGATTCATCAATCCATAGTGAACTGGCTTAGCATTCCCCAATGGTACGATTAGGTAGGTAAACAACGATTGTTAATTGTGTCCACTACACAACTCTCCATTTGGGGTTATCGCTAAGAGCGATGTATGTTTAACCCCAATTATGCCCACTTGTCAAAAAAGCGATGATTGGTCCTTTACTGTTAACTGTAACACCGGCCTATGTTCCACAGGAAACGCGATGATTACCTTCACTCATGATCAACGCCCAGATGCAGGGTCAGCACTAACATTTGGGTTCGATTTAGAATGAAGTGTTAACTCGTTAAGGGTGGCATAAAAACATCAATTTAAAATTGGGATTTAGTTTAATATTTACCATAAATATTTTGAATAACTCGTAGCTAGAGGCGAGTTACATAATCAGTTTATAAAATCCAATTTTATATAATTCGTGATAATTGAAACTCCTTTCAACACTCGACACTGTATAGTTTTAAATACCCTATTTAAACTATGTTGGTCGTATTATCGCGAATGGACTTGTTTAAATATTAATAAAACTCCTTTTATTAAATATGCTCTTCGGTTTTTATAAAACTTGTTTTAATAAAACCGTTGCCATGATTGTGAAAATTATATTTATTTTGGGTTATCTAAATTATTTACAATAAATAAAACACAACCACAAAACATAATAATAAAATTAAACGAATCAAGCCCCTAATAGGTCGCCCGTTTCGTTTTAGCCATAAACGAAATGAACTAGTCAAAAAGGGTTTCAAAACTGTTTTGATATAGCTCCCACTTGACTCGAGATCTCTATCTTCATGGAACCTGTTTGCCTTTTTATCTTCGGCTTGATCTTATACTTGTAGGATTACAAATAAATTTGAAATACAAATAAAACAAATCTATTCTAATCCTATCTATTACACCGGATCCAATATCCGTAATAAAAATACAAATCAATAATAAAAAAAAAATAAAACATCACAAACACCACCATGACAAGGGTCAAAATACCTAGGGCTCGATTCACATCACAATCCATGATCAACAAAAAGATTTTGATCTTTTGTCAAAAAAAAATGATTTTTTTGACAAATAAAAGATAGATCAAAACTATAACTTTACCATCTATACAAGCGTAACCGTGACTCTGATACCACTGTTGGGAATCATGGTATCATATACGAAGCGGAAGCGGTTTATATATATTAACTAAAAATCGATTATATATAATTATATATATAGCCGATTAATATATATATATATATATATATATAAATATTATTAGTTGATTATATTAATCCGATTAATAAAATATTCCCAATCAGGATCTCAGTTAAACGCGTAAACACAAATAAATAATAAACAATCATAGGGGGTTTAGTAATCAACCTTTGACGACTACACCGGAATTGTAACACGCGGGTTACAACGAATCCTCGCTAGTAGGAAGTTCACAACCGAGCACGAACCAACTGGGAAGCAACACTTTGCAAGAAGGGATGGCGGCGGTGTGGTGGTTTGGCCGAAACAAAGCAACAAGGGCGGCGACCCTTCTTCTTTGTGTGGCGACCACAATATCTTTTCTTGGGGAACAAGGGAGTTGTTTTATAGGAAAGGTTGCACTTAGGGTTTACACCTTAACCCTCATTTTATTAAACAACAACTTACACTAAGCCCCCTTGAATAATATCATAATATTCCTTAATATTAATCTAATTAATATCAAGTCCATCAAGTCTAAAATATTATTAATTCATAAATAATAATCCACCGACACATGAACTTATCTGATTCGTGTACCAACGTGTAACTCTTCGGATCGTACCCGGTCGGGTTACGTTGACCTTGACTTTTAATTACATCGGACATACTATATATCCAACATTCTTCATGGCTCATCGGACATACTATATATTGGCGGTTTCTTTAATAAGGACAACGCCCCCCAAAAAGCCACAGAAAACTCCGGCGAATGCTCTTTATGACCGAATCGCACAAAGTTTGGAGGAGGATTTCCGTCTGTCCATCCATGCGTTAGAAGGCTGTTTTGGAATGCCTACAGAAGCCTCACGCCCAGGATTTCCTTACTGTGTTACCTATCGAAGGCTTGGGGAAACGGATATCGGCAGTGGAGTACATGGCAATCCATAAATACCGGCTGATGATACCCATTTTCCCCGATGATGAAAAATGTCCGGTATACCGCAAAGCATGCCTTGATAAGTATGGGGAACATGCGTTACATTGTAAGGAATTACCAGGGTTTAAATATCGGCACGATTTTGTCCGGGATGCTTTGGCGGACATCCTTAGAAGAGCGGGGATCTCCGCAAGAAAAGAGGCGCCAGTTAATTGTAACATTTTGCTTTTTCACTATGTACGTTCGATTATTTCAATCAATAAAACGTTGCATTTTATCATTCTTGTACGTGATAAAAATATTTTGTGACATACTCGGGCTTATATAACCATATTATATACTTATGATAATATAATAATAGTAAATACAATGATAGATCTATTGGACTGACAACCCCACCCGGATATGTGTACCTCCAGTATGGGTAGCGTGGGTGATTGTTATCGAACATATAACATAATCGAGTGAACCATATGCGTATGGGACCACAATATTGTACTCACAAGGTTTGATTATGCACCCGATTTACCTAGTAGTTTTGTTTTCACATATGGACTAGACTTACCATGACACTCGAATTGTACATGTTTTTATTCAATATTCAAACCTATGTAAATCTCACCTACTTTTGTTGACCCAAAAATATTTTCAAAATTAACATGTTTCACGTAACAATGAATCTAAGGCTTAGAGTATGCTTGAAGAACTATTATGACGTTATTTGAACTTGTTTGCTTTATTTCATGTTATGTACTAGTAGTTTCGGATTTTTAGACAATGTTACAGTTGGATATTTATGCTATGAATAAAGTATTTAAAATTTCAATAAATACCATGTGCTACTTAACAATCATTCATACGTGACACCTCGATGTTTCCGCCATCGGTTAGGGTGTTACATATTGGTATCAGAGCCTTAGTTATAGGGAATTAGGTTATTAGAAAAATAATCTAGACTATAACCTTAGGGATTTTAAACCAGTACTTGCTTTTCTTACTTGTAAACCTAATTGCTTCCTTATACTTATCCCTATCCTACACCCTATGCTAACCTAACCTTACTAGTTGTCTACTCTTATTCGTCTGCTGCAATCCTGATCCACCTTTAGATTAATAAGACAAAATCCTCAGGTTTAGCCTGAACCACCTTGAGATCTCGTCGAAGTTCTAGATTTTAATAACGAACACGTGCAATCTGGAAGGGTGAACGCCTGTATTCTATGTTTTCTGTCTGGGACTGGCATTGCGCATATATCCTAATCAGACGAAGGAACCGGATGCCTACCTGGGATTTCTCGGGATGAGTGTTCACTTATAGGCTAAAGCATGTCTTCACTATGTTATTAGAATCTAGAATCTTTCATAAGTCAACGATTTCATTTATTCGTTTTAATTAATGAATAAATGATTACATTCCTTATATTATCTCATTATCCTTGATTCATCCTATGTCTCATTGAACCTTCATTGTGTCTCTTACAAATCATGCCTCCTCGTCGCAGCACGCGTCTTAAAAATGACAACGAACATGATGGTGAGAGCAACAACAACAACAAAAATAACAACAACCATGGCAATGATGTCCAACTTACTGCGATCATTTCCCAACAAATGGCGCAACAAATAGCAACTTTGGTTCCCAACTTGGTGGCTCAAGTAATCCAAATGAATGGAAACGGCAATGGAAATGGAAATGGCAATGGGAATGGCAATCACAATGGGAATGTTAATGGAAACGGGAATCCTCACCCTGTTTGCACCCTCAAACACTTCAATACTTTCAACCCTCCTAAGTTTAGCGGGGACGAAGGAGCCACTGGTCTCCTTCAGTGGTTCGAGGGTATCAAAAATACCTTCATTAATAGCTAGTGTCCCAATAACCTCAAAGTTCACATTGCTATGAGTGTCCTCCGCAAACGGGCACTCGCATGGTGGAACGAAGAGAAAAGGACTCGCGGGGCTGAAGTCGCATTGGCTATGACTTGGGAGCAAGTTAAGGAAGTTATGATGGCAGAGTTTTGTCCTCGTAATGAAATCAAGAATTTAGAGGATGAGTTTCATGTCCTGGTCCTAGACAGTGGGGAAAACATGGCCTACAACACTCGTTTTCATGAACTGAGCCTATTGCTACCTCATAAGGTCACACCCCTACCTGTTGCTATTGAGAAGAACATTGGAGTTCTACCCATGCAGATTCAAGATACTGTATTGGGAAGAAATCCTGGCACTCTCGAGGAAGCCAAACGCCTAGCAGCTACTTTAACTGTTAACCATGTAAAAAATGGTACTCTTTTTCTCAAGAATACAAAGAAAGCTGTTGTGAAGGATACTCCTCAACCTGCTGTCGAGGTTAAGTCTGAGCCCTCAACCAACAAAAGACGCAAGGCAAGAAATTTTGCGATCGTTGCCACTCCTCCACCCAACAAGAAACCATATACTGGACCCCATCCTTGGTGTAACACCTGCAAGTATCACCACCGAACCCATGTGCCTTGTCGTCATTGTACTAATTGTCAAAAGAATGGGCATCTCGTGAATGTTTGTCGAATTCCTCATGCTAATGCCCATGCTGCTCAAAATAACCCTGCTAGAAATGCTCCAGCTCCCAATCATCAAAATGATAGGCCTGCTCGTGGGCAGTGTTATGAGTGTGGCAACCCAGATCATTATAGGATGTTGATGCGTTTTGCGACTAAGGATTGGATAAACATAATTAACATGTGTTAGTGTTTGGCCGAAGGTAGATAAATGGGGCGAAGGTAGATAAGAATGGGCGAAGGTAGATGGACAACGGGCGAAGGAAGACTGAATCTGACATGAAGACACATTCGACCACTGGAAGTGGGCGAATGTGGAAAATGCTCACGTTCGACCAGTCAAAAGGGGCGAACGTGCAGTGTCTATAAATAGATTTTGTGATTTTGATTATGTAATAGAGTTGTCAGTTGTGTCTGTGTTGAGGTCAGGTTCAGAGGTTGTTTTGAGATATTGTGTGTGTGTTCTAGATTAACATAAACTGATTGTAAAAGCTTATTTGAAAGAAGTTAATCTATGAAATGATGTTGAAAATGATCTTGATTGTGTTTTGATTTGTGTTTTATCAATTTGTTCAGAACTAGGGTTTCCGCACCTGGTTTTGTGACTTGTATGATCGTATAATCCTGTTTTAGCTAAATTATTTCGCTCACAAAGTGGTATCAGAGCATAGAGGATCATACAATAACAAATTTGATAAAATCAGAGCTGATTTGGACATGTTTTTGACCTAAAATCTTCTGTTTTTACATAAACATTGTTTTTAAGTGTTTTTGATCGATTTAAAGGAGAATTTGTGGTCGAATTCAAGTTTTCCAAGAATTAAAGTTGCTCCAAATCAATTCCGAAACATAACCTGATTGAGATCATTCAAATCCATGAACTTTTGAAAATCTGAGATCAGAATAACCGTTTTTCAAACAATAACCGTTTTTCAAAAATGAGATCTGATCAGAGTGGGCGAACCTGGAACCTGACTTGATTTTAGTGGTCGAACGTGTTGAAAAGTGGGCGAACCTGAGGAGTAAGTGGTCGAACCTAAAATTTCTTGTTGATCTTTTCACTTTCGGGTAGAAATTTTCACATTCGACCGGATCATTATTGGGCGAAAGTGAAAGGAGGTTATTTTGTGTTTACATTCTGGTCAAATCTACGTTCGGGTGTTACTGTTTGGGCGAACGTAGAATCAGAAGGGTCGAGAGTGATAAAGTTTGGACGAACCTAGAATCATTTTGGGCGAACCTAGTGTATTTTGGGCGAACCTAGGATTTTGTTGAAAATTTCTCTAAGTGTTGAGATTTTTCTTAGTGTGTAATCATGTGGCGTTTTCAAACTACTCCGGGATCAGCAACAACACAACCACAACAGCAAACGATGGACCCATGGACAGTGGCAGCGCAAAAGACGAACACACAGTCTTCACAACCACTTAACTACATGACAACGAAGAGCACGATGCCTCAAAGTGTAGCACATCCGGCACTACAATCTGATTACTGGGGAGTAGCAGCAGCGGCGGTAAATACTCAAATCACTAATGCTATTTCTACTTTGATTAAGGATTTGTCTACAGGTAGTGGAACTCGGCCACCGAAACTCATGGATATGCAAGAGTATAATCAGTGGCATACCATGTTCAAGATCCATTTGGAAGGCATGGGGGTAGAAGGAGCAGAGGCATGGAGCATGATTGTTAAAGGTTACACAGCACCGATTTTGGAGAATACAGGTGAGTTGATTCCTTTGGAAAGCTTAACTGAGGACGAGAAGAAGAAATATGTGGTGGAGAAGAAGGCTTTTTCCCAACTGACACAGGCAATCACAAGTGACCTGTTGCATTAGTTTGGGACATGTACTACATCAACGCAGCTTTGGGATAAGCTTAAGAGGAAGCATGATGGTAATGAGAAGACTAGGAGTCTGAGAATGGAAGAATTGGTCAAAGAGTTTGAGAATTTTTCTTTTATTAATAATGACACTCTAAAAGAACTAACTCCTAGATATATGCATTTGTTGTCTGCATTGTCTAGTTATGGTGTACAGATTCCAATGACTAAGCAGGTGGATAAGTTTGCAGATGCTTTACCACCACAATGGGATCAGCATGTGGAAGTTCTCAGAGAGAAGGATGCTTATCAATTCTGGACTATTTCATTGTTTATTGAAAAGCTGGAGAACAAAGAGTTGGAGGATAGGAGGAAAGCTAGAAGGTCACAGATTCCTCAGAATCCCAGTTTGTATTTTGGAGGCACTTCAGTTCCAGTTGGTAACTCGAGCTCAGGAAGCATTGCACCACATGTTGCATGTATTTCCAATGTCATGGAATCATCAAAACCAACCACCAACTACTTGACACAAACATCATCCTACTCACAACCATCATACACACCACCACAATACAATTCCTACATTTCACCAATCTCCCCAATGCAACAAGCAAGTTTTTACACCGCTAACCAAACACAACAACCAATAAACCAAGTTACTCAACCTAATCAACAACCGGTGGTTTTGGATACATCTAACTTGGGAAATGTGACTGTGGAGGTTGCTCAGCAACACATTGCATTAGTCTCAGCAATGGTTTCATCCTACAATGGGTTAGTTGCTAGTCAGATTGGGAACAACAATTTAACCAACGAAGACTATGCACAGATTGACAAGGAAGAGATGGAACTCATTGACATTCAATGGGCTTTTGCGAGTATCATGAGAAGAGCAACAGAGTTCATCGAGAAAACAGGAAGGACTGATTTAGCAACTTCTCCCAACACAACCTATGGATTCAACAAGGAGAAGGTTACGTGTTTTAATTGTGGAGAAAAAGGACATTTTAAAAGGGAATGCACCCAGCCACCTAAACAAGGTAATCGAAACTCTTTCAATGCAAATTACCAGAACCGTCAACAACAAAACCAAGTTTCTTACCAAAATAACAACAACTACCAAAACCGAAACTTTAACAACCAAAACAGACAACCAAACACTCAAAACCAGATTCAAAACCAATCTCCTAACAACCCAAACCGAACAGTTGTACCTATCACTACACCTAATGAGACACAACAGAATGCGAGTCAGAACCAAGTTTTGGTGACTCAACAGGATGAAAGGTTTGACTGGTCGGGTATGCAAATAGGAGTTGAGGAAGTGACTACTGGTGGGAATGTGGCATGTGTTGCTTATCAGGTTGATATGGAAGAGTCGGTGGCAGTTGATGAGAAGAAAGAAACTGAGGAGAGTGAAAGTGATGATTCTGAGACTGAGATGGAAGTGGAGAATGAACCTGTTGAGGTTAAGGCTGAGGAAACGAGTTCTGGAATGGTGATTGATTCTGTTACTGATGTTTCCGAAGAGTGTAGATCAGTTTATTCAAATTCTGAGAGCGAATCAGACACAGAGGCAAGTGTTGATTCTTTAGATGATGATAATGATCAGCTGCTGGCAGAAGCTGACTTTTTGATGACGAGGAAGTCATGCATTGCTGATGATGCTTTCACCAAGATCGACTATTCCAAGTTTTTCACTGGAAAGGAAGCTCATTTTGCGTTGATGGCCATGACTGAACCGCCAAAACCTGTAAGTTCTGAATCTAGCACTGATGTTATGAGTGATAAATATTGTGGAACATGTGATAGATTGACTGAGGAGAATAAACAACTCCGAATTTCACGTGATAGTGCTATCTTAAACAGTCAATCTACTCGCAAAGAGTTGAATGCTTTCAACAAAGTATTAGATGGCTATAAAAAGGACATTTCCAATTTGAAAAATACTTTGTCATTGAAACAATTGGCAATAAACAACTATATCAATGAAATTGAAAACACCAAGTTGGAAATGGCGGCCATAAAATGCTTTGCTGAAAAGGTGAACAAAAAGTTGGAAAGTTATAAGAATGTTGCTTATGTGGTAGATCATATCATTGATGATAACACCACCAATTACAAGTCTGTACCATCTCCGGTTCTTTTTGAAAATCATAACTATCACCAAGTTATACCGGAGAGTTCGGTAAAATCAGACTCATCATCGGAAATGGAATCTAATACCTCGAGTATTGGTGATCCTTATTCCGATGTGAGACCGATTTTGGGCTTGAACAATGAGGGTGTTTATGCTGAAAGTGTGAATTCAGACTCAGAGAATGATCATACTGGTAGTGATCAAACTGTTAATGTATGTGAGATTCCAAAAGAAAATCACATCATTACTACTGAACCAGTATCACCATCTGATCATGTTCATCCGATGGCAAATGCTAATCGTGATAAAAAGTCTGAAAAGAATGAAGTTAAGAAAGATAATGGTGTTAAGAATGTTGTCAAAAAGAATGAGCTGAATGAACAAGGTGACAAACCTGTTAAAGTGTTTTATCGGATGGAAGGATCCGATAAGATCATTTCTGATGAGGAATTTCTGATATAAAATGTTAACTATTCTAAACTTGACAAAATCTGGCAAGAAAGCACTATTTGGTTTCCAAAACATGAGAGAACCAACGAAAATCCACCAGAAATTTTAAAGAAATTGTTTTCGGAAGTTCCTCAAGAACCAAAGGTCCATGTCACCGAGTTCATTCGACCAAATGATAAAGCAAATGGTTTTCATGAGCCCTCTTACTCGAAAGGACCACTTCCTGAGAGTTTGAGGAATCAACAGTATAATGATCAATATCCTGTTAGATCATTTGCTCCACCAAATGCTCATTATGTTTTTGAAGAATATAGAAAATGCTTTAAATGTGGAGAACGCGGGCATTTACTTGCTCAGTGTCCATATGTAAGGCATAAAAGACATGAGGTTGAAGTTAGAAATTCCATGAGAAAGCCGATTGATCATTATGTCCCACCACATAGACGGGTTGTTCCTCAACAACAACAGTTTTATAATCAAAACAATTTTCAAATGAGGAACAATCGTCCAATCCAATATGATCAAAGGAATCGGATTGCTATGGAACAATCTTGGAGAAAGCCTGTGGTGAACACAACAGTTGATAGGCAAAAGGTTCCACAAAAACCAATTGTCAAATCAAATGTTGGACCTATGTCTGTTAACTCAGATAAGGTTGCCAAGAAAGTTACTTTTGGTAACAATGTTCAGAAACCAATTGAGAAACCAAATCTCAAATTCGTATTCTTAAAAGGCCTGAACAATCTTGGACACCTAATGGTACTCCCGGAGCTTCTACTTCGAAGGTAAGTGAGAAAAATGAAAGTGTTTTGAACAATCAGAAAAAGATTGATCCAAAACAGAAAGTTGTTGAAAAAGTTAATGAGGATGTTTCTTTGAAAACCAATGTTCAAAGGCCCAAGACTCAGGCTTGGGTCCCCCGAAAGAACTAAATGTTTACTTTTTGTGTGCAGGGAGCTTCAGCTGGCCCTATTAGCAGTCTCTGAATTGTTGATAGTGGAGCTTCAGGCCACATGACGGGGGATCTTGCATTGCTGTTTGATGTGAAAAATATTAATGGAGGGTATGTCGCGTTCGCGGGTAATAAAGGAGGATATATCACGATGGAAGGAAGCGTGAGTAATGGGATTGTGACTTTCGAGCGGATTTCTTATGTCATGCAGATAGACTATAATTTGTTGAGCGTCAGTCAAATATGCGATAAACAATTTTCTGTGCATTTTGATGACAAATCCTGTTATATTCTCAAACCGGGCTTCAAAATTCCAAAGGAGTGGGTAATGTTGATGGCACCTCGAGTCAACAATCTTTATATTCTTGACATGTCCAAGGCGATGACATCACAGGGGCAAATAACATGCTTTCTATCCAAGGCGACCGAAAAAAATCGATAATGTGGCACCGCAGAATGGGGCACATTCATCTGAGTAAAATGAATCAATTGGTGAAAAATGGACTTGTCGATGGAGTAAACGTGAAACATTTCCATCTGAACGACAAGTGTGTAAGTTGTATGAAAGGCAAACAACACAAACAGTCGGGCATCAACACCTTTGTTGTTTTTGTTGTTGTTGTGGTTGGTGTTGTGGTTGTTGTTACCTTCCTCTTGGTTTTCACCACTGTTATTGCGAGTGCTACGACGTGGAGACATGATCCGTAAGGGACACAATGAAGGTTCAATGTGGCATGAAACGAATGAGGTGATATAAGGAATATAATCATTTATTCATTAATTAAAACGAATGAACGAAAACGTTGACTTATCAAAGATTCCAGATTCTAATAACATATGAAGACGTGCTTTAGCCTATAAGTGAACACTCATCCCGAGAATTCCCAGGTAGGCATCCGGGTCCCTCGTCTGATTGGGATATATGCGCAATGCCAGCCTAGACAGAAGACTCAGAATACAGGCGTTCACCCTTCCAGATTGCACGTGTTCGTTATTAAAATTTAGAACTTCGACGAGATCTCAAGGGGGTTCAGGTTAAACCTGAGGAATTTGTCCTATTAGTCTAAGAGTAGATCCACTGATGGGAAGCAACCTTCTTGTTGGAATGAAAGTAGGGATAAGAAGTAGGAGGGAGATAGAGAATAGCAAGTAAAAGAAGCAAGTACTTGTTAAATCCTATGGTTATAGACTAGATTATTTTTCTAATAACCTAATTCCCTATAACCATGGCTCTGATACCAATCTGTAACACCCCAACCGATGGCGGAAACATCGGGGTGCCACGTATTGAATGATTGTTCAGTAGCTCATGGTGAATAATAGATTCCATTAAATGAAAATGAATTACATACAATAGTTCTTAAAATTTGTACATCTAATTGAATGAAACTATACACATATCTCCAAGCATCAAATCAAATCTTCAAGTAAATAGAACCTGAAACATGTTAAGTTGAAAAGGTTTTGGGTCAACAAAAGTTGGTGAGAGTTACATAGGTTTTTGATAATTGAGTAAGAATGATGTGCAATTCATGTGTCATGTCAATCTAGTCCATATGTGAGAACATACTAGAAATAAATCGAGTGCATAATCAACCCTGATGACTGTTATAAAATGATACATACCATACGCTCATGGTCCAATATGTTATACGATAACAAACACCCACGTAACCTTTGTAGGAGGCACGTATCCGGGTGGGATTGTCAGTCCAATAGATCTATCAATGTATACCGCCGGCTGATCAATGTTAATGATTATGCTAGAATGGTGCTTACTCTAATCATGCTCAAGACATAATGCAACATAGAAAACACATAGACACATTGATGATTGAATTGCAATGATGATGTTATAAACATGTTTCACCCCAAAAATGGTGATAAATAGAAAAGGGGCTATGTAAAACTCACCTTGGTAAAATGTTATATCTGTTGAGAAATGTGTTGACCAAATGTATTAAGTATCGCCCTAAAATGAAGTAATAAATATGTCTAAGTCTATAGAGTCTACAAATGTATAAGTTCTAGGGCTTCGAATTGGGGATAATTGCTCGTTTGATTAATATTAAAAATATTCGCCAATTGAGAGAAATTTAGTAAATAAATATCCAAAAATCTTTTTATAAATGTTAAATCTAAGATGGTCACAAGGATGTGTTTAAAGTATAAAAATAATTTTTATAAAATTATTTTCTTTAAAATAGATTATTAATCTATTTATAACAAATTGTCAAAATCTAACTTTAATATTTAAAAATATTAAAATTAAATAATTTTTAGTTTAAAATTCATATTTCTGTTCTAAATGATCAGAAATAATTTGTATAAAATTTTGGTGCAAAAATAGCAAAAATTGAATTTATTATGATTTAATTATGATTAAAACAATCAAAAATTTATTAAAAATATTAAATAAATGATTTTTCAGATATAAAAATCATTTCTGAAAAGTTTAATGTTATAAAAACTTAAAATAATTTTTGTGGAAATTAATAAGATCGTTTTGATATTTTAATGGAATTTTATAAATATAATAGAATAAAACTGATTTATTTATTAAATATATTAAATAAATAAATTTTTGAAAACTAAAAATTGGGTGTTGAACTTTTTCATCAGATTAACATAATATAATTTTTGTAGAATAAATAAAAGAGTTTTGATAATTTAAAATGAATTTACAAGATTTAATGTAATATATATATATATATATATATGTGGTTTGGTTAAAAAGATGAAAATAAAAGAAAATAGGCGTCCAAGCCGGGACTCGAACCCGGGTTGTCATAGTTATAGGCATCAGTCACAACCACTTGGCCTAGGCCTGTGGTTGTGATTGATCTCAGTTTATTAAAAATAAATACTATAAGCAAAACAGTTTCTTCCCCAAATCTATTACATAAGAACCCTAGTTTCTGCAATAGCTTGATTCACTCATCAATAGCCCAATTAATCATGGGGCTATTGATGAGTGAACGCCGATGAACAAAACCCACAGAAAATTTGGCACTTACAAACACGTATTGAGCACGAACGATCAGTCAATGCTTAAAGTCAACTATGCGATCAAATCACCAGAACAGAAGATTATAAAGTGGAATTGGAGATGGAGAGTGGGTATTCGGCGTTTGTAGGAGCTATTGTGATGTTCAATTTATAGTATAGGGTCCAGGTTGTTGATTTGGAAGGTTTGACTCAACCTTGAATGTACACGCGTATAATGGTTATAATTGGTATGAATTGATTATAATTGAACGTGGGTTTGACGTGTAATGGGCCGAAGATTGTGATACCAAGTCAATTTAAATCAATCGCGCGTTGATTGAGCTAATTTGAATGGTCAAAATATAAGTTTTATATATACAATTTTCTTTGTCTGTTGCAGCACGATGAAGAAGAAAGGAAACAGATTGTTTTTAAGTTTTAAAAAGCCTTTAAAGATAAAGGGATTCCAAGTTCTAACACAAAAGCTGCTGTGGTGCAGTGGTGTAAACGCGTGAGTGTGTGTGGGGGTGCTCCGGTTCGATTCCCGGGTGGAACAAAATTTTTTTTTTGTTTTCAAACTGTACAAAGGGGAGGGGTGGAAAGGATGTTGGGCCGGTTTGTGTTTGGGCCGGATCCAAGATAAGTGGGCTAGGGATTGGGCTTCAGCAAGGGTAAAGAAGCAAGGTGTTTGGTCTGAGTTAAATTAAGGGTGGGTTAAATTGGGTTGTGGGCTTAGACAAACAAGACAAATCTTTTTATTATTATTATTAATATTATTAATACTATACATATATATACATATATATATATATATATAAGGTGTGAATTAGGAGAATAAAGATTTAGGTACAAAAATGAGGGCTTTTATATAAAAAAAATTTGGGGGAAAATTTTGCGATGTTACAGTCTCCCCTACTTTTGAAAACTTCGTCCCGAAGTTTATTGAAAACACAGGGTTGAAGGGGATAGGAAAAAAAAAATTAGGACAAGTGTGGCTTGAAGAATTTTATGTTACGACAATGAATAGAGTAACCTGTCTCGAATAGTGTGGATAAGAGGCGTGTTATGCGTGAGTTGAGTTATTAAATGAACTACTAGATATCTAGAGTTTACATTTGGTTAACTACCGAAAATTTTGATAGAATTCCACACCACCTTAACGTACCTGTAAATTCACGATTACGTTCCGGACCGTAATCACTAATTTACCTTACATTAGGGTTTTGCGTCCTTCTATGACTCTCCGATTGTTGAGCAGGTCTGATAGTCTCCACCAGTCGTTGAGCAGGTGGTAGGGCCTCTCCCGACTGTTGGAAAGACATGATGACCTCTACCAATCGTTAAGTAGTGTTTGGTAGTCAACTAATTGTAGTACAAGTAAGTAAGTATAGATATATCAATCAGTTCATATTCAAACAAGCATGCACACAGATGTTATGATAATACTAGAATTAATTACTTGCATCAAAAGCGTCATTACATAGAATTATAAGCAAACCACATTTAAATGGTGGGACTTGCTGTTGTGTAGCTGGAGGGTCTTGATCTCGGTTTAGTTTAGGGCATCGGTTACGGTAGTGATTTGGGTTTCCACATTCATAGCATTGACCATAGTTGAAATTACCAGGACGATTAGGATTAGTAACCTGAGCAGGGTTGTAGATAATCGCAGCCAGTCGGGCATCAACACCTTTGTTGTTTTTGTTGTTGTTGTGGTTGGTGTTGTGGTTGTTGTTACCTTCCTCTTGGTTTTCACCACTGTTATTGCGAGTGCTACGACGTGGAGACATGATCCGTAAGGGACACAATGAAGGTTCAATGTGGCATGAAACGAATGAGGTGATATAAGGAATATAATCATTTATTCATTAATTAAAACGAATGAACGAAAACGTTGACTTATCAAAGATTCCAGATTCTAATAACATATGAAGACGTGCTTTAGCCTATAAGTGAACACTCATCCCGAGAATTCCCAGGTAGGCATCCGGGTCCCTCGTCTGATTGGGATATATGCGCAATGCCAGCCTAGACAGAAGACTCAGAATACAGGCGTTCACCCTTCCAGATTGCACGTGTTCGTTATTAAAATTTAGAACTTCGACGAGATCTCAAGGGGGTGCAGGTTAAACCTGAGGAATTTGTCCTATTAGTCTAAGAGTAGATCCACTGATGGGAAGCAACCTTCTTGTAGGAATGAAAGTAGGGATAAGAAGTAGGAGGGAGATAGAGAATAGCAAGTAAAAGAAGCAAGTACTTGTTAAATCCTATGGTTATAGACTAGATTATTTTTCTAATAACCTAATTCCCTATAACCATGGCTCTGATACCAATCTGTAACACCCCAACCGATGGCGGAAACATCGGGGTGCCACGTATTGAATGATTGTTCAGTAGCTCATGGTGAATAATAGATTCCATTAAATGAAAATGAATTACATACAATAGTTCTTAGAATTTGTACATCAAATTGAATGAAACTATACACATATCTCCAAGCATCAAATCAAATCTTCAAGTAAATAGAACCTGAAACATGTTAAGTTGAAAAGGTTTTGGGTCAACAAAAGTTGGTGAGAGTTACATAGGTTTTTGATAATTGAGTAAGAATGATGTGCAATTCATGTGTCATGTCAATCTAGTCCATATGTGAGAACATACTAGAAATAAATCGAGTGCATAATCAACCCTGATGACTGTTATAAAATGATACATACCATACGCTCATGGTCCAATATGTTATACGATAACAAACACCCACGTAACCTTTGTAGGAGGCACGTATCCGGGTGGGATTGTCAGTCCAATAGATCTATCAATGTATACCGCCGGCTGATCAATGTTAATGATTATGCTAGAATGGTGCTTACTCTAATCATGCTCAAGACATAATGCAACATAGAAAACACATAGACACATTGATGATTGAATTGCAATGATGATGTTATAAACATGTTTCACCCCAAAAATGGTGATAAATAGAAAAGGGGCTATGTAAAACTCACCTTGGTAAAATGTTATATCTGTTGAGAAATGTGTTGACCAAATGTATTTTGTATCGCCCTAAAATGAAGTAATAAATATGTCTAAGTCTATAGAGTCTTCAAATGTATAAGTTCTAGGGCTTCGAATTGGGGATAATTGCTCGTTTGATTAATATTAAAAATATTCGCCAATTGAGAGAAATTTAGTAAATAAATATCCAAAAATCTTTTTATAAATGTTAAATCTAAGATGGTCACAAGGATGTGTTTAAAGTATAAAAATAATTTTTATAAAATTATTTTCTTTAAAATAGATTATTAATCTATTTATAACAAATTGTCAAAATCTAACTTTAATATTTAAAAATATTAAAATTAAATAATTTTTAGTTTAAAATTCATATTTCTGTTCTAAATGATCAGAAATAATTTGTATAAAATTTTGGTGCAAAAATAGCAAAAATTGAATTTATTATGATTTAATTATGATTAAAACTAACAAAAATTGATTAAAAATATTAAATAAATGATTTTTCAGAAATAAAAATCATTTCTGAAAAGTTTAATGTTATAAAAACTTAAAATAATTTTTGTGGAAATTAATAAGATCGTTTTGATATTTTAATGGAATTTTATAAATATAATAGAATAAAACTGATTTATTTATTAAATATATTAAATAAATAAATTTTTGAAAACTAAAAATTGGGTGTTGAACTTTTTCATCAGATTAACATAATATAATTTTTGTAGAATAAATAAAAGAGTTTTGATAATTTAAAATGAATTTACAAGATTTAATGTAATATATATATATATATATATATATATATATATATATATATGTGGTTTGGTTAAAAAGATGAAAATAAAAGAAAATAGGCGTCCAAGCCGGGACTCGAACCCGGGTTGTCATAGTTATAGGCATCAGTCACAACCACTTGGCCTAGGCCTGTGGTTGTGATTGATCTCAGTTTATTAAAAATAAATACTATAAGCAAAACAGTTTCTTCCCCAAATCTATTACATAAGAACCCTAGTTTCTGCAATAGCTTGATTCACTCATCAATAGCCCAATTAATCATGGGGCTATTGATGAGTGAACGCCGATGAACAAAACCCACAGAAAATTTGGCACTTACAAACACGTATTGAGCACGAACGATCAGTCAATGCTTAAAGTCAACTATGCGATCAAATCACCAGAACAGAAGATTATAAAGTGGAATTGGAGATGGAGAGTGGGTATTCGGCGTTTGTAGGAGCTATTGTGATGTTCAATTTATAGTATAGGGTCCAGGTTGTTGATTTGGAAGGTTTGACTCAACCTTGAATGTACACGCGTATAATGGTTATAATTGGTATGAATTGATTATAATTGAACGTGGGTTTGACGTGTAATGGGCCGAAGATTGTGATACCAAGTCAATTTAAATCAATCGCGCGTTGATTGAGCTAATTTGAATGGTCAAAATATAAGTTTTATATATACAATTTTCTTTGTCTGTTGCAGCACGATGAAGAAGAAAGGAAACAGATTGTTTTTAAGTTTTAAAAAGCCTTTAAAGATAAAGGGATTCCAAATTCTAACACAAAAGCTGCTGTGGTGCAGTGGTGTAAACGCGTGAGTGTGTGTGGGGGTGCTCCGGTTCGATTCCCGGGTGGAACAAAATTTTTTTTTTGTTTTCAAACTGTACAAAGGGGAGGGGTGGAAAGGATGTTGGGCCGGTTTGTGTTTGGGCCGGATCCAAGATAAGTGGGCTAGGGATTGGGCTTCAGCAAGGGTAAAGAAGCAAGGTGTTTGGGCTGAGTTAAATTAAGGGTGGGTTAAATTGGGTTGTGGGCTTAGACAAACAAGACAAATCTTTTTATTATTATTATTAATATTATTAATACTATACATATATATACATATATATATATATATAAGGTGTGAATTAGGAGAATAAAGATTTAGGTACAAAAATGAGGGCTTTTATATAAAAAAAATTTGGGGGAAAATTTTGCGATGTTACATGAGCGATTGCACATGGATCTTTTCGGACCGGTCAAGCGCAAAAGTCATCTTGGAGAGCTTAATTGTTTAGTCGTCACTGATGACTATTCAAGATTTTCATGGGTGATGTGTTTGAAGAACAAAAGCGACACCTTTACCAACTTACAAGTTCTGTTCACTCGATTGGAGAATATCTACAATTTGAAGATAAAAAGAATCAGGAGTGACAACGGGACGGAGTTCAAAAATGCCAAGATGGATGAACTTTGTGAAAGCAAAGGGATACATCATGAATATTCGGCTCCGTATACCCCGCAACAGAACGGTGTTGCTGAAAGAAAGAATAGGACTCTAATTGAGGCGGCTCGAACAATGCTTGCTGATTCAAATCTTCCAGTAATGTTCTGGAACGAGGCGATTTATGCAGCAAATTATACACTAAATCGGGTTCTAACAGTGAAAAAGTTTGGAAAAACATCTTATGAACTGTTACACCGAAGAAAGCCGAACTTAGAGTATCTAGAACCATTTGGGGCGCCATGCACGATGTTGAATCCAGGTGAGAAGTTTAGTCCTAAAGCTGAGGAGGGATATTTTGTTGGATATGCAACCCCGCTCAAACGGGTATTCAACAAGCGAACTCGTCAAGTGGAGGATTTGGCTAACGTGGAAGTTCAACGATACACTCAAAATTTGCAAGGCACGGGCCCTGATTGGATGTTTGATTACAAAGATTTCTTTGAATCATTCAACCTAGATAGCTTGGTTGAAGAAGCTGTTATCAGATTACTTTACTAGTGTGAAAACGCGGCAACTTCACCGTTGATGCGTCCAATCACCGTAAACCCCCCACCAGCTTCTAATGATACCAGTGCTCCTATACAAGAAGAAGAGATGTTTCAAGAGGCTTCAACTTCACTAGACACTTCAGAATCTGAAGATGAACAATTTGAAGAAGCAGTTCTTGAACATGCAGAAGAATTAGAGGCGCAACCTGTGAACCCAACTCCAAATCCAGATGTTGCTTCATCATCAAACACGGGTCATGATCAGGATGCTGTAGAAAACTTGACTGCCCAGACGGGAGTGATTGTACCTGTTAATCCGGAATCTCGGATTCATCGTATTCACCCGCTGGAGCAAGTTATCGGTGATCCTGGAAGTGGTGTAATGACCAGAGGGCAGCTAAAAAGCGTTAACTCGCCAGAGAGTTTTGGTGCTTTAGCATTGTATGCCAAAATTCAAAAATCTGGTAGTCAAAATGATTGGTCGTTTGCATGTTATGTGTCGCAGGTAGAGCCAAGGACATACAAAGACGCTTTGAATGAAGATGCCTGGGTTGAGGCAATGCAGGAGGAGTTATTGCAATTCCAGAAATTGGGAGTCTGGACGCTCACAGATTTGCCGCCAGGAAGGAAGAAAATAGGCACTAAGTGGGTGTTTAAGTGCAAAAAGGATGATCGTGGAGTTATTGTTCGCAACAAAGCCAGATTGGTCGTGCAGGGTTTCCATCAAATCGAAGGAATTGATTACAACGAAATCTATGCACCAGTAGCACGAATTGAAGCTATTCGGATGTTTCTCGCGTTTGCTTCATACAAGAAATTCAAAGTCTATCAAATGGACGTCAAGAGCGCATTTTTGTACGGGAAAGTCAAGGAGGAGGTTTATGTCGGGCAGCCACCAGGCTTTGAGGACCCAATCCACCGGGACAAGGTCTACGTGCTAAACAAAGCTTTATATGGTTTGCACCAGGCTCCAAGACAGTGGTACGAGGAGCTAAGTACATACCTCATCTCCAAAGGATTCAAGCGCGGCCTCGTCGATTGCACCCTCTTTACGAAGAAGACGGGAGATGACTTGCTTCTAGTACAGATTTACGTTGATGATATTATATTTGGTTCAACTAACGAACTTTTGTGCAGGGAATTCGAAACTGTTATGCAAGAAAAGTTCGAAATGAGCGCTAAGTGGACGCTAAGGGGGAGCTGACAGATCCATTTACATACAGAGCAATCATCGGATCTCTGATGTATTTGACAGCGTCTCGACCAGATATTATGTATGCAACGTGTCTCTGTGCTCGCTATCAATCGAAGCCGAAACAAAGTCATCTGACGGCGGTCAAGCGTATCCTTCGATATCTGAAGGGTTGTCCATCAAAAGGACTTTGGTACCCTAATGATGATGATTTTGATTTTATTGCTTTTAGTGATGCAGATTGGGGCGGCTGTGACAAAGATAGCAAATCAACTACAGCCGGTTGCCAGTTTTTAGGGAGCAGGTTAATTACCTGGCAATGCAAGAAACAGAATTCCGTGGCACTGTCTACATGTGAAGCCGAGTACATTTCAGCCTCGAGTTGCTGTTCGCAAGTGCTCTGGATCCAACAACAGATGGTCGATTACGGTTTGCAGTTTCTTAAAACCCCTATACACTGTGACAACGAAGCCGCAATTGCATTAACTAAAAATACTGAAAATCATTCTAAAGCGAAACATATCCGGATTAAATATCATTTTATCCGTGATTGTTACGCTAAGGAATTGATAGATATGGTCAAAATCCATACTGACTACCAACGTGCAGATTTGTTTACAAAAGCTTTTGACAGATCCCGCTTTGAATATCTTTTAAAAGTAAACAATATAAAGGAAAAACAGGACTAATCGGCACCTCGGTTTATCGCTTTTTAGTTTTAGTTTTTAAATTTTTGCTAATTGGGAATTTCTCTTTGCTAATTGGGAATTTATTTTTACTATTATAATCCTCAAAGAAGTTGATGCTTTCGAGGGGGTTGCTTAATCCTCAAAGAAGTTGATGCTTTCAAGTGGATTGTTTCTTTCAAATTTTTTTTTGTTTTTTTTTTGTTTTTTTTTTTTTTTTTTGTTGTTCAGAAAAATTAAAAACCCAAAAATATGTTCTTTATTTTAGGGGGAGTCATTTTATCAGAAAAACCAAAAACATTAAAAAAAAAATTTCAAAATACCTAAAAATTAGAAAAACCAAAATGATTTCCTGGATAAAAAGAGGAAATGATAGTACATCAGTGGGGATCTGGCACAGGCTAAAGAATTGTATAGTATAATGAGACTTATGTTGATTACGTGTGATATGCTGATAGGCTTCGTAGACTAAATATTGCGTGCATTAGTGATACAAACATAACAAACTACGCGTTTGTGGCTGAACACCTCATGGGCATATGGTCTTAGTAACGTAATTTCGTTTGATAGGGTATTTGTACAAAACTCGGAGGTTTAGGGTCGTTATGTTATTAGTTGTCTGGGGATAGCCTATCTGATCTTCTGCTGTAAGTCATTACGGACCTAGATCAGACAGGATGTCTTTATAAAAGAGCTATATGCCAAATCCTAAAGTTACCGAATTGAGGAACTTTCCATGTTATATGATGATCAACGATTATCTATTACATCGTATTGATCATTGATGCAAATCATGATTAATATCAGTCCTCAACCTGGTATAGTGCATATGTTACTTTGCTGCATTAATTTGCTGACCTGTATACCTCTATGCATTATATCTTGTACAATTACAGACGACGAAAGCATAATCACGCTTTACAATGAGTCTTTGTGCATTTACTTCTTGATACGGGAGTATGTCGTGTGTGTGGGAACCATAATGTGTTAGTCTAATACATCTAATTCGTATCATTTTAAACGCATTACGTAATTGTCTGCATGTGAGCTTACGTGGACCACAATATCAGCAATTGCCGTGTCACATATTGTTTTTAATGATAATATTCAAACAGATCAACGCTGTGTTCAGATTTCTCAGAAAACTGATATGATCCTCTTACCGGAAATCACAAAATGTTTACTGCTTTCATTTACTTTGATGCATTTTACTTTGTTGCATTTTACTTTTATTGTCAAAAAGATACAAAATCCAAAAAGATTTTAGGTGTGTTTTGATAAAATTTCAGAAAATCCAAAAGATTTGCATTTCTGCTTTATTTTTGATAACCGGGGATGCTTGATGGTCAATTTCTGAGATTTGATAACACCATCTGGACTTTGTATCATTCAAAAAAGGTGAAAATTTGAGTTTTGGAAGTTTAACGGATTGAAAAATGTTGAACGGGATTCGAATTCGTGATTTGGCGAAATTTTCAGATTTTTCCATTTCACATTCGCCCCTTAATTGGGTCGAATGTGGAAAAATCATCACCTTCGACCACTTTGATTTTGGACGAATGTGGAATTTTTCACTTCCGGGTGTCAATTCCACTTCCGGGTACATTTTTCACCTTCGGGTCTTTAATTAGGGGCGAAGGTGGCTTTGTTTTACATTCGTGCCATTCATTTGGGGCGAATGTGGACTTCACCCACATTCGTCCACACCAAACGGGCGAAGGTTGTATCATTCAAAATGTGAAAATTTGAGTTTTTGAAGTTTAACGGATTGAAAAATGTTGAACGGGATTCGAATTCGTGATTTGGCGAAATTTTCAGATTTTTCCATTTCACATTCGCCCCTTGATTGGGTCGAATGTGGAAAAATCATCACCTTCGACCATAATGGTTTTGGACGAATGTGGAATATTTCACTTCCGGGTGTCAATTTCACTTTCGGGTGCATTTTTCACCTTCGGGTCTTTAATTAGGGGCGAAGGTGGCTTTGTTTTACATTCGTGCCATTCATTTGGGGCGAATGTGGACTTCACTCACATTCGTCCATCTCAAACGGACGAAGGTGGATTTCTATATATAGCCATGTCACATTCGAACCCCACATTCACAAAATTTTTCAAAATTTCTTGATAACCAGACCTTGTTGCTGTGATTTCTTGTGTTTGTGCATTTCATTCCCTACACTTTACTGATCAATTTGACACTTATTTCACAGGTATTGGAGATGTTTACAGATCAGAATCATCGACTTTTTAAACCAGACCTAGGGTTTCAATTTAGGGTCTTAGGATGTTTATTAATGCTTCATTTTGTTTTAAACTCAATATATATCAGTTTTAGGGGGAGAAGGGTAAAGGAATTAGGTTATAAACATCGTTTGTATGATCAATTGATTGAATGAACTGTTTAACCTAATTCACTAACAAAAACTGATATATATTGAAATATATGGACAATTGATGATGAACGAGTGATGATCGGCCAATATAGAACACATTTGAATCAGTTTTATGGATTAAAAACAAATTTGGCAAAAATTTAAATTTGGGGTTTAATCTGTTTCACCTCCAGTTTGAAAACGGGCGAATGTGCAGATTTTCAAATCTTGAAATTTTGATATTTTTGTCGTTTTTGTATTTTGACGTGTTTGTTTGATTTTAATGTGCAGATGGCTGATCAATCTGAGAACGTTGAAGCACCAGCAGTTAATGTTGAAGTTCCAACAGAGGTTATTGTTACAGATCCGGTGCCAGAGGCAGAAACGTCTGTTCCAAGCAGTTGGCCATTTGAAAGGTCGCATAACTGTTGTGCATATCTCGGTGATGTAGAGAAGAATACGGAGTTCACCGGGATCATAGAGTTTCTGAAGAGGAGCAGAATAGTTCATGCATTAGCCACACCAACCATCATATACAAAGACATCATTGAAGATTTCTACCAAAATGCGAAGTATGACTACTGGGAGAATCAAACGATCATCAAGAGCAAGATTCAGGATATGGAGATGTTCTTGACTGAAGCTGATATTCGGGAAGCGTTACAGATAAAGTTTGAAGATAGTGAAGATCCCAGGGAGTTGTCATGGACAGAGCAGAAAGCGTGTTTCTTACGGATGAAATACAAAGGTCCAATTACTGACGGATCTATGTATAAGGGGAAGCTGGGAGTGCAGTATAAGTATTTTGCACATGTTCTTATCCACGTATTTGGGTGTGTGAGCGGTGGATATGATGTCATGAGAAGGAGTTTAAGTTCATTAATGGTTGCGTTGACACTCAACAAACCATTTAATGTATCTGGGATGATTCTTGATCATATGCTGGAGATGTTGAAAGGAATGAAGAACAAGAAGTTCATGTTATATCCAAGATTTCTGATGATGATCTTTGACTATAAGTATCCTATGTTGAAAAAGGATCCGACTATGATCCTAGGTCAAGATCATATGAACATTAGAACATTGATGAGAATGAAGGGTTACAAAGGTGTGCCTGATAGTGAGAAGCCACCTAACAGGAGATTATTTGGTGCTTTGGCTCGTCCGGATTACACTGATCCTGGCAAGAACAAAGCAAGGCATGATAACAGTGACTCGGACAATGATGATCCCTTAGTGTATGTTGATTCAAGCACTAAGAGGAAACGGCAAGTAGTCAATCCTGGAGCCAAAGGGAAGGGCATGGGAAAGACTGTGGATCAGGGAAGCTCTAAGCAACAAGTGGTTAGAAAGAAATCGACAGCAAAGAAAGGATCAGGTTTGGTGGACGAAGAGTCGGTAGATTCAGAGGAGACTGAGGTTGATGAGCAGTGGGATTCTGATGATGAAAATGTGAGGACCACCAAACGTAAGGCCACTATGGTTGGTGAGTCTGAATCCTTGAACAAGTCGATAGAAGAAGCTGAGAGAAGGAAGAAATCTGTTGAGGATGAGAGTCTAGGTGTTGACCTAGCAGAGTTGAGTGTTCGAGATACTGTAGTAGTTAATTTGCCTAGAAAGACAAAGAAGCAAAAGACCATGGCCAAGAAGTCGAGTACAAAAGAGCTGAGGGAGAAAGAGTTAGCTCAATTATTGAAGGGTAAAAGAGTACCTGAAGCAGGAACACCATCTAAGCTATCTTCACCTGTCGCCAAGAAGTAGAAGAAAACGAAAGAGGCAGAGACTCTACCAATCGATCAATTCAATATCGATTTGGATAAAGTGCTCGATATGTTCAGAAAGCCTCAGAAGGAGAAAGTAGCTAAAGTTGAGCCATCCAAATCAAAGTCGAAGAAAGTAACTGTGGATGATGATGTTATGAAGCAAGTGAATAAGAAAATGGAAGATATGATGAAGATGTTAGTTGCTCAACAGGCTGAGATTGCTAAATTTAAGCAAAATGAGGAGAAAATGCTTCAGATCGTGGTTGCTTCAAAATCTAATCAGGATGAGATAAATGATAAGATTAAGATGATTGAAGCTAAGAATGAAAAACTTGAAAGAAAGTGTGAAAGAAACAAGGGCAGGATCAAACTGATTAAGGCAGATAACAAAGAACTAAGGAATGAAAACAAACGCCTTAGTAATTTGATTGAAGAGCTTTATAGCAGGGCACCCCAGTTGAAAGAGGGTGAAGAAGATGAAGAAGAAGAAGAAGAGAAAGTCGATTATGAATATTCTGAATCTGAGAAAGAAGAAGATGATGATGAGGATAATGATGAATCAGAGAAAAGCGATGATGATGATGATGACAACAATGATGATGATGATGATGCTGAAGGTGCTGGGAGAAAACAAGGAGATGAGTTTAGCAGTGGTAGTGATCATGATGGAGGAGATGATACTTCTAGATTTACTTATGAGAAGAGAACACCAAAGAAGAAAGATACTGGAGAATCAAGTTCGAAGAAGAAAGGTGAGAACGTTGATTCAGATGAAAGTATTTTCTGGAATGAGAAGGTGAGATCTCTATCTGATGATGCTAAACAGTTGTATAAGGATACGTTGGAAAAGAGAGAGTGGACCATTGAGTTCACAGGATGCTTCGCTGAGATATTCCAAACTGATGACTTAAGATATGAGTTGGAATATGAAGATCCAGATCTTGAAGAAGGGGAATTACCTGCATCTGTGGCAAAAGAAATACTAGATGGTCTTGCACAGAGGGTAGGGAAAACTTTTGAGGAGTTTATGATGGATGAATCGATTCCAGATATTCCTGAAAAGGATATTGGAAGTCATTCAGATGATGTGCAGACTCCTGAGAATAATGAAGTGGAGATGGAAGATATAACACATGAAGAGTTTCCCCAGTATTTCAGACAAGATGATGAAAATGAAGTATTTCCTGACTTCACTGAGATACTAAATAAGTCAGCAAAACAGAAAGCTTAGAAAAGGAGTGAAGAGTTTGTGGAGAAGGTATTCGGTACTGATAAGATAGATTCTTCTAACCAGTCTGATGAGTTGAAGAATTATTTGAAGAAATTGAAGGAAATGGATGAGAACCGACCAAAGCCTGAAGCTCAAGGTAACTTTTACAGATTTCATAATGCCAAGTTCAAAGGCAGAGCTCTCGGGTGGACTTACTTAGGCAGACTGAAATGTATTGCTGCAAAATGGGAAACCGGAATTCTGTACTTCAACAGATTCTGTGACTTGCTTACTCTACCATACTGGGCGGTTAGAGACTTATGCAGATTCCCAATGTCAGGTGCCGAAGTAAATGGATCACATGTCGGTTGGTGCGCAGATAAATTGGTTTGGGAAAGTCGTACGAGATGGAACAGATTCAAGCCTCAATATCCCCAAAGAAAAGTTCATAGGGATATTGATCCTCAAACCAATATGAAGCGAGTTACTTTGATTTACAAAGCACCTAATGTGATGAGGAAGATACCGTTGATGCCAATGCCACAGCATTTTAGGTGCTGACTTTATCTTCTGGTACTATGATTGGAGAAAGGCTGAAGCGGTGATCGTGTTGAGAGATGGAAAGGATAAATACAAGCATGTTCATGTATTTGATCCTATGTGGTTGATTAATTGCACGTTTGAAGACATCATCATGCTGTTCTACAATCCGATCTACTTTGAACCAAAAGACTTTGATCAAGCAAGAAAATATACTCAAGTGGTTGGAGTTTGTTTTGCATATGACATCAATGCAGGAAGCAACTTGGAGGGTAAACTTGGTAAGACAGTAAAGATAGCTAATGTGTCTAAACCGGTGAAGAAAACATTTGAGCCTCCAATGACTACTGAGCAGAAGAAACAGCTCAGAATCAAGTTGATGAACAAGACAATGGACCAACAGAGAAAACTATCCAATCAATAGTCGAGGGGGAGTTTGTTGATGCGTTTTGCGACTAAGGATTGGATAAACATAATTAACATGTGTTAGTGTTTGGCCGAAGGTAGATAAATGGGGCGAAGGTAGATAAGAATGGGCGAAGGTAGATGGACAACGGGCGAAGGAAGACTGAATCTGACATGAAGACACATTCGACCACTGGAAGTGGGCGAATGTGGAAAATGCTCACGTTCGACCAGTCAAAAGGGGCGAACGTGCAGTGTCTATAAATAGATTTTGTGATTTTGATTATGTAATAGAGTTGTCAGTTGTGTCTGTGTTGAGGTCAGGTTCAGAGGTTGTTTTAAGATATTGTGTGTGTGTTCTAGATTAACATAAACTGATTGTAAAAGCTTATTTGAAAGAAGTTAATCTATGAAATGATGTTGAAAATGATCTTGATTGTGTTTTGATTTGTGTTTTATCAATTTGTTCAGAACTAGGGTTTCCGCACCTGGTTTTGTGACTTGTATGATCGTATAATCCTGTTTTAGCTAAATTCTTTCGCTCACATAGGAATACTTGCCCTAATCGTGGAAACCATAACCAGAACTAAAACCGTAACCAGAATTAAAACCAAGGTGCTCGTTGTTGCATGTACAACATCGATGCTAATCAAGATCGCAACAACAATGAAGTAGTTAATGGTACATTTCTTGTTAATAACCACTATGCTTCTATACTATTTGATTCGGGTGCTGATAAGTCGTTTGTGTCACTTAAATTTGAAACCACACTTAAGATGCCCCAAACTAATCTAGAGGAACCCCTAGTGGTAGAAGTAGCTAATGGGAAATCTATCTCAATCGATTCTGTTATACGTATCTGTGTGTTGAACCTTGATGACCATACTTTACATATCGACCTCATTCCTATGCATCTTGGAAGCTTCGATGTCATAGTAGGCATGGATTGGTTGTCAACCCATCATGCTGAAATTGTATGTTTTGAGAAAGTTATTTGCATTCCTCTTGAATCTGGTGACATTTTGAAGATCTATGGTGAGAAACCTTGTGGTGAACTTAAACTCATGTCTTGTACAACTGCTCAAAAATAATTATGAAAGGGGTATTTGGCTTTCTTGGCTAACGTGATAGAAAAGAAAGACAAGGGAAAGAGTATCCAAGATATTCCAATCATTCGGGATTATCCTGAAGTCTTTCCAAAGGATTTACCTGGTTTACCTCCTACTCGTCAAAGTGAATTTAGAATTGACCTTGTTCCTGGTGCAAATCCAATTGCCAAAGCTCCTTATCGTCTTGCGCCTTCTGAGATGCAAGAACTTGCCAGTCAACTACATGAACTCTCTGATAAGGGTTTCATTCGCCCCAGCTTTTCTCCATGGGGAGCCCCTGTGTTATTCGTCAAGAAGTAAGATGGATCCCTCAAAATGTGTATTGATTATCGTGAGCTTAATAAAATCACCATCAAGAATCGTTATCCCTTACCTAGGATTGACGATCTTTTCGATCAACTTCAAGGAGCAACCCACTACTTGAATATTGATCTTCGTTCTGGTTATCATCAACTTAGAGTCCATGAGGAAGACATTCCCAAGACGGCCTTTCGTACACGTTATGGTCATTACGAATTTATTGTCATGCCATTTGGATTGACCAACACTCCTGCGGTGTATATGGACCTAATGAATCGGGTTTGTAAACCCTGTCATGATAAATTCGTGATCGTTTTCATTGACGACATTTTGATTTACTCTAAATCAAAATCCGGTCACGAACAACATCTGCACTTAATCTTGGATCTCCAAAAGAAGGAGCAACTGTATGTCTAGTTCTCAAAGTGTGAGTTTTGGCTTAAGGAAGTTCAATTTTAGGTCACGTCATCAATGAGAATAGAATTCATGTTCATCCCGCAAAGATCGAAGCTGTCAAAAATTGGAGTTTTTCCAAAACTCCAACCGAAGTTCGTTCCTTCCTTGGTTTAGTTGGTTATTATCATCGATTCATTTCTAATTTCTCCAAGATCGCTATTCCTCTCACTGCCTTAACCCACAAGGGTAAACCTTATGAGTGGGGACCAAAGGAAGAGGAAGCATTCGAGACTCTTAAGCAGAAACTTTGTGAAGCTCCTATTCTGTCTCTACCTGATGGTAATGATGATTTCGTGGTCTATTGTGATGCATCAAATCAAGGTCTTGGTTGTGTTCTCATGAAACGAGGCAAGGTTATTGCTTATGCATCCAGACAGCTCAAGATACATGAAAAGAATTATACCACCCATGATTTTGAATTGGGTGCAGTCGTCTTTGCTCTCAAGATTTGGAGACACTACCTATATGGCACCAAATGTGTGGTATTCACAGACCACAAAAGTCTCCAACACATCTTCAACCAGGAGGATCTTAACATGAGGCAACAACGTTGGGTTATGTTACTTAACGACTATGATTGAGAGATTCGCTACCATCCTGGCAAAGCGAACGTTGTGGCAGACGCACTCAGTCGTAAAGAGCGCATCAAACTTCATTGTGCAAGCGTTCGTACTGATCTTCAGGATCATATCCTCCAGGATCAACATACCTCTGTCACCTAAGGTAAGATGTACGAGGAAATGTCTTGTGGTGCTGAGACTCAACTGGAAACCAAACCTGATGGTCTACTTTATTTCTCAATCGACTTTGGATCCCTCATCGTGATGATCTTCGTACCTTCCTTATGAACAAGGCTCATAAGTCTCGTTATTCTATTCATCCTGGTGCTAACAAAATGTACCAAGATCTTCGTTATTCGTATTGGTGGCCTGGTATGAAGAAAGATATTGCTATTTTAGTAGCAAAATGTCTCACTTGTTCCAAGGTCAAGGCTGAACATCAACGGCCTTCTGGTATGCTTGAACAACCAGAGATTCCTGTATGGAAATGGGAGAGCATAGCAATGGACTTCATCACTAAACTCCCTCGTACAGCCAAGGTTATACATGAGTGACATCGTATGTCGCCACGATATACCTTTGGAAATTATCTCTGATCGTGATGGTCGTTTCACTTCTCAATTTTGGGATTCTTTACAAGACGCTTTGGGTACCAAGTTAAACCTAAGCACTGCTTATCACCCTCAGACAGATGGTCAGACTGAACGAACCATCCAGACACTTGAGGATATGCTCAGGGCATGTGTCATTGATTTTGGTGGCGCATGGGATTCTCATCTTCCCTTGGTTGAGTTTTCATGCAACAACAGTTATTATGCCAGCATTAACATGGCTCCTTTCGAGGCACTTTATTGTCGTAAGTTTCGTTCACCTGTCTGTTGGACTGAGGTTGGTGAAGCCCACATCACTGGACCTGAATTGATTTAGGAAACCACAGATAAGATTCAACTGATACAGGATAACTTCTCAAGGCTAGAAGTCGACAGAAGAGTTATGCTGATAAACGTCGAAAGCCCTTGGAATTTCAAGTCAGGGACCTTGTACTTCTTATGGTATCTCCTTGGAAGGGAGTGATTTGCTTCGGGAGAAAAGGGAAAACTAGCTCCTCGTTACATGGGTCCATTCAAAGTGCTTGGCAGGATTGGAAAAGTGGCTTACAAACTTGATCTTCAACCTGAACTAAGTAATGTTCACCCAACTTTTCATGTCTCAAATATCAAGAAATGCTTAGCAGATGAGAACCTCCATGTCCCTCTTGAAGATGTGCAAATCGATGAAACTATGCACATTATTGAGAAGCTTGTTGAGATCATGGACACTGGAATCAAGAAACTCAAGCGCAGTCGCATCCCAATCGTTAAGGTTCGTTGGGAATCTAAATGAGGTCCAGAGTTCACTTGGGAACGCAAGGACCAGATGAAGTCTAAATACCCACACCTCTTACTAGCAGACTCTCCAACTCCAACTTAGGGACGAAGTTCCTAAAAGTAGGGGAGACTGTAACATTTCGCTTTTTCACTATGTACGTTCGATTATTTCAATCAATTAAACGTTCATTTTATCATTCTTGTACATTTTAATAAAATTTTTTGTAACATATTCGGGCTTATATAACCATATTATATACTTATGATAATATAATAATCGTAAATAACTGCCAAAGAAAATTAAATGCGTGGACCGAGACTCGAACCCGCGTCCAAGGCCGGCCCAATGTTCACAAACACTCCAACCAACTGGGCTGCATCCATGTTTGGTGATGTTTCTCAAACACAAACATATTTAACCACTCCTTATTACTGCACAGTTGACTTGGAAAGTTAACTGCGAGCCAAACTTTCGAATTACTACATAATCCGTGTTTTTGAATTGCAATTCGTTTATGGTAAGGATTAACCGACCTCGTCTGCTTAATTCCCACACCAGTTAACCATTAAAACCTTCCAATTATATGTATTATACACGTATACATATTCAAGACGGGTCAAACTTCCAAAGTTACGATTACGAGTTGTTAGTATAAATTGACACCTCCCACTCGAGCTAATACCACCGATAACAAAGTCCCATACCCAATTTCACCTTAAACCTCCTGCTAATCTGTGGATTCTTTGCTTTTGACCCCTCGGTTGACCATTCCAAATCGTACGTATAACACACTGGTGATATTTGGACTCAAGAGCCACAATTATTCTATAACAAGGGACTCAATTCTTGCACTAAGGTGAGTTTATATAGCCCCTTTTTTCCATTTCACTATTTTGGGGTGAAACATGTTATAACATCAATTTACAATTCAAAATAAGTGTCTATGTGTTATTCTAAGTTGCATTATGTCTTAAACATTGCTAGGGTAAGCACAATTAGACTAGCATAATCATTAACATTGATCGAGCCGACGATATACAATGATATATCTATTGAACTGACAACTCCACCCGGATACGTGTACCTCCAGTATGGGTAGCGTGGGTGCATGTTAGCGAACATATAACATAATCGAGCGAACCATATGCGTATGGGATGGACCACAATATTCTAGTCACAAGGTTTGATTATGCACCCGATTTACCTAGTAGTTTTGTTTTCACATATGGACTAGACTTACCATGACACTCGAATTGTACAAGTTTTTATTCAATATTCCAACCTATGTAAATCTCACCAACTTTTGTTGACCCAAAAATATTTTCAAAATTAACATGTTTCAGGTAACAATTGTAACATTATCGAATTTTCACATTTATTTATTTTATTTATTCTTATTAAAATTAAATTACAATTTATTAGTAATAACCCTGGTTTATCAATGTTATGTCTTTTGTTTATATGATATGCATTTATAAAAAAAAAAAAGAAATGACAAACATAGAATACCTATAGTTTCTGTTCGAGTCAATATATATGTGTATGAATGCATAAAGGACAAAATCCTTATTGAAAAAAGAATTCAATTGAATTTTATACATATATTTTTCCAGCTTACGTTGATAAAATATGACAAAATAATGTCAAAGAATTTTTATTATAATAAGTAGACAAAATCTTAAACTTCATCTTCTCCATGTGGCCGAGAAATCCGCCATGAGTTTCGAATCTTAAGCTCATAACCTTGCAAGTTTTAAACCTCAATCAAAACCAAAATAGTTATTATAAAAAAAAAAAAACTAATCAACGCAATCATTAAACAGTCAAATATGCATTCCAGTCAATGATCTTTCACAAAATTAGATGGTTATCACACCAGATTTTCTGGCAACCTTCCTTAAATCCAAAACCTCCTCTCAACCCTATAGGTATCATCCCGCTTGTCTTCGAGGCTGTTAGGATCTGAGTTTGATTGTTTTGATTTGTTTAAGTAAAGATGAGAAGAATGAAGTGAATTATAAATGGAAAGTGCAGCGGAATAATAAACTATAAATCAAAACAAGAGAATAATTGTTTTTAATTGACTGCTTTCATTAACTGAAAGATTACAATATTACAAGTACTCCCCCTCAGCTTGATAACTCTGTGATTGTTTGTCTGAGAGAATGTTTTGAGTGATGAATAGAACAGTACATGCACTATTCTATTTATAGACAAATCTAAACCACTGATGATCTAAGCTGACGTCACCTAAGACAGCGACCTCTAACACAATAACAACATAAAACATCTGTTAAGTAGAAACTACTGTTACATTGTAAAACACTGAAAGGTAAACTACCGTTGAGGAAAAATCTGATGGTATTGTATCATCTGTTGGAGCCTAAGTGCTGTTGGCTCCAACAGACCTTTAGTCTTCAGCACTTTAGTCAGCAGTTGTTCTTCATCAGACCTTTAGTCAGCAGTTGTTCTATAGCAGTTGTTTATCCAGCAGTCCTTTGCAACAGCAGTTTTTTCCAATAGTTGTTGAGTACAGCAGATGCTAGGGTCAACAGTCTTTTGGGAGAAGTATCTTGTAAATGCTGTTTATTTCTAAGGATCAACTGAGTAGTATATTTTGGCTTTTCGATCATCTGTTCTTCTCCAGGTCAGCAGACCCAACAGAGGCCACCACGCCAACATGAAACCTCCCAACACTCTCAAACATCGTAACGCCATAGCCGAACCACAACAAATCATCACTACCTTTTGTTCCGATGAATCAACCTCGGCTACGAACATGTAGCATTCCACTATTACCACCTCCGTTCTGCCTGAACCCGACCATCGCACGACCGTTGTAGCCATCGTCACCTTGACTCACTCCCTATTTAGTCGTCCAATAGCTAGTGGGTGGCGCTCATTCAACTCCCATCAACAAGCGAGGTACCGAATAAAACTTGTGTCAATTTTGATTAGTAATGGCTACTGTTTCGACTACCCATTGTCTGGCGAGTAGAAGTTTAGTAAACTAGGGAGGTTACGGAGTTATTTTTTTTAGTATGTGCCTCCCATTCGGTTTTGAATATATGTGTGTATATATATGGGATTAATAAATTGAATGATAAGAAAAAACTTCATTCGAGTCCATGTAAAAAAAGATCAGTTGCGTTAGTTCATGTCATCTACCATCCACATACATAAAGTAGACTATCATATGTAATCCTATAAACACTAAACTCAAGATACGTTCTTTCATAAATAAAATATAGTAAACATATAATCTCAAATATGTCTAGAGATTGAAGGGTAATATATTATATATGTATATATAAATGTCAATTTGCTAGATAAACACATTTTTTTCCTATTATAATATCTAGTCAAAGGTTGTGAGGTCTCTGTCTCACCAGACAATCGACAAGTCAAAGAATCATATAGTCGAATCATTGCTAATAAATTTTAATAATGCGAACATAGGTGCAAGCATAATTACTTAGTTCTCGTTAAATTCTTGCAAGACCATCATCACAGTCGATGTGAGTTGTACAAGTCTTGGATCACATAGGAGCTTTGGACCTAGTTTATGTAAATCAAGTTTATGTATTTGTTAAATTGTATGACAAATTGTAAATTGTTAGTAATATTCAACTTCCATATAGTACCATGAGCTATAAAACAATCATCACTACGTGACACCTCGATGTTTCCGCCATCGGTTAGGATGTTACAGATTGGTATCAGAGCCATGGTTATAGGGAATTAGATTATTAGAAGAATAATCTAGTCTATAACCTTAGGACTTTAACCAGTACTTGCTTCTCTTACTTGCAACTCTATTCTCTATCTTCATCATATTTCTTATCCCTACTTTAACCCCACAATTTACACGGTTACATAATCTCCTTACTATAAAATAAACTCCTTATCAACCAACCATCTTCACATTCAATATCTCTTGCAACCTTGATTCTGCTTCAAGATTTTTCATCATCCTCTTAAGAACTAAAATCATATCCTTCACCTTCTCAAACATGAGCTAGTTATCCATGATAACCAAACTATTGAAACTTGATTGTGTGTTGCATCAAATTTAATCCTTTGTTATACATGAGGATTCGTTATCTAACATATTTGAACATTTGATCCTGAACTATTTGCTATAGACACACCTAGAGTCATTAACCTTGTCTAGGGCAACTCTATTACAACTCACATGCTGTACTTGATACTTGATTGCTTACATGTACATATCATCAATTTACAATTTATGTGTGTAACAATTGGTACACTTAATCAAGCAACTGATAGAGGATGAAGTACTTTTTCAACAGTTATTAGAGTACCAAATAACCTACTCAACGATTGGTAAAGGATATCATGCCTGCTCAACAGTCGGTAGAGGCCCTACAACCTGCTCACGACTGGTAGAGGCTATCGCACCTGCTCAACAATCGGTCGAGGTTCTTACTCATTGACTGGTAGAAGTCTTTTTCCTGCTCAACAGTTAGACTCATTTTTGGATACATTGTATACGATTCAATCACAAGGTTATTTTGCATTACTTACATGTGTGTTTAGAGTCATAGAAGGACACAGAACCCAAATGTAAGGTAAATTTGTGATTGAGGTCCGGAACGAAATCATAAATGTACATGTACGTTAAGGTAATGTGAAATTCTGTTAGAGTTTTGGTAAGATATCCAGTACGTCTTCGAAATATCAGAGGTGTGGTGGGATAAGCTGTGGTACACCCTATAAGCACTAATGATACATCGTGAGACTGAGAGTCAGACCAGAAACTAACCCCAGTCAAATTAGTGGTTCAATAAGTCTTTTTATAGTCTGAACATAATCATCCCAATTGTCTCATCCTTTATCGTTTAAAAAAACAAAAAACTAAAGGTTTGTTCTTCTTCGAACCTTCACCATTTGCTTTGAATCCTGAAAGACATAGTTGAACCTCTTACCATCTTACAACCGAATTCGAGCACTGATGACTAGTCTTCCTTCTATTACCAAACCCCCTGACATTCTTGAACCTAACCGTGCAAACCTTGACATTTTAAGCCTTCTCCATTATCCACAATACTATTTAATTTTTCCTTAAAACAAATTTAGAGACGAAATTTTCTAAAGCAGGGGAGACTGTAACATTATCGAATTTTCACATTTATTTATTTTATTTATTCTTATTAAAAATATTCTAATTAGCAATGGATTTATGCAATGGGTAGTTGTACACTTAGCTTTAGATGTTATGCAAGTGGTTTCTATAAACCCGTGTTCTGGTTTTGAGGGTGTGTCCTGGTTTTCCTTCTGGTCGACACACATCCAGAAAACAAACTTCAGATCCCCACTCGACTCTGTCTCTCTCTCTCTCTCTACATACATCCACAAAACAAACCTTCTGATCCCCACTCGACTCTCTCTCTCTCTCTCTACATACATCCACAAAACAAACCTTCTGATCCCCACTCGACTCTCTCTCTCTCTGTGTTCCTTTTCTTCTACTGCCGGTCAGACCTCCGTTGTCGGTGACGACGTTAATGTTCCGGTTGCCGGTCAGACCTTCGTTGTCGGCGACGGCGATTAGGTAAACAATTTCTATTTAAGTGTTTCTATTCATTATCAGGTGTTTAGAAGTTTGGGTTATGACATGTTGTTATTATTGTTCATTTAGATGTGTGAAACAATAATACATATTTTTATATTATATAGCTCTCAATCATTGTGTTGTGACGGTGATGGTATATATCACTAAGTAGAGAAGAAACAGAGAAGAGATAGAGAGGGGGTGGGGGAGAAGTCGGGACGCATAGAGACAAAGGATCCTTGGAACAGGTGACTAGCTCCGCCACCATCACCAAGCACTCGACACCACCATCTCCACTGCCATCCCCTTCAACATCATTATTGCCATCACCAGGTATTTTGGGATTTCTGGATTTAACTAAAATTTAATGAGTTGCTAGATAGTGTATTAATTAATCTCTTCTTTTATCTTTTAGGTAGAAAGTTGTCGAATAAACCTTATATATTTCTAAAAGAAAAAGGATTTACATATTCCAACATTTCAAATTGAAAGGCGAGAGTTAGTGGGAATTTTACAGTTTGTGCTACTTGAATAATATTTTTGTGATAATGTATATGTGTTTGTAGATTAAAAAGGGGATTAGAGATCATAAACTAAAGTCATAAATGGCTTAATTGAATCAGCAGATGGAGAAACTTTGTATCAGTTTTGATTCTTTCAGTTCATTTTCACTAACTCTAAAGATTTTTTAAGAGAGATTGGGGAAGAAATTGGCGGGCACAAGGGCACCGACAATGTTATTAGTTGAGATTTTGGGCTTTTGGTATGTTGTAAGCCCATAATTTTGTGTATTTTTTGACCCTACGAGTAGGCATGATAACCAAAATTCGAGTTGAAAATTTTATGGTCCATGACCATATGGAGATCGGGTTAATTTCATTGTCGGATAAAATGAAATTTAGTCAAATTGTGTGTTTTGGTACTTATGTATTATTTGATCACATTTAAAGTTTTATCTTATTTGTGTGCATTGTTTGTTTATGTTTTTGTAGCTGGAAAGAGTGTGATACTTACGGCTTTGTGTGTAGGGTTTGGTTGTTGATCGAGAAGTATAGATAGGGCAACTACAATGAAGGAGTTTATAAGACTGGCTGCAGGTTTGTTGGTTTAGTTGTGTAATGATTTATCATGTTGAATTGTGTTATATTGGTTATTTATTGTTGTAGATTGATCGACGTTATGCCCTATTCATACCGGGTTGTGATTTAGTCGTCCTCAGTGGCGGATCCACTAAGACAGAAGGGTGGGAATGTGCCCACCATACGACTCACCGACGAGGTAAACTCCCATTGATATATAGAAGAGAAAAGAAGATGACGAAGTTATATACCATTTAATACCTTGACATTTTGAAATTGTTTTCAGTAGTTTAAACTACTGGAATTTGTTTGGTCGGACGCGGCTCCGGCAACTGTAAGTGAGTAGATGCAGTCGTGCAGCGGTATATGAAGAAGAAACATACCTACCAGGCTTTTCTAGCCCAATGCCCAAAACCTAATAAGTATTTAAGTAATTTTATTGTGTGGGCCTTTTTAAAAGTGTGCCTATACAATATCTTATAAGTCTAAATCAATTTTTTGAGTTTTTGGTAAACCAAATCACAAAATTAAGGGAGTAGTAAATATTGCTTTTATGTTCACAATTATTTACCTATTATTATTGTTTAGAACTTGGCCTTCATAATTTTTGCAAATGAAATTGGCTTAATTTTTTTAACATAAGAGTTAAACATTTTGTTTCAGGTATAATAGCATGTTGAATTGAGTGGATAAGCGATGTTTTTATTTTAAAATTAGTCAATGATTTACAAGTGTTTTTTTTTTCAAATGAACTCGAATTTATTGTATTACATGGTAATAAGTATGAAAAGTTATACAATATCATTAAATGGAAACGTATGTATTGATTTTCCAGACCCATTTCGATCCAACTTGTTTTCACCCTTGTTTTTTTAACACAATCAATTTGTGCCTCCCGTCAAAAAAAAATTCCTGGATCTGCCACTGGTCGTCCTGACTATTTAGGAAGCGATTCAACATTTCATACAATTACATATTAAGACATTCTACTAGGGTCAATAATTATCAAGGCCAGAAGCGAATGCTGTCAACATTATATTCGTTCCAGGTATGGCTCTATTTTGCTGTTTTTTCTAGATTTGATAGATTATGTTGGATCTCATTTGCTCTTATAATTTTGCTCTTATAATTTCCAGCTAGATTCATTCTTAGTTGTCTAATGTATGTTATAATGCTAGGTTGACGAAGAAGCAAAAACTATCTTAAAGCTCCTGGGGTTATCAACAAATCAAGATTTCCACAGGTACACGTTATATGATTTAATATATACTTCTTTAAATTATTTTATGTTCTCCTATTTGACTCAAACAATTAATTGATGGGTATGGACACCTGACTGATGATGTGTGTTTTGTAAGTCTACCTTGGTATGACCCATGATGATGTGCACATAGGTAATATTATCCAATAAAGGCAAGTGAATTCATTTTTTTAGCTTGCTCATTAGTCTTTCAAATTTTATGTAGAAAGGAGAAACTTACTCTGTGAAGCATGAAGAGAATGTGAAGCAGGTACTACATATGATCTACAAGATTGGCTTATTTTTTTAATTCAGCTACTAGAATTTGTTCTTGATTTATTTAGATTTACTACTAAAATTGATACATAAAAGAATGCTAGCTTATGATTTTTTACTTTTATAAAAGAGACAGTTCTCTCCTTTTTTTCTTGACTGTTATGAAGCATATATAAACCTTGATTGTACATATGTTTGAAACTATAGCCGGTGATTTTTTTGCTTAAAATGGTTTACTTTTTGTACTCGCAAACGAGTTGGACTGAGTTAATTCGACTATGACAGTTCTCTAATGTTGAAACTTTGAGATCCGTTGATATTTTTTTATTGAAGTACCAGTGGTTGTGGTTCAATGGCTATAGTTATATTGTTGAAACTTTAAGATCCTTGATATTTATGTTAAAATCCTAAATCTTTACATTTGTCAGGATGGAAATATTATTATTACTTCAGATTTATTTACTGTCATATAGGATTTAGGATTGTTCGTTCTCTTGCTTATAACAATCAAATGGTTACAAGTGTACATGTGTAATAGTGTATCTTACTTTTACTAACAAAAATATACTTACTTCTTAATAAGCAGAAGAAGAACGTTATGCAAAGAAGATAGCGCATAACACTTAATGGCACAACCTTTGCGAATGAAGATAGCGTGAAGATGATTTCGAATGGCTACTTAAAGATGATTTTGAAAGGCTACATGAATATGTTTTTGGGTAACCACTGTATATATAAAAAAGTATGCCTTTTGGCCAGGTTTTAGCTTTATGCTCATATATTCTTTGATTTAGCTGTTTAATTCTATTGATTGGGTTATGTTTTTGTTAACCATCTTCTGTTTTTGAATGCAACCTTATGTTAAGCTATACACCAATATGCAGATCTAGGCCACAGGTCAAAGAAGAGCATTGGATAGCATGTTGCCAGCAGCCATGACTAATGGTTAGGACTAATCCCTTTTGTACAAATAATCCAAGGATAGTATAAACATGTAACTTCTTTTGATCTGTGGTAATGACTGACCCATTTTGTACATATCGCCAAAGGGCGTGATGATACTTAACTATATAAGCATGTGATCAAATGTTGCGGGCTTAATATATGACAACCGCTATATAATATCCAACTAGCTATTAACAAAACCACGATCAGTAGATTGACCCCGCCGCAACGCGCGGGGGTCACCATCTAGTTAAAATTAAATTACAATTTATTAGTAATAACCATGGATTATCAATGTTATGTCATTTGTTTATATGATATACATTTATAAAATAAAAAGAAATGACAAACATAGAATACCTATAGTTTCTGTTCGAGTCAATATATATGTGTATGAATGCAGAAAGGACAAAATCCTTACTGACAAAAGAATTCAATTGAATTTTATACATATATTTTTCCAACCTACGTTAATAAAATATGTCAAAATAATGTCATAGAATTTTTATTATAATAAGTAGACAAAATCTTAAACTTCATCTTCTCCATGTGGCCGAGAAATCCGCCATGAGTTTCGAATCTTAAGCTCATAACGTTGCAAGTTTTAAACCTCAATCAAAACGAAAATAATTATTATAAAAGAAAACTAATCAACGCAATCATTAAGCAGTCAAATATGCATTCCGGTCAATGATTCTTTCACAAAATTAGACGGTTATCACACCGGATTTTCCGGCAACCTTCCTTAAATCCTAAACCTCCTCTCAACCCTATAAGTATCATCCCGCTTATCTTCGAGGCCACCACGCCAACATGAAACCTCCCAACACTCTCAACCATCGTAACGCCATAGCCGAACCATAACCAATCATCACTACCATTTGTTCCGATGAACCAACCTCGGCTACGAACATGTAGCATTCCACTATTACCACCATCGTTCTTCCTGAACCTGACCATCGCACGACCGTTGTAGCCATCGTCACCTTAACTCACTCCCTGTTTAGTCGTCCAATAGCTAGTGGGTGGCGCTCATTCAACTCCCTTTGACAAGCGAGGTACCGAATAAAACTTGTGTCAATTTTGATTAGTAATGGCTACTGTTTCGACTACCCATTGTCTGGCTAGTAGAAGTTTAGTAAACTAGGGAGGTTATGGAGTTATTATTTTTTTTAGTATGTGATTCCCTTTCGGTTTTGAATATATGTGTGTATATATATACACACTTATGGGATTAATAAATGGAATGATAAGAAAAAACTTCATTCGAGTCCATGTAAAAAAAGATCGGTTGCGTTAGTTCATGTCATCTACCATCCACATACATAAAGTAGACTATCATATGTAATCCTATAAACACTCAACTCAAGATACGTTCTTTCATAAATAAAATATAGTAAACATAAAATCTCAAATATGTCTAGAGATTGAAGGGTAATATATTATATATGTATATATAAATGTCAATTTGCTAGATAAACACATATTTTTCCTATTATAATATCTAGTCAAAGGTTGCGAGGACTCTGTCTCACCGAACAATCGACAAGTCAAAGAATAATATAGTCGAATCATTGATAATAAATTTTAATAATGCGAACATATGTGCAAGCATAATTACTTAGTTCTCGTTAAATTCTTGCAAGACCATCATCACGGTCGATGTGAGTTTACATAGCCCCTTTTTCTGTTTACATTTTTGGGGTGAAACATGTTTAAACATTTACTCATTCTATCATTTGACTTTAACAAAAAGACACAGTACAATCATTAACATTGATCAAGCTGCCTGTTTAAATTATAGCGCTATAGGTCTGACAAACCCCTACCCCGCATAAAATCAGGGATGATCGATAACAGTTACACTTTTACTAACTTGCGAGTTAGGTCTCAGTCGACACAAGGTTTGATTGTACAAAAGACGCATTGTTACATGTCTGACTCATATTCTATCATTACTCATTATTATACTTCAACTATGATTGCTATACAACATATTGTTTTCAACTATATGCAAAACCTATGTATTCTCACCAACTATTTATAGTTGGCCCCCCATCTTTCCAACTCAACATGTTTCAGGTTTTACTTGCTATTGGAAGTTGTACAAGTCTTGGATCACATAGGAGCTTTGGACCTAGTTTATGTAAATCAAGTTTATGCATTTATTAAATTGTATGACAAATTGTAAATTGTTAGTAATATTCAACTTCCATATAGTACCATGAGTGTGACACCCGACATATTTGGCATAAACATTTTAGTAACAAATAAGTCTACCTTAGCGGGAAACGTTTATAAACGGACTTAACTAGGTTAGTTGAGTCGGGTCAAGTTAGGATTGTCCAGGGTTCAATGATCTGGAGGATCATTGGGAGTCGTTTGGGAATACACTAGTACCAGGTCCTGTTGTTGGTTAAATTACATAAACTAACTAAGTATACGTGTAGATTAATTGTCATGCGGTGGATTATGTGCATAGATGTGTTTAAACGATGTGTAGATAATCATCCATGCTTAAAAATGTTAAACATAGACTAAGGTTGCATGCTCAAATGTTAAGGTGCGTTAAACTCGACAAACTGGAAAACTAGAAAACATAAGTCCTGGTTCGACCACTTCGAGAAAAGTTCCACATTCGACCTCCTTAAATGGGCGAAGGTGGCTTATGGCTTTGGACTATAAATAGCAATCTCATGTGTTGTTTTCATTTGTAGATTTGAGTTTATGCTTTGAATGCTCTCAAGGGGAGGTCATGCCCGACCTCCCCCGGCCTCGAGATAGATGTTTATCCTACTGATGACAGTGTCTGTAACCGTTTCTGAATTAATACGAATCTGTGATGACTTTGTTATCTTATATTTCTATCTCGTCTCGAATCTCCCGTCTGAAACTGAGTTGTTTTCATGTTGTAAGCGAAAGATTTTGACTAAAACAGGATTATTTGATCATACAAGTTACAAAACCAGGTGCGGAAACCCTAGCTTTGAACAAACTGATAGAAACTCAAATCAAAACACAATCAATATCATTTTCAAAGCTTTTCATAGATTAACTTTTGCATAAACTTGATTACAATCACAATTCAGTTAATCTAGATCAAATACAGACACTTTCAATTTAACCTGTAACCTGACCTCAAAACACACACAACTAATAACTCTCTTTTTATCACAAATACTCAAAATCTATTTATAATGTCTGCAGGTTCGCCCCTTTTCATGGTGCGAATGTGGACACTTTCCACATTCGCCCAGTGTGAATGGTCGAATGTGGAATCTTTCCACATTCGCCCAGTATTATTCTACATTCGCCCACTATGTTCTACGTTCGCCCACTTTTTCCACTTTCAACCCATCAGCACTTTTTAACACATGTAATCAGCACTTTTTAACACATGTTAACATTGTAGATCCAATCACTAGTCGCAATACGTGCATCTACAAACTCCCCCTCGACTATTGATTGGATTGTCTTCATGTTTAAATCTTGGTCGTTTTCTGATTATCTGAACCTTCGACATTCTGTACCGGATCACTAGCTAGGGACATACATGAATAATGCACTTACACATGTAATCGATCCTTGAATTCGGTCTTTTACCGGATTCTCAATTATTAATAGAAGTATTGGGGGTTTTCATAAACACATTAAACAGAGCATATTGAGATGATTATGAAAGGATTTCAAAAAGTTTCTAAATTGGGTAAGAATTCCATGCATGATGTGACATTTCCATAATTTGCCATTTTTGGAAAGTGTTAAAACAAACTGGTTTTAGGGCAAAATTGGTGGGGTTTTGTAGGGATAAGTTATTCATGCATGACTGCTGTGTTTGATGATGTTTCGCGATGTTTTGAATGTGTTTGAAGCGTTTTTAGGGAAACTTATCTGACAGGGTCGAACCTGGGCTCATTCGACCAAACGAGTGGTCGAATGAGAGATTCCAGGGTCGAACCTGGGAAAAGTCTGGTCGAATCCGAATAAATGGTTGAACGTGGCATTAAACGGTCGAACGTGGCATCAAACGGTCGAACGTGGCATCAAACGGGCGAATGTGACACTAAACGGGCGAATGTGGCTTAAAAAAGGGCGAAGGAGGATTTATCTGCCTGGTTCGACCATTCTGATGTAAAAATGAGATTTTTGATACAAACTAAATATTTTATGCTTGAACCTTGTGTGTAATCTATGTGTACTTGATTAGTTAGGCTAATGAGTCATCAACGGGACGTCGGGTCGGTCTAGTGTGTCGGTTGAACATTTAAACACGTTTTAAAACATACTTGGTTACGATCTGCACAATCGGAGACTAGATAACCTTATGGTTATTAGTCGGAACACTTATGTGAACATTTTGATAGATCTCCGGTAGAGGGATTATTAAGGGCTTAGCATTTTACTATTTACCGAGGAACGCAATCTAAGGTGAGTTCACGGCCCCACTTTTATAGCTTTAACTTTTGGGGGAGAAAACATGCGCTAAACTATTTTGGTAACATATGTCATACTATAATTTTAACTTGGCATTTCTATACGATCTTTTAAAGTCCCGGGGAAAACCATGAATGTGCGGGGATGCACAACGGGGGAAGTGTGGATAGATCTATTGGGCGTGACCTGCCCCACTCGTCGGCTTGGAGGGCCGGGCGGGTGCATATTGTCTCGAACTTGTAACATTGGTATCATGCTGAACATTCGGGCTGGACATTGCTAAACATTGCTAAACGTGTCTAGTAATGGTTTTCCAATCGTAGTAGTAATAAAACATGCGCCTAGCTAGCGTACTTGGTGACATTGGCATAGTATAGACATGGTAATGTTTTGGTAACTTTTGGTAACTTATTGAAAAAACCTGTGAACTCACTGGCATTATATGTTGACGTCTTTTTGGCATGTTTTTCTCAGGTCGCTAAGGTAGCAACAGTGGACTAGGCGCACGAGTCTGCATGGCATCTAGGCTTAGTTTCATGTTTTGAATAAAACAGTTTGAACATTGTCGTACGTGGTTTTGTAACTGGTTAAATGGTTCCGCTATGGTTTTTATAATATGAGAACTATGATTTGCGTTTACGTATTTCATATAGTGTTGTTTATTGTGACCGTTGACCTAGATCCTGTTTTGTCATGCGCCTCGCGGTAAAACTCCGCAAGTGGAAATTTGAGGGTGTGACAGATTGGTATCAGAGCCAGGTTATAGTGAACTAGGACTGCATGTAGAGTCTGGTCTATAGCCGAGTCACACACACTAGACGGTCACATACTTTGAGTCTGTTAGTGGGATACGTACTAACATTGTCGGGATGTCCTTACATCATCATCATACTTCTTTGTTACATCATCCGCTTTTATTTGGGTTCTTACCTACTCTTGTCTTCTTCTTCGGGGTTGAAGTGGAAGAGGCTGATTTGTTGACTCTAGCACACACATGCTTTCTTACACTTGCACCTATCGTAGCACATTACTAGGTGACGACATTCGGTGACCAGAGCCTGGACTAGGAGTACATTTGGAGGACCATGTAGAGCAGTTTATCATTTCGGGTGCACATGAAATAATAAACTGAAATGCATGAAAATCCCGATGGACTTTGAGTTTGGATGTATAGTCCTAGATTTGTCCCGAAGTTAACTCTTGTAAATATCTAGTGGTTGACACTAGAGGTGAATCTGAATCCCTCGATTTCTTGATTTGTTAGATCATGTCTTGTGCTCGCGGTGGTGGACGTCGTGGTGGCCGTGCTGGAGGCGGTGGTCGTGGCAACATCAACATGACCCAAGCTGAGCTGAATAACTTGCTACAGCAGCAAGTGAACATGGTTATGGCTAATTTCCAGGCTGGGATTAATGCCATGGGTGGTGAGTTGATTTCTGTCGACTTTGCCTCATTCTTGGGTGTCATGTTCTTTAGGTGTGTTTGACTCGTGTATCGTGTTTCAGGTATCGCTGCCAATCCACCTCCACCTCAGTGCTCTTATAAGAAGTTTCGGGACTGTCAGCCCCATAACTTCGCTGGGACTGAGGGAGCGGTGGAAATGCTCCGATGGCTGGAGAAGGTAGAATCTGTGTTCGTCATGTGTAACTGTCCCGCATGGGACCGGGTTAAGTACGCTACTGCGACATTTGAGGGGCCTGCACTGTCATGGTGGAATACTACTACTCAGAACATGGGATTGGGGGAAGCTATTGCTATGCCTTGGGCTGATTTTGTGCACCTGCTGAGGAGCGAGTACTGTCCGAGGGAGGAGGTACAGAAGTTGGAACTTGAAGTTTGGAGCTACAAGATGGTCGGGTCAGAGATTGAATAGTACATTGTGAGGAGGTACGAGCTGGTGGTGTTGTGCCCTGATTTGCACACACCCGAGTATAGGAGGATCGAGCACTATGTATCTGGGCTAGTGCCGGAGATTGCTGGATTGGTGGCTGCTGGGAATCATCCCACTCTTGCTGAAGTTGTCCGATCAGCCCATCGGATGACTAACCTGAAGGTGGTAGAAGGTGTTTTGCCTCCTAAGGGTGCTGATGTGAAGGGTACTGAAGGGAACAAGAGGAAGTGGGATAGTGTGGGGAAGAGTGATGTGCCAGCGCCATCTCAGCCGGCGAAGAAGTTTGATTCATCTGGGTCTTCTTCAGGGCAGAAGTCGGGAGGGTATGTTGGGAAGCATCCCAAGTGCAACAAGTATGGTTATCATCATTCTAGGAGTTGTGATCGGGCTCGTTGTCATTGGTGCCATCAGTTGGGGCATCATGCTAAGGATTACAGGGTGGCACTTACCCCAACTCAGACTCTTGCTGCTGCTCCTACTCCTGCTGCTCAGGGGATTCCAGGAAAGCAGGGGTGTTATAACTGTGGTGACATAGGACACTTCAAGCGTGAATGTCCTAAGCTGAAGCAGGGCGATAATGGGAGGGGCGGGAAAGGTAACGGGAACAACGGGGGCGGAGGCAGGACTGCACGTGCTTTCGTCATTGGATCTGCAGAGGCTAGGCAGGATCAAGACACGGTTACCGGTACGTTCCTTCTTAATGATCGCTATGTTTATGTCTTGTTTGATTCTGGTGCCGATAAGAGTTTCGTATCTATGGACATTAGTCGATTGCTAGATATAGTACCCACACCTTTAGAGGCTATGTACTTAATAGAATTGGCCGATGGTAAGAAAATCGAAGCGACGCAAACCCTTAGGGAATGTCGCTTGGAACTGTCGCGTTTGTTTTTCCCCATTGAACTTATGCCGGTACCCCTGGGTAGTTTTGATGTTGTTGTCGGCATGTATTGTTTATCATTGTATCGTGCAGAGATCGTTTGTTTCGATAAGATTATTCGGATCCCTCTCCGTGATGGAGAGACTCTTTCGGTTCATGGCGAGAAAAGTGGTACTCCGCTGAGTATCATTTCTATCATGAAAGCCCGTAAGTACCTTCGGAAGGGTTGTTCGGCCATTCTAGCACTTGTTAACGTTTCTACTAACGATGAGAAGAAGATCGAGGATATTCCGGTGGTTCGTGATTTTCCCGATGTGTTTCCTGATGATTTACCTGGTCTTACTCCGCATCGTCAGGTCGAGTTTGGTATTGATCTTGCTCCGGGTGCAGCTCCTATTGGCCGGGCTCCGTATCGTCTTGCACCTCCCAAGATGCAAGAGTTGTCCAGCCAATTGCAGGAACTCTTGGAAAAGGGCTTCATCCGACCGAGTTCTTCCCCGTGGGAGGCTCCTTTTTTGTTTGTGAAGAAGAAGGACGGAAGTCTCCGCATGTGTATTGATTATCGTGAGCTGAACAAAGTGACCATCAAGAATCGTTATCCTCTTCCTCGCATTGGTGATCTCTTTGACCAGCTCCAGGGCTCTAGTTACTACTCGAAGATTGATTTGCGGTCCGGTTATCACCAGTTGCGCGTCCGGGAAGCTGACATTCAGAAGACTGCTTTTTGCACTCGATATGGCCACTTTGAGTTCTTGGTCATGCCTTTTGGTCTCACTAACGCACCGGCGGTATTCATGGACTTGATGAACCGCGTTTGCAAACCTTACCTTGATAAGTTCGTCATCGTGGTTATTGACGATATTCTGATTTATTCTAAGAACAAGACGGATCATGAGGAACACCTACGTTTGGCAATTCCTAGGTCTTGCGGGTTACTATCGTCATTTCATTGAGGGCTTTTTGAAGATCACTCAACCCCTCACTAATCTTACCCAGAAGGACCGAAAGTTTGACTGGGATGAACCACAGGAATCAGTATTTCAGATGCTGAAGCTTAAACTTTGTTCTGCACCTATATTATCCCTACCTGAGGGTACGGATGACTTCGTTGTGTACTGTGACGCTTCTATTCGTGGTCTCGGGTGTGTGTTAATGCAACGCCGGAAGGTTATTGCTTATGCTTCTCGTCAACTCAAGGTTCATGAGAAGAACTACACTACTCATGACTTGGAACTGGGTGCAGTGATCTTTGCGTTGAAAATCTGGAGACATTACTTGTACGGTACCAAGTGTGAAGTATACACCGATCACAAGAGTCTTCAGCATATTTTCGACTAGAAGGTGTTGAACATGCGGCAGCGTCGCTGGGTTGAACTCCTGAACGACTATGACCGTGCTATCAAATACCATCCTGGCAAGGCGAACGTTGTGGCGGACGCCTTGAGCAGGAAGGAGTCTGCGAATCCTCTTCATGTTCGAGCCTTACAGCTCACCATTCATTCCTCGTTGCTTGACCGAATCCGTTCTGCATAGTTGGAAGCTTTAAAAGAGGAGAACCTTAAGGCTGAAACTATGCACAGTGCTGACAAGAATCTTGAACTCAGGACCGACGGCTTGCACTATTTTGCGGGACGTGTTTGGGTTCCCTTGTTCGGGGGATTACGAGAGCTTGTTTTGGATGAAGCTCACAAATCCTGGTATTCTATTCACCCTGGCTCCGATAAGATGTATCAGGAATTGAAGATACTTTATTGGTGGCCAAACATGAAGGCTGATATAGCTTCTTATGTCAGCAAATGCTTGACTTGTGCTAAAGTCAAGGTGGAGTATCAGAGGCCGTCTGGTCTCCTGCAACAACTTGAGGTTCCAGAATGGAAGTGGGAGTGAATCACGATGGATTTTGTCACCAAGCTGCCAAGGTCACCTAGTGGTTATGATATGATCTGGGTGATTGTTGATAGGTTGACAAAATCAGCACGTTTTATACCTATTAAGGAAACCGATGGACTCGAGCGGTTGGCTCGACTTTACTTTAAGGAGGTGGTTGCTCGGCACGGGGTGCCTGTTTCTATTATCTCTGATCGTGATTCTCGTTTTGCTTCGCGTTTCTGGAAGGCTCCGCACAAGGCTTTTGGTACTTAGTTGGATATGAGTACGGCTTATCATCCGCAAACTGATGGACAGAGCGAGTGGAGGATCCAAACCTTGGAAGACCTGCTTCAGGCATGTGTTATCGATTTTGGCAAAAGCTGGGAGATCCACCTACCGTTGGTAGAGTTCTCCTACAACAACAACTATCACTCTAGTATCAAGGCAGCTCCGTTTGAGGCTCTCTACGGACGGAAATGTCGATCACCTCTTTGTTGGGCCGAGGTGGGCGAGAGCCAGCTCACTGGTCCGGAACTTGTGTACGAGACTTCGGTGAAAATCGTACAAATTCGTAACTGTTTGGCTGCTGCGCGGGATCGTCAGAAGAGCTATGCCGATCGCCGTCGCAAACCTTTGGAGTTCCAGGTTGGGAACAGGGTACTTCTGAAAGTTTCACCATGGAAGGGCGTCATACGCTTTGGAAAGCGTGGCAAGCTTAACCCTTGTTATGTCGGACCATTCGCAATCCTAGATCGGATTGGACCGGTGGCATACAGACTGGACCTACTGACGGAGCTCAGTAGTGTTCACAACGTCTTCCATGTGTCTAACTTAAAGAAGTGTTTGGCTGATGAATCTCTCATTGTACCACTGGAAGAGATCAAGGTTGATGATCGTCTTCGCATCGTGGAGGAACCTGTCGAGATTCTCGACTACAAGATTCGTAGCCTTCGTCGGAGTAAAATCCGCATCGTCAAAGTTCGTTGGAACTCGAACCGTGGACCGGAGTTCACGTGGGAACGGGAGGATCAGATGAAAGCTAAGTATCCTCATCTCTTTCCGAAGCGCGCATTCAAATCAAGGCACGTTACTGCTGAAGCGGAATAAATCTCGGGTCGAGATTCCTTTCAACGTGGGGATGATGTGACATCCGGTAAATTTTCTTTTCGTTTCGTTCGTTCCGTCTTTTTTTTTTTCATTTTTGGGCTTTGTGCAATTTTCGGGACGAAAATTCTTTCAACGTGGGGATGATGTGACACCCGGCATATTTGGCTTAAACATTTTAGTAACATCTAAGTCTACCTTAGCGAGAAACGTTTATAACCAGACTTAACTAGGTTAGTTGAGTCGGGTCAAGTTAACATTGTCCAGGGTTCAATGATCTAGAGGATAATTGGGAGTCGTTTGGGAATACACTAGTACCAGGTCCCGTTGTTGGTGAAATTACATAAACTAATTAAGTGTATGTGTAGATTAATTGTCGTGTGGTGGATTATGTGCATAGATGTGTTTAAACGATGTGTAGATAATCATCCATGCTTAAAAATGTTAAACATAGACTAAGGTTGCATGCTCATATGTTAAGGTGCGTTAAAATGCGTTAAACACGACAAACTGGAAAACTAAAAAACATAAGTCATGGTTCGACCAATTCGAGTGGGCGAACCTGGAAATATGTTTTGGTTCGACCCTTAGCAAAGGGGCGAACCTGGGATATGGAATTGAAAGAATTTCATTCGACCAAGTCATGGTACATTCGACCCTGTGAAAGGGTCGAAGGAGGCTACATTCGACCAGAAACAAGGGTCGAAGGAGGCTACATTCGACCAGAAACAAGGGTCGAAGGTGGACTAGTATAAATACCAAACTTTGTCATTTTTCACCATTTCACAAACCCTAACCGTCTTAAAACACTCTCAAACGATTTTAATCACTAAGGAAGGAGTTTTTGCTCTTCTTTTTCATAATCTAACCTATCAACAACATCTAAACAAGAATCCAAGGTGTGTTCTTAATACTAAATCTGTTTAAGGCATTTTAATTCGTTTTCATCTAACCCTAAATGTCCAGATCTGTTCTAAGGATGTTTTTATCAATAAAAACCTTTTAAACACCTTTCTAAATCTAAACCCTATCATTAAACATAGGTTTTGTATCAATAAACATATGTTAATTGTGTGTTATGTGATGTTATGTGTTGTTGAATGATTTGCTGCTATTCTAATGATAGAAACATGATCTAGGGTTGCTATTGATGTTGGTTTATTGTTGTTTAGGGTTACAATTAGATAGATGGTGATATTATGGGTATTTTGGGGATTTTTGATAAATCTAAGGATTGTTACATGTTATTATTATTAATAGAAGTATTGGGGGTTTTCATAAACACATTAAACAGAGCATATTGAGATGATTATGAAAGGATTTCAAAAAGTTTCTAAATTGGGTAAGAATTCCATGCATGATGTGACATTTCCATAATTTTGCCATTTTGGGAAAGTGATAAAACAAACTGGTTTTGGGGCAAAATTGGTGGGGTTTTGTAGGGATAAGTTATTCATGCATGACTGCTGTGTTTGATGATGTTTCGCGATGTTTTGAATGTGTTTGAAGCGTTTTTAGGGAAATTTATCTGACAGGGTCGAACCTAGGCTCATTCTACCAAACGAGTGGTCGAATGAGAGATTCCAGGGTCGAACCTGGGAAAAGTCTGGTCGAATCAGATTAAATGGTCGAACGTGGCATTAAACGATTGAACGTGGCATCAAACGGTCGAACGTGACATCAAACGGGCGAATGTGACACTAAACGGGCGAATTTGGCTTAAAAAGGGGTGAAGGAGGATTTATCTGCCTGGTTCGACCATTCTGATGTAAAAATGATATTTTTGATACAAACTAAGTATTTTATGTTTGAACCTTGTGTGTAATCTATGTGTACATGATTAGTTAGGCTAATGAGTCACCAACGGGACGTCGGGTCGGTCTAGTGTGTCGGTTGAACATTTAAACACGTTTTAAAACATACTTGGTTACGATTTGGACAATCGGGGACTAGATAACCTTATGGTTATTAGTCGGAACACTTATGTGAACATTTTGATAGATCTCCGGTAGAGGGATTATCAAGGGCTTAGCATTTTATTATTTACCGAGGAACGCAATCTAAGGTGAGTTCACGGCCCCACTTTTATAGCTTTAACTTTTGGGGGAGAAAACATGCGCTAAACTATTTTGGTAACATATGTCATACTATAGTTTTAACTTGGCATTGCTATACGATCTTTTAAAGTCCCGGGGAAAACCTTGAATGTGCAGGGATGCACAACGGGGGAAGTGTGGATAGATCTATAGGGCGTGACCTGCCCCACTCGTCGGCTTGGAGGGCCGGGCGGGTGCATATTGTCTCGAACTGGTAACATTGGTATCATGCTGAACATTCGGGCTGAACATTGCTAAACGTGTCTAGTAATGGTTTTCCAATCGTAGTAGTAATAAAACATACGCCTAGTTAGCGTACTTGGTGACATTGGCATAGTATAGACATGGTAACGTGTTGGTAACTTTTGGTAACTTATTGAACAAACCTGTGAACTCACCAGCATTATATGTTGACGTCTTTTTAGCATGTTTTTCTCAGGTCGCTAAGGTAGCAACAGTGGACTAGGGGCACAAGTCTGCATGGCGTCTAGGCTTAGTTTCATGTTTTGAATAAAACAGTTTGAACATTGTCGTACGTGGTTTTGTAATTGGTTAAATGCTTCCGCTATGGTTTTTATAATATGAGAACTATGTTTTGCGTTTACGTATTTCATATAGTGTTGTTTATTGTGACCGTTGACCTGGATCCTGGTTTGTCATGCGCCTCGCGGTAAAACACCGCATGTGGAAATTTGAGGGTGTGACAATGAGCTATAAAACAATCATTACTACGTGACACCTCGATGTTTCCGCCATCGGTTGGGGTGTTACAGATTGGTATCAGAACCATGGTTATAGGGAATTAGGTTATTAGAAGAATAATCTAGTCTATAACCTTAGGACTTTAACCAGTACTTGCTTCTCTTACTTGCAACTCTATTCTCTATCTTCATCATATTTCTTATCTCTACTTTAACCCCACAATTTACACTGTTACATAATCTCCTTATTATAAAATAAACTCCTTATCAACCATCTTCTCATTCAATATCTCTCGCAACCTTGATTCTGCTTCAAGATTTTTCATCATCCTCTTAAGAACTAAATTCATATCTTCCACCTTCTCAAACATGAGCTAGTTATCCATGATAACCAAACTATTGAAACTTGATTGTGTGTTGCATCAAACTTAATCCGTAGTTATACATGAGGATTCGATTATCTACCATATTTGAACATTTGATACCTGAACTATTTGCTGTAGACACACCTAGAGTCATTAACCTTGTGTAGGGCAACTCTTTTACAACTCACATGCTATACTTGATACTTGATTGCTTACATGTACATATCATCAGTTTGCAATTTATGTGTGTAACAATTGGTACACTTAATCAAACAACTGATTGAGGATGAAGTACTTGCTCAACAGTTATTAGAGTACCAAATAACCTACTCAACGATTGGTAGAGGACATCATGCCTGCTCAACAGTCGGTAGAGGCCGTACAACCTACTCAACGACTGGTAGAGGCTATCGCACCTGCTCAACAATCGGTAGAGGTTCATACTCACTGACTGGTAGAAGTCTTTTTCCTGCTCAACAGTTAGACTCATTTTCGGATACATTGTATACGATTGAATCACAAGGTTATTTGCATTACTTACATGTGTGTTTAGAGTCATAGAAGGACACAAAACCCTAATGTAAGGTAAATTTGTGATTGCGGTCCGGAACGTAATCATAAATTTACAGGTACCTTAAGGTGGTGTGAAATTCTATTAGAGTTTTGGTAAGATATCCAGTACGTCTTCTAAATATCAGAGGTGTGGTGGGATTAGCTGCGGTACACCCTATAAGCACTAATGATACATCGTGAGACCGAGTGTCAGACCAGAAACTAACCCTAGTCAAATTAGTGGTTCAATAAGTCTTTTTATAGTCTGAACATAATCATCCCAATTAATTTCTCATCCTTTATCGTTTAAAAAAAACAAAAAACTAAAGGTTTGTTGTTCTTCGAACCTTCACCATTTGCTTTGAATCCTGAAACACATAGTTGGACCTCTTACCATCTTACAACCGAATTCGAGCCCTGATGACTAGTCTTCCTTCTATTACCAAACCCCCTGACATTCTTGAACCTAACCGTGCAAACCTTGACATTTTAAGCCTTCTCCATTATCCACAATACTATTTAATTTTTCCTTAAAACAAATTTCGAGACGAAATTTTCTAAAGCACGGGAGACTGTAACATTATCGAATTTTCACATTTATTTATTTTATTTATTCTTATTAAAATTAAATTACAATTTATTAGTAATAACCATGGTTTATCAATGTTATGTCTTTTGTTTATATGATATACATTTATAAAAAAAGAAAAGAAATGATAAACATAGAATACCTATAGTTTCTATTCGAGTCAATATATATGTGTATGAATGCATAAAGGACAAAATCCTTACTGACAAAAGAATTCAATTGAATTTTATACATATATTTTTCCGACCTACGTTAATAAAATATGACAAAATAATGTCAAAGAATTTTTATTATAATAAGTAGACAAAATCTTAAACTTCATTTTCTCCATGTGGCCAAGAAATCCGCCATGAGATCAAATCTTAAGCTCATAACCATGCAAGACTTTAACCTCAATCAAAACCAAAATAATTAGTATAAAAAAAACTAATCAACGCAATCATTAAGCAGTCAAATATGCATTCCAGTCAATGATTCTTTCACAAAATTAGACGGTTATCACACCGGATTTTCCGGCAACCTTCCTTAAATCCTAAACCGCCTCTCAACCCTATAAGTATCATCCCGCTTATCTTCGAGGCCACCACGCCAACATGAAACCTCCCAACACTCTCAAACATCGTAATGCCATAGCTGAACCATAGCAAATCATCACTACCTTTTGTTCCGATGATCCAACCTCGGCTACGAACATGTAGCATTCCACTATTACCACCTTCATTCTGCCTGAACCCGACCATCGCAGGACCGTTGTAGCCATCGTCACCTTGACTCACTCCCTATTTAGTCGTCCAATAGCTAGTGGGTGGCTCTCATTCAACTCCCTTCAACAAGCGAGGTACCTAATAAACCTTGTGTAAATTTTGATTAGTAATGGCTACTGTTTCGACTACCCATTTTCTGGCGAGTAGAAGTTTAGTAAACTAGGGAGGTTATGGAGTTATTATTTTTATTAGTATGTGCCTCCCTTTCGGTTTTGAATATATGAGTGTATATATATATACACACACTTATGGGATTAATAAATTGAATGATAAGAAAAAACTTCATTCGAGTCCATGTAAAAAAAGATCAGTTGCGTTAGATCATGTCATCTACCATCCACATACATAAAGTAGACTATCATATGTCATCCTATAAACACTAAACTCAAGATACGTTCTTTCATAAATAAAATATAGTAAACATATAATCTCAAATATGTCTAGAGATTGAAGGGTAATATATTATATATGTATATATAAATGTCAATTTGCTAGATGAACACATTTTTTTCCTATTATAATATCAAGTCAAAGAATCATATAGTCGAATCATTTCTAATAAATTTTAATAATGGGAACATAGGTGCAAGCATAATTACTTAGTTCTCGTTAAATTCTTGCAAGACCATCATCACAGTCGATGTGAATTTACATAGCCCCTTTTTCTGTTTACATTTTTGGGGTGAAACATGTTTAAACATTTACTCATTCTATCATTTGACTCTAACAAAAAGCCACAGTACAATCATTAACATTGATCAAGCTGCCTGTTTAGATTATAGCGCTATAGGTTTGACAAACCCATCCCCCTCGCATAAATTGAAGGATGATCGATAACAGTTACACTTTTACTAACTTGTGAGTTAGGTCTCAGTCGACACAAGGTTTGATTGTACAAAAGACGCATTGTTACATGTCGGACTCATATTCTATCATTAGTCATTATTATACTTCAACTATGATTTCTATACAACATATTGTTTTCAACTATATGCAAAACCAATGTATGCTCACCAACTATTTATAGTTTACCCCCATCTTTCCAACTCAACATGTTTCAGGTTTTACTTGCTATTGGAAGTTGTATAAGTCTTGGATCACATAGGAGCTTTGGTCCTAGTTTATGTAAATCAAGTTTATGTATTTATTAAATTGTATGACAAATTGTAAATTGTTAGTAATATTCAACTTCCATTTAGTACCATGAGCTATAAAACAATCATCACTTCGTGACACCTCGATGTTTCCGCCATAGGTTGGGGTGTTACAACAATGAAGCTGAGGCATAGAGTATGCTTGAAGAATTATTATGAAGTTATTTGAAGTTGTTTGCTTTATTTCATGTTATGTACTAGAAGTTTTGGATTTTTAGACAATGTTTCATTTGGATATTTATTCTATGAATAAAGTATTTAAAATTTCAATATATACCATGTGCTACTGAACAATCATTCATACGTGACACCTCGATGTTTCCGCCATCGGTTGGGATGGTACATTTTTTTTTTCTCACAGACCCCGCGGAGAGGTCCACCTTGCGCCCAGCAGACGTCTTAGTTTTTGGTTGGGAAGGTGGGAAACATGCGTGTGTTGATCTTACCGGGGTTTCCCCCTTGCTGGGCTTCGGGATAGTGGGTTTGTGGCCGGGCAAGCGGTCATGAGAGCTGAATCCAAGAAAGTGGAAAAGCATGCTAAAGCATGTGAGGATAATCAACATGTTTTCGTTCCTTTGGCCTTCGACACATTCGGTTCCTTGGCACCGGAGGCGGTGCGGTTTTTGGCTCGGGTTCAGCGAGTAATGCACAGTAACTTTTCCACCCCACAAGGGCGGAGTTTTGTTTATTGCAGATTGGGATTTTCTATTCAAAAAGGGGGTGGCGGCGCAGCTTGTTGCCCGCCTACCTAACATCCTTATCTAATTTACCCCTTTTGTCAATGGAAAGATAATTCTAAATATTAAAAAAAAAAAACATTATCAACAAAAGAAAATAACTACCTATGTAAGCAAAGATCATTTTCAAACGGAAGCATATATTATCAACACTTGCATACGTTGTATGATGACTATCACAACTGGATAAACAAAATGAACCCTTGTGACACCAGTCAATGATCCAGGTCAACATCCGTATGTATTTTACTTATTAGTGTCATTTCATGTGCATATTAGACATTTTACACACACATTATCCCCTAGTCTAGTAAAGCCTGAGTTATTGTAGAAATGCAATAGACTATCCGTTTACGCATACAACACCCGAACGATACAAGACAATTGGCATTGAATAGTTAAGCCAATCACATGCTCAACAGAGAGAAACCGGATACCCGATTACTAGACAGGAACAAAACAACAATATACGTGACAATATCAAGGTGGTAAATTTCACAAACACATTCTTAAACCAAGCAATTCTCAATGTATTCTATGAGAATCACACACAAAAAGCATGGAATATTATCTAGAACACAAACATATGTTAATAAAGATTTTAAACATCAAACAATATATGTATATGAACCCATAACATATGAAAGATAATACGTGTTATTATTGTCATAAAAGCACACATATGGTAACATTCGAAAATCCATTTCTATTCACAGTTTCCCCGCTATGTATCCACATATTAATGGTTCACTAAAAGTTAAGAGGACTTTAATGATATAATGTAATATGTTGGTCAAAAAATTTTGCAAAGTTCGTACTGCATGTTTCTCCCCCAAATATGAAAAACAGTAAAGTGTGGCGCTGTGACACTCACCTTAGGTTGCGTGTTCTATAATAGAATAACCGACACGAATAGATAGTCCCAACTACTGGAGACCTATCATAAAGTTTGTATAAGTGTTTTGACTAATAACCCGTAGGTAACATATCACAGTAGTTGACTATGTCTATCCTAACCACATGCAATCATACCATTTTTACATACAAATTCGTCTGTTTCACATATCAATCACAACCATTTTCACAACCCTAATCATGGTCGGCAGATTTAACCAGGGGTAAATCAGGAAAAAGCGTTCTAAACTTTATCAAATCGTAACAACAGACTTAATTCAAAACAGGATTTTCCATCATTTCAAATCGATTAAACATTCTGAGTGATTACACAATCAAAATAACAAAAACATTCGATTACAATGAACGAAAACGTTAGATCTGTATTTGAATCTAAAAATAATAAAAAACAGAGGATTATAATAGGGATGAACAATCATACGAAAACATACAATTATGAATACACGCTCGTAATATTTGTCAAATACTTTCTATTTTGTTTCAATAAGTATTATTAAACATAAAAATTAGGTTAAAAAAAGATGCAGAGGAAGAAGATAAAGTTAGTGAAAACAAAGGCTTTTAAACGCACATTCAAAATTTCAGGCGCACTTGTCAAAAAAAAATGTATGCATGTTTCAAAAAAATAAACAAACGTGCGTTTATATAAAAAAAAGTGCTTCTAAATTAAACGCATGTTTCAAAAAAAAATCCCAAACCGTCACTATCACCACCACATTCCGATAAACAAAACGACAATAACGAAATAATTCCACTCCAACAGTTCTTCGAAGTCACACTCCCACTCCCTACCGACGTTACCACTCTGTCATGCTCCGTCACACTACTTAACCACACCTTTACAAACACTACCAACAATTTTTCTGTCACCGTTAACTACATACCACCTCTAGAAACATGCAAATGGTCCGTCACTGTTCAAGATTTCCATGTTAAATATAACAGTACCCAAGAAAACAGTAACGGTGATGGTAATGGTAACGGAATCGCTGGAGTATGAATCGACATAGTAGAGGTTTTGACAACTAGTACGGCTCAAACCGACATAAAATGTAAGCTTCTAGAATGTTCGAAATGACGTGACTAAATATTATTCGATTATTACTCAACATAATATCACACTCTCTGTTGTGTTACAAAATTTGATCAACAAAAACGACAATGTTTCAGGTGCATATTACTAATATGAGGGTGCGTTTGAAGTAGCCAAAAGTGCGTTTAAAGTTTTTGTAAAATGAATTTTAAGGGTGCATCTACAATTTTAAGGGTGCGTTTAAATTTTGTCTGTTCCATGATTTAAAAATTTTGGGTGCGTTTGTTTATTTTTAAGGGTGCGTCTAAAGTTAATTGTTATTACTAGGGTGCGTTTGTTTTTATTTTCTAGGTGCGTTTGTTTTATGTTGATGAGTTCATTTTTATTTTCAAGGTGCGTCTGAAAAGTATACAGGTGCGTTTATTTTTAAGGGTGCGTCCAACTTCTTCTTTTTTCTTTTGTAACTTATGTAAACCTAATTGTGCGTTTAAATATTGGTAAGAGTGTGTTTATAATGAATGGACCAAAACAACTCATAATCTCTCACTTTCTGTTTAGTATCATGCTTTGTTTTTTATTAAAAAAAACAGAGCATGTTTCAAGTGGTGGGTTTTCAAAATCAGAGCATTCATATACGTTTATACATTTCATCTTCTTCATTTACATTCAGTAACCATTCTCTGTTTTTTTATTTTTGGAATGATTCTCTATAATCGTTTTTTTACACTGTTCTTTATTTACGTTCAGTGTCCGGTTTTTATTTGGTGTACTTGATTTCGAATTCGATTGGTGTTATATAATTCGAATTCGAATTTGAAATCGTTCACGTATGTTATATCAGTTACAAAATGTGATTGTAATAATCAGTTACAGAGAAAAAATCCGATTTGCCCTTGAGTTTAACTGCAATTGAAGTTAATTAGAGTTTAATTAGGTTAATCATGGTTTGGTTAAGTTGGCAGGTGGCAGCTTGTAGTTGCTTCCTACACTTTTTACGTTAAGGAGCTTTGTACCGTATACTTTCTCCTAAATCATTAATATAGCCTCTATTCATCATTTCATATCATATAACACATAAACAAATCATTTAACACCATTAACATTGGGGTATTTGTAAGAAAACTCATTATTAATGAATAGATTTAGTTTAGAAAGTTTTTTTATCCATGAAACTTATTTGAATCAGATCTGGACTCTTAAGGTTTTGTTGATGAACGTTTTGCGACTAATGCTTTTGGATTGTACATTCAAAGTTGTTTTGTTAATATCGTAGCGACGAACGTGGAATTAAGGAAGGGAGAATGTGGATATTAAGGTCGAAGGTGGAGAGAAACGGACGAATGTGGAGACTGATATACATGTGTGTTGATTCTAACCATATTGAAGGGCAAAGGTGCACATTCGACCCTTACGGGGGGGGGGGGGGGGGGCGAATGTACAGCTTATAAATAGTTCAAATTTTGTTTGAAGATTAACTTTTTGCCATTTTGAGTCTGGTTTTGGTCTATATTCTCTCTAGATTTTCAGGAAGAGTCTAGAACTTGATTATTTCATCTTAAACACTATTTGTAAAGATTATAACACTTGTTTATGAATGGAATGGATGTTGAAAAGGTGAATTCGTGTGTTTGATTCAATTACTATCATTTTGTAACTGATCTAGGGATTCCACACCTAGATTAGTAGACTTGTATGATCAACTAAACTTGTTTTTGTAAAAATGATCCTCCACAAAGTGGTATCAGAGCCTATACGGATCATACAACTACAAATTGATATTTTTTTAACTGATTTAGACCCAAAATTGATCAAAATTTTTCTGTTTTGAATGAACAATGAGTTTTGATGAAAATTGATTGATTCGGATTAGATTTTACGGATAAAATCAAGATTTCTATTCATTAAAGTTGTTCCAAATCAATTCCGAAGCCAAACCTGCTAAACATCATCAAAATTCATCAACTTTTGAAAAATTCGGATCAAAATAACTGATTTTCAAAGAATAACCGTTTTTCAAATGGGCCAGGTCGAACCTAGGATAGAAGGGTCAAACGTGTAGTGTTTTTGGGTGGAACCTAGCTTTTTCAGGTCGAAAGTGATTATTTTAGATCGAACCAAGAAGCTGTGTGAGTTGTGTTTGTACATTCGACCTTACGGGAGGTCGAACGTGGGTTATACACGGTCGAACGTGAGTTAGTGCGTTTCATTTTCTACATTCGAGTCAGTATTTAGGGGCGAATCTGGAAGTTTTCCACATTCGAACCCCAGATTGTGAAAAAGGGTCGAAAGTAGAGTCTGCTTGAAAATTTTTCTAAGTGTTTCGGATTTCGAACTTAATAGACGATATGTGGGGATTTCCAACAACACCTAGGCCTAATACTACACAGCAACAACACGTTACCATGGATCCTTGGGTTGTAGCTGCACAAAAGACGAACACTCAACCATCTCAGCCGATCAATTACCTCGCGATGAGTAGTTCGATTCCACAGACTGTTGTTCAATCTCCATAGCAACCCATTAATGATTATTGGGAGTTGCAGCAGCAGCGGTACACTTTCAAACTACAAATGCTATTTCTACTTCAATAAATGATTTGTCTTCAGGTAGCGGGAGTCGTCCACCGAAGCTGATGGAGATGATAGATTACAATCAATGGCATAAAAAGTTCAAGATTCACTTGGAAGGCATGGGATTAGAAGGTACAGAGGCATGGCAGATGATTGCTAAAGGATATGTTGCGCTAGTATTGGATAATACAGGTGAACCAATTCCTCTTGAGAGTTTAGCTGAGGATGAAAAGAAGAAGTTTGCAGTGGAGAAGAAGGCTTTCTCCCAACTATCTCAAGCTATCAATACTGATCTTCTACATCAGTTTGGATCATGTACTACTTCCAAACAGCTTTGGGATATGTTGAAGAATCATCATGATGGTAACTAGAAAACAAGAAAGTTGAGAATAGAAGAATTGAGAAAGGAATTTGAGAACTTTAGCTATGTAGGGAATGAGACTTTGAAGGAACTTATTCCGAGATATTGTCATCTTTTGACTGAATTGTCGAACTATGATATAAAGATTCCCATGTCTGAGTTGGTAGACAAATTTGATGACTCTCTACCACCGTATTGGAACAAACATATTAAGGTTCTGAAAGAAAAAGATGCTTATCAATACTGGACTATCAATGAGCTTATTCAAAAGCTCGAGAACAAAGAGCTAGAAGAGAAGAGGAAAGCAAAGAGATCATAATTTCCTCAGAATCCGGAGTTGTATCATGCTGGTACATCTTCTACTTTGGCTAGTTCGAGTGTTGGTGGTACAGTTGCTCCACATATTGCATGTGTCTCAAGTCTTATGGAACCACCTAAAAACCCAATAAACTAGCTTGCTCAAACTTCATCCTACACACCACCATCATACACTAATTCTTACATTCCACCGTTTTCACCAATGAAACAAGTAGCATGTTACACATCTAGTATGAATCAACCTCAACAACAACCTTACATTCCTCAAATGAATCCAAATCAACCAAGTCAAAGTCTGGTAGTGTTGGAAACATCCAACATGAACAATGTTACAGTTGAAGTTGCTCAGCAACACATTGCACTGGTTTCTGCAATGGTTGCTTCATACAATGGATTGGTGGCTAGTCAAATTGGTAACAACAATCTAACCAATGAAGACTATGCTCAGATTGATAAGGAAGAAATGGTTTGGCTACATCACCTAACACCACATATGGCTTCAACAAAGCCAAAGTCACTTGTTTTAATTGTGGTGCTAAAGGTCATTTCAAGAGGGAATGCACACAGCCAGCTCAACAACGTAACAAAAATCCATTCAACTCAAATTACCAAAACCGTCAATCTCAAAACCAAGTAACCTATCAAAGCCAAAACAACAATAACTATCAACCACAAAAAAAATACCAAAACCGACAGAACACCTCACAGAATAACTCTGCTAGACAAACATTTACACCCAACCAGACTCAAACTCAAACACCACATAATCCAACCAGAACCATTATACCTATTTCCACACCAATTTGTCAAACACAAACAGAAAACCAAAATCAGGCTTTAGTGATACAAAAGGATGAAGTTTTTGACTGGACGGGGATGCAATTGGGTGTTAAAGAAATTACTGTTGGAGAAGTTTTGGAGACTGAGAAGGTTTTCGAAGTAAAAATTAAGGAGATGGTAGATGAAGCTGATCTTTCTGTTGAAGAATCACAAATTGAGAAGACTTTGGGAATGATCATTGATTCTGTCACTGATATTCCTGATGAGCGTGATTCGGCATATTTTGATTCGGAGAGTAAAACAGATTCGGAAGCTAGTGTCAATTCATTAGATGATGATATTGATCAACTGGTTCAACTGTTTAAACTGGTTTTTTCCTAAAATACCCTAAAACGGATTTTAAACTGCAAAAATAAGTTAAATCTTAAAACTAAAAAAGTTCTGGTGTGTTAACTGACTGAGCACGCCCCTGCACCTAGGGTGCACGACTGTTGTCAATTTGGTGAATCAGACTAATTACGCGAGAAATTTCTAATGGTTTTCTAGTCATGCACGGCCTCGACACACTGCTGTGCACGCTCGTGCTTGTACCTGAAGCGATGGTTTTCAAACCCGTCAGTTTTCCCGAAAAAGTTTTCGCAAGTTTCTCAAAAATCTCCACAACATTTCATTACTGTTGTTCCCATAATCATTCTCCTACAATATCATGCTCAGATTCGGGCCACAAACACTAGAAAACTAAGATATTATCAAGAACCCTAACTACTCAAAACTTCAAGAAAACGGATAGATCTGGACATAAAACACATAAAAGATGTTAGGGGTCGAGTATACATACCTTAGAGCGAAGAATGAAGCCTACAATGAAGGAAAATGGTGGAAATGGTGGGTTTAGGGTGGGTGGCAGCGGATGTGCAAGAGAAAGAAGATGAAATGGGTTTGAAAAAGTCAAAGGGACTTTTTAAATACCCAAGTTTCTGATCTGCACGTTCGGCACGGCTGTGCCACATGAAGTAGCACGGGCGTGCTCAACTGCCAACCTTCCCATTTTTCGCGTTTTTCATTTTCAAAACTGATTTCAAGGGTCCGGTAGGGGTGTTCAGAAAAACCGCAAACCAAATAAAAACCAAAAACCGAACTGTAACCGTAACCGATAAAAACCAATCCGAACAACGAATTTGGTGTTTGGTTTGGTTTTAACCGAAACCGAATTGCTTATTCGGTGTTTGGTTTGGTTTTTGGTTCTACATTTTTTTTATTTGGTTTATTTGGATAACCGAATAAACCGGTAAAATAATTAATTTTTAAATAAAAATAATAATATTTAATAACTCATATATAATATATAAGCCCAAAATATTAAACCCAACCCAAAATAAATAAAGCCCGCCAATTTATAGATGTAATAATCTGAGTATAAACTAGTAAACTAGGGTTCATTTTACTATTTCTAATTTTTATAATATTTCTGTTTGCGTGGTTTGATTTTTTTGTTTATATTTATTGCAAATTTTCCTTTCAGATTTTTGGAACATATAGGTATATTTATTCGTTTCAATTTGGTTTATTTGGTTGAATATGGTTTATTTGGTTTTAAACCGAAACCGAACCGAATTCAATTTGGTTGAATTTGGTTTGGTTTTCATATTTTTAATTTGGTTTGGTTTGGTTTTTGGTTTGAGGTACAAAATTTTGAAAACCGAATAAACCGAATCGAATAAACCAAATAAACCGTAAACCGAACCGATGAACACCCCTAGCACCCGGTCTCATTTTCCACTATTTTTCCGGTATTTACATGGCGATCTTCAAGGAATGGCAAACCGACCTCTAACGAAAATAAAGAAGAAAAGAAACCCTCCAAAATAAAAGTTGATGATCTGGGTGGTTTTGGCGTTCTCCAAGGGAATTCCCCGAGGTAGCTAATCTTGAAGGAAACCTGCAAAGAAAACTATAAACAACCGCAATTATCGAAAATAAAGTAGAAATAAAATGAAAAAGAAAAATAAAGAAGACCGAAAACAAAAAGAAAAATAAAGTGAAAAAGAAAAATAAACTGATCAATCAAGTGACTATGGTCTTTCTTTGGAAACCATTATGTTCCCGGCAACGGCGCCAAAAACTTTGATGCGTTTGATTTTAGTATTAAAAAGATGTCATTTTCCCTGGTGCCAAAAACTTTGATTTAACAATCCCAAAACAGTGGTTTGGGGGAAAAGACTGGTTTTACTAAATCCTAATTAACAAAGTTTTAAATTTATAGGTAACCAATAATTACTTTGGAAACTAATACCAACACATAGCAGAGAACCTGAAGTGCATAGTATAGTTTCGGTGGTAAGTATTGAGTATCGTATTCCAAGGTTCACACTCTCCCCTACTCAACCATTCATCAAATGACCGATCGAGTTTTGAAAAGAAAAATAAAACGGAAGGGTTCATTAGAAAGAGTTTTTGAAAAGGTTTTGGTTTTATAAAAGATAAGGTGGGACAAAATAGTAGATAGATATGCACATCTCGGGACCCTTCGCCTAAGTAATTAAGTTTACTATTTTAATTAATAATTTAATATAGTTAATTATGTGGAAAACGAGAGTTATCTTGAAATGCCGACTCCTTGATAGAGAAGCGAAGGCGACTACTAAGTAGAATGCTAAACCTCCCCAGCGTGCGTCCACCTGGGGTACTTCGCTAGGGCCTCGCGTATAGCAGGCTCCTCAAACCGCGGTCAAGTCTTCGGGTCTTCTAAATTATCATCTTCTTAAATTGGAGGCTTCACCCTGGTTAAGGACATTGTACACCTCACCTTAGTTCTCGTGTTTCGTACCGAAGAGTCTCTTTATCCTGGCAACCACATATACCCATTTGTTAACGGCGTTGTACTAACGGGAACTAGATTAAAGAACCTTTATTTTATTTATCTTAATGAAACATTACAGGCCTGATAAAGTTGGTGAATGATGACTTAATTACCCAACCCATAACCTCCCGAGCTGAATGAAGTCCTTAACAAAGGCGGCCCCTAACCCTACAGGCGTATGATACAAAAGATCACTGGTGCCCCCATAGGTGAACCATCCTTACCGAAGAAAATCACTCAACCTTCTGGTATGAACCAGAAATGTGTCACTCGGATCTGGTCCACTTCAGAAGCCATTACCAAGAATCTGGTTTGGATATCAGAAGCCCGAAGGATCTGTTTCACTACCGGTTTCCTTACCTTGGATCTAGCTCGGGACTACCAGAAGCTGATTATACCATTAATTAATTAAGTTAAGGTTGTTATTAAGTTAATCATCATTCAAACATGTTACAAAGATAAACAAATTAAGATTAAAAGAAGATAACATCACAAATAACTAAAAATAAACTACTATTAATAATAATAAACGTTTACGAAATGAAGTGGGTTCGTAAATACAAGAAAGATACAACCATAGAAATGATCAACACAAGGATCATAGCTGCTCATAGACAAGCTCTCCATCTTCCAAGTGATACGTATTCTCTCATGATCTTCACGACCCTCTATGTTTTATTGCATAACTACTCTACGATCCTCGTCTTGGCCAAGCTAATCAAGGTAGGTCGAAGCCTAACCATTGAGGGATGTTAGGAGGAGCAGAAGGCCTCCCAAGGGACCCTAAGATCTCTGGAAGAAGCATGGTAGTCGGCCTAAGAGAGCACAAGAAGGGATGAACAAATGGTGGGGGTTGGCTTGCGATTTATACACCTCCAGGGGCTGCACGGCCGTGCTAATGTGTGTCAAGGGCTTGCTCGCTGTCTTACGTACGTTCTGTGGCTGCATGGCAAATTCTTGTCTGTACCTTTGGTCCCCTGCACAGCCGTGCCAGTGCATATGGGACGGGCATGCTGAGTCTGTTGTCTCTGATTTCTGGCTCTCCAAGTTTGTTGCGTTGTTCTCTCGCGTACTGGACCTTCGTGCAGGTGTGTGTTGGTGTTCTTGGTCACTCCATGCTGATTCTAGTGTTGTTTAAGTCCCGGGATTGCCTTCGAATCATACAGTGAACCGGCTGATAGTCTCATATCTTCAGGAATCTCCTGTTTTTGTTTGTTTTTGCCCGGAAATCCTTCATTTCCGCTCTGGAGCTCCATTTTCCTGCAAAATACAAATAGAAACGAATTAATTATTAAATCTTACAATATTTCCTTAATTGTATCCTGTTTTTAGACTGTTTATGCCCGTTTTATATGCTAACTTTTTTAGTTATCATCCTAATAGTGTCGTACTACCTGGAATATAGTCATTAACAGTTTTTTCAGAGTTTTATAACCTTTTCTTTTGATTTATTTCTCTTTCAAAAGTTAGTAATCTCCCATGTAATTTTGTGAGTGAAAGGGAGTCAAAATCTGGTCTTGATCTGAGGACTATAGAATAAGTTTCCTATTTTTCAATTAAAGACCTTAAAAATCTATGCAACATAGATGAGTTTATATAGGTCTGACCATTTAACTTTAACTCATATATCAATGAAGAAAATCTTTCAAATTGTTGTGTCAAAGTTTCTCCACTAACATGAGTAAAGGTTTCATATTGTTGAGCCAAAATTTCTCGTGTTGGCAATCACCTCATAAGATCCTCCAAACTGTTCTTTAAGGCAATCCCACAGCTCTTTGCCACTCTCACAATGTAAGAGCCTTGCATAAATTTCATTTGGGAGAGCCATTGCAAACATAGAAAAAGCCTTAGCATCTAGCTCAAGTTTTAGGAAATCTTCATTAGTGTAGTCTTTTGGTTCTTTTCCTTTTTCAACTTTAGTTTCTAAACCTGTAGTTACTGGTTTATGGGGTCCATACATGACAGACCTCCAATAGCCAGTATTTTGTTGTGACAAGTATGTGTCATCTTTCTTTGCTAGATATTATATTCATTTCTGTCTAGCATGGGAGGCTTATTTGCAGATCCAGTATTATGAGGATCCATTTTTAAGAAGTTTTATTGATCAATGATTTCTTAAAGTGATAGATGTATTTGATAAAGTGAACTTTTATCCTAGATTTAATATCAATAAGAGCCTGTGTCTGATTCATAATTTGTTAGATTGGTATGTTATCAGATGAACCAAAGCTCTGATACCAATTGTTGGATCATTTCTTACAGTTTATCACCGTTTCTTCAAAGAACACTTTGTAAGATATATCAAAGTAAATGCACAACGAAATAGTATTAAGTGTTCTAAGTTAAAGTATCACTTTTAACAGGAGTTATTGCTCCCCCTCAATTGTAGAACTAAAGCAGTTAATATGAGAATCAAACAGTTAATGAATGAAACAGTAATAAGTGCTTGAAATGATTCTAAATATATTAGAAATGTTTACTGTAAAAGATGTCTAAAATAGAAGTGGTGAACCTATCTATTTATAGACTTAACAATACGTACATCAGAAGTATTGAAATAATATAATAATAGTACAATAGGCTGTAGTATTAGAATTTGTACCTAAAGTAACAAAAACTAATATAATACAAAAACTACCGAAGTAAGGACGGTGGGAATCTTCTACTAAAACTGATGAAGACCAAACAACTTCTGATGACAAAGTTGTTCTTCAGGTGTTCTGTCTGGTTCACCTTTCAGCACTTTGTTTTTTAGCACTTGTATTAGCTTCTTCAGTACTTTCTATACTTAGCAAAATATGCAAAGAGTAATTCACACTAATACTGGCTTGTCAATCCTCTTTGACCCAACATGTTTGTTATTATAATAAACAAGTTTACAGAAAAATGTAATTCGTTTACATGGACTTTGGCAGAGTTCGTTTACTACAATATAGGATTTTTTTTTTCTAATTAGTACTGTTACATCATGATTAATGTTCTTATTTATTAGCAAAAGAAGATAGTATAATGAAAATGATTCTTGTAATTATTTGATTCGATCTTTGACATTGTTTATTTTGTTTATTACAATTTTCATTTCGTCCAATCATGTAGATTGTTTGATTAGATGAAATAATATAACAAGAAAATGAATTAAACATTATAATAGAATAGCTTGATATTGGAATCACTGGAATATTCGTATACTTCACTCTTTAGATGCATGTATTGTTTTTTAGATTTTAGTACACAAATTAATTACATTAAATAGGTAATTAAAGGACAAAATATTTTTAGTTTTTTACAAAATATATTTTATTTTGCTTCAACATGTCAAAGGCTTCTTTTTTTAATGACAAATGTTGTATCTCTTATAAAACAGTACACCTTTTTAGTCATCTTTCCAACAAAACCAAATTATGAAGGGACCAACTATGAAAATGTTAGTATAATATTTGATTTATATCATAAGTTTATTTGTATTATTGGTATATCATAAGTATAGCCGATTATGTGTCAACCGACACAACCATTCATGTAGCCGTCGTGTCTTATTGATGGGTATATAAACCCCCATCTGACAATCATTTATAATATATCACAAGTTAGTTTTATTCAAAATTCTCTCTATTTTCAAATCCTAGAACAACTCCTGTGATAAACTTGTAAAAGAGGAAATAACGCCAATGACCTTCCAATGCCCGATTTTAAATTCTACAATTTACAAAATTTGGGCAGTGAAGATTAGAGCGATTTTTAACGGTCACGGAGTTCGGGAAGTAGTCGAACCGATAGGAGAAGTAGAAGCAAAAAAGAATGCCAAGGCTATTGCTTATCTCTATCAAGCTATGCTCGAAGAACTTGATTTTCAAATTGCTCATCACACTAATGCTAAAGACATTTGGGAAGATTTAAATGCACGATTTGTAGGTGTAGACACATTTAAGGAAGCGAGATTACAAACGCCAAACTCATAATTTGAAGCATTAAAGATGAAAGATTCATAATCGCTAGACAATTTTACCAGCAAGATTTGCAAACTTGTATCACAAGCCAACAACCTTGGATCTACAATTGATAACAAAATATTAGTTCAGAAACTACACAGTTCATTACCAGAAAAGTACATTCAGATTGTTGCTGCAATCGAACAATTTACGGATCTTAAAGCTATGCCATTTCAAGAAGCCATCGGGAGATTAAATGCATACGAAGAACGTATTAAGAAACCAAATGAATATGGTGAATCACACAATAGGCTCTTATTCACCAAGGAAAAAGCTAAAGAAGACAAATGTGAGCACTGTGAAAAATGGAAAACAAATCAAAGGAATTCTGGATATCACCGTGGTAAAGGAAGATGGTCCGAGAAAAGCTATGATAAACAAGCACAAGATGAGAAAAGCAATGTTAGATGCTACAAGTGCAATGGAATTGGACACTATAACAATAAATGTCCATAATTAAAAAGAAAAGGAGGAAGCTCATCTAATCCAACACAAGGAAGATGAAGGACCAATGTTATTATAAACAAGACCCTACTATGAAGCACTGAAGATAAATCAAAATTAGGGGAAAGAATGTTAGTATAATATTTGATTTATATCATAAGTTTATTTGTATTATTAGTATATCATAAGTATAGTCGGTTATGTGTCAACCAACACAACCATCCATGTAACCGTCGTGTCTTATCGATAGGTATATAAACCCCCATCCGACAATCATTTATAATATATCACAAGTTAGTTTCATTCAAAATTCTCTCTAATTTTAAATCCTGGGACAACCCCTGTGATCATTAACAGAAGCAACTTTAAAACCAAACTGTTAGTAGCAATATCATTGTGGGAATCGGAAATTATTTATGAAATTATGTAGTTTAGGAGCCAAAATAGGGTTAAAAAGTACAGTTGTAACGGTGGGTTATGTTAGGTAGTTTAAAACGGTTGTTTAACCGTCAATTGTATAAATGATTTTGTTATGTAAATTTCATGATACACACCACACAAAAGCACTAAACCATTGATATTTTATAGTAAGAGCTTGCAACACATAAACCAACCTTGAATGTAACCCCCCAATTTCATCTCTAAACCCAAATTGAAATCAAAGGCATGTGGTTCACCATTCTTATTCAACACACTAAATCAAAACATAAGACATAATTTAATCAACGATAGTCGTTCGGGATCTTGATTCAACCATCATCATCTTCAACACTTGCAAGGGTTGCATTTGCAGGTGTAACCACACTTGCAGGTTTGCCCACCCTCTGCAACATGCCCACTCTCACTTCCATCACCATACCTAACACAAACATTCATCAAATTCAGCAACATATTGTAACACCTAGCTTAGATCAAGCTTAATTTCGGCCCAAAGTGGATAATAAAATTTGAGGCCCATTTTGTAATATAGAAAAATATTTTGCTTTCGATTCCTATATATTTTTATGTATGCACAATTATAGACCACAAACACCGCAATTAACAATCACAAAGCGTTCATGATATTATTTATTAGGGTTGGTTTTGGGCTCGAATCGGACCAAAAACCATAAATTTCTTGTTTTTTTTTATTTTTTTTGAAGACCTTTTATTTTCGGGTTTTTTTGGTTTTCAAAATGTTTCTGTTAATTTTCAATTTGTTCCATTTTGACATTTTGACTTGAAAATTTTAGCACAAAATATTGAATTTATGCATAAAAACTTTGGATGTAAAAGTTTATATCGTTGTTTATTATTAATTTCTTTTAGAAATTACTTCACTAAAGAGCTATAATTTATAAATTTAATAACAAACATCTAAGTAAAACAATTGAATCCTCTAAAAAAAATGGATTCGGTTTTTATAGGTTTGGTTCGGTTTTTGGGATTTATTGCATGCAAAACCGAACCTAGGCAGAAATAATAGTATGACAAAAAAAAAAAAATCCAAACCGTCCATTTTGGGTTGGATTCAATCCTCTTATTTCATTTTCATACACACCCATGTTATATTTTATTCACTACAAAAATAATAAGCAATTGTGAGGACAACATTAGAGGCGACTTGTAAAAAGTCGTCTATATTGCTTAGAATAGGTTATATACCGTCAGATCAAGCGATGATCTAAGGGCTTGTATCGATTAAAAAAACTGACCAATAGAGGAGACTATGTATAGTCACCTCTATTGCTTAGTTTTCTTTCAGTGGTTCCCTATTGAGCATCAATATTTACAAAATCAAAATTCATAATAAAAGGATCACAAATGTACATCAGTTTGGGGGCAACTCCTTCAACGATCACCGGAGTGGTGGCCGATTTCTCAACATCAGGGTACATTCCACATCTGCAAACACAAATTGATCAAATTCAATGAAATTGTTAATTAAATGGCAACCGAACTTGTGAAGATCATAGGTAATTTACCCGGTGCAACCGCTACCGCATGAGCAGCTTGATCCGCACCCGCACTTTCCGTTGCAGCAAGACATAATTTGAGTGATCTGAAACTGTGTTTTTGATTGAATTCACAAAAGTTTGATGATGTTCTTGTGGAGGATCGTTATGGGCTATAAATAGAGTTGTATGGTGAGAATCCACCCTACACGTGTATGTGCATGAAGGGTGTGTGATTATCTATCAAAACATTCAACAACCTTATTTTGTGGAACTCTTAAATTGCGGTGTTTGTTTTGGTTATGTGGTTTGGATAGAATTGCAAACTTTGATCATTTCCTTGTTTGTAGTTTGATCATTTAATTAACTTCGTCATCAGTTTTTTAAAATTTAGGGGTAACTTTAGTGATATTTTAATGGATGTACAAGTTATTAATGCAATATATATTAAACGAGTTAACACCAACTCACGCGTTACAGCGGGACGTTGATTGAAAGCATCTCACAAATAAGATGTTGCTATAATCTAAGAAAACAATGAAAGGATCCGTACGCAAACCTCAAGTGTGTACAAAAACTTAATCACAATTTACATGTTAAGGCGTCAACACAGTGTGCAAATAAGATTCAGAAAATATATTAAACAAATGATTTATTAAAAGAATTGTTCATCATAACAACTAAATCACAAATTACAAAAACTTAATCGTCATAAACGAAAGATTTAAATCCATGAACATATGGCTTATTATTTTCGATCCACCATGAAAAAAACTATAATACACGCTTTATTTGTTATAGATTCCATATGAATATTGAGATAAAAATAACCTTTTGACCCCTCCTCGCAAATTCCCACTTAAAAAGTTTTTACACACCCAAGACAAAGACTCGGGGGGTGTTTGACAAGTGTTGAACCAGTAAGTGCTGAACCAGTAAGAGGTCTGAATGGGTAAGAGACTCTGAACTAGTAAGGTGCTGAACCATTAAGTATTGTTTGGTTGTACCTCTGAATAACTATATTAAATGAGTATTTTACCCCACCCCACCCCACCTCCACCTACCATCTTTTTTTTCTTGTCTTTTATAACCTCCACCATTTTCTTTTATTTTACCCCCACCCACCTCCCACCTACCCCTGCATCTTTTTATTAGAACTTTGAATCCTTCATCAGTTCATCACTAATCCATTAATCCCATCATTTTTATACCATCCAAATAAAAGAGAAGAAAGAGAGAGAGAGTGTTCCAGAGAAAAGAAAGGAAAGGAGGATGGGTGGCGTACGATGGCGGCAGCCGGAGGAGGGTTGGGGTGACCAAAATTGGCACTGAGGAGGGTTAGGGCGGTCGGCGTTCAGTGAGGTTGGGGTGGCTGGCGTTCATTGGGGTGGTTGGGGTGACTATCAGGGTCGGAGCAGAAGGAGAGTAGAGTAGGGCGGCGGCGTTGGGTGGAGGAGAGGGAGGGTGGCGGCGTTGGGTGGTGGCTGCAGGGATGGGTGAAGGGGTTGTTCAGAGGTGAGGGCAAATTCTGTCCATTTTTTCATTCAGCAACATCACAGTGCTGAACCATTAAGTCTTAATGGTTCAGTTCAGAGCCCCATGTTTTTGCAACCAAACACCACCCACCTCTGACCGATTCAGAGGTTACCTCTGAATGGAGCCATTCAGAGGTAAACAAACAACCCCTCATTCTTCATCTTCATCAAATCACCATCTCAATAACTTAACCCACACCCATAGAAAATTTTATTCCAAGATCAATTCTTCATCCAGTGAATTTTCTCCAAAATTGGCCTGTTTTCTTTTTGTTCAAACCATCTCATTTGAAAACAAAGCTCGAATCGAGCCGAGCTCGAGTCCGAGCTCTTATAAGTTAATCGAGCTCGAGCTCGAGCCTGGTCGAGCTCGGGCTCGGCTAGGCTCGTTTCACCCCTACTTGATGTATTTTTTCGCGTTTATGTTATGAAATAAAAAGGAATGTGTTAATAGAAAAAAAAAGTTCCTTTTTTAATATAAAATATTAAAACAGCTCTTCCGGAACTTGATTTAGACGGTTTTACCAATAAGGAGACCACCCCAAGAAACCTCAACAAACCTTGACGAGTGCTCTATATGGTAAACACATGCAGACTATGGAGAGGTAGTTTGATATGACCCCGCGACAAAGAGCGGTGCTCGCATGCCTTTAGGGAGCTCACGCTCAGGATTTTTTGACTGTCGTGCCTATTTATGGGCTTGGGAAACAGATGTCGGTGGTTGAATATAGGTCTGTTCTCAAATACTGGCTCATGATACTTCTTTTCCCTCCGGGTTAACCATGCCCCATCTGTAAAAAAGCTTGTCTGGATAGATTTGGCAAGCATGCACTTCACTGCAAGGAACTGCGGGGTTCAAGTACCAGCATGACTTGGTCACAGATCTATGTTCTATGGGAAGTACTTCAATGTGCTGGGATCTCGGGCAAAAAAGAAGCACCAGTTAATTTTTTGACTAATCCGTGGGAGGGGGATCTACTTTGTGACATGCGGATGCTCTTTTGTGTGGTTGGGTGGGGGGCAAACATGCATGTGCTGACGTTACTGGGGTATCTCCCTTGGTGGATTTGTGGGACAATGGCTTTATGCTGGGGCAGGGGGTTTTGAGAGCGGAAGCTAAGAAGGTTGCTAACCACGAAGCAGCATGTCTAGGGAATCAACACGTGTTCAGGCCGTTTATTTTAAACACATTTGTATCGCTAGCCCCTAAGGGAGTGCGTTTCTTGGAACGAGTACACGAGGTGGTTCACAGCGACTCGTAGAGCCCTAAGAACCAAGGGTCGCAGGATAGGTTTTGCGATTCAAAAGGGAATAGCGGTGCAGCTTGTTGCTCGTTTACCCATTATCCACATGTAATTTGATCTATGATGGATGTTCAATTTCAAGATTCGAAACCTTAAAATTTAACAATTCAAATATTTACGTGCCTCACTACCTATTATATACTAATACAATTACCAACATAACGTACAACCCACTTAGCACGTTAACGTCCACCTAAATTCAATCGTCCAGACTTGATCAGTCAGCATCTGGCGATACATTTGTTGATCTTTATCAGACAATGACCTCAGCTTTTCATTCCAGAAGATCGTATCATCATCAACCGATCCTCCAGGAGCTTTAGAACTGGATTCACCTCCTTTTCCAGATTCTCGTTTCTCATACTTGTATTTATCTGTTTCATCATCATCATCATTATCATCATCATCATCATCATCAAATGCAGAGCTGCTATCATCACCAGATTCATCATTCCAACCATCATCATCTCCATCACCCTTCTTCTTTTTAGGAGCCTTTCCAGCATCTTCATCAAGATCCTCATCATCCTCCTCCTCGTTATTAGACAGTTCGAAATCAACCTGCTCCTCATCATGATCTTTATCCTCTTCACCTTCTTTCAGCTAAGGAGCTCGAGAGTATAAATCTTTAATCAGATTATCCATGCTTTTATTACTCTCTTTTAGCTTCTTATTCTCTTCCTTCAAAGCTATAAACCTTTTGGTGTTTCTTTGCTCATGTTTTAACAGTTTCTTATTATCCTTCTGCAACCGTTTAATCTTCTTTTTCAGCTCTTCATTGTTCTCATGTGATGTAACAATGACATCCAACATCTTTGAGTCATTCTTTCTTAATTGATCTATCTCTGTCTGCTGCTTGTTTATAATATTCATCATCTCAGTAAGTTTCCGGTTAACAGTGTTCATCACATCACTATCCACTGTAACCTTTCAAGTAGAAACTTCAGCAACTTCAGGCAGTATACCCTTCTTCATCTTCTTCAGTACATTATCCAATGCCTCGTTAAAAGCGTCAACAGGTAAATCAGCTCCCTGTTCAGTACTAGAAGTGGTTGTGGTTTTCTGCTTCTTAGAAGCTGGAGCAGCAACCGGTGATTTCGAGCTTGAAGCAGGTGGCAACTTCTTTCCTGCTACTAACGATTCAATCTCTCTAGCTCGTTTCTCTGTGGGCTTTAACACTTTTTCTTTCTTCTTGAATTGGGGCTTCTTTGGTTTCTCCCCCTGAACTGGCGATCCAGGAAAATCTCCTGATCCCAAACCTAATCCCTCATCCTCTTCATCTAAGTGAATAGGGCTCTTCATTCTCTGTTCTTCCACAGATCTATTCAGACTAGCAGACTCACCAGTCACAGTGGCCTTGGGCGTGGTAGTCTTTACAGTCTCAGTCTCAGAATCCCAACGTTCATCCTCTAGCGTCTCTTCAGAATCGACTGACGCTTCATCAACAAGGTGTAAACCTTTCTTAGCCATTCTCATATGCCTTCTCGACACTTTCTTCTTCTTTGCAGGCTCAGTCTCAGGAACAACTTCTATCCTGATCTCTTTCTCTTTACCTTTGCCACTCTTTGCTCCCACATTCACAACCTGTCGCTTTCGCTTTGCCTCAGGATCAACAGGATGTAATGGATTGTCTTCGTCTGATGCACTGTCAGCATGCCTTACCTCATCTTTACCCGGATCCACATAATCAATCCTAGCCAAATGACTAAATAAACGTCTAACAGGTGGTCGTTCATTCACCGACAAGTCTTTATAGGCCTTCATTCTTGCCAATGTATTAATGGACATATGCTCTTGAACTATGATCAGCTTCGGATCCCTCTTCAACTCCTTATACTTGTGATCAAATATCATCTGAAGGAATCTAGGATATAACAAAAACTTCAAATTCCATGTACCTCTAACAGGTTCTAGTAAATGTTCCATAAGCATCCCTGATACATTGAACAGTTTGTTCAATATCAATGCAACCATCATCGAGCTAATACTCTTTCTCATCAAGTCATAACCTCCTACTGCTGAACCAAAGACATGAATCATGACATGTGCCAAGTACTTGAATTGGCGACAAAGCTTTCCTTTGTGTAACAAACCATCAGTAATCTGCCCGTTATACTTCATCCTTAGAAAGCATTTTCTCTGTTCAGTAAAGCTAAGTTCTCTAGGATCAGTCTTTTCGTCTTCAAGCTTCAAAGCTTCCCTGATATCATTCTCTGAAACAATAACCAATTTTCCTTGAATCTTGCTAACCAGAGATGTTTCATACTCCCAGAAATCCATCTTCGCGTTCGTCCAGAACTCTTGTAGCAAGTCTCGGTAGATAATAGCAGGTGTAGCAATTGCATCTATCACCCGACTTCTCTTAAGAAACTCAATGATTCCTGTAAATTCAATGTGCTTCTTCACATCCCCAAGATATGCACAACAGTTATGCGCATTCTCGAACGGCAAAAGCTCTTCCTTTCCTTTCTCAGCAGCTTGTGCACATGATCCAGCTTGTTCACTAGGTTTTTCCTATTCAGACATGGTTTATACTGCAAAATAAAACAAGTAAACACGTTAAAAATCGACAAAGTAATCAAAAGTTGAAAATTTGGTAATTGATCTCTACATTCGCCCATTCGGAGGTGCGAATGAGAGATTCTGGGTTACGAATGTGAAGTTTCTGGGGTGCGAATGTAAAATGTAATTGAAAAATGTTTCATTCACCCGTTTGAACTTCATTCGGCCAAACAAAACATCTCCTTCGCCCATTTTTGCACGTTCGATCGTTCGAAAAGGGCGAAGGTGACTGTTCTTCAATTCAAATTTTAATTTTTGAAGTTCAGTGGATTAAAACATGTAATTTTGATTCAGCTAGCAAGTAACACCACCGATTAAGGTTTCAAAACAATCAATTTTATCAAACCAACATTGTTTCAGTGTTTTCAAATAAAAACTAGGGTTCGATCCTAAAACTAATCAAATGATCAATTCTGATGGATTAAAACCCTAAGTTTTTGAATTATCTCCCCCTAAAACACTGAACCAATGTTTCCCTATCAACAATTGAGACAATTATCATGGTTTAATCATAGTTTGGTGTCAGTTAGGGCTTGGACTTAAATGTAGTGATTAAACATTCAAAACTTGATGTTAACCTGTAAAAATGATTGCAAAATGATCAGGATTAGCAAACGAACACAATGGTAAGGTCTAAATGTCACGAGCAACAAGTGGACTTAGGATCAGAAATTTTGAAAAACTTTTGTAAGGGGTCGAATGAGCAGAGAAGGATATATATATAGACTGCTCCTTCGACCGTTCATTGTGGTCGAATGTGAAGCTTTAGTCTCCTTCGCCCCTAATGAAGGGTGCGAATGAGATAAAAGGGTTCGAAAGAGAAAACAACTTAAGAACTCTCACATTCGCCCAAAATGAAACGTACGAATGAACAAGAAATTCCTCCTTCGACCCAAGCGAATGGGCGAAGGTGGGCGAAGGTGAATCAGGAATTTTGAAAATTTTACCAAATCTCAAAATCGAGTCCCGTTCAAAATATTTTCCAACTTTTAAGCATCCAACAATCATATTTTCTCAGTTAAAGATAACAAAGCTCAAATGGTTCATCAAGGTTTAGAAAATCGTCATCAACCACCATCAGCTATCAAAAATAAGATAGAAGGTGAATCAGGAATTTTGAAAATTTTACCAAATCTCAAAATCGAGTCCCGTTGAAAATATTTTCCAACTTTTAAGCATCCGACAATCATATTTTCTCAGTTAAAGATAACAAAGCTCAAATGGTCATCAAGGTTTAGAAAATCGTCATCAACCACCATCAGCTATCAAAAATAAGATAGAAATGTAAAATCTTTTTGGATTTTCTAATGTTTATGTTAAAATACACCTAAAATCTTTTTGAGTTTTGCAATATTTGACGAAAAAAAAATATGCAGAAATGTAAAGATAAAGCAGTAAATCTTTTGGGATTTCTGGTAAAGGGATCATATCAGTTATTGAGAAATCTGATCACACCGTTGATCTTTTGATTATTATCATTAAAGACAATGTGTGATCTGGCAATTCCTGATATTGTGATCCACATAAACTTACATGCAGACTTTTGTGCAGTGCTTTAGACTGATACGATTATGTATAGTAGAAACATAATTGCCTATGGTTCCCACGCACACGACATACTCCCGTATCAAGAAGTAAATGCACAAAGACTCATTGTAAAGCATGATTATGCTTTCGTCGTCTGTAATTTACAAGGTATCACAGAGGTATACAGGTCAGCAAATTAATGCAGTAAAGAAACATGTGTACTCTACCAGGTTGAGGACTGATATAAATCATGATTTGCATCAGTGATTAATATGATGTAATAGATAATCTTTGATCATCATAAAACATAGAAAGTTCCTCAAATCGGTAACTTTAGGATTTGGCATAAAGCTCTTTTATAAAGACACCCTATCTGATCTAGGTCCGTAATGACTTACAGCAGAAGATCAGAGAGGCTATCCCCAGACAACTAATAACCTAACGACCCAAAACCTCTGAGTTTTGTACAAATACCCTATCAAACGAAATTACAGTACTAAGACCATATGCCAATGAGGAGTTCATCCACACAATAATTTGTTTGATATGTATGTATCAGGCACGCAGTATTAGGTCTACGAAGCCTATCAGCACATCGCACAGACTCAGACACACGTCCTATATAGCATTACATTTCTTAGAATGTGTCAGATCCCCACTGATGTACTATCATTTCCCCTTTTTCTCCAGGAAATCATTTTTGGTTTTTCTGATTTTTATAAATTTTTGAATTTACTGTTCCCAAGGATAAGCTGGAGCATTTCAAATATGTGACTGCCCAGATATCGTTTGTTCACATAAATCTGACGGCGTTAATCTAAGGGAAGAAGATATAGCAGTCAACAAACAAATTTTCTAATTTTTATGGATTTTGAAATTTTTCAATGTTTTTGGATTTTTGAAATTTTTCTGAAAACCAATAAATTTAAACTAAAAAGCGATAAACTGAGGTGGTGATCAGTCTTGTTTTTCTTTAATACCATTAGCTTTCAAAAGATATTCAAATCTTGATTTATCAAAAGCTTTGGTAAAAAGGTCTGCGCTTTGGTAATCAGTGTGGATTTTGACCATATCGATCAACTCTTTAGCATAACAATCACGGATAAAATGGTATTTAATCCGGATATGTTTAGCCTTTAAGTGATTTACTAAGTCTTTTGTTAATGCGATTGCGGCTTCATTATCACAGTAAATAGGGGTTTTAAGAAATTGCAAACCGTAGTCCACCATCTGTTGTTGGATCCAAAGAACCTGTGAGCAGCAGCTCGATGCTGAAATGTATTCTGCTTCACATGTGGATAGTGCAACTACGGTCTGTTTCTTGCATTGCCAGGTCACGAGTCTGCTCCCTATAAACTGGCATCCAGCCGTTGTGGATTTGCTGTCTTTGTCACAACCGCCCCAATCTGCATCACTAAAAGCGATTAGGTCAAAATTATCATCATAAGGGTACCATATTCCTCTCGACGGACAACCCTTCAGATATCTAAGGATATGTTTAACAGCTACAAGATGACTCTGTTTCGGCTTCGATTGATAACGTGCACAGAGACATGTGGCAAACATTATATCAGGTCTGGAGCCGGTGAGATACATCAGAGATCGGACGATTGCTCTGTATGTAAATGGATCAGTTAGCTCCCCCTTAGCGTCAACTCCAATCCCGTGATTAGGTTGTATTGGGGTGTCCATCGGCTTCGAATCATCCATTTGGAATCGGCTTAAGACTTCAGAAACGTATTTCGTCTGGTGAATAAAGATCCTCGTTGGTCTTTGTTCCACCTGCAAGCCTAGGAAAAACTGCATCTCTCCCATTGCGCTCATCTCAAACTTTTCCTGCATAACACGTTCAAATTGTCTGCACAGAAGTTCGTTAGTAGACCCAAATATAATATCGTCAACATAAATCTGGACTAGAAGCAAGTCATCGCCTGTTCGTTTAGTGAAAAGTGTGCAGTCTACCAAACCTCGCTTGAATCCTTTTGAGAGAAGATACGTGCTCAGCTCCTCATACCATTGCCTTGGAGCCTGGTGCAACCCGTAGAGAGATTTGTTCAATACGTAGACCTTATCCCGGTGAATAGGATCTTCAAAGCCTAGTGGTTGACCTACGTATACTTCCTCCTTGACCACACCGTAAAGAAATGCGCTCTTGACATCCATTTGATACACCTTAAATTTCTTGAATGATGCAAACGCTATAAACATTCGTATTGCCTCTAAGCGTGCAACATGTACATAAATGTCGTTGTAATCGATTCCCTCAACTTGATGAAATCCTTGTACAACCAAACGAGCTTTGTTCCTTACGATCACTCCTCTATCATCCTTTTTGCATTTGAATACCCATTTCGTTCCAATCTTCTTTCGTCCTGGGGGCAAATCTGTCAGTGTCCAAACGCCAAGTTTCTGAAACTACAACAACTCCTCTTGCATTGCTTCCACCCAAGCGTCATCCAAAAGAGCATCCTTGTAAGTTCGCGGCTCAACCTGCGAAACATAACAAGCAAAAGACCAGTCATTCTGAAAACTAGATTTTTGTATTTTGGCATATAAAGCAAGATTTCCAAGGTTTTCCGGTGAGTTAGCATTCCTCAATTGTCCTCTTGTCATCACACTGCTACCAGGATCACCAATAACCTGCTCGATTGGGTTAATTCGATGTATCCGAAATTCCGGATAATCGGGTACTTGGACTCCCGTCTGAGTAGTTAAGTTCTCTGCAGAAACCAGATCATTACCCACATACAATGTTGAAGCACCATTTGTAGTTGGGTTCACTGGTGGTGTCTCTGTAGCATGATCTAAGATAGCTTCACTTGTTACATCATCGTCGTCATCTTCTGATTCTGAAGAATTCAACGTTGTGGAAGCTTCTTGAAATACTTCTTCTTCAACGACAGGAACATTGGTATCATTAGAAGCGGCTTGAGGATTCAACGTGGTGATCGGACGCACCAACGGTGATGTCACTGCGTTTTCGACCTCGTAATATAAACGTAGTATAGCCTCTTCAACCAAGCTATCTAGGTTGAATGATTCAAAGAAATCTTTGTAATCAAACATCCAGTCTGGACCGCTTCCCTGTATGTTCTGAGTGTACCGTTGCACTTCAACGTTAGCCCACTCCTCGACCTGACGAGTCCTTTTGTTGAATACCCGTTTGAGCGGGGTTGCATATCCAACAAAATATCCTTCCTCAGCCTTCGGTGCGAACTTCTCAGATGGAGTAAGCATAGTACAAGGAGCTCCAAACGGTTCTAGATACTCTAAATTCGGCTTTCGACGATTCAACAGCTCAGAAGAAGTTTTGCCAAACTTCTTCACTGTTAAAACACGATTAAGAGTATAACAAGCTGCGTAAATTGCTTCATTCCAGAACATTACTGGAAGATTTGAGTCCGCAAGCATTGTCCTCGCCGTTTCAATTAGAGTCCTGTTTTTACTTTCCGCGACACCATTCTGTTGTGGGGTATACGGAGCATTGTATTCATGATGAATACCTTTGTTTTCACAAAGATCGTCCATCTGTGCATTTTTAAACTCCATCCCATTGTCACTCCTAATCCTTTTGATCTTGAGACCATAGATATTTTCCAGACGAGTGAACAGAACCTTCAAATTATCAAACGTGTCGCTCTTTCGGTGTAAGCACATTACCCATGAAAATCATGAATAATCATCAGTCACTACAAGACAGTATAACTCCCCAGCATGACTCTTACGCTTGACAGGTGCAAACAGATCCATGTGCAAACGTTCAAGTAGCAGTTCAACGGAATTAACTTTCTTTGGTCTATGGGATTGTTTGTGATGCTTACACTTTTTACAACTCACACACTTTTCATTTAGGTGAAAATGTTTGACGTTCACGCCTGTGACAAGTTCATTCTTCACCAAATGATTCATCTTTCTGAGGTGAATGTGTCCCATTCTCCTGTGCCACATAATGGATTCTTTTTCTGTAGCGTTGGAGATGAAACATATGACTTGGCCTTGGGTGGTCATTGCTTTTGACATATCGAGAATGTACAAGTTGTTCACTCTCGGCGCCTTTAGCATCACCCACTCTTTCGGTAATTCAAACCCCAGCTTAAGTATGTAGCAAGATTTGTCGTCAAAGTACACAGAAAATTGTTTGTCGAATATCTGACTGACACTCAACAGATTGTAATCTATCTGCTTCACATAAGAAATTCTCTCGAAGCTCACAATTCCATTGCTCACACTACCTTCCATGGTAGTATAGCCTCCTTTGTTCCCTGCAAACGCTACATAACCTCCATTGATGTTTCGAATATCGAACAGTAGCGAAAGATCCCCAGTCATATGGCTAGAAGCTCCACTGTCAACAATTCAAAGACTGCTCATAGGGCCAGCTGAAGCTCCCTGCACATATCAAGTAGAAAAGTTAGATATTTCAGGGGACCCAAGCCTGTTTGGTCTTGGGTCTTTGAACAGATTGTTTCAAAGAGTCAGTTTTCTCACAAACATCTTGGGTTTTATCAACCTTTTTCTTATCACACAAATCTTTTTCTTTCTCAGATTTCACATTCTGTTATGATGTTGAAGCACCCTCAGAACCCTTTGATGACCAAGATTGTTCAGTCCGTTTCAAGATCCGGATCTGAGATTTTGGGGTCTCAGCCGGTTTCTTTACTTCATCCTTGAACGATACCTTCTTGGTTACCTTCTCTGATTTAATAGAGAGAGGTCCAACTGCTGGTTTGACATTAGGTTTAATAGGAACCTTTTTATTGTCAGCAGTTGCGTTCATCATTGGTTTCTTCAACGGTTTCTCAGTGGCTCTCTGGTTGCGTCTATCATAAGTCATCGGACGATTTTCCCTCCTTTTGAAGTAGTTGTTTTTGTTATAAAAAGGTGCTGGCTGAGGGAAAAACTTTCAATGTGGATAACAGTGATTATCAACCGGACAATCATACTTTTGCTTCATCTCCACCTCGTGCCTCTTATGTCGTACATACGGGCAGTTGGCAAGTAAATGCCCCCTCTCCCCGCACTTAAATCACGCACGGTACTCTTCATAGTTTTCTTTGATGTTCGACTTAGAATAACTAGCAATGGGATATTGATCAACCATACACTGTCTTCTTAAACTCTCAGGAGCGGGGTCCTTTGAGTAAGTCGGCTCAATAAAACTATTTGACTTGTCTGTTGGTTTAACAAATTGTGTGACATTGACCTTTGGGTCTTTAGAATATCCGAATGAATTTTCTTTAAAATGGCTGGAGGAATATCATTTGTTCGTTCATGTTTCGGGAACCAAATGGTACTTTCCTGCCAGATCTTTTCAATTTTAGAATAATTTGCAAATTGAATAGGATATTCTTCATCAGACATGATCTTATCGGAGCCTTGCATCCGATAGAAAACTTTGACAGGTTTATCACACGGTTCATTTTTCACTTCATTTGACTTTTCAATTTTCTTTTCAATTTTCTTCTCAACTTTCTTTTCAACAGACTTAACAACATTCTTTTCAACATTCTTAACAACTTTCTTATCAACATTCTTTACTGATTGATTCTTTCTGTGAGCGTTAGCCATGGGATGGACAATCTGAGATGGTGAGACTGGTTTAGTAGTGATGATGTGATTTTCATCAGGAATATCACTCACTTTTTCAACAACCGTCTCAGACTGTTCATCCTCTTCATCAGAATCATCAGCAGCAACCACACCTTCATTGTTTCCCAGAACTGGTCTAACATCAGAATACGGGTCTCCGACACTGGATGTGTTGGACTCGTTATCCGATGTAGAGTCAGATTTGACTAAGCTCTCCGGTGCTATTGCATGCAAATTATGGTTTTCAAACAACACCGGAGCTGGGACAGCCTTGTAGTTTACACTACTCGACTGTGAAGGCTCTTCTATGATGTGGTCAACAACATAAGCGATGTGCTTATAACTCTCATGCTTTTTATTAACTTTCTCTACAAAGCACTTGATGGTGGCCATTTCCAATTTTATGTTTTCTAAATTATTGATATAGTTATTTATGGCCATTTGTTTTAACGACAAAGTCTTTTTCAATTCAGACACATCTTTCTTATACCCATCAAGTACTCTGTTAAACTCTTTTGATTCTTTCTGGTATAATTGACAGTTGATTTTTGCACTCTCAAGTTGAACTTTGAGTTGCTTATTTTCATCTGTCAATTGATCACAAGCTTTGCATTGTTTAACACAAGTTGAATTAGAATTAACAGTAGATTCAGTACTTACCTGTTTGGGAGTTTCTGTCATGGCCGTCAGTGCAAAATGTGCTTCCTTCCCAGCGAAAAACTTGGAATAATCAACTCTGGTGCAAGCATCATCCACCATGCATGACTTCCGGATCATCAAGAAGTCAGCTTCAGCAAGCAACTGATCAATATCATCATCCAGTGAGTTAACACTAGATTCAGAGTCAGAATCACTTTCCTCATCAGAATAAGTAGAATCAAACTGTTCAGGAATATCAGCAATAGTATCCATAATCATTCCAGTCTTCTTCTCAGCACAATCAACATCAACATTCATCTCATCATTCAACTCTTCAATCTTCAACTCGCTTATCTTTTCTGTCACAATCTCTTCTTCAACCTCCACCGGTTAATCCAAGTTCATCTGCTGTGCCACACAAGCCACATTACCAGCTGTAATTTCTTCCACACCCAACTGCATACCGGTCCAATCAAAACCCTCATCCTATGGTATCACCAAAGCTTGATTCAGGTTCTCGGTTTGGGTTTGTGTGTTTGGTGTAGAGATGGGAATAATTGTTCGGTTTGAGTTTTGTTGTGTTTGGTTTTGGTTTTGTGATGTGGATTGTCTAGCATTGTTATTTTGTTGGTTATTTTGGCGGTTTTGATAGTTGTTGTGAGGTTGAAAGCTTGAAATGTTGTTGGAACTTTGGTATGATACTTGATTTTGGTTTTGAGTTTGACAGTTTTGGTATGTAGAGTTGAATGGATTTTGATTACCTTTTTGTGCTGGCTATGTGCATTCTCTTTTAAAATGACCTTTTTCACCACAGTTGAAACAAGTTACTTTGGCTTTGTTAAAGCCATAAGTGGTGTTGGGAGATGTTGAAAGATCCGTTCTCCCGGTCTTCTGAATAAAATCAGTGGCTCTTCTCATGATACTTGCAAAAGCCCACTGTATATCCATCAATTCCTCTCTTCCTTGTCGATCTGTGCATAGTCCTCATTGGTCAAATTGTTGTTCCCAATTTGACTAGCAACCAAACCATTGTATGATGCTACCATCGCTGAAAGTAATGCTACATGTTGTTGAGCAATCTCAACAGTAAAATTGTTCAGATTTGAAGTCTCCAACACAATCGGGCTTTGGTTAGGTTGACTTTGGTTAAGTTGCATTTGGTTCATTTGAGGGTTGTAAGGTTGTTATTGTTGAGGTTGGCTAGCAGAGTAACACGCTGCTTGTTGCATGGGTGAAAATGGTGGAATATAGGTAGTTGTTGTAGGATATGATGTTGAAGTATATGAAGATGTTTGAGCAAGGTAGTTGATTGGTTGTTTGGATGGTTCAACGATGTTAGATACGCACGTGATGTGTGGAGCAACAATGGTAGTAGAACTGGAAGTAGAATGGGAAGAAGATGTACCACCAAGATAAAGTTCTGGATTCTGAGGAATTTGAGCCCTTTTTGCTTTCCTCTTCTCTTCCATCTCCTTGTTTTCCAGTTTCTGTATAAACTCATTGATCGTCCAATACTGGTACGCATCCTTCTCTTTCAACACCTCAATATGCTGGTTCCAATAAGGTGGCAATGCATCGGCAAACTTGTCCACCAATTCGGACATAGGTATGCTAATCTCATAGCTTGACAGCTCTGTGAGTAAGTGGCAATACCTTGGAACCAACTGTTTCAAAGTCTTGTTACCCATGTAACTAAAATTTTCAAACTCCTTCCGAAGCTCCTCCATCCTTAGCTTCCTAGTCTTCTCATTCCCATCATGCCTGTTTCTCAACATGTCCCACAGCTGTTTAGAAGTTGTGCAAGAACCAAACTGATGCAGCAAATCAGTGTTGATAGATTGAGACAATTGAGAAAACGCCTTCTTCTCAATAGCAAACCTTTTCATTTCATCGTCTGCTAGATTCTCCAAAGGAATAGGCTCTCCTGTGTTCTCCAAGATCGGAGCAACATAGCCTTTCGCAATCATCTGCCATGCCTCAGTTCCCTCTAAACCCATACCCTCCAAATGGATCTTGAATTTAGTCTTCCACATGTTGTAGTCGACCATCTCCATAAGCTTAGGTGGTCGGTTTCCACTTCCAGATGACAAGTCTTGAATAAGCGTTGATATGGCATTGGTCGCCTATGTGTGAACCGCTGCTGCTGCTACTCCCCAATAGTCGCCAATCGGTTGCGGTTGTGGTTGCGCAACGTGTTGAGGAATAGTACTAGTCATAGCCATGTAGTTGATAGGTTGTGATGGTTGACAAGACTTTTGGGCAGCAACCGACCAAGGATCCATGGTTATCTGCTGTTGTGGTGTCGTGTTTGGTCGTGGTGTTGTCGGAAAGTTCCACATCTTGATCTGAAAAGTTTAAACATGAAAAGATTAGAAAAGTTTTAAAACAGTTTTCTCCTTCGTATGAATCGAGTGGTCGAATGAGTAAAATTGTTCTCCTTCGACCGTTTGTAAAGATACGAATGAGAAGTATAACAAACACAAAGCACTTTAGATCGTTTGTATTTCTCCTTCGACCATTCGAATGGTCGAATGAAACAAGTATGGTCGAATGTACACCAATACACTTACAAACTCTAGGTTTGACCACTTAAAAACACCACATTCGACCAAAAATCCTTTCGTTTGACCGTTTAACACACACGTTCGCCCATTTCTCCCTAGGTTCGACCCTGCACTTACAAAAACGGTTATTCTTTGAAAATCAGTTGATTTTGATCAAATTTTTCAAAATTTGAAAGAATTTGATGATTTTAATCAGGTTTTGATTCGGATTTGATTTGGAACAACTTTATCAAAGAGAATTATGCATTTTATCAATGAAAACAAGCTCTAATCAATCAATTTATCACCAATTCAGTTTTATCAATGAAAACAGAAAGTTTTTGATCAAAATAGGGTCCAAATCTGTTTTAAAAATATCAAATTGTGGTTGTTTGATCCATAATGGCTCTGATACCACTTTGTAAGCGCTTAGGATCGTCAAATCTACAAAGAGATTGATCAAACAAGTTTGATTCAGGTGCGGAATCCCTGAATCAATCACAATCATGATAATCAAACAATCAAAACGCAGAAATAATCTTTCAAAGATTTTTCTCATTCATAAACAACTTGAATTACACGTTTTAATAATGTTTACAATCAAATCTAACGTGAAAATAAGTTGACACAAACACTAGGGAGAGACACAAAACAGGAGGGAATAAAATGACCAACTACTTACTTTTAAAAAGTGCTTAACCTATTAATAGGCCTGCACATTCGCCCATATTGCATGGTCGAATGTGCAGGTTCGCCCAAACAACATGTGCGAACCAAGCAATACATTACAATCTAATTCTAAATTCGCACTCCAGTCTCTCCTTCGCACCAATACTTCTCCTTCACACCTTCATAATCTTTCATTCGCCCACATTTATCTCCTTCGCCCATTCGATAAACAACAAAACACATGTTAATTGTAATCCAAAGCATTAGTCGCGCAAAATGCATCTACAAAAGTAATTTAAGTTATTAAGTTAATCATCATTTAAACCTGCCACAAGATAAACAAACAAGGATCAGAAGAAGATAACACAACAAATAACTAAAAATAAACTACTACTACTACTACTACTAATAAAAGTCTACAAATTGAAGCGGGTTCGGGAATGATGAAAAGATACAAAATATGATCCTCACGACCCTCGATGTTTTATTTCATAAACTACTCTATGATCCCGTGGTTGGCCAAGTTGATCAAGGTAGGTCGAGGCATAACCATTGAGGGATGATAGGATGGCCCTAAGGCCTCCCAAAGGACCCCAAGATCTCTGGAAGACTCTTGGTAGTCAGCCAAATCAAGCACTAGAATGGATGATCAAATGGTGAGGGTTAGCTTGCTATTTATAGTGTTCTAGGGGCAGCACGGGCGTGCCAAGGGTTGTAGGGGCGTGCTTACTGTCACACGTATGTTTACTTGCTGCAGTTCGGCTCTGTCTGTCCTTTTTGTCTTTGGCACGGTCGTGCCATAGGCATGAGCACGGGCGTGCATGCCTTGTTAAACAAGTTTCCATGCTCTCCAAGTTTGTTGCTGTGTCTTCTAGTGTGCGGGGCCTCCGTGCAAGTGTGCATGGGCGTGCTTGGTCACTCCCGTACTGGTTTTATCACTGTTTAAGTCCCGAGATGGTCTTCAAACATAAAGGGAACATGCTGCAAGTCTCGTATCTACATGAATTTCCAGTTTTTGCTTGTTTTTTTGCCGAAAATCCTTTGTTTCCGGCTTGGAGCTCCGGTTTCCTGAGAAATACAAATAGGAATTAATTAAGCACCAAATATCAATAATATAAGCCTAAATGCACCCTATTATGAGACTGTTTATGCATGTTTTATATGTTAATTTTGTGAGTCATCAACCCCTCACACTACTAGAAAAATACCCCTATCTTGACGCGCATTGCGCGTCATAAAAGGGTGTTTATGACACACAGCAAAGTGTCAAGGAAGAACATGTCATTAAATTTTTATGACATGCAAGCGCGTGTCATCTTTTAATGACACACTTTCATGACACGCTTTTTTGACACGCATTTATGATACGCTTTCATGACACTCTTTAATGACATACATTCTTGACACAACTTTGTGACACTCATCTTGCGTGTCATGGTTTAATGACATACATTCTTGACACAACTTTGTGACACTCATCTTGCGTGTCATGGATTTTTTTTACCTAAAAAAATTCTGCAAAATGACTAATATCCCTAGATTTATATTTAAATTTATAATTACAAAATCAATAAATTACATAATAAAACTCCATTTATTATATATACCACCAAAAAATCCATTACAATATAAGCATTTATCGAATCCTACCACAAGTATTAACGGTTACAAAAATATTGTGTCAATACATTACGTTAGTCTATACCTAAACATACGGATCCCTTGAAAATGAAGGTTGCGGCATAACTTGACCATTCTTCACGACTGACATCAATATCCCCATCCGTGTAAACATCTACTCCTCCGCCAACATGAGACAACAATTAAATTAATAAGATGAAGGTTAAGGTTCATGATGGTTTTAGTTTCAAGAAAACAAGGTTGGCTAGAAGTTGACTCGACCAAACTTACATAACGTTAATTGAAGCAATTACCAAACATTACACCAGCAATATTACGAACACTCGGTGTGCACAAACAATTACCAAACAATGAACCAAAAACGAAGCTACTATATACTACATAGCGCGCTATTGACAACTATTATCTCACAAAGCTATTATATACTACATAGCGCGCTATTGACAACATACTAAGAAATAATCTTACAAATCATTATAGGTTCTGTATACGGTTCTGTATGTTAGCTCCCTTCAGGTTTCGGGTCGGGTCGGTCCAGGACCACAAGTAAACCGTGACAAAACCGAGGACCGAGATCAATATTTATGCAACTAGTTTATGCATTGATGGGTCAAGTGTTGTCCATTCTAATACATTTAAAACAATCTAGCTGTTGTCCATTCTAATACATTAAAAACTAACATGGATGCTGGGTCGAAATTGCTGGGTCAAAACTGTTTAGAAGACTGTTATTGGTGGGTCAAAATTCAAAAATTACCATTACTATTAAAAGATCCTGATGAATGTACCAAAACTAGGTTTTACCCCAGCGCGCGTTGCGGCGCGCCAAGGCGATGGTAGCACGTGGAGAATCGTAATCGTCAGCGCCATCATTCAACCAAGGGTGGTTTCAGACCCGTTGTAAATCATTTTGATCGACGAAAGCATAATCGGATGCACCACCATTGTGCTATGTCAATTGGCAGTGCATTTATTAAGATTCCTACCATGAAGCTATTATCAAAACCATAGTTTGGATTATTCTATACAGGCCAAGTCAGTTTTTAGCGGAATCCGTAAACAGATTTATCTAAACGAACAAAGATGAGTCGACATTGTGAGTCCATGGGTTTACATGTCTAAGCCATAAAATTTATAAGTATTTTTACGTATATAAGTTATGCATTTTATATCTAACTGTTGTATGCATATTTCGAGCATTTATAATAGTGTTTTTTTAAAGCAAGCTATATAAAGAAAAGGAAAGCCGTAGATAATTCATGTTAATAACAATAGACTAAGCTAACTAAACAACATAATAACTAAAAAATGGAACAGAAAGTGTAACTGAAGTGATATGGATGTCGTAATAGGCATAAAACTAATAACAGTCAGTAGAAGGAACAAACCAAATACGAATGATACAGATGCGTGTTATATTATTACCTGAGCTGCTGTTCAAAAAAGTAAAGTTTCAGCAACAAATAACGGCGCCGACAGCCATTTCTGGAGCAGATCGCCAATCGGTCGCAATGCAAAGGCACCATCACAGCCGGCGACCACGTCGTACACGCGTTAATAAACAACAAAGCGTATACAAAGAAATAAAACACTGTGAACAATACACTCTGTATATATCAAACGAAACAGAAATGAAGTTGTGTCTAAAACCTGTTACTTGTTGCAGAGCAAAACACATCTTAACCTATAAAATAGCAACCTAAACGATAGTAAATCAGTTCGTCTGACCAGGTTATGAACTCAGCATAGCCAAGCAATGCGCAACCGGCCTTTAGCATCACTTTACCAAGCGAATAAGGTGCGAAACCGCTAAGCAAAGGTCACAATGCTCAAACCAATCCATAGCCGAAGACGTCATCATAGCCGATAAATATAACTAATAGCAAGACAAAGCAGAAATTAAATGAGAAGGCTCAAATACACAAACAATCAAAGAGCATGTATCAGCGAAACTTCATTGCGATTCAAGCTACTGTGCAAAAGCCCTAAACCGGTCACCGGAACTAAATCCAATTACCGGATGTCTATTGGCAAGGTGTAGTCGCAAAGAAACATGTAGTAGGGGATAAAAACATACCGGAACCTCACCGAAACCGTAGCCGGTGGAGAAGTATTTATCTCAGCGACAGGGGTAATCGAACCTGGCAGCAACAACACCGCAACAAACACCGCTGCCATCATCAATCGGCCAAGCAAAGGCCAGGCAACAAAAGGAATAAAACGACAAACTGAGGCCATACACGGATAAAGCACAGATGGAACCAGTTTCAACGGTTTAGGCACAGCTCGGTTCTCAGGTCCAGATGACGTCGGAGTGACATCACTTTGTGCTCGTCGTAGATTACCATGAACCTGACAATTTCTTCTCGCTTTTGCTGGATTATAAAACCTATCTTCTCCATTACGACTCCATCCAAACTGTAATCCTGCTCCCAACATATTCTGTAAAAACCCTAATTTACAACTTTCTTTTTATATTTGTTTCGAAAGACGACGGTAGACGGGGGTCCAGTGAGAAAGACGTCGGTGATGGTGGTGGTGGTTTGGAGGGAGAGAGTTTAAAGAGAGGAGGGGGGGTTTTGAATCAGAGGGTAGGGATTGTGTGATAAAAATGAAAGGAAAGTAGATAAGTGGGTTTTGTAGGAGAGAGAGTATGGATGGGAGGGAAAATAAAATTTGGGGAAATTTTTATGACAGAGAATAATGACGCTCAGTGTCTTATTCTGTCATATTTTTTATTTCTTGACACTAAATTCTTGACACGCAAAAATAAGTGTCATTAATTAACTAGATTTCAAAATCCATGAAACTTTTTTTTATGACACACGCTTTGAGTGTCATAAATGAGTGTGTGTCATAAAATGTGTGTCAAGATAGGCCTTTTTTCTAGTAGTGTCAGAAAGTAATCCAGATTCCTTCAGCTTCTCTGTTGCTTCTTGAACTTCAATCAGAGAGTCAAAAGTAAAGTCATTATCAAATCCTGGAAAATAATACATCCAAAGTCTCAAGATTGAAGGTGTCTAAGAGATGAGGCATACAGTCAACAGGCCTCTTCCCCGGATCTCCAGCACCAGAAATTTCAACCCAGTACCTAACTCCCCCTGAGTAGTAGCTTGCACACCAAGTGTTGTTGAAGCACTTGGAGGCTCACTTCCCGTAGAGCAGTTAGGATCATTGTCAGGATCATCCTCACGCCTCTTTATCCTAAATCATCACCCTTACATGTATCACTCTCCCCCTGAGCCTTCAATTGCTTCATCAAGTCAATGTTTTGTTAAAGAAGCGTCTGAATCATCGACCTATCCTTCGCCTGCATTTTTTGTTGAAGCTCATTATATTGTACTAACATGGAAATAGTCTGATTGGCTACCATCACCTGAGCATTCAACTCTTCCACCCGTCTCTTAAACTGAACAATCCTTTCTCTATCATGTCAAGAAGTATCAAAACTAGAATCCACATAAGAGATATCGAACACAAACCCCTGTGATGATTGTTGGGTGGTAGCATGTATAGATGTGGAGGCAACAGTGGTAGTGTGGAGTAGTAATGAGTATGGGTAATGTAGTAGTTTGGGTAGAAGTTATGAAAACAGGATCAAAGTGTGGAGCAGTTACTGAACTTGGAAGTGTAGAAACTCCAAGTGAAGATTCACCAACTGTTCCTGTACTGGTAGGGACAAGTAATGTGGTAATAGATGTGGTAAGGCTAAGTGGTGTGGTGGTAATGAGTTCAAATAATGGTGGTGGTTGTGGTATTATGGCTGCTATGGTTGCCGATAGCATTTGTGAGCTAGGCTCACGTATCACTACACCACCTCTTTGCCTATGGCATGGCCTTAGAGGTGGGATATCATCATCACCATCGTCATCAGAATCTTCTGGCTGATAGTCTTTGCCAGCCTTATCATCATCTTTCTTCCTCTTTTCACCCATAGTGTCAGTAGGAGGAACTGACCTCTGTGGTCTATCAGTGACTATCTCTCTTCCTTCACTGCTCGAATCATCATCAAAACTGGGCGAAGATGGTATATTCAAAATACCCGAGGACTCCTCTCCCTCATGAACTATACCAAAAGGACCTGGGCGGTCTAAATCAATATCTAATTGCTTCAGAAATGCATCCCAACATCTTGTACTTGTTCTTCTAAAACTTGGCCCTGCTGCTGAACAGGTTGTTAAACAACTGGTTCCAGCACCTAAACCTATACATGTGCAACATGTTGTACCTTAACCTCAGGTTGCTGAACTGGAGCCTGTTGTTGTTGTTGTTGTTGTTGTTGCTGATGATGATGATGATGCTGTTGTTCAGGTGGTTCATACTACACATCATTAGCCAGTGCTTGATAAGTAGGATTAATGAGAAACCCAAACAGTGGTTTCTTCTGTGGACGCTCTTCAACTAGTCGCCTTACATTATGCGTGCGACAATCAGCAAGAGTTCGACGTTCCACTATCCCAGCCTGAACAAACGGTGGAATATCTGCTAAATCAGGTGTGACACCTGGCATATTTGACTTAACATTTTATAAACTTATAAGTCTACCTTAGCGGGAAACATTTTATTAACGTACTTAACTAGGTCAGTTGAGTCGGGTTATCTTACGTATTGTCCAGGGTTCAATGATCTGGAGGATCTTTGGTGTCGTTTTATGTACACACGAGTTTTGAGTCCCGTTGTTGGTGAATTACATGAATTAGATTAAGTGTTATGCATAGATTGATTAATATATGGTGTATAATATGCAAATACGTGTCTTAACGGTGTTTATATGATTAAACATGATTCTATGTGATTAACATATGTTAGGGGTACATGTTCATATGTTAGGATGTTTTTAAATGCGTTAAAACGACAAAACTATAAAATATAGAAAATCCAAGACTTGGTTCGACCTTAAGGGAGGTCGAACCAAGACATGAGTCTGTTAAAAACTCCATTCAACCTCACTATAGCCTCATTCGACCTCTGCAAGGGTCGAACCAGGCAATACTATAATTACCACACTTTGCCATTTTCATCATTTCACATACCCTAAACGCCTCTAAACACTCTCTCTTGACTTTAATCACTGGGGAAGGAGTTTTTGACCTTGTTTTTTCACAATCTAACCTTCTATATCATAAACAAGTGAAGATCAAAGGTGTGTTCCTCATCCAAAATCCTTTTTGAGCAATTTTAATTCGTTTTCATAAAACCCCAAAGGTCCAGATCTGATTTAAGACAGTTTTCATGGTTGAAAACCTTTCTAACACCTTTCTAAACAAACCCTTATCATAAAACATGAGTTTTCATATGAATTAATATGTGTTAACGATCCTTTATGTTGTGTTTTGTGATGTTTAATGTTTATATGTTGTTTAGATGATATAGAGATGTTCTAGGACTGATACTCATGATAAGTTTTCGTTTTCTTAGGCTACAAATTGTTGGATGATGATGTTTTGTCTAATTTGTGGATTTTGATAGTTTAGGGTTTGATTATTGGTGTTAATGATAATGAAATGATTGGGGGTTTTCATACACATAATAATCAGAGCATTTTGAGCTAGATTATTGAATGATTTCATAAAGTTTCCAAATTGGGTAAAGTTTTCATGCATGATGTGACATTTCCATAATTTTTCCATTTTGGGTTAACATTAAAACGAACTGATTTTGGAGTAAAATTGGTAGGGTTTCGTGCAGATATGTTATTCAAACTTGACTGCTGTGTTTCGTGATGTTTCGTGATGTTTTCGGGTAATTTTGATGCGATTTTATGCGTTTTAGAACTTTGGCTGCAGACTGGATCGAACCATGTCTCATTCGACCTGTCGTGGGATCGAATGAGAAGCCTGGAGGTCAAACCAGTCTTGAACAGGTCAAACAGAACTTAATTTGGTCGAATGAACTTGATTTAGGTCGAATTAACACGTGTTAAGGTCGAATTAACTTGTGTTAAGGTCGAATGAACTTATATTAGGTTGCATGAACTTATGAAAGGGTCGAATAAACATGAAATGGGTCGAACCAAGGATATTGGGGTCGTACCAAACCCACTTTCATGCTGATTCGACCCAACTACTTCATATGTGCGATTTTTTATGCAAACGAAGTATTTTATGCTTGAACCATAAATGTAATTGATGTGTACTTGATTAGTTTGCGTAATGGGTCACTAACGGGATGTCAATTCGGTCTGGTGTGTCGGTTTAAAAGTCAAACACGTTTTCAAACATAATTAGTCATGATCTGGACAATCGGGGACTAGTTAACCTTAGGGTTATTAGTCAAAACACTTATGCAAACTTTTATGATAGATCTCCGATATTTGGGATCATCAAGTCGTGTCTTTTATACTTTATTTCAAGAACGCAATCTAAGGTGAGTGTCACAACCCCATCCTTTACTGTTTTTATAACTTTTGGGGGAGAAACATGCGGTACAAACTTTCTTACTTTAGACCAACATATTACATTATATCACATGGATATTTAGTGACTCTTATTTCATCGATAAAGTCATCTCAAACTTTGTGAACCATTAATATGTGGATACATAGCGGTGAAAGTGTGAATAGATCTATTGGGCCTGGCAAGCCCCACTCGGGCCGACTGGAGGTCGGTGGCGGGTGCATATTTGTCCTATATGTTACGGCACCGGGTGATGAACCGGTAACGGGTACTGAGGAATTCTAAACATTTAGTAGTGGTTCACGACACTATAGTATCATGTAACGATGTCTAGCTATCATCAGGTATAGATGTAAGGATTGTTGGGTCTAGTTTACTCTTGTTACAAACTTTTGCAAACTTTATCTCTGGGACTCACCGACACTGTATGTGTTGTCTAACTTTGCATGTTTTCTCAGGTCGCTAAGGTAGCATGGAGTCTTAGGTGCACTGGAGTCGCGCTGCGTCTTTTCTTGCATACATAAGCAAACCATGTTGGGTTTGCATTCACACTTTTGAACTATGGTTTTGTAAACAATTTACGCTTCCACTTTCGTTGTCTGTTTTACTTTTAAACTTATAAACTGGGTGGTTGGTGTTTCTATGATATTTTCATTGCATATAGTTGTTTTTTGTTGTGACCTTTGACTTGGATCCTGGTATGTCACGCGCCTCAGGGTAAAACCCCGCAAGTGGAATTTGAGGGTGTGTCATCAGGCATAAGAAACTTACAGAAATCATTAAAAACCTGCCATATGCGAGAAAACGATTCTTCCCAGTAGCCCAAATCTGCATCTCCAACTCAAATAAAATCATCTGGGAGAAAGAGAATGGTTTGTTGTAAACCAATGATAGCATAGCATACTGAATAATGGACCCTGTAGCATTTGGTCCTGTCCGACGTGCCGAAAAGCAAACAATCATGACATGCATAAGCAACCTCCATTGCTCGAACACATAGCTTTTGCTCAACTGATCCTTCTGTATATCCCTGGAGTAACCCATACGTATGAAATCCCCCATCTGAAATTCGGTAGCAAATATCACTGGGCCATCTTCTTAATCAACAGTGCCAAGTCTTAAAGCCTGGAGAATAGTATCAGTTGAAAACTGGATCACCTGATTGTTGACGGTAGCATGCATCACCGGTGGCTCTTCTCAGCAATCATACCCAGTTGTAGCCCATAACTACTGTAGATAAATCACACTGATCTGAAGCGATTGTGTTAGAGCATAGTGGATCCTACAACGCTGAAAGAATGACAAAATCTGTTGATAATACGTAGCTTGACCGCCTCCTGGAACCAGTCCAAAAGCTTGGTTTTGGTTGCTGTAAAACTCACGAACTTCTTCTTCAGCCATATTCTGCACTCGACATTGTAACATTAGAAATGTGTATACATCGTCATGCAAAGATATGGTCAAAAGTCAACTAAGTCCCTGGAACCAGCCTGAAAAACGAAGATGGAAACAGGCGAAGATGCCTGTTTCACGAAGTTGGAGATCCACGAAGACGGCTTTAGGCGAAGATGCCCTTTGGCATCTTCGTGGAATCTTCATCTTCGTTTTTCTGTTAACTTTGCATGAGATGAAGATGAGTGCAACAGATCAAAAAAAATTTCGTCAATTCAACACGATCCGATCACCATGTTACATCCTAAAGGGTCCGACTAAGTGTTTTATATGATTTGTTTTAAGTTTTGAACGTCGTTTCATAGCTTATTCGTTACGTTTAAAACCTGAGCCCTAGAACCCACTTAAAACCCCCTTGTTTAAGGACCAAAACTATTGATTTAAGCATCACTATGATCGGAACACGATTTGGGACAAGAATCCATGATCAAAAGTCTGAATCATACTTGTTTTAGGATCTAAATGAGGAAAAACAAAGTTGTTTAAGAAGGGGTATACTATCACTGGTCAAGAGTGATTTGAAAAAGATTACGGGTTTTTTGACTTTTTGACCACCTTTATACCCTGCAAACTAACGAAGATGCTGTTTGGCATCTTCGTTTATTAGCTAACTTCGTTTTTCAGTATGGACCAGGCCCAAGTTCGGCTAAAACACATGGGCCTTCATAGTTTAGCAACAATTGTTCAACTTGATTCACATTTTGGGCCTTTTTGTTACAAAGGAGCCTGAATATATTTAAGTAAATGGATTTTAAGAGAAACGGTGACTTGGCTTTTTCAAAAATTTTGTAGGTACAAAAACAAGATGTTTTCCCAAACAGTATGAGTACTCCCGTGCACCTGAAGTGAAAATAGAAAATCTTTTTGTCAGTTTTGAATTTTTATAAACAAAAAAAATAAAAACACTAATAAAGTGGAAAATAAAATAAAATTCAGAAAACAAACACTCTATTTTTGTTGAGATGTCACCGGTGAAAGGATCATATCAGCTAGAACAAGACTGAATACACGAGTTAGAATTGTTCAAGGTAAATTATTAAAAGCACAGTCGCAGTCCAAGGCGATTACCAATATATTAATCCACTTAAACAAACTTACATCATTGTCTTCAAAGCCTCACTATACTGATTACGATAAAGAGCATTATATGGTATTGCGTGTCCGACAACAAGACATACGCCCGCGATCAAGGTATGCACAAAGCTACATCATAATAGGTGAGAATATTGTTGTTATCCGTATAATTTACAAGGTACGGGACACACGGGTGTACAGGTCAGCATATATCTGGATGCAGCAAAGTGACCGGTGTGATCTCAACCAAGGTTAGGAAAAATACCTTTAGGTACGAATTTTTAGCTTTGGGCTTTTTGAGGTAGCCTTTTAGCATAGAGGGTTTTGGCATTTTTCCTTTGGATTTTGCTCTTTTAATATATCATGGTTGTGCCTAGGCAAGAATATATCTAGATGCAGCAAAAGGACAGCCAGGTTATCCCCGGATAGGTCTACAATATAAAGACCCGAAACCTCTGATTTTGGCAATCTATCAACGCAAGAATTAACACCATAAGATCGTACGCCGATGTTATGTTCCCCACATGTATCACGGTCCATTTTATTATTATTATTATATTATGGGCCTAGTACGCGTTGTAAGTCTGCCTACTGGTATATCACATGATGGAGCTGTAGTCGCACTTAGCAGTTTAGGTTCTATGTTATGTTTTAAGTGCGACAGTCAATCAGCTGATGTACTATCATATCCTCTCTTTTACACAATGACAACTCGTTTTTTTAAGAAGAAAAATATTTACAAAAAATACTTCAGTTACTTTTGGGAAACGTAAAATCATTCAGGATTCCTCATCCTGTTCAGTTGCACCAACAGTTCAAAATGAGCCCTGACAAATGCCTTAGTGTATAGGTCTGCCAAATTCTCTTTTGTTTCAACTTTTTCTAAATGTATCATTTTCTTTTCAAAAACAATCCTTTATAAAGTGATGTCTGATATGAATATGTTTAGTTTTAGAAAAGTTGGTTGGGTTTTTAGTTACGGATAAGGCGGCTTTGTTATCAATCATAATGGGAGTATCTAGAAAATTCAAACCCTAATCCCGCATCTGTTGTTGTATCCACAAAACCTGTGAACAACAACTACCAGCTGCAACGTATTCAGCCTCGCATGAGGATACCGTTACAAAATTTTGCTTCTTGCATTGCCAGGATACTAGTCTCCCCCCAAGTAGTTGACATCCGCCAGTCGTTGATTTTCTGTTCTGGTTGCATCAACCGTAGTCTGAGTCGGTGTAGGACACAAGATCTAATCCACCATCTGATGGATACAAGAGACGTAATTTGGGTTTCCCCTTAAGGTATCTCATTATCCGTTTGACCGCAATTATATGTGACTCCTTTGGATTAGCCTGAAACCTGGCACCAAGACAAACTGGAAACATAATGTCAGGTCTAGAAGCAGTTAAGTACATGAGTGAACCAAACATTGCCCGGTACTCTGTGGGGTCAACATGTTTGTCGCTTTCTGTATCTGGACCAAGACCGTGGTTGACCAGTAGAGGAGTAGCATAAGTAGTGCAATCATTCATCTTGAAACGAGTCAGGATGTCATGCACATACTTGGTTTGATGGATGAACATTCCATCTACCTTCTTATCTACCTCTAGACCTAGAAACAACTTTAACTCCCCCATAGCACTTATTTCAAACTTCTTTTTCATGATCTGCTTGAATTCCTTGCATAAGTCTTCATTAGGTGGCCCAAAGATGATGTCATCAACGTACACCTGAACCAACAGAAAATATTCTCGTTTTCTCCAAATGAAACGTGTACTGTCTATCTTTCCTCTCTCAAAGCCATTGTTCAAGAGGTTAGAAGACAGTGTCTCATACCATGCCGTGGGTTCTTGTGAAGTCCATAAAGTGCCTTGTCAAGTTTGTAGACCCGATCTGGATATTCTGGATTAGTGAACCTCGGTGGTTGAGAGACATACAACAGCTCTTGGACTTTTCCGTACAAAAAGGCACTTTTAACGTCTAACTGATAAACTTTAAATCCATTATGAGACGCAGAAGCCAGAAACAAGCGAATCGCCTTTAGCCTAGCAACTGGTACAAACACTTCATTTAAGTCTATTCTTTCCTGTTGATTAAACCCCTTGGCAACTAGTCAACCTTTATTCCTGACCACAACACCATTGTTATATTTCTTATTCCTAAAAACCCATTTGGTCCCAATTTCCTATGCACCTCGAGGGAGATCATTCAACTCCCAGACTTTGAGCTTCCTAAACTAAGCCAACTCCTCTTGCATTGCCTCTACCACGAGTTGTCACGAAGAGCCAGTTGATACGTATTCTGTTCAATTTGTGAGATAAAGCACTTCAAGCATCTGTTCACAATCCTCGAGTCTCTAATTCTTGTGTACATGCAGTTGGCAGTCGTGAAACTTCTCCTCGTCTGAACTCCGGCAGTAGGATTTCCCAGTATATAGTTAACTGGATGATCTTTATTTGCACGTGTTGATGCCATGGTGTTAACCGGTATCTCTTCATCTAAGTTAAAGCCAATTTGTCTTGCAACCACTTCTTCATCAGCAGAATCTGTCCCGAACGTGTTCATGAAAGGTTCTTCTTCAGTTTCAGTAGCTGAATCTGTAGATCTAGGCTGGTTGTTTCCCGAAGAGCTTCCTTGAGCATCTGTCTTATCCTTTTCTGCAGTAATTGGGATAATTGGTCGAGGTGATACCATGTTGTCATCATCCTCGTCAAGAATCATTGATTCTTCAATGGCCAAATCTGCATTAAAGGTATGAGGAACTTTATAAGACTTAAATACAGCATCATAGTCGAACATCCAACTGGGTTCCTATGCACTATCCTTTAGTGTGTAACTAGTTATTTCAATGTTGAAAGTAATTTCTACTACACCTTTAGATTTATTAAAAACTTGTTTATTTGGTGATCTAGGTACATAACCAAGGAAAAATCCTTCATCAGCAACCTCACCAAATTTGGTTGTTTTTTTATTTTTAAGAATAGTGCAAGGCATCCCAAATGGTTCAAAATCTTTGATATTTGGTTTCGACCGTTCAAGAGTTCATAACACATTTCATTGTGTTTCTTGACAATCAAAACCCAATTCAGAACATAGCAAGCTGTATTCACAGCCTCCCCCTAGAAATGGACAGGAAGCTTAGAGTCAGCTAGCATTGTTCAAGTTGATTCAATTAAAGTACTATTTTTCCTCTCCACGACTCCATTCTGTTGAAAAAGTGTTGTTCTTGAACTCCTAGCCGTTGTCGCTTCTGATCCTCTCTAGAGTGGTGTTGAAGAGATTCTCTACTTGAAGAATGAAGTTTTTCAAGATTTCTCCGGTCTCATCCTTCAAACCTAAGAAAAACACCCACGAGAATCTAGAAAAATCATCAGTAATCACAAGGCATTAGAATTTTCCACCAATGCTTCTAACGTTCACTGGACTAAATAGATCCATGTGGAGTAGTTCGAAAGGAGCAGAGATGATGTTAACAACTTTTGGGTGATGAGATTTCTTGTGTTGCTTTCGCTTTTCACAAGGGATACATTTATCCTCAACCCCAAACCATTTTTGACAATGTAGTTCTGCTTTCTGAAGTGGATGTGTCTCATTTTCCTATGCCATAGCAGTGAATCTGATTCAGATGCACTTGAAAGAAGGCATGTGGTCTCTCCTGAAGTGTCGTCAATCATACTCATGTCCATGATGTACGTGTCGTTTCTTCTAGGAGCCCTCATGATAATCCACTCTTTTGAAATGCACCGAATGCCCATTGTCACAAATCTGAGAGACACTCATGAGATTGTGCTTAAACTCCTCAACGTAGTTAACTCATTCTAGGGTGATCTTGCCAATAGTGACCTTCCCCTTTCCTGAGATGCGCCCACCTTTGGCACCAGCAAAATTCACGTAACCTCTATCACATTTCATAAACTCGATCAACAATCTCAATTCCCCTGTCATATGCGTGGAGCAGCCGCTATCAACATACCACAAGTTGATAACCCTCCTCAACAACTCTTGCATTCACAAAGAAATTAGTTAGAGAAGGGCACCCAAGTTATGAAACTCTTGGGTCGTCCCATTTCGTCAACAACAGTAATCATCCTCCGAAATCCATCACTCCCCTCTGGAGTTGGATCTTGGTGGGTTGTTTCTGTTCATTTTGTAATAACGTATGTAGGGCCTTTGATTCTAAGGAGTGTAATATCCTCTGTGATTCACCAGCCCGTTATTTTGATTTTGAAGATACCTCCCTCTGTTAGAGTATCCCTGAGCATAATTATTTCTTGAAAAAAATTGGTTATTAGAATAATGTCTATCCCTATAACCATTTTAAACATTATTATTATTAAAATTTATTGGTTTGTCACCTTGTGGACTTTGGTGATGTTGATGTCTGTGCCGTGGTTGGTATTTGTTGGCATTTGCAGGTGTTGCCTGCTTAGAATGTTGAGCACCAGATGTGATTTCCTTGCCAACAGATACCTGTCTAGGGACAAAGGCATGTCGTACAAAATTTTTATTTACGGGTCTCTTGCCTGGATCCCTAGACCCATTGTCAGCTTCTTTCTCTAATTGTCTCTGTGAAGTTTTCTTTGCAGAGCCACACACCTCTTTCCTTCTTTCTGCTTTAGTATGGCTCTTTCCTTTCTTCGCATCAGTTGATGCAGTGTTCTCTTTCTTCTTGACAGTGCACATGCTAGCGACATGTCGTTTTGATGATAGTTAAAACATGATCGCTTCTCAAGGGGCTTTTTGTATTGTCCTCTTGAGGTCGATCCCTCATTGCTAACAGACTTGGATGAAGTATTACCAGAACACTCAGCATTACCCTGTTTGATTTCTTCTGCTTTAGCTTTTCCTTGCATAACAAATTTAGGATTTTTCAAAATCATTTTTGGATTAGCCTTTTTAGTTTGAGTTTTAGAAATCACTGGGGTAACCTTTTCTACTTCACTTGGATCGTGTTTAACAATATTAGCTTTATTAACCCCCGACCCCTTGGTGTTCTTGAACACTTCACCTGATTCTTCATCCTCAGACACACAGGATGAACTACCACTATCAACACTATCCACTTTCTCATTCACATACACCTTTTCTTCTACATGACTAGGCTTACACATTTCATCTATCACCTCCTTTTTTTGGCGGTAGAAACGAGTAGTTTCCAGTCGCATGAGAAGATACATCTTGATAACCTAAACCACCATTATCACTATTGCTTTTCTTAGAGTCTTTTCTAGAGTCAATCAAGGCATTAATAAGATACTTTGAGCTGCAAACCTGATCTATTTGCCTATTCAAGTCATCTACCTTAACCTTAAGTTGGTCTATTTCAGCGTTCTTCTTAGCAATCTCTTCTTGTTTGTCAACTAAGGTCAACTGTGATAAGTTAAGGTAATCTATCTTTTCTCTAAGGGTATAGTTCAGTTCCTTAAGATCTTTCTTAGCAGCATTAAGGGATGTTTCGAGATTCCCTCCTCTTATCATATTACTTAGATTGAACTCTTTCTCTTGGTCTAAAAGCACTACTAAGTCAGTATTATGCTTAGCTACCTAATCATTTTTTTTTTCATAAGCAGAATTATACGCTTAGCATAATCAACACATTTATTACAAGCTTATACAACTAAAGATAGAGCAAGAAGTACCTTTTTCCCTTTCGAGGTCAAGTCTGCCATGTAAGACATGAATTCTTTAGCAGAAATCCCTTAAGTTGATCTCGTCAGATCCAACACCTAGGTAGATACCTCTTGGTTAGCTTCACTCTCAGTCTCAGTTGCTTCAGCTTCTTAGCTTCACGCTCACTCTTAGATGTGTCTGCTTCTCTCACCCTACTCTCATTCTCTTCCGTATCAATCTTATTAAGTTGTTCATCAGACACTTGCTCAACAGGTTTCACCGCATTCTCACTCTTATTCAACAATCTCGGCCATGAGAGCCTGATTGCTTGAACCATCAACACCATCTAGAACACTGCTCCTGTCATATGAACCATCAAGCTTGGCTGCCATTAGTGCCTTTTAGCCTAAGTTGCTCTGAGAAGGCACCACTAATGAGCTTTGCCTTGTGGTATTTCCCTGGTTTTGACTTTTGGGTCTGGTACATTCTCTAGTGAAGCGCCCGTACCCATAGTAGTTATAACATTTAACTTTTGATTTGTCAAAACCAGGTCTGCCTCCTAACAGCTTCTTCCCAATTCTCTGCATAAACTTTCTTGCCTGTCTTGCTATCATGGCAAGATTCCACTTTATGAAAACTAGAGATCAACGATGGAACATAAAACTTTGGATTGTTCCTGTCTAGTCATAAGACCCAACAAAAACTTTAATTTTTCAAGGAATCGAACTCAATAAGAGATTAATGAAGATGTGCTTTAGCCTATAAATGGACACGCAGTGGTGGATACAGGAATTTTTTTTCACTGGGTTCCCGTTTTAGGTGTTTCAATTTCATATTACCAAACATAAAAGATTCGGGTTTGTTCAAGGGTTCGGGTCGGGTATTGTTCGTCACAAAATAAAATACGATACAATAATGAAAAAACATCGGCATTAGAAATTTAAAGCACGTAATATATATACGATTCTCTTTAAGGATATAAAAACATACCTCTACGTGGGAAGGCTCATCGGTCTCACTTGCTATTCAATATTTAACATTTGATATAAGTGTGAGATTTCTTTTGCATAACTGCATTAGCATAAGAAAAAGAAAAGTAAAAGGCAAAACCAAGTCAAATGTACAAAATAATAACAAATGCAAAGCCAATTTAAGAAAAAAAAATGCTTAATCATAATAAATGAAGCTCAAACAAAAAAGAGAAAATACAAACACACAACAATAAACCACTACTTTTATGCCTAAAGGAAGCCACATTGTCATAGTATAAAGGGCCTATGCCTCGACTCGCTTGAGTGCTATGATTAATATGTCAATAGCATTTTGACCACCAAGCTAATACACAGGCTTGGTATGATTAGGAGGTAGAAGGAATATCTAGTGATTCTCAGTATGTAAAATTAGATTAATTAGGTAATCATGAAATCCAATAGAAATGTCATTTTTTTTATTTGCTCAAAGTAATTCAAACAAGATCATATATTATCACGGTTTCATCACGCTCGTTTTTGAAAGCATACGCTTATGCATTCTTTGCATAGAGCTTTTTTTGTAACACACACTTGACAACATAGCAACATACAACAATATAGCGTACAAGAAGAAAGAAGTGTCAAATGAATAAAGCAAGTAGGGATAGTTAATGCACAACCTCTAATCTTATCTCCTTCTTCTTTGTCTTTCCACTCTTTGCGCCAACATTCACAACCTGTCTTTTGCGTTTCGCATCAGGATCAACATGATGTAATGGGTTATCAGGATCAGAATCACTGTTTGCATGCCTCACAAGCCCTTCACCCGGATCTATATAATCAACTCTAGCTAGGTGTCCAAATAAATGTCTTACTGGAGGACGTTCATCAACTGACAATCCTTTATACGCCTTCATCCTAGCGAGTGTATTCAGCGACATATGTACCTGAACAACTATGTGCTTAGGATCTCTTTTCAGCTCCTTAGACTTGTTGTCAAACACCATCTGGAGGAAACGAGGATATAAAAGAAACTTCAGATTCCTCGTGCCGTTCACAGGCTCTAGTAAATGAGACATCAGCATGCCTGAAACATTGAACGGTTTGTTCAACACTAAGGCAACCATCATAGAACTGATGCTCTTTCTCATCAAATCATATCCTCCAGCTGCAGATCCGAATACATGAATCAAAACGTGTGCCAGATATTTGAATTGTGAGCACAGTTTTCCCTTATGCAATGAACCGTCAGTGATTGGTCCATTGTATTACATTCTGAGAAAACATTTTCGCTGATCCATAAAACTGAACTCCTTAGGATCAGTCGGCTCATCATCTAAGTACAACGCTTCTCTCAGATCTTCTTCACAAACAATGACTCTCTGTCCTTGAATCTTGCTCGTCAAGCATGACTCGCATTTCCAAAAATCAAGCTTCGCTTCCGACCAGAATTCTTGCATCATATCCCTGTAGATAATTGTCGGTGTAGCAATAGCATCTATCACCCTGCATCTCTTCAAGAACTCTATGATTCCGACAAACTCCGTATGCTTCTTAACCTCTCCGAGATACGCACAGCAATTATGCGCATTCTCGAAGTCTAAAAGCTTGGCAGGCTGTGATGATGATCCAGCTTGTTCCGTCGTCTTCTCTTGTTCGGACATCGCTAAATCTGCAAAACAAACAAAAACACACGTTAAAAATCGACAAAATTTCAAACTTGAAAAGTTTTGGTAATAAACCTTCTCTTTCGCCCAAACGGGGGTACGAAAGAGAATTTACAAGGTGCGAATGAGAAAGTTTGAAGGTTCGAATGTATGAATTTTGAATAAAAGTTTCATTCGCCCAAACATTCTTCATTCGACCGTTTGATTTTCTCCTTCGCCCATTCGTAATGGTCGAAGGTGACTGTTCTAAATTTGAAATTTCAATTTTGAAATTGAGGATTTCTGATCATGTTCTTTTGATTGAAATGGATCCTAATAATGCCGATTGACTATTCTAAACTAGCAGATTCATCAATTATACATTGTATTTGTGTTTTCAATTAAAAACTAGGGTTTAAACACAACTATTGATCAATTGATCAAACAGTTGGTTTTGAAACCATGGTATTTGTTAATTTTCCCCCTAAAACACACATACAACAAAACCTAATCAATAATTTTCACAATGAATTCAAATATAATCAGTTTAATGAATTAGGGCTCGAAACATAAAACAGGGATTTAATCCTGCAATCCATGATGTTAACCTGTGAATAATAGTGCAAAATGATCAGTATGAAGAGACGAACACAATGGAATGGTTCAAAAGAATCAAGCAACAAGGTAAGGTTAGACTGAAAAATCTGAAAAATTTTGAATGGGGTCCGAATGAGACAGATGGGTATATATAGGCATACTCCTTCGCCCATTCTATACGTACGAAGGAGAAACTTTTGTCTCCTTCGACCCTAATGAAAGGTTCGAATGAGCCAAAAGGGTTCGAATGAGACAAATGATCATGAACACTCTCCTTCGCCTATATAGAACATACGAAGGAACATGTAAAATCCCACATTCGACCAACCGAATGGGCGAATGAGAAATGGGATTTTTTGTAAATTTTCCAAATCTCAAAAACGAGTCCCGGTCCAATTATTTTCCAACTTTTAAGCATCCAACAATCATGTTTTCACATTTAAAAAGTTACAAAGCTCAAATGGTGTATCAAGGTTTAGAAAATCGACATCAACCACCATCAGTTATCAAAAATAAGATGAAAATGAAAAATCTTTTTGGATTTTCTAAAGTTTATGCTAAAACACACCTAAAATCTTTTTGAGGTTTGTAATTTTTGACGAGAAAATAAACTGCAGAAATGTAAATGAAAAACTGTAAATGTTTTTGGGATTTCCGGTAAAGGGATCATATCAGTTTTTGAGAAATCTGATCACACCGTTGATCTTTTTTGAAATATTATCATTAAAGACAATGTGTGATCTGGCAACTGCTGATATTGTGATCCACATAAACTCACATGCAGACTTTTGTGCAGTGCTTTATACTGATACTGATATTTATAGTATAAACGCAATTGTCTGTGGTTCCCACGCACACAACATACTCCCGTATCAAGAAGTAAATGCACAAAGACTTATTGTAAAGCGTGATTATGCTTTCGCTGTCTGTAATTGTACAAGATATAATGCATAGAGGTATACAGGTCAGCAAATTAATGCAGCAAAGTAACATATGCACTATACCAGGTTGAGGACTGATATTAATCATGATTTGCATCAGTGATCAATACGATGTAATAGATAATCTTTGATCATCATATAACATGGAAAGTTCCTCAATTCGGTAACTTTAGGATTTGGCATATAGCTCTTTTATAAAGACACCCTGTCTGATCTAGGTCCGTAATGACTTACAGCAGAAGAACAGAGAGGCTATCCCCAGACAACTAATAACATAACGACCCTAAACCTCCGAGTTTTGTACAAATACCCTATCAAACGAAATTACGGTACTAAGACCATATGCCCATGAGAAGTTCATCGACACAACAATTCGTTTGATATGTATGTATCAGGCACGCAGTAATAGGTCTACGAAGCCTATCAGCACATCGCACAGACTCAGACACACGCCCTATATAGCTGTACATTACTTAGAATGTGTCAGATCCCCACTGATGTACTATCATTTCCCTTTATACTCCAGGAAATCATTTTAGATTTTTCTGATTATTATAGATTTTCGAATTTACTGTTCCCAAGGATAAGCTGGAGCATTTCAAATATGTGACTGTCCAGATATCGTTTGTTCACAGAAATCTGACGGCATTAATCTAAGGGAAGAAGATATAGCAGTCAGCAGAGAAATTTTCTTTTTTTTTTTTTTATGGATTTTGAAATTTTTCAATGTTTTTGGATTTTTGAAATTTTTCTAAAAAATAGTAAAAATTTAAACTAAACAAAAATGATAGATTGAGGTGGTGATCAGTCCTGTTTTTCTTTAATACCATTAGCTTTTAAAAGATAATCTAATCTGGATTTGTCAAAAGCTTTGGTAAAAAGATCTGCGCGTTGGTAATCAGTGTGGATTTTGACCATATCGATCAACTCTTTAGCATAACAATCACGGATAAAATGATATTTAATCCAGATATGTTTAGCCTTTGAGTGATTTACTAAGTCTTTTGTTAATGCGATTGCAGCCTCATTATCACAGTAAATAGGGGTTTTAAGAAATTGCAAACCGTAATCCACCATCTGTTGTTGGATCCAAAGAACCTGTGAGCAGCAGCTCGATGCTGAAACGTAATCTGCTTCACATGTGGATAGTGCAACTACGGTTTGTTTCTTGCATTGCCAGGTCACGAGCCTGCTCCCCATAAACTGACATCCAGCCGTTGTGGATTTGCTGTCTTTGTCACAGCCGCCCCAATCTGCATCACTAAAAGCGATTAGGTAAAATTATCATCATGAGGGTACCAAAGTCCTTTCGATGGACAAGCCTTCAGATATCTAAGGATACGCTTGACAGCTGCAAGATGACTCTGTTTCGGCTTCGATTGATATCGCGCACAAAGACATGTCGCAAACATTATATCGGGTCTAGACGCGGTGAGTTACATCAGAGATCCGACGATTGCTCTGTATGTAAATGGATCAGTCAGCTCCCCCTTAAGGTCAACTCCAATCCCGTGATTAGGTTGTATCGAGTTATCCATCGGCTTCGAATCATCCATCTGGAATCGGCTCAAGACTTCAGAAACGTATTTCGTCTGGTGAATAAAGATCCTCGTTGGTCTTTGCTCCACCTGCAAGCATAGGAAAAACTGCATTTCTCCCATTGCGTTCATTTTGAACTTTTCCTGCATAACTTTTTCAAATTCCCTGCACAGAAGTTCGTTAGTTGACCCGAAAATAATATCATCAACATAAATTTGTACAAGAAGCAAATCATCTCCTGCTCGTTTCGTGAACAGTGTGCAGTCTACCAGTCCGCGTTTGAATCCTTTCGAGAGAAGATACGTGCTCAGCTCCTCATACCATTGTCTCAGAGCCTGGTGCAACCCGTAGAGAGCTTTGTTTAAGACATAAACCTTATCCCGATGAATAGGATCCTCAAAGCCTGGCGGTTGACCTACGTAAACTTCCTCTTTGACCACACCGTAAAGAAATGCGCTCTTTACTTCCATCTGATACACTTTAAATTTCTTCCATGATGCAAACGCTAGGAACATTCGGATAGCTTCCAAGCGTGAAACCGGTGCATAGATTTCATTATAGTCGATTCCCTCAACCTGATGAAAACCTTGAACGACCAAACGAGCTTTGTTTCGCACTATGACTCCTCTATCATCCTTCTTGCACTTAAACACCCATTTGGTTCCAATTTTCTTTCTTCCAGGGGGCAAATCTATCAGTGTCCATACAGCGAGTTTCTGGAATTGTAACAACTCTTCCTACATTGCCTCCACCTAGGCATCATCCAAAAGAGCATCCTTGTAAGTCCGCGGCTCGACCTGCGAAACATAACAAGCGAACGACCAGTCATTTTGAAAACCAGATTTTTGTATTTTGGCATATAAAGCAAGGTTGCCAATGTTTTCTGGTTCTTGAGCATTTCTCAACTGCCCTCTTGTCATCACGCTGCTACCAGGATCACCAATAACTTGTTCAAGCGGGTGTATCCGATGTATCCGAGATTCCGGATAATCAGGTACTTGTACTCCCGTTTGAGTTATCAACTTCTCTGTAGAAACCAGATCACTACCCACATTCGATGTTGAAGCATCAGTATTGGGTGGGTTCACTGGTGGTGTCACTGTAGCGTTGTCCAGAATAGCTTCACTTGTTGTATCATCGTCTTCATCTTCTGAATCGGATGAATTAAGCATTGTAGAAGCTTCTTGGAACAACTCTTCTTCCATCACAGGAGCATTGGTATCATTAGAAGCTGCTTGGGGGTTTACCGTGATCGGACGCACTAACGGTGAAGTTACGGCGTTTTCGACCTCGTAATATAAGCGAAGTACAGCTTCTGCAACCATGCTATCTAGATTGAATGATTCAAAGAAGTCTTTGTAATCAAACATCCAATCTGGACCTCCACCCTGTACATTTTGTGTATATCTTTGTACTTCGACGTTAGCCCACTCCTCGACTTTTCTAGTTCTTTTGTTGAATACCCGTTTTAGTGGGGTTGCATATCCAACAAAATAACTTTCTTCAGCCTTTGGTGCGAACTTCTCCGAAGGATTCAGCATAGTACACGGGGCACCAAATGGTTCTAGATACTCCAGATTCGGCTTGCGTCGGTTCAACAGCTCATAAGAAGTCTTGCCAAACTTCTTCACTGTCAAAACCCGGTTAAGAGTATATCATGCTGCATAAATAGCTTCATTCCAGAACATGACTGGAAGATTTGAATCAGCAAGCATAGTTCTCGCCGTCTCGATTAGAGTCCTGTTCTTTCTCTCTGCGACACCGTTCTGCTGGGGTGTATATGGAGCGCTATATTCATTATGAATTCCCTTGTTTGCACAAAGATCCTCCATCTGAGCGTTTTTGAACTCCGTCCCATTGTCACTCCGGATTCGTTTGATCTTCAGACCATATATATTCTCCAGACGTGTAAACAGAACCTTCAGATTGTCAAAAGTGTCGCTTTTCTGATGCAAGCACATGACCCATGAAAATCTTGAATAATCATCAGTCACCACAAGACAGTACAACTCCCCGGCATGACTTTTACGTCTGACTGGACCGAATAAATCCATATGCAAACGCTTAAGCGGCAGTTCAACGGAATTGTCTTTCTTTGGTCTATGGGCCTGTTTGTGCTGCTTTCCCTTTTTGCAACTAACACACTTGTCATTCAAATGGAAGTGTTTCACATTAACTCCCGTGACAAGTTCATTCTTCACTAACTGGTTCATCTTTCTCAAATGGATGTGTCCCATTCTCCTGTGCCACATAATAGATTCTTTTTCTGTAGGCTTAGAGAGGAAACACGTGACTTGGCCATGGGTGGTCATTGCTTTGGACATGTCGAGAATATACAAGTTGTTTACTCTCGGTGCCTTCAGCATCACCCACTCTTTCGGAAGTTCAAACCCAGGTTTCAAGATATAGGAGGATTTGTCATCAAAATACACAGAAAATTGTTTATCACAAATTTGACTAACACTGAGCAGATTGTAATCTATCTGTTTCACGTATGATATCCGCTCAAATGTCACGACCCCATTTCTTACACTACCCTCCATCGTAATGTAGCCTCCCTTATTACCAGCAAAAGCCACATAACCTCCGTTTATGTTTTTGATATCAAAGAGTAGCGTGAGGTCCCCTGTCATGTGACCAGAAGCTCCACTGTCAACAATCCATTGGTTGCTAACAGGGCGAGCTGGAGCTCCCTGCACATATAAAGTAAAGCAGTTAGATCTTTCGGGGGACCCAAGCCTGTTTGGTCTTGGGTCTTTGAACGGGTTGTTTCAAAGATTCTTTCAATTCACAAACATCTTGGGTTAACTCAACCCCTTTCTTCTCACTCACAACTTTCTTTTTCTCACTCTTTTCATTCTGTGAAGTTGAGGCTCCTTCAGATTCCTTAGATGACCAAGATTGCTCAGATCTTTTCAAGATCCGGATCTGAGATTTTGAAGTCTCAGCCGGTTTCTTTACTTCATCTTTAAATGCAACCTTCTTGATTACCTTCTCTGATCTAACAGAGACAGGTCCAACTGCTTGTTTTCCATTAGGTTTAGGAGCAACCTTTTTGTTATCAGCAGTTGAGTTCATCACAAGTTTCTTAGCAGATTTCTCAGTGGTTATCCGGTTGCGTTTATCATACGTCATCGGACGGTTTTCCCTCTTGTTGTAAAAATTGTTTTGATTATAATAAGGTTCTTGTTGAGGGAAATACCGTCTTTGTGGATAACCGTAGTTGTCAACCGGATAATCATGATATTGCCTCATCTCCACCTCGTGCCTTTTGTGTCGTACGTACGGGCAGGCGGCAAGTAAATGTCCCCGTTCCCCGCACTTATAACACGCACGGTATTCCTCATAGTTTTCTTTGATCGGCGACTTGGAAAAGCTAGCAATGGGATAACGATCAACCATGCATTGTTTCCTTAAACTCTCAGGAGCTGGGTCCTTTGAGTAAGTCGGTTCAATAAAACTGTTCGCTTTATCAACTGGCAAAACAAATTGTGTGACATTGACCTTGGCATCTTTATCCGAATAAATTTTATCTAAAATTTCTGGAGGAATGTCATTGGTTCTTTCAAATTTTGGAAACCAAATCGTACTTTCCTGCCAGATCTTTTCGATTTTGGAATAATTGACAAACTTAATCGGATATTCATCAACAGATAAAATCTTATCGGAGCCTTGCATCCGATAGAAGATTTTGACAGGTTTGTCACACAATTCATTGCTAATTTCATTGGTTTTCTCAGTTTTAATCTCATTTTTCTTTTCAAACGGTTTAACCACATTTTTCTCAGATTTAGTTTCAATTTTCTTTTCAACCGGTTTGCTCACATTTTTCTCAATTTTCTTTACCTCTTTCTTTTCAACACTCTTACCAACAGACTTTTCATTTTTCTTAACCACATTCTTGCGATGAGCATTTGGCATGGGATGAATGATCTGAGACGGTGAGACTGGCTCAGTAGTGATTATATGATTTTCATCAGGGATATCACTTTCATTTTCAACCGTCTCAGATGGTTCATCTTCTTCATCTGAATCATCAGCAACGACCACACCCTCATTGTTTCCCAGTACAGGTCTCACATCAGAATACGGGTCTCCGACACTAGAAGTGTTGGGCTCGTTTTCTGATGTGGAGTCAGAATAGACTAAAGTCTCCGGTGGTATTGCATGTAAATTGTGGTTCTCAAACAATACCGGAGATGGGACCGCCTTATAGTTTGCACTATTAGACTGGGAGGGTTCTTCTATGATATGGTCAACTACATATGCTATGTGCTTGTAACTCTCTAACTTCTTGTTTACTTTTTCAGCAAAGCATTTGAGGGTTGCCATTTCTAACTTAGTGTTTTCCATTTCATTAATATAGTTATTAATGGCAAGTTGTTTAATTGACAATGTTTTTTTAAGTTCAGACACATCCTTTTTATAACCATCAAGAACTTTGTTGAAATCTTTTAAATCTTTTTGATAAATCTGACAGTTGATTTTGGCACTCTCAAGTTGGACCTTGAGAAGCTTATTTTCATCTGTCAGTTTTTCAAAATCAGCACATTTAACACACACTTGAGATTGAGATTCAGAACTTACCGGTTTAGGAGGTTCTATCATTGCCATCAAAGCGAAGTTAGCTTCCTTCCCTGTGAAGAATTTGGAGTAGTCAATCTTGGTGCATGCGTCATCCACCATACATGACTTGCGGGTCATCAGGAAATCAGCTTCAGCTAGTAGTTGATCAATGTCATCATCTAGTGAATTCACACTAGCTTCTGAATCAGATTCACTCTCCATATCCGAATAAGCTGAATCATAATGGTCTCCAACATCCGTGACAGAATCAAGAATCATCCCGGATTTCTTGCCTTCACTCTCAGCAATCACATCCTCATTCACTTCCTCAATTTTCAACTCTGACACTTTCTCAATCACAACCTCCTCTTCAATCTCCTCATTCTCATCCAGACTCATCTTCTGTGCCACACAAGCCACGTTCCCAGCAGTAATCTCCTCTACCCCCAATTGCATACCCGTCCAATCAAAACCTTCATCTTTCTGAATAACAAGTGCTTGGTTTTGATTGTCAGTTTGGTTTTGGTTTTGAGTGTTAGGTGTAGAGATAGGAACAATGGTTCGATTTGGATTTTGTTGAGGTTGGTTTTGGGTTGTGGTTTGTCTTGTGTTGGTATTTTGTTGACGGTTCTGATAATTGTTTTGGGGTTGAAAACTTGAGATGTTGGGACTGTTGTATGAAACTTGATTTTGGTTTTGGTTTTGGTTTTGGTTTTGTCTGTTTTGGTATGTTGAATTGAACGGGTTTCGATTACCTTGTTGTGCTGGCTGTGTGCACTCTCTTTTAAAGTGACCCTTCTCTCCACAATTAAAGCATGTAACTTTTGCTTTGTTGAATCCGTATGTGGTGTTGGGAGAAGTTGAAAGGTCAGTTCTGCCAGTCTTCTGAATAAAGTCAGTGGCTCTCCTCATTATGCTTGCAAAAGCCCACTGAATGTCCATAAGCTCCATCTCCTCTTTGTCGATTTGAGCGTAGTCTTCATTGGTGAGATTGTTGTTTCCAATTTGACTCGCAACCAAACCGTTGTAAGATGCAACCATAGCAGACACTAAAGCAACGTGCTGTTGAGCAATTTCAACAGTCACATTGTTAAGATTCGAGGTCTCTAACACAATCGGGCTTTGACTTGATTGTGCTTGAGTAATCTGCTTCTGATTCATGTGAGGAGGATATTGTTGTTGTTGTTGAGGTTGACTTGATGTGTAGCATGCGGCTTGTTGTAATGGTGAAAAAGGTGGGATAAAGTTTGGTGTTTGATAAGATTATTGTGTGTATGATGGTGTGTAAGATGAAGTTTGGGCAAGGTAGTTGATGGGTGCTTTTGTGGGTTCAACAACATTGGATACACATGCAATGTGAGGAGCAACATTAGAAGTAGTGCTTGAAGCAGAAAAAGAGTTAGATGTACCACTCACATACAGATCAGGATTCTGTGGAATCTGAGCTCTCTTAGCTTTTCTCTTCTCCTCCATCTCTTTGTTTTCTAGCTTTTCAATGAACTCGTTAATAGTCCAATACTGGTAGGCATCCTTTTCCTTCAACACTTCGATGTGTTGGTTCCAGTAGGGTGGTAGAGCATCAGCAAATTTATCTACTAATTCTGACAGTGGTATGCTGATCTCATAGCTCGACAGTTCAGTGAGCAAATGGCAATACCGTGGAACCAACTCTTTTAGAGTCTTATTGCCCATGTAACTGAAGTTTTCAAATTCCTTTCGAAGCTCTTCCATCCTCAGCTTCCTTGTCTTCTCATTTCCATCATGTCGGTTTCTCAGCATATCCCATAATTGTTTGGATGTTGTACACGATCCAAACTGATGTAGCAAATCAGTGTTGATCACCAGGGATAGCTGAGAGAATGCCTTCTTCTCTATCGCAAACCTCTTTTTCTCATCATCCGCCAAATTCTCCAAAGGTATTGGTTCTCCAGTATTCTCCAGAATAGGAGCAACATACCCCTTCACTATCATTTGCAATGCCTCGGCTCCCTCAAGTCCTTGTCCCTCAACATGGATCTTGAACTTCGTCTTCCAAGTATTGTATTCCTTCATGTCCATTAGCTTTGGTGGACGATTGCCGCTTCCTGAGGATAGATCATGAATAAGTGTGGATATATCGTTGGTCATCTGCGAATGAACTGCAGCTGCTGCTATTCCCCAATACTTGTCAATCGGTTGTTGTAATGGTTGAACAACTTGTTGAAGAGCCGAACTAGTCATCGCCATGTAATTTATTGGCTGGGATGGTTGACTAGTCTTCTGGGCTGCAACGGACCACGGATCTTGTGTTGTCTGCTGTTGTGGTGCTTGAGTAGGTCTAGGCGTTGTTGGGAAGTTCCACATCTTGTCCTGCAAATGATTAAACACGAAAAGATTAGAAATGTCTTAAAACAGGATACTCCTTCGTACAGTCGAACATGGGAATGAGAAATAATATTCTCCTTCGACCGTTTTGATTGATACGAATGTGAACTGAAATAACAATATCTCCTTTGACCGCTTTCTCCTCTCGTTCGACCGTTCTCCTGCTCCTTCGACCGTTCGATCAATCGAAGGTGACACAACTGGGCGAATGAACAAAATAAGCAATGAAAGTCTACGTTCGACCACTAAAACACCTCCTTCGACCACAAAATCCTTCTTTCGACCCAAAGAAATTCCACTTTCGACCACTCTCTCTCTTTCGACCCTAGAGAATTCAAAAACGGTTATTCTCTGAAAATCCGTTAATTTTGATCATGTTTATCAAATGTTGATGGATTTTGATGATCTATATCAGGTTTTGAATCGGAATTGATTTGGAACAACTTTAATGAAGAGAATTATCCAATTTAACCTCGAAATCAAGTTGTAATCAATCAAAATCTTATCACATCAGTTTGTTTATTGAAAACAGAAACTTTTTGACCAAAATTGGGTCCAAATCAACTGAGAAACTATTAATTTGTGGTTGTTTGATCCAGAATGGCTCTGATACCACTTTGTATGTGCGTGAAAGGATCGTTTAACAACAAAGAATGATCAAACAAGTTAGTTTTAGGTGCGGAAACCCTAAAACTATCACAAAATAATAGTCAAACAGATTAAAACACACAGATCATCATTTTCAAAAGCTTTTCATTAATTAACAACTCGATTACACATTGAAATATGATTACAAACAAGGTATGAGCGTTAAAAGAGTTAAACAAAACACTAGAGAGAATATCAGAAATTGGAGGGAATAATAATGATCAAAAGTTACATTCAAAAATCAAACTTGTCTATTTATAGACTGCACATTCGCCCAAATTGATTGTGCGAATGTGCAGGTTCACCCAAACTGATTGGTCAAACCAAGTTACACAATAAACAATAAACACATTCGACCAGAAGATCTTCCTTCGCACCTTCTAATCTTCATTCGCACCTTCTGAATCTCTCCTTCGCACCAACGACATTTACCAAAATAAGTTTGTTGTTCAATCCGAAGCACTAGTCGCACAATTGCATCTACACAGATTGCACGTGTTCTCTCACGTAGAGTTCAACACTTTGAAGGGATGAAAAAAATAATGAAAAACGAGGTTAGGCAATTAATCCACGAATATTCAACATGCTCCAAAATGTAGATCTTTTCCCCAAGTGAAGTCATTCTTAAAGCCCATTATAAAGAAAGAAAGAAATGGAGAGAGGTAGGGGAAATAATGAGAGGTGACAAAAGAGAAAGGTTAGTGGAGCAAATAAACACAAGTAAGGTCAAGTATAGGTTGTTAGTTATAGTCTAGGTCATTTACTAATAACCGAATTCCCTATAACCATGACTTTGATTCCAATTTATAAAACCCCTTCCAATGGCAAATACATCGACGTGTCACGTAATTTCGATTATTCAAAAGCTCATGGTACTAAAGTGTAAATATTATTTAAATTCATGATTAAAAGTCAAGCATCAAAGTCAAACCAAGACATCAAGTCTCAAAACAAAACAAAACGATACATAAAGCTCGTTTATTGTGGTGAGTACACTTAGTTTGTATACGTATAATATAGGTATGAAAATGTTTTACAATTCATGTGTCATGATTCATTCAAGGTAATATGGTTAACACGTAAGCACACTATCCAAATCAAAATCGAACCTCTATGATGACAAGGACTAAAAATTAACAATCTTATAGGACTTCCAACACGCATAGGTAGTTTCCTTCCCACTTGCATAAGTACTCTCCATTAGGCGGGACCTAGGACTTCCCTCTCACATAGGTGCTTTCCTTCCAACTTGCTTAGGTACTTTCCACTAGACTCCCAAAGGTATATGAATAAGTTTAAGTTATGTATATGTAATGATTACATGTATACTATGTTTATGTTTAAGTATACAGCACAAGAATTCAAGCACAACACGTATATGAATTGTATGTAAAATGTTTATGAATATGTGCAAGTGTAAGTTTCATAGGTGTACATGTTTCACGCAAAAAGTGTAAGAAAACAAAAAACGGAATAAGTATACTCATAGTTTTGCTAAGCACGATAAATCCAAACAAAACTCGCCACAGGATAAAGACTTGGAAATTCGGAGTAACTCAACCTATACGTATAAAAATACTAATGAGGGAAAGTGACTAAAGAAGTATAAGGCATCTAGAATCTAAGGCATTAGGGTTTGTTAGGTTTATAGGGGGGGGGATATAGTTTTACGGTAATTTGAAAAATAATAATTTCGTATACAAAAAGTATAACATGATTTAAGTTCAAATGTATGACTAAGAAAATAATTATTAGTATTTGAATATTTTGAATAAAAAATAATCCAAGTAATTGATTCAAAGATTTTAGTTAATTCTTTTTACTAAAATATACAAATGAATCCAATGTTAACACTTCTGGTTTTCTAACTTAAGAATATTTATGTTTTGTAAGAAAAATATTTATAAAACAAATTATATAATTTATATATAAATAAATGTTTTATTATGTCTAGTTAAGCACAAATTAAACCAAAAATACAAGATATGGTCTAAAAAATAATATTTTTGTGAAAAATAATTACTTTCTAATGTAAAATAGTAAAAATATTTTTTCTCAAATTATTTGCATTTAAAATAGATTTAGTATATTTTAATCATATTTAAATGATTAAAAATAGGAAACATAATAAAAATATTTGTTTTCTAGCTAATAGTTTTTATTTCAGTTCCTAATAATCAGAAATAAGTTCTCAAAATTTTTGAGATTAAAATCATTAAAAATGAATTTTTAATCAATTAATTATTATTAACAAATTTAAATACATAAAATTACAAAAATAATTTATTTTCTAGAAACTAAAAATATTATAATTTTCTATGAGGTGTCAAGAGACTACACCTAAATTTTTATAATTGTTTGATTAAAAATGAATTTATTATGAATATTATGAGTTTTATATAAATATAATGTCACACATATATATATATATATATATATATATATGTATATATATATATATATATATATTGTAGAGATCATACGATAACCAACTTTAGGGTGAGAACCAAGGAATCAATGTGAACATGGGACATTAATGATAACAAATAAATGAAAAACCACGCTACTAACTTCTTCCACCCTAAAACCTTCTCTGAACCCCTAACATCTTCTTCCCAGTAAGCCCTTTTTCATCAGCACCATCCACAAACACTAACACCACCGTCACTCCAATGACCAGATCCAACCCGAAATAAGACTTTATGAGCTCTTCTCTAATTTGTACAGTATCGGTAATAATTGTTCATTCCTATTTTTCCATCATCACTTAACCATATCCTCGCTTTAATCTTTCAAATTAAAGTAAATGCTTAATACATTATCAAAAAGCAAATCAATCACAATAAATAATGAAGTAACCATTTCCATTGAGAACACCATGGGGAAACGATGCAGATGGAGATGCTATTATCAGATCAGATCATCAAATCTGGTTTAGTTGGTTTTAAATTGGGTACGTCAACAACCTACCTCTTATGACACCGTAATTTGATTACATTTAATTAGTATTAATTAATCAACAATTATAACACAAATAAATCAATAATAACTAAGCAATATCTGATGATTTGATTGAACAATAACAATAATCTAGTTTTGTTAGGACAAAGAGGATTGGTGAAACCACTTTTGGAAACCTTAGTCTAATTCACTTCTGCAAATTTTGGCTAAGTATAGAAGTACTGAAGAGAAGACAAGAAACTGCTGAAGAGAAGATATGACAAGTGCTGAAGAAGAAACTTCATCAGAGGTTCTGAAGTCCAAACCAGACAAGTTCACTTCAGAAGTACTGAAGACAAACTACTCATCAGTAGTTTGCATTCATCAGCACTTAGCATCAGATATTTTCCACCGCCTTTTGTATCAATAGTTTATTGTTTATTATTACTATTAGTTGTAATTGTTTGTTTCAATGTTGCAACTTGTGCAACTTGTTTCTGATATTTCTGTACTTGCTTTATTGGCAAGATACATGTATGTAAACGTCTATAAATAGGAGGCTTCAACCTTCTATTTTAGACATTGATTTTAAGAGAAAAATCCTTCAAACACTTTCACTGTTCTATTCCATTTCAGTATTTATTGTGAATCTGCCTAAGTATCTAATTCTCATTTACTGCTTAGATTCATAATAAATACTTGTCATTATTAGTTTCAATCATCAAGAGGGAGTAATAACTCCTCTTAAGTATAAAAAGTGTTGCTTTAACATATACATTCTGCTGTGCTTACAATCTGATATACAAGAGCTTGCTAAACACTTAAGTGTCAAAGATAGCAAGTTCTTACTTAAACAAAGAGCATACTGATCCAACAATTGGTATCAGAGCATTGGTTTATCTGATCACATATCAATCTAACAAATTGAGAATCAGACACAAAGCTCTTATTGATACTCAATAAAAGATCAAAAGTTCACTTTTTATCAACATCCATCACTTAAAAGAGTCATCTGACAAATCAATACTCTTTAAAATGGAACCACGTAATACTGGTTCTGCGACAAAACCTGCTATGCTAGTAAGAAATGAATATAACATCTGGCAAAGAAGGATGACGCATACATTATCACAGACCAACATAGGTTGCTGGAAATCTGTGATATATGGACCACATAAACCAGTAAATATCAATCTTGAAACTAAAGTTGAGGTCCCTAAAGACCCAAAAGAATATACAGATGATGATTTCCTAAAACTTGAGCTAGATGCAAAAGTATTCTCTATGTTGGCAATGGCTCACCCAAATGAGATATACTCTGGCCTTTTACATTGTGAAAGTGCCAAAGAACTCTGGGATTGTCTTAAAGAACAGTTTGGAGGAACTGAAGAGGTGATTGCCAACACCAGAGAGATTTTAGCTCAACAATATGAGACATTTGCTCACATTAATGGGGAAACTTTAACTCAACAATTTGAAAGATTCTCCTCATTAATATCTGAGCTAAAGTTAAATGGTCAGACCTATACAACAATATCTATGCTACATAGAATTTTAAGGTCTTTACCAGACAAATGGGAAACATACTCCATTGTTTTAAGATCCTCACCGGATTTTGGCTCCCTCACTCTTACAAAACTCCATGGGAGATTACTTACTTTTGAGAGAGAAATTGATCAAAAGAAGAAATTACAATCATCTGGTAAAACTGCTGTTGACTACCTACCAGGTAGTACAGCACTTTTGGGACAAGACTCACCAACTTGTTCCTATGGATCTTATGACAACATTGACATAACAACTGGGATCTCATCAGAAAGATCTTTCCCAGGTTATGACAATGATGACCAAAGTCAAACTGCTGATAATCTATGTTTTATCATGGATGATTTGAAAAACTTTAGCAGTGATGACTTAGAAGAAATGGACATTTTACACCAACTGGCTATGCTAAGCATTAAAACAAACAAGTTTTATAAAAGGTCAGGAAGGAAATTTCCAGGATTGACTAGTAATACAAAAATTGGTTTTGACAAATCTAAACTGAGATGTCATAAGTGTCAGAAGTTGGGACACTTTGCTAGAGAGTGTAGAAACTCTAGCTTTAACCAATCACAATCTGGAAATAACTTTAACCCCAATTATAATAGGAATAATGGAACTCAAGGGAGTGCTCCTTTTGTACAGGCACAAGCTCCTCAACAGCAATACATGCCACAAGTACAATATGTTCAAATGCCTGCTCAACAGATGCAGAGCCAACAATCAATCCCTCCCTTTCCAGCTGCTCAACAACCTCCATAGCCTCAACAACCCTCTCAACAAAGTCTTTTCACCTCAGGGTATGTTGACTGGAGCAGTCTTCCTTTTGACACCACAGAGTGCAATCCTGATGCAGACAACAAGTTGTTTGACATCAACTGGGGAGAACCAGACAATGGCAGAAAGAACTTTGCCTTAATGGCATTTGAAGGATGTACTTTAAAATCTGCATTGTCACAGGTATCAAAAGAGTCTTTGACAAAACTTTGCTCAAATTCTTGCAAAGAATCTTTTGCTCTCATAAGAGAGACAAATGTGCACTTACAAGGAAAAGCCAATGATTTAGAAAGAAAATACACTCAGATGAAATGTGATTTAGAGAGAAAACTTACTACTAAAACAAAAGAAGTCTCTAAATTAACTAACTCAGCTATTGAAACCCAAGCACAAATTAAAATGATGATAGAAGATCTTGGGAATGTCAGAAAAGAGCTTGCTGACACCAAGATCAGTTGTGAAAAATGGGTGGATTCTTGTAAGGGGTACCAGCTATTGCTAAACAAACAGAGTGCTTCAAATGTTAAGTTTGGCATAGGGTACAATCATGTTGAAACACCAACAGATTTCTCTCCCAAAACTACTGAAGATGGGAGAAAAATTGTTTCAAATGAAACTTTTGAAGGGAAAGACTGCACATCTTTCTTGAAAACTTTCTAAACAGAAATCCTGGTATTTTCAAAGAAAGTACTTCAGAAGTATTAACAAAATCTGACAACAAGCCATCAGTAGTTTCATCTACATCAGGAGTTGAGACCCTGAAAACTACTGATGAGCAAAATCTTTACACTAATGTCAGAAATTTGCCTTTAGATCAAAAACAAAAGGCAAAAGAGTGTGAAATTTGTGGTCTGTTCAACCACAAAACAGAGTTTTGTAGATACAGAAAAGGAATTCAGTTCAATCAAAAAATTAAACAACAGGTTGTGGGAAATCAAATCAGAAATGATTATGAAAGAATCTTTAATCCCAAGAAACAACCTGAAAACACCTTTTCTCAGAAAAAGATAAAGTCTCAACTAAAATCTTTTTCTCAAAAGTCTTTGTCAGTAGTTAGACCTGAATCATCAGCAGTTTCACAAACTGCTGAGATTCAAAATCTAATGAACTTGGTACAACTACTGATGACCAAGGTTGATGGTGGTCCTGGAAAGGATACCACCATGGCTCTTAATGAAAAATCCATTGCCAAAAAGACATGGATTTCTCAACCTGGTCAAGAACAAACTGTAACTGATCTCAAGAGCAAACCCAAAGCCAAACAGGCTTGGGTTTCGAAATCTAACTAATTTGCTATTGTGTGCAGAGAGTTTCCAGGGGCTTAAACAGCATATGGTACGTTGATAGTGGAGGCTCTATGCACATGACTGGATGCAGATACCTGATAAACAATTTTATCAGCCAAAGAGAAGGATCTGTATCCTTTGGGAACAATGCTAAGGGATATGTGCTAGGACATGGCAATGTCTCCTCTGGCAAAATACAGTTTGACAAGGTCAATCTGGTTGAAAACCTTGAATACAACTTGCTAAGTGTGTCACAAATGTGTGATAAAGGATATTCTTCCTTTTTCACAAAGACAGCATGCAAGATCATCTCACCAGAAGGCCAGATGTTGATAGAGAAGATCATTGAAGATCATACTTTGCTGATTGCCAAAAGATGTGGCAATGTCTATGCAGTGGACATTGAGAAAGACAAGGTATTGAACAACACTGCCTGTTTCTTCTCAAGGGCATCAACTTCAGAAACTGATCTCTGGCACATGAGACTTGGCCATGTGAACTTTAAAACCATAAATAAGGTCACAAAAATGGGCTTGGTTAGAGGTCTACATTTGAATGTATACTAGTGTCAAGAACATTGTGTATCCTGTTTAAAGGGAAAACAGCATAAGTCCTCCTATAAGTCTATTGAAGAATCAAAAACAACTGCATGTCTTCAACTACTCCATATGGACTTCTTTGGACCTGTCAAGATTATGAGCCTTGGTAAGAAGAAGTACTGCTTAGTCATCATTGATGACTACTCAAGATTCACATGGGTATTCTTCTTATTCTCCAAGGATAAGGCTGCTGAAATCATCAAGTTCTTCATTCTACAAGTGGAGAAACAATATTCTCTACCTGTCAAAACCATTAGAAGTGATAATGGGACAGAGTTCAGGAACAAAACTCTGGATGAATTCTGTTTGTCTAAAGGGATTATTAGACAATACAGTGTTCCCAGAACTCCTGAACAAAATGGTGTAGTAGAAAGGAAGAACAGAACCATAATAGAGGGAGCAAGAACAATGTTAGCTGATTCTGGGCTACCCTTGTACTTTCGGGCAGAAGCAGTTAACACATCATGTTATGTTCAGAATAGAGTTCTTGTGGTCAAGAGACATTCCAAGACTGCCTATGAAGTTCTTCATGGCATGAAGCCCCTTATCTCCTTTTTTCAAGGCTTTTGGGTGTCAATGTTTCATCTTGAACATCAAGGAATCTATTTCAAAGTTTGCTGCCAAAGTTGACTCAGGTTACTTTCTTGGTTACTCTTCAACTAGAAAAGCCTACAAGGTTTTTAATTCTCACACCAGGATAGTAGAAGAAACATTGAATGTCAAGTTCAATGAGTCAAAACACAATCTTATTCCAGCACATCCTGCTGAACTTTTTGACCTTGACAACTTCCATTTTGGACCTGTGAAGGCTGTTACTTCATCAAAACCTACTTATTATAGTGACAAAAGGTTTGATGATGAGGATCCCACACCATGGACTCCTCAAACAGTTATCAAGTCAACTTCAAAATCATCAGAAGTTCCACAAACTTCTGATCAAACAAGTACTGAGGAACAAACTCAAACTTCTGGTTCAGTAGATCCAACTACTGAAGATCAAGGAACATCTGAACCAGATATTATAGACCTCAGTAGTTTGTTTGAAGAACATGAGCCACCTACACCTGTCAGTGGTTTACAACAACTGATTGAACACAAAGATCATCCACTTGATCAAATCATGGGTGATATAGCTTCAGGTGTTCTTACCAGAAACCAGCTCTCCAACTTTTGCCTATTTTCAGCCTTTATCTCACAGTTGGAACCAAAGAAGTACCAGGAAGCCCTCAAAGACAATAATTGGGTGCAAGCTATGCAAGATGAACTGCTTCAGTTCAACAAGCAACAGGTCTGGGAAATCTGTCCCTTACCTCTAAACAAGCAACCAATTGGCACAGGATGGGTTTTCAGGAACAAACAAGATGAAGCTGGTATGATAATCAAAAACAAGGCACGACTGGTAGTTCAAGGGTACTCTCAAGAAGAGGGAATTGACTATGATGAAACCATTGCTCCAGTTGCAAGGCTTGAGGCCATCAGGTTATTTCTGGCCTATGCCATTTCCAACAAAATTAAAGTTTATCAAATGGATGTAAAGAGTGCATTTTTGTATGGAAAGATAAAAGAGGAGGTGTATGTCTGTCAGCCACCTGGGTTTGAGGATCCTTCTCATCCTGAGTGGGTGTACAGACTGGACAAAGCTCTTTATGGGCTCAAACAGGCTCCAAGAGCCTGGTATGATACACTCTCCACCTTTTTACTCAAAAATAACTTTACAAGAGGTGCCATTGATAAAATTCTTTTCATTAAACATGTTGGAAATCATGTCCTACTTGTTCAAATTTATGTTGATGATATCATTTTTGGTTCAACAAACACAAAACTGTGTGATGATTTTAAGAAACTCATGCAATCAAAATTTGAGATGAGTACCATGGGAGAACTGCAGTACTTTCTGGGACTGCAGGTCAAGCAACAAACAAATGGAACTTTTATACATCAATCAAAATATGTTAAAGAATTATTAAACAAATTTTCTTTACAAGACTGTAAATCATGTTCCACTCCCATGACACCAATCACACAAGTTGAACCTGATGATCAAGGAAAACAGGTTGATCAAACCATGTACAGATGCATGATAGGTTCCCTTTTATATCTAACTGCTTCTAGACCAGATATTATGTTTTCAACATGTGTCTGTGCTAGATATCAATCAGCACCAAGGGAATCACACCTTATAGCAGTCAAAAGAATTTTCAGATATCTGAAAGGAACTCCAACACTTGGAATTTGGTATCCCGCTTCAAGCAATACCAAGTTATCAGCTTTTTCATATAGTGACTATGCAGGGTGTAAGATGACAAGAAAGTCAACATCTGGTGGTTGTCAATTCTTGGGTAACTGTCTAGTGTCATGGCAATCAAAGAAGCAAACATCTGTTGCAACTTCAACTGCTGAAGCTGAATACATTGCAGCTGCAAGTTGTACATCACAGATACAATGGCTCCAATATCAACTTCTTGATTATGGTGTAACATTACGCATTTAAACTTGTACGTTACACGACTATTATTAATAAAAACGTCAAGTTTTATCTTTTACATTCGCATTAATTATTTTTGTCGCATCATTGGAACCCTAATACTATATATATATATATATTATATATGTGGATGTGTGTATAATATATCAAAAAAATAAATTGCTTGGGCCGGGAATCGAACCCGCGTCCAAGCCGGCCCAACTAAACACAACACTTAAACCAACTGGGCTAGCCATCAACTTGGAATAAATCCGGACGCATATTAATCTTATACTTGATTTCAAAACCTCACAGTTGACTATGGAAAGTCAACTGTGGACGCGTATGTATGATCAATCACAATTAACTTGTGATTGATCCATATATGGCAACGATACCTGTATTCCGGCCTTGTATGATCTGTATACACGTCAATTAACATCAATCTTTGACCAATTTGGATCCTATACGCGTATAGACTTTAAGGATTAGTCAAACCTTCCAATTAACCCAACCATTGATCCCCTATATAAATTGGCCTTCTACGAATCATTATAACTCGCTCATACTCTCTTCTCAATCCTCAATTTTCTTCCAATCACACTAATAATTATCATTCTGTTCGCTGTTTGACTTTTGTCTTTGACCGGACAATCATACACGATTCCACACTGTAAGTAAGATGTTTTATGTGGGTTTTGATCACCGGCGTTCACACATCAAAAGCCCTAACATCAATTGGGCCAATGATGTGTGAATCGTGTTATTGCAGAAGCTAGGGTTCGTGCACTATGATTTGGGGATAAACTCTGTTTGACATAACGTATTTAATTATTATTAAACAGAGTTCATCACAACCACTGGCCTAGGCCAAGTGGTTGTGACTATGGTCTATAACCAAAGGCTCCCGGGTTCGAGTCCCGGCTACGGCCACCTTTTTGTTTCTTTTTCTTTTTATAAACAACAAACCAAATAAAATATATAATATACATTTTAATCTTATAAATTCGTTTTTAAATATTAAAACTATTTTATAAATTCTAAAAAAATTATATTTATTAAATCTGAGTTAAAAGTTTTATTTACAATTTTTATTTTTCAAAAATTCATTTATTTAATATTTATAATAATTAAATCAATTTTATACTATTATATTTATAAAAATCCATTAAAATATCAAAACAATTTTATTAAATTCTACAAAAATTAAGATAGAGTTTGAATAAAGTAAAACTTTACTGAAATGATTTTTAATTCTGAAAAATCATTTATTTTATATTTTTAATTAATTTTTGTTAGATTTAATCATAATTAAATCATAATAAATTCAATTTTCATTATTTTTGCACCAAAATTTTTTACAATTTATTTTTAAATATTTAGAACAGAAATATGATTTTTAATATAGAAATTCTTTAATTTTAGTATTTTTGAATATTAAAGTTAAATGTTGGCAATTTGTAATAAATAGATTTAAAAATCTATTTTAAAAGAAATAATTTTATAAAAATTATTTTTATACTTCAAACACATTATTGTGAGCCTTCTAAATTCAAATTTTATAAAAAGACTTTCTTTTATTTAATTATCAAATTTCCCTTTATTTAATTAACATTTTATTATTAATTCAACAATTGGATATCCCCAAATCGAAACCCTAGGATACACTTATAAACTAATTAGACTTAGACTTATTTATTACCTTATTATAGGGTGATATTTGGCATTATTTGGGCAACACTATTATTTCATCTTTTCAAGAAGTTTAACATTTGCCAAGGTGAGTTTTACATAGCCTCTTTTATTTATCACCATTTTTTGGGTGAAACATGTTATAACATCATTATTGCAATTCAATCATCAATGTGTCTATGTGTTTTCTATGTTGCATTATGTCTTGAGCATGATTAGAGTAAGCACCATTCTAGCATAATCATTAACTCCGTACAAGCCGACGGTATACATTGATAGATCTATTGGACTGACAATCCCACCCGGATACGTGCCTCCTACAAAGGTAGCGTGGGTGTTTGTTATCGCATAACATATTCAAGTGAACCATGAGCGTATGGTATGTATCATATTATAACAGTCATCAGGGTTGATTATGCACTCGATTTATTTCTAGTATGTTCTCACATATGGGCTAGATTGACATGACACATGAATTGCACAACATTTTTATTCATTTATCAAAAACCTATGTAATGCTCACCAACTTTTGTTGACCCAAAAATATTTTCAAAATTAACATGTTTCGGGTAACAATGAAGCTGAGGCTTGAGTTAGCATGAGGATTTAACATGAAGTTTTATTTGAAGCTATTGAAGTTTTGTTATTTGATATTATGTATTAAATTCCTAGACATCATTTTATATTTGGATATTATGTTTTGAATAAATTATTTAAATTTCAATTTATACCATGTGCTACTGAAACAATCATCAATACGTGGCACCCCGATGTTTCCGTCATCGGTTGGGGTGTTACAGATTGGTATCAGAGCCTTGGTTATAGGGAATTAGGTTATTAGAAATAATCTAGACTATAACCTTAGGGACTTAAACAGTACTTGCTTCTCTTACTTGTAACCCTAATTGCTTCCCAAATCCTATCCTTATCCCATGCCTTATATAACCCTAAACCTACATGTACCTACTCTTATTCGTCTGCTGCAATCCTGATCCACCATTAGATTAATAGGACAAAATCCTCAGGTTTAACCTGAACCCCCTTGAGATCTCGTCGAAGTTCTAGATTATAATAACGAACACGTGCAATCTGGAAGGGTGAACGCCTGTATTCTGAGTCTTCTGTCTAGGCTGGCATTGCGCATATATCCCAATCAGACGAGGGACCCGGATGCCTACCTGGGAATTCTCGGGATGAGTGTTCACTTATAGGCTAAAGCATGTCTTCATATGTTATTAGAATTTAGAATCTTTGATAAGTCAACGTTTTCGTTTATTCGTTTTAATTAATGAATAAATGATTACATTCCTTATATAAACTCTCATTCATTTCATTGTGTCTATTACAGATCATGCCTCCTCGTCGCAGCACTCGCAACAGCAATGGTGAGAACCACGAAGAAGGTGGTGACAACCATAACCATGACCAAGTTCCTAACCACAACAACAATGGTGTCGATGCTCAACTGGCTGCGATCATTTCTCAACAAATGGCGCAGCAAATCGCAACTCTGGTTCCCAATTTACTCGCTCAAGTCATCCAAATGAACGGCAACGGGAATGGTCACGGCAACGGGAATGGGAACGGGAACGGCAATGGCAATGGTAATGGACCCCCAGCCTGCACCCTTAAGCATTTCAACTCTTGTAACCCTCCAAAGTTTAGTGGTGAAGAAGGAGCTACAGGACTCCTCCAATGGTTTGAGGGTATTGAGAATACCTTCATCAACAGTGAGTGCCCCGACAACTTCAAGGTTCGTTACGCCATGAGTGTTCTCCATAAACGAGCACTCACTTGGTGGAATGAAGAAAAGCGTACTCGTGGGGCCGAAGTTGCTCTTGCTATGACATGGAACCAAGTCAAGGAGGTCATGAAGGAAGAGTTTTGTCCTCGAAATGAAGTTAAGAAGCTTGAGGATGAGTTCCACACCTTAACTCAAGATAGTGGGGAAAACCTTGCCTACAACACCCGCTTTCATGAGCTTAGCTTATTGTTACCTCACAAAGTTTGTAACATTACGCATTAAAAACTTGTACGTTACACGTTCGCATTTAATAAAAACGACAAGTTTTCATTTTATACGTTGCATTTATTAATTTGTCGCTATTGTGGAACCCTAATACTATATATATATTATAATATGTGTGTGTTGGTTTGTATATATATCAAAAAATAAGAAAATGCTTTGGCCGGGGTTCGAAACCGCGCCAAAGCCAAACACACACACATGCACAACCATCTGGGCTGGACCATCTTTTTGGAAATAACCCGGACACACTTTATATTTATATACATTTTAAAAACCTTCACAGTTGACAAGAAAGTCAACTGTGGGTTAGCTTGATGATCAATCCAACGAATTAACTCGTAATTGATCTATTATTGGTAAATTTGTGAGATTATCGGCCTTGTGTAACACGATTACACGTCAATTACACGTCAATCGTTGACTAATTGATTTAATTATACGCGTATGTTATTAAACGGGGTCAAACCTTCCAATTAACCTTAACCCTTAAACCTCAGTATAAATAGATGATCTGCGAACCTTGTATACTCGCTCACAACTCTCTCTCAACCTCCAATTCTCTCTGATTCACACTGAATATTATAATCTTGTCCATCGTTTGACTTTTGCTTTGACCCGACGATCATACGTATATCATCACTGTGAGTCTTCGTTTTTTTGTGGGTTTTATTCATCGGCGATCAACCAACAAAAGCCCCAACATTAATCGGGCTCATGTTGGCTGATTTGCCCAATTGCAAATTCTAGGGTTCGTTTGTTTAGATTTGGGGATAAACTGTTTGGGCACAGTGTATATATTAATTATTAACCAGAGGATATCACAACCACTGGCCTAGGCCAAGTGGTTGTGACCTGGGTTTGACACAGCAGGGAACCGGGTTCGAGTCCCGGCTCTAACCTTTCTTTTTGTTCTTTTCTTTTCTTTTTAACAAACAATTATATATATATATATATATTAAACCTTTTAATCTTTTAAATTCATTTTAAAATATCAAAACTATTTTATAAATTCTAAAAAAATTATATTTGTTTAAGCTGGGATAAAAGTTTTATTTACAATTTTTATTTTTCAGAAATTCATTTATTTAATATTTATAATAATTAAATCATTTTTATACTATTATATTTATAAAAATCCATTTATATATCAAAACAATTTTATTAAATGCTCCAAAATTTATCCTGACTTTTTATAAAGTCAAACTTTACTGAAATAATTTTTAATTCAGTAAAATCATTTATTTTATATTTTTAATCAATTTTTGTTAGATTTAATCATAATTAAATCATATTAAATCCAATTTTCATCATTTTTGCACCAAAATTTTATACAAATTATTTTTAATTATTTAGAGCAGAAATATGATTTTTAAAATTTAAATTCTTTTATTTTAGTATTTTTGGATATTAAAGTTAAATATTGGCTATTTACAAATAAATAGATTTAAAAATCTATTTTAAATGAAATAATTTTATAAAAATTATTTTTATGCTTCAAACACTTTAATGTGCACATTCAAAATCCAAATTTTATAAAAAGACTTTCTTTCATTAATTATCAAATTTTCCTTTATTAATTAACATTTTAATTTAAATTCAACAATTGATTATCCCCAAATCAAAACCCTAGGATACACTTATTAGTTAATTAGACTTAGACTTATTATATATTACCTTATTATAGGGTGATATTTGGAATCATTTTGGGCAACACAATTATTTCATCTTTTCAACAAGTTTAACATTTGCAAAGGTGAGTTTTACATAGCCCCTTTTATTTATCACCATTTTTGGGGTGAAACATGTTATAACATTATCATTGCAATTCACTCATCAATGTGTCTATGTGTTTTCTATGTTGCATTATGTCTTGAGCATGATTAGAGTAAGCACAATTCTAGCATAATCATTAACATTGATCAGCCGACGGTATACATTGATAGATCTATTGGACTGACAATCCCACCCGGATACGTGCCTCCTACAAAGGTTACGTGGGTGTTTGTTATCGCATAACATATTCATTTGGACCATAAGTGTATGGTATGTATCATTTTATAACAGTCAACAGGGTTGATTATGCACTCGATTTATTTCTAGTATGTTCTCACATATGGGCTAGATTAACATGACACATGAATTGCACAACATTTTATTCATTTTATTATCAAAAACCTATGTAATTCTCACCAACTTATGTTGACCCAAAATACTTTCAAAATTAACATGTTTCAGGTAACAATGAAGCTGAGGCTTGAGTTAGCATGAGGATTTTACTTGAAGTTATTTGAAGTTATTGAAGTTGCTATTTGATATTATGTATTTGAATTCTTAGACATTATTTCACATTTTGGATATTATGTTTGAATAAATTATTTAAAATTTATATTATACCATGTGCTACTGAAAACAATCATCAATACGTGGCACCCCGATGTTTCCGCCATCGGTTGGGGTGTTACAAAGTTACTCCTCTGCCGGTAGCCATTGAGAAGTACATCGGTGGTCTGCCCATGCAAATCTAGGACACCGTTTGGGGTAGGAATCCTGCAACTTTGGAAGAGGCCAAACGTCTAGCGGCCACTCTTACTGATAATCACGTGAAGAACGGTACTCTCTTCCGCAAGGGCACTAAGAAGACGGTTGCCAAAGACACTCCACAGCCTACAATTGAAGTCAAGCCTGAGACCTCAAGCAACAAAAAGCGCAAGGCTAGAAACTATATGGTTGCTGCTACTCCACCTGCTGCCCAGAACCCAGCCAAGAAACCATACACCGGACCTAACCCTTTGTGCAACACTTGCAAGTACCATCATCCAGCACAGGTGCCATGTCGTTTTTGTACTAAGTGTCAAAGATATGGTCACCTGGTGAACGTCTGTCGAGCCCCTCCTACTACCCAAGACAACAATAACCCAGCTCCCAACCAACAAAACAACAGGCCTGCTCGTGGTCAATGCTACGAGTGCGGCAACCCTAATCACTACATCAACAACTGCCCTAATCGTAACCAAAACCGAAACCAAAACCACAACCAGAACCGCAACCAGAACCAAGGTGCTCGAGGTCGCGCCTACAATCTCAACGCTAACCAGGCTGAGAATCCGGTTAAAAACCGAATTCATGGATCGAATGTGAATAAACAACTCAGTTTCAGACTGGAGATTCGAGACGAGACAGAAATACACGATAACAACGTCATCACAGATTCGTATTACTACAGAAACGGTTACAGACACTGTCATCAGTAGGATAAACATCAATCTCGGGGCCAGGGGAGGTCGGGCATGACCTCCCCCTTGAGAGCATTCAAAGTACAAACTCAAATCACCAAATGAACAATAACACATGAGATTGCTATTTATAGTCCAAAACCCAAGTTCCACGTTCGCCCCTTTATGATGGTCGAATGTGGAGTATTTCCACATTCGCCCAGTTGATATGGTCGAATGTGGAAAACTTCCACATTCGCCCAGTGTAATATGGTCGAACCTGGCTCAGTGTTTTGTCCTATATATTACAAATGCGTCAGATCCATAAAATGCCCTTATGGATCACCACAATCTCATGTAACAACATACAAAGACTCAACCCTAGTCTATTCGACAGTGACGTCCACAGAAAGTGCATCAACAATCTCCCCCTTGGACGTTGCTGGCGAATCCACAAATCTCTTGCAAATCAACACATTCTCCTCTTTGAAAATTCCTAGCATCCTCAGTCAATAATTGTTAAAGTATCAGACACATTGTTACATTAACAATCTCCCCCTTGACTGATGCTTCACCAAGTTTCTCTGAGATCCCGTATGATAAATCAATCATGTTCTTGAGTAACTTCATCTGTTCGACAGAATACAAGCCGTAGACGAGTGGAACAAGCAATCAGAAGCTTTCATCAGGAACTACCAGTACTAATTGAGGACTTGAAATGCTTCAGAAACTGAAGTTTTCGGCAGGGCCAACAATATCTACCAATAGCTCTTGAAACCTTCAGGACTGTAATCTTGAAACTTTCGTTGAACCTACGTGCCACATGACTCCTACTAGGATACCTCATTACTTTCAGAACATTGAAATCTCAAACTTGATTTCCTTCTTCATAACAATTCTTCAGAACAAGTTCCTTCAAACATACAGGAACTGGGTTGACTGTTCTCTTCATGCGGAATAAAATCTGTTCTGTTTTTGGCCCATAATAGTCATTTGAATCTGATTATCATACTATTGATTCTCATGACTACCCCACAATAAAACTGTTTCATCATCATCAATTCTTCAACAAGTTTGGGTAAACCTCATCACCATTCTCCCAAAAATCTTCAATGTAGAATATGAATAATACTTTTCACTTTCGCCCATTTACACTCACGTTCGTCCACTTTCTATCCACCTTCGCCCGCCCGATGAACCGAAGGTGAAATAGACACCCGAAAGTGAAAATCCTCATAACAAAATTCCAGGTTCGCCCAAAACATGCTACATTCGCCCAGTAGAATTCCACATTCGCCCAGTGGAATTCCACGTTCGCCCGCCCGACTTTATGAAGGGGCGAATGTGCAGACTGGTCATGTTCTTGTTCAATATTTTCTTTTAAATCAGTCCATAATCACTCTAATTCTTTGAATTTGATGATGAAACTTGTATAGAAAGGTGCGGGAATGAAAACCTAACCTTCGATTTAACAAAAACATGGTGAAATCACATGTTTTTGGGTTCAATTAAGAATCTACGGTTTCTAGGGTTTCAACCTTTCAATCAAAATCTGAACTTTAACGTCTGAAACCATGAAAACGAGCTGTGATTGATTCAAACGACTGTTAGATCGTTCAAATCGGTACCACGGCTCTGATACCAATTGAGAATCCGGTTAAAAACCGAATTCATGGATCGAATGTGAATAAACAACTCAGTTTCAGACGGGAGATTCGAGACGAGACAGAAATACACGATAACAACGTCATCACAGATTCGTATTACTACAGAAACGGTTACAGACACTGTCATCAGTAGGATAAACATCAATCTCGGGGCCGGGGGAGGTCGGGCATGACCTCCCACTTGAGAGCATTCAAAGTACAAACTCAAATCACCAAATGAACAATAACACATGAGATTGCTATTTATAGTCCAAAACCCAAGTTCCACGTTCGCCCCTTTATGATGGTCGAATGTGGAGTATTTCCACATTCGCCCAGTTGATATGGTCGAATGTGGAAAACTTCCACATTCGCCCAGTGTAATATGGTCGAACCTGGCTCAGTGTTTTGTCCTATATATTACAAATGCGTCAGATCCATAAAATGCCCTTATGGATCACCACAATCTCATGTAACAACATACAAAGACTCAACCCTAGTCTATTCGACAGTGACGTCCACAGAAAGTGCATCAACACAGGCTCGTGACAACAACGAGGTGGTGAATGGTACGTTTCTCATTAATAACCACTATGCAACCATATTATTTGACTCAGGAGCTGATAAGTCATTCGTGTCACTGAAGTTTGAACCTTTACTTAACTTACCCCACACTAATCTAGAAGACCCTTTCGTGGTAGAGGTAGCTAACGGGAAGTCTATTTCGATCGACTTTATTATTCGTAACTGCTTGTTGAATCTCGATGATCATACCTTCCCTATCGATCTCATTCCCATGCATCTTGGTAGTTTTGATGTTATAGTAGGCATGGACTGGTTGTCAACTCATCGTGCCGAAATTCTGTGCTTCGAGAAAGTCATACGCATTCCTCTCGAATCTGGTGAGATTTTGAAGATCTATGGTGAGAAACCCTGTGGTGAGCTTAAGCTTATGTCTTGTACTACTGCCCAAAAGTACTTACGAAAGGGGTATACAGCCTTCTTAGCTAACGTGATAGAGAAGAAGGACAAAGGCAAAAGTATCCAAGACATTCCTATTATTCGAGACTATCCTGAAGTCTTTCCAGAGGATTTACCTGGTTTGCCTCCTGCTCGACAAGTGGAGTTTCGTATTGATCTTGTTCCTGGTGCTAATCCTATCGCTAAAGCTCCTTATCGTCTTGCACCCTCTGAGATGCAAGAGCTTGCCAGTCAATTACAGGAACTTTCTGATAAAGGGTTCATTCGCCCTAGTTCTTCTCCATGGGGAGCCCCTGTCTTGTTCGTTAAAAAGAAGGATGGTTCTCTTCGGATGTGTATTGATTACCGTGAACTCAAAAAACTCACCATCAAGAATCGTTATCCACTTCCTAGGATTGACGATCTCTTCGATCAACTTCAAGGAGCAACCCACTTCTCGAAGATTGATCTCCGTTCTGGTTATCATCAGCTTAGAGTCCACGATGAAGATATTCCCAAGACAGCTTTTCGCACTCGCTACGGTCACTATGAATTCATGGTTATGCCTTTTGGGTTGACCAATGCTCCCGCAGTATTTATGGATTTGATGAATCGGGTTTGTAGACCCTATCTCGACAAATTCGTGATCGTTTTCATCGATGATATTTTGATTTACTCTAAATCAAAATCCGATCACGAACAACATCTTCACTCTATCTTGAGTCTCCTAAAGAAAGAACAATTGTACGCCAAGTTCTCAAAATGTGAATTTTGGCTTAAGGAAGTTCAATTTTTGGGACATGTCATTGATATGAACGGAATTCATGTTGATCCTGCAAAGATCGAAGCTGTGAAGAATTGGAGTGTTCCTACCACTCCAACTTAAGTCCGTTCTTTTCTTGGGTTGGCTGGTTATTATCGTCGATTCATCGCCAATTTCTCCAAGATCGCTGTTCCTCTCACTACCTTAACTCACAAGGGTAAACCCTATGAGTGGGGACCTAAGCAAGAGGAAGCATTTGAAACTCTTAAGCTGAAACTTTGTGAAGCTCCTATCTTATCTCTACCTGATGGTAATGATGATTTCGTGGTCTACTGTGATGCATCGAACCAAGGTCTTGGTTGTGTTCTCATGCAACGAGGAAAGGTTATTGCTTATGCGTCTCGACAACTCAAGACTCACGAGAAAAATTATACCACCCATGATCTTGAATTGGGCGCTGTTGTCTTTGCACTCAAGATTTGGAGACATTACCTTTATGGGACCAAATGTGTGGTGTTCACGGACCACAAAAGTCTCCAACATGTCTTCGATCAAAAGAATCTTAACATGAGGCAACGACGTTGGGTTGAATTACTTAACGACTATGATTGCGAAATTCGCTACCATCCTGGTAAGACGAATGTTGTGGCTGACGCACTTAGTCGTAAAGAGCGTGTCAAACTCCAATGTGCGAGAGTTCGTACTGATCTTCAAGATCGCATTCTCCAGGCTCAACACACATCAGTCACCCAAGGTAACATGTACGATGAAATGTCTTGTGGTGCTGAAACTCAACTTGAAACCAAACCCGATGGTCTCCTTTATTTCCTTAACCGACTGTGGATTCCCGACCGTGATGATCTTCGTACTTTTCTCATGAACGAGGCTCATAAGTCTCGTTACTCTATTCATCCTGGAGCTGACAAGATGTACCAAGATCTTCGTTATTCTTATTGGTGGCCTGGTATGAAGAAAGACATTGCTCTTTTCGTTGCAAAATGCCTCACTTGTTCCAAGGTTAAGGCTGAACATCAACGACCATCTGGTATGCTTGAACAACCAGAGATTCCTGTCTGGAAATGGGAGAGCATAGCTATGGATTTCATCACCAAACTCCCTCGCACACCCAAAGGTTTTGACAGTATTTGGGTAATCGTCGATCGTTTGACCAAGTCAGCTCACTTTCTACCTATTCGTGAGAAGTATTCTGTGGAAAAGATGGCAAAGATGTACGTAAGTGAAATCGTATGTCGTCACGGTATACCCATGGACATTATTTCTGATCGCGATGGTCGTTTCACCTCTCACTTTTGGGGATCTCTACAAGATGCTTTGGGTACCAAGTTGAACCTGAGCACTGCTTATCACCCTCAAACGGATGGTCAGACTGAACGAACCATCCAGACACTTGAGGACATGCTCAGGGCATGTGTCATCGATTTTGGTGGCGCATGGGATTCTCATCTTCCTTTGGTTGAGTTTTCATACAACAACAGTTATCACGCCAGCATTAACATGGCTCCTTTTGAGGCACTCTATGGTCGGAAATGTCGTTCACCTGTCTGTTGGACTGAGGTTGGTGAAGCTCGTATTACTGGACCCGAACTAATCCAGGAAACCACAGACAAAATCCAGCTTATTCAGGATAATCTTCTCAAGGCTAGAAGTCGCCAAAAGAGTTATGCTGATAAACGTCGTAAACCCTTGGAATTTCAAGTTGGGGACCTTGTGCTACTTAAGGTATCCCCTTGGAAAGGAGTTATTCGTTTCGGTAGAAAGGGAAAACTAGCTCCTCGTTACGTAGGCCCCTTCAAAATTCTTGACAGAGTTGGAAAAGTGGCTTACAAGCTTGATCTTCCACCTGAGCTAAGCAATGTTCATCCGACCTTCCATGTTTCAAATCTCAAGAAATGCTTAGCAGATGAGAACCTTCATGTTCCTCTTGAGGATGTGCAAATCGATGAAAGCATGCACATTATCGAGAAACCCGTCGAGATTGTTGACACTGGAGTCAAGAAACTCAAGCGCAGTCGTATTCCGATCGTTAAGGTTCGTTGGGAATCTAAACGAGGCCCAGAGTTCACTTGGGAACGTAAAGACCAGATGAAGTCGAAGTATCCACATCTTTTTCCACCAGACTCTCCAACTCCAACTTCGGGACGAAGTTCCTAAAAGTAGGGGAGACTATAACATTACGCATTAAAAACTTGTACGTTACACGTTCGCATTTAATAAAAACGTCAAGTTTTCATTTTATACGTTGCATTTATTAATTTGTCGCTATTGTGGAACCCTAATGCTATATATATATATTATAATATGTGTGTGTTGGTTTGTATATATATCAAAAAATAATAAAATGCTTTGGCCGGGGTTCGAACCCGCGCCAAAGCCAAACACACACACATGCACAACCATCTGGGCTGGACCATCTTTTTGGAAATAACCTGGACACACTTTATATTTATATACATTTTTGGAAATAACCTGGGTTAGCTTGATGATCAATCCAACGAATTAACTCGTAATTGATCTATTATTGGTAAATTTGTGAGATTATCGGCCTTGTGTAACACGATTACACGTCAATTACACGTCAATCGTTGACTAATTGATTTAATTATACGCGTATGTTATTAAACGGGGTCAAACCTTCCAATTAACCTTAACCCTTAAACCTCAGTATAAATAGATGATCTGCGAACCTTGTATACTCGCTCACAACTCTCTCTCAACCTCCAATTCTCTCTGATTCACACTGAATATTATAATCTTGTCCATCCTTTGACTTTTGCTTTGACCCGACGATCATACGTATATCATCACTGTGAGTCTTCGTTTTTTTGTGGGTTTTATTCATCGGCGATCAACCAACAAAAGCCCCAACATTAATCGGGCTCATGTTGGCTGATTTGCCCAATTGCAAATTCTAGGGTTCGTTTGTTTAGATTTGGGGATAAACTGTTTGGGCACAGTGTATATATTAATTATTAACCAGAGGATATCACAACCACTGGCCTAGGCCAAGTGGTTGTGACCTGGGTTTGACACAGCAGGGAACCGGGTTCGAGTCCCAGCTCTAACCTTTCTTTTTGTTCTTTTCTTTTCTTTTTAACAAACAATTATATATATATATATATATATTAAACCTTTTAATCTTTTAAATTCATTTTAAAATATCAAAACTATTTTATAAATTCTAAAAAAATTATATTTGTTTAAGCTGGGATAAAAGTTTTATTTACAATTTTTATTTTTCAGAAATTCATTTATTTAATATTTATAATAATTAAATCATTTTTATACTATTATATTTATAAAAATCCATTTATATATCAAAACAATTTTATTAAATGCTCCAAAATTTATCCTGACTTTTTATAAAGTCAAACTTTACTGAAATAATTTTTAATTCAGTAAAATCATTTATTTTATATTTTTAATCAATTTTTGTTAGATTTAATCATAATTAAATCATATTAAATCCAATTTTCATCATTTTTGCACCAAAATTTTATACAAATTATTTTTAATTATTTAGAGCAGAAATATGATTTTTAAAATTTAAATTCTTTAATTTTAGTATTTTTGGATATTAAAGTTAAATATTGGCTATTTACAAATAAATAGATTTAAAAATCTATTTTAAATGAAATAATTTTATAAAAATTATTTTTATGCTTCAAACACTTTAATGTGCACATTCAAAATCCAAATTTTATAAAAAGACTTTCTTTCATTAATTATCAAATTTTCCTTTATTAATTAACATTTTAATTTAAATTCAACAATTGATTATCCCCAAATCAAAACCCTAGGATACACTTATTAGTTACTTAGACTTAGACTTATTATATATTACCTTATTATAGGGTGATATTTGGAGTCATTTTGGGCAACACAATTATTTCATCTTTTCAACAAGTTTAACATTTGCTAAGGTGAGTTTTACATAGCCCCTTTTATTTATCACCATTTTTGGGGTGAAACATGTTATAACATTATCATTGCAATTCAATCATCAATGTGTCTATGTGTTTTCTATGTTGCATTATGTCTTGAGCATGTTTAGAGTAAGCACCATTCTAGCATAATCATTAACATTGATCAGCCGACGGTATACATTGATAGATCTATTGGACTGACAATCCCACCCGGATACGTGCCTCCTACAAAGGTTACGTGGGTGTTTGTTATCGCATAACATATTCATTTGGACCATAAGTGTATGGTATGTATCATTTTATAACAGTCAACAGGGTTGATTATGCACTCGATTTATTTCTAGTATGTTCTCACATATGGGCTAGATTAACATGACACATGAATTGCACAACATTTTATTCATTTTATTATCAAAAACCTATGTAATTCTCACCAACTTATGTTGACCCAAAATACTTTCAAAATTAACATGTTTCAGGTAACAATGAAGCTGAGGCTTGAGTTAGCATGAGGATTTTACTTGAAGTTATTTGAAGTTATTGAAGTTGCTATTTGATATTATGTATTTGAATTCTTAGACATTATTTCACATTTTGGATATTATGTTTGAATAAATTATTTAAAATTTATATTATACCATGTGCTACTGAAAACAATCATCAATACGTGGCACCCCGATGTTTCCGCCATCGGTTGGGGTGTTACAAAGTTACTCCTCTGCCGGTAGCCATTGAGAAGTACATCGGTGGTCTGCCCATGCAAATCTAGGACACCGTTTGGGGTAGGAATCCTGCAACTTTGGAAGAGGCCAAACGTCTAGCGGCCACTCTTACTGATAATCACGTGAAGAACGGTACTCTCTTCCGCAAGGGCACTAAGAAGACGGTTGCCAAAGACACTCCACAGCCTACAATTGAAGTCAAGCCTGAGACCTCAAGCAACAAAAAGCGCAAGGCTAGAAACTATATGGTTGCTGCTACTCCACCTGCTGCCCAGAACCCAGCCAAGAAACCATACACCGGACCTCACCCTTTGTGCAACACTTGCAAGTACCATCATCCAGCACAGGTGCCATGTCGTTTTTGTACTAAGTGTCAAAGATATGGTCACCTGGTGAACATCTGTCGAGCCCCTCCTACTACCCAAGACAACAATAACCCAGCTCCCAACCAACAAAACAACAGGCCTGCTCGTGGTCAATGCTACGAGTGCGGCAACCCTAATCACTACATCAACAACTGCCCTAATCGTAACCAAAACCGAAACCAAAACCAAAACCAGAACCGCAACCAGAACCAAGGTGCTTGAGGTCGCGCCTACAATCTCAACGCTAACCAGGCTCGTGACAACAACGAGGTGGTGTATGGTACGTTTCTCATTAATAACCACTATGCATCCATATTATTTGATTCGGGAGCTGATAAGTCATTTGTGTCACTGAAGTTTGAAACTTTACTTAACTTACCCCACACAAATCTAGAGGAACCTTTAGTGGTAGAGGTAGCTAACGGGAAGTCTATTTCGATCGACTCTATTATTCGTAACTGCTTGTTGAACCTCGACGATCATACCTTCTCTATCGATCTCATCCCCATGCATCTTGGTAGTTTTGATGTTATAGTAGGCATGGACTGGTTGTCAACTCATCGTGCCGAAATTCTGTGCTTCGAGAAAGTAATACGCATTCCTCTCGAATCTGGTGAGATTTTGAAGATCTATGGTGAGAAACCCTGTGGTGAGCTTAAGCTTATGTCTTGTACTACTGCCCAAAAGTACTTACGAAAGGGGTATACAGCCTTCTTAGCTAACGTGATAGAGAAGAAGGACAAAGGCAAAAGTATCCAAGACATTCCTATTATTCGAGACTATCCTGAAGTCTTTCCAGAGGATTTACCTGGTTTGCCTCCTGCTCGACAAGTGGAATTTCGAATTGATCTTGTTCCTGGTGCAAATCCTGTAGCTAAAGCTCCTTATCGTCTTGCACCCTCGGAGATGCAAGAACTTGCCAGTCAATTACAGGAACTTTCTGATAAAGGGTTCATTCGCCCTAGTTCTTCTCCATGGGGAGCCCCTGTCTTGTTCGTTAAAAAGAAGGATGGTTCTCTTAGAATGTATATTGACTACCGTGAACTCAAAAAACTCACCATCAAGAATCGTTATCCACTTCCTAGGATTGACGATCTTTTCGATCAACTTCAAGGAGCAACCCACTTCTCGAAGATTGATCTCCGTTCTGGTTATCATCAGCATAGAGTCCACGATGAAGATATTCCCAAGACAGCTTTTCGCACACGCTATGGTCACTATGAATTCATGGTTATGCCTTTTGGGTTGACCAATGCTCCCGCAGTATTTATGGATTTGATGAATCGGGTTTGTAGACCCTATCTCGACAAATTCGTGATCGTTTTCATCGATGATATTTTGATTTACTCTAAATCAAAATCCGATCACGAGCAACATCTTCACTCTATCTTGAATCTCCTAAAGAAAGAACAACTGTATGCCAAGTTCTCAAAATGCGAATTTTGGCTTAAGGAAGTTCAATTTTTGGGACATGTCATTGATATGAACGGAATTCATGTTGATCCTGCAAAGATCGAAGCTGTGAAGAATTGGAGTGTTCCTACCACTCCAACGGAAGTCCATTTTTCCTTGGTTTGGCTGGTTATTATCGTCGATTCATCGCCAATTTCTCCAAGATCGCTGTTCCTCTCACTACCTTAACTCACAAGGGTAAACCCTATGAGTGGGGACCTAAGCAAGAGGAAGCATTCGAAACTCTTAAGCTGAAACTTTGTGAAGCTCCGATCTTGTCTCTACCTGATGGTAATGATGACTTCGTGGTCTACTGTGATGCATCGAACCAGGGTCTTGGTTGTGTTCTCATGCAACGAGGAAAGGTTATTGCTTATGCGTCTCGACAACTCAAGACTCACGAAAAGAATTATACCACCCATGATCTTGAACTAGTCGTTGTTTTCTTTGCACTCAAGATTTGGAGACATTATCTTTATGGGACCAAATGTGTGGTGTTCACGGACCACAAAAGTCTCCAACATGTCTTCGATCAAAAGAATCTTAACATGAGGCAACAACGTTGGGTTGAGTTACTTAACGACTATGATTGCGAAATTCGCTACCATCCTGGCAAGGCGAATGTTGTGGCTGACGCACTTAGTCGTAAAGAGCGTATCAAACTCCAATGTGCGAGAGTTCGTACTGATCTTCAAGATCGCATTCTCCAAGCTCAACACACATCAGTCACCCAAGGTAACATGTACGATGAAATGTCTTGTGGTGCTAAAACTCAACTTGAAACCAAACCCGATGGTCTCCTTTATTTCCTTAATCGACTGTGGATTCCCGACCGTGATGATCTTCGTACTTTTCTCATGAACGAGGCTCATAAGTCTCGTTATTCTATTCATCCTGGAGCTGACAAGATGTACCAAGATCTTCGTTATTCTTATTGGTGGCCTGGTATGAAGAAAGACATTGCTCTTTTTGTTGCAAAATGCCTCACTTGTTCCAAGGTCAAGGCTGAACATCAACGACCATCTGGTATGCTTGAACAACCAGAGATTCCTGTCTGGAAATGGGAGAGCATAGCTATGGATTTCATCACCAAACTCCCTCGTACACCGAAAGGTTTTGACAGTATTTGGGTAATCGTCGATCGTTTGACCAAGTCAGCTCACTTCCTACCTATTCGTGAGAAGTATTCTGTGGAAAGGTTGGCAAAGATGTATGTAAGTGAAATCGTATGTCGTCACGGTATACCTTTGGACATTATTTCTGATCGCGATGGTCGTTTCACCTCTCACTTTTGGGAGTCTCTACAAGATGCTTTGGGTACCAAGTTGAACCTGAGTACTGCTTATCACCCTCAAACTGATGGTCAGACTGAACGATCCATCCAGACACTTGAGGATATGCTCAGGGCATGTGTCATCGATTTTGGTGGCGCATGGGATTCTCATCTTCCTTTGGTTGAGTTTTCATACAACAACAATTATCACGCCAGCATTAACATGGCTCCTTTTGAGGCACTCTATGGTCGGAAATGTCGTTCACCTGTCTGTTGGACTGAGGTTGGTGAAGCTCGTATTACTGGACCCGAACTAATCTAGGAAACCACAGACAAAATTCAACTCATTCAGGATAATCTTCTCAAGGCTAGAAGTCGCCAAAAGAGTTATGCTGATAAACGTCGTAAACCCTTGGAATTTCAAGTTGGGGACCTTGTGCTACTTAAGGTATCCCCTTGGAAAGGAGTAATTCGTTTCGGTAGAAAGGGAAAGCTAGCTCCTCGATACGTAGGCCCCTTCAAAATTCTTGACAGAGTTGGAAAAGTGGCTTACAAACTTGATCTTCCACCTGAGCTAAGCAATGTTCACCCGACCTTCCATGATTCGAATCTCAAGAAATGCTTAGCGGATGAGAACCTTCATGTTCCTCTTGAGGATGTGCAAATTGATGAAAGCATGCACATTATCGAGAAACCCGTCGAGATTGTTGATACTGGAGTCAAGAAACTCAAGCGCAGTCGTATTCCGATCGTTAAGGTTCGTTGGGAATCTAAACGAGGCCCAGAGTTCACTTGGGAACGTAAAGACCAGATGAAGTCGAAGTATCCACATCTTTTCCCACCAGACTCTCCAACTCCAACTTCGGGACGAAGTTCCTATAAGTAGGGGAGACTGTAACATTACGCATTTAAACTTGTACGTTACACGACTATTATTAATAAAAACGTCAAGTTTTATCTTTTACATTCGCATTAATTATTTTTGTCGCATCATTGGAACCCTAATACTATATATATATATATATATATATATATATATATATATTATATGTGGATGTGTGTATAATATATCAAAAAAATAAACTGCTTGGGCCGGGAATCGAACCCGCGCCCAAGCCGGCCCAACTAAACACAACACTTAAACCAACTGGGCTAGCCATCAACTTGGAATAAATCCGGACGCATATTAATCTTATACATGATTTCAAAACCTCACAGTTGACTATGGAAAGTCAACTGTGGACGCGTATGTATGATCAATCACAATTAACTTGTGATTGATCCATATATGGCAACGATACCTGTATTCCGGCCTTGTATGATCTGTATACACGTCAATTAACATCAATCTTTGACCAATTTGGATCCTATACGCGTATAGACTTTAACGATTAGTCAAACCTTCCAATTAACCCAACCATTGATCCCCTATATAAATTGGCCTTCTACGAATCATTATAACTCGCTCATACTCTCTTCTCAATCCTCAATTTTCTTCCAATCACACTAATAATTATCATTCTGTTCGCTGTTTGACTTTTGTCTTTGACCGGACAATCATACACGATTCCACACTGTAAGTAAGATGTTTTATGTGGGTTTTGATCACCGGCGTTCACACATCAAAAGCCCTAACATCAATTGGGCCAATGATGTGTGAATCGTGTTATTGCAGAAGCTAGGGTTCGTGCACTATGATTTGGGGATAAACTCTGTTTGACATAACGTATTTAATTATTATTAAACAGAGTTCATCACAACCACTGGCCTAGGCCAAGTGGTTGTGACTATGGTCTATAACCAAAGGCTCCCGGGTTCGAGTCCCGGCTACGGCCACCTTTTTGTTTCTTTTTCTTTTTATAAACAACAAACCAAATAAAATATATAATATACATTTTAATCTTATAAATTCGTTTTTAAATATTAAAACTATTTTATAAATTCTAAAAAAATTATATTTATTAAATCTGAGTTAAAAGTTTTATTTTTCAAAAATTCATTTATTTAATATTTATAATAATTAAATCAATTTTATACTATTATATTTATAAAAATCCATTAAAATATCAAAACAATTTTATTAAATTCTACAAAAATTATCCTGAGTTTGTATAAAGTTAAACTTTACTGAAATGATTTTTAATTCTGAAAAATCATTTATTTTATATTTTTAATCAATTTTTGTTAGATTTAATCATAATTAAATCATAATAAATTCAATTTTCTTTATTTTTGCACCAAAATTTTATACAATTTATTTTTAAATATTTAGAACAGAAATACGATTTTTAATATAGAAATTCGTTAATTTTAGTATTTTTGAATAATAAAGTTAAATGTTGGCAATTTGTAATAAATAGATTTAAAAATCTATTTTAAAAGAAATAATTTTATAAAAATTATTTTTATACTTCAAACACATTATTGTGAGCCTTCTAAATTCAAATTTTATAAAAAGACTTTCTTTTATTTAATTATCAAATTTCCCTTTATTTAATTAACATTTTATTATTAATTCAACAATTGGATATCCCCAAATCGAAACCCTAGGATACACTTATAAACTAATTAGACTTAGACTTATTTATTACCTTATTATACGGTGATATTTGGCATTATTTGGGCAACACTATTATTTCATCTTTTCAAGAAGTTTAACATTTGCCAAGGTGAGTTTTACATAGCCCCTTTTATTTATCACCATTTTTGGGGTGAAACATGTTATAACATCATTATTGCAATTCAATCATCAATGTGTCTATGTGTTTTCTATGTTGCATTATGTCTTGAGCATGATTAGAGTAAGCACCATTCTAGCATAATCATTAACTCCGTACAAGCCGACGGTATAGATTGATAGATCTATTGGACTGACAATCCCACTCGGATACGTGCCTCCTACAAAGGTAGCGTGGGTGTTTGTTATCGCATAACATATTCAAGTGAACCATGAGCGTATGGTATGTATCATATTATAACAGTCATCAGGGTTGATTATGCACTCGCTTTATTTCTAGTATGTTCTCACATATGGGCTAGATTGACATGACACATGAATTGCACAACATTTTTATTCATTTATCAAAAACCTATGTAATTCTCACCAACTTTTGTTGACCCAAAATTATTTTCAAAATTAACATGTTTCAGGTAACAATGAAGCTGAGGCTTGAGTTAGCATGAGGATTTAACATGAAGTTTTATTTGAAGCTATTGAAGTTTTGTTATTTGATATTATGTATTAAATTCCTAGACATCATTTTATATTTGGATATTGTGTTTTGAATAAATTATTTAAATTTCAATTTATACCATGTGCTACTAAAACAATCATCAATACGTGGCACCCCGATGTTTCCGCCATCGGTTGGGGTGTTACATATAGAATCAAAGAGACCAAGATACCATTGCTTGTAGACAGCAAATCTGCCATTAGCATCATTCAAAATCCTGTTCAGTTTTCAAAAACTAAACACATTGAGATCAGGTATCATTTCATAAGAGATTGCTATGAAAAGGCAAGATTGAAGTGAAACATGTAGCAACAGCTAATCAAATAGCTGAAATTTTCACTAAACCCCTTTGACACATCAACATTTCAGAAGTTAGTATCCATGCTAGGGATGCTAAATTTGTAAGTGTTTCTATTTATTTTTCTGCACATTTTTTGTTTTTCACTTACATCTATTTTGAAAACACTTGAAAAACTTCTGAAAAGAGAGAAACTTCTGATGAACAAAACATCAGTATGGGGATAATTTCTGAAAAGTGAATAACTTCTGATAAAATAACCTTCAGAAGTTGTGAATAAAAGTATTTATAAAACATTTCTCATCAGCTGTTAAAACTACTGAAGAGGAAATGGGAACTACTGATGAAGATAATCCTTCATCAGCAGTTTAGTCAAAAAGGGCAAATCTGACTTTTTCCATCATCAGAAGTTTGACCTAGTCGGTTTAAAACTTCTGATAAAGAGATTTTTAACCTAGGCGGTTTAAAAACTTCTAATAAAGAAGATCCAAGCGGTTAAAAACTTCTGATAAATATCTTTTTTCAACACTTATCCTTTCAAACTCAAAAATTCCCTCCTTCTCTCTCAAAAACTCTCTTAAAAACCTAAACCTGCTAATCAACTGTTCGATCAACAAAAACCCAAACCACATGGCTCTCGTTCTAAAACAGGGTCACAATCAAAGGGCCTTTCTTGAAAAACAAGAAGGCTGGTCCCAATACGATGAGATCATTGATCTTGTCATAAAATCCCAGTATTTTACTGCTCTCACAATCGACCCACCAATTCATACTGAAACTCTAAATGAGTTCTGGGCTAATGCTGAGACGGTGACGGCTGATGGTGAAATTATCTCCCTCAACTCAAGAATAAAAGGGAAACCACTGACCATCACACCGGCCACACTGGCAACAAGACTGGGCCTGAATGATGTAGCTGCCCCTGATCATGTTGCTAACTCTGACATTCACTTAACCATGACAGAGTGTGGTTATCAAGGTACTCTCTCCCAAGCTACTATCTTCAAAAAATATTTTGAACCAAAATACAAGCTTTTGTTTCATTATATTATTATGTGTTTGAGTCCAAAGACAGGGTCTTATGACCAGATGCCCTCTACTTTTCAACCAATATTTCATTCCATAGTGAATGAAACCAAATTCAGGGCATCACAATTATTTTTCAATGAGTTGGTGTTACATCATAATAATACCAAGAAAAAGTTTTTGTTATACCCAAGGTTCATTATGCAATGCATAATAGGGGAACTGGGTAATGAGGTGCTTGTGGGAAAAGTTTCAACTTTAAATCCATTAACCTCACAAGCATACTCTAGGCATAACAAACCGGCTACCTGGCCAGAAGATGATCAAGGAGAACAACAAAAAGTCCCCCTGAAACCCACATCTTCCAAACTCACACCATCAAAAGCCAAAAAGCCCAAGCCAACAAAGACAAAAACCCACCAACCCAAAAGAAAAGCTGTTCAGGAGGTTGAGATGCCTGAACATGCTCATGAGCAATCTGCTCTTCAAATAGGTGAGACTGAAACACCCTCTCAGTCTCATCCATCTCAAACCCCACCAAGGGCACCCATAACAATCTTATTCAAAAGAAAAAGACTTAGAAAAACTGTTGTAACTGACACTTCTTTTGAAACTGCTGACCAACCTATTCAACCTATTGCCCAAACTTCTGAACCAACCCCTCAAATTTCTGAACCAGAGGCAATAGAGATTGCCAAACTTCTCTCTGGGCTAAAAGAGATAGTCCCATCTGCTAATGTCAGTCCCCTACAACCACAACAAACAGGGGACATAACCACAGAATCAGACATGGATGTGGACATCACTAGCCCTAACCCAAGAGATGAGGGTGGACCAGGGTCTTTAAGCCCAATCTTAGAGACTCTTGGGGCATCTGAGGCTGCTACTACTCAGTTACCACCCAGTGGTGGATCTAAGGATAGAAGTAAAACAGCTAAGACCTCAGATGTTGCAACTACTGATGAAGGCTTAATGCCTGAGGTAGGAAATCCTCAGAACCAAGAACAAGAGGTTCATGAGAGAACTGAGTTGGGCTCAGCTCATGATTTAACTGAGACAGTCCTCATTGAGGACAACATCAGGGATTCAGATGATTCCATTAATTTGGATGATGATTCAACAACCAAAACTACTGAATTGACGGCACTTTATGAAGGTCCTGCTTCAGGGGTATCCAAGCTCAAGAAGCTAGTCACCCCTGAACAGGTTAAAGTCCACTCAATCCCTAAAACCCCTAGAGTGGCATCCTCTGTACAACATGAGCATCTCCCAAAAACACACCCTTCACTTCAAATGCCTACCCAATTCCCTGGGCCTTCAAGCATAGACATGAACCAACTATGCAGCCCAGGTGGTGACCTTTATCTTATGATGAATGCCCTCATCAAGAATCACCTCCAAACCTATACAGCTAACTTGGAGCTGTACATCAAGAACCAATTTGAGGTGATTCAGACGAAGATGAATGATCTGCAGACCAAGATTGACTTCAACAGCAAACAAATTGCCAATCTGACAGATCAGATCAAACCTCTGAAGCCTATTGATGAATCCAAAAAGAGGGAGAAGATGAAGTAACCAATGTATATAGTTGAAGCCAGAAGAAAGGCAAGACTTGCTATCCTAGAGAGAGATCAGAAAAACCAGGCTAGAAAAGAAGCATTGGCCAAACAGTTTGGTGTCTTAGTGGAAGATATTGAAGCCACAGAAAAGGAAGATGAGACCCAAACTTCTGAAAAATCCCTAAGGCATAATAAAGAAACCTCTGATGGTCAAAGTCCTGATGACTCAGAAGATACTGAAGACAATCCTTTAGTAGTTGACAAACCATCAGCAGTTGTCAACCCATCAGAGGTTAACAATTCCAAATCTCAACAAACTAAACCTTCCAGATCCACTGAACAAATCAAACCAACTTCTGCTCCTCCAAGGCCTACAACAACCACTAATGACTGTCCTAACCCCTGCTCCAATCTCTCAATCTACTGAACTTCTTGAGCAGAGGTTAAAGGCAGTTCAACAAAAAGCTAAGGAAGACCAGATTTGGAAAAATCTGGAACAAAGGGATGACTTAGAGTATGAAGAGAAGCTCCAGGCTTATCAAGCTGAACTGGAAAGACAGGCTGAAATTGATCATGTTGCTGAAGAAGACAAAAGACAACAACTAGTGTCTTACATCACAAAGAACAGCAAGACTAAAGCCTACACACTCAAGGGACTCTCTATGCAAGAGTTGACAAGAAGGGCACAACTAATTGCAGACAGACTGGCCACAAGTAAAGAAGGAAAGGCCAAGAGAGCCCAGATGATAGATGAATTAGTAGCAGATGGCTATGGTTCAAAAGCCTTAGTATCCAGATGGAAAGAAGAAAGACTGGTGGATACTTATCGAAAATATAAGGTTGCCAAGGCTGCAAATCCAGAGAAGTTTCAAACTGCTGAACCTTCAAGATCAGTAGTTAGAACTTCTGGTGTTTTAACAAGAAGGCCTGCTACTCAATGGAAGAAATCAGAGGACAATGTCAAAACTGATTTCAAAATGGTACTACTTGAAGGAAGTTCAGTAGTTCACTCAGATTTTGACATTGATGAGAAACCTCTGATAACACAATTCAGGGATCCTTCCACCATTGCCTACCAAATTCAAAAGACTATCAAAGAAAAGATTCATACCAAGGTAGTGACTGAACACCATCTCCCAACTATTCAGATGCCTGATATGCAACAACAACAACAACAACAAGGAAGAGACTCCCACCTGAGGCTTACTGAAATAGAAAGCATCCAACACTCAGGATCATCAACCCAAGGGACTAGTCTAGTTCCCTATACCTATGACTTTAACAAGTCAAAGGTACCTATCATCAGATGGTCACTTACTGCTAACAACTCAGTATTATTGACAAGAAGAGACCTTTCAAGCAGGGCTTACAAGAAGATCAGTGATCTAAAGAAACTTTCAACACAAGACCTGCTCACAATTCAACATCTGGAACCACAGAAAGGATCTCTATCTGATGGACAGTTAAACCAGCTAAAGAACACCATGTATAAAGAAATATGGAAGATTGTTCAAGATAGAAGAAGATCATAAGGAATTAGTAAGGTTTTAGGTTCATCAATCCAGGGGGAGATTGTTAGGACAAAGAGGGTTGATGAAACCACTTTTGGAAACCTTAGTCTAATTCACTTCTGCAAATATTGGCTAAGTATAGAAGTACTGAAGAGTAGACAAGAAACTATTGAAGAGAAGATATGACAAGTTCTGATGAAGAAACTTCATCAGAAGTTCTGAAGTCCAAACCAGACAAGTTCACTTCAGAAGTACTGAAGACAAACTACTCATCAGTAGTTTGTCATTCATCAGCACTTAGCATCAGATATTTTCCACCGCCTTTTGTATCAGTAGTTTATTGTTTATTATTACTTTTAGCTGTAATTGTTTGTTTCAATGTTGCAACTTGTGCAACTTGTTTCTGATATTTCTGTACTTGCTTTATTGGCAAGATACATGTATGTAAACGTCTATAAATAGGAGGCTTCAACCTTCTATTTTAGACATTGATTTTAAGAGAAAAATCCTTCAAACACTTTCACTGTTCTATTCCATTTCAGTATTTATTGTGAATCTGCCTAAGTATCTAATTCTCATTTACTGCTTAGATTCATAATAAATACTTGTCATTATTAGTTTCAATCATCAAGAGGGAGTAATAACTCCTCTTAAGTATAAAAAGTGTTGCTTTAACTTATACATTCCGCTGTGCTTACAATCTGATATACAAGAGCTTGCTAAACACTTAAGTGTCAAAGATAGCAAGTTCTTACTTAAATAAATAGCATACTGATCCAACAAGTTTTAAAAAAATGTAAAAATGTAAAAAAATGCAATGAATCTGGTTAAATTGATTAAGATAAACAGACCACGATTGTGTTTAAGGGAAAATGTAATACAACATGACTTATTGACTTATGGTTTCGAATCAGTTTCTTTATGGTGGAATCCAATGAATGGGATATTAAAAGAAAGGTTGCTTTTGGGGGGGGGGGGGGGGACAATTGGTTATTATTTATGGAAGTCTTTGTTTGAATGAAGAGTGTTTATTACACGTGGTGGGAGGAAAGTCTAAAAGAAAGTTTGTATGATTTTTTATTCATTGCTTTATGTTTTATTAGTGACAAATTATTTGAATTGGGTTGATGGGTTGTTATGTGTTTGGCTGACATGTCTTAGATTGGTGGATTGAATTGATGAACCGATAGCGTTCGTACATTTATTTATGTTGACCAGATTGAAATTTTGGTTTTCTTATGTGTTGTTTATTATTTGTAGTTAACGATGGGATAAAAATCAAAGAAGGTAACTTTTGTGTTAGAATCGAGGGAGAAAGGGTCAAAAAAAAAAAAGCGGACATATGCGATTGAGGATGATCACATAATCTTTGATCAGGAAGTTAAAAAAGGTCGTTAATTTACATAAGCAATTTAGATATATATGCACAATTGCATGTATGTATACTAGGTTTGAGACCCGTGAGTACCCACGGTGCAAATGATAGTAAATTAAAAAAATATATTAAACTAAGACTTGTATTATTCAAGTTTAGTGTCCACAACGTAAAGTCTTAAGAATAATGATTAGCCTGATATTTTTTTCTTATATAAACGTCATGTTTCAATGTTGCGTTGATATGAAGTGGATATTAAAACTAATATATAACTTTGGTTTTAATGTCAAAGTGGATAATTTAGGTAACTTATAAATAACGATAACAACGAAAACCGATTACCTATTACGATCAGTACTCAATCAAAGTATAACATTTAACAAAAAACCACAAAGGTATAAATACATTTTGTTTTTGTAAATTACCTTTATTATATTTTTATTTTTAATGTAATTGTAATTAGGAAATAACTTGTTTTACAGATCAATGGTCAAGCACGTTTCAAACCAAACAAAAAACAAAAAAAATAAAATAAAATAATACTTTATTATTGAAGTTGTATATACATAACGTCAATGAAGATAAGTAAAAAATTGCATCAAAATTACTCACATTATTCATAAATCTTGAAAGACTTCTTTGTACACAACATTTGATGTTTTGTTCGTCAGTTCACCATTTTCATCTACTATAACTATCTTCAGTCCATCTCGACTTCTGACTCTTGATAGCGCAACATACAACTGCCCATGTGAAAAAAACTAGATCCTTCAAATACAACCCAACCCTAGATAAGGATTGTCCTTGACTTTTGTTTATTGTCATTGCGAAAGAAACAACAATTGGGAATTGCCTTCTGTTAAATTTAAAAGGATTTTTTTTATCCGAGTGGGATAAAGTAATTCTTGGAATAAAAGTTCGCATTCCAATGTTACTTCCTGAAATGATTTTGACTTCTATTACATGTTTTCTCATTTTAACAACTTGTAACCTTGTCCCATTACACAAACCGCTTTTCTGATCAATGTTTCTAAGTAACATTACGGGGACACCAACTTTCAAAACAAAACGATGGTTTGGTATTCCAGAAAACTTAAGACCATTCATCACATCTTGAGAAACTAATCTTTCATCAACCTGTTTGTTAACATCTTCTGACTGGCAAACACTATCCGAACTTAGATACTCAACTTCGTCACCGGGAAACATTGAAAGTAATATATCATTAATTTCATGAACAACTTCATTCTTTGGTGCCAATATAGCTCGATCTTGAAAAGAAGTCAGAATGTTGATGTTATCCAAAAGTGACGGATAAACAAAGTCTATCAAATCAGAAACAGGATCCGAAGATTGAGAAATAAGTAAGTCATCAGGTATCAAAATAACATCCTGATCATCACTTATTGTATCGATCTTTCCTTCTCCTATATCTAGAAGCCAAGATGCAAACTTTTTAGTTTCCTCAATATCAGAATTGCAGCTTCCTGAAAGCAACCTCATATTTTTTGTTAATTCTAAAACAATGCATTTGTGCCAAATGTATGATGAACTTAAAGTGGCATTAACAATGTCATGCCTAGTTCCATTTTGTATAACTGGTAGAATTTGTCTAAAGTCACCCCCAAACACAACAACCTTTCCACCAAATAACAAATCAGATGACTCATCAGCATGTACACCAAATACATCTTTTAAACTTCAATCTAGTGCTTCAAAAGCATGTTTATGAGTCATGGGTGCTTCATCCCATGTAATCAAGTCGGTTTGTTTAAGCAGTTGTGCAACATCACTATTAGGTGCTTCATCCCATGTAATCAAGTCGGTTTGTTTAAGATGTAAAAGTCGGTTTGTTTATAGGAATACGAAACCTGGAATGTGTTGTCCTACCACCTGCCAATAGCAAAGATGCGATACCACTCGAAGCAACATTCAAAACAATCTTTCTTTTACATCTTATGGATGAAGATAGAGTCTTCCAAAGGAACATTTTACCCGTACCACCGTCACCATAAACAAAAAAAACTCCTCCTTTCATCTCCTCAACAGATTTCATTACACAGTTATAAATATTTTTTTGTTCATCTATTAAAGAAGCGAACTGGGCATCAAATTCTTCAACCAAACTATTTGTGTCATATCCCAACTCCTCAAAAATAAGACGATTGTCTAATAATGATAGAAACTCATTCTCAGGATATGGCATACCTACGAAATGTCGTAGACTGCAACTATTACGCAATAAGAACTTCTCGATATCAAGTAAAGCTAAATTCTTAAATTCGTCGTCTGAAAGGATCAAATCTAGAAAAAAAATATAAAAAAATGTGTTAGAATGAAATATCTATCTATATAATTAACATATAAAATGAAAAATTGAATATATCAAACCATTAAAAATAGTATAATTTAGATTCCTAATAATTATTAATCATTACTATGTAGTATATGTACAAAAAATTGTAGAAAATCTATCTTAAAGTAGTAATATATTAAAAAACGTTAAAAACATGGACAATTTGAATCTTTTCTTCTGTTGCGTAAAACGTCATCAGACAAATAATTCCATGTTTCCTCCCAAACAATGTCAGGTCTTGAAAAACTGTTGGACGCTAACAGAATTGCAAATAAGTTCCTTAGATAAGGGCCAGAACCTGCAAAAGCCGCTTCCTTTATTGTTTCAACATATTCTGTATGATCATCCAAGAGTCCCATAGCGTAGCATGCATCCCTAAAAGAGGATTGGACTTTCCCATCAACTTTAAGAATATCTTGAAATGATGTTGGTCGTTTAACCTTATTCAAAAGAATTCTCAAAAAATAAGCTTCACCAACAGAAGCAGGAACTGAATGAATCCGACCAATTGACTTTATTCTTTGCCTAGGCTCCCATTTTCTTTCTTGTAATTTCCAAACATATTGTGAAGGGAATTGGATGTAAGTTAGTTGCCTTGCATTGGCATCATTTTTGTTGCATTCCATCCAACCCAAAAACATAGATGTAGCACAAGAGGGTTTAATGAGAACGTCGTCAATGTCCTGCGTAACATCGAAAACAATTCTTTATTCACCGGGTAGATGAAAAGGTAATCTCATTACAGGAGGTGTCCTGTAATGAATATCATATGAGAATATTCTCCATGAAGCCTCACACGCAGAAATATAACAACAATCATAAAATCCTTTGACTTCATCAACCACTATGTCTTCACCCGGTACTTTCTTGCTTTCCACAAAATTAATAGTAACTCTATCTGGACCCTTGTTAATGTATTTAAATAAATACTTAATAGATCCAGCTTGGTTACACCATTCAACGTTGATATGTGCTTGGTATCTTTTAAGAATAGTCTTGTTATATGGAACGACATATCTGTTATCTAATTGCTCACCAGACTTTTCTACAAAAGAACCATTATCTCTTCGTCTATACACTGCATAACCATTAGTATCGATTGAAGTCTCATTCTGGAAATTTTTTGGGAAGTTTTTTGAACATTTGTCATTGACCATACACGGACAACTCATGTTCAAAGGTCCACAAGGATCGTGAATCATAAATTCACGTACAAGTTCATACAATTCTGGCTCTTCATCTTTATTCGGTATCTCTGCTGAAATGAACTTGTCAATATGGTCAACTGTTGGAAGCTTATAACCAGGGGCCATAAACAAACAGATGTGTACGTGTGGTAATCCACGTTTTTGAAACTCAACCGTGTATACAACTGCAAAGTATTGGGAGAAAACAAAAGAAAATAAGTTAGAATGGTTATAAAAAAAATAATGTCGTAATAAAAATAACTTCATGTGTCTGTACCAGCTTCAACAGTCCCAAATAAGTGTTTATCTTTCAGGTCTTTGATGATGAAATCAAGTTTAATCTTAAACAACCTGCATAAAATGTCTGGCCTATCTTCTAGTCTAAGAGTGGTATCTTGAAGATATCTTCTCGTGTCTGGCCATTTAGGATTACAAGTAATTGTAATAAAATAGTCAGGGTATCCGTACCACTTACATATTGCCATTGCGTCTAGATAATTTTGCATCATATATCTAGCGCCACCTGTAAAGGAAGATGGAATAATAACTCGTTGACCCATGGTTGATATTTCTGTTTGTCCTTCTTCTCTTTGTTTGCTTAGACATTATGCTTCTCACTCCTAAGAACGGTTTGCTTACCCTTAATGAAATTTAGTCTTTCCATTTCAATCATTGTATACGAATCAACTATAAATTGCTGCGAAAGCCTTCGTGCATTAAGAATTAGTGAGAATTTATTACTCCTATCTTGAATCCTATAAGCAAAAAACTCCCTCATTGTTACACTTTCATGTTTTTTGTTTTGTTTTTTTTTTTTGTTTGAAGATGAGCCCCCATCTGATAAGACAACATTTTTTTGACGGTCATCTTTTTTGTTTTTTGAACTTGAAGATGAGCTTTCAATTGGTACGGGAACATTTTTGTGAAGGATGCCAATTCTATATCCAACGTCACCATAAGGAAGCAACAATGGATACTGAAGAGCAAGATATGAAGGATGTAACTCACTAACTCTTTTTAGCTTTCCATCAATGGTCTGCACAATAATATCATGTTTTAAATTAGATGTTGACCGCGTGTTGCATACATTAGAAAGCGGCCAACTAACACCTAAAGATCCTAACAAAGTAAAATAATATAAGTTTGACAAATGTTGATGTATTATAATATACTTTGTAAACGTAAGTATACTAAACATACCAACAATGTCAACTGGGTGTGTTTGAGTGTTAGGTGTTACATTTAGTTTTCCTTTGTTATTCCGCTTAGCATCCGAGATACGCTTTCTTTCTTTACGCTTTTGTTTATAAAATTCAGATACATTGCTATGTTGAGATTCATGACAAAGTGCTTAAAAATTAAATAAATAAATGGAATGCTTTGAAAATAAGATAAACACAAAACGGTACTGTAACACCCCAACCGATGGCGGAAACATCGGGATGTCACGAAATGATGATTGTTCAGTAGCTCATGGTGAATAATAGAATCCATTAAATGATTTAGATAAATTACATACAATTGTTCTAGAATTTGTACATCAATTTGAATAAAACTCTACACATATCTTCAAGCATCAATTTATATCCTCAAGCAAATATAACCTGAAACATGTTAAGTTGAAAATGTTTTGGGTCAACAAAAGTTGGTGAGAATTACATAGGTTTTTGATAATTGAATAAAATGTTGTGCAATTCATGTGTCATGCCAATCTAGTCCATATGTGAGAACATACTAGAAATAAATCGAGTGCATAATCAACCCTGATGACTGTTATAAAAATGATACATACCATACGCTCATGGTCCAATATGTTATACGATAACAAACACCCACGCAACCTTTGTAGGAGGCACGTATCCGGGTGGGATTGTCAGTCCAATAGATCTATCAATGTATACCGCCGGCTGATCAATGTTAATGATTATGCTAGAATGGTGCTTACTCTAATCATGCTCAAGACATAATGCAACATAGAAAGCACATAGACACATTGATGATTGAATTGCAATGATGATGTTATAAACATGTTTCACCCCAAAAATGGTGATAAATAGAAAAGGGGCTATGTAAAACTCACCTTGGTAAAATGTTATATCTGTTGAGAAATGTGTTGACCAAATGTATCAAGTATCACCCTATAATAATGTAATAAATATGTCTAAGTCTACTAAGTCTACAAATGTATAAGTTTCTAGGGCTTCGAATTGGGGATAAATGCTTGTTTGATTATTATTAAAAATATTCATCAATTGAGAGAAATTTAGTAAATAAATAACTAAAAATCTTTTTATAAATGTTAAGTCTAGGATGGTCACAAGAATGTGTTTAAAGTGTAAAAATAATTTTTATAAAATTATTTTCTTTAAAATAGATTATTAAATCTATTTATTATAAATAGCCAATATTTAACTTTAATATTCAAAAATACTAAAATTAAAGAATTTCTATTTTAAAAATCATATTTCTGTTCTAAATGGTTAAAAATAATTTGTATAAAATTTTGGTGCAAAAATGATGAAAATTGGATTTATTATGATTTAATTATGATTAAAACTAACAAAAATTGATTAAAAATATTAAATAAATGATTTTTCAGAAATAAAAATCATTTCTGAAAAGATTAATGTCATAAAAACTTAGGATAATTTTTGTGGAAATTTATAAGATCGTTTTGATATTTTTATAGATTTTTATAAATAAAATAGAATAAACTTGATTTAATTATTATAAATATTAAATAAATGAATTTCAGAAAAGTAAAAATTGTAGATGAAACTTTGACATCAGATTTGTTAAAAATAATTTTTTTAGAATTTATAACAAGGTTTTAATGATTAAAAATGAATTTACAAGTTTAAATGAAATATATATATATATAATTGACTTGTTAAAAAAATAAGTGGAAAATGGGTGCCCAAGCTGGGACTCGAACCTGAGTAGTCTCAGTCACAAGTCTCGAGCACAACCACTTGGCCTAGGCCTGTGGTTTGTTTTAACTCTGTTTAAATTAAATAAATACACTATGTTGAATCAGTTTATCCCCAAATCAAGTTTACAAGCCCTAACTTTTCCAATTAAACGATTTACACAACAATAACCCAATTGAACATAGGGTTATTGTTGTGTATAGGTTGATGAACAAAACCCATTAAAAATAAGTAACTTACAGAAACGATTTGTGTTTAGATGTCCGGTCAACTGAAAAGTCAAACACGAACTCGATTGCTTCGAAAGACGAATTAAGAACAGAAATTAGAGATAGAGAAAGAGATTTCGGCGAGTTTAGCGTGTAATGGGAGGTCCAATTTATAGGAAAAGGTTCGGGTTGATAATTTGGGTAAGTTGACTCGTCATGAATGTATTAACGCGTAAATTGGTAAAATTTGGAATGTTTTTGACCGATGTTAATGTATATCATACGCGAAATTAATTGTCACGAGTAAATTAGTCAATAGTTTATATATATAGGTTTAAATCAAAGGTTAATTAAGGAAAAAATCGTGGGTTACGGCTGTTTACACAGCAGCGACCAGCAGAGGAGGAAGACAGCTTATTTTTAGAAGGTTATTTATACAATTCGCGTTAGGATCAAAACAAAAATGAGCTGTGGCTCAGTTGGTGTAGGAGCGCGTGTGTTGTGTATGTTGGGCCGGTCAGGTGCACAGGTTCGATCCCAGGGAGGATCTCTTTTTTTTTTTGTTTTTGTTTTAAACAGAAGGGGGGGCAATGGAAATGTGAGCTGGGCCAGTTATGGGCTTCTGATGGTGGGCCTCCGAATTTTCTAAAAGAACCAATGGAAGGGAGTGGGCTTAGGCTATGGTATTGGGCTTATGTAGTGTTTGGGTTTGTTTTGAAGATGAAATTTATAATGTAGGTATTATTTTTATTATGATGACTATTATTATTATTATTATTATTATTATTATTATTATTATTATATACATATATATATATATATACATGTAGATTGTGAGTTAGGAATAATAAATATAGACTTGGGCACATAAAGGATAAAATAAGGGCTTCTTCGTATAGAAATTTGGTGAAAATTTTGCGATGTTACAGTCTCCCCTACTTTTAGGAACTTCGTCCCGAAGTTAAGAGGAAACTAGGTTTACAATTGGTCAACCACCAGAAACCTTGATAAAATTTCACACTACCTTAACGTACCTGTAAATTCATGATTACGTTCCGGACCGCAATCACCAATTTACCTTACATTAAGATTTTGCGTCCTTTTATGACTATACCGATTGTTGAGCAGGTTCGATAGTCTCCACCAGTCGTTGAGCAGGTGGTAGGGCCTCTCCCGACTGTTGGAAGACATGATAACCTCTACCAATCGTTGAGTAAATTGTTTGGTAGTCAACTTAATTGTTGTACAAGTAAGCAAGTATGATTATAGATATAGCAATTAGTTCACATTCAAACAAGCATGCACACAGATGTTATGATAATACTAGAATTTATTACTTGAATCAAAAGCGTCGATACATAGAATCAAAAGCAAACAACATTCAAATGGTGGGGCTTGCTGTTAAGTAGCTGGAGGGTCTTGATCTCGGTTTAGTTTAGGGTATCAGTTATGGTAGTGATTTGGGTTTCCACATTCATAGCATTGACCATAGTTGAAATTACCAGGACGATTAGGATTAGTAACCTGAGCAGGGTTGTAGATAATCGCAGCAAGTCGGGCATCAACACCTTTGTTGTTTTTGTTGTTGTTGTGGTTGGTGTTGTGGTTGTTGTTACTTTCCTCTTGGTTTTCACCACTGTTATTGCGAGTGCTACGACGTGGAGACATGATCCGTAAGGGACACAATGAAGGTTCAATGTGGCATGAAATGAATGAGGTGATATAAGGAATGTAATCATTTATTCATTAATTAAAACGAATAAACGAGAACGTTGACTTATCAAAGACTCCAGATTCTAATAAGATATGAAGACATGCTTTAGCCTATAAGTGAACACTCATCCCGAGAATTCCCAGGTAGGCATCCGGGTCCCTCGTCTGATTGGGATATATGCGCAATGCCAGCCTAGACAGAAGACTCAGAATACAGGCGTTCACCCTTCCAGATTGCACGTGTTCGTTATTAAAATATAGAACTTCGACGAGATCTCAAGGGGGTTCAGGTTAAACCTGAGGATTTTGTCCTATAAATCTAATGGTGGATCAGGATTGCAGCAGACAATTAAGAGTAGTCACATGTAGGTTTAGGGTTATAAGGCATAGGATAAGGATAGGATTAGGGAAGCAATTAGGATTACAAGTAGGAGAAGCAAGTACTGTTTTAGTCCCTAAAGTTATAGTCTAGATTATTTCTAATAACCTAATTCCCTATAACCAAGGCTCTGATACCAATCTGTAACACCCCAACCGATGGCGGAAACATCGGGATGTCACGAAATGATGATTGTTCAGTAGCTCATGGTGAATAATAGATTCCATTAAATGATTTAGATAAATTACATACAATTGTTCTAGAATTTGTACATCAATTTGAATAAAACTCTACACATATCTTCAAGCATCAATTTATATCCTCAAGCAAATATAACCTGAAACATGTTAAGTTGAAAATGTTTTGGGTCAACAAAAGTTGGTGAGAATTACATAGGTTTTTGATAATTGAATAAAATGTTGTGCAATTCATGTGTCATGTCAATCTAGTCCATATGTGAGAACATACTAGAAATAAATCGAGTGCATAATCAACCCTGATGACTGTTATAAAAATGATACATACCATACGCTCATGGTCCAATATGTTATACGATAACAAACACCCACGCAACCTTTGTAGGAGGCACGTATCCGGGTGGGATTGTCAGTCCAATAGATCTATCAATGTATACCGCCGGCTGATCAATGTTAATGATTATGCTAGAATGGTGCTTACTCTAATCATGCTCAAGACATAATGCAACATAGAAAGCACATAGACACATTGATGATTGAATTGCAATGATGATGTTATAAACATGTTTCACCCCAAAAATGGTGATAAATAGAAAAGGGGCTATGTAAAACTCACCTTGGTAAAATGTTATATCTGTTGAGAAATGTGTTGACCAAATGTATCAAGTATCACCCTATAATAATGTAATAAATATGTCTAAGTCTACTAAGTCTACAAATGTATAAGTTTCTAGGGCTTCGAATTGGGGATAAATGCTTGTTTGATTATTATTAAAAATATTCATCAATTGAGAGAAATTTAGTAAATAAATAACTAAAAATCTTTTTATAAATGTTAAATCTAGGATGGTCACAAGAATGTGTTTAAAGTGTAAAAATAATTTTTATAAAATAATTTTCTTTAAAATAGATTATTAAATCTATTTATTATAAATAGCCAATATTTAACTTTAATATTCAAAAATACTAAAATTAAAGAATTTCTATTTTAAAAATCATATTTCTGGTCTAAATGGTTAAAAATAATTTGTATAAAATTTTGGTGCAAAAATGATGAAAATTGGATTTATTATGATTTAATTATGATTAAAACTAACAAAAATTGATTAAAAATATTAAATAAATGATTTTTCAGAAATAAAAATCATTTCTGAAAAGATTAATGTCATAAAAACTTAGGATAATTTTTGTGGAAATTTATAAGATCGTTTTGATATTTTTATAGATTTTTATAAATAAAATAGAATAAACTTGATTTAATTATTATAAATATTAAATAAATGAATTTCAGAAAAGTAAAAATTGTAGATGAAACTTTGACATCAGATTTGTTAAAAATAATTTTTTTAGAATTTATAACAAGGTTTTAATGATTAAAAATGAATTTACAAGTTTAAATGAAATATATATATATATATATATATATATATATATAATTGACTTGTTAAAAAAATAAGTGGAAAATGGGTGCCCAAGCTGGGACTCGAACCTGAGTAGTCTCAGTCACAAGTCTCGAGCACAACCACTTGGCCTAGGCCTGTGGTTGTGTTTTAACTCTGTTTAAATTAAATAAATACACTATGTTGAATCAGTTTATCCCCAAATCAAGTTTACAAGCCCTAACTTTTCCAATTAAACGATTTACACAACAATAACCCAATTGAACATAGGGTTATTGTTGTGTATAGGTTGATGAACAAAACCCATTTAAAATAAGTAACTTACAGAAACGATTTGTGTTTAGATGTCCGGTCAACTGAAAAGTCAAACACGAACTCGATTGCTTCGAAAGACGAATTAAGAACAGAAATTAGAGATAGAGAAAGAGATTTCGGCGAGTTTAGCGTGTAATGGGAGGTCCAATTTATAGGAAAAGGTTCGGGTTGATAATTTGGGTAAGTTGACTCGTCATGAATGTATTAACGCGTAAATTGGTAAAATTTGGAATGTTTTTGACCGATGTTAATGTATATCATACGCGAGATTAATTGTCACGAGTAAATTAGTCAATAGTTTATATATATAGGTTTAAATCAAAGGTTAATTAAGGCAAAAATCGTGGGTTACGGCTGTTTACACAGCAGCGACCAGCAGAGGAGGAAGACAGCTTATTTTTAGAAGGTTATTTATACAATTCGCGTTAGGATCAAAACAAAAATGAGCTATGGCTCAGTTGGTGTAGGAGCGCGTGTGTTGTGTATGTTGGGCCGGTCAGGTGCACAGGTTCGATCCCAGGGAGGATCTCTTTTTTTTTTTTGTTTTTGTTTTAAACAGAAGGGGGGGCAAAGGAAATGTGAGCTGGGCCAGTTATGGGCTTCTGATGGTGGGCCTCCGAATTTTCTAAAAGAACCAATGGAAGGGAGTGGGCTTAGGCTATGGTATTGGGCTTATGTAGTGTTTGGGTTTGTTTTGAAGATGAAATTTATAATGTAGGTATTATTTTTATTATGATGACTATTATTATTATTATTATTATTATTATTATTATTATTATTATTTTTATATATATACATATATATATATACATGTAGATTGTGAGTTAGGAATAATAAATATAGACTTGGGCACATAAAGGATAAAATAAGGGCTTCTTCGTATAGAAATTTGGTGAAAATTTTGCGATGTTACAGGGACAATACAATTCTATAATACTAACATAAATAGATAAGCGAACAAATGATGACATAAAAATAAGATAAATAATACCATTAGAGATGTCTGACAAAGGCGTTCTCTATGTGTTAACTATAAAATAAAAAGAAATAAGTAAAAAAAAAACAACAATGGAAATTACTAAGCAATAACAGATTTGGGCAATGTATAAAAGAAATTTTACCTTCAATTGTTACACGATTATTTGTTTGTGTCGATGCAAAATTAGATTTTTTTTCTCTTTGAAGATTCGGCACGTTCATTAGAGATGTCTGACAAAGGCGTTCTCTGCATGTTAGCTATAAAAGAAAGACAAATAAGTAAAAAAAAAGACAATGGAAAGTAGTAAGCATAACACATATGTGAAATGTAGAAATAACATTTATCATCAATTGTTACTAACGAAGGTGTGAAAGAGTTTGTAGAGGTTTCTACGTTTTCAACATTAGAAACTGAACAACCAACATTTGAACTTATGCTATCCAAATATGCATTCATCCGTTTGCGTCTTTCAGAGATATTAAGACTCACTGAACAATAAATTATAATAAAAACTATTATTTCTTAATTGAAACTTAAGAATTAAAGTTATAAGATCAAACATAATAAATTACGTACCATTTGATATGTCGGACAACGGTGTTGCGGTATTGATATCTCCAAACATGTTTATAATATTTGTTAGTATAATAAAATATAAAAATCTATCAATGTAAACAAATGTAACAAACAAAAAAAACATTAATCATTACCGTTAGATTTACGCCTCAGGTTACCAACTTTAGATTTCGGTAAACTAAAATCATACTTTGGGAGATCGGACATTGTAAAATACATGTTTTTCTTGAATAGAATAAGTATATACCTGAAAAATTAAAGCAAAATATTATTCATGATTGAAAAATAATTGCCAAACTCAAGAATTATACAAAAGCGAAATTGAAGTTTTAAAATATAATTTGCTAAATAGTCATATATTAGTGTTACAATGTTTTATACATTTATTTTTAAAGTGGATTTTTTGATGATATATTACGTTTATTATAATTTCATATTTTTGAATATTATATGCAAGTTTACCACAACATGATATACATATATCTATATAAAATTAAATAAAATGAAGATGGTTCACCTACCATTATAAGAATTGTGTTTCACATAAATTTTATTATTATATTACCATTCCATAAAGAAGGTTTCATATATACTTTTGTAAAACACTGCAACCAGAACCCACAACTATAACGAATTAACAATATAGGCAACTGGATTAGCGATAAGGGTAATTTTTAACCAAGGGCAAGCCAATGGAATGACATTTTGGGCTCCAAACATCAATGTGTTTAGGGACTCTAGGTAGGGTAGAGGTTAAAAGATACTAGGAGAAGACCCATTGGTCAGTGTCAAATATGCAATTTCTTATGTTAGAGGGGTCCAAATGTGACACTTTTGAAGGTGGAGGGATTAAAGATGGACATCTTTAAGCTTCTGCTTGTTAGAAAAGAAAAAGAGGGATACGTGAGAAAAGTTCAGATCTGGAGATATACGGCTGCGCGAGCAAAAGCTTCAGATCTGGATATATACGTCTGCACAACGATTTATCCGGCAGATGCAACATCAATACGACCAAAACAAAATGCGAGGGTTAGAATTTGGGGGAATTGTATTATTATTCAGACTCGATTTAAGGGTTTCTTAATAATAGTTTTCAGTTGTCATCTCCTATTCTTCTTCCTATAACTGCAAAACTTGTATCAGACCAACAGCTCTACTTTCTTTGCTTCCATCGGAGACCAACACCATATGTTGTCGGAATACGTAAGGCCTATTTTGCACCATGTTTCCTTTTAAACCGTTCAATTTACTTATTTTTGGGTTTTTTTTATTGATAGTTAATTTCAAATGGGTTGTGATTATACCTGTCTAATTTTGTTAGACAGAGAGCTTGCTTTTAAGATCTTTGTAATGTAATAATGTCTTACATACATAAAAGTTGATAATTTATAGCAAATAGAGTTCGATTATGTACCTGTCCTACGTAAAACTTCTTCTTAAGCTCCGAGATAATTGTTGGATCATCACTTATCTTAGTTACACCATAAACATCATATTTGTTGTTTAAATTGAAGCCGGACACAAAGATCTTAAAAGCAAGCTCTCTGTCTAACAAAGTCTTTGTGACACCCGACAACTTCGTGATTTTTATGATTTTAAATAAATATTTATTATAAATATTGTTAATTAAAAGATTCGGAAGTTAACTGATCGTTTTAACAATATAAACTGCGGCCGATTTAATTAACGCAATGTCAACGCGTGCGTCGAACGCGCGTGCCAGTCGACGAAAATATTTATTTTATTTTTGCTCGGTTTAATTATATTTTTAATTTCGATTAAAACCGACTAGTTTTTATAAATAATTAACGAGCCTAATTTTAAACCGAGACGTATTACGTTTATACGGGTTCAATACGCGGTACAACTCACCTACCAACAAACCCTAGCTATATAAAGCAAGCTATCTTCTTCCTCCTTCATTTTAACACCGCAGACAAACACCCCCCCCCCCATTACCCTCTGCAACTCTCTCTCTCTCTCTACGAGCACTCTCTCTCTACTCTTCTTCTCTTTCCACTCGCCTCTCTCTCTCCCTCTCTTCCTCCTTATAGCAGAAGCCGGCCGACCACCTACCTTGGTAGCGGCGGCGGCGAGGTGTTTTGAGGGACCGAAAGGGGCAGAAGCTAGGGTGATGGTGTTAGAGGTACTCGGTGGTGGTTCAAGGGAGCTGGTGGCGGCGGCAGATCTTGGTGGTCAATTGTGGGTTTGGTCCGATTATGGTTATGGTTGTTGTTCAGCTCGGGTTCAGATCTGTTGGGGTTCAGGCTCGGGTCAGGTGGGTATGGTTTGGTTTTGGTCCGGGTTTGCTTGTGGTCTGTTGGGGTTCGGGCTCGGGTCAAGTGTTGGTTCGAATGTGGTGGGTTTCGGTGGCAGAAGGGGCGCAGCAGGTTGTTTTGGTGGTGTGGTGACCGATCGGTGGTGGTTTGGTTATGGGTGACGGGTTGGTGATGTTGGCTTCGGTCACGTGTCGCAGCTCGGGTTCAAGTCTGGTTCAGCTTTGGGTTCATTTTTGGGTTTGGTTTGACTCGGGTCAGGGTCTGTTTAGGGCTCGGGTTCGGGTCAGGTTTGAAGGTGGGGGTTCAGGTTGGGTCCGGCCCGAGTCAGGTAGATTGTTGGTGGTTCGGGTCACTCGGGTCAAAGTTTGGTGGTTTTGGTTTTCGGGTCAGATTCGGTACGAGATCGGGTTCGGTACGGGTCTTGTTCGGGTCAGATCTGGATGGTCAAGCCTCGGTCAACACGCGGTCAAAGCTGGTCAAACTTTGGTTCCGGCCTACACGTAGTTCGAGGTGGCTTCGGGTTACGCGCGTACGAATCGGTATACTTTAATTTGTGTTTGTTATTATTATTGTGGATATTATGAATATTTATAAATATACTGATTCGAACGAAATAGTTTTGACTCTCGAACGAACCGAATAATAATAATAATAAACGGTAATTATATATTAAATCGGACGATTGGTATTGGATGTAAAAGGCGTGACTTATAAAATCGATATCGGACTAAATTAGTTGGACTATAATATATATATTGTTTCGTGTATTTATATAAATATAACTAGGTAGTTTATATGAAAAGTTGTCAAAACGTATAAAGTCTTGTGTTGGATATTGATTTTTGGGAAAATTGTAGGCGACTTGTGTCGCCTGGTTTGTACAAAAATAGAGGAAACTCTGCCCAAATTTTTATAAAATCCACGGCGCAACGAAATTAGAATTGTCGCATGTATTTTTATAAATGAAGTTCCGCCAGTGTCATGATAAGTGTAGTTATGCAAAATAGTGACGTTTTGACAAAAGATATGTTTAACAATAATAAGTAAATCCTGGACAATATTTTCAAAACATATATATATATATAGTTTCGCCGAACGTTAAGTATGACGAGTTTTCGAAAGATTTTCGGTATCTAAATAATGTTTATCATTTGGATTTAAAAAAAATATGTATATATTTTACTTGGGAACTATTTTTTACAAAAAGCAAAGTTTTGAGTATCTTAAATGTTCGGATTTGGAAAAGAAACCATATTGATATTAATCGGATTTAAATAGCTATACTTATAGTTTTATCAAAGAGTATTTTCCTAAAATATAATTATAAGACGAGCTACGGCTCAAGATAAGTTATACGTTTCGTAGTAATAGTCCAATGTGGTGTACACACGAATAGTGACAAGTGCGCAACTTGGGTACTATGTCGTGTGTTAACGCATAAGTAAGATAAGTCACGATCGGTTCGTCGAGTTAAAGCATATTAAGACTCGAGTTAATACACACGAGTTAGATAGTTGGATAAACTATCTTTTAGCATGATAATAGGCTAGGTTTATATGTGTTAGACTTTAAGGTGTCCTTTGTTGTAATAGGGCACGAGGAAGTCGGTCAAAGCTTCTGGCTTGTTTGCTAGCTTAGCATGGAAATTAAGGTGAGTTCATGACCCCACTTTTTACTGTTTTATAAATGTTTTTGGGGTGGAAGACATGCTTCTTTTATGAAAACCTGAGGAATTCCAAACGAACATGTTTTTTGAAAAATGAAATGGGTGCGTGAGTGTCACGGCCTTGCTGTTACTGGTTTTACATTCGGGGAAGAAACATGCATACTACTTACATCGCTTTAAAGATCATGTTATACTATGGGCACTTTATGTTACTATACGGCTTTTATGGAAAGTCCCAGGGGGAACCATGAATGTGCTGGCATGCACAACGAGGGAAATGTGGATAGATCTATTGGGCCTCACAAACCCCACTCGACGGCGGGGCCGGGCGGGTGCATATTGCTCTACATATCGGGTTACCGAGGCATCGGTAGCCCAGTCATCTGGGCTGGTTTCATCATTTGGTTCATGTTTAGTAATGGGTTCCCAACCGTAGTAGTAAAAACACTTAACGTCTAGCTAACGTTCTTATGACATAGTATTAACGGGAATGATGTTTTCAGACTTATGGAAACTCTTTTATAAAAACTTGTGGAATTATTTCTACAAAACTTATGAACTCACCAGCTTTATGTTGACTTTTTAAGTATGTCTTTCAGGTTTAAACTTTGGTAACGGCACGGTTGGAGTAGTTGGCATATTGGGATCGGGGATCCTAGAGGGTTAGCAATGGCGTTCAGGAAATAAGAGTCTTAGATGCAACTTTCCGCTGCGCTGGCAAAGGCACCAAACGTTGCAACCGACGAGGGAAAAGTCGGGGTGTGACAGTTTGGTATCAGAGCCAAAGGTTTTAGCTGTAACATTACGCATTTAAACTTGTACGTTACACGATAATCATTAATAAAACGTCAAGTTCTATCGATAATATTCGCATTTAATTATTTTGTCGCATTTGTGAAACCCTAATACCATAGATATTATTTATATATATGGATAACATATGGAAATTATCAAAAAAACAAAAGGTGCTTGGGCCGGGAATTGAACCCGCGCCCAAGACCGGGTCAACAACACAACAACCATCAACCAGCTGGGCTAGCCTTGATATCTGTTTCAGATCAGGCGCGTTATAATTATATATTCACTTGAAACCTTCACAGTTGACTTGAAAAGTCATCTGTGATGAAAGACATACCATAATCAACCATCATAATTCGTGATTTGCATATTTTTGGCATCTTTACACGATAACCGGCCTATCATGACTAAGCAACACGTTGATTATCAATCAATTGATAATCAATTAACCATATACGCGTATTACATTGAATGATTGGTCAAACCTTACCATTTCTTCGATCCAGTGTTTAACCCTCTAAATTGATCATTCACGAGTCTTCACAACTCGCCAATACTCCTCTCTAAACCTCGAATCTTCTTAATTATATTCTGTTATTGATCCACGATCGTTTTTTTTTTTTACTTTTGGTTTGACCGATCAATCGAACTCGAAACAACTCTGTAAGTATAATGTTTTCTGTGGGTTATGTTCATCGGCATTCACACATCAATAGCCCTATGATTAATTGGGCTATTGATGTGTGAATCAATGTATTGCAGAATCTAGGGTTTCGAATGATTAAATTGGGGATAAACTCATTTCAGCATCGTGTATTTATTTTTATCAAAACATAATTAATCACAACCACTGGTCTGGACCAAGTGGTTATGACAGATGCTTACCCTAGCCACCCGGGTTCGAGTCCCGGCTATGGCACCCCCTTTTTGCCTTATTTTAATTTTTAAAACAAACAAACCAATTATATATATATTATACATTTAATTTTATAAATTCGTTTTTAATTATTAAAACCCTTTTATAAATTCTAAAAAAATTATTTTTAACAAATCTGATGTAAAAGTTTTACCCACAATTTTTAGTTTTCTGAAATTTATTTAATTAATATTTATAATAATTAAATCAATTTTATGCTATTATATTTATAAAAATCCATTAAAATATCAAATCAATTTTATAAAGTTCCACAAAAATTATCCTGAGTTTGTACAATGATAAACTTTACTGAAATGATTTTTAATTCTGAAAAATCATTTATTTTATATTTTTAATCAATTGTTGTTAGTTTTAGTCATAATTAAATTATAATAAATTCAATTTTTAATATTTTTGCACCAAAATTTTATACAATTTATTTCTGAATATTTAGAACAGAAATATAATTTTTAAAATAATAATTCTTTAATTTTAGTATTTTTAAATATTAAAGTTAAATTTTGGCAAATTGTAATAAATAGATTTAAAAATCTATTTTAAAGAAAATAATTTTATAAAAATTATTTTTATACTTCAAACCCATTATTGTGAACATCCTAAATTCAAACTTTATAAAAAGACTTTCATTTATTTAATTATCAAATTTCCCTTTATTTATTTAAACATTTTATTATAAATTCAACAATTGGATATCCCTAAATCGAAACCCTAGAATATACTTGTAGACTAGATAGACTTAGACTTATTTGTTGCCTTATACATAGGGTAATACTTGGCAATCTATTGGGCTACACTCATACTATTCCTCAATACCTAATACTATACCAAGGTGAGTTTACGTAACCATGTTTATACGATGCTTTATACTTGCAAACTTTTATTTAAGCAATTCAACATGTATGTCTAGTTGTAAACTTTATTGCCTCATGAATTAGTCAACAACAGTTTCAATGAGTTTCAACGAGTTTCAACATTACATAATCATTAGCTATGGCCAAGCCGGCGATATTCAATAATAGATCTATTGGATTGACAACCCCACCCGGATACGCGTACCTCCTACATAGGTAGCGTGGGTGATTGTTATCGTTCCAACATATTACTAAGGTGAACCGTAGATGACGGGATGGACCTAAACTAGTTGGAGGTTTGATTATGTCGATTCAACATATTTTGCTATTTCATGTAGACTTAAACTTACGATAGACATATGAATTGCTAAACTTTTATACTTAAACTATTTGCTTAACATGGATTATGTATTCTCACCAACTTCTAGTTGACCCCCCCATTATTACAACTCAACAGGAAATAATGATGCATGAAGACTAGAGTATTTCCATGAAGATAATTTGAAGTCTATGCTTGCTTGGTCTTTTGTGATGTATTAGATTTCCACATTTAAAACTCATTATGTATTTCTATTTTTGGATATTTGCAATTTAAATTTATTTCAATTAAAATTTGGATTACCAAGTGCTACTGTATACTCATTCTTACGTGACACCTCGATGTTTCCGCCATCGGTTGGGGTGTTACAGATTGGTATCAGAGCCTTGGTTATAGGGAATTAGGTTATTAGAAAATAATCTAGACTATAACCTTAGGGACATAAAACAGTACTTGCTTCTCTTACTTGTACCCTAATTGCTTCCCTAATCCTATCCTTATCCTATACCTTATATAACCCTAAGCCTACATGTGACTACTCTTATTCGTCTGCTGCAATCCTAATCCACCATTAGATTAATAGGACAAAATCCTCAGGTTTAACCTAAACCCCCTTGAGATCTCGTCGAAGTTCTAGATTTTAATAACGAACACGTGCCATCTGGAAGGGTGAACGCCTGTATTCTGAGTCTTCTGTCTAGGCTGGCATTGCGCATATATCCTAATCAGACGAGGGACCCGGATGCCTACCTGGGAATTCTCGGGATGAGTGTTCACTTATAGGCTAAAGCATGTCTTCATATGTTATTAGAATTTAGAATCATTGATAAGTCAACGTTTTCGTTTATTCGTTTTAATTAATGAATAAATGATTACATTCCTTATATAATCTCATTCATTTCATTGTGTCTATTACAGATCATGCCTCCACGTCGCAGCACTCGCAACAACAATGGTGAGAACCACGAAGAAGGTGGTGACAACCATAACCATAACCAAGGTCCTAACCACAACAACAATGGTGTCGATGCCCAACTAGCTGCGATCATTTCTCAACAAATGGCGCAGCAAATCGCAACCCTGGTTCCCAATTTGCTAGCACAAGTCATCCAAATGAACGGCAACGGGAACGGTAACGGCAACGGGAACGGGAACGGCAATGGTAATGGAAATGGAAACCACAACGGGAATGGAAATGGTCTCCCAGCCTCTACCCTTAAGCACTTCAATTCTTGTAACCCTCCAAAGTTTAGTGGTGAAGAAGGAGCTACAGGACTCCTCCAATGGTTTGAGGGTATTGAGAATACCTTCATCAACAGTGAATGCCCCGACAACTTCAAGGTTCGTTACGCCATGAGTGTTCTCCACAAACGAGCACTCACTTGGTGGAATAAGGAGAAGCGCACTCGTGGGGCCGAAGTTGCTCTTGCTATGACATGGGACCAAGTCAAGGAGGTCATGAAGGAAGAGTTTTGTCCTCGCAACGAGGTTAAGAAGCTTGAAGATGAGTTCCACACCCTAGCTCAATATAGTGGGGAAAACCTTGCCTACAACACCCGCTTTCACGAGCTTAGCCTATTGTTGCCTCACAAAGTCACTCCCCTGCCGGTAGCCATCGAGAAGTACATCGGTGGTCTGCCCATGCAAATCCAGGACACCGTTTGGGGAAGAAATCCTGCAACTTTGGAAGAGGCCAAACGTCTAGCGGCCACTCTTACTGATAATCACGTGAAGAACGGTACTCTCTTCCACAAGGGCACTAAGAAGACGGTTGTCAAAGACACTCCACAGCCCGCAATTGAAGTCAAGCCTGAGACCTCAAGCAACAAAAAGCGCAAGGCTAGAAACTACATGGTTGCTGCTACTCCACCTGCTGCCCAAAACCCAGCCAAGAAGCCATATGGCGGGACTCACCCCCTTTGCAACACTTGTCAATACCATCATCTTCCTAGTAGACCGTGCCGCCAGTGTAATAACTGTAAGCGGTATGGACACTACACCAACGCCTGTCAAGCCCCTGCTGCCCAAAACAACCAAAACAACCAAAACAACCCAGCCAGAAACAACCCAGCTCCCAACCAACCAAACAACAGGCCTGCTCGTCGTCAATGCTACGAGTGTGGCAGCCCTGATCACTACATCAACAATTGCCCCAATCGTTGTTGGATCAGTTTTGCTCTTTTTGCTAAGTAAGAACTTGCTATATTGACACTTAAGTGTTTAGCAAGCCCTTGTAAATCAGATTATAAGCACAGCGGAATGTATAAGTTAAAGCAACACTTTTTATACTAAGGAAGAGTTATTACTCCCCCTTGATGATTGAAACTAATAAATGACAAGTATTTATTATGAATCCAAGCAGTAAATGAGAATTAGATACTTAGACAGATTCACAATAAATACAGAAATGGAATAGAACAGTGAAAGTGTTTGAAGGATTTTTCTATTAAAATCAATGTCTAAAATAGAAGGTTGAAGCCTCCTATTTATAGACGTTTACATACATGTATCTTGCCAAAAAGCAAGTACAGAAACAACAGAAACAAGTTGCACAAGTTGCAACATTGAAACTAACAAATACAGCTAAAAGTAATAATAAACAATAAACTACTGATGCAAAAAGGCAGTGGAAAATATCTGATGCTAAGTGCTGATGAATGACAAACTACTGATGAGTAGTTTGTCTTCAGTACTTCTGATGAAGTTTCTTCTTCAGCACTTCTCTTATCTTCTCTTCAGCAGTTCTTTGTTTTCTTTTCAGTACTTCTATACTTAGCCAAAATGACAGAAGTGAATTAGACTAAGGTTTCCAAAAGTGGTTTCACCAATCCTCTTTGTCCTAACAATCTCCCCCTGGATTGATGAAGCCAAAACCTTACTAATTCCTTATGTTTTTCTTCTGTCTTGAACAATCTTCCATATCTCTTTGTACATGGTGTTCTTGAGCTGGTTTAACTGACCATCAGATAAAGATCCTCTCTGTGGTTCTAGATGTTGAATTGTGAGCAGGTCTTGTGTTGACAGTTTCTTCAGATCACTGATCTTCTTGTAAGCCCTGCTTGAGAGGTCTCTTCTTGTCAACAATACTGAGTTGTTATCAGTAAGTGACCATCTGATGATAGGTATCTTTGACTTGTTAAAGTCAGAAGAATAGGGAACCAGACTTGTCCCTTGGGTTGATGGTCCTGAGTGCTGGATGCTTTCAGTTTCAGTTAGCCTCAGGTGGGATTCTCTTCCTTGTTGTTGTTGCATATCAGGCATCTGAACAGATGGGAGATGGTGTTCAGTCACTACTCTGGTATGCAGCTTTTCTTTGATGGTCTTTTGTATTTGGTAGGCAAAAGTGGAAGGATCCCTGAATTGTGTTAACAGAGGTTTCTCCTCAATGTCAAAATCTGAATGGACTATTGAACTTCCTTCAAGTAGTACCATTTTGAAGTCAGTTTTGACATTGTCCTCTGCCTTCTTTCTCTGAGTAGCAGTTCTTCTTCTTGATACACCAGAAGTTCTAACTACTGATCTTGAAGGATCAGCAGTTTGAAACTTCTCTGGATTTGCAGCCTTGGCAGCCAAGTATTTCTTGTAAGTATCCATTAGTCTTTCTTCTTTCCATCTGGATACTGAGGCTTTTGAACCATAGCCCTCTGCTACTAACTCTTCTATTATTTGGGCTCTCTTGGCCTTTCCTTCTTTGCTTGTGGCCATTTTGTCTGCAAGCAGTTGTGCTCTTCTTGTCAGCTCTTGCATGGAGAGTCCTTTGAGTGTATAGGCTTTAGTCTTGCTGTTCTTGGTAATGTAAGACACCAGTTGTTGTCTTTTATCTTGTTCAGCAATCTCATCAAGGCTAGCCTGCCTTTGTAGTTCAGCTTCATAAGCCTGAAGTTTTTCTTCATGGCTTAAATCTAGATCATCCCTTTCTTCCAGAGTTTTCCAAATCAGATCTTCTCTGGCCTTCTTATTGGCTGCAACTAAGCTCTTCTCTAATAATTCAGCTGATTGAGAGATAGGAGAAGGGTTTAGTACAATCATTGTTGTAACAGTAGGCCTGATGGGATCAGATGTTGGTTGAATGGGAGCAGTGGTTCTGGAAGGGTCAGCAGTTTGAGGTTTGCAAGTGTTAACCTCTGATGGGTTGACAACTGCTGATGGTTTGTCAACTACTGAAGGATTGTCTTTAGTACTTTCTGATTCATCATCAGAACTTTTGCCATCAGAAGTTTCTTCATTGTGCCTTAGGGATTCTTCAGATGTTTGGGTCTCATCTTCTTTTTCTGCTGCTTCAATCTCTTCTATTGAGACACCAAACTGTTTGGCCAGTTTTTATTTCCTAGCCTGATCTTTTTGATCTCTTTCAAGGATGGCCACTCTTGCCCTTATCCTAGCTTGGAATGCCTCCTTAGGTTCCCTGATCTTCTCCCCCTTTTTGGATTCATCAAGTTTAACTTTTGAAGTTGAGGGTTGGGAGAATTGTCTTTGAAGATGAGCAATCTGTTTGCTGTTGAAGTCTATTTTGTTGGATAGATCATTCAACTTGGTCTTGATCACTCCAAATTGATTCTTGATGGACAGCTCCAAGTTAGCTGTGTATGTTTGGAAGTGAATTCTGATTAGAGTATTCATCATGTGGTACAGGGGACCCTCTGGGCTGCATAGCTGGTTCAGGTCTATGCTTGTTTGCCCAGGGAATTGGGTAGGCATTTGTTGTGAAGGGGGTGTTTTTGGGAGATCCCCATGTTGTACAGAGGATGCCACTCTAGGGGTTTTAGGGATTGAGTGGGCTTTAACCTGTGCAGGGGTGACTGGCTTCTTGAGCCTGGATACCCCTGAAACAGGACCTTCAAAAAGTGCCGTCAATTCAGTAGTTTGTGTTTTTGAAACATCATCCAAATTAATGGAATCACCTAAATCCCTGATGTTGCCCTCAATGAGGACTGTCTCAGTTAAATTATGAGCTGAGCCCAACTCAGTTCTCTCATGAACCTCTTGTTCTTGGTTCTGAGGATTTCCTACTTCAGGCATTAAGCCTTCATCAGTAGTTGCCACATCTGAGGTCTTAGCTATGTTACTTCTATCCTCAGATCCACCACCGGGTGGTAACTGAGTAGTAGCAGCCTCAGATGCCCCAAGAGTCTCTAAAATTGGGCTTAAAGACTCTGGTCCACCCTCATCTCTTGGGATAGGGCTAGAGATGTCCACATCCATGTCTGATGTAGTGGTTATGTCCCCTATTTGTTGTGGTTGTAGGGGACTGACATGATCAGATGGGACCTTCTCTTTTAGCCCAGAGAGAAGTTTGGCAATTTCTATTGCCTCTTGTTCAGAAATTTGTGGGGTTGGTTCAGTAGTTTGGGCAATAGGTGAAAGTTGTTGTTCAGCAGTTTCAAAAGAAGAGTGTGTTTCATATGTTTTTCTAAGTCTTTTTCTTTTGAATAAAATGGTTATGTGTGCTCTTGGTGGGGTTTGAGATGGATGAGACTGAGAGGGTGTTTCAGTCTCACCTATTTGAAGAGCAGACTGCTCATGAGCATGTCAGGCATCTCAACCTCCTGAACAGCTTTTCTTTTGGGTTGGTGGGTTTTAGTCTTTGTTGGCTTGGGCTTTTTGGCTTTTGGTGGTGTGATTTTGGAAGATGTGGGCTTCAGGGGGGCTTGTTGTTGTTCTCCCTGATCATCTTCTGGCCAGGCAGCCGGTTTGTTATGCCTTGAGTATGCTTGTGATGTTAAAGGATTTAGAGTTGAAATTTTTCCCACAAGCACCTCATTACCCAGTTCCCCTATTATGCATTGCATAATGAACCTTGGGTACAACAAAAACTTTTTCTTGGTATTATTGTGATGTAACACCAACTCATTGAAAAATCGTTTTGATGCCCTGAATTTAGTTTCATTCACAATGGAATGAAATATTGGTTGAAAAGTGGAGGGCATCTGGTCATAAGACCCTGTTTTTGGACTCAAACACATAATAATATAATGAAACAAAAGCTTGTATTTTGGTTCAAAATATTTTTTGAAGATTGTAGCATGGGAGAGAGTACCTTGATAACCACACTCTATCAATGTTCTTGCTCCTTCTATCAATGTTCTGTTCTTCCTTTCTACTACACCATTTTGTTCAGGAGTTCTGGGAACACTGTATTGTCTAATAATCCCTTTAGACAAACAGAATTCATCCAGAGTTTTGTTCCTGAACTCTGTCCCATTGTCACTTCTAATGGTTTTGACAGATAGAGAATATTGTTTCTCTACTTGTAGAATGAAGAATTTGATGATTTCAGCAGCCTCATCCTTGGAGAATAAGAAGAATACCCATGTGAATCTTGAGTAGTCATCAATGATGACTAAGCAATACTTCTTCTTACCAAGGCTCATAATCTTGACAGGTCCAAATAAGTCCATATGGAGTAGTTGAAGACATGCAGTTGTTTTTGATTCTTCAATAGACTTATAGGAGGACTTATGTTGTTTTCCCTTTAAACAGGATACACAGTGTTCTTGATACTGGTATACTTTCAAAGGTAGACCTCTGACCAAGCCCATTTTTGTGACTTTATTTATGGTTTTAAAGTTCACATGGCCAAGTCTCCTGTGCCAGAGATCTGTTTCTGAAGTTGATGCCCTTGAGAAGAAACAGGCAGTGTTGTTCAATACTTTGTCTTTCTCAATGTCCACTGCATAGACATTGCCACATCTTTTGGCAATCAGCAATGTATGATCTTCAATAATCTTCTCTATCAACTTCTGGCCTTCTGGTGAGATGATCTTGCATGCTGTCTTTGTGAAAAAGGAAGAATATCCTTTATCACACATTTGTGACACACTCAGCAAGTTGTATTCAAGGTTTTCCACCAGATTGACCTTGTCAAACTGTATTTTGCCAGAGGAGACATTGCCATGTCCTAGCACATATCCCTTAGCATTGTTCCCAAAGGATACAGATCCTTCTCTTTTGATCAATTTCTCTCTAAAAAGTAAGTAATCTCCCATGGAGTTTAGTAAGAGTGAGGGAGCTAAAATCTGGTGAGGATCTTAAAACAATGGAGTATGTTTCCCATTTGTCTGGTAAAGACTTTAAAAATCTATGTAGCATAGACACTGTTGTATAGGTCTGACCATTTAACTTTAGCTCATATATTAATGAGGAGAATCTTTCAAATTGTTGAGTTAAAGTTTCCCCATTAATATGAGCAAATGTTTCATATTGTTGAGCTAAAATCTCTCTGGTGTTGGCAATCACCTCTTCAGTTCCTCCAAACTGTTCTTTAAGACAATCCCAGAGTTCTTTGGCACTTTCACAATGTAAAAGGCCTGAGTATATCTCATTTGGGAGAGCCATTGCCAACATAGAGAATGCTTTTGCATCTAGCTCAAGTTTTAGGAAATCATCATCTGTATATTCTTTAGGGTCCTTAGGGACCTTAACATTAGTTTCAAGATTAACATTTACTGGTTTGTGAGGACCATATATCACAGATCTCCAACAACCTGTGTTGGTTTGTGACAAGGTATGTGCCATTCTCTTTTGCCATATGTTGTATTCATTTCTAACAAGCATGGCAGGTTTAGTGGCAGAACCAGTATTATGTGGATCCATTTTAAAGAGTATAGATTTGTCAGATGACTCTTTTAAGTGATGGATGTTGATAAAAAGTGAACTTTTGATCTTTTTATTGAGTATCAATAAGAGCTTTGTGTCTGATTCTCAATTTGTTAGATTGATATGTGATCAGATAAACCAATGCTCTGATACCAATTGTTGGATCAGTTTTGCTCTTTTTGCTAAGTAAGAACTTGCTATCTTGACACTTAAGTGTTTAGCAAGCCCTTGTAAATCAGATTATAAGCACAGCGGAATGTATAAGTTAAAGCAACACTTTTTATACTAAGGAAGAGTTATTACTCCCCCTTGATGATTGAAACTAATAAATGACAAGTATTTATTATGAATCCAAGCAGTAAATGAGAATTAGATACTTAGACAGATTCACAATAAATACAGAAATGGAATAGAACAGTGAAAGTGTTTGAAGGATTTTTCAATTAGACAGATTCACTATACCAAGGTGAGTTTACGTAACCATGTTAATGCGATGCTTTATACTTGCAACATTTTATTTAAGCAATTCAACATGTATGTCTAGTTGTAAACTTTATTGCCTCATGAATTAGTCAACAACAGTTTCAACGAGTTTCAACGAGTTTCAACATTACATAATCATTAGTTATGGCCAAGCCGGCGATATTCAATAATAGATCTATTGGATTGACAACCCCACCCGGATACGCGTACCTCCTACATAGGTAGCGTGGGTGATTGTTATCGTTCCAACATATTACTAAGGTGAACCGTAGATGACGGGATGGACCTAAACTAGTCGGAGGTTTGATTATGTCGATTCAACATATTATGCTATTTCATGTAGACTTAAACTTACGATAGACATATGAATTGCTAAACTTTTATACTTAAACTATTTTCTTAACATGGATTATGTATTCTCACCAACTTCTAGTTAACCCCCCCCCCCCCCATTTTTACAACTCAACAGGAAATAATGATGCATGAAGACTAGAGTATTTCCATGAAGATAATTTGAAGTCTATGCTTGCTTGGTCTTTTGTGATGTATTAGATTTCCACATTTAAAACTCATTATGTATTTCTATTTTTGGATATTTGCAATTTAAATTTATTTCAATTAAAATTTGGATTACCATGTGCTACTGTATACTCATTCTTACGTGACACCTCGATGTTTCCGCCATCGGTTGGGGTGTTACATTAGCGAACTAGGTGTCTGGGTAGATAGGCTTTAACCTGAGTTCTTTTGAAGTAGGGACCAATATTTCTAAGACATAATATTAGTATGAACGCCTAGAAACTGGAATTCCAACCGTTGCCAAATCAGTTGCATGACTATTAGTGTATCACACTAGCTCAGTGTACATTCCTTCGGCGCAAGGAACATTTATTTTCTTATGTGAATAGTAATTTTATATGTTCTATAGTGGTATGTATAAAGGACATAGCACATGGTGGCTAGGCATACCTCACTAGTGATTGGCGAGTCATCGCTTTAGATATCAGAGTGGTTATTCACATAGAGTCAGCTGAGTCATTGTTTCTTGGCATGAGGAACAATTTACTTGTTTGCATACTATGTGTATTTATGTAAAGTAGATATATAATAGGTATCGCCAATGGTTGTCGACTCAAGCTTGGATGTATCTACAACACTCACACGTGTCACGTTTGTTGGACGAGTTGGCAAAGGGATTGTTGCAGCATTTGCGGTCTTGCATCCCTGGTTCGGAGTATGCTATGTCATCAAGTTCGACTTGGGTGAGAAAATATCTTAATGAGGCACCTCATTCTGCCGATGATGCTGCAAAGCTTGAATGCGGACGAGAAGAGTATCGGGAAAGGTGGCGCACACGACGGACATTATATTATGTTATATATATATACGTGTTATTATATGAATGTAATGAGTGCTTGTGATATACTCATGATGGTGGTTAATAGGATGATCTGGTGAGGTAAATTTTCGATAACGCAGACGTCACGTTATTGCAAACTTACAGGCACCTGATAGTTCTAGAAATTCTATCGTAAGGGTATCCTTTATGTTGTCGTATATATATTTATATATATAAATAATGGATAAGGGTTTTTCATTCTTTTGTTGTTACGGACGTGATTGTCGATCCTCCCCTGTTTGTGTCATTTGTGACCTTGCTTTTCTTAAACCAGTTTAAGTTCTTGATGATCTCGTTTCTTGAACTTCTAAGGTTCATGTTGTAGAACCTAGTTATATCTTTTTGAGTATGATCTACATCTCTCTTCTTTTGTATTCGTGGCCTTTATCATTCAATCATAAAGGAATTTAATTTTTGTTGATTCCTTATTCTTTTCACAAAATTAGACACGCATTTTGTACACGTGTCGACTGTTATATGTTTGCATTCTTTAAACCTGTGAAGGTCCATTGTAGGACTTCGCATCAAACAATTGTTTCATTAATGATTTGTTCTCTCATTACGTTGCTCGTAATGTTTGTCTTATAGTCTTGCTATATTAGGCCATTGTGGGCAATGAATCCTTTGATACTTTGTCGATGAGTTTCTTTAAAGTCGACATTTCAGTTAAATCGAATTGTTGGAATTTGATACAGCACCTTGCGGTGAATATTCAATCGACTTGGAATAATGAATGATTTTAATTGACATGTTTCACTTTCATCAACTTGTTTGTTATTGCCTTAAATGCAGACACACCTTGTGGTGTGTAATGAAAAAGTTGGTGCACTAGTTGCTTTGTTTGAGGTGCGCCAATAGTATTTGTGACAGAGTTATTGTTTACACCTTGCAATCAGTTGATTCTGAAACTTTATTTCGTGCCATTTGTACCGGCAAGTCCGTTGACTATTTTTGTCGTACTACCATTGATTCTCGGATGATATCCTACCTCAAATTTTGAGGACAAAATTTCTGTAACAAGGGGAGGATGTGACACCCGGCAACTTCCGATCTACACTGGCGTGATTTTTATGATTTTAAATAAATATTTATTATAAATATTGTTAATTAAAAGATTCGGAAGTTAACTGATCGTTTTAACAATGTAAACTGCGGCCGATTTAATTAACGCAATGTCAACGCGTGCGTCGAACGCACGTGCCAGTCGACGAAAATATTTATTTTATTTTTGCTCGGTTTAATTATATTTTTAATTTCGATTAAAACCGACTAGTTTTTATAAATAATTAACGAGCCTAATTTTAAACCGAGACGTTTTACATTTATATGGGTTCGATACGCGTTACAACTCACCTACCAACAAACCCTAGCTATATAAAGCAAGCTATCTTCTTCCTCCTTCATTTTAACACCGCGGACAAACACCCCCCCCCCCCATTACCCTCTGCAACTTTCTCACTCTCTCTACGAGCACTCTCTCTCTACTCTTCTTCTCTTTCCACTCGTCTCTCTCTCTCTCTTCCTCCTTATAGCAGAAGCCGGCCGACCACCTACCTTGGTAGCGGCAGCGGCGAGGTGTTTTGAGGGACCGAAAGGGGCAGAAGATAGGGTGATGGTGTTAGAGGTACTCGGTGGTGGTTCAAGGGAGCTGGTGGCGGCGGCATATCTTGGTGGTCAGCTGTGGGTTTGGTCCGATTATGGTTATGGTTGTTGTTCAGCTCGGGTTCGGATCTGTTGGGGTTCGGGCTCGGGTCAGGTGGGTATGGTTTGGCTTTGGTCCGGGTTTGCTTGTGGTCTGTTGGGGTTCGGGCTCGGGTCAAGTGTTGGTTGGAATGTGGTGGGTTTCGGTGGCAGAAGGGGTGCAGCAGGTTGTTTTGGTGGTGTGGTGACCGATCGGTGGTGGTTTGGTTATGGGTGACGGGTTGGTGGTGTTGGCTTCGGTCACGTGTCGCAGCTCGGGTTCAAGTCTGGTTCAGCTTTGGGTTCATTTTTGGGTTTGGTTTGGCTCGGATCAGGGTTTGTTTAGGGCTCGGGTTCGGGTCAGGTTTGAAGGTGGTGGGTTCAGGTTGGGTCCGGCCCGAGTCAGGTAGATTGTTGGTGGTTCGGGTCACTCGGGTCAAAGTTTGGTGGTTTTGGTGTTCGGGTCAGATTCGGTACGAGATCAGGTTCGGTACGGGTCTTGTTCGGGTCAGATCTGGATGGTCAAGCCTCGGTCAACACGCGGTCAAAGCTGGTCAAACTTTGGTTCCGGCCTACACGTAGTTCGAGGTGGCTTCAGGTTACGCGCGTACGAATCGGTATACTTTAATTTGTGTTTGTTATTATTCATGTGGATATTTTGAATATTTATAAATATATTGATTCGAACGAAATAGTTTTGACTCTCGAACGAACCGAATAATAATAATAATAATAAATGGTAACTATATATTAAATCGGACGATTGGTATTGGATGTAAAAGGCGTGACTAATAAAATCGATATCGGACTAAATTGGTTGGACTATAATATATATATTGTTTCGTGTATTTATATAAATATAACTAAGTAGTTTATATGAAAAGTTGTCGAAACGTATAAAGTCTTGTATTGGATATTGATTTTTGGGAAAATTGTAGGCGACTTGTGTCGCCTGGTTTGTACAAAAATAGAGGAAACTCTACCCAAATTTTTATAAAATCCACGGCGCAACAAAAATAGAATTGTCGCATATATTTTTATAAATGAAGTTCCCTCAGTGTCATGATAAGTGTAGTTATGCAAAATAGTGACGTTTTGCAAAAGATATGTTTAACAATAATAAGTAAATCCCGGACAATATTTTCAAAACATATATATATATATATATATATAGTTTCGTCGAACGTTAAGTATGACGAATTTTCGAAAGATTTTCGGTATCTAAATAATGTTTATCGTTTGGATTTAAAAAAATATGTATATATTTTACTTGGGAACTATTTTTTACAAAAACCAAAGTTTTAAGTATCTTAAATGTTCGGATTTGGAAAAGAAGCGATATTGATATTAATCGGATTTAAATAGCTATACTTATAGTTTTATCAAAGAGTATTTTCCTAAAATATAATTATAAGACGACCTACGGCTCAAGATAAGTTATACGTTTCATAGTAATAGTCCAATGTGGTGTACACACGAATAGCGACAAGTGCGCAACTTGGGTACTATGTCGTGTGTTAACGCATAAGTAAGATAAGTCACGATCGGTTCGTCGAGTTAAAGCATATTAAGACTCGAGTTAATACACACGAGTTAGATAGTTGGATAAACTATCTTTTAGCCGGGTAATAGGCTAGGTTTATATGTGTTAGACTTTAAGGTGTCCTTTGTTGTAATAGGGCACGAGGAAGTCGGTCAAAGCTTCGGGCTTGTTTGCTAGCTTAGCATGGAAATTAAGATGAGTTCATGACCCCACTTTTTACTGTTTTATAAATGTTTTCGGGGTGGAAGACATGCTTCTTTTATGAAAACCTGGGGAATTCCAAACGAACAAGTTTTTTGAAAAATGAAATGGGTGCGTGAGTGTCACGGCCCTGCTGTTACTGGTTTTGCATTCGGGGAAGAAACATGCATACTACTTACATCGTTTTAAAGATCATGTTATACTATGGGCACTTTATGGTACTATACGGCTTTTATGGAAAGTCCCAGGGGGAAACCATGAATGTGCTGGCATGCACAACGAGGGAAATGTGGATAGATCTATTGGGCCTCACAAACCCCACTCGACGGCGGGGCCGGGCGGGTGCATATTGTCTCTACCTATCGGGTTACCGAGGCATCGGTAGCCCAGTCATCTGGGCTGGTTTCATCATTTGGTTCATGTTTAGTAATGGGTTCCCAACCGTAGTAGTAAAAACACTTAACGTCTAGCTAACGTTCTTATGACATAGTATTAACGGGAATGATCTTTTCAGACATATGGAAACTCTTTTATAAAAACTTGTGGAATTATTTCTGCAAAACTTATGAACTCGCCAGCTTTATGTTGACTTTTTAAGTATGTCTTTCAGGTTTAAACTTTGGTAACGGCACGGTTGGAGTAGTCGGCATATTTGGATCGGGGATCCTAGAGGGTTAGCAATGGCGTTCAGGAAATAAGAGTCTTAGATGCAACTTTCCGCTGCGCTGGCAAAGGCACTAAATGTCGCAACCAACGAGGGAAAAGTCGGGGTGTGACAGTCTTAATCTCTTTAGGATATTCAACTGTATCACCAACCTATTTAAAAGGAATAAAAAAATATATAAATATTAGACAACCATAACTAAAGAATTATTAAAAATAAAACCTGTAGTTAAAATTTAGTTATAAATATGGAATACCGTATTCAAATCAAGCAATTCAGAAGCAGTTTTACTAATAAGTTGTGCAACGTCACGATGAAACAACATAAGAGATACAACACCATTAAGATCTTGTACACGAACCTGAATTTTAAATCTAGAAAAAAAAATAAAAATAATAAAAAACATAAAACAAAATTGATAACTGAATTTTTGTAATCAAACATGATTTATGTATATTAAAATTTATTCTACACATATATCCGACCTTGGTGTAGGCTCAACTTGTTTGGCACTACAATTAACATTAAAACACTCGTAAACCTTTTCTTCCTCAAAATCTGAACTTTCTTCACCAACCTGTTTGATTACATAATCAATATTACCTTTTTTGGTGCATTTGGAGCATCCCATGTAGTACTAGCCAAATTCGGTCAACAAGTCTTTAATAGTACCCAATAACACCAGAGCCTGCTCCTGTATGAATATTATAATTAGTTACCGAAAGAAGATAGTCTATGGTATACAATGGGTATTTATATTAAATAAATCTAATTTTTTAGTAACGTTAAATTTTTTATATTTAATTATAAACAACGTATTTAACTATGAACATTATACTTACCTCTTGAATCTCACAAATGTCACCAATGTTACTAAAAGGAGTGTTATGGACAAATTCATCTTCATCAGAAAAGAACATAGAGGTTCCATATGGTTGATGACACGAGGAAGGATTATCGGAGATTTTCTTACCCAACCTGATAAAAATAATTTGATTTACACAATATAAATTTATTAATACACGTTTAAAGATCTTGTAATTCGTATTGAAAAACATAATAGTACCTACCCTTTTTTGTACCGGTTTATATCTTCAATATCTCCGTTGATGAACAGTCGACTATCTCGATCTCCAAAAGATTTAGAAACATACGGTTTTCCTATATAAAACAAATATTAGTAAAAAAATTCTAAACAATAATAATAAGAAACTTTAGAAGTTAAAATATAATTTGTATTGACAAATATAATCTAGCTATAAATATAAATATAAATATAAATATAATATAAATATTTAATAAGATTATACAACCGTTATAAATTTTCAAACGGCCAAACTGCAGTATTATTATAAATTCTTTCTCCGTTTGATGAGTTGCAACATATTTAGATATCTCCATGGCATAACTATCCCACAACGTTACATAGATGCTCAAACCCCTTCAAAAAGTTAAAATTATTTTAGTATAAAAAAACAATTTATATAACTACGTAATTTGGAGTTTGTAAAAAAATGCAAAAAAAAATAAATAAATAAACAATACATACTTGATATCTTGGATTTCCATTGTTAACCTCTTCTTATCAGCGACAACCTTTTTATCTTTATCATCATTGTTGAAGAACTTATTAACATGTCCTATAACATCTAAAATCAAATATAATAGAAACATTAATGAAACATAAAACCAACCAATGTTATTATGGTTTGTTTATAATGAAAAAAAGACTATATTGACGAAATATACCTATTGTAACATATTCATCAACCTCCATATCCAGAATTCTTTGATAGGGCACAAAAGAGAACCCAAAATCTAGACCTTGGAAACCAGCATATTCGGAAACTTGAGTATTCATATTCAAGCACAGTTTGTTTGGGTTTGGAGCATACTAACATTGTTTGATGAAATATTCCTATTGTTATTATGGTTTGTTTATATTGAAAAAAAGACTATATTGACGAAATATACCTATTGTAACATATTCATCAACCTCCATATCCAGAATTCTTTGATAGGGCATAAAAGAGAACCCAAAATCTAGACCTTGGAAACCAGCATATTTGGAAACTTGAGTATTCATATTCAAGCACAGTTTGTTATAATAAGAGAAGCATGTTCAGTCAAAAATATCTCAAACCTAAAAAACAACCGCTTAAATACATTCACTTGAATCCTGTCACCTTGTTAATTATAAAAAAAATTAAAAAAACACTATAAATATGTATCTAAATAATTGAGGTATTTTAATGTATGAATATAAGCAAATTTGTATTTGAAAAATATTAAATACCTAAAAAAAAGTAATGAAATTGCAAAATAAGAGACTATAATCAAAACGTGTAGTTGAGTTTTACATATTCATCACATAGGATCATTTCAATTGAGTAGACATCCTTAGGATTGCGACGATCGGGTTGACGCCAAAGCCGAATAATCTTTAGCTTTAACGCCACATCATTTCGGTTGACATGAATTTGGTTAACCATGGTAAACTCATTTGCATCTACGGCAGCCATTGGTCTTTGTAACTGGAAAAAAAAATGTTAAATTCAAGTTAATACTTCAATAATACAAACTGTAGACAGCATAATAATATCGAAATTTATTATAAATTTTTATATAAATATTGAATGTATGGCAGTATAAATGTTTGGATTGATTAAACAGAATGTATGGAAAACATCAATGTAATCTATTGGTTAATAACAAATCGTAAAAAACAATGTTTATGTATTTAAAGATGAGAAACAGAAAATAACCTAAGAATATATGTATGCGATTACTCAAAGTGCAAGAAATGTTTCATAGGATAACTATATGTGCATTTCTTTGACGTGTTTATATAGCTATTCAATCGATAAGGAATGGATGAAATAGTGGAATGAAATTAGCATTAGCATTAGCATATTGTTATAAATTGGGATTTAAAGTTATGAAATATATTTGCAATACTTTCACCTATGGAGTAGAATTAGGACATCAAATTCTCCTTAACATGTATGAAATTGGACCGCCATAATTGAAACATTCATTACAAAGTTTTAGACTGTGTTCATTTTCAAATTGAAACATAAAATGCATATACAAAATTGTTTGTATGTTTGATCGAAAAATCCAAATGGTATTGTAGATAATTATGGAATATAATTAGGAGATAACATTCGTAACATACTTTTAAACTGACTTCATATTAAAATGGAAAACTAAAATGCCAGATACAAAATTCATATTCAAGATCGTCGTCGAAATTTACAAGTAAATCAAAGTCAGATTTTACAATTTAAAGTAATGATATAGTGTAGGACATCACATATTGATTTCCTTATGCTAATATTAAAATATAAATATGGATACCATTATATTTTTTGACAATAAATTCGTATTCAATTACTTTGACTTGTTTTACACATTTAATTCGAATTGATATATATGGTTTATAAATTATAAATGTTGGCTCATATTTGTAATGAAGTCAAAATTGTCACACCCTCAAATTTCCACTTTCGGAGTTTTACCGCGAGGCGCATGACAAACCAGGATCCAAGTCAACGGTCACAATAAACAACTCTATATGAAGATACATGACATTAAAAAAGACATAGTTTTCATAATCTCAAAATTTGTAGCGGAAGCGTTTAACAAGTTACAAACCATAGACCCAATTGTACCAAGTGTTTACTACAAAACATGAACTAAGTCTAGACGCCAATGCAGACCCGTGCCCCTAGTTCCATTTGTTGCTACCTTAGCGACCTGAGAAAAACATGCCAAAAAGACGTCAACATATAATGCTGGTGAATTCACAGGTTTGTTCAATATGTTATCAAGTGTTACCAAAACATTACCATGTCCATACTATATCAGTGTTACCAAGTACGCTAGCTAGGCGTATGTTTTATTACTACTACGATTGGAAACCATTACTAGACACGTTTAGCAATGTTTAGCATATGTTTAAGCAGCCCGAATGTTCAGCAAGATACCAATGATACCAGTTCGAGACAACATGCACCCGCCCGACCCTCCAAGCCGACGAGTGGGGCAGGTCACGCCAAATAGATCTATCCACATTTCCTCCGTTTTGCATTCCCGCACATTCATGGTTTCCCCGGGACTTCCAAAGATCGTATAGCAATACAAAGTTAAAAACCATAGTATGACATATGTTACCAAAATAGTTTAGCGCATGTTTTCTCCCCCAAAAGTTAAAGCAGTAAAAGTGGGGCCGTGAACTCACCTTAGTTTGCGTTTCCACAGAAAATGTAAATGCCAAGCCCTTGATAATCCCACTACCGGAGATCTATCAAAATGTTCACATAAGTGTCCCGACTAATAACCATAAGGTTATCTAGTCCCCAATTGTCCAGATCGTGACCAAGTATGTTTTTAAAACGTGTTTAAGTGTTTGACCGACACACTAGACCGACCCGACATCCCGTTGGTGACTCATTACGTTAACTAATGAAGTACACATAGATTACACACAAGGTTCAAGCATAAAACACTTAGTTTGTATCAAAAATCTCATTTCTAGATCAGAACGGTCGAACCAGTCAGATTAAGTCTCCTTCGCCCGTTTTAAGCCTCCTTCGACCGTTTGATGTCTCCTTCGACTGTTTGATCACGTTCGCCCAAATTTTCCCAGGTTCGACCCTGGGATATCTCCTTCGACCATTCGACCGGTCGAATGAGCCCAGGTTCGACCCTGTCAGACTATTTTCCCTAAAAACGCTCCAAACACATTCGAAACATCGCGAAACATCACCAAGCACAGCAGTCAAGCATGAATACATTATCCCTACAAAACCCCACCGATTTCACCCAAAAATACGTCCATTTCAGCCCTTTCCCAAAATGGTAAAAATTATGAAAACGTCACAATCATGCATGGATTCTTTACCCAATTTGGAAACTTTTGAAATCAATCCATATTCAACTTAAAATGCTCAGTTTGTCGAGTGTTCGATTTTCCCCATTAGTTCTATTGATCATAAATATCATGCATCAAGTCTAGATTCGTTAATACCCCCAAAATACCCATAACATCACCATCTATCCAATTCTAACCCTAAACAACAATAACCCAGCATCAATAACAATCCTATATCATGTTTCTATCATAGATACAGCAGCAAATCATTGAACAACACATAACACCACATAATACACAATTAACATATGTTTATTATCATGAAAACCTATGTTTAATGATAAGGTTTTGGTTTAGAAAGATGTTTAAAAGGATTTTAATCATGAAAACGCCCTTAGAACAGATCCGGACATTTAGGGTTAGATGAAAATGAATTAAAATGCTTTAAAAAGGATTTAGGATCAAGAACACACCTTGGATTCTTGTTTAGATGTTGTAGATAGGTTAGATTGTGAAAAAGAAGAGCAAAAACTCCTTCCTTGGTGATTAAAATCGTTTGAGAGTGTTTTGAGACGGTTAGGGTTTGTGAAATGGTGAAAAAATGACAATGTATGGTATTTATACTAATCCTCCTTCGCCCCCTATCAGTGGTTGAAGGTAGCCTCCTTCAACCCTTCCACAGGGTCGAATGAGTCCTGTCCTGGTCGAAGGGAATTCTCTCAATTCCACCTCCCAGGTTCGCCCATTTACAAAGGGTCGAACCAAAACATAATTCCACCTTCGACCACTCGAAGTGGTCGAACCAGAACATATGTTTGTCTAGTTTTCCAGTTTGTCGTGTTTAACGCATTTTAACACACTTTAACACATGAGCATGCAACCTTAGTCTATGTTTAACATATTTAAGCACGGATAATCATCTACACATCATTTAAACACATCTATGTATATAATCCACCACACGACCCATAATCTACACATTCACTTAATTAGTTCATGTAATGTCACCAACAACGGGACCCGGTACGAGTGTATTCCCAAAATGACTCCCAATGATCCTCCAGATCATTGAACCCTGGACAATCCTAACTTGACCCGACTCAACTAACCTAGTTAAGTTCGTTTATAAACGTTTCCTGCTAAGGTAGACTTAAATGTTACTAAAATGTTTAAGCCAAATATGCCGGGTGTCACAAAAATATACATTAATGACAAAACCCCGAATACGTAGATACATATTCAATTCGTATTCATATAAGGAAGTAAAAATTAATGTACATTAATGTCTATATTAGAAAGTTATAATGTTATTCACGGTCAAATTTAAAATAAATAAGCCATTAAACGTTTAATTATTTTGAATAAATTTATAGTCAATGGTCTAATTACATTTACTGCATATAAATTTGTTTACATATTTATAAGGAAGATAAATGTATATAAGGAATTCAAATTCAATACACATATTTATTTCCTTATGCAATTGGTGAAACATAAATAAGGATACAATTTGATTTTGGACATTCAATTCGTATTAAATTACGCAGAAAGTTTATACATTAGATAAGTATTCATATATATTATTTATAAATGTCGGCTCATATTTATAAATAAGTCAAAATATACCTCTAATGTCAAAAATGGAATATGTAGATAGATATTCAATTCGTATTTATATAAGGAAGTAAAATTCAATGTACTTTATAAGGAATAAATTCGAAACTTATAAAAAATTCAAAGTCAAGTTTTGAAATAAATAAGGCAGTCAAATTAAAAAATAATTTGAATCAATTTTAGTCAATTGTATAATTACATGTTTTCCATATAAAGGAAGAATAAACATTTATATTAGGAAGTCAATTTCAATGCACATTAATACCAAATGGCGAAAATTATAAAAAAGTCAATGTAAAATGTGAAATTAATAAGACAATCAAATTCGACATTAAATTGTGTGAATTAAATATGGAAGGTAAATTGAAATACGTTAATCTTCAAAATCGAAAATGATAACAAATTCAAAGTCAAACCTATAATTAATAAGGTAGTAAAATTCAAATTAAATTGAATCAATTTAAAGTTAATGTCATATGTTTATAAGGAAGTCAATGTAAAATGGCATATGATTAACGTATTTCAATTTCAATGCCCATTAATACCACATGGCTAAAATTATAAAAAAGTCAATGTAAAATGTGAAATTAATAAGATAATCAAACTCGTCATTAAATTGCGTGAATTATATAAGGAAGGTAAATTGAAATACGTTAATCTTCAAAATCGAAAACGATAACAAATTCAAAGTCAAACCTATAATTAATAAGGTAGTAAAAGCCAAATTCAATTCACATTAATATCCAAAGTCGAATTTTATAGCACAGTCAAAGTTCAATTTGAAATTAATAAGGCATGTAATTAAATTAAAACAAATATAAAAGGAAGTCAATTGTCACAATCAATGTATAATTGATGAATTTATTGGAAATGTTTATAATGGAATTAACAATAAATAGATTGAACTCGCATTAACTAAATAAATCAATAACTTCTTGTGTGTCAATCTTAGTAACAAACAGCCTACGTTCTAACAAAACAAACCAAGATTGACCATGGTATGTGGAAACTTTAATGTTGTTGTTGTGTAAGTGTTTAGATAACAAAAACCTGTTCATGGATTTCGGCAACGTCTGGATGAACACGTAAAAAAAAACATTAGAAAAAGGAATAATTTTTTTTATATATATAAAATAGAAAGATTCATACCAAAACTCGTGAGGAAAGGTCATGAATAACCTTGAAGAATTTGTATCCCTTGTGATAAGCCATAGTCAAGTTCTTTGTCCTAATGGAATCATGTTATTAAAATGCAAAACGAACATATGTTAAATTAACCATAATCTCAAGACAAAACTTTTTCATTTTTCCCGAAAAAACAATTGTTAACCATTTCAATAATTTGATATATAATAAACAGTTATGTATACTTATTGTCCAAGTCAGAAACTAAATATCGATTTCAACATATTGGCCAAATACAATGATTAAACTTGATCGTAATCATTTATGCATACATGAATTATTAAAAAGTTTTCGACTTCGATTGATAAATACATAAAACGTTTGTTAATAAAAAAACGTTTTTATCATTACAAATCCGAATGTATTTTGCAGAAGAATTGATGTAATATGATAAATCAAAGATGAGATGGAGAACATACCTTGGAAAAAGAACAATGAGGAAGGAATGAGGAACAATGTTTTAGGCTAGAAAGGATGAACAATGTTTTAGGCTAGGAAGGAGGAAGAATGTTTTAGGCTAGAAATGGATGGTAAATGGAGAAAACAAAAAGAAAAAGAGCTTTATATACTACAATTCATGGAGCCCCATTTGTAATTTGGATCCTAGGAGACCCTCTCAAAAGCTAGAATTCAACCCTAGTGTATTCATTTATTATATAGATAGATTTTTTCATGTTAACTAATAAATATTAATTGTTAGTTGTTTAAACACACGAACAATGTGATAAATTTGATAAGTATACAATTTTCAGGTTGACAGATGACAAAACAAGGGTGATGTTAGATAAGGCATCAATGAGGTGTGAAGAGTGTTTGGAAGAAGATAAGTAAAATGGAAAGAAGATGAAAAGGGGCAAATAAGCAATAGCAAGGGACACCATTGGTGGACGTAAGGTTGTGAGATAATTAGAAGTTAGGATGAATTTTTTTTGTAGTGTTTTATATTACTAATAATAGCAAGTTGAATTATATCTTCTTATAAGCTGCAAATATGTTGCATTATGCACCATTAAGGTCATTTATATTAATGCACATGTGCATAATTTATATGGTACTGATAAAATTAATGTTAATGCACATGTGCATTAAGCGTTAATTATTGTTATCATTAAGGCCTTTCTTTCTAACGCACATGTGCATATGTTATGGTGGTTGATCGTTGATTATGTTTGTGATTATTGTTTTAGCGTATGTAAATTGGTACGATAATGAAATGACATATATGCACATGTGTATAATGATAATTAACCCCCCCACTCCCAACCCCACCCATCCCTTCCCAAAAAAACATAAAGCCTAACCCCACTCCCACAATACCCAAAAAAAAAAATAAAAAAAAAAATAACTAAGCCCTAAAGCTAAACCACTCGAAAAACCTAACTATATTAGTGAAATGCACATGTGCATGCAGTACACGTTTATTATTTTATAGTTCTTATATAGAGTTGTTTTAAGTTTATTCATGTTTATTGTCATACACTTGTCTTATTTTCAATTTATGTTATAATATGCATGACTACACAATTAATGAGTTCGAGTGCATTTTATCTCTCACTTTGCGTCCATTTAATGATCATTGAATAAAATTTTGCCTCCTTATATCTCATATCATGTCTATTTAATGATCATTAATTATGGTAATTGATAATTTATTTAAAAGTGTAATCTAATAGTGAAATGCACATGTGCATACGGTATATGTCTGAATATATATATATATATATATATATATATATATATATATATATAGGTACAGGTATAGGTTCCTGTACAAAGTACATTTTTCGTATAAAGTGTGAGAAGTCTATATAGTCATTGTGTTTTAAAGTTTGGCTATAATGTTTTTGATTCCTTTTTCATTGATTTATATAGAAAAGCACCAAATGTTACAATTTAAAACACAATTAACTATATTCTAGACATTAAATTTAAAACACATTAATTACTTTCTTCGTTGGGTGTTTTAGATTACATGTAGAGAATACATTAATTAGTGTTTTAAATTGTTAATTTTTGTGTTTTTCTATATAATACTATGCCAAAGGAACATAAAACATCATGCCTAAAATTTAAAACACAATTCCTATATAGACTTCCCACACTTTGTACGAAAAATGCACTTTATACAGGAACCCGCCCTATATAGGTTTAGGTTCTTGTACAAATACATTTTTTTGTGAGAAGTGTGAGAACCAATATGGGAGTGACATGTGGCACAAGGTGTTTGGGTATTTTAGTAATTTTTATATACTATTAAATAATGATTAAAATTATAATTTTGGTAAGAGAAGTGAGAGAGAGCATAAAAATAGGTAAAGAGAGAGAGAGAGAGAGAGAGAGAGAGAGAGAGAGAGAGAATGGTTCTGGTCACCATCATCATCGTCATTACTAACGTCATAGTGTTTTAACAATCAACGTGTAGTGTTTTATGTTTAAGGTAGATTTTTAGGTATTCTTTATACCAAGTATGGTGTTTTATTATAGTCTTATATGTTGCTTCCTCCAAAAGGTGTTTTACATTCATACCCGTGTGTTTTATCACCATATTTTTAACACTCCCGTGTGTTTTATCATCATCTTCTCCATAATCCAGTGTGTTTTATCTTCATCATACACAATCAGTAATACATTAAAAAAACACACTAGATGCAGTGTTTTATCTTCATCATACATAATTCAGTATGTTTTATCTATATTACCACTTAATCACTGACCTTCTTCATCCTCTTGCCTGAATTAGGAAAAAAAAAATAATTTTCGGCTATGTTGTTCTATGGTATATGCATAACAAAATCATTTACCATAAATGATCAAAAGGTTGACTTGACTAACAATTTAGACGTAAGATTACTAGAAGATTAATATCTTGTGATCCAAGAAAGAGTTAGTTTAAAAACAAAATAATAATCTACAATTCTACATCTACATCTACATCTACATCTACATCTACATCTACATCTACACTATATAATAAAAGAAAACACATGAGGGACACATGGCACTCCCTCATGAATTCTCTCATTTTATTATTTAATCAATACAATAAATTCAAATTTAATTATAATAATTAATTTGCAAAAGCATATTACAAATTTATTAAAATGAATTTTAGTAATTATATTAATAATCAAAGTTGTAACTGAAATCATTAATAAAAAGAAAACACATGATTCTTTTTACAATATTTGATTTTATATATCTACATCTACATCTACATTATCTACACTTCTACATCTGCATTTACATATACACTTTTACATCTACATCTACATCTACACTATATAATAAAAGAAAACACATGAGGGACACATGACACTCCCTCATGAATTCTCTCATTTTATTATTTAATCAATTAATACAATAAATTCAAATTTAATTATAATAATTGATTTGCAAAAGCATATTATAAATTTATTAAAATGAATTTTAGTAATTATATTAATAATCATAGTTTTAACTAAAATCACTAATAAAAGAAAACACATGATTCTTTTTACAATATTTGATCTTATATATATATATATATATATTAATAAAAGAAAACACAAGAGGGACACATGACACTCCCTCATGAATTCCCTCATTAAATTATTTAATACAATAAATTCAAATTTAAATATAATAATTGATTTGCAAAAGCATATTATAAATTTATTAAATTGAATTTTATTAGTTATATTAATAATCATAGTTGTAACTGAAATCATTAATAAAAGAACGCACATGATTCTTTTTACAATATTTGATCTGTTATTCTAAGTTTAAAATTAAGTTTGTTACAATATTTGACAAATGATTATTAAGTTTTTTTTTTTTTTAATTTTGGTCATTGTTTTAGATGTTAAACTATGCTCAACAAATAAATATTAATTTTAATACTTAAAATTCAAAAGTCAAATAAACAAATTAAGAATAACACAATGCAATTAGTCAAGATTTTTTGTAAGACTTTCATGTTGTTCAAAACAAATAATAAATAAAATAAATCAATCAACATTAATCGATTTCTATTTGTAGTAATAAAAGAAAGCACATGGAGTACATAGAACTCCATCACAAAGCCTACCATTATATTATTTTAAACAATACATTTATTTTAATTTTTTTCTTTATTTAATAATTATTACTTATTCAGTTTTTATATGTTACAATTATAATTATTAGTATAATTACTGGTATTCAGTTTAATATATATATATATATATATATATTCTATGTTTTTTTGTAAATCAATTAATATAATTATATTATAATTCAAAATTAGAAATAAATTATCAGACATAATTTGAAAATGCTTATGAACTAACAAAAGTAATCTTTATTAAAAATTATTTATTTTTTTAAGATAGTGTATTTATGTGTTATTATATTTAAATCGTGTACGTTAAAAATGTGTTTTTATGTAACATCCGGCCCCTATTACCACCAATATTTTCCTCTTTGCCCTCCCAGAGCTCACGGATTTGTTTTTGGGTGCCCCAGTGGAAACTTCCCACGAGGTCACCCATCCGGAAACTGCTCCCACCTGAGCACGCTTAAATGTGAAGTTCTCCTCTCATCCACTAACATTAAGCCCCAAAACGCGTTGGTGATTTAAGAGGCAAGACATTACTTATGAACCAAGGATCTCTCCTCGCCACGGCCGATGTGGGATTTTCCTGGCGTGTCACATTTTAATATGTGGTCTTTCACTCTAAGTTTAAAACTATATTTCATACAATATTCTGAACGAACAAAATAAAACAAATTAATTCACATTAATTAAATATTTGATTTAATACAAAACTAAATATGTTTGGCTATTTTCGTATTATAATACCTCCATATATAAAATACATTTTATATATGAAAAATCATTATTTGAAATCTTCATTGACTATTTTTTCAAGTTACTTCAATAGAGAAATGCAATATCTAAACAGTCTTTTCATTACAAATTCGTTTAAATCTTTATTTCCATGCTATTAATTCACACATTTTTTTTTATAATACAGTAAAATTGAACCAATAAATGTCAAGGTTAGAAATACTTTGGCTTTGGAATAAACTTGATGTCAAATTCCGAAATGAACAATACTCAATTGGGATGGTTTAACGGATGAGGAGATACTTTTAAATTAATTTCACTTTTTTATATCTTAGCCTAAACAGATTTACCTTTATTACTTTTTGATTTTTTTTTTGTTTTGTTGTACCTGTAATCTTATAAGGTAATAGTCACGGTATGGAAGATATATTTTTGAATGTTTGAAATAAGTTTTATGTGAATAAAAATGTTTTTTACAATAAATCATTTAGGGGCTGATGAATATTTAATATTTTATTCGGTTGTAAAGGCAACTTTTTTTTATTTTAAATAAAATATGTAATCTAATTTTTCTTAATTATATTTTAAATTTATATATAATATATATAATTTAAGTTGTTCAACCCGTGTATCACACGGGTACATAACCTAGTAATAATAACATTGGATCAAGATGAAGAGAAAAGAAACTCTAGGAGAATGAGCAATAATGAGTGTTTTGGAACACACTCACGTTTGTATGTTATTGATTCTCCATTAATGTGGGTGCACAAATTGTGCAAGAATAACGGTATTCAATTGGTTTTAATGGCATTCAATTGGTTTTATTTATATGCTCATTTAATGTGGGTGCACAAATTACAATAATACCCGTCGGCCTTGTATTTTATTATTAATAATTAAACACTAATTACCCAAATGTCACTCATTAAATCTAAACCATTGATTAAGATGATCTAATGGCCAAACACTTTGTCACACTTCTCACACAAAAAAACATTTTTTACAGGATCTTGACCGTATATATATATATATATATATATATATATATATAACAGCGAAATGCACATGTGTATCAGGAATGACGTCATACGACTTCATATCAAGCCATTTTTTTAAAATATTAATACTACACTAGATAATCATTTGGTGTTTTTACTTTTATATTTTTTTACTTTATATAATTTTTTTATTATTATTTTTATTTTTTGATGGGGTTTTTGTAGACACACTTCATATTTTTAAAAATGTCACATGTTCACACTGATTCCTTGGTTCTCTTCTTAAATGGTGGTTCTAAAATGATGTAAATCCTATATATATATATATATATATATATATATATATATATATATATATATACACACATCTAATATTTGAAAGCATTCTTGTACACTTGTCAATCCCTCACACCCCTAGCAATCCTCTCTCCTCCTCTCATTAAGCCACATGGCATGATAACAGAATTTATAAAATTTTCGATTTTTTTTTAAATCAAAATTCCCTAAAATATATATAGGGTTGAAAAAGTTGACGAACATATCAATTCTCATTTTATCATCGCTATATTGAAGGAAACCCTAATCGTACATCGGCGATTCAAGGCTATTCAAGGCGATTCAACCTAAATCATCTATTCAATCAAAGGTAACTGTATTTTCATTCTAATTTCACTAAATCGATGTTCGTTGATCCTTTATTCTTTCTTTTTTTTTCACAGATTTTCAATCTATCTTTTTAAAGTTTCGATTAGTGTTAATCTTTTGCTCTGGTTTATGTATTAGTTATTGTTCTTATTTTTTCGATTATTATTGTTCATTCTTATTAATGGTTTTGTATTTGATAGATGATTTAGGGTTGATGTTTTAAGGTTACGATTTATGATTTAGGTATCGATTTAGGGCTTTTTTTCTTCAATTGATGTTTTAAGGTTTGATTTATTAGCACTGATTATTGGTTTAAGTCATAGATTTCGAATTAGGGTTCATGTTTAAGATTACGATTTAAGGGTAAATCAAACTTTTAAGAAAGCTGCCAATGGATTCTTATGGTTTTAGGTTTCAATTTAGGGCTTTATGATTTAGGCCATTTCGATTTAGTGATTTTTAGGGGCAATTGATGTTTTAAGGGTTGGTTTATCAAGAGTGATTAGTGGTTTAAGTGTTAGATTTAGAATTAGGGGTAATGTTTAAGTTTAGCATTTATGGTTACATTTATGTTTTAAGAAATCTACCAATGGATTGTTATGCTTTTAGGTTTCAATTTAGGGCTTTATGATTTAGGTATCGATTTAGTTATTTTTAGGGTCAATTGTTGTTTTAAGGTTTGGTTTATTAAGACTGATGATTAGTGGTTTAAGTGTTATATTTCAAATTAGGGGTAATGTTTAAGTTTATGATTTATGGTTAAATTGATGTTTTAAGAAATCTAACAATGGATTCTTATGCTTTTAGGTTTCAATTTAGTGCTTTATCATTTAGGTATCGATTTAGGGATTTTTAGGGTCAATTGATTTTTTAAGGTTTGAGTGATTCTTCTTTAATTTTCATTTATTATTATTCATATTGATTAAGGGTTTATGTTTTAGGTTACAACTTAGTGTTTATGTTTTAGGTTTCAACATATATTTCGAAATGTTTTTTCAAGCTTTTATTGAAACTGTGTGCATGTTTTTGGACATTAGTTTGATCTATGCTTAAAGTTTTAATTTTTGTTTATAAAACAGTGACACAATGTTGTATGCCTTTTGGTTATATATGGAGAATAACGACGTGGCTGCTTTGGTAAGATATCTAACATGGTTTACTGTTTTGCCATAATATATGTTTTATACTATAATCTGTTTTCAATATCTTAAATTGTGAATTTTGATTCAGGCGTTACCTTCTGATTATGGTGAATGGATCAAGAAATATAATTATCCCACTGGTGTTACCAAGGTCCGCACATTAACCTCTGAGGTGTTCGAGGTTACAGTTTCAAACATCAATGGAAACTGGTACTTTTACGACGGCTGAGGAAGCATGATCAATGAATTAAGGTACCCACCTGAATGTATTTCATATTTCAATATGAAGAAAATCTTCTTTCATTCCGGATCATCAGTTTCCATCAGGATGCAGTATCGGCACCTGGTAACTTTTTTACTGTAGTTTGTAGGACCGTAAATCAACGCACAAACGTCTTGTAAGCTTAATGAACTGTGATTCAACTAAATTGGTAGCTTATTTTTTTACAAAGACATTTATTAATGTTTTATAAATATTTTTTTTTACTTCTTAGCATATTAGTCCCTTCGTTGGACATGGATTACTAAATAAAAAGCTTCCAGTAAATCCAGTAGATTGTAGATTTGTTCGGCGTTCATGCTTTGAGTTAGAGAGTGTGTGTGAAAATGGTCATTTTTATGTTACTAGAGGATGGCCTTGGGTGCAGGATGCTCTTGGAATAACAAAGGAGCATTTAATTGTTTTTGAAATCTTTAAGCCGGTATTATTTTCTTCATTTGATACATGTTTTTTCTATTTTTAATGATTATTTTACTGGATTTATTCTAATGCGTTTTAATTTTTCATTGTTTTGGATAAAAAAGAGGGTCTACAATTTGTCGTTGTTTTTGAAGAACAAGCTTACTCTTCCATGTGAGGAGTTTTGGGCAACAAGGGTTAAGGTGGAATATGAAGATGAAAATGAACTGGATGAAGATGTCATTATTCTTTCTGATGATGATGGACAGGATGATGCTGAAGGTGAACCGGTCGAAGATGTTCAAGATAGTTCAATGGAGGTTGATGATGATGGAGCTGAAGTTGTGGATGATGAAGGTGTGCCAGTGGCGTTCATTGTTGACAATCACTTTGTAAGTGTTAGAAGTTAGTTATTACAGTTTCCATTTATTTGCACATAAATCGATCAGGTTTTAAAAAGTGTGTTTATACTATATGTTGAAATATTAGACCTTATGTTTTAAAACTTTAGTGTTACAAAAGTTAATTTTTAATATGTCAATGTTTGTTGCAATCAGTTGATGTTCATTCTAAAGATCTATAATATATAGTTAGTTAATAGGTCATTTGAATTATTGACATGTTGAAATGGTAATCAAGTTAAATAATGAGTGTATGTGATTGTGATTGCTATTTCAAGCTTTATGATTTATGTTTCTTCTTAATTCAACAAATATGCAAGATGATTTGAATTAATTTTTAGTGTATAGACTTTGGTGTCGCAAAACTTAATTCTTAATCTGTCAAGGTTATTTGCAGTCATTATTGTATGTGCGTGAAAGAATCGATTAACAACAAAGAATTATCAAACAAGTTAGTTTTAGGTGCGGAAACCCTAAAACTATCACAAAATAATAGTCAAACAGATTAAAACACACAGATCATCATTTTCAAAGGTTTTTCATTAATTAATCACTCGATTACACGTTGAAATATAGTTACAATCAAGGTATGAACGATAAACGAGTTAAACAAAAACTAGAGAGAGTTTCAGAAAGTGGAGGGAATAATAATGACCAAAAGTTACATTCAAAAATCAAACTTGTCTATTTATAGACTGCACATTCGCCCAAATTGATTGTGCGAATGTGCAGGTTCGCCCAAATCATCTGGTCGAACCAAGTTCTACAATAATCAATAAACACGTTCGTCCATGTCATCTTCCTTCGCACCTTTCTTCTACCTTCGCACCTACAAAATGTCTCCTTCGCACCAACTTAAACTCTCCTTCGCACCATCGATATTTACCAAAACATATGTGTTGTTCAATCCGAAGCATTAGTCGCACTTATGCATCTACAATTATTTGTTTAGTATAAACATAGAAAATATATATTCAGTTATAGATATGTCAGATTGCATTAAATGGGTGACTAATATGTTTTGTGAAAGTTCGTTAATAGGTCAAGTAATGAGTAGTTGTGATTGTTATTACAATTTCAAGCCTTATCATTTATGTTTCTTCTTATGTAGCGTATGAAGCTTGAGTGGGCAAAGCAAAACGGTTTGACCCGTAAGAGGGCGTTAAGCATATTTGATGGTGAGGGTCGGTCATGGGGAGTGTATGTGGGAATCGAGGGGTCAAGAGGAAAACCCCATTACAACATCAGAGGCATGCAGGCTTTTGTCGATGCTAAGGGACTACGGGTGATAAAATGCATTTTCTGTTTTTCAAAAACCAAGGTTCGTTCAGGCTTTCTAATGTGGTTAGAGGTGACGGTAATTAGGTGGTTTTTATATGATGACGCTTTTTGGTAGGATGACAACTTTTGGTGGGTAACATAACAAAAAAATGGGTTGTGGTTTGCATACCAAACTTTTGCACGTTTACTACTTATGTGGTAATTCGTGAATTTTGGGGATTGTTGTGTTTAGCATCACTAATATTTTGACTGATTATGTGGATTAGTTAACAACACTATATTTTGCATAGTATGTTATGGATAATAGTCATCTATGTTAATGTTATTTGGTTGTTTGGGAAGTAAGATAGTAAACATAGTTTATAATGGTTTAAAAAAAAAACTTTATAATTTAAAGATAATGTTATTTGTTTTTAGTAAATTGTGTGACTTTTTTAAAATCTTATATTAATCTCTTATTTATAAAATTTTCTTAATTATGGAAATCTTTTTTATAAACGTATTTTAGGATACTAAATGGTTTGACGTTTTTAAAAATCATATTAAGTTCTTATTAATGCCAAATTTGATAATTATGGAAATAGTTTATAATAAATCAACGATATGTGATTTCCAAAACAATGATATATTCTTCAAATTGTATATTGTTTGACCAGTTTTAGAATTCAAATTAATTCTTATTAATGCCAATTTTTTTAATTATGGAATAATATATTATTTTTAACAAGCCATACTTCATGAACATTAAAATTATAACTTTTTTGTAAATTCAAATAGTCCAATTTTAGCAAATAAATAATCAAGGTTTGACTTTGTTTTTCTAAATGCAAACACATTCTTTTAATGCAAAACAAATTCAATTTTTTTTCCTTTTATAACAACTTATGCGTTTTTATTAAGTGGTCAACACGGTTTGAATTTTCCAATCAATAGATAGTAACAAACAATCAATTTTATTTATAAAAAATTAAAAAATATACCTATACAACGTAAAAATCCTATTCCTTATACATGTTTAATATTATACCAGGTAGATTGATATCTTTACATTTTATACCTATACATTTTAAAAATTGTCTAAATAGAAATTTAAATAAAAAAATAGAAATTTTTTTTTATAGCAACTTTTAATCTAAATTAATTTTCATTTCCATCGCATCTTTTTACCTTTTTTATAAATAAATCATGGAATTTACATTATAAGTACAGATTTTGTTTTGTAATATGTCTATCATATTTTACATATTAATTCAATTATTTATTTTGCATCTAATGATTAAATAGTTATAATATATTAACTTGCAGGTTTATGTATCCAAACATGGAAGAGTATAGAATGGCATTAAATCGCGGATGTCACACCCTCAAATTTCCACTTGCGGCGTTTTACCGCGAGGCACATGACAAATCAGGATCCAAGTCAATGGTCACAATAAACAACTCTATATGAAGATACATGACACTGAAAAGACATAGTTTCAATAATCTCAAAATTAGTAGCGGGAGCGTTTAACAAGTTACAAACCATAGACCCAATTTGTCACACCCTCAAATTTCCACTGCGGGGTTTATACCGCGAGGCGCATGGCAAACCAGGATCCCATAGCCATAAGTCACAGGAACGAACTCTAAATGCCCAAACCATTTAGTTTGTTTTCGAAAACCAAGTTTAGTTAAGCTGCGGAAGCGTAAACCAAATTTAAACCTTTTTAAAAACTATGCGCAAAACAATGCGCCCAAATTAAAACCATACGAAAGCATAATATATAATTTATGTGTATGCCCGAGAGCCCAAATGCAGTGAAGTGTACGGTGCTTTCTAATCCTGGCACCGGAAGCTAACTACCTGCAAAAGCATGTAAATCGTGTGTCAACATAAAGCTGGTGAGTTCACAATATAAGTAAGCGATGTAAATAAAAGTGTAGGTTCTCAAAACCCCAAAAGTCAAGTGTACAGCATTGGTCTCTCAGACCCTGTAAACAATAGCTAATTCAAATGTCAGGGGTAGCTAGCCCACTCATGATAACTAAAACCGGCGAATACCGAACTACTAATGAACAAGTTCCCATAACCGGGATAAGGATGCCTTGCATCATTGTCCATCGACAATGATTATGTTTGAAGCTAATAGTTCACATCCGTGCTCCCAGCACGATGTGAGGTTTGTTAGACCTAATAGCGCTATCAACTAATTAACCCGCTTGCCCAACCGGCAATTGATTCGGTATTTTGAAGGACTTAAAAGATGTGTTTGGTTTAGTTCATCAAGGACATATATATGAATTAGTAAAAATAGATTCACCACGTGAACCATGCACCCCAAAACCCGGGATGTGAAAAAGTAGTCCCAAACCGGACTAGAAACGTTAAGTAAGTTGTCTCAACCCGAGACGCATGCTTTTGAGAAAAGAGTAGTGAAACTCACCTTAGGTTGCAAGCAAGAACATCCAAACTTCAACGTAATAGAGACTCGCTACCGACTCCCTATTATATGTGTCACTATGTGAGTACACTTGCATAACCAATATACCACATAGCACGTTTATTCGATTCTTAAAAGTTTCAAAATCGTGTAGTGACACCTAGTGACTCTACATGCACAAGTATGTCCTACGTATCCCGTTGGTGATCGTGGTGACTATTATAAGTTTAACGCATCAAACACATCTCATACAAGTTTTCACACAAGTACATGTCAATTACACACCACATAGAACTCCAAATAGCCACTTAAAGACCCCGTACACAATCTGTGTTTTTAGGACAGATTGTGCGCTGTGAAAAACAATTTATTTAAAATACTTAACGAATGAATTAGAGTCCCAAATGTTTACTGAATTTTATTTGGGATTCACTCAACAATACATATTTTTGTTTTGTCTTAATTCCAAACACAAAAATTATAAAAACTCGTACAACACAGCAGTGTTCAGAAAATTTCCTCAACAGGTCAGTTTAGTAGGAAAATTCTTAAAAATTGTGTATTCATCCAAACGAGATGAATCCACTTGGAAAAGCTCTATTTTTCCAGTATTGACCTACTGTAAAAATTTCATAACCTAACTCCTTGTAAATCTCAATTTATGACCATTTAAAGTTAGCCCAATTTACAAATCCGAAAATCTGATATGACCCCTAATCAATTAAAATTTCAAAAACGACTCAAACGACGTCCAAATTCGATGTTTTTGCCCATTATGAAAAGCTAAGACCTTGTACATTACAATCATGCAAAGAATCGATCAAACCAATTATTTTCAAGCCACGAAACAGACCCTACAAGTCGACATTCAGAATCTGTCCAGATTCTGATCATGCAATATTATCAATTATATCAAACCCTAGTTGCATATTATCAATCAATAACACCTAATAATCATCATACAACTTTAGTAAGAACCACATCTGATCAAAACCCTAATTATATATCACAACCATCATTATTCACAAACCCTAGAAGTCTAAAACATCAAGAACATGCATAATTATGCAAAACATATAACATTCATTATGTAACAATGTGGTTGACCCTTTTAATCTTCGTAATCATCATGTTTTAACTTTTATAAAATACTTTCAGACCTAGACAAACTTGTTATATGATTTTTATAGTAAAAACATAAGGTAAAAGCGTAAGAAATCATAAGTTATACCCTTAGCTCTTCAACTCAATCAATCGCGCGCCTTGGAGCCTCCCAATTGATGATCTTGAGCCTTAGCAGGAGTTTTTGGAGTGAAATATTCGTGTGGGGCAGTAAGGGGGCGATTAGGGTTGAGTATGGGGGTTGCATGGGGGTTAAGGATGTTTAAATATGAGTTTGAGGCGGTTTAAACCCGTCAGGTAGTTTCGAGCGGCCGCTCGGAGCCTGTGAGCGGCCGCTCACAGGTCCGAGGCGCGCGCTTTTGCTTCGTTTCGCCTCCCGACGCGTTATCCATCGACGTTTTCGTTATTTCGGACCGTAACAAGTGTAACCCCATGCGTTAAGACCCTAATCAACCTCATGCTCCACTTTTAATGATTTTTATTAACGTGTTCGGTTTAGGTTCACATAATCACGTATGGTTTTCACATAAGTTTATTATTCACCAACGTTCGGGATACAGGACTCATGTGTGTGTTAAACAATACTTATCCTATTTAACACATATGTTAATAACCTCTAACATGTGTTAGGCCTACTTAACTACCTCTAGTTAAGTATCTACCCATGCACAACGTAAGTTAACTAAAATGTAACATGTAAGTTAACTAGAGTTCAGTGAAAGTATTAACCTGAAAATGCGGGGTGTCACATCATCCCCAAGTTGAAAAGAATTTCGTCCCGAAATTCAGCAAGTAAACAATAAAGCCAGCTATAAAAATGTGTGCTTGGTTCCCGGATGTCACATCATCCCCAAGTTGAAAGGAATTTCGCCCCGAAATTCACTTTGAAAGAGCTGCTTTTTGTTTAGCGTTCGATCGATGTTCAGGTTCAGGTTTAGAAAAGAGGTGTGGGTATTTAAGCCGTATTTGATCCATGCGTTTCCACGTGTATTCCGGTCCTAGACGGGAATTCCGTTGTACGTTAATAATAGGTATAGTGTTCTGTTTGAGTTTCTTGACGCCCCGCTCAAGAATCTCCACTGGTTCTTCCATGAACCGTAGCCGATCGTCCACCTGGATCTCCTCCAGTGGCACCATCAGTGTTGTATCCAACAGGCATTTCTATAGATTCCGTACGATATGTGGGATACATCGTGTATCCTACCAAGTTTGTTAAGCAGGTTTAACCTGTAAGCTACCAGACCAATCCCATCAACCATCTCGAATGGTCCAACGTTTCACGGGTTCATCTTCCCCCGTTTTCCAAAGCGTGTCACACCCTTTCAAGGTGACACCTTTAATAGTACCTTGTTCCCATTCCGGAGCTCTAAAAGTTTCCTACGCTTATCAGCGTAGCTTTTCTGTCGCTCAAGAGTAGCAGCCATCCGTTTTCTGATTGCACTATCTTCTCAGAAGCTTGGTGCACAAGTTCGGAACCTGTCAGTTGGCTATCCCCAACTTCAGTCCAACATATGGGGGATTTGCACTCCCGTTCATAAAGTGCCTCAAAAAGTGCACACTGGATCGAAGTGTCATAACTATTGTTATAAGAGAATTCAATCAAAGGCAAGTGCTTGTCCCAACTGTTTCCAAAGTCCACCACGCACGCTCGCAGTAGATCTTCTAGTGTTTGGATGGTACGTTCACTCTATCCATCCGTCTGGGAGTGATAGGCTGCGCTCATGTCCAAATGAGTTCCCAAAGCAATTTGGAGAGTTTCCCAAAAATGGGAAGTAGATCGCGCGTCATGATCCGATATGATAGAAGTAGGCATCCCATGCCTAGAGACAATTTTCGTAATACAAAAGCGGCTAGACGTTCCAACATGTCCGCCTCTCTAATTGCCATGAAATGCGCTGATTTGGTCAAACGGTTAATAATGACCCAAATCATATCGTGCCCGCTGGGCGTTTTAGGAAGTTTGGTGATAAAGTCCATGGAAATACCATCCCATCTCCACATGGGATTTTCCGGTTGCTGAAGTGGGCCCGAAGGTTTCTGATATTCAATCCTAACCTTGGCACACGTTAAGCACTTACTAACATAAGTGACTTTCTCAGCTTTCATGTTTGGTCACCAGTAAAGAGTTTGAGATCTCGGTACATTTTATCCGAACTAGGATGTACCGAATAACGAGGGGTGTGTGCCCCATCGAGCACTAGTTGTCTGAGATCTCCAACACGTGGAATCCAGACTTGATTCATGAAGTGCTGAAGACCCTATGTCCTCCATTCCAGGTGCTTATCAGCACCGTGCAAGGTTTCAAGTCCGATGTTTTCCCTTTCAAAGCCACGCCCTGGGCTTTACGTATCTTAACATGAAGATTAGATTGTAGGGTAAGTTGCAAGGCTCGCACTCGTTTGGGTTTTGTTTCCTTACGACTCAGGGCATCTGCTACTACATTAGCCTTCCCTGAATGTTACTTGATGGCACAGTCATAACCATTCAGGAGTCCGACCCATCGGCGTTGTCGTATGCTTAGCACCCTCTGGTCGAATATATGCTGGAGACTTTTATGATCTGTGAAAATCGTGCACTCTGTCCCGTAGAGGTAGTGCCTCCAAATTTTGAGAGCGAAGACCTCCGCTCCCAGTTCCAAGTCGTGAGTGGGGAAATTTTTCTCATGAACTTTTAGTTGTCGTGAAGCATATGTGATCACCTTTTCGCGTTGCATCAAAACACACCCTAGACCTTGGATAGATGCATCATAGTACACCACAAAGTCCTCCGTACCCTTAGGTAGTGATAATATTGGAGCACTGCAAAGTTTAGTCTTTAGTAACAGAAAAGCAGGTTCTTAGGCATCTCCCCACTTGTAGGTAATCCCCTTCTGTGTCAAAGCAGTGAGGGGTTGAGCGATTTTTGAGAATCCCTGAATGAATCTGCGATAATAACCTGCAAGGCCAAGGAATTGTCGGACCTCCGTGGGAGTCTTAGGGGCCTCCCATCTTTTAATCGCATCAATCTTAGCAGGATCGACCTGTATTCCTGCCTCGTTCACCACATGACCCCAGAATTGGACCTCACGAATCCAGAAGTCGCACTTGGAGAATTTTGCATATAACTGCTCACTTTTCAGAAGTTCCAAGATCAGTCGTAGGTGTTGCTCGTGCTCTCCCCTACTCTTGGAATAGATCAGAATGTCGTCTATGAACACTATGACAAATTTGTCTAGATAGGGTTTGCACACACGGTTCATGAGGTCCATGAACACAGCTGGTGCATTGGTTAGCCCGAAGGGCATTACCAAAAATTCATAGTGCCCATAACGAGTTCGAAAGGCTGTCTTTGGCACATCCTCCTCTCGGACTCTCAGTTGGTGATACCCCGACCTCAAGTCAATCTTGGAATTGAAACTCGACCCCTGGAGCTGGTTGAATAAATCATCAATACGAGGTAAAGGGTTCAATTCCCGGTAATCGATACACATACGGAAACTCCCATCCTTTTTCTTAACAAATAAGACTGGAGTTCCCTAAGGTGAAGAACGAGGTCTAATGAAACCCCTGTCCAATAGCTCTTGGAGTTGGGTGGATAGTTCTTGAAGTTCGACTGGTGCAAGGCGGTATGGTGCACGCGCAACTGGGGCGGCTCTTGGTGCACGGTCAATTTGAAATTTCCACTTGTCGAACAGGTGGAAGTCCGGGTAATTCCTCTGGGAAGACATCTGGAAAATCCTGAACTACAGGGATGTCCTCAATTTTTGTTTCAACTTCAGCTCGAGTATCAGAAATGTTAGCCAATATGGCTGGGTAGCCCTTCCGAATACACCTCTAGGCTTTCAGGAAAGAGATGATGCCCATCATGGCACCACCAGGATCACCCTGGACAGATAAGAATTCTCCACTAGGGAGAGGGATACGAACAATCTTCTCCTGACAGAGAATTTCAGCGTGTTGCTTGGACAACCAGTCCATGCCAACCCCGAGATCAAAGCTTCCAAGGGTGATAGGTAGAATGTTGATGGCAAACGATTTCCCATCCAACTCGAGCTTACAGTCATGATGAATATGGGTTACCTCAACAGGCTTTCCATCAGCTAACTCCATGTTGTACGGGGTATTAAGAAAAGTAGGAACCATCCCTAGTTGTTTGTTAAGTTTTGATGACACAAAACTATAGTCCGTACCAGTATCATAAGAGTGTCGTATCCGTCACGACCTTGTTATCAGTCCTAGCTTCCCTAATGCCAATCACGAATGCTTTCCCACGAACCCCATTGTTGTTGTTCCCGTTGTGGTAGTTGTTGTTGCAGGACTTATACTTCACACTATCCCACGTTCTCTTGCTATCACCAACAGTAGAAAATGAAGCACCATGCTTCAGAAAGGTACCATGATCAGCAGTCTCATCTGTGAGTCTGCGAGTCAAGTGAAAGATTTGTAGGTGAACTGCAGTGGCCAAGCCACGAATCTGAGGGGCCCACCCTTTCGGTATAAAGTTCGATCCATTTGTAAGGTAGGTTAAATAGATTTGAGCCTATAGTGGCTATCTCCTATAGCTTGGCAGTGTAGGCGTCGATCTCAGACCCATCCGTCTTTATATAACAAAGTTTCTAGATTTCACCACAGGGTGTTACGTTCTCCTTCCAGGTATCTGTAACTCATCGAGTGTGCATGTAGTGTACATTACTCCATCCTGCCTGGGACAAATGCACATGGCAAAGACTTATGCTATCGAAGCAACCAGACGGTCTCCTTCAGTTCCGTTGGAGTTATCGAGGTTTACAACCAATAAAAGGCTTGAAAATACGATGTACGTTCAAGGTATAAGAAAGTTCAAATGTGGAAGTCAGGGGAAAAGAATGATTTAGCAAATAGATCTTTACTAGCTTGGAAAGATGCGAGGGCCTCAACCACCCCATCGTTGATCATAGAAACTCAGTCTTATCTAAGTTAACAAGGGAAATGAAAGAAAAGATAGGTAAGAAAAGGTAAGAGCCAATCGTCGCCATGCTTTGTCTAGATAGTAGAGCCTTCATCCTCACTTTCCGTGTGCTCGTCCTGCTCAGGTTCCCCTTTCATCTCTTATCCTTCCTCTTTTGTGATGTCAGTGTTATATGGTTCTCATCACGTACAATCTCCTTCTCTAGTCCTATGTGAACCAGTTTAGTGGTAAGCTGTACCACTCGTTCCTCCAATCGTGGCTATTAGCCATTAGTAGGTTTCATCCTCCCTTGTGATGTTGCATTACATCGCAGGCTTTACGTAACTCCCCAAGAGTGTGTGTAACAAGTCCCGATCTAATGTGTTCCCATGAATCTACCATATACTTATGAGTAACAGGGATATGCAGTCATACGTCCGCCCGCTCATACTAGGCGTAAGGTACTAAAGTAAGAAATAAGTTCTATATGCGTAACCCAGTCCCGTCTGAGTTTCGAATGGGAGTAAGAAAGATCAAGTAGCAAGGAACAGAAACTAATTGTCTCCTTGCTAAGTGACAAAAGATAAGTCTCAGCATTCGAATTCCTTCATAGTTGATTTAGTGGTACCACGTCATGCGCATCGTGCAGCTTCCTGTGTACGTGCGCCATAACGCTCGCAAGGGCTCCCTCCCTTGTACTATTGTTGTCTCCTCGTCCATGAGGTTAGTTAGGATATTACTCCCAGTAATGCGCCACCTGGTGTAACCCTAGGATCCCACCATTGACGTGTTAAGAATTAAGTCTAGAACTAGGAGATAACATATCTCCCGAAATCATATGTTGTAGATATATGTAGCTAATAGCTAGTTGTGCACTTAAGTTGTGAGTGTACTTATGCTATGATGATTATAGACTAGACTCAACATGCAGTCCTAGTTCACTATAACCTGGCTCTGATACCAATCTGTCACACCCTCAAATTTCCACTGCGGGGTTTATACCGCGAGGCGCATGGCAAACCAGGATCCCATAGCCATAAGTCACAGGAACGAACTCTAAATGCCCAAACCATTTAGTTTGTTTTCGAAAACCAAGTTTAGTTAAGCTGCGGAAGCGTAAACCAAATTTAAACCTTTTTAAAAACTATGCGCAAAACAATGCGCCCAAATTAAAACCATACGAAAGCATAATATATAATTTATGTGTATGCCCGAGAGCCCAAATGCAGTGAAGTGTACGGTGCTTTCTAATCCTGGCACCGGAAGCTAACTACCTGCAAAAGCATGTAAATCGTGTGTCAACATAAAGCTGGTGAGTTCACAATATAAGTAAGCGATGTAAATAAAAGTGTAGGTTCTCAAAACCCCAAAAGTCAAGTGTACAGCATTGGTCTCTCAGACCCTGTAAACAATAGCTAATTCAAATGTCAGGGGTAGGTAGCCCACTCATGATAACTAAAACCGGCGAATACCGAACTACTAATGAACAAGTTCCCATAACCGGGATAAGGATGCCTTGCATCATTGTCCATCGACAATGATTATGTTTGAAGCTAATAGTTCACATCCGTGCTCCCAGCACGATGTGAGGTTTGTTAGACCTAATAGCGCTATCAACTAATTAACCCGCTTGCCCAACCGGCAATTGATTCGGTATTTTGAAGGACTTAAAAGATGTGTTTGGTTTAGTTCATCAAGGACATATATATGAATTAGTAAAAATAGATTCACCACGTGAACCATGCACCCCAAAACCCGGGATGTGAAAAAGTAGTCCCAAACCGGACTAGAAACGTTAAGTAAGTTGTCTCAACCCGAGACGCATGCTTTTGAGAAAAGAGTAGTGAAACTCACCTTAGGTTGCAAGCAAGAACATCCAAACTTCAACGTAATAGAGACTCGCTACCGACTCCCTATTATATGTGTCACTATGTGAGTACACTTGCATAACCAATATACCACATAGCACGTTTATTCGATTCTTAAAAGTTTCAAAATCCCGTTGGTGATCGTGGTGACTATTATAAGTTTAACGCATCAAACACATCTCATACAAGTTTTCACACAAGTACATGTCAATTACACACCACATAGAACTCCAAATAGCCACTTAAAGACCCCGTACACAATCTGTGTTTTTAGGACAGATTGTGCGCTGTGAAAAACAATTTATTTAAAATACTTAACGAATGAATTAGAGTCCCAAATGTTTACTGAATTTTATTTGGGATTCACTCAACAATACCTATTTTTGTTTTGTCTTAATTCCAAACACAAAAATTATAAAAATTCGTACAACACAGCAGTGTTCAGAAAATTTCCTCAACAGGTCAGTTTAGTAGGAAAATTCTTAAAAATTGTGTATTCATCCAAACGAGATGAATCCACTTGGAAAAGCTCTATTTTTCCAGTATTGACCTACTGTAAAAATTTCATAACCTAACTCCTTGTAAATCTCAATTTATGACCATTTAAAGTTAGCCCAATTTACAAATCCGAAAATCTGATATGACCCCTAATCAATTAAAATTTCAAAAACGACTCAAACGACGTCCAAATTCGATGTTTTTGCCCATTATGAAAAGCTAAGACCTTGTACATTACAATCATGCAAAGAATCGATCAAACCAATTATTTTCAAGCCACGAAACAGACCCTACAAGTCGACATTCAGAATCTGTCCAGATTCTGATCATGCAATATTATCAATTATATCAAACCCTAGTTGCATATTATCAATCAATAACACCTAATAATCATCATACAACTTTAGTAAGAACCACATCTGATCAAAACCCTAATTATATATCACAACCATCATTATTCACAAACCCTAGAAGTCTAAAACATCAAGAACATGCATAATTATGCAAAACATATAACATTCATTATGAAACAATGTGGTTGACCCTTTTAATCTTCGTAATCATCATGTTTTAACTTTTATAAAATACTTTCCGACCTAGACAAACTTGTTATATGATTTTTATAGTAAAAACATAAGGTAAAAGCGTAAGAAATCATAAGTTATACCCTTAGCTCTTCAACTCAATCAATCGCGCGCCTTGGAGCCTCCCAATTGATGATCTTGAGCCTTAGCAGGAGTTTTTGGAGTGAAATATTCGTGTGGGGCAGTAAGGGGCGATTAGGGTTGAGTATGGGGGTTGCATGGGGGTTAAGGATGTTTAAATATGAGTTTGAGGCGGTTTAAACCCGTCAGGTAGTTTCGAGCGGCCGCTCGGTGCCTGTGAGCGGCCGCTCACAGGTCCGAGGCGCGCGCTTTTGCTTTGTTTCGCCTCCCGACGCGTTATCCATCGACGTTTTCGTTATTTCGGACCGTAACAAGTGTAACCCCATGCGTTAAGACCCTAATCAACCTCATGCTCCACTTTTAATGATTTTTATTAACGTGTTCGGTTTAGGTTCACATAATCACGTATGGTTTTCACATAAGTTTATTATTCACCAACGTTCGGGATACAGGACTCATGTGTGTGTTAAACAATACTTAACCTATTTAACACATATGTTAATAACCTCTAACATGTGTTAGGCCTACTTAACTACCTCTAGTTAAGTATCTACCCATGCACAACGTAAGTTAACTAAAATGTAACATGTAAGTTAACTAGAGTTCAGTGAAAGTATTAACCTGAAAATGCGGGGTGTCACACAATTGTACCAAGTGTTTACTACAAAACATGAACTACGTCTAGACGCCAATGCAGACCCGTGCGCCTAGTTCCATTTGTTGCTACCTTAGCGACCTGAGAAAAACATGCCAAAAAGACGTCAACATATAATGCTGGTGAGTTCACAGGTTTGTTCAATATGTTCCCAAGTGTTACCAAAACATTACCATGTCCATACTATACCAGTGTTACCAAGTACGCTAGCAAGGCGTATGTTTTATTACTACTACGATTGGAAACCATTACTAGACACGTTTAGCAATGTTTAGCATATGTTTAAGCAGCCCGAATGTTCAGCATGATATTTTGCATAGTATGTTATGGATAATAGTCATCTATGTTAATGTTATTTGGTTGTTTAGGAAGTAAGATAGTAAACATAGTTTATAATGGTTTAAAAAAATTTATAATTTAAAGATAATGTTATTTGTTTTTAGTAAATTGTGTGACTTTTTTAAAATCTTATATTAATCTCTTATTTATAAAATTTTCTTAATTATGGAAATATTTTTTATAAACGTATTTTAGGTTACTAAATGGTTTCACTTTTTTAAAAATCATATTAATTTCTTATTAATGTCAAATTTGATAATTATGGAAATAGTTTATAATAAATCAACGATATGTGATTTCCAAAACAATGATATATTCTCCAAATTGTATATTGTTTGACCAGTTTTTAGAATTCATATTAATTCTTATTAATGCCAATTTTTTTAATTATGGAATAATATATTATTTTTAACAAGCCATACTTCATGAACATTAAAATTATAACTTTTTTGTAAATTCAAATAGTCCAATTTTAGCAAATAAATAATCAAGGTTTGACTTTGTTTTTCTAAATGCAAACACATTTTTTAATGCAAAACAAATTCAGTTTTTTTTTTCCTTTTATAACAACTTATGCGTTTTTATTAAGTGGTCAACACGGTTTGAATTTTCCAATCAATAGATAGTAACAAACAATCAATTTTATTTATAAAAAATTAAAAAATATACCTATACAACGTAAAAATCCTATTCCTTATACATGTTTAATATTATACAAGGTAGATTGAAATCTTTACATTTTATACCTATACATTTTAAAAATTGTCTAAATAGAAATTTAAATAAAAAAATAGAAAATTTTTTTTATAGCAACTTTTAATCTAAATTAATTTTCATTTCCATCGCATCTTTTTACCTTTTTTATAAATAAATCGTGGAATTTACATTATAAGTACAGATTTTGTTTTGTAATATGTCTATCATATTTTACATATTAATTCAATTATTTATTTTGCATCTAATGATTAAATAGTTATAATATATTAACTTGCAGGTTTATGTATCCAAACATGGAATAGTATAGAATGGCATTAAATCGCGGATGTCACACCCTCAAATTTCCACTTGCGGAGTTTTACCGCGAGGCACATGACAAACCAGGATCCAAGTCAATGGTCACAATAAACAACTATATATGAAGATACATGACACTGAAAAGACAGAGTTTCAATAATCTCAAAATTAGTAGCGGGAGAGTTTAACAAGTTACAAACCATAGACCCAATTGTACCAAGTGTTTACTACAAAACATGAACTACGTCTAGACGCCAATGCAGACCCGTGCGCCTAGTTCCATTTGTTGCTACCTTAGCGACCTGAGAAAAACATGCCAAAAAGACGTCAACATATAATGCTGGTGAGTTCACAGGTTTGTTCAATATGTTCCCAAGTGTTACCAAAACATTACCATGTCCATACTATACCAGTGTTACCATGTACGCTAGCAAGGCGTATGTTTTATTACTACTACGATTGGAAACCATTACTAGACACGTTTAGCAATGTTTAGCATATGTTTAAGCAGCCCGAATGTTCAGCATGATATTTTGCATAGTATGTTATGGATAATAGTCATCTATGTTAATGTTATTTGGTTGTTTAGGAAGTAAGATAGTAAACATAGTTTATAATGGTTTAAAAAAATTTATAATTTAAAGATAATGTTATTTGTTTTTAGTAAATTGTGTGACTTTTTTAAAATCTTATATTAATCTCTTATTTATAAAATTTTCTTAATTATGGAAATATTTTTAATAAACGTATTTTAGGTTACTAAATGGTTTCACTTTTTTAAAAATCATATTAATTTCTTATTAATGTCAAATTTGATAATTATGGAAATAGTTTATAATAAATCAACGATATGTGATTTCCAAAACAATGATATATTCTCCAAATTGTATATTGTTTGACCAGTTTTTAGAATTCATATTAATTCTTATTAATGCCAATTTTTTTAATTATGGAATAATATATTATTTTTAACAAGCCATACTTCATGAACATTAAAATTATAACTTTTTTGTAAATTCAAATAGTCCAATTTTAGCAAATAAATAATCAAGGTTTGACTTTGTTTTTCTAAATGCAAACACATTCTTTTAATGCAAAACAAATTCAGTTTTTTTTTTCCTTTTATAACAACTTATGCGTTTTTATTAAGTGGTCAATACGGTTTGAATTTTCCAATCAATAGATAGTAACAAACAATAAATTTTATTTATAAAAAATTAAAAAATATACCTATACAATGTAAAAATCCTATTCGTTATACATGTTTAATTTTATACCAGGTAGATTGAAATCTTTACATTTTATACCTATACATTTTAAAAATTGTCTAAATAGAAATTTAAATAAAAAAATAGAAAATTTTTATTATAGCAACTTTTAATCTAAATTAATTTTCATTTCCATCGCATCTTTTTACCTTTTTTATAAATAAATCGTGGAATTTACATTATAAGTACAGATTTTGTTTTGTAATATGTCTATCATATTTTACATATTAATTCAATTATTTATTTTGCATCTAATGATTAAATAGTTATATTATATTAACTTGCAAGTTTATGTATCCAAACATGGAAGAGTATAGAATGGCATTAAATCGCGGATGTCACACCCTCAAATTTCCACTTGCGGAGTTTTACCGCGAGGCGCATGACAAACCAGGATCCAAGTCAACGGTCACAATAAACAACTCTATATGAAGATACATGACATTCAAAAGACATAGTTTTCATAATCTCAAAATTAGTAGCGGAAGCGTTTAACAAGTTACAAACCATAGACCCAATTGTACCAAGTATTTACTACAAAACATGAACTAAGTCTACACGCCAATGCAGTCCCGTGCGCCTAGTTCCATTTGTTGCTACCTTAGCGACCTGAGAAAAACATGCCAAAAAGACGTCAACATATAATGCTGGTGAGTTCACAGGTTTGTTCAATATGTTCCCAAGTGTTACCAAAACATTACCATGTCCATACTATACCAGTGTTACCAAGTACGCTAACTAGGCATATGTTTTATAACTACTACGATTGGAAACCATTACTAGACACGTTTAGCAATGTTTAGCATATGTTTAAGCAGCCCGAATGTTCAGCATGATACTAATGTTCCAGTTCGAGACAACATGCACCCGCCCGGCCCTCCAAGCCGACGAGGGGGGCAGGTCACGCCCAATAGATCTATCCACATTTCCCCCGTTGTGCATCCCCGCACATTCATGGTTTCCCCCGGGACTTCCAAAGATCGTATAGAAATACAATGTTAAAAAGCAAAGGATGACATATGTTACCAAAATAGTTTAGCGCATGTTTTCTCTCCCAAAAGTTAAAGCAGTAAAAGTGGGGCCGTGAACTCACCTTAGTTTGCGTTTCCACAGAAAATGTAAATGCCAAGCCCTTGATAATCCCACTACCGGAGATCTATCAAAATGTTCACATAAGTGTCCCGACTAATAACCATAAGGTTATCTAGTCCCCAATTGTCCAGATCGTGACCAAGTATGTTTTTAAAACGTGTTTAAGTGTTTGACCGACACACTAGACCGACCCGACATCCCGTTGGTGACTCATTACGTTAACTAATGAAGTACACATAGATTACACACAAGGTTCAAGCATAAAACACTTAGTTTGTATCAAAAATCTCATTTCTAGATCAGAACGGTCGAACCAGTCAGATTAAGTCTCCTTCGCCCGTTTTATGTTTCGTTCGACCGTTTGATGTCTCCTTCGACCGTTTGATCACATTCGCCCAAATTTTCCTAGGTTCGACCCTGGGATCTCTCCTTCGACCATTCGACTGGTCGAATGAGCCCAGGTTCGACCCTGTCAGACTATTTTCCCTAAAAACGCTCCAAACACAGTCGAAACATCGCGAAACATCATCAAACACAGCAGTCAAGCATGAATAACTTATCCCTACAAAACCCCACCAATTTCACCCAAAAATACATCCATTTCAGCCCTTTCCCAAAATGGTAAAAGTTATGAAAACGTCATAATCATGCATGGATTCTTTACCCAATTTGGAAACCTTTGAAATCAATCCATATTCAACTTAAAATGCTCAGTTTGTCGAGTGTTCGATTTTTCACAATTAGTTCTATTGATCATAAATATCATGCATCGAGTCTAGATTCGTTAAAACCCCCAAAATACCCATAACATCACCATCTATCCATTTCTAACCCTAAACAACAATAACCCAGCATCAATAACAATCCTATATCATGTTTCTATCATAGATACAGCAGCAAATCATTGAACAACACATAACAACACATAATACATAATTAACATATGTTTATTATCATGAAAACCTATGTTTAATGATAAGGTTTTGGTTTTGAAATATGTTTAAAAGGTTTTTAAATCATGAAAACACCCTTAGAACAGATCTGGACACATAGGGTTAGATAAAAACGGATTAAAATGCCTTAAAAGATTTAGGATTAGTAACATACCTTGGATTCTTGTTTAGATGTTGTGGATAGGTTAGATTACGAAAAAGAAGAGCAAAAACTCCTTCCTTAGTGATTAAAATCGTTTGAGAGTGTTTTGAGACGGTTAGGGTTTGTGAAATGGTGAAAAAAATGACAAAGTTTGGTATTTATACTAATCCTCCTTCGCCCCCTATCAGTGGTCGAAGGTAGCCTCCTTCGACCCTTGCACAGGGTCGAATGTGCCCTGTCCTGGTCGAAGGGAATTCTTTCAATTCCACCTCCCAGGTTCGCCTATTTACAAAGGGTCGAACCAGGACCTATGTATATCTAGTTTTCCAGTTTGTCGTGTTTAACGCATTTTAACACACCTTAACACATGGGCATGAAACCTTAGTCTATGTTTAACATATTTAAGCACGGCTAATAGTCTACACATCATTTAAACACATCTATGTATATAATCCACCACACGACCCATAATCTACACATTCACTTAATTAGTTCATATAATGTCACCAACAACGGGACCCGGTACTAGTGTATTCCCAAAATGACTCCCAATGATCCTCCAGATCATTGAACCCTGGACAATCCTAACTTGACCCGACTCAACTAACCTAGTTAAGTCCGTTTATAAACGTTTCCCGCTAAGGTAGACTTAGATGTTACTAAAATGTTTAAGCCAAATATGCCGGGTGTCACATCATCCCCAAGTTGAAAGAATTTTCGTCCCGAAAATTGCGCAAAGCCCCAAAATGAAAGAAACGAAAAGAATGAAACGAAAAGGAAAATTACCGAATGTCACATCATCCCCACGTTGAAAGGAATCTCGACCCGAGATTCATTCCGCTTCAGTAGTAACATGTCTCGATTCGAATGCGCGTTTCGGAAAAAGATGAGGATGTTTAGCTTTCATCTGATCCTCTCGTTCCCACGTGAACTCCGGTCCACGACTCGAGTTCCAACGGACTTTGACGATGCGGATTTTACTCCGACGAAGGCTACGAATTTTGTAGTCGAGAATCTCGACAGGTTCCTCCACAATGCGAAGACGATCATCAACCTTGATCTCTTCCAGCGGTACAATGAGAGATTCATCAGTCAAACACTTCTTCAAGTTAGACACATGGAAGACGTTGTGGACACTACCGAGCTCCGCCGGTAAGTTAAGTCTGTATGCCACCGGTCCAATCCGATCCAGGATTGCGAATGGTCCGACATAACGAGGGTTAAGCTTGCCACGCTTTCCAAAGCGTATGACGCCCTTCCATGGTGAAACTTTCAGAAGTACCCTGTCCCTAACCTGGAACTCCAAAGGTTTGCGACGGCGATCGACATAACTCTTCTGACGATCCCGCGCTGCAGCCAAACGGCTACGAATTTGCACGATTTTCACCGAAGTCTCGTACACATGTTCCGGACCAGTGAGCTGGCTCTCGCCCACCTCGGCTCAACAAAGAGGTGATCGACATTTCCGTCCGTAAAGAGCCTCGAACGGAGCTGCCTTGATACTAGAGTGGTAGTTGTTATTGTAGGAGAACTCCACTAACGGCAAGTGGATCTCCCAACTTTTGCCAAAATCGATAACACATGCCCGAAGCATGTCTTCCAAGGTTTGAATCATCCGCTCACTCTGTCCATCAGTTTGCGGATGATAAGATGTACTCATATCCAACTGAGTACCCATAGCCTTGTGCAGAGCCTTCCAGAAACGCGAAGCAAAACGAGAATCACGATCAGAGATAATAGAGACAGGCACCCCGTGCCGAGCAACCATTTCCTTAAGTTAAAGTCGAGCCAACCGCTCGAGTCCATCGGTTTCCTTAATAGGTATGAAACGTGTCGATTTTGTCAGCCGGTCAACAATCACCCAGATCATATCGTAACCACTAGGTGACCTTGGTAGCTTGGTGACAAAATCCATCGTGATTCGCTCCCACTTCCATTCTGGAACCTCTGGTTGTTGCAGGAGACCAGACGGCCTCTGATACTCCACCTTGACTTTAGCACAAGTTAAGCATTTGCTGACATAAGAAGCTATATCAGCTTTCATGTTTGGCCACCAATAAAGTATCTTCAAATCCTGATACATCTTATCGGAACCAGGGTGAATAGAATACCGGGATTTGTGAGCTTCATCCAAAACAAGCTCGCGTAATCCCCCAACCATCGGTCCTGAGTTCAAGATGCTTGTCAGCACTGTGCATAGTCTCAGCCTTAAGGTTTTCCTCCTTCAAGGCTTCCAACTGTGCAAAACGGATTCGGTCAGGCAATGACGAATGAATGGTGAGCTGTAAGGCTCGAACACGGTGAGGATTCGCAGACTCCTTCCTGCTCAAGGCGTCCGCCACAACGTTCGCCTTGCCAGGATGGTATTTGATAGCACAGTCATAATCGTTCAAAAGTTCAACCCAGCGACGCTGCCGCATGTTCAACACCTTCTCGTCGAAAATATGCTGAAGACTCTTGTGATCGGTGTATACTTCACACTTGGTACCGTATAAGTAATGTCTCCAGATTTTCAACGCAAAGATCACCGCACCCAGTTCCAAGTCATGAGTAGTGTAGTTCTTCTCATGAACCTTGAGTTGACGAGAAGCATAAGCAATAACCTTCCCGCGTTGCATCAACACACAACCGATACCACGAATAGAAGTCATCCGTACCCTCAGGTAAAGATATGATAGGTGCAGAACAAAGTTTAAGCTTCAGCATCTGAAATGCTGATTCTTGTGGTTCATCCCAGTCGAACTTTCTGTCCTTCCGGGTAAGAGTAGCGAGGGGTTGAGAAATCTTCGAAAATCCCTCAATGAAACGACAATAGTAACCTGTAAGACCTAGGAATTGCCGCACCTCAGATGGCGTCTTTGGTGCTTCCTAGTCTTTAATAGCTTCGATCTTAGCCGGATCGACATGGATTCCCAGTTCATTCACCACATGCCCTAGGAATTGAACTTTACGTAACCAAAAATCACACTTTGAGAACTTAGCATACAACTGCTCATGTCTCAAAAGTTCCAAGACCAACCGTAGATGTTCTTCATGATCCGCCTTGTTCTTGGAATAAATCAGAATATCGGCAATAAACACGATGACGAACTTATCGAGGTAAGGTTTGCAAACGCGGTTCATTAAGTCCATGAACACCGCCGGTGCGTTAGTGAGACCAAAAGGCATGACCAAGAACTCAAAATGGCAATAACGAGTGCGAAAAGCAGTCTTCTGAATGTCAGCTTCCCTGACGCGCAACTGGTGATAACCGGACCGCAAATCAATCTTCGAATAGTAGCTGGAGCCCTGGAGCTGGTCAAAGAGATCATCAATGCGAGGAAGAGGATAACGGTTCTTGATGGTCACTTTGTTCAGCTCACGATAATCGATACACATGCGAAGACTTTCGTCCTTCTTCCTCACAAACAAAATAGGAGCTCCCCACGGGGAAGAACTCGGTTGGATGAAACCCTTTTCCAAGAGTTCCTGCAACTGGCTGAACAACTCTTGCATCTCGGGAGGTGCAAGACGATACGGAGCTCGGGCAATAGGAGCTGCACCCAGAGTAAGATCGATACCAAACTCAACCTGACGATGGGGAGGAAGACCAGGCAAATCATCAGGAAACACATCGGGAAAATCACGAACCACCGGGATATCCTCGATCTTCTTCTCATCGTCAATAGAAACGTTAACGAGTGCCAGAATGGCCGAACAACCCTTCCGAAGGTATTTACGGGCTTTCATGCTAGAAATGATACTCAGCGGTGCACCGCTTTTCTCGCCATGAACCGAAAGAGTCTCTCCATCCGGGAGAGGGATCCGAATAATCTTATCGAAACAAACGATCTCCGCACGATACAACGATAACCAATCCATACCGACAACGACATCAAAACTACCCAGGGGTACCGGCATAAGGTCAATGGGGAAAGACAAACCCGATAGTTCCAAGCGACATTCCCTAAGGGTGTGTGTCGCTTCGATTTTCTTACCATCAGCCAATTCTATTAAGTACTTCGCCTCTAAAGGTGTGGGTACTATATCTAGGAATCGACTAATGTCTATAGATACGAAACTCTTATCAGCACCAGAATTTAACAAAACAGAAACATAGCGATCATTAAGAAAGAACGTACCGGTAACTGTGTCTGGATCCTGCCTAGCCTCTGCAGATCCAATGACGAAAGCACGTGCAGTCCTGCCTCCGCCGCCGTTGTTCCCATTACCGTTTCCGCCACTCCCATTATCGCCCTGCTTCAGTTTAGGACATTCACGCTTGAAGTGTCCCGTAACACCATAGTTATAGCACCCCTACTTTCCTGGAGTCCCCTGAGCAGCAGGAGTAGGAGCAGTAGCAGGAGTCTGAGTTGGGGTGAGTGCCACCCTGCAATCCTTAGCATGATGCCCCAACTGATGGCACAACTCCCAGAATGATGAAAACCACACTTGTTGCACTTGGGATGCTTCCCGACATACCCACTTGACTTCTGCCCAGAAGAAGACCCAGATGAATCAAACTTCTTCGCCGACTGAGATGGCGCTGGCACAGCACTCTTCCCCACACTATCCCACTTCCTCTTGTTCCCCTCAGAAACCTTCACAGTAGCACCCTTAGGAGGCAAAACACCTTCTGCTACCTTCAGGTTAGTCATCCGATAAGCTGATCGGACAACTTCAGCAATAGTAGGAAGATTCCCAGCAGCCACCAATCCAGCAACCTCCGGCACTAGCCCAGACACATAGTGCTCGATCATCCTATACTCGGGTGTGTGCAAATCAGGGCACAACACCGCCAGCTCATTCCTCCTCACAATGTACTCTTCAATCTCTGACCCGACCATCTTGTAGCTGCACACTTCATGTTCCAACTTCTGTACCTCCTCCCTCGGACAGTACTCACCTCTCAACAGTTGCACAAACTCCGCCCAAGGCATAGCAATAGCCTCCCCCAATCCCATGTTCTGAGTAGTAGCATTCCACCACGATAGTGCAGGCTCCTCAAATGTCGCGGTAGCATACTTCACACGGTCCCCAACAGGACAATTACACATGACGAACACAGACTCAACCTTCTCCAGCCATCGGAGCAGTCCCACCGCTCCCTTAGTTCCAGCGAAGTTATGGGGCTGACAGTCCCGAAACTTCTTATAAGAGCACTGAGGTGGGGGTGGATTGGCACCAACACCTGAAACACGATACACGAGTAAAACACAAACGAAAGGACGTGAAATGTAAGACCCGCAAAACCGGTGTCAAACAGTTGGGTTAATAATCTTAAATATGCAAAAAAAACATGACTAAATTTTTCTTTGAAAGAGTATGTATACGCAGCGGAAAATCGTTTTAAATAAAATCTACAAGCCTCATGAAAAATACTTATTAAATTGTAAGTCAAATTTAAATTTTTCATGAGTAAACAAAAGATGTCTTCCACTAGAAATGCCTTTGATTGTCTGGTAGCTTCTTGCATCGCCAAGTAGTCATCCATCCATCTCTTCTTTTAACCTGAAATCAATCTAACGTGTATGCAAATGTCAGCTACGCTGAGTGAGTTCAACTTTTATAAATTTATATAAACAAGTAATTTGTCACAATAAGATTTAACAAAATACCTCAACCTTAGAGTTAACAATAAACGCAATCCGCTTATTTGTTTTTCCCCAAGCAAAATAAAAATCAGAGTCAAGGATATGCATAATATGCCTATTTACCTCAAGACTTCACTTACCAATTATATATAATAAGCGCATCCCGCTTATCAACACAAAGTACAATCCAGTCTATGTAAGCCAAACCAAAGCTAGAGATTTAAAGCAGGCATATCCCACATCTATCATAGCTCAGTTTATAAGAATACATATAATATGAACTATGTAAAATTCCTGACTCAAAACCAAGATTTGAGATCAGAGCAGGCATATCCCACTTCTGTTATAGCCCAGTTCGACATATCAGGTAGCTCTCAACATAGTCTATTATATATAATAACAAGTATAACATAAACTAAGCAACAACCATGACACAAAACCAATACTTTAGATCAAAGCAGGCATATCCTACTTCTGTCATAGTTCAGTTTATAAGGTCAGGTAGTCGCCAAACACAGTTTATATATTTATAGAAACACATATAACTTGAATGTATATACAACCATCCGAATATATATTTTATTCTAGTTGTCTTCAAACATGTAGGTATAAAAACATAATAACCTACTTGCATTTTAAGCCTAGAAAAAAATATATTTGAATTAGTATGGATTTCGTTCGTACGTAAAAATATTTATAACTTCACATTAGGCGCATTCCGCCTATTTACGTTTCATGCCAAAATAATATATTTATTAACATGAATTTCATTTGTACACAAAAATATTTATAACTTTATAGAAAATATTTTCGTGACTTCATAAAAATCAGCATGCACGTTAGCCCACAATATTTAAAAAAATAACTAAAAGAGTGGGCACAAGAACTCACAGGTTGCGAAGCTTCTAAATCCACACGCTAAACCGCCTCGAGCTAGTCCTCAAACAAAACAAAACAGATCACGCTCACCCATGCAAATCGAATACACGCCTGACCGATGACACCTCCAAATCCATTACGGAATTCCACAAGTTAGATCTCCGTAGACAAGGTCGAACCCAAGTAACTAACCCAGTCACGTGCATGCATGCATCCCATGACATGCAATCTTGCTAAAAAAAATTTAATTAGCATGAAATTTTGTGACCATCCATTCCTTTCGTGTGAGAGCCAAAAGGAATTATATATGAACCTCATGAAATTTTGTGACCACACATCTTCATGCACTCACACATATCTTCACGTATATAATCACATTGAAGAACCACTCATAACCTTCCTCAAAACAATACACACTTCCTCATTCTTTAACAGAGACACTTATTGTCAAATGTGAGGAACAACTGTTTGAATCACAGGTTATAGGCTATAAGACTAAACCTTAGATTGTTGGTATGTATAGGAATGTAACTAATATATGTCAAGGATCTTAAATCCGATTCAATCCTTGCAAGACTAACACGTATGATAGAGTTTCATGGTTAAAAATTCTTAACTCCAAGTCGAAGCTCTTCTGTCAGTCCATTAGTTTCCCGTCACCAGGTCGCCGCCACCATACATGACTGCCATCTCGACCGACAACCACCACCACCATCATCGCTTCTTTCCTTCACCAACATCACCGTCACCGGAATCATTTCCGTAACCGTATTCATGCTCACGGTAGAATTTGGTTGCAACCATAACAACCACAGCCAGAAACCCACCTCATATCACCACCGCTCGCCACCGATCATGACACCGACCACAACCACAACCACCGATGAAAACCTACACTCTCTCGTTATCACTATCGAACACCTGCACCTTCACCATAACAACCGATCCAGATCCAATATCTAAACCAACACTAAAACGAACGGCCGAAACGCGAATAAAACGTTAAGGATGTTACCTCGTTGCAAACAAGAAGTCACACACGACTGAAAAACACCATGAGCCATCACTGTCATCGAGCTCCTTCCCGCTTGACCGGCTCTCGGCTGCCGCAACACCCTTGTGTACCATCTGGCCTAGGGTTTTCTTTTTTTTCCTTTTATAAAGGTTTTTTTTTATTACAAGTTTTCATTTAGGACCCCTCTACTATCATCTATAATTAACTTGTACCCAAAGTAAGATATTTTAACTTCAAAATATCTTTCAACAATGACCCTCGGGTCCCTCCAGTATTTTTAAGCCATTATATATATAAAACCCGTTTATCGGTTCCTAAATAGCATAGGACACGTCAATATCCATTAAATATACTACATGAAAGAACCGGGTATTATTATTATTTTTTTTTGTCAAAAAAATATAATGGCGAATTTTCAGGATGTTACATGAAACCCAAGAATGAGGCAAGGTCGACAGAAATCAACTCACCACCCATGGAATTAATCCCAGCCTGAAATTAGCCATAGCCATGTTCACTTGCTGCTGTAGCAAGTTGTTCAACTCGGCTTGGGTTATGTTAATGTTGCCACGACCACCGCCTCCAGCACGACCACCGCCGCCAGCACGGCCACCGCCGCTACCACGACGTCCACCACTGCGAGCACTAGACATGATCTAACAAATCAAGAAATGGAGGGATTCAGATTCACTTCTAGTGTCAACCATCAGAAATTTACAAGTGTTAACTTAGGGACAAATCCAGGACTATACATCCAAACTCGAAGTCCATCGGGATTTTCATGCATTTCAGTTTATTATTTCGTGTGCACACGAATTGATAAACTGCTCTACACGGTCCTCCAGATGTATCCCTAATTCCGGACTCCGGTCACCGAATATCGTCGCCTAGTAACGTGTTACGATAGGTGCAAGTGTAAGAAGGCATGTGTGTGCTAGAACCAACAAATCAACCCCTCCTTCTTCAATCCAGAAGAAGAAGACAAGAGTAGGTAAGAACCCAAATAAAAGCGGATGATGTAACAGAGAAGTATGATGATGATGAAAGGACACCCCGACAACGTTAGTACGTATCCCACTAATAGACTCAAAGTATGTGACCGTCTAGTGTGTGCGACTCGACTATAGACCAGACTCTACATGCAGTCCTAGTTCACTATAACCATTGGCTCTGATACCAATCTGTCACACCCTCAAATTTCCACTTGCGGAGTTTTACCGCGAGGCGCATGACAAACCAGGATCCAAGTCAACGGTCACAATAAACAACTCTATATGAATATACATGACATTCAAAAGACATAGTTTTCATAATCTCAAAATTAGTAGCGGAAGCGTTTAACAAGTTACAAACCATAGACCCAATTGTAACAAGTGTTTACTACAAAACATGAACTAAGTCTAGACGCAATTGCAGACCCGTGCGCCTAGTTCCATTTGTTGCTACCTTAGCGACCTGAGAAAAACATGCCAAAAAGACGTCAACATATAATGCTGGTGAGTTCACAGGTTTGTTCAATATGTTCCCAAGTGTTACCAAAACATTACCATGTCCATACTATACCAGTGTTACCAAGTACGCTAGCTAGGCGTATGTTTTATTACTACTACGATTGGAAACCATTACTAGACACGTTTAGCAATGTTTAGCATATGTTTAAGCAGCCTGAATGTTCAGCATGATACCAATGTTCCAGTTCGAGACAACATGCACCCGCCCGGCCCTCCAAGCCGACGAGTGGGGCAGGTCACGCCCAATAGATCTATCAACATTTCCCCCGTTGTGCATCCCCGCACATTCATGGTTTCCCCCGGGACTTCCAAAGATCGTATAGCAATACAAAGTTAAAAACCATAGTATGACATATGTTACCAAAATAGTTTAGCGCATGTTTTCTCCCCCAAAAGTTAAAGCAGTAAAAGTGGGGCCGTGAACTCACCTTAGTTTGCGTTTCCACAGAAAATGTAAATGCCAAGCCCTTGATAATCCCACTACCGGAGATCTATCAAAATGTTCACATAAGTGTCCTGACTAATAACCATAAGGTTATCTAGTCCCCAATTGTCCAGATCGTGACCAAGTATGTTTTAAAACATGTTTAAGTGTTTGACCGACACACTAGACCGACCTGACATCCCGTTGGTGACTCATTACGTTAACTAATCAAGTACACATAGATTACACACAAGGTTCAAGCATAAAACACTTAGTTTGTATAAAAAATCTCATTTCTGCATCAGAACGGTCGAACCAGTCAGATTAAGTCTCCTTCGCCCGTTTTAAGTCTCCTTCGCCCGTTTTATGTTTCGTTCGACCGTTTGATGTCTCCTTCGACCCTTTGATCACGTTCGCCCAAATTTTCCCAGGCTCGACCCTAGGATCTCTCCTTCGACCATTCGACTGGTCGAATGAGCCCAGGTTCGACCCTGTCAGACTATTTTCCCTAGAAACGCTCCAAACACAGTCGAAACAGCGCGAAACATCATCAAACACAGCAGTCAAGCATGATTAACTTATCCCTACAAAACCCCACCAATTTCACCCAAAAATACATCCATTTCAGCCCTTTCCCAAAATGGTAAAAATTATGAAAATGTTATAATCATGCATGGATTCTTTACCCAATTTGGAAACTTTTGAAATCAATTCATATTCAACTTAAAATGCTCAGTTTGTCGAGTGTTCGATTTTTCCCAATTAGTTCTATTGATCATAAATATCATGCATCGAGTCTAGATTCGTTAAAACCCCCAAAATACCCATAACATCACCATCTATCCATCTCTAACCCTAAACAACAATAACCCAGCATCAATAACAATCCTATATCATGTTTCTATCATAGATACAGCAGCAAATCATTGAACAACACATAACACCACATAATACATAATTAACATATGTTTATTATCATGAAAACCTATGTTTAATGATAAGGTTTTGGTTTTGAAATATGTTTAAAAGGTTTTTAAATCATGAAAACACCCTTAGAACAGATCTGGACACTTAGGGTTAGATAAAAACGGATTAAAATGCCTTAAAAGATTTAGGATTAGTAACACACCTTGGATTCTTGTTTAGATGTTGTGGATAGGTTAGATTACGAAAAAGAAGAGCAAAAACTCCTTCATTAGTGATTAAAATCGTTTGAGAGTGTTTTGAGATAGTTAGGGTTTGTGAAATGGTGAAAAAAATGACAAAGTTTGGTATTTATACTAATCCTCCTTCGCCCACTATCAGTGGTCGAAGGTAGCCTCTTTCGACCCTTCCACAGGGTCGAATGAGCCCTGTCCTGGTCGAAGAGAATTCTTTCAATTCCACCTCCCAGGTTCGCACATTTACAAAGGGTCGAACCAGACACATTTCATCCTTCGACCACTCGAAGTGGTCGAACCAGGACCTATGTATATCTAGTTTTCCAGTTTGTCGTGTTTAACGCATTTTAACACCCCTTAACACATGGGCATTCTACCTTAGTCTATGTTTAACATATTTAAGCACGGCTAATCATCTACACATCATTTAAACACATCTATGTATATAATCCACCACACGACCCATAATCTACACATTCACTTAATTAGTTCATGTAATGTCACCAACAACGGGACCCGGTACTAGTGTATTCCCAAAATGACTCCCAATGATCCTCCAGATCATTGAACCCTGGACAATCCTAACTTGACCCGACTCAACTAACCTAGTTAAGTCCGTTTATAAACGTTTCCCGCTAAGGTAGACTTAGATGTTACTAAAATGTTTAAGCCAAATATACCGGGTGTCACAGCGGATGAGTCAATACAAATCAAAGTTAAGTTATTTAGAACTTTTGAAGCGACCAAATCGAAAGATGCAGGGAGAAACTGTTTGTCCCGATATGGTTTTGATGGATGAACAGGTTAGTTTTTAATGTATTCATGGTTTCATTTATGTTTTTAACATATTATGTGCTTTCAACATTACATTTCGACAATTCAACATTGATAAGCATCTTGGATCGTTATGTTATACGCAAAGTTACAATCAGTCTTCAATAGTTGCTTCTCATGAAGAAATCTTCCTTGATATTCAGGTTATTATTATCATTCAGTTATTCCAATATTATTAATCTTATGAATATTTATTACATGTTTATTATTGTTTTTACTAATTTTATTTGTTTATAGTATAAACATTTCCTTTTTACGTATTACATGCTTATTTTTTTCCTAGGTCGATCAACATCTTTTTGAAAACATCGATATATGTTAATCTTAAACACAGAATGCATTGTCTTTGAACGTTGTTGTTTGACTTATTTATTTATATATTCAAATTCATTTAATATTGTAGGATTCTGTTGGAGATAACATACACAATGATGAGGAAGTGACACCTAAGATCTCTCTTCTAGCGCCTTAGGTTGAGATTTAGGAGTAGTTAACAATTTATTTAAACATTTGTCTATTATCTGGATTTTTATTTAATGTTTGTGACAATTTGATTTTCTTTATGATTGGTTTGGATTTTTTAGACAAATTTCATCTAAATAAATTATGTGTTTCAATTTTTGTTTCTTTTTTGTTAGTTTGTTAAAATTCAAAATGATGCAATATATTTATTTGATGTAACATTGTTATTAGAAGTTTGTTATTAATTAATTTTTTGAATTAAATTAATAACTATATGAGTTACAAAAAAATTAATAAAACCAAATTAAGTGATTACCATAAAATAAGCAAGATGTTATAATTAGTATCAATCATACATATTTATACTAAATATAATACAAATTTTTAAATTTCGAATCACATAACATTCGAAAATTTTCAAATTCAAATTTTTAAAACTTCTTTAATAATGGTAATTCATTAAACATATTAATTAGCAGTTTTAATTATACATTTAATACAATCCTCTATAAAAACCACATTTTGTCAACAAAATTTACATACAAACAATACCTTCTGCTTTAAGACTTTGATCAAACAAAGTTTTAAAACAATCAAAACCTTCAAAATACTTCTGCTTTGCTATTGTATGTTTCCTCGGCTGTTCGTTTGTACAACTTGAATGTATGTCAATCTTTTCTTTCATTTGTGCATTTTTATAAGTTAATAGTTGAAGATCATGATTATTTGTGTTGATTTATATTGTGTTAAATTGTGATGAAACATTTTATGTAGACATTTGTTCCTTGTGGGTGAAATGGGACGTAAAAGGCTTTCTAACACTTCAAATGGTAATTTTTTTCTTTTTATATTACTTGTCTTTTGTCATTTAACTTATGTTTTTTTTAAAGGTAATGACAAAGGAACACCGTTATCTAATATCTCTACGGTAAACGAAATTCATATATTTTAAATCTTTAGTTATATGATAATTGTACTATGCAATTAATTTATTTTTCTTCACAGTTGTATCAAATGAAGAAAAAATTAAGAATGCGTCTGATTGTCGTAAATTTAGAAAATCACAACTAGATGCGAAGAGATGCAAGGTCAATAATTCAACAAATGATGGAATTCAAAATGCACCACCAAGTGGAGCATTTAACCACGACTCCATTGAATCTTCACACCATTTCAATTTGTCTACACCCGGTAAAGTTTTATTATAACACATATTATTTTTATATCTTTGTATAGAGTACCAAATTCCAATGCATATTAATAATTATTTTTTATTTGAATTAAATTTTCTATTTTGTTTATGTGAAGTCCAACAAACTCCAATGTCTAACATTTCAATCGTATGTTTATTTTGTTTTGCCCGATATTTTATGTTAAGAAATATTAGCAATTTTCTTTTTTATTTTCATATAAAAACTATTATTATTTAATCATTTGTTTCTATGGTTGAAGTCAAAAGTAACATTGAACGTGATTGTCGAAAATTGTGAAAATTACAACTTGATGCTAAGAGACATAATATTGAGCAACCTGGAGATACAAATCCGCCAACATCCAGCAACAATGTATTTTCAATTGACCTGTCTAGCATTACCTCAACCTTCAACACCCCATATACCGCATCTTTTTCCGGTAATAAGTATTGTTTCAATTTAATAATTTGTAACATTTTCTTAATTTCATAATTTTTCAATCTGAAGGTAATTTATTTATTTATTTATCTATAATCAGGTTCAACAGAACGTACTCCTTTGTCTAATATTACAAATGGTATTATACTTCTATCTTGATTACGTTTGTATTTATATTATGATAACATTCTATAACTAAAAATTCATTTACTATCCAAACTTATTTTATTTTTATAAATAGTGTCAGTGGCTGATATCAAAAGACAACATTCTGCCAATTCTAAAAGTTTAAGAAAAGCACAACTTGATGCTAAAAGACGTAAAGTTAATTCCATTACAGGATTACAGAGTCAATCCATCGTTACATCTGGTACCATTTTGTTTGAATAAATTACTTATATAATGTTGTTACTCTTATTAATATTAAAATTTAACTTTTAATATTATATTTAGGTGAGGTGTTAATTTTGATAGAGATTCAAATGCAACAACTTCTGTTTAGACAGCAACCATGAATACATCAACTCATATTTCCATGTTAACACAAAGTTCAAGTTTACGTAACTTAGAAAAGTGCAACAATGGATTAAGAAGTAATCCACACTGCGTGTCCCCTGTTCGCATGGTTACTTTGTCAGACGAAGAAGATATAAATCGTCAAACCATTGCAGATTCTCGATATAAGGGTGTCTCTAAAGGTAACTACTATTTTTAGATTTCAATTACGATTTTATATTTTTTTTATTTATGTTAATATCGTCTCAATTTATTCTATTCACAAGATTATTTGGATCACGGTGATCAAATGATTGTATATGAGATGTGTAACGCGAAACTGTGGAAATCGGAAGCTGGCAGAGGACAACAAGTTAGTGGTAGAACATGTTACATGATATGTTGTGGTTATGGCAAGGTGCAACTTCCAGATTTCAAAGAGAGCAGTATAGAGTATCAGAATCTTTTCAAGAACATAGACTTCCGAAGAAAATATTTCTTAAAGCACATTTGTCGCTTCAATTCTATGTTCTGTTTTACTTTAATTGGAGGCAAGGTCGACTCAAATATTAATAAAGGCAAGGCTCCGTTCATATACAGAATAAGTGGTGAAAATTATCATGCCCTAGGTGGTCTTATTCCTAACGATGAAAACACACCAAAAATTTCTCAGTTGTATATCTATGACACTGAAAATGAAGTCTCCAACAGGAAAAAAAATTTCAGGTAATATTATACAATTTATTAATATTAAGTTTTACTTAAACTTTATTTTTTAGGATTTTTGTAATATGTTAATTTTTTAAATTTTTTATTTATTTCTTACAGTAAGGAAAAAGGAGAGTCTAAAGATTTTGATGAAAAAGTTGATGTTGAAATCATTCAGTACCTCAAGTCGATGTTAGACTCTAAAAATCAACTTGTGCAAAGCTATAGGAGTGTACGTGATCGATTTCATGAAAATCCTGATGTTAGCCTTAAATTACATCTTATTGGGAGTAGAACTAAAGATGGTCGAGTATACAACTTACCAACTTTATCTGAAATCGCTGCCCTTATACTTACAGACCATGATGAGGAGATTGACAATCGTGATATTATTGTGGAATCAAGAAAAGACGGTCTTAAGCGGATAAGTGAGCTTCATCCAAAATATTTAGCTCTCCAGTATCCATTGCTTATTCCATTTGGAGAAGATTGTTATAGGGTTGATATACCGCATCGGGAAGAAAGGAAATCTAAAAAGAAAGTAGATTCAAAGTGTTCAATAAGAGAGTATTTTGCCTATCATATTCAAGACGGAGTTGGTACGTTCTCTGTAGATGCAATTGTGTGACTAGTGCTTCGGATTGAACAATAAACATGTTTTGTGAAATGTTGTTGGTGCGAAGGAGTTTTAGTAGGTGCGAAGGACGCATGATGTTTGGTCGAAGGAAGATCAGAGGGTGCGAAGGAACAGTTTTGGTCGAATGTGAATATTGTTTTATGTATGGCTTGGTTCGACCAGTTGGTTTGGTTGAACCTGCACATTCGCATGAACCATTTGGGCGAATGTGCAGTCTATAAATAGTCAAGCTTAATTTTTTGAATGTAACTTTGAGTCATATTATTCCCTCCACTTTCTGATTCTCTCTCTAGAAGTTTATTTAGCTCTTTTCACGTTCTTACCCTGTTTGTATCAATCTTTAAACGTGTAATCGAGTTTATAATTAATGAAAAGCTTTTGAAATGATGATTTACTTGTTTTGATCTGGTTGACTATTATTTTGTGATTGTTTTAGGGATTCCGCACCTAAAACTAACTTGTTTGATCATTCTTTGTTGTTATACGATCCATACATACACATACAAAGTGGTATCAAAGCCATTCTGGATCAAACAACCACAAATTAATAGTTTCTCAGTTGATTTGGACCCAATTTTGGTCAAAAAGTTTCTGTTTTCATTGAACAAACTGATTTGATAAGATTTTGATTGATTACAACTTGTTTTCAAGGTTAAATTGGATAATTCTCTTCATTAAACTTGTTCCAAATCAATTCCGATTCAAAACCTGATTTAGATCATCAAAATCCATCAACATTTGATAAACATGATCAAAATTAACGGATTTTCAAAGAATAACCGTTTTTGAATTACCAGGGGTCGAACGTAGAGAGAACGGTCGAGAGTGTGAGTTCATTTGGTCGAAGGAGAGATTTTGTGGTCGAAGGTGGTGATTTAGCGGTCGAACGTAGACTTTCATTGCTTATTTGTGTTCATTCGCCCGTTGGTGTTACATTCGACTGATCGAACGGTTGAAGGAGAGGGAAAACGGTCGAACGAGAGAGCAAACGGTCGAAAGAGATTTTGTGATATCAATCCACATTCGTATAATTCAAAACTGTCGAAGGAGAAGAATTTTTCTCTTTCGCCCGTCCGATAGTGCGAAAGAGTTTCCTGTTTTAAAACTTTCCTAATCTTTCCGTGTTTAAACGTTTACAGGTTAAGATATGGAACTTCCCAACAACGCCAAGACCTACTCAAGCACCACAACAACAGACAACATGAGATCCATGGTCAGTTGCAGCCCAGAAGACTAGTCCACCATCCCAGCCAATCAATTACATGGCTATGACTAGTTCTGCTCCTCAACAAGTTGTGCAACCATTACAGCAACCAATTGACAACTATTGGGGAGTAGCAGCAGCTGCCGTTCATTCGCAGACGACCAATGCCATATCTACACTCATTCATGATCTATCATCAGGAAGCGGCAATCGTCCACCAAAGCTCATGGACATGAAGGAGTACAACACATGGAAGACAAAGTTCAAGATACATGTGGAGGGACAAGGACTAGAGGGAGCCGAGGCATGGCAGATGACAGTAAAGGGTTATGTTGCTCCTATTCTGGAGAACACTAGAGAACCGATACCGTTGGAGAATTTGGCGGATGATGAGAAAAAGAGGTTTGCGATCGAGAAGAAGGCGTTTTCTCAGTTATCTCAGGCGATCAACACTGATTTGTTACATCAGTTTGGATCGTGTACAACATCAAAACAACTGTGGGATATGCTGAGAAACAGACATGATGGTAATGAGAAGACAAGGAAGCTGAGAATGGAAGAGCTTCGAAAAGAATTCGAGAACTTTAGTTACATGGGCAATGAGACTCTAAAAGAATTGGTTCCACGGTATTGCCATTTGCTCACAGAACTTTCGAGCTATGAGATCAGCATACCGATGTCAGAACTGGTGGATAAATTTGCTGATGCTTTACCACCATACTGGAACCAACACATTGAAGTGTTGAAGGAAAAGGATGCATACCAGTATTGGACTATCAACGAGTTCATACAAAAGCTGGAAAACAAAGAAATGGAGGAGAAGAGGAAAGCCAAGAGAGCGTAGATTCCACAGAATCCAGATCTGTATGTGAGTGGTACATCTAACTCTCTTTCTACTTCAAGCACTACTTCAAACGTTGCTCCTCACATTGCATGTGTATCCAATGTTGTTGAACCCACAAAAGCACCAATCAACTATCTTGCCCAAACTTCATCATACACACCATCATACACACCACAATCTTATCAAACACCAAACTTTATTCCACCTTTTTCACCTTTACAACAAGCTGCCTGCTACACATCAAATCAACCTCAACAACAACAACAGTATACTCCTCACATGAATCAGATGCAGATTACTCAAACACAATCAAATCAAAGTCCGATTGTGTTAGAGACTTCTAATCTTAACAATGTGACTGTTGAGATTGCTCAACAGCATGTTGCTTTAGTATCTGCTATGGTTGCATCATACAACGGTTTAGTTGCGAGTCAGATTGGAAACAACAATCTCACCAATGAGGACTACGCACAAATCGATAAAGAGGAGATGGAGCTTATGGACATACAGTGGGCATTTGCGAGCATAATGAGGAGAGCCACTGATTTTATCCAGAAGACTGGAAGAACTAACCTTTCAACTTCTCCAAACACCACTTACGGCTTCAACAAAGCCAAGGTTACATGCTTCAATTGTGGTGAGAAGGGTCATTTTAAAAGAGAGTGTACACAGCCAGCACAGCAAGGTAATCGAAACCCGTTCAATTCAACCTACCAAAACAGACAAAACCAAAACCAGAATCAGGTATCATACAACAGTCCCAACATCTCAAGTTTTCAACCTCAAAACAACTACCAGAACCGTCAACACACACAACAAAATACTAACACTAGACAACCCACAACTCAAAACCAACCTCAACAGAATCCAAACCGAACCATTGTTCCTATCTCTACACCTAACACTCAAAACCAAAACCAAACTGACAATCAAAACCAAGCACTTGTAATTCAAAAAGATGAAGGTTTTGATTGGACGGGTATGCAATTGGGAGTGGCGGAGATTACGGCTGGAAATGTGGCTTATGTGGCACAGAAGATGAGTTTGGATAAGCATGAGGAGATTGAAGAGGAGGTTGTGATGGAGAAAGTGTCGGAGTTGAAAATAGAGGAGTTAAATGAGGATGTGATTGCTGAGAGTGAAGACAAGAAATCTGGAATGATTCTTGATTCTGTCACGGATGTTGGAGAGCATTATGATTCAGCTTATTTGGACATGGAGAGTGATTCTGACTCGGAAGCTAGTGTGAACTCACTAGACGATGACATTGATCAGTTTCTAGCTGAAGCTGATTTCCTTATGACCCGCAAGTCGTACATGGTAGATGATGCGTGCACCAAGATTGACTACTCCAAATTCTTTGCAGGGAAGGAAGCTCACTTCGCGCTGATGGCAATGACAGAACCTCCTAAACCGGTAAGTTCTGAATCTCAATCTAAAGTGTGTGTTAAATGTGCTGATTTTGATAAATTGACAGAAGAAAATAAGCTTCTCAAGGTACAACTTGAGAGTGCCAAAATAAACTGTCAGATATATCAAAAAGATTTAAAAGATTTCAACAAAGTTCTTGATGGTTATAAAAAGGATGTGTCTGAACTCAAAAAGACTTTGTCAATCAATAACTTGCCATTAATAACTATAATAATGAAATGGAAAACACCAAGTTAGAAATGGCAACCATCAAGTGCTTCGCTGAAAAGGTGAATAAGAAATTAGAGAGTTATAAGCACATTGCATATGTAGTTGACCATATCATTGAAGAACCTTCCCAGTCGAATAGTGCAAACTATAAGGCTGTTCCATCTCCGGTGTTGTTCGAAAATCATAATTTACATGCAATACCACCGGAGACTTTAGTCAAATCTAACTCCGCATCAGATAACGAGCCCAACACTTCCAGTGTCGGAGACCCGTATTCTGATGTGAGACCTGTATTGGGAAACAATGAGGGTGTGGTCGCTGCAGATGATTCTGATGAAGAAGATGAACAGTATGAGACGGATGAAAATGAAAGTGATATCCCTGATGAAAATCATATAATCACTACTGAGCCAGTCTCACCATCTCAGATCGTTCATCCCATGGCAAATGCTCATCGAAAGAATGTTGTTAAGAAAGCTGAACAGTCTGTTGGAAAAAGAGTTGAAAAGAAAGAGGTAAAGAAAATTGAGAAAAATGTGGTTAAACCGGTTGAAAAGAAAACTGAAATTAAGACTGAGAAACCAAATGACATGAGCAACGAATCATGTGACAAACCTGTGAAAATTTTCTATCGGATGCAAGGCTCCGATAAGATTTTGTCTGATGATGAATATCCGATTAAATTTGTGAATTATTCCAAAATTGAAAAGATCTAGCAGGAAAGTACAATTTGGTTCCCAAAATTTGAACAAACCAATGACATTCTTCCAGAAATTTTAGAGAAAATTTATTCGGATAAAGATGCAAAGGTCAATGTCACACAATTCGTTATGCCAGTTGATAAAGCAAATAGTTTCATTGAACCGACTTACTCGAAGGAACCAGCTCCTGAGAGTTTAAGGAAACAATGCATGGTTGATCGATATCCCATTGCGAGTTTTTCCAAGTCACCTATCAAAGAAAACTATGAAGAATACCGTGCGTGTTTTAAGTGCGGGGAAAAGGGACATTTACTTGCCGCCTGCCCGTACGTACGACACAAGACGCACGAGGTGGAGATGAGGCAACATCGTGATTATCCGGTTGACAACTACAGTTATTCACAAAGACGGTATTTCCCTCAGCAAGCACCTTATTAGCATCAAAACAATTTTTACAATAAAAGGGAAAACCGTCCGATGACTTATGATAAACGCAACCGGATAGCCACTGAGAAATCTGTAAAGAAACCTGTGATGAACTCAACTGCTGATACCAAAAAGGTTGCTCCTAAACCTAATGTAAAACCAGCAGTTGGACCTGTCTCTGTTAAATCAGAGAAGGTAACCAAGAAGGTTGCATTTAAAGACGAAGTAAAGAAACCGGCCGAGACCTCAAAATCTCAGATCCGGATCTTGAAAGGTCTGAACAATCTTGGTCATCAAAGGAGTCTGAAGGTGCCTCAACTTCACAGAATGTGAAAATTGAGAAAAAGAAAGTTGAGAGTGAGAAGAAAGGGATTAAGAAAACCCAAGATGTTTGTGAATCGAAAGAATCTTTGAAACAACCTGTTCAAAGACCCAAGACCAAACAGGCTTGGGTCCCCTGAAAGATCTAACTGCTTTACTTGATATGTGCAGGGAGCTTCAGCTGGCCCTGTTAGCAGCCTATGGATTGTTGACAGTGGAGCTTCTGGTCACATGACAGGGGAGCTCACGCTACTCTTTGATATCAAAAACATAAACAGAGGTTATGTAGCGTTTGCAGGAAATAAAGGAGGCTACATTACGATGGAAGGTAGTGTAAGAAATGGGGTCGTGACATTTAAGCGGATATCGTACGTGAAACAGATAGATTACAATCTGCTCAGTGTTAGTCAAATCTGTGATAAGCAATTCTCTGTTTATTTTGACGACAAATCTTGCTACATCTTGAAACCGGGGTTTGAACTTCCAAAAGAGTGGGTGATGCTAAAGGCACCGAGAGTAAACAATTTGTATATTCTCGATATGTCCAAAGCTATGACCACCCATGGCCAAGTCACGTGTTTTCTCTCTAAGGCTACCGAAAAAGAATCTATAATGTGGCACAGGAGAATAGGACACATTCATTTGAGAAAGATGAACCAGTTAGTGAAGAATGAACTTGTTAGGGGAGTTAATGTGAAACATTTCCATTTGAACGACAAGTGTGTTAGTTGTAAAAAGGGAAAGCAGCACAAACAGGCCCATAGACCAAAGAAAGTCAATTCCGTTGAACTACCGCTTGAGCGTTTGCACATGGACTTATTCGGTCCAGTCAGACGTAAAAGTCATGCCGGGGAATTGTACTGTCTTGTGGTGACTGACGATTATTCAAGATTTTCATGGGTTATGTGCTTGCACCAGAAAAGCGACACTTTTGACAACCTGAAAGTTCTGTTTACACGTCTAGAGAATATCTATGGTTTGAAGATCAAACGAATCCGGAGTGATAATGGGACGGAGTTCAGAAACGCTCAGATGGAGGATCTTTGTGCAAACAAGGGAATTCATCATGAATATAGCGCTCCGTATACACCCCAGCAGAACGGTGTCGCGGAAAGAAAGAACAGGACTCTAATCGAGACGGCGAGAACTATGCTTGCGGACTCAAATCTTCCAGTCATGTTCTGGAACGAAGCTATTTACGCAGCATGTTACACTTTAAATTGTGTTTAACAGTGAAGAAGTTTGGCAAAACTTCTTATGAGCTGTTGAACCGACACAAGCCGAATCTGGAGTATCTAGAACCATTTGGTACCCCGTGTACAATGCTTAGTCCTTCGGAGAAGTTCGCACCAAAGGCTGAAGAAGGTTATTTTGTTGGATATGCAACCCCACTAAAAAGGGTATTCAACAAAAGAACTAGAAAAGTCGAGGAGTGGGCTAATGTCGAAGTACAAAGATACACACAAAATGTACAAGGTGGAGGTCCAGATTGGATGTTTGATTACAAAGACTTCTTTGAATCATTCAATCTAGATAGCATGGTTGAAGAAGCTGTACTTCGCTTATATTACGAGTCGAAAACTCCGTGACTTCACCGTTAGTGCGTCCGATCACTGTAAATCCTCAAGCAGCTTCTAATGATACCACTGCTCCTGTGATGGAAGAGGAGGTGTTCCAAGAAGCTTCTACAACGCTTAATTCCTCAGATTCAGAAGATGAAGACGATGATGCTACAAGTGAAGCTATTCTGGACAATGCTACAGTGACACCACCAGTGAACCCAACTACGACTGATGCTTCAACATCGAATGTGGGTAATGATCTGGTTTCTACAGAGAATTTGACGACTCAAACGGGAGTACAAGTACCTGATTATCTGGAATCTCGGATACATCGGATACACCCGCTTGAACAGGTTATTGGTGATCCTAGTAGCAGCGTTATGACAAGAGGGCAGTTGAGAAATGCTCAAGCACCAGAAAATATTGGCAACCTTGCTTTATATGCCAAAATACAAAAATCTGGTTTTCAAAATGACTGGTCTTTCGCTTGTTATGTTTCGCAGGTCGAGCCGCGGACGTACAAGGAAGCTCTTTTGGATGATGCCTGGGTGGAAGCAATGCAAGAAGAGTTGTTACAATTTCAGAAACTCGGTGTATGGACGCTGACAGATTTGCCCCCGGGAAGAAAGAAAATTGGAACCAAATGGGTGTTTATGTGTAAGAAGGATGATAGAGGAGTCATAGTGAGAAGCAAAGCTCGTTTGGTCATTCAAGGTTTTCATCAAGTTGAGGGAATCGACTATAATGAAATCTATGCACCTGTTGCACACTTGGAAGCTATCCGAATGTTCCTAGTGTTTGCATCCTGGAAGAAATTCAAGGTGTATCAGATGGATGTAAAGAGCGCATTTCTTTACGGTGTGGTCAAAGAGGAAGTTTACGTAGGTCAACCGCCAGGCTTTGAGTACCCTATTCACCGGGATAAGGTTTATGTTTTAAACAAAGCTCTCTACGGGTTGCACCAAGCTCCGAGACAATGGTATGAGGAGCTGAGCACGTATCTTCTCTCGAAAGGATTCAAACACGGATTGGTAGACTGCACACTGTTCACGAAACGAGCAGGAGATGACTTGCTTCTTGTGCAAATTTATGTTGATGATATTATTTTCAGGTCTACTAACGAACTTCTGTGCAGGGAATTTGAAAAAGTTATGCAGGAAAAGTTTGAGATGAGCGCAATGGGAGAAATGCAGTTTTTCCTAGGCTTGCAGGTGGAGCAAAGACCAACGGGGATCTTTATTCACCAGACGAAATACGTTTCTGAAGTCTTGAGCCGATTCCAGATGGATGATTCGAAGCCGATGGATAACCCAATACAACCTAATCACGGGATTGGAATTGACGTTAAGGGGGAGCTGACTGATCCATTTACATACAGAGCCATCGTCAGATCTCTGATGTATCTCAGCGCGTCTAGACCGGATATAATGTTTGCGACATGTCTTTGTGAGCGATATCAATCGAAGCCGAAACAGAGTCATCTTGCAGCTGTCAAGCGTATCCTTAGATATCTGAAGGGTTGTCCATCAAAAGGACTTTGGTACCCTCATGATGATAATTTTGACCTAATCGCTTTTAGTGATGCAGATTGGGGCGGCTGTGACAAAGACAGCAAATCCACAACGGCTGGATGTCAGTTTATGGGGAGCAGGCTCGTGACCTGGCAATGCAAGAAACAGACCGTAGTTGCACTATCCACATGTGAAGCAGAATACATTTCAGCATCGAGCTGCTGCTCACAGGTTCTTTGGATCCAACAACAGATGGTGGATTACGGTTTGCAATTTCTTAAAACCCCTATTTACTGTGATAATGAAGCCGCAATCGCATTAACAAAAGACTTAGTAAATCACTCAAAAGCTAAACATATCCGGATTAAATATCTTTTTATCCGTGATTGTTATGCTAAAGAGTTGATCGATATGGTCAAAATCCACACTGATTACCAACGCGCAGATCTTTTTACCAAAGCTTTTGACAAATCCAGATTTGATTATCTTTTAAAAGCTAATGGTATTAAAGAAAAACAGGACTGATCACCACCTCAGTATATCACTTTTTAGTTTAAATTTTTACTGCTTTTCAGAAAAATTTCAAAAATCCAAAAACATTGAAAAATTTCAAAATCCATAAAAATTAGAAAATTTCTTTGCTGACTGCTATATCTTCTTCCCTTAGATTAATGCCGTCAGATTTCTGTGAACAAACGATATCTGGGCAGTCACATATTTGAAATGCTCCAGCTTATCCTTGGGAACAGTAAATTCGTAAATCTATAAAAATCAGAAAAATCAAAAATGATTTCCTGGAGTATGAAGGGAAATGATAGTACATCAGTGGGGATCTGACACATTCTAAGTAATGTACTGCTTTATAGGGCGTGTGTCTGAGTCTGTGCGATGTGCTGATAGGCTTCGTAGACCTATTACTGCGTGCCTGATACATACATATCAAACGAATTGTTGTGTGGATGAACTCCTCATGGGCATATGGTCTTAGTACCGTAATTTCGTTTGATAGGGTATTTGTACAAAACTCGGAGGTTTAGGGTCGTTATGTTATTAGTTGTCTGGGGATAGCCTCTCTGATCTTCTGCTGTAAGTCATTACGGACCTAGATCAGACAGGGTGTCTTTATAAAAGAGCTTTATGCCAAATCCTAAAGTTACCGAATTGAGGAACTTTCCATGATCAAAGATTATCTATTACATCGTATTGATCATTGATGCAAATCATGATTAATATCAGTCCTCAACCTGGTATAGTGCATATGTTACTTTGCTGCATTAATTTGCTGACCTGTATACCTCTGTGCATTATATCTTGTACAATTACAGACGACGAAAGCATAATCACGCTTTACAATGAGTCTTTGTATATTTACTTCTTGATACGGGAGTATGTCGTGTGCGTGGGAACCACAGACGATTACGTTTATACTATAAATATCAGTATCAGTTTAAAGCACTGCACAAAAGTTGCATGTGAGTTTATGTGGATCACAATATCAGCAATTGCCAGATCACACATTGTCTTTAATGATAATAATTCAAAAGATCAACGGTGTGATCAGATTTATCAATACCTGATATGATCCCTTTACCGAAAATTCCAAAAACATTTATAGTTTTTCATTTACATTTCTGCATTTTATTTTCCCATCAAAAATTACAAAACTCAAAAAGATTTTAGGTGTGTTTTAGCATAAACTTTAGAAAATCCAAAAACATTTTTCATTTCCATCTTATTTTTGATAACTGATGCTGGTTGATGTCGATTTTCTAAACCTTGTTACACCATTTGAGCTTTGTAACCTTTTCAATGTGAAAATTTGAATGTTGGATGCTTTAAAGTTGGAAAATAATTGGAACGGGATTCATTTTTGAGATTTGGAAAATTTATCAAAAATCCCAATTCTCATTCGCCCATTCGGTTGGTCGAATGTGGGATTTTTCATGTTCCTTCGTATGTTTTAAATGGGCGAAGGAGAGTGTTCTTGAACATATGTTTCATTCGAACCCTTTTGGCTCATTCGAACCTTTAACTAGGGTCGAAGGAGACTAAAGCTTCTCATTCGTACGAATAGAACGGGAGAAGGAGGATTCCTATATATAGTCTTTCTGTTTCATTCGAACCATTTCAAAATTTTTCAGAAATTTCACTCTAACCTCACCTTGTTGCCCTGATATTTTGTGACATGTCATTGTAATCGTTTACATTCACTGATCATTTTCCAATATCTTTTACAGGTTATCATTCAGAATCCAAGGCTTAATCCCTGTTTTTATGTTTCGAGCCCTAAGTCTTAAAACTGATAATAATCAAGTTCATTGTTATAATTGATGATTGGGATTCATTATATATGTGTTTTAGGGGGAGAAAAATCATAAACCATGGATTCAAAACCAACAGATTGATCAATTGATCATTAGTTGTGTTTCGAACCCTAGTTTTAGTTGAAAACACAGATATAATGACAAATTGATGAAACTGTTAGTCTAGAATGGTTAATCGGCATTGTTAGTTGCTATTCAAATCAAAAGAACATGATCAGGAACCATAAATTTTATAATTGAAAATTCAAAAATAAGAATAGACTCCTTCGACCCTTTCGAATGGGCGAAGGAGATGACAAACTGGTCGAATGAAGAAATTGTGGGCGAATGAAACTTTTTACCAAAATCCATACATTCGTACCATCAAATTTTCTCATTCGCACCATGGTTTTCTCATTCGCACCCCCGTTTGGGAATGTTAAATACCAAATTTTCAATGTTTTAATTTTTGTCGATTTTTAACATGCTTCTTTGTTTTGTTTTGCAGAATAAACCATGTCCGAGCAGGAGAAGATGACTGAGCAAGCTGGATCATCCTCACGACCTGCTAAGAATGTTCCTGAAGAGCCTTTAGCCTTCGAAAATGCGCATAATTGTTGTGCGTATCTCGGAGAAGTTAAAAAGCACACGGAGTTTGTTGGAATCATTGAATTCTTGAAGAGATGTAGGGTGATAGATGCAATTGCTACACCTACGATTCTTTACAGAGATATGATGCAAGAATTTTGGTCTGGAGCGAAGCTAGATTTCTGGAATTGCGAGTCGTGCTTGACTAGCAAGATCCAAGGTCAAAGAGTTATCGTGTGTGAGCAGGATTTACGAGAAGCGTTGAACTTACAAGATGAGAAGACAGATCCTAAGGAGTTTAGTTTCATGGATCAGTGAAAGTGTTTCCTGAGAATGAAATACAATGGACCAATCACTGACGGTTCATTGCACAAGGGAAAAATGTGCCCTCAATTCAAATATTTGGCACACGTTTTGATACATGTCTTCGGATCAGCTCTATGATGGTAGCTCTGGTGTTGAACAAACCGTTCAATGTTTCAGGCATGCTGATGGAACACTTGTTAGAGCCTGTGAACGGCACGAGGAATCTAAAGTTTCTACTATATCCTCGTTTCCTCCAGATGGTATTTGATAACAAGTATAAAGACTTGAAGAGGGATCCTAAGCATATTGTTGTTCAGGAACATATGTCACTTAATACACTTGCTAGGATGAAGGCGTACAAAGGATTGAAAGTCAATGAACGTCCACCAGTAAGGCGTTTATTTGGACATCTAGCAAGAATTGATTATACAGATCCAGGTGAAGGGCTTGTGAGACATGCGAACAGTGATTCTGATCCTGATAACCCATTACATCCTGTTGATCCTGATGCGAAGCGCAAAAGACAGGTTGTTAATGTCGGTGCCAAGAGTGGAAAGGTTAAGAAGAAAGAGATAAGGTTAGAGGTTGTGACTGAACCTGAAAAGAAGAAAAGCACACCAAGACGAAACAAGACGATGGCAAAGAAAGGTTTGCATATTGTAGATGAAGCGTCAATTGATTCAGAAGAGACGCAAGAAGACGAACATTGGGACTCGGAGACTGAAATGTTTAAGACCACCACGCCCAAGGCCACTGTGGCTGGTGAGTCTGCTAGTCAAACTGTTGAAGATCAAGGGAATAAGAGTCCAATTCCTGTTGATGAAGATGAAGTGATTCTAAATATAGATGAAGATTTTCCTGGTTCACCTGTACAAGCTGAAAAGTCAAAGAAGAAGAAACCAGAGAAACCAAGTCAAAAGAGAAAGAAGGAGATTGAATCGCTCATAGATGGTAAGAAACTACCACCAGTTTCTAGTTCTAAATCACCGATTACTGCACCAGCATCAAAGAAACAAAAGACTGCAACTACTTCGAGCACACAACAGAGTGATGATATACCTGTTGATCAGTTTAATAAAGCTTTAGATAATGTGCTTAAGAAGATTAGGAAAGGCAAACTGCCTGAAGCTGCTGAAACGCCTGTGAAGAAGAAGGTTTCAGTGGATAGTGATATCATGAATGCTGTGAATCAAAGGTTATCTGAGATGATGAGTATTATCAACAAACAGCAAACTGAGATCGAGCAATTGAAGACAAATGATCAAAAGATGTTGGAAGTCGTAGTCACATCCCATGATGATAATGAAGTTTTGAAGAAAACAATCAAGAAGTTGAAAAGAGAGAATAAGAAGTTGCTGAAGCACGAGCAACGAAACACCAGAAGGATTATTGTCTTGAAAGAGGAGAACAAACAGCTAAAGAAGAGTAACAAGCACATGGATGATTTGATAAAAGACTTGTACTCTCGAGCTCCTCTACTTCAAGCTGGTGAAGAAGATAAAGAACGAGAAGAAGAGCATGTAGACTTTGAACCATCTGACGAAGAAGAGGATGAAGATCTTGATGAAGATGCGGGTAATGATTCTAAAAAGAAGAAGAAGAAAGATGATGGAGATGATGGAGGTTCAGATGGTGGATCGAGTGATGGAAACAGCTCTGCTTTTGATAGTAGTGATCCAGGTGAAAATGTTGATGACGATATTTTCTGGAATGAAAAACTGCAATCATTATCTGAAGAAGACAAGGACATGTATCGCCAGATGCTCACAGATCGAGTCTGGGCGATTGACATGACAAGCAGATTTCCAGAAATATTTGAGTCGAGCAATAAACTGTTTGAGTTGGAGTTTGATGACCCTGACCTTGAAGATGGAGACGTTTCTACGGCGATTTCTAAAGAAATACTTGAAGGTTTAGCCAAACAGGTGGGAAAGACTTTGGAAGAGTTGCTCGCTGATAACTACATTCCAAAGATACCTGAGAAGGAAGCCGGGAATCATTCTGATGACCGTGACGTTCCTGCTTTTGAGACGTTGAAATGGAGGATATAATGAGTGAGGAATATCCACAATACTTCAAGAATAATCAAGATTGTGGATTTCCTGGATTCTCGGAAGAAGTGCTAAACCAAGCCGAGAAACTGGCGAAAGAGAAGAGCAAAGTGTTTGAAGATGAGATTTTTAAAGGGCATGATAAACCACGGTTCGAGCAATCTGAGAGTTTGAAGGAGTTCTTTAGAAAATTGAAAGAGAAAGAGAATAACCGTCCGAATGCCGAAATACAAGGTAGTTTTTACAAACTTCATAGTGGAATTTTCAAAGGTCGTGCATTGGCCTGGAAGTTTGTTAAAGAATTGAGATGCATAGCAGTGAAGTGGGAGAAGGGGATCTTATATTTTGATAAGTTTCATCATTTGAAGACTCTTCCTTATTGGCAATTTGTGATATTTGCCGTCACCGTTTAACGGGAGCGTCAAATAGTCAGATTACCTACTTTGCTGAGAAGATGACGAGAGAAAGCCGAACCAAGTGGGATTTATTTGAACCACAATATCCGAAATGAATTGTTCATAAAAAGGATATTGATCTGATTACAGGTATGCCCAAGGTGACGTTAAAGTGTAAACCACCGCGAGTGTTGAAAAAGATTCCTTTGTTGCCGATTCCACAACACTTCGCCAAAGATTTCATTTGGTGGTATTACGATTGGAAGATAGCAGAGGCTGTGATTGTACTGAAAGACGGAGAGAAGAACTTCAAGAAAATACACATTTTTGATCCCATGTGGTTAATCAACTGTTCACATGAGGACAAAATAATGTTGTTTTACAATCCGATCTATTATGAAGTGAAGGATGCTGAACAAGCAGGAAAATACCAACGTGTGGTATTTATGTGCTTTGCATATGATATAAACGCTGGTTGTGACTATGACGAGAAGCTCGGGAAGTTTGTAGAGAAGCAGAAGGTGCCTGAATTGAAAAAGACGAAGCCAAAGCAATTTCAGGAACCGGTTTTGACTAAAGAACAAAAGATTCAGCGACATATCAAACTGATGAACATCAGAATGGATGAACAACGTCGACAGCAATCCAAGCAATAGTCGAGTGGGAGTTTGTAGATGCAATTGTGCGACTAGTGCTTCGGATTGAACAATAAACATGTTTTGTGAAATGTCGTTGGTGCGAAGCAGTTTTAGTAGGTGCGAAGGAAGCATGATGTTTGGTCGAAGGAAGATCAGAGGGTGCGAAGGAACAGTTTTGGTTGAATGTGAATATTGTTTTATGTATGGCTTGGTTCGACCAGTTGGTTTGGTCGAACCTGCACATTCGCACGAACCATTTGGGCGAATGTGCAGTCTATAAATAGTCAAGCTTAATTTTTTGAATGTAACTTTGAGTCATATTATTCCCTCCACTTTCTGATTCTCTCTCTAGAAGTTTATTTAGCTCTTTTCACGTTCTTACCCTGTTTGTATCAATCTTTAAACGTGTAATCGAGTTTATAATTAATGAAAAGCTTTTGAAATGATGATTTACTTGTTTTGATCTGTTTGACTATTATTTTGTGATTGTTTTAGGGATTCCGCACCTAAAACTAACTTGTTTGATCATTCTTTGTTGTTATACGATCCATACATACACATAAATTCTCATTGATTTTGAATGCAAGGCGCCTTCTACAACAGTTTTTGGTTGACGTTTATACTATGATAGAGAGTGAACGGTTGTTTTATGTACGTCTTCAGCAACAAAAACTTGGGTGTGACTCTTATACCAGTCTTCAAAACTTGCATCAAAATGGACCTACAGATTTGGCAACGGTAGGTACACATATAATATTACCCTCTTCTTTTACTGGTGGTGCACGTTACATGAGGGAAAATTATCTTGATGCAATGGCTATTTGTAAAAAACATGGATACCCTGATTTTTTTTATCACAATCACGTGTAATCTGAAATGGCCTGAAGTTAGAAGGTTTCTGAAGGATAAGAAGACAAATCCTGAAGATAGACCAGACATTTTAGCCAGATTATTCAAAGTTAAGCTAGACTCAATGATGAAAGATTTACGTGAAAAGGCACTATTGGGGAAGACTTCAGCTGGTAAAATACATTAATAACGAAAAATAATTCTTTATATATATCTATATACACATTATAACCCAAATAGAGTAATAAATGTATTCAATATATTTTTTTGTTTTATTTTAAATCATGTTTTTATTTATTTCTTTTATATTTTAATTTTATTACCATTTATTTCTACAGCAGTTTATACTATAGAGTTCCAAAAGCGTGGTCTTCCGCACGCTCATATCTGTCTGTTTCTTAAAGATGATAGCAAGCTTCCCACGATTGAGCATGTTGACCGTTTCGTGTCTGCTGAAATCCCAGATAAGAATTTAGATCCTGAGTTGTTTAGTCTTGTGAGTGACTTTATGATTCATGGTCCCTGTGGACGTGAATATCCAAACTGCCCTTGCATGATTGACGGTAAGTGCTCGAAGAAATTTCCAAAGAAGTTTTCTCATGCGTCAATGATAGATTCAAATGGATATCCGGTTTATAAAAGAAGAGACTCTGGAGTATTTGTTGAAAAGGGAACTGCTCAATTAGACAACAGACATGTGGTTCCTTATAACCCAACACTATTGAGGCGTTATCAAGCTCATATTAATGTTGAATGGTGTAACCAGGCCGCTTCAAACAAGTATTTATTCAAATACATTAACAAGGGATCGGACATGGCTAAAATTGATTTTGTTGAAGATGATGGAGAAGGTGAACAAGTTTTGCAAAGAGATGAAATCGAAAAACATTATGATTGCAGGTTCCTTTCAGCATGTGAAGCTTCATGGAGGATATTTAAACACGATGTGCATTTCAGATACCCTCCAGTGATTAGGCTTCCTTTTCATCTACCTGGTGAGCAAACTGTTGTATACGGTCCACAAGAGAAGCTTCAAAATGTACTCAACAAACCATCAGTGTCTTGTACAATGTTTCTACAGTGGATGAAACTAAACGAAACTGAAGCTGTGGAACGTGAACTTAGTTATATCGAAATCCCAAGTAAATTTGTTTGGAAAGGTGATGAAAAAAAGTGGGACTTTCGGAAAAAAGGTAAGGCAATTGGTCGTGTTCACATGGTTACTCCTTCTGTATGTGCTAAAGGATCGACAAATCTATAAAGACATGATCAAATGTAGGTGCATATGTGCGACTAATGCTTTGGATTGAATAAATCATATGTTTTTGTTTCCTGTCGTTGGTGCGAAGGAAGATTTTGGAAGGTGCGAAGGAGAGTTTTCAAAGGTGCGAAGGAAGCATTTTGGGCGAATGAAGACTGTTTATTATGAAGTTTGGTTCGACCGTTCACAATGGGCGAACCTGCACATTCGCACGAACAAAGTGGGCGAATGTGCAGTCTATAAATAGGCAAACTCAGTTTTTGTAGTTAACTTTGAGTCATTTATTTCCCGCCACTTTCTGAATTCTCTCTGTAACTTTTTGTAAACTTGTTTTGCGTCTAATCCTTGATTGTAATCACTTTTCTACGTGTATTCAAGTTTGATTATTAATGAAAACGTTTGAAAATGATGATTCGTGTGTGTTTATCTGATTAGTTATCATTTTGTGCTGGTTTTGGGGATTCCGCACCCAAAACTAAATTGTTTGATTGTCTTTGTAGCTTATCGATCCTTTCACGTTCATACAAAGTGGTATCAGAGCCATTCTGAATCAAACAACCACAAATTGATAGTTTCTCAGTTGATTTTGACCCAAATTTGATCAAAAATTTTCTGTTTTAAGTGAACAAACTGAAATGATGTGTTTTTGATTGATTTCATCTTGATTTCGAGTTTGAATTGGATAATTCACTTTATTAAAGTTGTTTCAAATTTCATCCGATTCAAAACCTGATTAAGATCATCAAATTCCATCAACTTTTGATAAACATGATCAAATCTAACTGATTTTCAAAGAATAACCGTTTTTGAAATCACAGGGGTCGAACGAGAGAATTCGGTCGAAAGTGGAAGTGTATTAGGTCGAACGAGTGTTTTTGTGGTCGAAGGAGTGAATTTAGTGGTCGAAAGTGAACTTTGATTGCTTATATTTTTCATTCGCACTATTGTGTCTCATTCGTATAATCGTTCGGTCGAAGGAGATTAGTAGAACGGTCGAAGGAAGACTTAAGTGGTCGAAGGAGATTTGATATTTGTTGTCCACATTCGTATCAGATTATTTGGTCGAAAGAGAAGATTTTTCTCATTCGCACCTCCGTTCATACGAAGGAGATTTCTGTTTTTGGAAAAATTTTAATCGTTTCGTGTTTGTTTGTTTGATTGTTTGCAGGATACAATGTGGAACTTTCCAACAACCCCTAGACCTACTCAAGCACCACAACAACAACAAGTTCAAGATCCGTGGACAGTAGCGGCACAAAAGACTAGTCAACCATCACAGCCGATCAATTATATGGCTATGACTAGTTCGGCACCACAACAAGTTGTTCAATCAGTACCACAACCGATTGATAACTATTGGGGAGTTGCCGCAGCAGCAGTCCATTCCCAAACGACCAACGCTATTTCTACTCTTATTCATGATCTATCTTCTGGAAGCGGCAATTGTCCACCGAAGTTAATGGACATGAAGGAATATAACACTTGGAAGACGAAGTTTAAGATTCACGTTGAGGGACAAGGACTTGAAGGAGCAGAAGCATGGCAAATGATTGTGAAGGGTTACGTTGCTCCGATTCTAGAGAATACTGGAGAACCAATCCCTTTGGAGAATTTGGCGGATGACGAGATGAAAAGGTTTGCTATAGAGAAGAAAGCATTTTCTCAGCTATCTCAGGCGATCAACACTGATCTATTACATCAGTTTGGATCGTGCACTACTTCCAAACAACTTTGGGATGTGCTGAGAAATCGTCATGATGGAAATGAGAAGACCATGAAGCTTAGGATTGGGGAGCTTCGAAAGGAGTTTGAAAACTTCAGTTATATGGGTAATGAGACCCTGAAAGAGTTGGTTCCAAGGTACTGTCATTTGCTCACCGAATTGTCGAGCTATGAAATCAGCATTCCAATGACGGAATTAGTTGATAAATTTGCTGATGCATTACCACCCTATTGGAATCAACATATTGAAGTGTTGAAGGAGAAGGATGCTTACCAGTATTGGACCATTAATGAGTTCATCCAAAAGCTGGAAAACAAAGAGATGGAGGAAAAGAGAAAAGCTAAAAGAGCTCAGATTCCACAGAATCCTGATTTATATGTGAGTGGAACATCTAACTCTCATTCTGCTTCAAGCACCATATCTACTGTTGCACCTCACATAGCATGTGTGTCTAACATTGTTGAACCAACAAAAGCACCCATTAACTACCTTGCTCAAACTTCATCTTACACACCATCATACCCACAACAACCATATCAAACACAAAACTTTATTCCACCATTTTCACCATTACAACAAGCCGCATGCTATACATCAAGTCAACAGCAACAACAACAATATCCTCCTCAAGTGAACCAGATGCAGATTACTCAAGCACAATCAAGTCAAAATCCGATTGTGTTAGAGACATCAAACCTTAACAATGTGACTGTTGAAATTGCTCAACAGCATGTTGCTCTAGTATCTGCCATGGTTGCTTCTTACAACGGTTTGGTAGCAAGTCAAATTGGTAACAATAATCTTACCAATGAGGACTATGCTCAAATCGATAAAGAGGAAATGGAGTTGATGGACATTCAGTGGGCTTTTGCAAGCATCATGAGGAGAGCCACTGATTTCATTCAGAAGACTGGCAGGACTGATCTCTCAACTTCTCCCAATACCACATATGGATTCAACAAAGCAAAGGTTACTTGCTTTAACTGTGGTGAAAAGGGACATTTTAAAAGGGAGTGCACACAACCAGCACAACAAGGTAACAGAAATCCTTTCAATTCTTCATACCAAAACCGACAAAACCAAAACCAGAATCAAGTGTCTTACAATAGTCCAAACATATCAAGCTTTCAACCACAAAATCAAAACACTTACCAGAACCGTCAACAAAACAACAACACTAGACAATCCACAACACAAAACCAACCTCAACAAAACCCAAACCGAACTATTGTTCCTATTTCTACACCCAACACACAAAACCAAAACCAAACTGAAACTCAAAACCAAGCACTTGTTATTCAAAAGGATGAAGGTTTTGACTGGACTGGTATGCAATTGGGGGTAGAGGAAATCACTGCTGGGAATGTTGCGTGTGTGGCACAGCAGATGAAGTTGGATGAGAATGAGGAAGTTGAAGAAGAGGTTGTGATTGAAAAAGTGTCAGAGTTGAAGATTGAAGAAGTGAATGATGATGCGATTGCTGAAGGTGAAGACAAGAGATCAGGGATGATTCTTGATTATGTCACCGATGTTAGAGATCAATATGATTCAGCATACTCGGATATGGAGAGCGAATCTGACTCAGAGACTAGTGTGAATTCACTAGATGATGATATTGACCAATTGCTAGCTGAAGCTGACTTCCTGATGACTCGCAAGTCATGTATGGTGGATGATGCATGCACCAAGATTGACTACTCCAAATTTTTTGCAGGAAAGGAAGCTCATTTTGCTCTAATGGCCATGACAGAACCTCCTAAGCCGGTATGTTCTGAAACTCAATCTTGTGTTAAATGTGATAAGTGTGCTGATTTTGAAAAACTGACTGATGAAAATAAGCTTCTCAAGGTTCAACTTGAGAGTGCAAAAATCAACTGTCAGATTTATCAAAAGGACTTAAAAGATTTTAACAAAGTTCTTGATGGTTATAAAAAGGATGTGTCAGAATTGAAAAAGACATTATCTATTAAACAACTTGCCATTAATAATTACATAAATGAAATGGAAAACACTAAATTAGAAATGGCAACCATCAAGTGCTTTGCGGAAAAAGTTAACAAGAAACTAGAAAGTTACAAGCACATTGCATACGTAGTTGATCATATCATTGAGGAACCCTCCCAGACAAATAGTGCAAACTATAAGTCAGTTTCATCTCCGGTATTGTTTGAGAATCACACTTTACATGCAATACCACCGGAGACTTTAATTCATCCTGATCCCACACCAGAAAATGAACCTAACACTTCCAGTGTCGGGGATCCAAATTCTGATGTGAGACCAGTATTGGGAAATACAGAGGGTGTGGTCGCTAGGGATGATTCAGATGAAGAAGATGAATCATCTGAGACGGTTGAAAGTGATAGTGATATCCCTGATGAAAATCATATAATCACTACTGAGCTAGTCTCACCGTCTCAGATAATCCATCCAATGGCAAATGCTCATCGCAAACATGAGAGTAAGAAAAATGATAAATTTGTTGGTAAAAGTTTTGAAAAGGAAAAGGTTAAGAAGGTTGAAAAGAATGAGAGAAAACCGGTTGAAAAGAAAGTTGAAATTAAAACTGAGAAAAATATTGTAAAACCGGTTGAGAAGAAAAATGATTTGAAATCTGAGAAAAATAATAATGTGAGCAATGAAGTGTGTGATAAACCTGTCAAAATCTTCTATCGGATGCAAGGCTCCGATAAGATTTTGTCTGATGATGAGTTTCCGATTAAGTTTGTCAATTACACAAAAATCGAAAAGATCTGGCAGGAAAGTAAGATTTGGTTCCCAAAATCTGAAAGGACCAACGACATTCCTCAAGAGATTTTAGATAAAATTTATTCGGAAAAAGATGCAAAGGTCAATGTCACACAGTTTGTTTTGCCTGTGCATAAAGAAAATAGTTTTATTGAACCGACTTACTCGAAGGATCCGGCTCCTGAGAGTTTAAGGAAACAATGCATGGTCGATCGATATCCCATTGCTAGTTTTTCCAAGTCGCCGATCAAGGAAAACTACGAGGAATACCGTGCGTGTTATAAGTGTGGGGAACGGGGACATTTACTTGCCGCCTGCCCATACGTACGACACAAAAGGCACGAGGTGGAAATGAGGCAATATCATGAGTATCCGGTTGACAATTGTGGCTATCAACAGAGGCGACATTTTCCCCAACAACATTTTAATAATCAAAACAATTTTTACAACAAAGGGGAAAATCGACCAATGACGTATGATAAGCACAACCGGAAGTTCACTGATAAATCTGGTAAGAAACCTCAGATGAACTCAACTGCTGATACCAAAAAGGTTAATTCTAAACTTAATGGTACACAATCAGTTGGACCTGTCTCTGTTAAATCAGAGAAGGTAACCAAGAAGGTTGCTTTAAAGGAAGAAGTAAAGAAACCGACTGAGACTTCAAAATCTCATATTCGGATCTTGAAAAGATCTGAGCAATCTTGGTCATCTAAGGAATCTGAAGGAGCCTCTACTTCACAAAGCAAGAAGAATGAGAAAGAGAAAGTTGTTAGTAAGGAGAAAGGGGTTGATGTAACCCAAGTTGTTTGTGATTCAAAAGACTCTTTGAAACAACCTGTTCAAAGACCCAAGACCAACCAGGCTTGGGTCCCCCGAAAGAACTAATTGATCTACTTTAAATGTGCAGGGAGCTCCAGCTGGCCCTGTTAGCAGTCTATGGATTGTTGACAGTGGAGGTTCTGGTCACATGACAGGGGACCTCGCGCTACTCTTTGACATCAAAAACATTAACGGAGGTTATGTGGCATTTGCTGGAAATAAGGGAGGCTACATCACTATGGAGGGGAGTGTAAGCAATGGGGTCGTAACATTTGAGCGGATTTCTTATGTGAAACAAATAGATTATAATTTGCTCAGTGTTAGTCAGATTTGTGATAAACAATTTTCAGTGTATTTTGATGACAAATCCTGTTATATCTTGAAACCTGGGTTTGAGTTACCAAAAGAGTGGGTGATGCTGAAGGCACCGAGAGTTAACAACTTGTATATTCTCGACATGTCTAAAGCAATGACTACCCATGGCCAAGTCACGTGTTTCCTCTCTAAAGCTACAGAAAAAGTGTAACACCCCAACCGATGGCGGAAACATCGGGATGTCACGTAATGATGATTGTTCAGTAGCTCATGGTGAATAATAGATTCCATTAAATGCTTTAAATGAATTACATACAATTGTTCTAGAATTTGTACATCAAATTGAATAAAGCTATACACATATCTTCAAGCATCAATTCAAATCTTCAAGCAAATAGAACCTGAAACATGTTAAGTTGAAAAGGTTTTGGGTCAACAAAAGTTGGTGAGAATTACATAGGTTTTTGATAATTGAAATAAAATGATGTGCAATTCATGTGTCATGTCAATCTAGTCCATATGTGAGAACATACTAGAAATAAATCGAGTGCATAATCAACCCTGATGACTGTTATAAAATGTGCATACCATACGCTCATGGTCCAATATGTTATACGATAACAAACACCCACGTAACCTTTGTAGGAGGCACGTATCCGGGTGGGATTGTCAGTCCAATAGATCTATCAATGTATACCGTCGGCTGATCAATGTTAATGATTATGCTAAAATTGTGCTTACCCTAGTCATGTTCAAGACATAATGCAACATAGAAAACACATAGACACATTGATGATTGAATTGCAATGATGATGTTATAAACATGTTTCACCCCAAAAATGGTGATAAATAGAAAAGGGGCTATGTAAAACTCACCTTCGTAAAATGTTATATCTGTTGAGAAATGTGTTGACCAATGTATCAAGTATCACCCTATAATAATGTAATAAATATGTCTAAGTCTACCAAGTCTACAAATGTATAAGTTTCTAGGGCTTCGAATTGGGGATAAATGCTTGTTTGATTAATATTAAAAATATTCGCCAATTGAGAGAAATTTAGTAAATAAATAACCAAAAATCTTTTTATGAAATTTAAACTTAAGATGGTTACGAGAATGTGTTTAAAGTGTAAAAATAATTTTTATAAAATTATTTCCTTTAAAATAGATGTTTAAATCTATTTATCACAAATTGTCAAAATTTAACTTTAATATTCAAAAATACTAAAATTAAAGAAATATTGTTTTAAAAATCATTTTTCTGTTCTAAATATTTAAAAATAAATTGTATAAAATTTTGGTGCAAAAATAATGAAAATTGAATTTATTATGATTTAATTATGATTAAAACTTACAAAAATTGATTAAAAATATTAAATAAATGATTTTTCAGAAATAAAAATCATTTCTGAAAAGTTTAATGTTATAAAAACTTAGGATAATTTTTGTGGAAATTAATAAGATCGTTTTGATATTTTTATAGATTTTTATAAATAAAATGGAATAAACTAGATTTATTTATTATATATATTAAATAAATAAATTTTTGATAACTAAAAATTGGGTGTTGAACTTTTTCATCAGATTAACATAATATAATTTTTGTAGAATTTATAAAAGGGTTTTAATATTTAAAAATGAATTTACAAGATTTAAATGCATAATAAATAATTATAAATGGTTTGTCTTTGAAATAAAAAAAATGTAGGAAAAAGGGTGTTCAAGCCGGGACTCGAACCCGGATGATTAAGTTTACCAACAACAATCACAACCACTTGGCCTAGGCCTGTGGTTGTGATTTGTATCTGTTTTAAACAAATATATAGAATACGCGTATTTCAGTTTCATCCCCAAATCAGATTACGAGCCCTAGCATTCTAAATCAAGTGATTTACCCAATGTTAATCTAATTAAACATAGGGTAAATACTGTGTAGAGGCCGATGATCAAAACCCACTAAGGAAAACAAACTTACAATGACGTTATGAACACGATTGGCAGGTCAAAGAAAAAGTCAACGATCGTGAATTGAACTAGGAAGAGTGTTTTTGGGTGAAAATTGAGGGTAGAGGGATAAAAATCGGTGCCCATAGACTGAGGAATCAGGTTCAATTTATAGGCTCATGCTCGAATTGGAAGATTTAAATTTCTTGACCAAGTCAAGTCAAAACGCGTATGATTGGAGCGTGTTTTTGCAATAATCACGGTTTATAATCATAGGGATTTGTTAGTCGGTCAAAAGGGAATAAATTGGTTACCAAAAGTGAGGTTATTAATCAAGGAAGGTGGAAATCTCATTCATGCTTGTTGCTGCACGATGTACAGACAAGGGAGGTTAAGCTATGGGGCGCGTATTAATATAATTAAGTGTAGGGTATATCCAAGTGTGAGGTGTAGCCTAGTTGGTTAGGTTGGTGTGTGTGTATGTGAGTGACCCGGGTTCGATACCCGTCAGCAGCGAAGCTCTCTTTTTTTTTTTTGACAGAAAAGGAGGTATGGGCTTAGGCTAGCTGGGTGGGCTGGGTTTAATGGGCCGGATGCTGGGCTCCAAACAACAAAAAGGAAAACGGGGAGTGGGCCAGAAGCTGAATTCAGTTTAAGTATATATATATATATATATATTTTTTAACAAAACTGAATTATAATTATTGTTATTATTATTATTATTATTATAAATCTATATATATATATATATATATATATATGTATATAAGTTGTGAATGAGGAAAAATAAAGACGTTGCCACATTTGTATAAAATGAAAAAAAATAAAGGCGTTTATAAAAAAATATTAGGGGGAAAATTTTGCGATGTTACAGTCTCCCCTACTTTTGAAAACTTCGTCCCGAAGTTTATTGAAAACACAGGGTTGAAGGGGATTGGATAAAATTTAGGACAAGTGTGACTTGAAGAATTTTATGTTAGGGCATGACAATGAATAGAGTAACCTGTCTCGGATAGTGTGAGTTGAGCTACTAAATGAACTACTAGATATCTAATGTTTACATTTGGTTAACTACTGAAAATCTTGATAGCATTCCACACCACCTTAACGTACCTGTAAATTCATGATTACGTTCCGGACCGTAATCACCAATTTACCTTACATTAAGGTTTTGTGTCCTTCTATGTCTCTACCGATTGTTGAGCAGGTCTGATAGTCTCCACCAGTCGTTGAGCAGGTGGTAGGGCCTCTCCCGACTGTTGGAAAGACATGATGACCTCTACCAACCGTTAAGTAGGTTGTTTGGTAGTTAACTAATTGTTGTACAAATAAGCAAGTATGATTATAGATATAATTAATTCACATGCACGTAGATGTTATGATAATACTAGAATTTATTACTTGAATCAAAAGTGTCATTACATAGAATTAAAAGCAAACAACATTTAAATGGTGGGACTTGCTGATAAGTAGCTGGAGAGTCTTGGTCTCGGTTTAGTTTAGGGCATCGGTCACGGTAGTGATTTGGGTTTCCACATTTATAGCATAATTACCAGGATGATTAGGATTAGTAACCTGAGCAGGGTTGTGAATAATTGCAGTCAGTTGGGCATCAACACCTTTGTTGTTTGTTGTTGTTGTGGTTGGTGTTGTGGTTGTTGTTACTTTCCTCTTGGTTTTCATCACTGTTATTGCGAGTGCTACGACGTGGAGACATGATCCGTAAGGGACACAATGAAGGTTCAACGTGGCATGAAATGAATGAGGTGATATAAAGAATGTAATCATTTATTCATTAATTAAAACGAATAAACGAAAACGTTGACTTATCAAAGACTCCAGATTCTAATAACATATGAAGACATGCTTTAGCCTATAAGTGAACACTCATCCCGAGAATTCCCAGGTAGGCATCCGGGTCCCTCGTCTGATTGGGATATATGCGCAATGCCAGCCTAGACAGAAGACTCAGAATACAGGCGTTCACCCTTCCAGATTGCACGTGTTCGTTATTAAGGTCTAGAACTTCGACGAGATCTCAAGGGGGTTCAGGTTAAACCTGAGGATTTTTGTCCTATTAGTCTGAGAGTAGATCCAGTGATGGAGAGCAACCTTCTTGTAGGAATGAAAGTAGGGATAAGAAGTAGGAGATAGAGAATAGCAAGCAATAGAAGCAAGTACTTGTTAAATCCTATGGTTATAGACTAGATTATTATTCTAATAACCTAATTCCCTATAACCATGGCTCTGATACCAATCTGTAACACCCCAACCGATGGCGGAAACATCGGGATGTCACGTAATGATGATTGTTCAGTAGCTCATGGTGAATAATAGATTCCATTAAATGCTTTAAATGAATTACATACAATTGTTCTAGAATTTGTACATCAAATTGAATAAAGCTATACACATATCTTCAAGCATCAATTCAAATCTTCAAGCAAATAGAACCTGAAACATGTTAAGTTGAAAAGGTTTTGGGTCAACAAAAGTTGGTGAGAATTACATAGGTTTTTGATAATTGAAATAAAATGATGTGCAATTCATGTGTCATGTCAATCTAGTCCATATGTGAGAACATACTAGAAATAAATCGAGTGCATAATCAACCCTGATGACTGTAATAAAATGATACATACCATACGCTCATGGTCCAATATGTTATACGATAACAAACACCCACGTAACCTTTGTAGGAGGCACGTATCCGGGTGGGATTGTCAGTCCAATAGATCTATCAATGTATACCGTCGGCTGATCAATGTTAATGATTATGCTAGAATTGTGCTTACCCTAGTCATGTTCAAGACATAATGCAACATAGAAAACACATAGACACATTGATGATTGAATTGCAATGATGATGTTATAAACATGTTTCACCCCAAAAATGGTGATAAATAGAAAAGGGGCTATGTAAAACTCACCTTGGTAAAATGTTATATCTGTTGAGAAATGTGTTGACCAATGTATCAAGTATCACCCTATAATAATGTAATAAAAATGTCTAAGTCTACCAAGTCTACAAATGTATAAGTTTCTAGGGCTTCGAATTGGGGATAAATGCTTGTTTGATTAATATTAAAAATATTCGCCAATTGAGAGAAATTTAGTAAATAAATAACCAAAAATCTTTTTATGAAATTTAAACTTAAGATGGTTACGAGAATGTGTTTAAAGTGTAAAAATAATTTTTATAAAATTATTTCCTTTAAAATAGATGTTTAAATCTATTTATCACAAATTGTCAAAATTTAACTTTAATATTCAAAAATACTAAAATTAAAGAAATATTGTTTTAAAAATCATTTTTCTGTTCTAAATATTTAAAAATAAATTGTATAAAATTTTGGTGCAAAAATAATGAAAATTGAATTTATTATGATTTAATTATGATTAAAACTAACAAAAATTGATTAAAAATATTAAATAAATGATTTTTCAGAAATAAAAATCATTTCTGAAAAGTTTAATGTTATAAAAACTTAGGATAATTTTTGTGGAAATTAATAAGATCGTTTTGATATTTTTATAGATTTTTATAAATAAAATGGAATAAACTAGATTTATTTATTATATATATTAAATAAATAAATTTTTGATAACTAAAAATTGTGTGTTGAACTTTTTCATCAGATTAACATAATATAATTTTTGTAGAATTTATAAAAGGGTTTTAATATTTAAAAATGAATTTACAAGATTTAAATGCATAATAAATAATTATAAATGGTTTGTCTTTGAAATAAAAAAAATGTAGGAAAAAGGGTGTTCAAGCCGGGACTCGAACCCAGATGATTAAGTTTACCAACAACAATCACAACCACTTGGCCTAGGCCTGTGGTTGTGATTTGTATCTGTTTTAAACAAATATATAGAATACGCGTATTTCAGTTTCATCCCCAAATCAGATTACGAGCCCTAGCATTCTAAATCAAGTGATTTACCCAATGTTAATCTAATTAAACATAGGGTAAATACTGTGTAGAGGCCGATGATCAAAACCCACTAAAGAAAACAAACTTACAATGACGTTATGAACACGATTGGCAGGTCAAAGAAAAAGTCAACGATCGTGAATTGAACTAGGAAGAGTGTTTTTGGGTGAAAATTGAGGGTAGAGGGATAAAAATCGGTGCCCATAGACTGAGGAATCAGGTTCAATTTATAGGCTCATGCTCGAATTGGAAGATTTAAATTTCTTGACCAAGTCAAGTCAAAACGCGTATGATTGGAGCGTGTTTTTGCAATAATCACGGTTTATAATCATAGGGATTTGTTAGTCGGTCAAAAGGGAATAAATTGGTTACCAAAAGTGAGGTTATTAATCAAGGAAGGTGGAAATCTCATTCATGCTTGTTGCTGCACGATGTACAGACAAGGGAGGTTAAGCTATGGGGCGCGTATTAATATAATTAAGTGTAGGGTATATCCAAGTGTGAGGTGTAGCCTAGTTGGTTAGGTTGGTGTGTGTGTATGTGAGTGACCCGGGTTCGATACCCGTCAGCAGCGAAGCTCTCTTTTTTTTTTGACAGAAAAGGAGGTATGGGCTTAGGCTAGCTGGGTGGGCTGGGTTTAATGGGCCGGATGCTGGGCTCCAAACAACAAAAAGGAAAACGGGGAGTGGGCCAGAAGCTGAATTCAGTTTAAGTATATATATATATATATATATTTTTTTAACAAAACTGAATTATAATTATTGTTATTATTATTATTATTATTATTATTATTATAAATCTATATATATATATATATATATATGTATATAAGTTGTGAATGAGGAAAAATAAAGACGTTGCCACATTTGTATAAAATGAAAAAAAATAAAGGCGTTTATAAAAAAATATTTGGGGGAAAATTTTGCGATGTTACAAAAAGAATCCATTATGTGGCATAGGAGAATGGGACACATCCATTTGAGAAAGATGAATCAGCTTGTGAAGAATGAACTTGTCACGGGAGTTAATGTCAAACACTTCCATCTGAATGACAAATGTATCAGTTGCAAGAAGGGCAAGCAGCACAAACAATCCCATAAACCAAAGAAAGTTAATTCTGTTGAGCTGCCACTAGAACGTTTGCATATGGATTTATTCGGTCCAGTCAGACGTAAAAGTCATGCCGGAGAGTTATACTGTCTTGTGGTGACTGATGATTATTCTAGATTTTCATGGGTAATGTGTTTGCATCAGAAAAGCGACACTTTTGACAACCTGAAGGTTCTGTTTACACGTCTGGAGAATTTATATGGTCTGAAGATCAAAAGAATCCGGAGTGACAATGGGACGGAGTTTAAAAATGCTCAGATGGAGGATCTTTGTGCAAACAAAGGAATTCATCATGAATATAGTGCTCCGTACACACCCCAGCAGAACGGTGTCGCAGAGAGAAAGAACAGGACTCTTATAGAGACGGCGAGAACTATGCTTGCGGATTCAAATCTTCCAGTCATGTTCTGGAACGAAGCTATTTACGCGGCATGTTATACACTTAACCGTGTTTAGACAGTGAAGAAGTTTGGTAAGACTTCTTATGAGCTGTTGAACCGTCGCAAGCCGAATCTTGAGTATCTAGAACCATTTGGTGCCCCATGTACAATGCTGAATCCTTCGGAAAAGTTTGCACCAAAGGCTGAAGAAGGTTATTTTGTTGGATATGCAACCCCATTAAAACGGGTATTCAACAAAAGAACTAGAAAAGTCGAGGAGTGGGCTAATGTCGAAGTTCAGAGATATACACAAAATGTACAGGGAGGAGGACCAGATTGGATGTTTGATTACAAAGATTTATTTGAATCATTCAATCTAGATAGCATGGTTGATACTTCGATTATACTACGAGGTCGAAAACGCCGTAACTTCACCGTTAGTGCGTCCGATCACGGTATGCCCCCAAGCAGCTTCTAATGATGCCACTGCTCTTGTATTGGAAGAAGAGGTGTTCCAAGAAGCTTCTACATCGCTTAATTCATCCGAATCAGAATACGAAGACGATGATGCAACAAGTGAAGCTATTCTGGACGATGCTACAGTGACACCACCAGTGAACCCATCTACTACTGATGCTCCAACATCAAATGTGGGTAATGATCTGGATTCTACAGAGAATTTGACAACTCAGACGTGAGTACAAGTACCTGATTATCCGGAATCTCGGATACATCGGATACACCCGCTTGAACAAGTTATTGGTGATCCTGGTAGCAGTGTGATGACAAGAGGACAGCTGAAGAATGCTCAAGCACCAGAAAACATTGGCAATTTTGCTTTATATGCTAAAATTCAGAAATCTGGTTTTCAGAATGACTGGTCATTTGCTTGTTATGTTTCGCAGGTCGAGCCGCGGACATACAAGGATGCTCTTTTGGATGACGCCTGGGTGGAAGCAATGCAGGAAGAGTTATTACAATTCCAGAAACTTGGTGTATGGACCCTGACTGATTTACCTCCTGGAAGGAAGAAGATAGGCACTAAATAGGTGTTTAAGTGCTAGAAAGATGATAGAGGAGTCATTGTGCGAAACAAAGCTCGTTTGGTGGTTCAAGGTTTTCATCAGGTTGAAGGAATTGACTACAATGAAATCTATGCACCGGTTGCACGCTTGGAAGCTATCAGAATGTTCCTCGCGTTTGCATCATGGAAGAAATTTAAGGTGTATCAGATGGATGTAAAGAGCGCATTTCTTTACGGTGTGGTCAAAGAGGAAGTTTACGTAGGTCAACCACCGGGCTTTGAAGACCCAATCCACCGGGATAAGGTTTATGTTTTAAACAAGGCATTGTATGGTTTGCACCAGGCTCCGAGGCAATGGTATGAGGAGCTGAGCACGTATCTTCTCTCGAAAGGATTCAAACGCGGATTGGTTGACTGCACCCTGTTCAAGAAAAGATCAGAAGATGACTTGCTTCTAGTACAAATTTATGTTGATGACATTATTTTCGGGTCTACTAACGAACTTCTGTGCAGGGAATTTGAACAAGTTATGCAGGAGAAGTTCGAGATGAGCGCTATGGGGGAAATGCAGTTTTTCCTCGGCTTGCAGGTGGAGCAAAGACCAACGGGGATCTTTATTCACCAAACCAAATATGTTTCTGAAGTCTTGAGCCGGTTCCAGATGGACGATTCAAAGCCGATGGATACCCCGATACAACCCAATCACGGGATTGGAGTTGACCTTAAGGGGGAGCTGACAGATCCATTTACATTCAGAGCAATCATCGGATCTCTGATGTACCTAACAGCGTCTAGGCCTGATATAATGTTCGCGACATGTCTTTGTGCTCGTTATCAATCGAAGCCGAAACAAAGTCATTTAGCAGCCGTGAAGCGTATCCTTAGATATCTGAAGGGTTGTCCATCAAAAGGACTATGGTACCCTCATGATGATAATTTTGACCTAATCGCTTTTAGTGATGCAGATTGGGGCGGCTGTGACAAAGACAGCAAATCCACAACGGCTGGATGTCAGTTTATGGGGAGCAGGCTCGTGACCTGGCAATGCAAGAAACAAACCGCAGTTGCACTATCAACATGTGAAGCAGAATACGTTTCAGCATCGAGCTGCTGCTCACAGGTTCTTTGGATCCAACAGCAGATGGTTATGCTAAAGAGTTGATCGATATGGTCAAAATCCACACTGATTACCAACGCGCAGATCTTTTTACCAAAGCTTTTGACAAATCCAGATTTGATTATCTTATAAAAGCCAATGGTATTAAAGAAAAACAGGACTGATCACCACCTCAGTCTATCACTTTTTAGGTTAAATTTTTTACTGCTTTTCAGAAAAATTTCGAAAATCCATAAAACATTGAAAAATTTTAAAATCCATAAAAAATTAAAAAAAAATTTTTCTTTGCTGACTGCTATATCTTCTTCCCTTAGATTAATGCCGTCAGATTTCTGTGAACAAACGATATCTGGGCAGTCACATATTTGAAATGCTCCAGCTTATCCTTGGGAATAGTAAATTCGAAAATTTATAAAAATCAGAAAATTCTAAAATGATTTCCTGGAGTATAAAGGGAAATGATAGTACATCAGTGGGGATCTGACACATTCTAAATAATGTAATGCTATATAGGGCGTGTGTCTGAGTCTGTGCGATGTGCTGATAGGCTTCGTAGACCTATTACTGCGTGTCTGATACATACATATCAAACGATTTGTTGTGTGGATGAACTCCTCATGGGCATATGGTCTTAGTACCGTAATTTCGTTTGATAGGGTATCTGTACAAAACTCGGAGGTTTAGGGTCGTTATGTTATTAGTTGTCTGGAGATAGCCTCTCTGATCTTCTGCTGTATGTCATTACGGACCTAGATCAGACAGGGTGTCTTTATAAAAGAGCTATATGCCAAATCCTAAAGTTACCGAATTGAGGAACTTTTCATGTTATATGATGATCAAAGATTATCTATTACATCGTATTGATCACTGATGCAAATCATGATTAATATTAGTCTTCAACCTGGTATAGTGCATATGTTACTTTGCTGCATTAATTTGCTGACCTGTATACCTCTATGCATTATATCTTGTACAATTACAGACAACAAAAGCATAATCACGCTTTACAATGAGTCATTGTGCATTTACTTTTTGATACGGGAGTATGTCGTGTGTGTGGGAACCACAGACAATGGAGTTTATACTATAACTATCTGTATCAGTATAAAGCACTGCACAAAAGTCTGCATGTGAGTTTATGTGGATCACAATATCAGCAATTGCCAGATCACACATTGTCTTTAATGATAATACTTTCAAAAGATCAACGGTGTGATCAGATTTCTCATAACTTGATATGATCCCTTTTCCGGAATCACAAAAACATTTACAGTTTTTCATTTACATTTTTGCATTTTACTTTACTGTCAAAAATTACAAAATTCAAAAAGATTTTAGGTGTGTTTTAGCATAAATTTTAGAAAATCCAAAAAGATTTTTCTTTTTCATCTTACTTTTGATAACTGATGGTGGTTGATGTCGATTTTCTAGAACCTGGTACACCAATCCAGTTTTGTGATCTTTAAAATGTGAAAACATGATCATTGGATGCTTAAAACTTGAGAAATAATTGAACTGGGATTCGTTTTTGAAATTTGGAAAATATTCAAAAATTTCATTTTACATTCGTCCATTCGTTTGGTCGAATGAGAAATTTTTTCATCTCTTTCGAACGAATTGAACGGGCGAAGGAGAGAGTTCATGAACTGATGATCATTCAAACCCTTTTGCCTCATTCGAACGCTTTCATTAGGGTCGAAGGAGCCAAAAGTATCTCCTTCGTATGGTCAATATGGGCGAAGGAGGTTGCCTATATAAGCAAACTCTGCACATTCGAACCCATTATAATTTTTCTCAGAATTTTTAACACTAAGTCACCTTGTTGCTCGATTGATTTACACTCTACCATTGTGTTCCCCTTGATCTACTGATTCTTTTGCCCCTATTTTTACAGGTAAACATCAAGTTTTGAGGGCTTAATCGTCAGTTTTTATGTCTCGAACCCTAGGATCTAACCACAGTTCTATGTTTGTTTTTCATTACAATTGATAGTTTAGGATCATTGTGTGTGTGTTTTAGGGGGAGAACATCCAACAAAATCGGGTTCATCAACATCAGTTTAATGAGTTTTGATTAAAACCCTTGTCGAACCCTATTTTTGATTTGAAAACACACATATAATGATCACAGATTGAAAATTGTTAGTGTAAAGGTTTAATCGGTATGTTTAGGACATGGTGCAATCAAATGATCAGGTTTAGAATGGTTAAATTTCATTATTGAAATTTTGAAATGATCAGTTTCTTTCGCCTGTTGTCGTTTGGGCGAAGGAAGAAATTCTGGTCGAATGAAAAATTAAAAATGGTCGAAGGAAGAAAACTGGTCGAATGAAAAATTTTTTGTCTAAACTTTTACATTCGAACCAAAAACTCACATTCGAACCTTATGAAACACTCATTCACACCCCCGATTGGGCGAATGAGATTTTTATTCCAAAATTTTCAATATTTGAAATTTTTACGATTTCTAACTTGTGTTTTTGATTTGTTTTGCAGATTTTAAACATGTCTGAACAGGAGAAAACCACCGAGCAAGCCGGATCATCTTCCCAACCAGCTAAGAAGAAACAGTTGGATTTTGAGAATGCACACAACTGTTGTGCTTATCTGGGAGAAGTCAAGAAGCACGTTGAATTCGCTGAGATCATTGAGTATTTCAAGAGATGCCGAGTACTTGACGCGATTGCTACACCTGCCGTCATTTACAGAGACATTATGCAAGAGTTTTGGGAGAATGCTAAGCTGGACTTCTGGAAGTGCGAATCTTGTTTGATAAGCAAAGTCCAAGGTCAGAGAATTATCGTATGTGAAGATGATATTAGGGAGGCGTTGAAGTTGAATGATGAGAAGACGGACCCTAAAGAGTTGGAATTCATGGAACAGCGCAAGTGTTTCTTGAGGATGAAGTATAATGGTCCTATCACCGATGGTTCTCTACATAAAGGAAAACTGTGCCCTCAGTTTAAATATTTGGCACATGTTTTGATTCATGTATTTGGATCGGCTGCGGGTGGATATGACTTGATGAGGAAAAGCATAAGCTCTATGATGGTTGCATTAATATTGAACAAACCGTTCAATGTTTCTGGCATGCTTATGAATCATTTACTTGAGCCGGTTAATGGCACGAGAACACTGATGTTTTTGTTATATCCTCGCTTTTTACAGATGGTGTTTGACAACAAATATAAAGACATGAAAAAGGATCCCAAACAAATTGTTGTTCAAGAACACATGACATTGACCACACTTGCCAGAATGAAAGCTTACAAAGGCTTATCAGCTAATGAACGTCCTCCTGTTAGGCGTTTATTTGGACACTTAGCAAGATTTGATTATGAAAATCCAGGAGAAGGGTTAGTGAGACATGATGATAGCAATTCTGATACTGATGATCCTTTACATCATATTGATCCTGATGCAAAGCGAAAGAGACAGATAGTGAATGTGGGTGCAAAAGGTGGCAAAATGAAGAAGAAAGAGGTGGTATTGAATGTTGTTGAACCTGAAAAAGAGAAATCAAAGTCTGTACCAAGGAGGCAGAAGAGTAAAGCTCAGAAAGGTTTACATTTGGTTGATGAGGTGTCTATTGATTCTGAAGAGACACAAGAAGATGAGAGATGGAATTCTGAAGCTGAAACCGTTGAGACCACCTTGCCCAAGGCCACTGAGGCTGGTGCGTTTGCTGATGCTGAAGTACAAGGAGATAAGAGTCCAATTCAGGACGAGGTAATTGAAGTTATTTTGAATATGGATGATATTGAAGCTGGTTCTCCTGTTCAAGCAAAGAAAAAGAAGAAACAGGAGAAACCAAGTTTGAAAAGAAAGAAAGAGCTAGAAATGTTGATGGCTGGAAAGAATTTACCACCAGCTACTAGTTCAAAGTCACCGGTTGCTGAGCAGGCACAGAAGAAACAGAAAACCACAACAACTTCAAGCACACCACAAACAAAAGGAATTCCAATGGATGATGTGAATGAAGCATTGGATAATGTGCTGAAGAAAATGAGAAAAGGCAAAATGCAAGAAGTTGTTGAACAACCTGTTAAGAAAAAGGTTTCTGTTGATAGTGATGTTATGGATGCTGTTAATCAAAGACTGACTAAAATGATGAATATCATTAACAAACAGCAGAGTGAGATTGAACAGTTAAAATCTACTGACAAAAAGATGTTAGAAGTTGTAGTCACATCAGCGGATGATAATGCATTGATGAAGAAAACCATCAAGAGGTTGAAGAACGAAAATAGAAAGTTGCTAAAGCATGAGCAACGGAATACAAGAAGGATAATGGCTTTGAAGGAGGAGAACAAAGAACTGAAGAAGAATAACAAGAAGATGGATAATCTGATTCAAGATTTGTACAGTCGAGCTCCTCAACTTCAAGCTGGTGAGGAAGACAAAGAGTTAGATGAACAACAGGTTGATTATGAACCATCAGATGAGGAGGAAGATGATGAATTAGATGAAGATGCTGGAAATGATACTAAGAAGAAGAAGAAAGACGATAATGATGGTGATGATGATTCGAGTGATGGTTCAGGTGAAAGCGGCTCTGCTTCTGATGATAGTGATGATGATAATGATGACGCTGAACAGTTTTCATATGAAAAGCGTGAAACAGGTAAGGGTGGAGAATCAAGTTCGAAAGCTCCGGGTGAAAATGTAGATGATGATGATATTTTCTGGAACGAAAGATTAAAGTCATTGTCTGAAGAAGATAAAACTAAGTATCGTCAGATGTTAACCGATCGAGTCTGGACGATAGACATGACTAGCAGGTTTCCTGAAATATTTGAATCTGACAATAAACTCTTTGAATTGGAATATGATGACCCTGATTTTGAAGATGGGGAAGTTTCTGCAGCTATTTCAAAAGAAATTTTGGAAGGTTTAGCAAAGCAAGTGGGTAAGACGTTAGAAGAATTACTTGCTGATAATTTTATTCCTCAGATTCCTGAGAAAGAAGCTGGAAATCACTCAGATGATCGTGATGTTCCTGCATTCGAGGAAGTCGAGATGGAAGATATCACGAGCGATGAATATCCACAATATTTCAGAACAAATCAAGAATGTGGATTTTCTTTCTCAGACGAATTGCTAAACCATGCTGAGAAAATAGCCAAAGAGAAGAGTAAGATATTTGAAGATCAAATCTTGAAGGGCATGAGAAGCCTCGGTTCGAACAAACAGACAGTTTGAAAGAGTTGTTGAGGAAGCTAAAGGAGAAGGAGAATAACCGCCCTAAAGCTGCTATTCAGGGAAGCTTCTACAAACTTCATAGCAGTATGTTCAAAGGCCGTGCCTTGGCCTGGAAGTTTGTCAAAGAGCTTAGGTGTTTTGCAGTGAAATAGGAGAAAGGTATTCTATACTTTGAGAAGTTTCATCACTTAAAGACTCTTCCTTACTGGGCAATCAGGGATATTTGTCGTCACCGTCTAACGGGAGCGCCAAATAGCCAGATTGATTATTTTGCTGAGAAGATGACCCGTGAGAGTCGAACCGAGTGGAATCTGTTTAGACCTCAGTATCCAAAGAGGATTGAACACAAGAAGGAGATTAACGAGATAACTGGGTTGCCCAAGGTTACTTTGAAGTATAAACCACCGCGAGTGCTGAAGAAAATTCCATTGTTGCATATTCCTCAGCATTTCGCTAAAGACTTTATCTGGTGGTACTATGATTGGAAGAGAGCAGAGGCCGTGATTGTGTTAAAGGATGGTGAGAAGGATTATAAGAAAGTGCTTATTTTTGATCCTATGTGGCTAATCAATTGCTCACATGAGGATACCATTATGTTATTCTATAATCCTATCTACTCAGACGCAAAAGATGCTGAACAAGCAGGAAAATACCAACGTGTGGTATTTCTGTGCTTTGCGTATGACATCAACGCTTGATGTGATTATGAGCAGAAGTTGGGAAAGACTGTTGAGAAGGTTGTGCCTGTGAAGAAATCAAAGAAGAAGACAGTTCAGGAACCGGTACTGACTAGAGAACAAAAGATTATTCGACACATTAGAATAATGAACAAGCACATGGATGAACAGAGAAGACTACAATCCAAGCAATAGTCGAGGGGGAGTTTGTAGGTGCATATGTGCGACTAATGCTTTGGATTGAATAAATCATATGTTTTTGTTTCCTGTCGTTGGTGCGAAGGAAGATTTTGGAAGGTGCGAAGGAGAGTTTTCAAAGGTGCGAAGGAAGCATTTTGGGCGAATGAAGACTGTTTATTATGAAGTTTGGTTCGACCGTTCACAATGGGCGAACCTGCACATTCGCACGAACAAAGTGGGCGAATGTGCAGTCTATAAATAGGCAAACTTAGTTTTTGTAGTTAACTTTGAGTCATTTATTTCCCGCCACTTTCTGAATTCTCTCTGTAACTTTTTGTAAACTTGTTTTGCGTCTAATCCTTGATTGTAATCACTTTTCTACGTGTATTCAAGTTTGATTATTAATGAAAACGTTTGAAAATGATGATTCGTGTGTGTTTATCTGATTAGTTATCATTTTGTGCTGGTTTTGGGGATTCCGCACCCAAAACTAAATTGTTTGATTGTCTTTGTAGCTTATCGATCCTTTCACGTTCATACATCAAACAAGTTTGATTTAGGTGCGGAAACCCTAAACCAATCACAAAATGATAATCAATCAGATCAAAACAAACAAATCATCATTCAAAGCTTTTCTCATTAATAATCAAAACTCAATTACACGTTAATTTGATCAAAACATGAAAGACACAACGTGAATTAAGTTTAACAGAACACTAGAGAGACACACTGAACTTGGAGGGAATAATAATGACTCAAACTAAATTCAAAAATCAGCTTAACCTATTTATAGGCTGCACATTCGCCCACCATGAAGGTATGAACGAGCACATTTGACCAAACAGCCTGGTCGAATGAAGCAATATAAAACAAACAAAATCTTCCTTCGCCTCCTGTCTCTCCTTCGTATGAACTTCTTCCTTCGCACCTTTGATTTTCTTCCTTCGCCCACATTAAGACTCCTTCGCCCACTCAACAAAACTTATTAACATATGTTTATTGTAAATCCAAAGCATTAGTCACATAAGTGCATCTACAAACTCCCCCTCGACTATTGCTTGGATTGTTTAACTCTTCGTTCCTCATCCATTCTTTTGTTCATTAGCTTGATCCTCAAAAGTTTCTTCTGTTCCAATGTCATCACCTTCTCAAACACTTGCTTCGGCTTTTTCTTTTTCTCTTCAGGAATCTCTTGAACTTTAACAAACTTGCCGAGCTTTTTGTCATAGTCGCATCCGGCGTTGATATCATGAGCAAAACACAAGAATACCACTCGCTGGTATTTACTAGCCTGTTCAGCATCCTTAACATCACTGAAAATAGGATTGTAATACAACATTATGATGTCCTCATGTGAGCAATTTACTAACCACATGGGATCAAAAATGTGTATTTTCTTGAAACTCTTATCTCCATCTTTCAAAACAATAACAGCTTCTGCAATCTTCCAGTCGTAGTACCACCAGATAAAGTCTTTAGCGAAATGTTGAGGAATCTGCAGCAATGGAATGTGCCTCAACACTTTTGGTGGTTTATACTTTAAGGTCACTTTGGGCAAACCAGTAATATCATCAATAGTCTTCTTGTGAACAATCCTTTTTGGATATTGAGGTTCAAAGAGATTCCACTTCGTCCTGCTCTCTCTGGCCATCTTCTCAGAAAAGTAAGCAATCTGACCATTTGTCGTACCGGTCATCTTGTGTCGACAAATATCACGAATTTCCCAATATGGGAGAGTCTTCAAGTCATGGAATATATCAAAGTATAGAATCGCTTTCTCCCACTTCACTGCCACACACTTCATTTGCTTTATAAACTTCCATCCCAACGCTTTTCCTTTGAACATGTCGTTGTGGAATTTATAAAAGCTACCTTGAATCTCAGGTTTAGGACGATTCGCCTCTTTCTCTTTTAACTCCCTCAATAACTCTTTCAAGCTATCGGATTGTCTGATAAACGGTTTATCATGCCGCCTGAATATCTTATCAACAAACATATCACTTTTCTCTCTTGCACGTCTCTCGGCTTCCTTTAGCAACTCATCAGTGAAAGCAGTAAATCCAGAATTCTTGTCTCTTTTGAAATATTCTGGATACTCTTCACTCGTCACATCTTCAACTTCTATATCTTCGAAACCAGGTATATCACGATCATCAGAATGATCTCCAGCTTCCTTTTTAGTTAGATCAGGAATCTGGTTATCAGCTAACAATTCTTCAACTGTTTTGCCAACCTGTTTCGCCAGACCTTCAAAGATCTCTTTTTCCATCGCCGCCGAGACTTCACCATCTTTCAAATTTGGATCATTGTATTCTAATTCAAACACCCTGTCACGAGATTCAAAGATCTCATAAAATCTGCTAGTCATGTCAATCGTCCAGACTCTATCAGTCAGCATCTGGCGATACATCTGTTTGTCTTCTTCTGACATAGACTTCAGCTTTTCGTTCCAAAAGATCGTATCATCATCTACTGATCCTCCGGGGGCTTTCGAACTAGATTCTCCTTCTTTTCCAGATTCTCTCTTCTCATACTTATATCTGTCTGTATCGTCATCATCATTGTCATCATCATCATCAGATGCAGAACTGTTATCATCACCAGATCCATCATTTGAACCATCATCATCATCATCTTTCTTCTTTTTAGGATTTTTACCAGCATCTTCATCAAGATCTGCATCATCCTCCTCATCCTCATCAGATAGTTCAAAATCAACTTGCTCCTCTTCAAGCTCTTTATCTTTTTCACCTTCTTTCAACTGAGGAGCTCGAGAGTATAATTCCTTGATCAGATTATCCATGTTTTTGTTACTCTCTTTCAGCTTCTTGTTTTCACCTTTCAAAGCTATAATCCATCTGGTGTTTCTCTGCTCATGTTTCAACAACTTTTTATTATCCTTCTGCAAGTTTTTGATCTTCTGTTTCAACTCTTCATTATTCTCATGTGTTGAAACAACTACATCAAGCATCTTTGAGTCGTTTTGTCTAAGTTGGGCAATCTCAGTCTGCTGCTTGTTTATCAGATTCATCATTTCAGTAAGTCTCCGGTTAACAATATCCATTACATCACTATCCACTGTAACCTTTTTCTTGGGGACTTCAGCAACCTCTGGCAGTTTACCCTTCTTCATCTTCTTCAGAACGTTATCTAATGCTTCATTGAATGCATCAACAGGTAAATCAGCTTCCTATTCTGTTCCTGAAGTAGCTGTGGTTTTCTGCTTCTTTGAGGCTGGAGCAGCAACTGGAGATTTTGAGCTAGTAGCAGGTGGTAACTTCTTTCCTGCTATCAGTGTCTCTATCTCTCTAGCTCTCTTTTCTGCAGGTCTCACAACCTTTTCTTTCTTCTTGTATTGGGGCTTCTTCGGTTTCTCCCCCTGAACTGGCGAACCAGGAAAGTCTCCTGTTCCCAGACCTAAATCTTCATACTCCTCGTCCAACCGAATAGGACGCTTCATTCTCTGCTCTTCTACAGATCTGTTCAAACTAACAGACTCACCAGCCACAGTGGCCTTGGGCGTGGTAGTCTTCAACTTTTCAGTCTCTGATTCTCAATGTTCATCTTCTTGCTTTTCTTCAGAATCAATCGACGCCTCATCAACAATGTGCAATCCCTTCTTAGCCATTGTTTTATTTCTTCTCGGTGAACTCTTCTTCTTAGCAGGTTCAGGAACAACCTCTAATCTGATCTCTTTCTCCTTTCCCTTTCCACTTTTTGCTCCAGCATTAACAACCTGTCGCTTACGCTTTGCATCTGGATCAATAGGATGTAATGGATTATCTTGATCTGAATCACTGTTAGCATGTCTCACTAAACCTTCACCTGGATCCTCATAGTCAATCCTCGCCAAAAGTCCAAATAAACGTCTAACAGGTGGACGTTCATTCACGGACAAGCCTTTATAAGCTTTCATCCTAGCCAGTGTATTGATTGACATATGTTCTTGAACGACAGTGTGCTTAGGATCCCTCTTCAACTCTTTGTATTTATGATCAAACACCATCTGGAGAAATCTAGGATATAACAGAAACTTCAGATTCCTCGTGCCATTTACAGGCTCCAACAAATGTTCCATCAGCATCCCTGATACATTGAACGGTTTGTTCAATACCAGTGCTACCATCATCGAGCTAATACTCTTTCGCATTAAATCATATCCTCCAGCAGCTGAACCAAAGACATGAATCAACACATGTGCCAAGTATTTGAACTGTGGACACAGCATTCCCTTGTGCAATGAACCATCAGTAATCGGCCCATTGTACTTCATCCTCAGAAAGCACTTTCGTTGTTCCATAAAGCTAAGCTCTCTGGGATCAGTCTTTTCATCTTGAAGATTCAAGGCTTCTCTAATATCCTTTTCAGAAACAATAACCATCTTTCCTTGGATCTTGCTAATCACAGACGATTCGCATTCCCAGAAATCCATCTTTGCTTCAGTCCAGAATTCTTGTATCATGTCTCGGTAGATAATGGTAGGTGTAGCAATTGCGTCTATCACCCGACTTCTTTTCAAGAACTCTATGATCTCAATGAACTCGGTATGCTTTTAAACCTCTCCAAGATACGCACAACAATTATGCGCATTCTTGAATGTTAAAAGCTCTTCAGTTACTTTCTTTGCAGGCTGTGAGGATGATCCAGCTTGTTCAGTAGGCTTCTCCTGTTCAGACATGATTCAATCTGCAAAACAAAACAAATAAACATGTTAAAAATCGACAAAATATTCAAACTTTGAAAATTTGGTAATTAAACTTCTCATTCGCCCATACGGAGGTGCGAATGCGAGATTATTGGTGCGAATGAGAAAATATAAAAGTACGAATGTGAAAATTTATAAACAAATGTTTCATTTGACCGTTATAACTTCATTCGCCTAGACAAATATTTCCTTCGCCCAAATTATGCTCCTTCGACCATTCGAAATGGGCGAAGGAAACTGTCTGCAAATTTAAATTTTCAATTTTGAATTGTATTGATTCTAAGCATGTTATTTTGATTTGGTTTGTTAGTAAAAGCACCGATTAAAGTTTTTACACCAACAATTTTATCTATCAGACATTATATCAGTGTTTTCTTATTAAAACTAGGGTTCGAAATGAAGAAGATGATCAAATGATCAAACTGATGGATTAAAATCCTTAGTTTTAGTATATTCTCCCCCTAAAACACTGATATAATGAATCCAATTCAACAATTTCAACAATGAACAAGGTTTGTATCAGTTTTTGATTTCTAGGGCTCAGATCTGAAAATCAATATTATCCCTTGATTATGAAGTGTTAACCTGTAAAAAATAGTGCCAAATGATCAGCAAAGTGAGACGAACACAATGATATGAAGCAAAATAACAGGGCAACAAGTGGACTTCACTTCAGAATTTTTGAAAATTTTTTTGTAATGAGTCGAATGAGACTGAAATGATATATATAGGCATGCTCCTTCGCCCACTTGCATCGGTCGAATGAGAAGCTTTTGGTTCCTTCGACCCTATTTAAAGGTTCGAAGGAGACAAAAGGGTTCGAATGTGGAAATTATCCAAGAACACTCTCATTCGTCCAAATACACTGTACGAAGGAACAACAAAAATTCTACGTTCGACCAAACGAATGGGCGAACGAAAACTGGAATTTTGACAAATTTTCCAAATCTCAAAAACGAGTCCCGGTCAAATTATTTTTCAACTTTTAAGCATCCAACATTCATATTTTCAAATTTAAAAGATTACAAAGCTCAAATGGTTCATCAAGGTTTAGAAAATCGGCATCAACCACCATCAGCTATCAAAAATAAGATAGAAATGTAAAATCTTTTTGGATTTTCTAAAGTTTATGCTAAAACACACCTAAAATCTTTTTGAGTTTTGTAATTTTTGACGAGAAAATAAAATGCAGAAATGTAAATGAAAAATAGTAAATGTTTTGGGATTTCCGGTAAAGGGATCATATCAGTTATTGAGAAATCTGATCACACCGTTGATCTTTTGAATTATTATCATTAAAGACAATGTGTGATCTGGCAACTGCTGATATTGTGATCCACATAAACTCACATGCAGACTTTTGTGCAGTTCTTTAGACTGATACTAATATGTATAGTATAAACAAAATTGTCTGTGGTTCCCACGCAAACGACATACTCCCGTATCAAGAAGTAAATGCACAAAGACTCATTGTAAAGCGTGATTATGCTTTCGTCATCTGTAATTTACAAAGTAGAATGCACAGAGGTATACAGGTCAGTAAATTAATGCAGCAAAGTAACATGTGCACTTTACTAGGTTGAGGACTGATATTAATCATGATTTGCATCAGTGATTAATATGATGTAATAGATAATCTTTGATCATCCTAAAACATGGAAAGTTCCTCAATTCGGTAACTTTAGGATTTGGCATAAAGCTCTTTTATAAAGACACCCTGTCTGATCTAGGTCCGTAATGACTTACAGCAAAAGATCAGAGAGGCTATCCCCAGACAAGTAATAACATAACGACCCTAAACCTCCGAGTTTTATACAAATACCCTATCAAACGAAATTACGGTACTAAGACCATATGCCCATGAGGAGTTCATCCACACAACAATTCGTTTGATATGTATGTATCAGGCACGCATTAATAGGTCTACGAAGCCTATTAGCACATCGCACAGACTCAGACACACGTCCTATATAGCATTACATTTCTTAGAATGTGTCAGATCCCCACTGATGTACTATCATGTCCCCTTTTACTCCAGGAAATCATTTTTGATTTTTCTGATTTTATTAAATTTTTGAATTTACTGTTCCCAAGGATAAGCTGGAGCATTTCAAATATGTGACTGCCCAGATATCGTTTGTTAACAGAAATCTGTTGGCATTAATCTAAGGGAAGAAGATATAGCAGTCAGCAAAGAAATTTTCTAATTTTTATGGATTTTTGAAATTTTTTTTTTGTTTAATGTTTTTGGATTTTCGAAATTTTTCCGAAAAACAGTAAAAATTAAACTAAAAAGTGATAGACTGAGGTGGTGATCAGTCTTGTTTTTCTTTAATACCATTAGCTTTTAAGAGATAATCAAATCTGGATTTGTCAAAAGCTTTGGTAAAAAGATCTACGCGTTGGTAATCAGTGTGGATTTTGACCATATCGATCAACTCTTTAGCATAACAATCACGGATAAAATGATATTTAATCCGGATATGTTTAGCCTTTAAGTGATTTACTAAGTCTTTTGTTAATGCGATTGCAGCTTCATTGTCACAGTAAATAGGGGTTTTAAGAAACTGCAAACCGTAATCCACCATCTGTTGTTGGATCCAATGAACCTGTGAGCAGCAGCTCGATGCTGAAACGTATTCTGCTTCACATGTGGATAGTGCAACTGCGGTCTGTTTCTTGCATTGCCAGGTCACGAGCCTGCTCCCCATAAACTGGCATCCAGCCGTTGTGGATTTGCTGTCTTTGTCACAGCCGCCCCAATCTGCATCACTAAAAGCGATTAGGTCAAAATTATCGTCATGAGGGTACCAAAGTCCTTTCGATGGACAACTCTTCAGATATCTATGGATACGCTTGATAGCTGCAAGATGACTTTGTTTCGGCTTTGACTGTTAACGTGCACAAAGACATGTTGCAAACATTATATCCAGTCTAGACGCAGTAAGATACATCAGAGATCCGACGATTGCTCTGTATGTAAATGGATCAGTCTGCTCCCTCTTAGCGTCAACACCAATCCCGTGATTAGGTTGTATCGGGGTATCCATCGGCTTCGAATCTTCCATCTGGAATCGGCTCAAGACTTCAGAAACGTATTTGGTTTGGTGAATAAAGATCCCCGTTGGTCTTTGCTCCACCTGCAAGCCTAGGAAAAACTGCATTTCACCCATTGCGCTCATCTCGAACTTTTCCTGCATAACTTTTCAAATTCCCTGCACAGAAGTTCGTTAGTAGACCCGAATATGATATCATCAACATAAATTTGCACAAGAAGCAAGTCATCTCCTGCTCGTTTCGTGAACAGTGTGTAGTCTACCAATCCGCGTTTAAATCCTTTCGAGAGAAGATATGTGCTCAGCTCCTCATACCATTGTCTCGGAGCTTGGTGCAACCCGTAGAGAGCTTTGTTTAAGACATAGACCTTATCCCGGTGAATAGGGTCCTCAAAGCCTGGTGGTTGACCTACGTAAACTTCCTCTTTGACCACACCGTAAAGAAATGCGCTCTTTATGTCCATCTGATACACCTTGAATTTCTTCCAGGATGCAAACGCCAGAAACATCCGTATAGATTCCAAGCGTGCAACAGGTGCATAGATTTCATTGTAGTCGATTCCCTCTACTTGATGAAAACCTTGAACAACCAAACGAGCTTTGTTTCTCACTATAACTCCTCTATCATCCTTTTTACACTTAAAAACCCATTTGGTTCCTATCTTCTTTCTTCCCGGGGGCAAATCTGTTAGCGTCCAAACTCCAAGTTTCTGAAATAGTAACAACTCTTCTTGCATCGCTTCCACCCAAGCATCATCCAAAAGAGCTTCCTTGTACGTCCGCGGCTCGACCTGCGAAACATAACAAGCGAAAGACCAGTCATTTTAAAACCAGATTTTTGTATTTTGGCATATAAAGCAAGATTGCCAGTATTCTTCGGTGCTTGAGCATTCCTCAATTGCCCTCTTGTGATAACGCTGCTACCAGGATCACCAATGACCTGTTCAAGCGGGTGTATTCGATGTATCTGAAATTCCGGATAATCAGGTACTTGCACTCCCGTTTGAGTCGTCAAATTCTCTGTAGAAACCAGATCATTACCCACATTCGATGATGAAGCACCATTTAGATTTGGGTTCACTGGTGGTGTCACTGTAGCATTGTCTAGAATAGCTTCACTTGTAGCATCATCGTCTAGATCTTTTGATTCCGATGAATTAAGCGTTGTTGAAGCTTCTTGGAACACTTCTTCTTCCATCACAGGTTCAGTGGTATCATTAGAAGCCTCTTGAGGATTTAGGTTATCGGACGCACTAACGGTGAAGTCACTGCATTTTCGACCTCATAATATAAATGCAGTACAGCTTCTTCAACCATGCTATCTAGATTGAATGATTCAAAGAAATCTTTGTAATCAAACATCCAGTCTGGACCGCCTCCCTGTACATTTTGAGTGTATCTTTGTACTTCGATGTTAGCCCACTCCTCGACTTTTCTAGTTCTTTTGTTGAATACCCGTTTGAGTGGGGTTGCATATCCAACAAAATAGCCTTCTTCAGCCTTTGGTGCGAACTTCTCCGAAGGATTAAGCATTGTACACGGGGCTACAAACGGTTCTAGATACTCTAGATTCGGCTTTCGTCGGTTCAACAGCTCATAAGAAGTTTTGCCAAACTTCTTCACTGCTAATTCACGATTTAGAGTGTAACATACTGCGTAAATTGCTTCATTCCAGAACATTACTGGAAGATTTGAGTCCGCAAGCATTGTTCTTGCCGTTTCGATTAGAGTCCTGTTTTTACGTTCTGCAACACCGTTCTGCTGGGGTGTATACGGAGCGCTGTATTCGTGATGAATTCCCTTGTTTTCACAAAGATCATCCATCTGAGCATTTTTGAACTCCATCCCATTATCATTCCTGATTCTTTTGATCTTAAGACCATAGATATTCTCCAGACGAGAGAACAGAACTTTCAGATTGTCAAACGTGTCGCTTTTCTGGTGTAAGTGTAACACCCCAACCGATGGCGGAAACATCGGGATGTCACTTATTGATGATTGTTCAGTAGCTCATGGTAAACAATAAATTTCATTATATGATTTAAATAAATTACATACAATTGTTCTACAAGAATTCGTACAACAAATTGAATAAAACTATGCACACATCTTCAAGCATTAATTCAAATCTTCAAGCAAGTAGAACCTGAAACATGTTAAGTTGAAAATATTTTGGGTCAACAAAATGTTGGTGAGAATACATAGGTTTTTGAATATAATTGATAACGATAGTTTGTACAACATTCACAGTTGTATGATGATAGAGTATGATACCGACATGTAACAATGCGTCTTTGTACAATCAAACCTTGTGTCGACTGAGGCCTAACTCGCAAGTTAGTCTAATGTTGTTACTGTTTTCGATCATCCCTGAATTTATGAGGGGGATGGGTTTGTCAGACCTATAGCGCTATAATCTAAACAGGCGGCTTGATCATTGTTAATGATTGTACTGTGTCTTTTTGTTACAGTCAAATGATAGAATGATGATGTACTTGAATCGTAAGTAAATATGAGTAAATGATAGTATAAAATGTTTAAACATGTTTCACCCCAAAAATAGTGAAAATAGAGAAAAAGGGGCTATGTAAACTCACCTTAGCAAAATGTTAAGTCTCGTGAAAATAGAATATGTGTCGCCCAACGATGTCAAGTATTATCCTATAAATAAGGTAATAAATATGTCTAAGTCTTTCTAGTCTACAAATATATTCTAGGGTTTCGAATTGGGGATATGTGCTCGTTTGATTAATAAATAAAATGTTTAATAATTAAGAGAAATTTGATAAATAAATAAACAAAAGTCTTTTTGACATTTTTAAATTAAATATGGTCACCATAATAAGTTTAATGTATGAAAATAATTTTTATAAATTATTTTCTTAGAAGTAGAATATTAAATCCATTTATTACAAATTGTCAAAATATAACTTTAATATTTAAAAATACTAAAATTAAAGAATTATTTAATTAAAAATTGTATTTCTGTTCCAAATAAATAGGAATAATTTATATAAAATTTGGTGCAAAGATATTGAAATATGAATTTATTATGATTTATTTATGATTAAAACTAACAAAAATTGATTAAAAATATTAAATAAATGATTTTTCAGAAATAAAAATCATTTCAGAAAAGTTTATTGTTATAAAAACTCAGAATAATTTTTGTGGAAATTTATAAGATTGTTTTGATATTTTAATAGAATTTTATAAATATAACAGAATAAACTTGATTTAATTATTATATATATTAAATAAATACATTTTTGAAAACTAAAAATTGTATGTTAAACTTTTTCATTAGATTATCATAAAATAGTTTTTGTAGAATTTTTAAGAGAGTTTTAGTATTTTAAAATAAATTTTTAAAAAAATACAAGAGAATATATATATATATATATATATATATATATATATACCTAACTGGAAAAAAATCTGCTGATGCTATGGTTTGAACCCGAGTACCTTGAATAACCAGCACCAGACACAACCACTTGATCTAGATCAGTGGTTGTGTTTGTCTTGTGTCTGTCTTAAATAAATACACAAGGTCTGCAGAAGTGTTCTTCCCCAATATTAACATAAGAACCCTAGATTTCTAATCTGTTTATACACGCGATCAAAACTTAATTAATCATAGGGGTATTAATGAACAAAGGCCGATTAATATATAGTAGAAAATAATTGTTTCTTACCCGCTTGCAAAGCTTCGAAATCTCGAGTCAAAACAAAAGTCAACTGCTGCGAATTCGTGGTCTTTGAGGGGAATAAAGGAAGAATTGAGGGTGAGGGTATGTTGTTCGGCATTTTCAGATCATGAACCAGCGTTTAATTTATAGGATTTCATAGGAGAGTGACAAAATAGAAGGTTTGACCGAGTATAATTATTCACGCGTGAAATTGTTCAAATTGGAAAGATTAAGCTAATTAAACCGCGTTAATGGTGCATATGGTTGACGAGCATTGTGTTATTGGTCAAATAAGTAATAAATGGTGATGAATTTATTCCAAAACTTTCGGTTGTTTGGCTGTTTACACAGCAACGCACAGCAGCTCCATGGGAAACAGGGAGAAGAGGGACGAGTTTTAGTTGACTTTTATATAATTTTTGTTGAGATTGAATTAAAAAGAAAGTGTAGCCCAGATGGTTTAGGCGCGTGGGGGTTTGCTGACCCGGCTCTGCTCGGGTTCGATTCTTGGCAGAAGCAACAGAATATATTTTTTTTTTTTTTTTTAAAACAGATAAAAGGGGGGAAGGGGACTTGTGGGTTGGGCCAGCTATTGGGCTTTGGTTTGGGTTTCAAGAATACAAAAAGGGTGGTTGAGTGGTTTAGTTATAGTGTTATTATTATTATTATGATCTTTATTTTTTATTATCATTATTATTATTATTATTATTATTATATACATTTATATATATATATATATATATATATATATATATATATATATATATATATATATATTAGTTGTGTGTTGGGAAAAATAGAGATTTAGGCACATTTAATGATAACGATGAAAAAAAAATATAAGGGCTTTTATATTAAAATTTGGGGAAATTTTTGCGATGTTACAGTCTCCCCTACTTCTGGAAACATCGTCCCGAAGTTTATTGAAAACACAGAGTTGGAGATGATTGGGTAGAAATGAAAATAATTGTGATTTGGGTTATAGCATGACATGAATAAAATAAACTGTCTCGTGTTTTGTGTGGCTCGATGAACTACCAGACAACTAGGGGTTATAACCTTGATAGAATTTCACACTACCTTAATGTACCTGTAAGTTCATGATTATGTTCCGGACCGCAATCACCAATTTACCTTACATTAAAGTTTTGCGTCCTTCTATGACTCCACCGATTGTTGAGCAGGTCCGATAGTTTCCACCAGTCGTGGAGTAGGTTGTAGGGCCTCTCCGACTGTTGAAAAGGCATAATGACCTCTACCAATCGTTGAGTAGGCTCAATAGCCTCCACCAGTCGTGAGCAGGTTGTAGGGCCTATCCCGACTGTTGAAAAGGCATGATGACCTCTATTAAGTGTAGCACATAGATTGCAAATTGATAACACGTTTATGCAAGCAAGTATATCAAGCACAGTATATGAGTTGTAGTTGTATAGATTTATATAATTAGTTCACATTCAAACAATCATGCACCATGTAGCAACTCTTAAAAAAAAATTCAATACTAGAATTTATTACTTGAATCAAATAGCGTCAATACATAGAATAAAAGCAACCAATAGTCAAATGGCGAAATTTGTTGTTAGGTAGTTGGAGAGTCTTGATCTCTGTTTAGTTTAGGGCATCGGTTACGGAAGTGATTTGGGTCTCCACATTCATAGCATTGACCATAGTTGTATCGATTAGGATTAGCAGCCTGAGCAGGGTTGGTGGGTTGGTTGGCATTAGGATTTGGGGTCTCGCGACATGTATTGTCTAGATGTCCATACTTACCACAATTGGTGCACAGGCGACATGCTGAAGCAGTGGGATGATGTCGGTTGCATGTGTTATACAATGGATAGTTTCCTATATAGGGTTTCTTGTTAGAAGCTTGTGTAGTGAGGTTGACATCAGGATCCCTGGCCTTACGCTTCTGGTTCTCAGTAGTTACCGCGGCTACAATATTTGCTTTATTGCCTTTCAGAACTAAGGTCCCGTTCTTTACGTGATTGTCAGTTAAGGTAGCTGCTAACCGCTTGGCCTCTTCTAGGGTAGCAGGGTTCCTTCCCCATACCGTGTCCTGAATCTGCATGGGTAAACCACCGATATATTTCTCAATGGCCACAGGTAGCGGAGTGACCTTATGGGGCAACAACAGACTGAGCTCATGGAAGCGGGTATTATAATCAAGGTTTTCCCCACTATCCTGAGCAAGGGTGTGGAACTCGTCCTCTAATTTCTTGACCTCATTACGTGGGCAAAATTCATCTTTCATTATTTCCTTGACTTGATCCTAGGTCATAGTAATTGCGACTTCAGCTCCTCGGGTGCGCTTTTCCTCATTCCACCAAGTGAGTGCTCATTTGTGAAGAACACTCATAGCATAACGGACCTTTAAGTTATCGGGACACTCACTGTTAATGAAGGTATTCTCAATACCCTCAAACCATTGTAGGAGTCCTGTAGCTCCTTCTTCTCCACTGAACTTTGGGGGATTACAGGAATTAAAGTGCTTGAGAGTGCAGGCTGGAAGACCATTCCCATTCCCGTTGTGGTTTCCATTTCCATTCCCGTTGCCGTTACCATTCCCGTTGCCGTTACCGTTCCCGTTGCCATTTATCTGGATGACTTGAGCTAGTAAGTTGGGAACCAGAGTTGTGATTTGCTCCGCCATTTGTTGAGAAATGATTGCAGCCAGTTGGGCATCGACACCATTGTTGTTATTGTTATTGTTGTGGTTAGTGTTGTGGTTATGGTTGTGGTTGCTACTCCCTTCATCATGATTGCCACCACTGTTAAGGCGAGCGCTGCGACGTGGAGGCATGATCTGTAAGAGACACAATGAAATGAATGAGGTTATATAAGGAATGTAATCATTTATTCATTAATTAAAACGAATAAACGAAAACGTTGACTTATCAAAGATTCTAGATTCTAATAACATATGAAGACATGCTTTAGCCTATAAGTGAACACTCATCCCGAGAATTCCCTGGTAGGCATCCGGGTCCCTCGTATGATTGGGATATATGCGTAATGCCAGCCTAGACAGAAGACTCAGAATACAGGCATTCACCCTTCCAGATTGCACGTGTTCGTTATTAAAATCTAGAACTTCGAGGAGAACTCAAGGTGGTTCAGGTTAAACCTGAGGATTTTGTCCTATTAGTCTGAGAGTACATCCAGTGATGGAGAGCAACCTTCTTGTAAGGATGAAAGTCGGGATAAGAAGTAGGAGGGAGATAGAGAATAGCAAGTAAAAGAAGCAAGTACTGGTTAAATCCTATGGTTATAGACTAGATTATTTTTCTAATAACCTAATTCCCTATAAACCTGGCTCTGATACCAATCTGTAACACCCCAACCGATGGCGGAAACATCGGGATGTCACTTATTGATGATTGTTCAGTAGCTCATGGTAAACAATAAATTTCATTATATGATTTAAATAAATTACATACAATTGTTCTACAAGAATTCGTACAGCAAATTGAATAAAACTATGCACACATCTTCAAGCATTAATTCAAATCTTCAAGCAAGTAGAACCTGAAACATGTTAAGTTGAAAATATTTTGGGTCAACAAAATGTTGGTGAGAATACAAAGGTTTTTGAATATAATTGATAACGATAGTTTGTACAACATTCACAGTTGTATGATGATAGAGTATGATACCGACATGTAACAATGCGTCTTTGTACAATCAAACCTTGTGTCGACTGAGGCCTAACTCGCAAGTTAGTCTAATGTTGTTACTGTTTTCGATCATCCCTGAATTTATGAGGGGGGATGGGTTTGTCAGACCTATAGCGCTATAATCTAAACAGGCGGCTTGATCATTGTTAATGATTGTACTGTGTCTTTTTGTTACAGTCAAATGATAGAATGATGATGTACTTGAATCACAAGTAAATATGAGTAAATGATAGTATAAAATGTTTAAACATGTTTCACCCTAAAAATAGTGAAAATAGAGAAAAAGGGGCTATGTATACTCACCTTAGCAAAATGTTAAGTCTCGTGAAAATAGAATATGTGTCACCCAACGATGTCAAGTATTACCCTATAAATAAGGTAATAAATATGTCTAAGTCTTTCTAGTCTACAAATATATTCTAGGGTTTCGAATTGGGGATATGTGCTCGTTTGATTAATAAATAAAATGTTTAATAATTAAGAGAAATTTGATAAATAAATAAACAAAAGTCTTTTTGAAAATTTTAAATTAAATATGGTCACCATAATAAGTTTAAAGTATGAAAATAATTTTTATAAATTATTTTCTTAGAAATAGAATATTAAATCCATTTATTACAAATTGTCAAAATATAACTTTAATATTTAAAAATACTAAAATTAAAGAATTATTTAATTAAAAATTGTATTTCTGTTCCAAATAAATAGGAATAATTTATATAAAATTTTGGTGCAAAAATATTGAAAAATGAATTTATTATGATTTATTTATGATTAAAACTAACAAAAATTGATTACAAATATTAAATAAATGATTTCTCAGAAATAAAAATCATTTCAGAAAAGTTTATTGTTATAAAAACTCAGAATAATTTTTGTGGAAATTTATAAGATTGTTTTGATATTTTAATAGAATTTTATAAATATAATAGAATAAACTTGATTTAATTATTATATATATTAAATAAATAAATTTTTGAAAACTAAAAATTGTATGTTAAACTTTTTCTTTAGATTATCATAAAATAGTTTTTGTAGAATTTTTAAGAGAGTTTTAGTATTTTAAAATGAATTTATAAAAAAATACAAGAGCATATATATATATATATATATATATATATATATATATATATATATATATATATACATATATACCAAATTGAAAAAAAAAATCTGCTGATGCTATGGTTTGAACCCGAGTATCTTGAATAACCAGCACCAGACACAACCACTTGATCTAGATCAGTGGTTGTGTTTGTCTTGTGTCTGTCTTAAATAAATACACAAGGTCTGCAGAAGTGTTCTTCCCCAATTTTAACATAAGAACCCTAGATTTCTAATCTGTTTATACAAAGGCCGATTAATATATAGTAGAAAATAATTGTTTCTTACCCGCTTGCAAAGCTTCGAAATCTCGAGTCAAAACAAAAGTCAACTACTGCGAATTCGTGGTCTTTGAGGGGAATAAAGGAAGAAATGAGGGTGAGGGTATGTTGTTCGGCATTTTCAGATCATGAACCAGCGTTTAGTTTATAGGATTTCATAGGAGAGTGACAAAATAGAAGGTTTGACCGAGTATAATTATTCACGCGTGAAATTGATCAAATTGGAAAGATTCAAGCTAATTAAAACGCGTTAATGGTGCATATGGTTGACGAGCATTGTGTTATTGGTCAAATAAGTAATAAATGGTGATGAATTTATTCCAAAATTTTCGGTTGTTTGGCTGTTTACACAGCAGTGCTCAGCAGCTCCATGGGAAACAGGGAGAAGAGGGACGAGTTTTAGTTGACTTTTATATAATTTTTGTTCAGGTTGAATCAAAAAGAAAGTGTAGCCCAGATGGTTTAGGCGCGTGGGGGTTTGCTGACCCGGCTCTGCCCGGGTTCGATTCATGGCAGAAGCAACATAATATATTTTTTTTTAAAACAGATAAAAGGGGGGATGGGGACTTGTGGGTTGGGCCAGCTATTGGGCTTTGGTTTGGGGTTTCATGAATACAAAAAGGGTGGTTAAGTGGTTTAGTTATAGTGTTATTATTATTATTATGATCTTTATTTTTTATTATCATTATTATTATTATTATTATATACATTTATATATATATATATATATATATATATATATTAGTTGTGTGTTGGGAAAAATGGAGATTTAGGCACATTTAATGATAACGATGAAAAAAAAAATATAAGGTCTTTTATATTAAAATTTGGGGAAAATTTTGCGATGTTACAGTAAGCACATAACCCATGAGAATATTGAGTAATCGTCAGTCACCACAAGACAGTATAATTTCTCAGCTTGGCTTTTATGCTTGACTGGACCAAATAAATCCATGTGCAAACGCTCAAGCGGTAGTTCAACGAAATTGACTTTCTTTGGTCTATGGGTTTGTTTGTGCTGCTTACCCTTTTTACAACAAATACACTTGTCATTCAAATGAAAATGTTTCACATTAACTCCAGTGACAAGTTCATTTTTCACCAACTGGTTCATCTTTCTCAAATGAATGTGTCCCATTCTCCTATGCCACATGATAGATTCTTTTTCTGTAGCCTTAGAGAGGAAACACGTGACTTGGCCATGGGTGGTCATAGCTTTGGACATATCGAGAATATACATCTTGGTCATAGATTTTTCGGGGGACCCAAGCCTGTTTGGTCTTGGGTCTTTGAACAACATGTTTCAAAGAATCATCTTTATCACAAACATCTTGGGTTTTATCAACCTCTTTCTTTTCACACTCAACTTTTGTTTTCTCAGATTTCACATTCTGTGAAGTTGAAGCACCCTCAGACTCCTTTGATGACCAAGACTGTTCAGACCTTTTCAAGATCCGGATCTGAGACTTTGAGGTCTCAGCCGGTTTCTTTACTTCGTCATTGAATGCTACCTTCTTGGTTACCTTCTTTGATTTAACAGAGACAGGTCCAACTGCTGATTTGGCATTAGGTTTAGCAGGAACCTTTTTGTTTTCAGCATTTGTGTTCACCATTGGTTTCAGGAAATGGTTTTTCGGTGGCTTTCCGGTTGCGTCTGTCATAAGTCATCGGACGATTTTCCCTCTTTTTGCAAAAAATGTTCTGGTTATAATAAGGTGCTGGCTGAGGGAAAAACCGTCTTTGTGGATAACTGTAATTATCAATCGGATAATCATGTCTTTGCTTCATCTCCACCTCGTGCCTCTTGTGTTGTACATACGGGCAGGTGGCAAGTAAATGTCCCCTTTCCCCGCACTTAAAGCATGCACGGTATTCTTCATAGTTTTCCTTGATGTTCGACTTGGAAAAACTCGCAATGGGATATTGATCAACCATGCATTGTTTTCTTAAACTCTCAGGAGCTGGGTCCTTTGAGTAAGTCGGTTCAATAAAACTATTTGACTTGTCTGTTGGTTTAACGAATTGTGTGACATTGACCTTTGTGTCTTTAGAATTATCCGAATAAATTTTCTTTAAAATGGCTGGAGGAATATCATTGGTTCGTTCATGTTTTGGAAACCAAATTGTACTTTCCTGCCAGATCTTTTCAATTTTAGAATAGTTTACAAATTGAATCGGATATTCATCATCAGACATAATCTTATCGGAGCCTTTTCACAGGTTTATCACACGATTCATTATTCTCTGCATTTGATTTCTCAGTTTTAGTTTCAATTTTCTTTTCAACAGATTTAACCACATTTTTCTCAACTTTCTTAGCAACATTCTTTACTGGTTGATTCTTTCTGTGAGCATTAGCCATGGGATGGACAATTTGAGATGGTGAGACTGGTTCAGTAGTGATTATATGATTTTCATCAGGAATATCACTCTCTTTCTCAACAACCGTCTCAGACTGTTCATCTTCTTCATCAGAATCATCTGCAGCTACCACACCTTCATTGTTTCCCAAAACAGGTCTCACATCAGAATACGGGTCTCCGACACTGGATGTGTTGGACTCGGTAACTGATGTGGAGTTAGTTTTGACTAAGCTCTCCGGTGCTATCGCATGCAAATTATGGTTTACGAACAACACCGGAGATGAGACAGCTTTGTAGTTTGCACTACTCGACTGTGAAGGTTCTTCGATGATGTGGTCAACTACATAAGCAATGTGCTTATAGCTCTCTAACTTTTTATTCACTTTTTCAGCGAAGCACTTGATGGTTGCCATTTCTAACTTTGTGTTTTCCATTTCATTTATATAGTTGTTAATGGCAAGTTGCTTTAAAGACAAAATCTTTTTCAGTTCAGAAACATCCTTTTTGTAAACATCAGGTACTTTGTTAAATTCTTTTGTTTCCTTTTGATAAGTTTGACAGTTTATTTTAGTACTCTCAAGTTGTACCTTGAGTTGCTTATTTTCTTCAGTCAAACTATCAAAAGCAGAACATTTATCACAAACATGAGATTTAGATTGAGATTCAGTACTTACCGGTTTAGGTGGTTCTGTCATTGCCATCAGTGCGAAATGAGCTTCCTTCCCTGCAAAGAATTTTGAATAATCAATCTTTGTGTAGGCATCATCCACCATGCACGACTTGCGGGTCATAAGGAAATCTGCTTCAGCTAGCAACTGATCGATGTCATCATCTAGTGAGTTCACACTAGCTTCCGAGTCAGAATCACTTTCCATGTCCGAGTAAGCTGAATCATATTGCTCTCCAACATCTGTGACAGAATCGAGAATCATTCCAGACTTCTTGTCTTCACACTCATCATTCAGATCCTCATTCAACTCTTCTATTTTCAACTCCGTCAATTTTTCTGTCACAACATCTTCTTCAATCTCCACATATTCATCCAAACTCATCTTTTGTGCCACACAAGCCACATTTCCTGCAGTAATCTCTTCCACTCCTAATTGCATACCCGTCCAATCAAAACATTCATCTTTTTGAATCACGAGTGCTTGGTTTTGGTTTTTAGTTTGGGTTTGAGTTTGAGTGTTAGGTGTAGAGATGGGAACAATGGTTCGGTTTGGATTCTGTTGTGGCTGGTTTTGAGATGTGGATTGTCTAGTATTGGTATTTTGTTGTGTGTTTTGACGGTTCTGGTAGTTGTTTTGAGGTTGAAAGCTTGAAATGTTGGGACTATTGTATGATACCTGATTCTGGTTTTGGTTTTGTCGGTTTTGGTAGCTTGAATTGAACGGGTTTCGATTACCTTGCTGAGCCGGTTGTGTACACTCTCTCTTGAAATGACCCTTCTCACCACAATTAAAACATGTGACCTTGGCTTTGTTAAAGCCATAAGTGGTGTTTGGAGAAGTCGAAAGGTCAGTTCTCCCTGTTTTCTGGATAAAATCATTGGCTCATCTCATGATGCTAGCAAATGCCCACTGTATATCCATAAGCTCCATTTCCTCTTTATCAATTTGTGCATAGTCCTCATTGGTTAGATTGTTGTTTCCAATCTGACTAGCAACTAAACCGTTGTATGATGCAACCATTGCAGATACTAATGCTACATGCTGCTGAGCAATCTCAACAGTTACATTATTAAGGTTTGAAGTCTCTAACACAATCGGACTTTGATTTGATTGTGTTTGAGTGATCTGCATTTGGTTCATGTGAGGATTATATGGTTATTGTTGAGATTGACTGGCAGTGTAACAGGCAGCTTGTTGCATAGGTGAAAAAGGAGGAATAAAATTAGGTGTTTGATACGATTGTGGTGTATATGATGAAGTTTGGGCAAGATAGTTGATTGGTGCTTTGGTGGGTTCAACAATATTAGATACACAAGCAATATGAGGTGCAACACTTGAAGTAGAGCTAGAAGTAGAAAGAGAAGTAGATGTACCACTCACATACAACTCTGGGTTCTGTGGAATCTGTGCTCTCTTTGCTTTCCTCTTCTCCTCCATTTCTTTGTTCTCCAGTTTTTGTATGAACTCATTGATAGTCCAATACTGGTATGCATCTTTTTCTTTCAACACTTCAATGTGTTGGTTCCAATATGGTGGTAAAGCATCACCAAATTTATCCACCAGTTCAGACATAGGTATGCAAATCTCGTTGCTCGAGAGCTCTGTGAGCAAGTGGCAATACCTTGGAACCAATTCTTTTACAGTCTCATTTCCCATGTAACTAAAGTTCTCGAATTCTTTACGAAGCTCTTCCATTCTCAGCTTCCTAGTCTTCTCGTTACCATCATGTCTATTTCTCAGCATATCCCATAACTGTTTTGAAGTAGTACACGATCCGAACTGATGCAGCAAGTCAGTGTTGATCGCCTGAGATAATTGAGAAAACACCTTTTTCTCGATCGCGAACTTCTTCTTCTCATCATCACTCAAGTTCTCCAATGGTATAGGTTCGCCTGTGTTCTCCAGAATAGGAGCAACATAACCTTTCACTATCATCTGCCATGCCTCGGCTCCCTCTAAGCCTTGTCCCTCCACATGTATCTTGAACTTTGTCTTCCATGTGTTATAATCAATCATATCCATGAGCTTTGATGGACGATTTCCACTGCCTGATGATAGATCATGAATGAGTGTAGATATGGCATTGGTCATCTGTGAGTGAACGGTAGCTGCTGCTACTCCCCAATAGTCGCCAATTGGTTGCTGTAATGGTTGCACAACTTGCTGAGGAGTAGAACTAGTCATAGCCATGTAGTTGATTGGCTGAGATGGTGGACTAGTCTTCTGAGCTACAACTGTCCATGGATCTCTGGTTGTCTGCTGCTGTGGTGCTGGATTAGGTCTTGGTGTAGTTGGAAAGTTCCACATCTTAACCTGTAAATGTTCAAACACGAAAAGATTAGAAAAATTTAAAACAGGTTTTTCCTTCGCACTATCGTATGGTCGAATGAAAAAAAATTCTTCTCCTTCGACCGTTTGGAAAGGTACGAATGTGGACTATGACACACACAAACTCTTTCGACCGTTTGTTCTCTCTTTTGACCGTTTATTCCCTCCTTCACCCGTTCGATAAGTCGAATGAAACTCTGATGGTCGAATGTACAATAATACGCTATGAAACTCTACGTTCGACCACAAAATCAACACCTTCGACCAGAATTCACTCGTTCGACCAAATTTACTCACACCTTCGACCGTTCTCTCTAGGTTCGACCCCTGCTATTTCAAAAACGGTAATTCTTTGAAAATCAGTTAATTTTGATCATGTTTATCAAATGTTGATAGATTTTGATGATTTTAATCAGGTTTTGAATCGGATGTGATTTGGAACAAGTTTATCAAAGAGAATTATCCATTTTAACCTTGAAAACAAGTTGTAATCAATCAAAAACTCATCAAATCAGTTTGTTCTATGAAAACATAAACTTTTTGACCAAAATTGGGTCCAATCAACTGAGAAACTATCAATTTGTAGTTGTTTGATCCAGAATGGCTCTGATACCACTTTGTATGTGCTAAAGGATCGACAAATCTACAAAGACATGATCAAACAAGTTTGATTTAGGTGCGGAAACCCTAAACCAATCACAAAATGATAATCAATCAGATCAAAACAAACAAATCATCATTCAAAGCTTTTCTCATTAATAATCAAAACTCAATTACACGTTAATTTGATCAAAACATGAAAGACACAACGTGAATTAAGTTTAACAGAACACTAGAGAGACACACTGAACTTGGAGGGAATAATAATGACTTAAACTACATTCAAAAATCAGCTTAACCTATTTATAGGCTGCACGTTCGCCCACCATGAAGGTACGAACGAGCACATTCGACCAAACAACCTGGTCGAATGAAGCAATATATAACAAACAAAATCTTCCTTCGCCTCCTGTCTCTCCTTCGTTTGAACTTCTTCCTTCGCACCTTTGATTTTCTTCCTTCGCCCACATTAAGACTCCTTCGCCCACTCGACAAAACTTATTAACATATGTTTATTGTAAATCCAAAGCATTAGTCGCTTAAGTGCATCTACACCTTCAATGGGCGAGGCTTATTTCTCGAGGATTCTTCTCAATAAGGTAAAAGGTTCTAAATCTTTTGCTGATATAAGAACGGTGAATGGAGAAGTTTTACCAACATATCGAGATGCATGTTACGCTCTTGGCCTGTTGGAAGATGACAAGGAATATATAGAAGCTATTGAGGAAGCTCATTATACAGGCTCAGGATACTCTCTTCGTAATTTGTTTGCGATGATGTTGTTGTCTAACAGCTTATCTAGGCCTGAGCATGTTTGGGAGAAGACATGGAAGTACTTGTCAGAGGTATTATGCGTAGACACGAAGACGTATTCCAAATTGAAGGTAAAAAACTTATAATTAAAAATTTATTTTTTTATTTATTGTTATTATTTGTTCTTTGACTATTAATTAGAATGTTTTTCATTATTAGGTTTGTCTCTTCCTGATGATCAAATCAAGAACCTTACATTGCTTGAAATTGAGAAACAGTTGCTTCGAAATAACTCCAGCCTACGTAGGTTTCCATTTATGCCTTATCCTAATAATGATTAGATTGCATCTGCAAATAATCGTTTGATACTTGATGAATTGAATTATCAAGTAAGTACGCTAGCTGAAGAATTTCATAGCAACGTACCTTCTTTAACAGACGAGCAACGTTTAATTTTTGATGAAATAATTGATGCGGTTGATTGTAACAAAGGTGGCCTATTCTTTGTTTATGGTTTTGGAGGCACTGGTAAAACATTTTTATGGAAAACGTTGTCTGCTGCCATTAGATCTAAAGGGTAAATTGTTTTGAACATTGCATCCAATGGTATTGCTTCTCTGCTGTTATCAGGTGGAAGGACGGCGCATTCTAGGTTTCGTATACCTTTGAATGTTACTGAATCATCAATGTATTCTATGAAGGCGAATAGCGATGAGGCAGATTTATTGAAGCAAACTAAGTTAATTATTTGGGATGAAGCTCCAATGATTCATAAACATGCTTTTGAAGATCTTGATCGCACAATGAAAGACATCTTGAAATCAAAGGATTCTGTTAATTCTGAGCTGCCTTTTGGAGGTAAGGTTATGGTTTTGGGTGGTGATTTTAGACAAATCCTTCCTGTTGTTCCCAATGGTAGTAAAAGGGATATTATGAATGCCTCAATAACTTCGTCCAAGATTTGGAATAGTTGCAAAGTCCGTACATTAACCAAAAACATGAGGTTAACAATTGGTAACAACGCATCTGAATCAGAAGAAATAAAGAAATTTGCAGACTGGCTTCTAGAGTTAGGTGAGGGTAAAGTTGGTGATTCATTTGAAGAAGATGTGGCAGATGTAGACATTCAAAATGATCTTCTTATTTAGCATTCATCAGATCCTATTTGTAGCTTAATTGACTTCGTCTACCCTTCACTTCTTCAGCTTTACCAGAATAAAGATTATTTTGGAGAACGAGCAATACTTGCAACAAAAAACGAAGTGGTACATGAAATTAATGATAGGTTGCTTTCATTGTTTCCTAGAGATGAAGTCGAGTATTTGAGCTCTGATAGTATATGCCAGACTGAGAATGCTAATAACCGTTCACAGGAAGATTTATATTCTCCTGATGTCCTTAATGGTTTAAAATTTTTTGGATTGCCTAATCATCGCTTAGCACTAAAGATTGGTGTTCCTGTTATGTTGTTGAGAAACATAGATCAACAAAATGGCTTGTGTAACGGCACGAGGCTACGAATCACCAAACTTTCAAAGCGTGTTATTGAAGCCGAAATCATATCAGGTGGAAACATTGGTACCAAAATTCTTATTCCTAGAATAAATATGATACCATCTGTAGAAGGATCGAATTCACAAAAAAAATTGTGTTGATCAAACAAGTCTACTAATTCAAGTGCGGAATCCTTGAAACAGTTACAAAATGATAATAATATCAACCAAACGCAGAAATCATCATTAAAACATTCATTTCATTCATAAACAAACTCAATTACACGTTAAAAGATGTTTATAATCAATTACAGACGTGAACAAAGTTGAATCAAAACCCTAGGGAGAACACTAGACTGGAGGGAAAACAAAATGTCAAAAAGTTACATCTCAAAAATGAACTTGGCCTTATATAGGCCTGCACATTCGCCCATATAGTATGGTCGAATGTGCAGGTTCGACCAAACACACTGGTCGAACCAAGCAATACATTAACATCTAAAACTATCTTCGACCTCCAGTTCTCCTTCGCACCTTCAAGTCTCCTTCGACCGTTTATAAAACTTCCTTCGACCATATGGATTCTCTTTCAACCGTTCGACAAATGACAAAACATATATTAAGTATAATCCAAAGCACTAGTCGCACAAAATGCATCTACAAACTCCTCCTCGACTATTGCTTGGATTGTTTACGCTCTTGGTCCATCCTTTTGTTCATCAGCTTTATGTGTAATTGCTTCTTTTGTTCTAAGGTCATCACCGGTGCATATACTTGTTTCGGCTTCATCTTTTTGACATCAGGAACATCTTGAACCTTCACGAACTTACCAAGCTTCTTATCGTAATCACATCCAGCATTTATGTCATGAGCAAAGCACAGGAATACCATACGTTGGTATTTGCTTGCTTGATCACAATCCTTCTCCTCACTGTAAATCGGATTATAATACAACATAATGATATCCTCATGTGAGCAGTTAATCAACCACATATGATCAAATATGTGTATTTTCTTGAAATCTTTCACACCATCTTTCAAAACAATCACAGCCTCTGCAGTTTTCCAGTCATAGTACCACCAGATGAAATCTTTAGCAAAGTGTTGTGGGATTTGCATCAACGGAATGTGTTTCAACACTTTCGGTGGTTTGTACTTCAACGTCACCTTGGGCATTCTGGTTATCTCATCAATCTCTTTCTTATGAACAATCAGTTTAGGATACTGAGGAGTGAATAAATTCCATTTCGTCCTGCTTTCTCTCGACATACGATCAACAAAATAAGCAATATGATCGTTTACAGAGCCAGTCAACTGGTGTCTACACACATCTCGAATCGCCCAGTATGGAAGTGTTTTCAGATCATGGAATCTTTCAAAATAAAGTATCCCCTTTTCCCACTTAACAGCTACACATTTCAACTGTTTCACAAACTTCCATCCCAACGCTCTTCCTTTGAACATCTCATTGTGTAGTTTGTAAAAACTTCCCTGAATCTCTGTCTTAGGACGATTTGCTTCTTTATCCTTCAGTTTCCTCAATAACTCCTTCAAACTATCAGATTGTTCTGTACTCGGTTTATCCTGCCCTGGAAATACTTCTTCCATAAATCTCTTACTCTTTTCACGAGCAAGTTTCTCGGCTTCTTTCAATAATTCATCAGTGAACTCAGCAAATCCAGAATCTTTATCCTTCTTGAAATATTTTGGATATTCTTCACTGGTTATGTCTTCAATCTCAACCTCCTCGAATAAAGGCACATCTCGATCATCTGAATGATTATCAATCAATAGTTCTTCCAACGTCTTCCCAACTTGTTTCGCCAAACCTTCTGATATCTCCTTTGACATCGCCGCAGAAACTTCTCCATCCTCCAAATCTGGATCGTTATACTCCAACTCAAGTATCCTGTCACTGGATTCAAAGATCTCTGAAAATCTACTAGTCATATCTACCGTCCAGACTCTATCTGTTAACATCTGGCGATACATCTTCTTATCATCGTCTGATAGCGATCTTAGCTTCTCATTCCAAAAGACCGTATCATCATCAACAGATCATCCAGGAGCTTTTGAGCTGGATCCTCCTTCACCTTTTCCAGAACCTCTTTTCTCACATTTGTATTTATCAGTATCGTCATCATCATCATCACTATCTGAACTCGCAGAGCTGTTTCCTTCACCAGAATTATCATCAGAACCATCATCGTCATCATCATCTTTCTTTTTTTTCTGAGAAGTATTGCCAGCATCATCATCTAACTCCTCATCTTCTTCCTCTTCATTATCAGATGGTTCGAAATCAACTTCTTCTTCATCTCACTCTTTGTCCTCTTCACCAGCTTGCAGTTGAGGAGCTCTAGAGTACAAGTCTTTAATCAAGTTATCCATGTTCTTGTTACTCTCTTTCAGCTTTTTGTTCTCCTCTTTTAACGCAATAAATCTTCTGGTGTTCCTCTGTTCATGCTTTAACAACTTCTTGTTTTCTTTTCAAAGTTGTTTAAGCTTGGCTTCAAGAGCTTCTTGATTCTCATAAGATGTCTCAACAACGTCTAGCATCTTCTTTTCATTGTTTTTCAATTGCTCTATCTCTGCTTGCTGCTGATTGATTATTTTCATCATGACAGCTAGCTTCCGGTTCACAGCACTCATCACATCACTATCAACTGTGACCTTTGGTGTAGAAGCTTCAGCAGCAGCAGGCAACTTTCCTTTCTTTATCTTCTTTAGTACTCTATCCAGTGCATCATTAAACTCATTAACAGGTAAATCAGTCTCCTTTTCAGTACCTGATGTTGTCTTCTGCTTCTTTGCAGCTGGAGTTGCAACCGGTGATTTTGAGCTAGATGCTGGTGGTAGTTTCTTACCAGCAATCAATGATTCTATTTCTCTAGCTCTCTTCTCCATAGGTCTTAAAACCTTCTCTTTCTTCTTGAAATGGGGTTTCTTTTGTTTCTCCCCTTGCATTGGCGATCCAGGAAAATCCACTGATCCCAAGCCTAACCCCTCATCAGTTTCATCTAAATGAATGGGGCTTTTAGTACTCTGTTCCTCCAACGACTTGTTGATACTGACAGACTTACCAGCCACAGTGGCCTTGGGCGTGGTGCTCTTCACTGTCTCTGCATCAGAATCCCATCTCTCATCTTCTTGCGTCTCTTCAGAATCTACAGACGCCTCATCTACCAAATGCAACCCTTTCTTCGCCATACTCTTATGTCTTCTAGAAACTTTCTTCTTGGCTGGTTTAGCTTCAGCTTCAGTCACTGTTTCTTTTTCCTTACCCTTTCCACTCTTTGCTCCAACATTCACCACTTGACGCTTTCGTTTAGCATCAGGGTCTACTGGATGTAATGGATTGTCTTCATCTGATTCACTATTAGCATTTCTCACCTTATCCTTACCTGGGTCTGTATAATCTATCTTGATCAGGTGACCAAATAGATTCTTCATCGGTGGTCGTTCATTCAATGGCACACCCTTATACGCCTTCATCCTAGCAAGAGTGTTCAGATTCATGTGCTCCTGAACTATAATCTGCTTAGGATCTCTCTTCAACTTCTTGTACTTAGCATCAAAGATCATCTAATGAAATCGAGGATATAACAAGAATTTCCTGCTCCTTAACCCTCTCACTGGTTCTAACATGTGTTCCATCAGCATCTTAGACACATTGAACGGTTTGTTCAATATTAAAGCCACCATCAATGAGCTGATACTCTTTCTCATCAAATCATATCCACCAGCTGCTGCTCCGAAAACATGAATCATCACATGTGCAAGATATTTGAACTGAGGACATAGCTTTCCTTTATGCAACGAACCGTCAGTTATAGGTCCGTTATACTTCATACGTAGAAAGCATTTCCGTTGTTCAGTCCACGTCAACTCTCTGGGTTCTGTCTTAACATCATCTAACTTCAACGCTTCTCTGATGTCTTTTTCAGAGACAATTACCAGCTGCCCCTGAATCGTACTAACGAGTGATGATTCGCATTCCTAGAAATCCATCTTCGCATTAGTCCAGAACTCCTGTTGGTGATCACGGTAAATAATAGCTGGTGATGCAATCGCATCAATCACTCTACTCCTCTTCAAGAACTCTATAATCCTAGCAAACTCAGTATGTTTCTGAACATCGCCAAAATACGCACAACAGTTGTGTGCGGATTCAAACGGTAGATCAACACTTTTTTCTTTCTCAGCTGCCTTCGAAGATGATCCAGCAGGAACACTCGCACTTTCCTGTTGAGACATTGCTAAGCTGCAAAGCAAATCAAAACAAACACGTTAAAACAGACAAAATAAAAACTTGAAAAATTTTGGTTTTCAAATTCTACATTCGACCAGTTCGTTGGAGCGAATGAGAAATCTAAAGGTTCGAATGTAAAATATTTTGAAAAATTTCTTCATTCGACCACTTAATCTTTATTCGCCCAAATAAACATTCTCCTTCGCCCAAACTGTCACGTTTGACCGTTTGTGATGGGCGAAGGTGACTGTTCATCTTCTTCAAAATTTCAGATTATAATTTTGTTTGTTTTAAACTGCCATTTTGATTTGAAAAGCACCTAACACTGCCGATTAAGCTTTTCCAATTATCAATTTTTACAATCATACATTGATTATGTGTTTTTAATCAAAAACTAGGGTTCGAAAAACTGAAACAATTGATTATGCAATCTGTTGATGTTTAACCCTATGTTTTTGGATAATCTCCCCCTAAAACACTTAATCAATGACTTCCAAACCAAATGATGTCCAATTAACACATTTTAATCCAAGTTTTTAGTCAGTTAGGGCTCGAGCTGAAAATCGTTGATTATGAAGTGGATATTAGGAATTAACCTGCAAATAATGGTGTAAAAAGATCAGTGGAATTAGACGAACACAATAACACAATCTAAAAATCAAGAGCAACAAGGTGACCCTATCTCAGAAATTTTGAAAATGTTTCGAATAGGGTTGAATGAGCAGAGATTGGAATATATAGGCTCCACATTCGACCGTTTGACTAGGTCAAATGTGATGCTTTTTCTACCTTCGACCCTACTGAAAGGTTCGAATGTAGAAAAAGGGTTCGAATGTGAAATTTTCACATGAACACTCACTTTCGACCGTTTAAAACATACGAATGAGCAGACAAAATTCCACCTTCGACCCAACGAAGGGGCGAATGAAACATGGAATTTTTGAAAATTTTACCAAATCTCAAAATTGAGTCCCGTTCAAAATATTTTTCAACTTTTAAGCATCCGACAATCATTATTTCTCATTTAAAGATCACAAAGCTCAAATGGTCCATCAAGTTTTAGAAAATCGTCATCAACCACCATCAGCTATCAAAAATAAGCTTGAAATGTAAAATCTTTTTGGATTTTCTAAAGTTTATGTTAAAACACACCTAAAATCTTTTTGAGTTTTGCATTTTTGACGAGAAATATAAAATGCTGAAATGTAAAGATAAAACAGTAAATGTTTTGGGATTTCCGGTAAAGGGATCATATCAGTTATTGAGAAATCTGATCGCACCGTTGATCTTTTCGATTTATTAACATTAAAGACAATGTGTGATCTGGAAACTGCTGATATTGTGATCCATATAAACTCACATGCAGACTTTTGTGCAGTGCTTTAAACTGATACCATTATGTATAGTATAAACGTAATTGTATGTGGTTCCCACACACATGACATACTCCCGTATCAAGAAGTAAATGCACAACGACTCATTGTAAAGCGTGATTATGCTTTTGTCATCTGTAATTTACAAGGTATGAGACACAGAGGTATACAGGTCAGCAAATTAATGCAGCAAAGTAACATGTGCACTCTACCAGGTTGAGGGCTAATAACAATCATGATTTGCATCAGTGATTGATACGATGTAATAGATAATCTTTGATTATCATAAGACATGGAAAGTTCCTCAATTCGGTAACTTTAGGATTTTGGCTTAAAGCTCTTTTATAAAGACACCCTATCTGATCTAGGTCCGTAATGACTTACAGCAGAAGATCAGAGAGGCTATCCCCACACAACTAATAACATAACGACCCAAAACCTCCGAGTTTTGTACAAATACCCTATCAAATTAAATTACAGTACTAAGACCATATGCCCATGAGGAGTTCATCCACACAACAATTCGTTTGATATGTATGTATCAGGCACGCAGTAATAGGTCTACGAAGCCTATCAGCACATCACACAGAATCAGACACACGCCCTATATTGCATTAAATTTCTTTAGAATGTGTCAGATCCCCACTGATGTACTATCATTTCCCCTTTTTCTCCACGAAATCATTTTGGGTTTTTCTGATTTTTTTTATAAATTTTGAGTTTACTGTTCCCAAGGATAAGCTGGAGCATTTCAAATATGTGACTGCCCAAGATATCGTTTGTTCACAGAAATCTGACGGCATTAATCTAAGGGAAGAAGATATAGTAGTCAGCAATATTTTTTAGGATCTGAGTTTGATTGTTTTGATGTATTTAGAATAAGATGAGAAATGAATGATGTAATTATATATGAAAGTGCAGCGGAATAATAAACTATAATCAAAACAATGGGAATAATTGTTATCAATGATCAAATGCTTTCATTTATTGAAAGATTACAATCAGTACAAATACTCCCCCTCAGCCTGATCACACAGTGGTTGTTTGTCTGAGAGAATGTTTGTGTGTGATCTAATAGAACAGTATAAGCACTGTTCTATTTATAGACAAACCTAAACCACTGGTAACATGTGCTGACGTCACCTAAGATAGTGACCTCTAACAGAATAACAACATAAAACATTGATGTGTCGTAAAACACATCTATTTTCCTATGTATTTTGTATATTATTTGGTCAAGTTTGTATTCATTTCGTGTCATTTTTAGTAGGTATTTATTTATTTTATTATTTTATAGGTGTTCGTGGAAAATCGGCTTAAAACGAAAGAATTTTAATTGACACACGAGCACTTTAGAGCATGTGTTCATGGACGTCGGAGCGTAAACGAGAAACTTTGGTCGAGCTAAGAACAACCGAGCCAGGGAACTAGAGTTATAATAATAATAATAATAATATAATATAATATATAATAATGAAAAAAAAAAGAATTGCCAAGACTTGGGCTCGGCCCAAAGTCAAGGTCGGTCACGAAATAAGTGAATGGATGTATCAAAATTGACGGCAGGAGGGATATAGTATATTTCATTCTAACAATTATATATTCATTCGACAATTCTTTGATTCGGAGAGAAATAGAAGTGACCGACCAAGCTACGGTGACGAGCGAAAGGGCACGGAAGGAGAAAAGGCCACGAGCACGTTAAAGATCAATACCCAACGAGTCTTGGGTTAGGTTTAGTTTTCGTTTATTATTTTTATAGACATGGGTAAACTATTTTTATTTATTTTGTGATGTTTATAAAGATTATGAGCTAAACCTTTTGTTGGTGGCTTGGGATGATGAACTAGAGTTTGTTTTTGAGTAAAGACTTATGTTTTCCATTTTGGATGTGTTGGGTTACATGATTTAATTTTTATGTTTGATTTTGAATATTTGTGTGCTGGCGCTTTTTGATTTGATTACTTGTTTGTTGGTTTTGATGTTCTAGGCATATAGGAATATCCCCTAGATCTAGAAATCATTCTAGTTTGATTAACTTTTGTTGTCGAGCTAGTTCTTGCAGTTAGGAATAGCGCAAGTTTAACAGGTTTTTAAAGTCAATTAGCTAAGGTGTGCAATCCCTTCCCGAAGGTTAGGAATATAATTCGGGATTGCTAGGTTGACTAACTAGGCATTGTTTGGTAGTTTGGTTATCGCTGGGGCGAGGCCGGTTACTTATTCGTGTTTAGAGTTTTCCTAGGATTTCATTCGTATTAGTTAAGTCTGCTTCGCAGTTTGGGAGTTTTCGATCCAAGAGTGGTTGATTAAAGGATTACTGTGGGATTTGGTTTCGCTGGGGCGATCCACTTTCATTTTAGCATCTCAATACTTGTCCCGCCTTGAGTCTAGTCAGCTATCCTTGACAGGAGGTTTATTAGATGAGAACAGGGTCTCCAATCGGATTACATAGGTCAGCTTTTATAACCAGAGTCTAGGGATTCTACCCAGGTTACCAGCCTTCTTCCTATCCGATTTCTCCTAGCTCCTAGTCCCCATAAGCAGTCGAGGTTGTTTTATTTATATTTAGTTTCTTCTAAGTTTTTAATTATTAGTTTAACCCCCCAATTTAAGTATATATTTATTTAGGCTAGTATTCGGTATAGGTTGTGATCTAGAGTTGCATTCGCGTCTTTGGGTTCGATACTCGGTCTTATCTGTTTACTGCTTCGCGACTGGTACACTTGCCGTGCGTGTGTAGTTTTTAGGTGAGTCGTTTTAATTAGAACTTGTGTTATTTATATTTATACATTTACACACATCAAACATCTGCCCTATACAATCTACTGTTACATTACAAAACACTGTAAGATAAACTACTGCTAAGGGAAAATTCTGATGGTCTTGCAACATCTGTTGGAGTCAAAGTGTTGTTGACTCCAACAGACCTTTAGTCTTCAGAACTTGATCAGCAGTTGTTTCTTCATCAGACCTTTGGTCAGCAGTTGTTCTCTAGCAGTCCTTTGTATTAGCAGTTGTATCCGCAGTTGTTTGGATGGAACAGTTGTTAGGGTCAGCAGTCTTTTGGGAAGAGTATGTTGTAAGGACTGTTTATTTGTGGAATCAATAGTTAACATATTTTGGCTTTGCAATCATCTGTTCTTCTCCAGGTCAGCAGACCCAACAATCTCCCCCTAGAACAGATGATGCCAAAACTAATCTTTATTCTTGATCTTTATTTCTCATCAGACTTTCTCTGTTTTGTCCTTTGAATTGAAGTTCAAAGTCCAAGGCAAATAGGTCTTCTACATCTCTTTCAAGCTCAAGATTCAGCAGTGTTTGGAGATCATTTGCACACAGGCTATATGCATCATCCATGCTTATCTTTTGAACTTTTCCATCTGACCTGAGTAGAGTCAATTCATGGTTGTCTTTATTGACTTTCCATTTTAGAATTTTTGAGTCAGTGGATTTGCTGAGATGCACCTTTATTCTAGATGAGTTTGGTGATGGAGGTCTCCCAATGAGTTCTCTAAGCTTGTCAGTTGTGGGATCTGAGAAAAAAATGCACTTGATTAAAGAGGCCCTCTTTAATGAAAGTGTCAGCAAACTTCTTCTAATCTTCTTCAGACATTTCTTTCTGTTTCTTGAATTGTCTTCTAGCAGCAACTGATAGATCAGAAGTGTCAAGTAAGCTGTCAAGAGTAAAAGCCTGTTGAGGTCTCTTCATCAGTGGTTCATCAGTGTAGACAGGTTTTCTAGGTAGGCTGGGATCTTTCTTCCTATTTTCTTCAAGTCTCTTGTATGTTTCAACCAGCCTTAGCTCAGACCATCTTGCAACAGACCTCATCTCCCCATAGTCAGCAGCCACTATTTCTTGTCTCATCCTCTTGAACTTTAAGGCTCTGGCTGGATCTCTGCCTTTACCAAAATCAGGGCAGAGACTTTAGCTTGGGGATTCTTGGCCAACTCTTCTATTCTTAAGAGTTCTTCCCTTAGTGCATGAGTGGTCCAGCCTGCAAACTGTTTCTTGTTTGCTTTGTAAGGCATGGTTGCCAAGATCTGTTCCAGAAGGGATTCCCTAACCTCCTTTTCCATGTCACTACTGAGAGGCATGGCAGACATGGAATTGCTCAGGGTCTTAGCAAAATCTTAAATCCTTCTTAATTTGCTAAGTTCTGCTGAATGGATGCCCTGAGCAGTCCTGTCATCCTTCCCTTTGCATTTCTCTTTTATAATTGCATCTGCCTGTTCAGCCTTATATTTTAGATATGTGTCCATGTTTAAGGGAACAGGGAAATGTGGAAGAGAAGGGAAGGATCTATCAGATGGTTGTTCAGTATTATAGAAGGATTGCATTTCCCCCTTGAGTAGATCAAGTTCAAGGGGATACTGAACAGCCAATGGTGTAATGGTTGGTGGTGGTCTATGGGATCTAGATTGTGATGTGTGTGGTGAAAATGATGAGAGTGGAATGGCTGATATAGGTGTGGATTGTGTGGTTGAGGTGGTGTGTGGTGATGTATGTATATTTTCATCCTGTACAACAAAGGTTGATTTCCTCTTCCTTTTGTACAAGATTTTTGGTGATGGTGGTGTGGAAGCAGTGGTTTTGTCAACATCTGTTGGCACCTTAGTAGGACCAGCAGATGTTTGGGATTTGGGTGGTGATGTGATTGTAGGTTCAGGTGTTGTGGTTTTATCAGTGGTTTGGGTGGCAGCAGTGGTTTTGTCAGCAGTGGCTTTATCAACAGAGGTTTTCGCAGCAGTGGTTTTCAGTTTAGATGGTGGTTGTCTGACATGTTTAGCAGGCATCTTCTTCCTTTTTGAGGATCCCACATCTTCAACTTCCTGTTGTTGTTCCCTTTTTAGTTGTACCAACAACTCTGCTTTGGCTTCCAAAGTGTCGGCCCTCTTTTGTTTGTCTTCAGCAGCCTTTTCAGCTTCTTTATTTGCAGAGTTGTCTACCGCTTTATCTTTGCTGGTTTGTTGTTGTTGTGGTGCAGTTTGAGTTGGTTGTTGTGGTGCAGTTTGAGTTGGTTGTTGCTGTTGTGGTGCTGTTTGAGTAGACCCTGGTATGTTGGCAGACTTTGATTTACCTTTTTGAGAAGGTGGACAACCAAAGGGATCTAGCTTTGGCAACCTATCTCTGCCACTCTCCCCCTTTTTGGCATCATCAGCTGTGAATGCATCATCATCTTCATCCCTGAGAATGGTGGTAGGGGCAGAGCCAGTGGTCTTCAGCAGATGGACTTTGATGGCTTGAATGTCTGCATGAGTATCTTTGTACCTTGCATCTACCATGTTTCTGATCTCAGCCATGTAGGTTTCATGATTCTGATCTGCTAGTTTTCTGTGAGCTATGATGATGGGGGAAACAGATTTCCATAGCTCACTAGCAATATCAGATGTGGATCGTTGACTCTTGGAAAGAGTAGCCAAGGATTCCAATATTAGCTTGACATCGGATTTTATGTCAGCAACAGAGGTTTCAATGGTTTGAACTCTAGCCGTCAATTCTTGGTATTTTAATCCATCACCTAAGTTAATAGGATCATCTGAATTCCTACCAGTGGTAGTTTTAACTAATTCAGTCCTAGGAGGTGAATCCAAAGGATGAGAACCAGATGCCCATTTGTCTTGCTTCTGGGGACTTCCAACTGATTTTGGGGACACTATAGTGGCCTCATCAGTTGTTGCCATCAAGGGAGTCTTAGCTATGTAACCACTGTCCTGGTGTGAGACAATGGTCTCTACATCAGTAGTGGCTGCTCCACTTGAAAACTCACCTAGAGTTGCATTGAACTCTAGGGGTGTAACCTCCTCATCTGTTTGTGGGATGGCTGATTGAATTTCCTCAGTCCCAGTCACTTGTGGAGGTATACTCTCATTGACAGGTGAAAGAGAGGAACTGGGGTTTTCCTGAGTTTTGTCAATAGCCTCAAACAGAGGTTGCATGGTCTGTTGAACATGTGATGGTGAGGGTGGAGGAGTAAAAAGAGAATTAACCCTGGGAGAGGGGCTTGTGAACATTTGGCCAAGTGACTCAAATGTATCATGTTGTGGTTCCCCTTGGCTTACAACATGATCCTTTTGGGAGGATGCATGAGGAGTTTGGTCAGGTTGAGATATTTCCAGCTGTTGTGAGGAAGTAACAACAGTGGTTTTAGTTGCTTTTGTATTGCAACAGAGTTATCTTCTGGTATCTCATCTTCCAGAAGTCTCTTGTGAGGTGGAGTGGTGGTTTTTGTGGATGGACGTTTTCTTTTGGAAATGGCTGGTGTGGGTTTCACAGCACTGGATGTAGTGCCATGATCACCAGGAGCAGTAGGCTCAACAACAGAGGTTTGGACAACAGTTGTTGTCTTAGTCCTCTTTGTTTGTGTTTTTAAAACCTTTGACACTTTTGATGCTTTTTCTTGGGTGTTTGCACCCAGCATTCTAGTAAAAGTTTCATCAGTTAGACTCTTCATTTGCATAGACTCACCCTTTTTGAAAACTTTTTCTGGTAAAACCTTTTGAAGGATTACACTTAAGATTCTTGGGTAAATTAGAAAAGCATTGTTTGACCCAGACTTTATGGCTTTCACATTTGACACTAAATCCATAAACAGTCCCTGGGATAGATTGAAGTCAGAATTTGACAACATACTATAGCCCAAGTACTGAATCCTCAATGGGATTTCATTAAAGGAGGTGGACTTAGCGGAGACACAGAGAAGGAGGGTATGGAAGAAAAATTTCATGACTGGTGGGAAAAACTTTTTGAAAAGTGTTGACCCAGTCATCTGAGCATCATACCCCATTTCCTGAAACTCTGTTTTAGGGAAAGAGTCTTTACCTGACAGGTCATTAAGTGAGAAGGTTGTGGATATCAGTTGAGGGGTAATGACGATACTTGTTTCACCAATTTTTGAGATAATGGAAGTAGGCTTCTTGTCTTGAAGCAAGAACTCAGCATTCAACCAGAATTCTTGGAGAGTATCAAGATAGATAGGGGCGTCAGCGGTTAAGATTGTCAGGTATTTGGATTTTAGAATGATGTCGATGGTGGAATGGAATGGAGTATTTTCATCTGTTTTAACCAGATATGGAAGGTAATTGTGGGTGGCTTTAGCTTGAAGATCCATTGTAATGGATTCCGAAGTTGAGAATGAATGAATTTTGATTAAGGGTTTGAGAATGAAGAAGGCGGTTTCAGTATTTTGAATACAATGAGACCGTGTAACGACTGTTGTGATAAAACAGGGTTTTTATAGGCTCTGGTGAAACCGCTGATGTGGCCAAAACTCTGCTTGTAAGAGCAGACGTGGCAAACAACTGATGGTTAAAACATCTGGTGGGGAACAGTTGTTTTTGGCAAGCAGCTGATGCAAACAACTGATGCAAACAGCAGTTTTTTTTATTATCTTTATTGTAATACATATATATATATATATATATATATATATATATATATATATATTATAGATATGGATAATAAAACAGTTGTTTTATCTGATCAGAGGTTTGAAACAGATTTTTCAACCAACAGTGGATAAAATGAATGAAACAGTGGTTGTTTTATCTGAACAGAAGTTTGAAACAGATTTTTCAACCAAAAAGCTATTTTGAAGGATGAATTTTGATTTTCTGAAAACATTTTAATGCTTTTATTAGAAACATTTTGTTGTTTAATCCATGTTTAAATACCAATTCTAGAAATCAGATTTGTAAAGGTAGATGTGTCTAAAGCTTTTGTCAACACATCTGCCAACTGATCCTCTGTTGGAACATGGTGCAGAGAAATCAAAACTTTTTCATAGCTATCTCTGACAAAATGATGTCTGATGTCAATGTGTTTGGTATTGGAGTGAGAGACTAGATTTTTGATGATATTTTCAGCAGCTTGACTATCCAACATGAGTGGAGTCTGTAATGCAGTTATCCCAAAATCCAGCAATTGATTTTGAAGCCACATGAGTTGGGCTATACAGCTTGCAGCAGCAATGTATTCAGCCTCAGCTGTTGAGGTGGAAACAGCTGCCTGCTTTTTGCTTTGCCAAGATACTAAGGCATTCCCTAGAAATTGGCACCCTCCTGATGTGGATTTTCTTGTGGTGTGACAGCCAGCAAAATCACTATCTGAATAACCTGAAAGCTCAATGTTTCCATTAGCAGGGTACCATAAACCAAGTGTGGGAGCACCTTTTAGGTATCTGAATATCCTTTTCACAGCAATAAGGTTTGACTTTCTAGGTGAAGCCTGGGATCTTGCACAGACACAAGTGGCAAACATAATGTCTGACCTAGATGCAGTTAAGTATAATAAAGACCCAATCATGCATCTATAATGTGTTTGATCAACCAATTCATCTTTGTCATCAATAGTGAGTAGCTTGACTGTACTCATGGGTGTACTACATGGCTTACAGTCATTCATCTCAAATCTAGTTAGCAAATTCTTTACATATTTATTTTGATGGATGAATGTGCCAATTTGCAGTTGTTTCACTTGGAGACCAAGGAAACACTGAAGTTCACCCATGGCACTCATTTCAAACTCTGTTGTCATGAGTTTCCTGAACTCTTCACACATTTTGTTACATGTGGATCCAAAAATGATATCATCCACATATATTTGAACAATCATTAAGTCTTTCCCTTTCCATTTTAAAAATAAGGTTTTATCAATTTTACCTCTTGTGAAGCCAATGGATAAGAGAAAAGTGGAAAGAGTTTCACACCAGGCCCTTGGTGCTTGTTTGAGTCCATACAAGGCTTTATTGAGCTTGTAGACATGATCAGGATGGAATGTGTCTTCAAAACCAGGTGGTTGACATACATAGACTTCCTCCTGAATTTTGCCATAAAGGAAGGCACATTTGATATCCATCTAATACACCTTGATGTTGTGGTTGACAGCAAAGGCTAGAAAAAGACTGATGGCTTCTAACCTTGCTACAGGAGCAAAGGTTTCATCATAGTCTATTCCTTCTTCTTGTCTGAAGCCTTGAACCACAAGCCTGGCTTTATTCTTGACAACAATACCCCTTTCATCAGTTTTGTTTTTGAAGACCCACTTTGTACCTATTGGAAAAACATCCTTAGGCAGTGGTACAAGTTCCCATACTTGTTGTCTTTTGAACTGAATGAGCTCTTCTTGCATAGCTTCTACCCAACTGTTGTCTTTCAGTGCCTCTTGGTACTTGACAGGTTGTGTGAGAGATAGGAACCCTGCAAAAAGACAGATATTGGAGGATTGGCTTCTTGTGAGCACACCCTCTCTGATGTTGCCAATGATCAGGTCTGGTGGATGAGCTCTTAGGTAGATAAGATCTCCCTGATATGGTATGATGGCATTTTGAGGTGAAGGACAGAGGTTTGGTGACTCTGTTGATGTAACATCTGTTTGCACTTCTGTAGTGCCATTAGATGTTTGGAATGGAAATGGGGGAATGGGTCCAAGTGGTGTAAAACTGGACTGACTTTTGTCAACAGATGATTGTTCAGTGGTTGTGAGAGGTGAAGTAGTGATTTGAGGGTAAGACTGGCCAACAGTGATTAACTCAGCTGTGGCAGAGTTTTAACAATTGTTTTGAACAGCTGCTCCCTCTGATGTAGAATAGATTTTATAGTGACTGGGGATCACAACATCTGTTCTGTAATCTTGTTGTGGAGACTGTGGAATACCTGCATTGTTAGTTTTAACAGTGATATCTTCAAATTTGAATTTATCTAAATCAAATAGTTCAGCAGGATTTGCTGGGATTTTTAGGGATGAAAGTTCATTGAACTTTACATTCAGAGTTTCTTCTATTGTCTTGATCTTTGTGTTAAACACTTTATAAGCCTTGGCAGTAGAAGAATATCCCAGAAAATAACCACAATCTACTTTGGCTGCAAACTTTGAAATGGAATCTTTGAGATTTAAAATGAAACATGGGCAGCCAAAGATTTTGAAAAATGAAATTAATGGTTTGATTTTGAACGAAATTTCATAAGCAGTTTTTTGATGTCTAGGGTTGATCAAAACTCTGTTTTGAACATAGCAAGCAGTGTTTATAGCTTCCGCCCAGAAGGACAATGGCAAACCAGAATCTGCTAGCATGGTTCTTGCAGCTTCTATAAGAGTTCTATTTTTCCTTTAACCACCCCATTTTGCTCTAGTGTTCTTGGGATGCTGTACTGCCTCACAATCCCTTTTGACACACAGAAATCATCCAACTCCTTATTTTTAAACTCTGTTCCATTGTCAGTCCTGAAGACTTTTACTGGCAAGTCATATTGTTTTTCAACTTTGGTGACAAAGTCCTTCAATATACCTGCAGTCTCATCCTTAGAATGTAAAAAGTAAGTCCATGTAAACCTAGAAAAATCATCAACTATGACAAGACAAAATCTTTTTCTTCTTAGACTCATGATTTTAACAGGGCCAAACAAGTCCATGTGCAACAATTGTAGACATTGACTGGTTTTGGACTCATCAATGGATTTGTAAGAGCTTTTATGTTGTTTCCCTTTTAAACATGAAACACAATGCTCATCACATTTGAATTCTTTTGATGGTAAGCCTCTGACAAGACTTTGTTTAGAGAGTGTATTGATAGTGTTAAGGTTGGTATGACCCAATCTCCTATGCCACAATTCTGTCTCCTTTGTGGAGGCAGCAGAAAACAAACAGACATTTGCCATAGGATTGTCCTTTAACATATCAACAACATACACATTGCCACTTCTATGAGCAACAAGTTGTGCTTTGCTCTCAGCAATGATGGTATCAATCTTTTTCACCACTTCTGGCCCAATAATCTTGCAAGTTTTCTTTGTGAAGAATGAGCCATAACCTTTGTCACTCATTTGTGAAACACTCAGAAGATTAAACTTGAGATTATCAATAAGATTGACATTTTCAAACTTGAGTTTCCCAGCTTGTACAGTCCCTGACCCTAACACTTCACCTTTTGAATCATTACCAAAGGATATATCACCCCCTCCATGAGCTAAGAAGTCCAAAATAAGGGCTCTACATCCTGTCATGTGCCTGGAGCCTCCACTATCTACATACCAAAGACTATCTAAACAAGCAGAAGCTCCCTGCACAGCAGTAATGGATTAGTTTTGGTGAGTGTCCAAAGCCAAGTTGGCTTTGGATGGGTCCTCAGACTTTTCAGACTCAAGCTTTGGAAGATGATCAGTGGTTTGAACTAATTTTTGAATCAAGTTCAACAACTACTGCTGACCATTTGCCAGTGCTTGAATGTCAACACTTGGGGCAATAGTTGTTTGATCCCTTCCAGACAGATGATAATACCCATAGGGATTTCTGTTCACTCTTGGTTTAGAGGGTCTCTTTGGCTCCTCATAAACATGTGACAGACTATGACATGGTGGTTGTCCATATCCTCTAGGGTACTTGCTTATGGGTGGAGCATCTGTTACTTGGGCATCCCTAGGAGCAGATGTTTCAAGACTTTTAGTAACAGGTGTTTGGACAGGAGTGAAGGTCTTTTTGGGCTTTCCTTTTGAAGTACTTACCCCAGGATTTGCAAGAGTTTTAGCTTTGTACTCTTGTATTTTCACATCAAAAAATTTAAGATACAAGCACTCTTTGGTTTTGTGATTCTTTTTCCCACATATTGAACATGTGGCTTTGGAATCACATACACTTGTTCCTTTGTTAATGTCATATGCTTTTAGAAGAAAACAGTTTTTAGTGACATGATTCTTCTTTTCACAGAAATCACAGAACAAGTGGATAGTCTTTTCTTTCTTCTTCCCTTTTTCAGCCTTCTTTTCAGCAGATGTTTGAGCATCTGCTAGAAGGTTTTTCAAGGGAATGACTTTTGCCTGAGGAGCTGTCTTTCCTTCAGGTGTTTTTAAATCAACAGGTTTAAAATTCTCAAGAGTACCACACTCATCAGACCAAGTAGGTTTAAATTCATACTTTTCAAGTTCAGGGAATGATGAGGAACCTTCTGGTTTTTCAAGAACAATTTTCTTACCATTTGGTTTAGTGATTTTAATATCTTGACCCTGCAAGTTTGTTGGTACTATCTCAACAGACTTTTGATCCCTTTTGTCAGTGTTTTCAAAAGCTGGAGCAGTGGTTTCAAAACCAAAACCAAACTTCACATGACTTTTGGTTTGTTTGTTGAGTAGCATCTCAAATCCTCTACATGATTCCACCCATTTCTCACATTCAACTTGGGTGGACTCAAGCTCACTTTTACAACTCTGATATTTTGTTATCATAGTTTGGAGCTGGTCTTTGGTTATGGTTGCTTCATGTTTTAAGCTACTTTTTCAGATTCCTTTTCAGTTAAACTTGTTTTTAGATCTTTTGAAAGTTTCTCAAATTTAACTTCATCATCTAAAATTTTCTTTCTAAGGTTTTCATTCACCTCTTTGATGTTAGCAAATGCTATTACACATCTGTCAGAACACAAATACTTAAGAATTTGAGGAGATACCTTAGCAGCAGCCATCAATGCACAATCACACTTGCACTCACAATCATCAGATGCACCCCAGGGATCTAAGAGATTCACAACCTCTTCTTCAGGTTTTTCACCTGTAACAACTTCATCAACAACATCATCAGTCACAACATTAGATTCAGTCACCACCTCCTAAGATTCAACCTCATCTACCATAGCCATGAAACAAAAGTTTTCTGGTTCATTTTCAGCTTTGGCAACTAATGCAAAATTTTCATCTGTTAACTCATCTGGTAGACTGCTCCAATCAACAAAACCTTGTGTAAAGAAGCTCTGTTGACTGGTCTCTGCAGGAGCAGAGGATGGAGCAACAGTCGTTTGCATAGGTGCTTGAGCAACATGTGTTTGCACATAGTGGATCTGAGGAACAGTGGTTTGGACATACTGGACAGGAACAGTGTTTGAGGACTGTGCAAAATGGGCAGTGTTTTGCACATTTGGTCCAGGGGTATGGTAGGAGTTTTGATAAGTGTTGGTTTGAGGTCTTTGATTTGGATAGGTGATTATAGGCGTACCATGTTGACTCCTACATTCCCTAGCAAAATGACCAAGTCTATGACATTTATAACACTTTATCTTTGATTTATCCAACCCAACCTTTGATCTGGCAGTTAACCCTGGAAACCTTCTCCCAGATTTCTTGTAAAAATTGTTAGTTCTTACACTGAGAAGGGCCAATTGGTGCATAATGTCCATTTCTTCCAAATCATCAGGGTCAAAGTATTTCAGGTCATCATACTCAAAGGATATGTTATCAGATGCCTGGATATCACCACCACTTGCTGTGAAAGCATAGTTTGGTGAATAAGAATCAGAGTTATAACCTGAGTTAAAACCTGAAGTCATGTCAATGAAATGATCATAACTCTGATCCTTAGTATTTCCAGGCACCTCATCATGACCCAAAAGTGATGTATTCCCAAATACATAATCATCAGACACTTTTCCAGAGTCCTAGAGCTTCTTTTTCTGGTTAAGCTCTTTCTCATAGGTCAAGAGCTTACCATGAAGCTGGGTCAGTGATAGGTCCTTAAATCCATTTGAGTTTCTCATAACAATAGCAATAGTGTCCCATTTGTCTGGTAATGATCTTAAAAACCTATGGTTCAGGGTTGAATGAGGGTAAGTAAGACCAACCAATTTTAGTTCACTAATGAGACAGTTAAACCTCTCAAATTGTTGAGTTAATGACTCTCCCTTGACATGACTGAATGTTTCATATTGTTGGTTAAGTATTTCACGATTGTTTTCGATAACCTCTTCAGTCCCACCAAATTGTTCTTTCAGTGCATCCCACAACTCCTTTGCACTGTTACAGTGTAACAGCCCAGCATATATATCATTGGGAAGAGACATGGCCACAATACTGAAGGCCTTAGCATCTAACTCAATTTTCTGAAAATCCTGGTTAGAGTAATTTTCAAGTTTCTTTGGCTCCTGAACCTTGGGATCTTCAGTACTCGGCACCATCGGAACATGTGGTCCGAAGATAACCGACTTCCAACACCCAGTGTTCTATTGAGCTAGAACATGGCTCATCCGACGTTGCCAAATATTGTATTCAGATCTGACAAGCATCGGTGGCTTGTTGTTCGTGCCAGTGTTATGTGGATCGTGATTGATTGAAGCCATTCACTGATTTTTTCAAAAACAAAGTCTGTTTAAAAACGGTTGAAACAAATTAAACTATTACTTTGTTTTCAATCCAACAGACAAACGATATCAATAATTGTGAGCTGATCTGTTTATATTAAATTGATTTGTTAGATCGAATTTAATTGACCAAGCTCTGATACCAATTTTTAGGATCTGAGTTTGATTGTTTTGATGTATTTAGAATAAGATGAGAAGTGAATGATGTAATTATATATGAAAGTGCAGCGGAATAATAAACTATAATCAAAACAATTTGAATAATTGTTATCAATGATCAAATGCTTTCATTTATTGAAAGATTACAATCAGTACAAATACTCCCCCTCAGCCTGATCACACAGTGGTTGTTTGTCTGAGAGAATGTTTGTGTGTGATCTAATAGAACAGTACAAGCACTATTCTATTTATAGACAAACCTAAACCACTGGTGACATGTGCTGACGTCACCTAAGATAGTGACCTCTAACAGAATAACAACATAAAACATCTGCCCTATACAATCTACTGTTACATTACAAAACACTGTAAGATAAACTACTGCTAAGGGAAAACTCTGATGGTCTTGCAACATCTGTTGGAGTCAAAGTGCTGTTGACTCCAACAGACCTTTAGTCTTCAGAACTTGATCAGCAGTAGTTTCTTCATCAGACCTTTGGTCAGCAGTTGTTCTCTATCAGTTGTTCTCTAGCAGTTCTTTGTATCAGCAGTTGTATAAGCAGTTGTTTGGATGGAACAGTTGTTAGGGTCAGCAGTCTTTTGGGAAGAGTATGTTGTAAGGACTGTTTATTTGTGGAATCAATAGTTAACATATTTTGGCTTTTCAATCATCTGTTCTTCTCCAGGTCAGCAGACCCAACAATATTTTTCTAATTTTTATGGGTTTTGAAATTTTTCAATGTTTTTGGATTTTTGTATTTTTCTGAAAAACAATAAAAACTAAAGTAAAAAGCGATAAACTGAGGTGGTGATCAGTCTTGTTTTTCTTTAATACCGTTAGCTTTCAAAAGATATTCAAATCTTGATTTATCAAAAGCTTTGGTAAAAAGGTCTGCACGTTGATAGTCAGTGTGGATTTTGACCATATCGATCAACTCTTTAGCATAACAATCACGGATAAAATGGTATTTGATCCGGATATGTTAACCTTTGAGTGATTTACTAAGTCTTTTGTTAATGCAATTGCGGCTTCATTATCATAGTAAATAGGGGTTTTAAGAAATTGCAAACCGTAGTCCACCATCTGTTGTTGTATCCAAAGAACCTGTGAGCAGCAGCTCGATGCTGAAACGTATTCTGCTTCACATGTGGATAATGCAACTGCGGTTTGTTTCTTGCACTGCCAGGTCACGAGCCTGCTCCCCATAAACTGGCATCCAGCCGTTGTGGATTTGTTGTCCTTGTCACAGCCACCCCAATCTGCATCACTAAAAGCGATTAGGTCAAAATTATCATCATTAGGGTACCATAGTCCTCTCGATGGACAACCCTTCAGATATCTAAGGATACGTTTGACAGCTGCAAGATGACTCTGTTTTGGCTTCGACTGATAACGTGCACAGAGACATGTGGCAAACATTATATCTGGTCTGGGGCGGTGAGATACATCAGTGATCCGACGATTGTTCTGTATGTAAATGGATCAGTTAGCTCCCCCTTAGCGTCAACTCCAATCCCGTGATTAGATTGTATTGGGGTATCCATCAGCTTCGAATCATCCATTTGGAATCGGCTCAAGACTTCAGAAACGTATTTCGTCTGGTGAATTAAGATCCCCATTGGTCTTTGTTCCGCCTGCAAGCCTAGGAAAAATTCCATCTCTCCCATTGTGCTCATCTCAAACTTTTCCTGCATAACACGTTCAAATTCTCTGCAAAGAAGTTCGTTAGTAGAACCAAATATAATATCGTCAACATAAATCTGGACTAGAAGCAAGTCATCGCCTGTTCGTTTAGTGAACAGTGTGCAATCTACCAAACCTCGTTTGAATCCTTTTGAAAGAAGATACGTGCTCAGCTCCTCATACCATTGCCTTGGAGCCTGGTGCAACCCGTAGAGAGCTTTGTTTAAAATGTAGACCTTATCCCGGTGAATAGGATCTTCAAAGCCTGGTGGTTGACCTACGTATACTTCCTCCTTGACCACGCCATAGAGAAACGCGCTCTTAACATCCATTTGATACACCTTAAATTTCTTGTATGATGCAAACGCCAGAAACATTCGGATAGCCTCTAATCGTGCAACCGGTGCATAGATCTCGTTGTAATCGATTCCCTCAACTTGATGAAATCCTTGTACAACCAAACGAGCTTTGTTCCTTACGATCACTCCTCTATCATCCTTTTTGCATTTGAATACCCATTTTGTTCCAATCTTCTTTCGTCCAGGGGGCAAATCTGTTAGTGTCCAAACACCAAGTTTCTGAAACTGCAACAACTCCTCTTGCATTGCTTCCACCCAATCGTCATCCAAAAGAGCATTCTTGTAAGTCTGCGGCTAAACCTGCGAAACATAACAAGCAAAAGACCAGTCATTCTGAAAACCTGATTTTTGAATTTTGGCATATAAAGCAAGATTGCCAAGGTTTTTCGGTGAGTTAGCATTCCTCAATTGACCTCTTGTCATCACACTGCTACCAGGATCACCAATAATCTGCTCGATCGGGTGAATACGATGTATCCGAGATTCCGGATAATCTGGTACTTGGACTCCCGTCTGAGTAGTTAAGTTCTCTGCAGAAACCAGATCATTACCCACATTTGATGATGAAGCACCATTTGTATTTGGGTTCACTGGTGGTGTCACTGTAGCATGATCTAAAATAGCTTCACTTGTAACATCATCGTCGTCATCTTCAGATTCTGATGAATTCAAAGTTGTGGAAGCTTCTTGGAATACCTCTTCTTCAACGACAGGAACATTGGTATCATTAGAAGCTGCTTGGGGGTTCACGGTGATCGGACGCACCAACGGTGATGTCACTGCGTCTTCGACCTCGTAATATAAACGTAACACAGCCTCTTCAACTAAGCTATATAGGTTGAATGATTCGAAGAAATCTTTGTAATCAAACATCCAGTCTGGACCGCTTCCCTGTAAATTCTGAGTATACCGTTGTACTTCAACGTTAGCCCACTCCTCGACTTGACGAGTCCGTCTGTTGAATACCCGTTTGAGCGGGGTTGCATATCCAACAAAGTATCCTTCTTCAGCCTTCGGTGCGAACTTCTCAGATGGATTAAGCATAGTACAAGGAGCTCCAAACGGTTCTAGATACTCTAAATTCGGCTTTCGACGATTCAATAGCTCATAAGAAGTTTTGCCAAACTTCTTCACCATTAAAACACGATTAAGAGTATAACAAGCTGCGTAAATTACTTCGTTCCAGAAAATTACTGGAAGATTTGAGTCCGCAAGCATTGTTCTCGCCGTTTCTATTAGAGTCCTATTTTTGCGTTCGGTGACACCGTTCTGTTGTGTGGTATACGGAGCACTGTATTCATGATGAATTCCTTTGTTTTCACAAAGATCGTCCATCTGTGCATTCTTAAACTCCGTCCCATTATCACTCCTAATTCTCTTGATCTTTAGACCATAGATATTTTCCTGTCGAGTGAACAGAACTTTCAAATTATCAAACGTGTCGCTCTTACGGTGTAAGCACATAACCCATGAAAATCATGAAAAATCATCAGTCACCACAAGACAGTACAATTCTCCAGCATGACTTTTACGCTTGACCGGTCCGAACAAATCCATGTGCAAACGTTCAAGTGGCAATTCAACGGAATTGACTTTCTTTGGCTTATGGGATTGCTTATGTTGCTTTCCCTTCTTACAACTCACACACTTTTCATTTAAGTGAAAATGTTTAACGTTCACGCCTGTGACAAGTTCATTCTTCACCAATTGATTCATCTTTCGTAGGTGAATGTGTCCCATCCTCCTATGCCACATAATTGATTCTTTTTCTGTAGCCTTGGAGAGAAAACACGTGACTTGGCCTTGTGTAGTCATTGCTTTAGACATGTCGAGAATGTACAAGTTGTTCACTCTCGGTGCCTTTAACATCATCCACTCTTTTGGTAACTCGAAACCCGGCTTGAGTATATAGCAAGATTTGTTATTAAAGTAAACAGAAAATTGCTTAACACATATCTGACTGACACTGAGCAGATTGTAATCGATTTGCTTCACACAAGATATTCTCTCAAAACTCACAATTCCATTGCTGACACTACCCTCCATGGTAATATAACCTCCCTTGTGTCCTGCAAACGCTACATAACCTCCATTAGTAGCGAAAGATCCCCTATCAAGTGACCAGACGCTCCACTGCCAACAATCCAAAGACTGCTCACAGGGCCAGCTGAAGCTCCCTGCACATATCAAGTAAAGAATTAGATTTTTCGGGGGACCCAAGCCTGTTTGGTCTTGGGTCTTTGAACAGTTTGTTTCAAAGATTCAGATTTCTCACAAACAGTTTGATTTGAATCGATCTTTTTCTGATCACTCAAACCTTTTTCATTCTCTGATTTCTCAATTTGTTGTGAAGTTGAAGCACCTTCAACACCCTTTGGTGACCAAATTTGTTCAGATCGTTTCAAGATCCGGATTTGAGATTTTGGGGTCTCAGCCGGTTTCTTTACTTCTTCTTTGAACAAAAATTTCTTGGTTACCTTCTCTGATTTAACAGAGACAGGTCCAACTGTTGATTTGACAGCAGGTTTAACAGGAACCTTTTTCTTATCAACCATTGAGTTCACCATTGGTTTCTTAAGAGATTTCTCAGTTGCTATCCGGTTACGTCGATCATATGTCATCGGACGATTTTCCCTCCTTTTAAAATAACTGCTTTGATTATAAAAAGGTGCTGGTTGAGGGACAAATCGTCTTTGTGGATAACAATGATTGTCGACTGGACATTCATATTTCTTCTTCATTTCCACCTCGTGCCTCTTGTGCCTTACGTACGGGCAGTGAGCAAGTAAATGCCCTCTCTCCCCGCACTTAAAACACGCACGGTACTCATCAAAATTGTTCTTGGCATTCGACTTTGCATAACTAGTGATAGGATATTGATCATCCACACACCTTCTTCTTAAACTCTCAAGAGTTGGGTCCTTTGAGTAAGTCAGCTCAAGAAAACCATTTGACTTTTCTTTTGGTTCAATAAATTCTGTGACATGGACCTTTGGTTCTTTAGGAACATCCAAATAAATTTTCTTTAAAACTTCGGGAGGTACATCATTTGTTCGCTCATGTTTCGGGAACCAAATGGTACTCTCCTGCCAAATTTTCTCAATTTTTGAATAGTTGGCGAATTTTATTGGATATTCTTCATCAGAAATTATCTTATCGGATCCTTCCATCCGATAGAAAATTTTAACAGGTTTATCCCAAGATTCATTTTAATTTTCATTTTTATCTCATTTTTCTTCTCAATTTTCTTCTCAACAGGCTTAACTGATTGATTCTTTCTATGAGCGTTAGCCATGGGATGCACAATCTGAGATGGTGAAACAGGTTCATTAGTGATTATGTAATTTTCATCAGAAATATCACACATCTTTTTAGAAACCTTCTCAGATTGTTCATCCTCTGAATCAGAATCATCGGCAGCAACTACACCTTCAGCATTTCTCAGTATAGGTCTAACATCAGAATAAGGGTCTCCCACACTAGAGGTGTTTGACTCGTCATCCGATGTAGAGTCAGATTTAACTGAGCTCTCCGGTGCTATTGAGTGCAAATTATGGTTTTCAAACAACACCGGAGCTGGGACAGCTTTGTAGTTGGCACTACTAGACTGTGAAGGCTCTTCTATTATATGATCAACAACATAAGCAATATGCTTATAACTCTCCAATTTCTTGTTCACTTTCTCTGCAAAGCACTTGATGGTGGCCATTTCAAGTTTTGTGTTTTCTAAATCATTTATATAATTATTTATGGCCATTTGTGTAACCTTTCGTATTTTCATTTATTATGTCGTCATCATTTAAAATTCTATGAATTTCGACATTTTAGCGTATATTAAATTTTCGTAACATTAGTATAAAAAAATACCATTTTAGTATGTCGAATTCTTAAAGGATTTTGGTGCATCGTATAATCAAAAAAAAATTTTAGTAAAATAGAATATTTTATGGACCAAACTATTATATGATTTTAAAAAAAAAAAAAAAAACAAGCATTCTTTGATTTGCAATTATAATCATACTATAATTATTCTTTGATAATAAAAGAAACAAACGTATGTTTGTTTGTTTATATATTTGTATCATAAATTGATAATTAGGAAACAGGAAAAGGAATATATATTTCTAACACTACGTAATGGACAAAATCAACAAATTGCTCTTCTCCTACATTCTTAGAGAAACAATCAAAAAAGCTATGATATCGGCAAATTATAAACGGAAGTTCAACACAACCTTTCAATCATCATTAACGCCATTGATTACTAACTAAATATAGTGTACCCTATAAAACCAAACCATCGAAATACCTCGAACACTCCTCACGGATCCCTCTCGTCTCTCTAAACGACTTCTAGCAAACCTCGATCATCACCGACACTTGACCACACTACTATTCCAAAACACGACTCGCCCCGCAAAACGCCACTCACTCTCTAAACACCCTCATAGCCGCCAGCATTAACACCACGACCACAACTGTTCATCACCACCACCGTCCCCTTTGTGCTATCTATTGCCGATTTGGAACCAGAGAACCATCACCACCGTCGTTACACCGCCTTGTTCCGACCATTCGAGCCGCATCAGGACAAGAACATGACCTGTGAACGACCACCACTATCTCTGGTTTAGTAGTTTGTCCTCCGAAGCCAATCGATAGTTTCGTTCATCGAATCTACAATTTTGTTCTTCTCCAATTAAGGTACCAAAGTTGTTATATTATCTTTTCAAACACAATCAGAATATCATTAAACAAATTAAAGAGCTTAAATGACTAGATATCATACATGTAGTCTTTAGACATGTAATGCTTTGGCTGGTTGTACAGTACCACACGGACATGCTCATTATTTACATTGCTTCTTAGCCAATGTCCAAACCTCATTTATCAATTCAAATATGTGTTAAAAAAAACCATTTACTATTTTGAAATTTAAAGAAATATAAATGAATGAAGGCATATTGAAATTAAGAAAACGTTTTTCTTTTCTTTATTTCTTTTAGAACTCAAACCAGCCATTTCAAAGCCTTAGTTTACAAACTAACATGACCCGCTTCACTGTTACCTAAATCGTATATTTTCTTTGAAACTCAAATAAATATGTTAGTGACATATAAATAATTCACTTTTAGTATAAAGAAATGTTCAAAAATAACAAATCAAAAGTTATATATTTTGCACTAACACCAAAACTATCAAATAATATTTATAGACACTAAATTATAATTCGTAATTTACTTAGGTTCAAGCATAATTCATTGATTCTCATCAATTTCTTGCAAATTCCTTGTCGCAATCAAGGTGAGTTTACGTAACCTTGTTTATGCAATTCTTTATACTTGAAACATTATACTTAAGCAATTCTACATACATGTCTAGTTGTAACCTTTAATGCCTCATGACTTAGACAAAGACAGTTAGACTTAAACTTCATCTTACATAATCATTAGGTGTGGCCAAGCCGGCGATATACAGTGATAGATCTATTGGATTGACAATCCCACCTAGATTCGTTGACCATCTTTTATGGGGAGCGCGGGTGATTGTTATCGTTCCAACGTTATATTAAGGTGAACCGTGGATGCGGGATGGACCTAAACTTTGTCTCAGGTTTGATTATGTGCATACTATACTTTATGTTTATTAATGTAGACTTAAACTTACATTAGACATATGAATTGCTAAACTTGTATTCCTTTAAAACTTAATTGCTTGACTTGGCTTATTTATTCTCACCAACTTCTAGTTGACCCCCCCCCCCCCCATTTTTCCAAACTCAACAGGAAATACTGATGCTTGAAGTCTAGAGCTAGCATGAGGAGATAATTGAAGTTTTATGCTTTGTTTGGTTATTTGATGTACTAGATTTCATTCGAGACTTTGTTATGTATTTCAAAATTGGATATTTTACTTCAAATAATTTTTAATTAAAACTTGATTACCATGTGCTACTGAACAATCATTCTTACGTGACACCTCGATGTTTCCGCCATCGGTTGGGGTGTTACAGATTGGTATGAGAGCCTTGGTTATAGGGAATTAGGTTATTAGAAAAATAATCTAGTCTATAACCCTAGGAAATTAACTAGTACTTGCTTCCCTTATTTGCAACTCTACCTATTCTTTATCTCTATCCTTATCCACCCCCTCCTTAAATTCTAAGCTTTGAATCTCAAAACCTTTACAATTCAAATCAATTTCATTTCTTATATAATTTACTAATCAGCCTTAATTTCATGATCATTTGTGAGTTTCACAATCATACTTCGTCTTACAATATTACCCACCTGTTTAATTATTTTCAAAATCTAACCCAAATCATATTGCTCCCTTTACAACATGTTACACATCTTACTTCTTTAATCTATTACCTTTGATGTTGCGGGCCAATTTTATTTTTAACCTCCCTCTAGATTTTTATTTATATTTTTTAAAGTACCCTCAACCAAATTTTTTTATCATATTCAAGATATTAAAATCTTGGTTCAAACTATAATCTCTTAACCTTTTCTAGCACCAACACTAAGAGTACTGAATTTTGTCAAAGTTTCATCACCTGGGGATTTCACAAACTATAGCAAATAAATACCATGTCAAAGAGACTTTTATTTTCACATACCTATTTGCTAAATTTCAAAGGTTTAAGTAAAAATTTATTAGCGTAACGAATGATTTTCGATGAATTTTTATAGATTAATCAGAGTCTATTTTACAAAACACCTAAATAAATCCTTGACTCTTGAAACCCGACATCGTGTTTACAATCTCCTACATTCCGATCTAAATCCATTTAGATCAATATTTTTTTTCTTTCTCCCAAAACCAATTTTGAAAATAAAATCTTTCCACCCACAAGATAAATATTTAGTCTCTAAATTCCCCATTGACACCTACATATTTTCAACTTGTTCAAACTTTTACAAATTTTGGCATTTACCACGATCATGTCTCCTCAATACGTTTGATTTTTAACCCTTGATTCAAATCCCACAATTCACGCTGCTACATAATCTCCTTAATACTTGTTTCCCTGTGAAAACCTATAAAAATAAATTCTTTATTAACTATCTTCACATTCACCATCTTTCACACCTTGATTTTTCCTTAAGTTTCCTCATATCCTTCATTTTCTCAAACATGAACTTGATCCCTATGATAACCAAACTATTGAAAACTTGATTGTTCGTTGCATCAAACTTGATTCTTAGTTATACATGGAGATTTGATTATCTACCTGAACATTTGATTATTCATGATACTTGAAAGCATATTTGCTATAAACACCCCTAGAGTCATTAACCTTGTCTAGGGCAACTTTATTACAACTCGCATGCTATACTTGATACTTGATGCATTTGCAAACTTGCTTACATGTATGTATTATCAATTTGCAACTTATGTGATGAACCAAAAACAATTGTTACAATTAATCAAACAACTGGTAGAGGATGAAGTACTTGCTCAACAATTAGTAGAGTGCCTAATAACTTGCTCAACGATTGGTAGAGGTCATCATGCCTGCTCAAAGTAGAGGTCCTAACAACCTGCTCAACGACTGGTAGAGGCTATTGCACCTGCTCAACAATCGGTAGAGGTTCCTGCTCACTGACTGGTAGAGGTCTTTTTCCTGATCAACAGTTGGACTTATTCTTGGATACATTATACATTAAAAGAATCAATCACAAGGTTATTTTACATGTGTGTGTAGAGTCATAGAACGACACAAAACCCTAATGTAAGGTAAATTGGTGATTGCGGTCTGGAACGTAATCATGAATTTACAGGTACGTTAAGGTAGTGTGAAATTCTATCAAGGTTTTCGATAGGTACCCAATTACAAACCCTAGTTAATTAATGGTCCATTTAACCTTGATGGTCATCTTGTGTATTCTTAAAACCTGCAGTTTAGTGCTCCATAGGACCCTTATCTCAGACCAATATCACTCAAAACCTTGATCATGTCGCTCTTAAACTTTTACCATGGACACCTTAGCTTGTACCAAATACCCACACCTCTTCTCAGCAGCCCCTCCTAAATCAACTTCGGGACGAAGTTTCCAAAAGTATGGGAGACTGTAACCTTTCGTATTTTCATTTATTATGTCGTCATCATTTAAAATTCTATAAATTTCGACATTTTAGCATATATTAAATTTTCGAAACATTAGTATAAAAAAATACCATTTTAGTATGTCGAATTCTTAAGGGATTCTGGTGCATCGTATAATCAAAAAAATTTTTTAGTAAAATAGAATATTTTATGGACCAAACTATTATATGATTTAAAAAAAAAAAAGAAACAAGCATTCTTTGATTTGCAATTATAATCATACTGTAATTATTCTTTGATAATAAAAGAAACAAACGTATGTTTGTTTGTTTATATATTTGTATCATAAATTGATAATTAGGAAACAAGAAAAGGAATATATATTTCTAACACTACGTAATGGACAAAATCAACAAATTGCTCTTCTACATTCTTAGAGCAACAATCAAACAGGCTATGATATCAGCAAATTATAAACCGAAATTCAACGCAACCTTTCAATCATCATTAACGCCATTGATTACTAACTAGATATAGTGTACCCTATAAAACCACACCATCGAACTACCTCGAACACTCCTCACGGATCCCTCTCGTCTCTCTAAACGACTTCTAGCAAACCTCGATCATCACCGACACTTGACCACGCTACTATTCCGACCTTAGTTTCGGTGGTACAAAACCAAGCCAAAACACGACTCGCCCCGCAAAACGCCACTCACTCTCTAAACACCCTCATAGCCGCCACCATTAACACCACGACCACAATTGTTCATCACCACCACCGTCCCCTTTGTGCTATCTATTGCCGATTTGGAACCAGAGAACAATCACCACCGTCGTTACACCGCCTTGTTCCGACCATTTGAGCCGCATCAGGACAAGAACATGACCTGTGAATGACCACCACTATCTCTGGTTTAGTAGTTTGTCCTCTGAAGCCAATCGATAGTTTCGTTCATCGAATCTACAATTTTTTTCTTCTCCAATTAAGGTACCAAAGTTGTTATATTATCTTTTCAAACACAATCAGAATATCATTAAACAAATTAAAGAGCTTAAATGACTAGATATCATACATGTTGTCTTTAGACATGTAATGCTTTGGCTGGTTGTACAGTACCACACGGACATGCACATTATTTACATTGCTTCTTAGCCAATGTCCAAACCTCATTTATCAATTCAAATATGTGATAAAAAAAACCATTTACTATTTTGAAATTGAAAGAAATATAAATGAATGAAGGCATAATGAAATTAAGAAAACGTTTTTCTTTTCTTTATTTCTTTTAGAACTCAAACCAGCCATTTCAAAGCCTTAGTTTATAAACTAACATGGCCCGCTTCACTATTACCTAAATCGTATATTTTCTTTGAAACTCAAATAAATATGTTAGTGACATATATATAATTCACTTTTAGTATAAAGAAATGTTCAAAAATAACAAATCAAAAGTTATATATTTTGCACTAACACCAAAACTATCAAATAATATTTATAGACACTAAATTATAATTCGTAATTTACTTAGGTTCAAGCATAATTCATTGATTCTCATCAATTTCTAGCAAATTCCTTGTCGCAATCAAGGTGAGTTTACGTAACCTTGTTTATGCAATTCTTTATAATTAAAACATTATACTTAAGCAATTCTACATACATGTTTAGTTGTAACCTTTAATGCCTCATGACTTAGACAAAGACAATTAGACTTAAACTTCAACTTACATAATCATTAGCTGTGGCCAAGCCGGCGATATACAGTGATAGATCTATTGGATTGACAATCCCACCTAGATTCGTTGACCATCTTTTATGGGGAGCGCGGGTGATTGTTATCGTTCCAACGTTATATTAAGGTGAACCGTGGATGCGGGATGGTCCTAAACTTTGTCAGGGGTTTGATTATGTGCATACTATACTTCATGTTTATTCATGTAGACTTAAACTTACATTAGACATATGAATTGCTAAACTTTTATTCCTTTAAAACTTAATTGCTTGACTTGGCTTATGTATTCTCACCAACTTCTAGTTGACCCCCCCCCCCCCATTTTTCCAAACTCAATAGGAAATACTGATGCTTGAAGTCTAGAGCTAGCATGAGGAGATAATTGAAGTTTTATGCTTTGTTTGGTTATTTGATGTACTAGATTTCATTCGAGACTTTGTTATGTATTTCAAAATTGGATATTTTACTTCAAATAATTTTTAATTAAAACTTGATTACCATGTGCTACTGAACAATCATTCTTACGAGACACCTCGATGTTTCCGCCATCGGTTGGGGTGTTACAATTTGTTTCAAAGATAAAGTCTTTTTCAATTCTGAAACATCTTTCTTATAACCATCAAGTACTCTGTTAAAATCTTTTGCTTCTTTCTGATAGGATTGACAGTTAATTTTAGCACTCTCAAGCTGAACCTTGAGTTGCTTATTCTCATCTGTCAATTTATCACAAGCATTGCAACATTTAACACAAGTTGAATTTGAATTAGAAGCAGATTCAGTACTTACCTGGTTTGGAGGTTCTGTCATGGCCATTAATGCAAAGTGTGTTTCCTTCCCAGCAAAAAACTTTGAATAATCAATCCTGGTACAAGCATTATCCACCATGCATGATTTCCAGGTCATCAAAAAAGCAGCTTCAGCAAGCAATTGGTCAATATCATCATCCAGTGAGTTAACACTAGATTCAGAATCAGACTGACTCTCCTCATCAGAATAAGTAGAATCAAACTGCTCTCGAATATTAGCAACCGAATCAAGAATCATTCCAGACTTCTTCTCAGTACAATCATCATTCTCTTCATTCAACTCCTCGATCCTCACCTCAGATATCTTTTCAGTTACTACCTCCTCTTCAACCTCTACCGGCTTATCCAAATTCATCTGCTGTGTAACACAAGCCACATTCCCAGTCGTAATCTCCTCAACACCTAACTGCATCCCTGTCCAATCAAACCCTTCGTCTTTCTGTATCACCAAAGCTTGGTTTTGATTGTCTGTTTGGGTTTGTGTGTTTGGTGTAGAAATAGGAATGATTGTTCGGTTTGAATTTTGTGGTGTTTGGTTTTGGTTTTAGTTTTGTGTTGTGTTTTGTCTAACAGTGTTATTTTGTTGGGTATTTTTTAGGTTTTGGTAGTTTTGTTGTGGTTGAAAGCTTGAGATATTAGGACTTTGGTAAGATACCTGATTTTGGGTTTGACGGTTTTGGTAGTTGGAGTTGAAAGGATTTCTATTTCCCTGCTGAGCTGGTTGTGTGCATTCTCTCTTAAAATGACCTTTCTCACCACAATTGAAACACGTTACTTTGGCTTTGTTGAAGCCATAAGTGGTGTTCGGAGAAGTAGAAAGATCCGTTCTTCCAGTTTTCTGAACAAAATCAGTAGCTCTCCTCATAATACTCGCAAATGCCCATTGAATATCCATGAGCTCCATTTCTTCTTTATAAATCTGTGTGTAGTCCTCATTGGTCAAGTTGTTATTACCAATTTTACTCGCAACAAGCCCATTATACGATGCTACCATGGCTGACACCAATGCTACGTGTTGCTGAGCAATCTCAACAGTAACATTGTTTAGGTTCGATGTCTCCAACACAATTGGACTCTCATTTGTTTGACTTTGGTTTACTTGCATCGGGTTCATTTGAGGGATGTCTGTTTGTTGTTGAGGTTGGTTCGCAGAATAACATGCTGCTTGTTGTATGGGTGAAAATGGTGGAATATAAGTTGTAGTTGGATATGTTGGTGGGGTATATGATGATGTTTGAGCAAGATAATTGATTGGTGTTTTGGTTGGTTCAACATGGTTAGAGACGCACGCGATGTGTGGAGCAACAGTTGAACTCGAACTTGAACTAGAAAGAAAAGAAAAAATACCACCATGACACAAATCTGGATTTTGAGGAATTTGTGCTCTTTTCGCCTTCCTCTTTTCTTCCATCTCCTTATTTTCTAGTTTCTGAATAAACTCATTAATTGTCCAATATTGGTACGCATCCTTTTCTTTCAAAACCTCTATATACTGATTCCAATATGGTGGCAATGCATCGGCAAACTTGTCCACCAATTCTGACATACGTATGCTTATCTCATAGCTTGAAAGATCAGTGAGTAAATGACAATACCTTGGAACCAACTCTTTCAGCGTCTCGTTCCCAATGTAGCTGAAATTCTCAAACTCTTTTCGAAGTTCCTCCATCCTCAACTTCCTCGTCTTCTCATTTCCATCATGCCTATTCTTTAACATGTCCCACAGCTATTTAGATGTTGTGCAAGAACCAAACTGATGTAATAAATCAGTATTGATAGCTTGGGACAATTGAGAAAACGCCTTCTTCTCAATAGCAAATTTCTTCTTTTCATCATCTGCAAGATTCTCCAATGGAATAGGCTCACCCGTGTTCTCCAAAATCGGAGCAACATAGCCCTTCGCAATCATCTGCCACGCTTCTGTTCCATCTAAACCTATTCCCTCCAAATGGATCTTGAATTTGATCTTCCATGTGTTATAATCGACCATCTCCATAAGCTTAGGTGGACGGCTTCCACTCCCTGAAGACAAGTCTTGGATAAGAGTTGAAATGGCATTTGTCGTCTGAGAGTGAACTGCTGTTGCTGCCACTCCCCAATAATCAGCCATCGGTTGTGATTGTGGTTGTGCAACATGTTGGGGAATAGTACTAGTCATCGCCATGTAATTAATAGGTTGTGATGGTTGACTAGACTTTTGAGCGGCTACCGACCAAGGATCCATGGTTGTCTGCTGTTGTGGTGTCGAATGAAACTAAAATGGTCGAATGAACAACTAAACACTGACAAACTCTAGATTCGACCAACTGAAACACCACGTTCGACCAAAAACACTTTGGTTCGACCAAATAAACTCACATGTTCGACCAGTCTCCCTAGGTTCGACCCTGCATATTCAAAAACGGTTATTCTTTGAAAATCAGTTAATTTTGATCAAATTTTTCAAAAGTTGATGAAATTTGATGATTCTAATCAGGTTTTGTCTCGGATTTGATTTGGAACAAGTTTAACAAAGAGAATTATGCATTTTATCCATGAAAACAAGCTCTATTCAATCAATTTATCACCAAAATCAGTTTATCAATGAAAACAGAAAGCTTTTGATCAAAATAGGGTCCAAATCAGTTGTACTATTATCAAATTGTAGTTGTTTGATCCATACAGCTCTGATACCACTTTGTAGAAGGATCGAATTGACAAAAACAATTGTGTTGATCAAACAAGTCTACTAATTCAAGTGCGGAATCCTTGAATCAGTTACAAAATGATAATAATATCAACAAAACGCAGAAATCATCATTAAAACATTCATTTCATTCATACATAAACTCAATTACACGTTAAAAGATGTTTATAATCAATTACAGACGTGAACAAAGTTCACTCAAAACCCTAGGGAGAACGCTAGACTGGAAGGAAAACAAAATATCAAAAAGTTACATCTCAAAAATGAACTTGGCCTTATATAGGCCTGCACATTCGCCCATATAGTATGGTCGAATGTGCAGGTTCGACCAAACACACTGGTCGAACCAAGAAATACATTAACATTTAAAACTACCTTCGACCTCCAGTTCTCCTTCGCACCTTCAAGTCTCCTTCGACCGTTTATAAAACTTCCTTCGACCATATGGATTCTCCTTCGACCGTTCGACTGATGACAAAACATATATTAAGTATAATCCAAAGCACTAGTAGCACAAAATGCATCTACACCATCTGATAACAAGATTCCAGTCAAGTTCCAAAGGCGTCAATTCCCAATAAGCGTATGTTTCGCAATGACCATCAATAAAAGCCAAGGACAGTCTCTATCGAAGGTTGGATTGTATTTAAGATACCCTGTACTCTCACATGGCCAGCTTTATGTCGCCCTTTCAAGGGTTAAAAGCAGGGCAGGTGTGAAGTTACTTATACTTGATTCTGATGGGAAGGTGCAGACTAAAACAAAAAATGTCGTGTATAAAGAAATATTTAGTGATATTTGAATAAAATGTATGTTGTCTTCTTTTAAATTTTAATAAAATATTTCTACTATATTTTTTTTACATCTTACCACTCAAAATAATTGTACGTTGGTGAACCGCGTGTAAACGCGGGCAAAAGTCTAGTATATAATAGATCAATACACTCGGGTCGATTCCTAGCCTTAGAGAGAGTTTGAGGTATCCATATTGAATATGGAGCTCCAAGTTATCCCCTATAAATACTCTTTTGTGTATTTTAATTGTGTCCATTCTTCCATCACACTCTCAATTCCTCACTAACAAATCTTCCAACCAACATTCATCAATCTTCTTTTTATGCATTCTTGCTTCTAGGTATGTATCTTCTTCCCTAAGATCAACAAAACTAGATCCATTATAATATGTTCCGATTCATAAACTTTTATTATATGTTTTATGTATTTAATCGCTAGATCCATATCACGTGTTCCGATTTGAAAACTTTTATGTATTTGATTCAATAAAATAGATCCATATCATAAACTGGATCCAATCTCCAGTTTATAAATCGTGTTTTATAACAGTTATTTATAAACTGGAACCATTTCATAAACTGGAACCAATCTTCAGTGTCATCCTTTTGTTCATTTGCAAACCCATGTTGAACAATGGTTTTTCAAATAACCGATCATCAGATTTATATGAAAAAATGCATGTTACACCATTGAAAAGAATCACCGGTTATTTGTTTTCAAATATAATCAACATAACCCTTCAAACAGATTTATTATTTATTTTCTTGCTTTACAAATATGGATCGTATTTATTGAATGTTTGGATGTTTTTTCATTTGAATACTAGAATACCATCCGAAGACAAAGATTCGATTATAGGTTACTTTACAAAACTGATTATTATTTGTGTTAATGTTATTTTTAATCTGTTAATCTAGACGTTGCCGACGGTTATGAACAAATTTTTGGTCTCTAAAAACATACACAACAATGTCGTTACAGTGGCCACATACAAAGGACAATCTTTGTTGGTTTTATTAGAATTAATAGATGATGTATTTTGTTGTTTTACATATACATTAGTATTCAATCCTACATTCCATATTCGGAGCATAATATTTGACCAATTTTAATTTCATTAATTCTGAATTATTGTTATTTATTTACATTAATAAAGTTGACCGAATTTAATGTCATTTAATTTGAAATTTGAATCTTAATGATTGCTATCAATTAACATTAATAATATTTTGACTCAATTTAATATTATTTATTACTATCTTTTAATAATTGACCGAATTTATAGTAACATTAATACGAATTTAAGTTTACCATAATAAGCCTTATTTATTATATAGATTTTAGTTATATTATTTTTGTAAAGTTTGTATAAAAAAATAAATGAATATTTTCGGTAATCATTTAAACATACAAAAATATATTTCAGGATAAATGTAAGCATAAAGTTGACAAACCTAGCGACAATTACCTATTTTTTTAAATTTGATTGAAATAAAGTTGGCAATTACCTAATATATACACCATATGTAAATTAATAGTAAATTAAATTTAAGTTTAGTCAACAATATATATCGTATTTAAATTTAAATTAATAATAATAATAACATTGTTAATTTCATTTAAAAATATTTAATAACCTTAAACACAATTTTGTTTTACATTATTTATATAAATACAAGAAAAATAACAAATTAAAACCATAATTATTATTAATATGAAATTGATTAAATTAATATGAGATTTTTTAATCTCGTATTTCGTCTAATTGATTAAATTATACGAATGATAATATTGATTAAATTATAATTGATTAAATTGATTTCGTATAATTGATCAAATTTATAGTTTACCATAATAAAACGTATTAATTCTTTTGTATAAATGATTGATTATGAATCAATTTGACCCGAAATTTAGGATTACCATAATTGACTGAATTTAATGTTATTTATTATGATTTTTTAATCTCATTAATTTATTTTACTATTAATACGAAATTGATTAAATTATACGAATTGATTTAATTAATATGAGATTTTTAAATCTCTAATCAATTATACGAATGATAATATTGATTAAATTATAATTGATTAAATTGATTTTGTATAATTGATCAAATTTATGGTTACCATAATAGCTCTCATTTATTTTTATTTTTTTCTTATTTAATTCTTATTACTATGTAGATAATTCCTATTACGATTGCTAAATTGGCAAACTTAAATTAATTAATGAAGATCAAGATTAAATTTACAGATGGGTACGCGTGGTCTGTGTCGGTGCGTGTTGAAATTTTTGCTCAAGTCGCTAGGTTTGTTATTCAATTATTAAACATTATGTTTACAGTATTCTTATTTTATAATTAGCTAGACATTCTAAATTTACTATACACAATGCTTTTGTAAAGGTTTACTGTGATTGGATGGCCTGATTTGCTTCAATCAGAAGATATTTTCATTGGCGAATATTGTGTCTTTAAATGGTATTCAATCCAACACAGGCTATTTGTTACTAAGATTGCACCACAAAAAGTCATTGATTTTAAAATTTAAATTACGATCTTTTATGTTTTTAAAGTAATTTATTTGAATAATTGATTACGATTTTGAGGTTATTTATAATCTTAATAAGATTATGATTAGTCTTGCAATTATTAAGTTTATAATCTTACTATGTTTACGAATTATGATTAGTATTATTACAATTAATAAAATTTATTAAGTTTAAATGTTATTTATTAAGATGTTTAATATTATTTATTGACATTAATAATAATTGACCGAATTTAATGTTATTTGTTAAATATTTTAATCTTATTTATTTATATTGCTTTTTTAATATATGTTTAGTAAAATTGACCGAATTTAATTTTTTATATTATGACCTTTCTTTAATCAATTCTCATTAAATGATAATAATCAAAATCATTTCCTTTATATTATGACTTTTCTTTAATTATTCTTAATATATTTTTATTATGTTAGATTTACTGTTATTTATGGACATTAATAATTATTGACCGAATTTAATTTTATTTAGTACGATTTTTAAACTCATTTATTTATATTACTATTCATACGAAATTATGCTTTATCTATTTTTACAAAATTAAGTTTAATATTATTTATTGACACTAATAATAATTGACCTAATTTAATGTTATTTATTAAAAATTTTAACCTCATTTATTTATTTTACTTTTTTTCGACTTTATGTTTAATATTATTGACCGAATTTAATTTTTTATATTATGACTTTCCTTTAATCAATTCTCATTAAACGATAATCATTAAAATCATTTCAATAATAATTGACCCCTATTAATGTTATTTATTTTGATTTTTTAATCTCATTTATTTATATTACTATTTTACGAAATTATTTTTAATCTATTTATTTCTTATCTACCGAAATAAATTATGAATATATTACTAATACTAAAACTAATATTACGATTTTTAATTTTATTTTTAATCTCATTTATTTCTTATCTACCGAATTAAAATTTTCTTTTACGATTTTTACGAATATGTTACTAAAATATATACTATTTTCAATTATATTAATAAATTAGTAAATAATTTTAATTGTTAAGTTAAATTTTTTTATTCATTTATTACTATTAATATTAATAATTATTATAATTATTAACATAAAGAATAAACGTCACATCAATATAAAAAATCCTCATTTGTCATGAAACCCTCGACCATTAACAACGTTCAAATTATTTCAAAAATTATAAAAAAATCTCAATTAATGATAACAGAAAGAATCAAGCGATTATTTTGGTAAACAAAATGTATTTAATAAATACAATTTAAATCTGTTCTTCTAATAATAAATATAATTTAAATCTATTTAACAATTTCCTAAAATATATAATATATTCAAAATAATTTTAAATGATAATTTTAATAACGACTTTCATTTTAATATTGTTGATCGATAAACATAAAAACTTTTTACGTTTTTGTTACTTTGATGGATATCAATTCTTTGACTTTATTTATTTTTCATGTCTTAAAATACACTTATTAGTAATTAGTAACAAAAGTAGTAATGAAATATCATTTTACGTTATCAGTAAAAACATTAACTAAAAGGCGATTCAAAACATTAAAAAACCTCATTTGTCATGAAATCCTCCATCATTGATGTTAGTCCAAGATCTTCTCTACCAGGTATCAAACAAACAATCGAGTGTGGAAAACAAGATTGAATGTGAAGAACAAAAGATTAAAACACACTGAAATCCCTTGTATTACTGCTTCACCTTGCACAAAATCTCTAGGATTGTCTGGTACAAGGTGGTGGCTCTTGTGTTACAAATGAGATGATTATGAAAGTCTAACCCTAAAAATGTAGCCAACATAACATTATATAGGGTCCACTAAAGCCTTGGCCCACATGGCCTAACCCAAGCCCATTAATTAAACTAAGCCCAATTAACACAAACAGACTTAATAAAGACAAGCGTAAACCTTTAAATCTAGCCCAACAATATCCCCCTAGGTTTATGCTGTCTTTATCATGGCTTAGTAGGAAGAATCTTCAGATCTTGATCTTCCAATCTTGGGTTCTTTCTTCTGCTCTAGGAGGCATACTTGTATTTTCATCATCATCAGCTTTTGCTTGAACATCTTACTAAAAGAAAACGTGAGAGGAGGATTCTCATAACTCTTTTCTTGTCAATTTTCTCTTTCAAGCAACTTTTCAGGTACTTCTTCACTTGTACTTTCATTGTCAAAAGATAATTCATTCAGGTTTTTCTGACTCAGGTACATCTTCTCATTGATGTGATTCATGCTTGTCAGCAACTGGAACTTTTTCATTCTTCATCAACCCCTGTTTCTTGATTTGTATAAATTCTGCAAATTCTCAGAATTTTGTAAGCAAATAATTGATATAACAGAGGGTCCAGTATACATATGAACACCCAGTACATCAGTGTACTTCCATTTTAAATTTTCAAAACCTGAATTTCCTTCGAGAATCGGTCAAAACTTCAAGAATGGTCAATTTTTCATAACAGATAAACAAATTAAAATAAAAATTTAAACTAATTACAATGCATCTTTTTGGTGAGAAACATGTGCAAGAAGATCATATCAGCTTTGTCAAACTATAACACACCATTAGTATATATGTTATGATAAACTTATTTTTCTTATTTTTGTAACGTGTGTTAGACCGAAATAACTGTGTGTCCCACATCATGACATACCCCCGCAATCAAGGTATGCACAAAGCTTTTTCATAATAGGTGAGTAAATTGCTGACATCTGTATGTTTTACAAGGTCAAGATCATCGGTGATCAGGTCTGCATATATCTGGATGCAACAGAGAGACCAATGGATTCTCAACCAGGGTTAGGGCAAATACCAAATGTTTCGGTATGATCATTGCTTTAGGCTTTTTATTTGTGCCTTTAGCATGAATTCTCTTTGTGAATTTGGGTTTTGGCATTTCCTTATTGCTCTTTTCAGACATCCTGACTATGCCTAGGTCAGCATATATCTGGATGCAGCAGAAGGGCAGCCAGGACATCCCTAGATGTATCAACAATTTAAATACCTAAAATCTCAGATTTTGGCAATCTATCAACGCAAGATTTAAGACCATAAAATCATACGCCAATGATGTGTTACCCATAAGCTACACAGTCCTTTATCTTTAGCATGTTTTGGACTGATTTCGTTGTGCAGTCTGCCTGCCAGTACATCATATAATGGAGCTGCAATCACACTTGATTTAATTTTCTTTTCGATTTTAAGGTGTGACATTTCAACAGCTGATGTACTATCATTTCTTCTTTTTCGCACAATGAAATCTCATTTTCTGAATTTTCTATTGTTTTTGTATTTTTCTGAGGATATATATCCCCCTAAATTTGTTCTGAAAATTGAAAATTTAAAGAACAAATTTACAACCTAAAACTAAGAAAAATTATTTTTGTGTTTTTCTAAAACATTCTTGAATTAAAGACCAATTACATTCAAAATTTAATGCATCAGGTTTTGAGTGTACCTCTCTAGCTGATTTTACCTCCGTTTTCTCCTTTAAAGGAAACATACTCACTGTTTAAGAATTTAAGATAAATGTATAACAAAGAGATGTCACCTGTCACGTGCTTGGAACAACCGTTGTCAACATACCAGTGGTCGTCGATAATCCTCCTTGGATGTCCCTGCACTAAGAAAGAAGATTAGTTAAACATCGGTACCCAGTCCATCGCGGTCCTGGGCACTCCTGAAGCATCTACGTAGGACACTTCCCTCAAGCACATGTCTTTTTTCTCATTTGGGACTGGTGTAACTGCCGCCTTTGGTTTCCAGTCTTGCTTAGGCTTAAGAACTGGTTTTGCTACTTTCGGAATAGCAGCTTTCTGTTTTTCAGGTTGTTTTGATTTCTGTGGAGGAACAACCTTCCGTTTGCTCTTGGCAGCGTTCTAGAACTTCGACGAGATCTCAAGGTGGTTCAGGCTAAACCTGAGGATTTTGTCCTATTAGTCTAAGAGTAGATTAGTGATGGAGAGCAATCTTCTTGTAGGGATAAGAAGTAGGAGGGAGATAGAGAATAGCAAGTAAAAGGAGCAAATACTGGTTATAATCCTATGGTTATAGACTAGATTATTTTTCTAATAACCTAATTCCCTATAACCATGGCTCTGATACCAATCAGTAATACCCCAACCGATGGCGGAAACATCGGGATGTCACGTGTTGTTGATTGTTCAGTAGCTCGTGGTGAATAATAAATTTCATTAAATGATTTAAATAAATTACATACAATTGTTCTACAAGAATTCGTTCAATAAAATGAATAATACTATGTACACATCTTCAAGCATTAACTCAAATCTTCAAGCAAGTAGAACCTGAAACATGTTAAGTTTGAAAATATTTTGGGTCAACAAAAGTTGGTGAGAATACATAGGTTTTTTAATATAATTGATAACAATGGTTTGTACAACAATCATAGTTGTATAATGATAGGGTATGAGTCCGACATGTAACAATGCGTCTTTGTACAATCAAACCTTGTGTCGACTGAGGCCTAACTCGCAAGTTAGTTAAATGTTGTTACTGTTTTCGATCATCCCTAAATTTATGCAGGGGGATGGGTTTGTCAGACCTATAGCGCTATAATCTAAACAGGCGGCTTGATCAATGTTAATGATTGTACTGTGTCTTTTTGTTACAGTCAAATGATAGAATGAGTAATTGATAGTGTAATTGAATCACAAGTTTCAACAATGTAAGAATGAGTAAATGATAGTGTATAAAATGTTTAAACATGTTTCACCCCATAAATATAAAATAGAAAAAAGGGGCTATGTAAACTCACCTTAGCAAAATGTTATGTCTCGTGAAAATAGAATATGTGTTGCCCAACGACGCCAAGTATTACCCTATAATTAAGGTAATAAATATGTCTAAGTCTTTCTAGTCTACAAATATTTTCTAGGGTTTCGAATTAGGGATAAGTATTTCGTTTGACTAATAAATAAAATGTTTAATAAATAAGAGAAATTTGATAAATAAATAAACAAAAGTCTTTTTGTAAATTTTAAATTAAAGATGGTCACAATATAAAGTTTTAAGTATGAAAATAATTTTTATAAAATTATTTTCTTAAAAATAGAATATTAAATCTATTTATTTCAAATTGTCAAAATATAACTTTAATATTTAAAAATGTTAAAATTACAGAATTATTAATTTAAAAATTTTATTTCTGTTCTAAATAAATAGAAATAATTTATATAAAATTTTGGTACAAAAATATTGAAAAATGAATTTATTATGATTTATTTATGATTAAAACTAACAAAAATTGATTAAAAATATTAAATAAATGATTTTTCAGAAATGAAAATTATTTCAGAAAAATTTAATGTTATATAAACTTAGAATAATTTTTGTGGAAATTTATATAATCGTTTTGATATTTTTATAAAATTTTATAATTAAAATAGAATAAACTTGAAATATTTATTATATATACTAAATAAATAATTTTTGGATAACTAAAAATTGTATGATAAACTTTTCTATTTGAATAACATAAAATAATTTTTGTAGAATTTACAAAGGAGTTTTAGTATTTTATAACCATTTTTAAAATACTAGTGAATATATATGTAAATCTTAAAAAGGAAAGAAGAAAAAAAATGTTTTGTTCATTGTGGGACTCGAACCCGAGCCGCCTGGCCGGTTCATGTTTTATGAAAAGAGACCAACCAGCTGATCTGATGATCAGTTGGTGTTGAACATGGTTTTGAAATAATTAAATATCCATCACAACAGGACTATTATCCCCAAATTGTGTACTTCGAACCCTAGCCATAACAATAGATCAATTTATCAATCAATAACCCTTGGATTCATAGGGTTATTGATCACGTGATGACGAAGATTGAAAACATGCAACGAATCGTAACTTACAATCCAGAACTGATGATGTTTTGCCTGGTCAAGCAAAAAGTCAAACACGAAGGAAATGCATATTATAAGGAGGTTTTTAGGAGAAATTGAGGGTGAGGGCCTGTTGTTCGGCATACTTAGACTCACCAAGAGTGTTCAATTTATAGCCTCTTGCACGATTTGGAAAGTTTTGATGGTTTGACTTCGACATAGTCATGACGCGTGATAATTGATCAAATTGGAAAGATTTGAGCTGTTAAACGCGATGATGGTGCATAGGGTTGACGCGCATTGAATTATTGGTCAATAAAAGCAATAAATGGTGATGATTGTTCCACAAATCACGGCCATTTGGTTGGTCACACAGACCATCGCACAGCAGCAAGGAAAGGAAGAAGAGGGACAAGGGTTTGGTGGGTATTTAAACATTATCTGCTGGGGTTTCATCAGGATGGTCTCGTGGCTCAGATGGTTTGGTGCTTGTGTGTTTATGCTGACCCGGCTCCGGGTTTCGGTTCGAGCCACGGCAGCAGTGTAACATCGCAAAATTTTCCCCAAAATTTTAATACATAAAAAGCCCTTATGTATATATATATATATATATATATATATATATATATATATATATATTACACCTTTATCATTAATATAATACAAATGTGCCTAAGTCTTTATTTATCCTAACTCACAACTTATATACATACATAAATGTATATAAATAATAATAATAATAATATGATTCTAAATTCTTTTTTTTTTTCACATACAAGATTTTTTTTTTTTTTTAAATAAAGCCTTGAGTCAAATAGTCAATGTCCTAGTCAAAGTCTTAGTCAAACAGTCAAAGTCTTAGTCAAATAGTCAATTCATCATAAAACCTTACATTATGGTGTTGACCAATTTTAATGGCTAATTGACTCCAAAACTAGTATAAAAACCCACCTATGACCCATCATACTTTGCACCTCTAAATCGATTGTTTCAATCCGATTAAACTTTCCCTCATACCTTTCTTCTATAGTCTATTACTTCTACAATTGAAGCTTTGACTATAAGCTCTTGTAATTGGCGAATTGGAAGCTTGATATTCTTTCTTTTTCGTTTTCTTCAATTTAGACTAGCTACGTTGTTGAGTCTTTGGGATTCGCCTCGCATACATTCACAACACATTATTCTATTTTTTTACGAGACATAACATTTTGCTAAGGTGAGTTTTACATAGCCCCTTTTCTATTTATCACCATTTTTGGGGTGAAACATGTTACAACATCATTTATGCAATTCAATCATCAATGTGTCTATGTGTGTTTCTATGTTGTATTATGCCTTGAACATGACTAGGGTAAGCACAATTCTAGCATAAACATTCATCAGCCAAACGGTATACATTGATAGATCTATTGGACTGACAATCCCACCCGGATACATGCCTCCTACAAAGGTTACGTGGGTGTTTGTTACTGCAATATAAACGAGTGAACCATGAGCGTATGGGATGTACCACAATACAACAGTCACAAGGTTGATTATGCACTCGATTTACTTCTAGTATGTTTTCGCATATGAACTAGATTGCCATGACACATGAATTGCACAACAATTTTATTCGATTATCAAAACCTATGTAATTCTCACCAACTTTTGTTGACCCAAAACATTTTCAACTTAACATGTTTCAGGTTCTACTTGCTTGAAGATTTGAATTAATGCTTGAAGATGTGTGCATAGTTTTATTCAATTTGATGTACGAATTCTTGTAGAGCAATTGTATGTAATTTATTTAAATCATTTAATGAAATTTATTATTCACCATGAGCTACTGAACAATCATCAATACGTGACATCCTGATGTTTCCGCCATCGGTTGGGGTGTTACAAGCAGCAACCCTTTTTTTTGTTTTAAACAGAAAGGAAGGAGGGGACTAGTGGGCCGGGTGGTTTGGGCTGAATTGTTTGGGCCGCTTCTGGTGGGCTCAGAAGGGTGTTGGGTTGGGTAGTTTTTGTGTTTGTATTATTACTATCATAAGTATTATTATTATCATTATTATTATTATTATTATTATTATTATTATTATTATTATTATTATTATTATTATTATTATAAAGTGGTTAAAAAAAAGAAATATATACATATATATATTTATATATATTGTTTTCAAAATCATATAAGGAGTACATGGTGGGTAAAGTGGTGATTAACTCAAAAATCTGAAAGAAAAATACGTGATATTACAGATAGGATCTGTTGGATGATTTGTTTGCAGGCTTCCCAGTCTTCCTGCTCTGCTTAGAACATCTTGAACGCCCGTGTGAACAAGATTGTGCGTGTGATGATGACTGTCCTTGAGCTTTCTGTTTAACTTCAGGAACATGTACATGAGAGTTAGCACATGTAATTTTTCTACGTGGTGGCACATATTTATTGGTCGTGCCAATAGCAGATAGCTCAAAAACAGCCTTTTGTACTTATGGTACAGCATTAGCAGATAATTTTGATGTTTTCAAACAAACATTAGCAGTTTCAGAGCAAACAATATCATCCCCCTCAACCTTAACCTCTACCTTAACTTCAGCTGCACATGAGGTAGAAACATTAGTAATATTCACACATTTAAGATCAGGGACTATTGGCTTTAGCACACCTGTGCCAACAGTATTGGATGAGGGATCCTTACATTCTTGTTTAATCTCGACTGGCCTTGAGCACATAGATTCTTCAGATTTTGGCTCAGTCAAGGGTGTGATATTTGATTTAGTCGAGCCACTTCATTCAGAAACATGTTGTGGCTCTGCTGAATCCCCCGTTGACTCAGCTGCTCTTGAGGACTCACAGCTAGAATCACAAGATTCAACTGATGCTGATTTCTCAGATTCAGTAGCCTTAGGTGGGTCAAATGTGGAGTCCCGTTTAGAAGTTTGTGGGGCAGCTTATTCAACGGTATGTTGTGCCATGCGCTCTTCACATATATTCTTTAATGTTTTCATGAAATCAAACTCAAAGGGCACATTTGAGTTTGATTGCCTGGTCGGTTCAGGTTATAAAACAGTTTCCCTCAACATTTTATTTGATTCAACTGTGTCATTGGGAACTCGAACTTCATCTCTTTTCACGTCAAAAACTCGATCAACTTCTTTATTTTCTCATAATTTAATGTCTCAGTCTGCTTTGAAGCATCATGAGACCTGACAAAAGTTTTTGATAGGGCCTACTCCTGCTTAGGTTGTTTGTTCTTGGGTTTAGAGATTAAGACAGGTACCGATTTAGATTTGGAGATCTCAATTTGATCACTTGATGGTCGACAGGTTGGCTCTTCTATTGGAGGATCGTATCCTTTAACAGGCGGAGCCAACAATTCTTCATCCGACAAGGGAATTGAGGAATAGTTTTCATTAAAAGGTGGTGGAATTTCCACAAAACCCATCCCTTTATTCTTCACTTCCTTAGGTCTGAACTTTAACTGAGTATTAATTATTTTTTCGACTTTGTTACCAGAACAATCGAATTTGTTAAAATGAAAATTGGCATTTTCAAATTTGGATTTTAAATCGATCAATTCCGCAGTTAAAGTATCAGACAGACGTCTGAAGTGTAAGTATCGACACTTGTGATCACTCACCTCCTGATGCAAGCGCTTGATATCGAGTTTTTGTTGTTCGACCATTGCTTTATAAAAATTAAATTTCTTTTTAATATCCCAACTGGCCATTTTCTTATAACAAGTTGCTTGTATGCGGAGAGAGTTTCTTCTCTAAAGCCCTTAATTTTTAACCTACAACGTTCAATACAACATGATTCAGCCAAGATTTCAGCACGTACCTCAGATGCAGATGGCACGTGGTCATATTCCATCTGTGCTATGAGAACTTGAGCAGCGTGAGCGGCAGGAGCAGCGTATGTGACAGAAGCAGCAGGAGTGGCAGAAGCGGCGGGAGCCGTAGGAGCAGCGGGAATGACAGAAAAGCTTGAATCTGAATTCGATGATGGAGCAGCAGAATTGGATGAGCATGTTGCAGCAGAGGTGATGTTATCCAATTCTTTGATAAGTGATATTAACTAATCCGGCGTCATTTTGGACCAGTTTGTTTCAGAAATAATCCGATTGACGTTCATAAACCAGCTGCATGTTGGCTGATTTGGAATTCTTTTCAATGCGTCCAAAAGAATCTTGTTGACCCAACGGTTTGCCATCACGATCTCTGCATTCTTCATTTCTGACAGCAGTTCGGTAAATCGATCAATTAGTGCATCCACAGTTTCTCCAACAATGTAACTGAAACCCTCAAGTCTCTGCTCAAACACCTCACTTTGAGAAGACATTTTAATCTTTAATAGTGATCCCCTAAAAATCTAGACGTTTCACCAAAAATTTTAAGACGAGCACCGAGCACAGGATGTGCAACCGTAGTCAACCGTCAAACCGTATTCAATAAAGTCGATCCGCCCAAATTAAAATTTATACCAACCAAATAATACTAATACCATTATTATTATTATTATTATTATTTTCATTATTATTATTATTATTATTATTATTATTATTATTATTATTATTATTATTATTATTATTATTATTATTATTATTGTTGTTGTTGTTGTTTGTTGACCCACGTGATGCTAGACACCACAAAACAAAAACTTTTGCTCCTTTTATGACATGCCCCCTCTCTTTCTTTAATTTCTTTAATCAAGGTCTTTCTCTCCCTATTTTTTTTTATATATTTCCCTCTTCATCTTTAACAACAAACAACCAAAACAAAAACCTCTCTCTCTCTCTTTGTTGAACGCAGACCAAGGTTGAAGTCAGACCAAGGTCGAACACAGGCCAAGGTCGAACACAGGCCAAGGTCGAACTCAGGCCAAGGTCGAACACAGGCCAAGGTCGAACACAGGCCAAGGTCGAACTCAGGCCAAGGTCGAACACAGGCCAAGGTCGAACACAGGCCAAGGTCGAACACAGGCCAAGGTCGAACTCAGGCCAGTTGGTCGAACTCAGGCAATTAGGTCGAACTCAGGCTGATGGTCGACCTCAGGCCAAACAGGTCGAACTCAGGCCAAACAGGTCAAACTCAGTCAGAGGTCGAACTCAGGCCAACAGGTCGAACTCAGTCCAGCGGGTCGAACTCAAGCAGAGGTCGAACTCAGGCTAGGTCGAACTCCAAAGAAGACGTCGAACACACTTTGAATATGGAAACCTGCATAAGATTGACAACAAACTTTCCAAGTTTTTTTCGAAAATTTTAAAATTTTTAAAGAGATAATTAAACAATAAAAACAATTCCTTTTTTTTTTAACTAATTATCTCCTTGATTTAAGCAAACAGGTTTGACTTTTCACCAAATCAAATCAAATCAGAATTTTATGAACATTTTGAGCAGAGAACATTCATAAACATAATAAAAAAACATGAAACAAAGCTTTTTTGCAGCAATATCTTCTTTGATCTTCTCCTTTTGATACCACAACCGAGCCTTCGAAAGACTTCTTAGACTCTGATACCAATTATAAGTCCAAGATCTTCTCTACCAGGTATCAAACAAACAATCGAGTGTGGAAAACAAGATTGAATATGAAGAACAAAAGATTAAAACACACTGAAATCCCTTGTATTACTGCTTCACCTTGCACACAATCTCTAGGATTGTCTGCTACAAGATGGTGGCTCTTGTGTTACAAATGAGATGATTATGAAAGTCTAACCCTAACAATGTAGTAAACATAACATTATATAGGGTCCACTAAAGCCTTGGCCCACATGGCCTAACCCAAGCCCATTAATTAAACTAAGCCCAATTAACACAAACAGGCTTAATAAAGACAAGCGTAAACCTTTAAATCTAGCCCAACAATTGACTACATTAACTAAATATCGTTTCAGTGATAGTAAGAATAAGAATATTACGTCTTTCATTTAAATATCTTTGACAGATTAACGTTATCATATTATGTTTACAAAGAATTTTCCTTTAATCAATTGTCATGAAACGCTAACCATTATCATGATTGCAATAATTATGCTAATTTTAAGCGTCGTTGATCAAATCACGTAAATTACCAATCCTTCCATTTTTATAATTCAACTATACAAATAAATCTGACTAATTCGATCATAATTGTTCGAGTTCCTCATGTGGGTTTAGTATTGATTTTTCACCGTGGTTTTAGCTTGATTTTTAGGTCATTGGTTATGAGTCAAACCGTCAAAACAGTTCAGGGTCTTCTGGATATATTTACCTTAAATTCTTGATGATAATACAGTTAAAATGCCAAATGTCTTTCTTTTCCTCACCAGAGTTTTTTTTGGGCAAATTTTATTGTTTTGTTATTCTAATGGTTCAGGAATCCTATATGTGGACATAAATTCTTTTCAAAGTTCCAAATCGTCTTGCCATATCAAACCGTTTTATAGAAGCTAAAATAATTTCAGGGAGTAACATTGGAAAGCGAACTTTTATCCAAAGAATTAGGTTGTCCCCATTTGATAAGAAGATTCCTTTCAAATTTAACAGAAGACAATTCCCTCTTACTTTATGTTTCGCAATGACAATAAATAAGAGTCAAGGACAACCCCTATTTAGGATAGGTATGTATTTGAAAGATCCTATTTTTACACATGGGCAGTTGTATGTCGCTGCCAAGTGACAAGAGTAGAGATGGCCTGAAAACACTAATATTGGATAAAGATGACAACGTTAATAATAAATAACAAATGTTGTCTATAAAAAAATATTTTGAAGTTTGTGAATAAGTATGCGATCGTATTTTGCATAAATCGTTTTTTTTATAATTTTTTGGTTGTGTGATTTGTTAAACTACATTTATTTACTTTGAATTTAATCTTCATTTGCAGGCCGTTACAATAAATATATGTTTATTCATTTCATTATTTGTTTTTAAATAACGTCTATTCAAACATTTGTTGATTCATATATCTGTGATTGGGTAACATTAAACTTTTTTTATGATAATTTACAATCAAGGCTCTGATACCAATCTGTAACACCCCAACCGATGGCGGAAACATCGGAATGTCACGTATTGACGATTGTTCAGTAGCTCATGGTAAATAATACATTTCAATAATTGATTTAAATAAATTACATACAATTGTTCTACAAGAATTTACACATCAAATGAGAAATACTAAATATGCATCTTCAAGCAAAGCTATAACCTGAAACATGTTAAGTTTGAAAATATTTTGGGTCAACAAAAGTTGGTGAGAATTACATAGGTTTGAATGTTGAATAAAATTTGTACAATTCGAGTGTCATGGCAAGTCTAGTCCATATGTGAAAACAATACTACCCGGTAAATCGTGTGCATAATCAAACCTTGTGACTAGAATATTGTGGTCCATCCCATACGCATATGGTTCACTCGTTTATGTTGCGATAACAATCACCCACGCTACCTATGTAGGAGGTAGACGTATCCGGGTGGGGTTGTCAGTCCAATAGATCTATCATTGTGTATCGTTGGCTTGTACGGAGTTAATGATTATGCTAGAATAATTGTGCTTACCATAGTAATGTTTAAGACATAATGCAACATAGAATAACACATAGACACTTATGTCGAATTGTAAATTGATGTTGTAACATGTTTCACCCCAAAATAGTGAAATGGTAAAAGGGGCTATGTAAACTCACCTTGTTTGTGATGAAGAAATTGGTGTGGAATCAAGGAATTATACTTGAACCTATATTTCATAGTTGTTGGAATAAATATACAAACAACAAATCAGTTATTTGATTCATGGGTTACTAAATTTCCGGCGAAGAAAACTTAACTGTTAAAGTTCTAAAATGATCGTTCTGAAGTTTCATATCATGGATTCATCTTTGACAATGAGCATCATCTTTAAGAAAATAAAAGGTTTGACCTTCACATTTAAAAACTAATTTAGTAAAATAATATGACATTAGCTTTATAACAAAATATAATATACATAATATTAGTTGTTGTGGTGACGTTTTTTTTACATGGCCATATTACATAATGAATAAAGTAATGCATATAAAAGCAAGAATTTGTTGGTCATCGTCTTCGTGGTACAACAGTAAACTAGGTTCACCATTTTTAAAAAAATTTAGACAACTATATACAAGTTCTTGAATTTTTTTTTAAAAAAATTCTTATGTATATGTTCTATTAGATGTTTTAGTCGCTGGTGAAAAGAAAAAAAACGTTAATGTTGAATGTAAAATACTAAGGATCTATGAAAGCATTACCATAACAGTCGAATAGTAACGAATGTGCAAACGAAACAGAAGAGGTGATGCACGGATGTGTGATGGTGCTAAATCATGAATCAAAATGACATCAACGGCAACGAAGCTTGGCGTAATGGTCACGAGCGGCCAAGGTGGTGCTTAGCGGTTGGTGGCGTTTGCTCGCCGGACGGAGGTAGTTCAAGATACACAGTGGTGGGAGAATGGTGATGGTGATTATCGGGCTGTTTGGCGGAATTGGTCGGAGGGGATGACTCGCCATCCTCCATATAGAGTATTCGCGATTGAAAACCGGGTTAAAAGTTAGATTGTTTGGTATTGAAAGTTTGCTAGTTTGATCAATTTATAAGGCGTGATTTTATTCTATGTTTACTCGATAAGTATTGAATTGAAGAGATAATAACCGATTTCCCTTTTTTTTCCTTCCTAATATTGCTTCTTGGTCAAATACTGGTTCCATGGAGATCGCCGAGGATCTCGGGTCAAAAGAACGATATGAATGGTTTTCTTCATAAAATAATAGGTGACATAAATTATAGGTTAGGTAAATATGGAAACTATATTTATTTTAGCTTATCTAATTATTAGATTAACGTAAATATAGAATATTGGACTTAAGAAAAATGCATAGCTAAGAATAAAAATAAGGTATTCTCATTGATTAAAATTTACTACGTCATGATTTCTAATAAAATAAAATGCAAGAGAGATTTTAAATAAATAACTAGTATTTTGTTAAAATAAATTAGGTATTTTCGTTAAATGAAAACCTTAAAAAAATACGAGAGGTTACATTTATATGCAATTTTAAAGATCGTGCCGTCATGTTGTTCTGTGTGAGCGGCCGCGCGGTCTCTGTGAGCGGCCGCTCACAGCTTCTGATGTAAATTTGGTGACTTTTAAGCATGAGAATCATGTCTCAACCGCATTTGATGATTCCCGAAGCCTAAGTATTGACTTACCGACTAAATAAACCTTTGTTTGACTGAAATTATACTCCGGTTCATGATGTTATGACCCGGTTCAAAGTTTTAAGTGTTTATGTTGATTTTTACCCAAATTGACCCGTTAAGGCCTTGAATCAAACAAGGCACTTTTTGAGCACTTAAATTGCATACCATTTGAGTTGTCAAGTCATTAGACACTTGATCAACAAAAGCGTTTGTCCGATTTGTTTCATTATGACTTAGATTCTTAGAATCAACCTTTATTAATCCTTTAACTCCCCAAAATGCCCTTCATGACCAAATCTTTCAATTTAGCCATTCGTGGCGAAACTTCTTGTTTCAAATCCAATGTTTTTGACTCAGTGACTTGTTTAAAAACCTCTAAGTCCTCCAGGACTTAGAGTTTCATCCTCTCTCAAGTTTTCACTTGTTTAGTCAATTCTAAGCGCATTAGCGCGCATTTAACACAGTTATGAAAATAACTTACTTGATTGGCACCCACACCTCATGTGAGTACTTTTATCACCAATGTTGCTTCGCCCGAAGGCATTTATTTGACTACGGACTTACCGGGTGGCCTTGACCCATATCCATACCTTGTGTTTATCCTCCATGATTCTTAACATCGAGCATGCACGCAAAAATTCAATTACCTGTATGCTTTCTTAATATGCACATTAACTCCTCGTAACTCAAATGGCAATAACTTGCCATTTGACCCGTTTAACTTTATTAATCTTAATGCTTGGAATACAAGCATCAAGTGTTGGACTCACATGGTGAGGACATCACCATTTGACCCGTTTAGACTCATAGTTCATAATACTATGTTACCCAAGTTTTTATCTATGGTTCAAGTGACACAAACTTGACTCATTTAACATCATGTTTAACGACTCCATTCAATTGATTTAATTTGGATTAAAACATCATTTCTCACATATCTTTATTAGTTGACCCGTTTGATGGATTTCTCCATTTGGTCACAACTCATTATCTCGATTAAGGTCATAAACCACATTTTTGTATTGAGTGCACATAAGGCGACCCACTTAATAGATTCTACCCCTTGGGGTTTATCTTTATCTCACACTCAAGATTTAAAACTAATTTTATAACAATTAAGCTATGTTATAGTACATTGGTGTAGGTAAAACTTACCTCATATCCATTCTTGCTTCCAAGCGCATTGAGCTTGCATCCGTTTGACCCGTTTGCATCCCTAGTTCTTGTACCTAACTTAGGGACATGTCAAACCTTGTTTTGTTAGAATACATAATATGGATTTCTTTTATAATCCACAACATCATGTATTCGTTTTAACTCTAGTCCAACATCACATTTCAAGTATTCATGTTCATACATGTATTACACATTTATTTCCTCATTCAAGCATTTTATCGAACACCTCATATGCACCATTTTCATCATGTTAATTCTAGGTGTTCAAGACTTTCTAGATTCCTCCATGGCTTAGCTAACCATTGACACATAATCATTTCAACAATTAGCACACATACATGATACTAATCACATAGAAATTGCAAGATTATTCCACATACTAGTGTAATTCATGTTTAAGGTAAAGACCCACTACATACACATAACACAAGATCATAATTTCACATGAATCAACAATATATTATGATTCACCACGTTTTATAGCTTCCTTGGTGCCTACTAACACATAGGAACTCATAGAAACCAAGAAATTCACGTTTTTACAAAAACCCTAAAATTTCACCATGATCATAAACGAATTATAACATCAAATTACACCAAATTAATGGTACCTTGGTATATGTAGGACCTTAAATGACCCATATTTGGCTTCATGCATTTAAATTCTCCACAAATGCCCTTGATTTGAACATGCTTATGGATGTAGAGTTTTGGGGAAGAATCCCCTTTTTTTGTTCTCTGTATTCGACACACACACACACACTTGTGTGTGTGTCTTCACACTAATATTATTATTTAACCATTTGATTGGCTAATGACAACTATAGTCCCTCAAGTTTTCCCATTTTCATTTTCGTATAAAAACTAACTCATAAGCTAGTTTCAAACACCTTTTATTCATTTATAAACATAATATTATTAACTAGGTTATGTCCATATTAGAATATAACCCATATTCTTATCCTCTAAGTCTCGTGTTAATATTTTGCTAATCACGCCTAATGGCGTAGTTATGCGAACGAATGGTTTTGGGGTGTTACAAGTCTGCCCCCTTAAAGAGGTTTCGTCCTCGAAACCTTTCTTTTGTTGTTGGTTTGGTTACACCAAAGAACTCTAGTGTCTCTAATCAATTTTGAGCACCGCTCAATCCCTTGACATTCTATAGTCTAACGAGTAGTATTATATACTTATTGTTTGTATCCCTTTACTCGGCTTTCTACTTTTATTATATGGAAGCCTTAGCTTTCATAATATGACTTGAGTCATTCTATTATTTCGGTTAACTGGGGGCAATATCTACATACTTACCCCCTACCAGACATTTTAGCTACTTATGTTCTTCATAGGTCTACCTTAGATCCGTAGACTATCCCCGTCTACCATTATCCCGAATGATGTAATGGTTTAAGGGGTCATTCTATCATGCACCTTAGGGCATATACTGTAATACTCGATTGTAGCATGTATATGCATACATGTCTATGCGTCCATATTAGAATATAACCCATATTCTTATCCTCTAAGTCTCGTGTTAATATTTTGCTAATCACGCCTAATGGCGTAGTTAGGCGAACGAATGGTTTTGGGGTGTTACAGATATTTACTGAAAAACAATGTAAACATAAAGGACGATTTCTGTAATTTTTCCTTATTTAAAAATGATATTCCACAGGACATTATTTCTCAAAATTTGCCACGCTGGAACATGATTAAATTGTCGACCTTTGCTGCATTGGTTCTCTTGAAGAGTCTTATCAATTGTTTCATCCTCTGTTAGTACCCCTATTGCCATTCATTAACTGGTTGGCCGGTTTCTCAAAACTTTCAGATGATATATGGATGTCCCGAAACCTTAATGTTATTTGACTAGCGTTTCGGTGGTTTTTACCCACCTGCTGATGGAATTTGTTCAAAAACAACGTTCTAAAATGCAAATAAACCTTCCAAGAGTGCTTGCATGATGGCTTCTGCCCAACCCGTAGCCAAAGCCATATCATCTTCCTTGATCCATCATCTTGCCACTTAAAAAATTTAATGAAAAATATTGAAAAGTTAAAGATTGGAAAGTGAGTTGTGTGAAAAAACAAAGTGAACAATATATGGGTTTGAAAATTTAAATTAATTACTATTGCCAACGGTAAAAAACAAAGGGTCCCACCAGATTTTCCCATTGTCGCTTGTTCTTGTACTCGTGATCCCGTGATAACACCCCTCAATGACGCCTGAGAATTGGTGTGGAGGGCATTATTTAGCTGATGTCGCGGGAGTGCTACCCCATAGCACCAATCCTTAGAAAGTATAAATCCATGTTTATACACATGAGCCAAAATCCAGTTCATCCATGTAGAATTAAACTAATGGTATGTGTGAAAACGATTGGAGAGTGAGTTGTGTGAAAAAAAAATAAAGTGAAAAATATATGGGTTTGAAAATTTAAATTAATTACTATTGCCAACGGTAGAAAACAAAGGGGCCCACCAGATTTTCCCAATTGTGCTCGTTAGTGTACTCGCGATCCCCTAATAACACCCCTTAATGATGCCTGAGAAATGGTGTGGAGGACGTTATTTAGTTGATTTCGTTGGGCCTGCTATCTCGTATCACCCAACCTTAGAAACCTTAGAAAGTATAAATCTATGTTTGTAGACATGAGTCAAAATCCACTTCATCTATGTGAATTGAACCAAAGGTATGTGTGTAGTTGTGATTTTATTACAAATTCGGGTATTACAAGGGATCAATATAAACTACCCCCTTAGCTATTGTATAATTGCAATGTTGTTTGGTATTATCTCTTCCACAATAACAAAGCAAGTTAGATGTTAGAATTGGACAAATTTATTCTAGAATAATGCCAGGAGGACAGTGGTGGACCGAGGAATTGTTTTTATGGGGTGTGGAATCTTTAAGCCCCAATGTCGTTCATTGATCAGGTGGCCCGGGTCGACTCGTATGCCAATAATAATAATAATAATAATAATAATAATAATTTTAATAATAATAATAATAATAATAATAATAATAATAATAGTATAATCAACAAAAGGAAACCAAAAGCCAAGATTAATTTAAATCTCGTGATATATGCATAACAAAATTCTAAAATCTAAAATTGTTGATACATCTCGGCTAATCGTGTAACATTGTGAATTTTTCCTGAATCTTGAATTCACAAAACATTTCGACTCTCACCCATCATCATTTATTCCAACAAATTTTAGACATATAAAAGTTTATTTATAAACACCAAACTTAAAAAAGTTTATATATTTATCCATTAATGTTTATGAACACCAATAATGTTTTTATAGAAATGGTCAAAGAAAATTTTTGTAATATTTTTCTTTTTGAACAACTTCTTTAGTAATATAAAATAAAAGTAATAAAAAGTAGTTTTTTTACCAGCTAAGAAGTGATACGGACCCAATACAAAACAACAAGATCACCTTGGTCTCATCCAGTAGCGGATTTAGAAGAAAAATCCAGAGGTATCCTAATTTTGGCCATACATCCATAGATAGAAGATTTTTTCACTTGGGGCATGAACGAAATACTTTTTATTTAATCTTCCCAATTAATCTATTGCAAAACTATTAGGTTAACTTGTCAAATTTATAAAGGGGAAAATCTTGCATGTTGCATCAACTATTTGAAATCCAATATCAAGCAATAAGCTTAGTGTTTATTCTAAATCTCAAGTAGCTCAAAAACCATAAAACCCACATCCCACATAACAAGAGTTTTTTCATTAAGAGGTGTTTGATAGAAATTTTATTTCCCAATCACTAAGAGGTTTTAGATAGAAATTTTATTTCCCAAAAGGGGTGTTTTGAATATTATGAAAATTTGTGGGGCCCACCTTTGTTTAATAAAAATAATAAAAAAACATAATTCACGTCCACTTAACTCACCGGTTTTGTGTCTTCTTCTACAACAATCACTTGGCCAGTAGCCATTGCCTCCGGTGAGTTTCCAGCCAAAACAAAATGGGGAAACTGACATAGCGAGAAACGATCGTTAGGTACAAATCGACCCGGAAAAACTCAATCCACGATTTCTTTTTTATTTTCCACAGTAAACATCAAAAGTCAGGTCGAAGGGGTGCGATTGGAAATTTTCAATGGGTGCGGACGGGATCAACGCGCATATATAACACTAAAAATTTTCTTTTCAAGGGGGGCGCTCGCCCACCTTGAACTGGCCTGGGTCCGCCCCTGCAGGTTGATCAGTATGAGTGAAATAGGGAAACATACATTTTTCTAAGCAAAATCAAATGTAAATCTACGAATATTATGCGAGTCAAATGAAATTGCTCTTGGCACGAAAGTGAAGGTCTAGAGTGTCACTCCTTCAATTGTGAGTACCCTTTACATAATTAAATTCCAACAGCAACAACCTTATCCAGTAAATCCTATAATTAGTAAAGCTAAGAGTAGGGTTTGGGGATGGTGAAATGTAGGCAAACCTTATCTCTATCCTTGCAGATAAAGAGGCTGCTTCCAAAGAGACCCCGGCTCGACAACACACAATCGACAAGCAAACAACACTAAAAAAACTAAAAACTAATAAAGAGTTATTGAATTTAGAGAAACACTGAAAACTGTGACAAACGTCACCCTCATCTTTCAACAAGTTGTCAGTTATGGTCCCTCATGTATTCTGAACGTTTCATTTCAAATCTTTGAATTAATATTGTAAGGTCAAACTCAAGCTCTAGTCAATATTCGTTTCTTATAATTAATTATAATGGATTTTAATTATGTAAAGGAATAACATTAAAACTTTTAGTAAAATTTCAAAGTTAATAAAGGTTTTATAAATGATAAAGTTAACTTGGTTAATGTAGTTAGTGTTTTATAAAGGGGGAAACTAACCATGATACAATAAACTAACCTAGTTAAAACTATAGAGACCTATTTTGCCAAAGTCCCAAACTTTCAAATTGATTTTCTTGTTTCCCTCTGTTTGCTCGATCTGGCCAAAGGGGTCGCCGCCGGCGACACTCCGGCGAACTCTAGACCGGGTTTGTAACGTCTTTAAGTGGTTTAAACGAATCCCGTACGTTACTTCATTATTGTCCAACGTTTTTAAATCATTAATTTGGTCTTAATCGAGCTTTAATTTCCTATTTTGAACCCGCCGGCCATTAACGCAAAAATGGAATCGAAACGCTTCATTCCTGCGATTAACCTTATAAATTGATTCCTCTCATTCGTTCCTGAACCTCTGAACGTCTTAAACCCACAAGAAAACGCAACAAATCGAGCTCACAATTGTTCTAATCGGCCTTAGAAGGTGCGGACATGTACCTATGTCGTCGAGCATCAAAATCTTGTTGTAAGTGCGTTATTATCATGCCGTTTTCTTATTTGATCATTGTTCTATGAAAGCCCCTTATTACAGACGATTAATCAGCTTGTATCGGGTTCAATTGATTTGGCTTAGGGTTAGGGTTTATGTGTTGGTTAGATTGGGGAAGAAGACTTGTTTTAGTAATAAGATAAATATATTTTCGTATCAAATAATTTCAGTAATGGTAGCATTGGCATAGTGGTGTGTGTGTGTGTTATGGAAAGGGGAGGGCCGAGTTCGAACCTCATGCCCATCACTTTTCCTCCTTCTTTTTCTTTCCCTTTATTTCCAGATTTTTTTTTTTGATATATTATAATAATATATAAACACATAAATCTTATAATAATTATAGAAAATTCATTTTTACTCCACAAATCATGAAAATTTAGGTGTAGCTTCTTGATACCTCATAGAAAATTGTCATATTTTTAGTTTTCTGAAAAATATCTATTTTCATGATTTTATTAATTTAAATTGTTTTAATCATAATTAATTGATTAAAAATTCATTTTAAATGATTTTTATCTCAAAATTTTTGATAAATTATTTCTAATCATCATGAACCTAAATAAAAATTATTGGTTCAGAAAACATTTATTTTTATTGATTTTCCTATTTTTTATCAATTAAACATGATTTAATCTCATTAAATCAGTTTTAAATATAAATAAGTTTATAAATATTATGAGAAAATTATTTTCACTAATTTACATCAGAAAGTATCCATTTTCTATAAAAATAGTATTTTTGGATCATGTCTTGTATTATTAGCATTATTTATGTTTAATTAGACATAATTAAACAATTATTTATTTACACTATTTAAACATCTATTTCATAAATACTTTTCTTATAAAATAGAAATGTTTTATGTTTAAAAATCTTAATTACCATTTGTTGGATTATTGTGAAACTCATAAATATTTAGTTATACATTTATGATTATCGTATTTATTTTAATTTAGTTATAGTAATTAACTGAATTATTTTGTCTTAATTATTTAAACATAATTTTATCTATATATTCAATAGGTAATAATTATATTACTTAAATTACATTTACAACCTTTCATATATTATTTGTGATATACAATTTTTACATTAACGCGACTTATCATAAAAACTTTAATTCCCCAAATCGACTTAGCAAACCCTAATGCCTTAGTCCCTAGTTACCCTAGACTTTTTAGACACTTCCTTATTAGTATTCTTACACGTTATAAGTTGAATTCCTCGGAATTCCCATTACTTAGCTCACGACCGCTTTAGTGGATTTTGATCGCATTCGCAAACTGTGAGTATATCTTTCCCCTTTTTACTATTTATTCTTTTGGGGTGATTCATGTACCATTATTATTAAACTTACGTATATTATTTACAAAGTAATGTGCTCTTTGATATGTTTTGTGTGAATTGTATGAACGATTTGTCAAAGTCATTAACCTTTGGGCCGCACCTAACAATGAGTAGTACTACGAGTTATATCCCTTGTGTGACTTACGTGAACGAGTTAAGTCCTTGGTCATTGTTATGGTTTTTCTTGAACGATGTGTGAACGATTATTGAACGATGTGAGGCTTGATTTTGACCCTTTTACATATTACATATATCATAGCACATAAATTGCGAAACTCTTTTTCTACTATATTTATTTACACAGGGTATGCTCACCAATACAATTTTTTTGTATTGACCAAATTATTTTGTACATGTTTCAGGTTGTTTTGAGTTGCATCCTTTAAGCATTTCGGATTTATATTTTGATTTTGATTCATTGTATTTCAATTTAGTTAGCAGTTAGAATCGTTGTATTTCATTTCAATGTAATAAATTATTTAATCAATGTATTCAAATTTACACTTTAGTCCATGAGCTATTGAACAATCGTCACTACGTGACACCCCGATGTTTCCGCCATCGGTTGGGGTGTTACAGATTGGTATCAGAGCCATGGTTATAGGGAATTAGGTTATTAGAATGCTTTTTAGCCTAGTCTATAACTAAGCTTACTTTCACGAGTCCTCTCGTTTATAATTCTCTTATTTCTTATATTTTCTTTCTAGATATTTTCGTTATGATTATTTCTCGTTATTCTTTTGATATTTTGCTTGGAGTAGAAGCCACTTGTATTTCACCAACGAAACAATATCACCAAGTTAGGAGTGGTATCCATACCTTGGTGATTAGTTTCACTCCTCTATATGTTATTTATCTTAGGAATATATCTTGAGATAGGAGTGACATCCACACCTCAAGGAGTATTTCCTTCAAAAAGAAACTTAACCACTAAGCTGGGAGTGATATCCTTAACTTAGTGATTGGTTTCGTTCCACAATCGTTTTCAATTTTGAAATACATCTTTGAGTTAGGAGTGAAAGCCACATCTCAAGGATCTATTTCTACATCTCGTTGATTAGGAATTTTCTTAAATATTGGTTAATCTTATCATTCACATCATTTTAAATCATAGTCTTTTAAAACACAATACAATTACACATACTTCATGAAATGGTTTCATTTTGCATTTTACAAACTTGTGTTGCATATTTTAAAGACCAAATGTAAATCTTTTGTTTTCATATGACATATCCAATATATATTTTCGGGAGAAATTTGCAACTAATAATAAGCCTTATAACCTTTTTCAAACTCGACTTCTCGTAAAAATGTGTATTTACGAAGACTTTGCAAATAAACTTGTTTTGAATCTAAAACACGCTTTGATTTCTAAAAATTTATTCTCATGCATTACTACTATTCTTTCAACAATATCACAAGGTCGAGTAAACTGCGAAAATTTATCTTTACACTTATACTCTTTCAGTTGCAAAACTTTTGGTTTAACAAAACAATGGACATATCTTTTTATTAGAATGTTGTTAAATGCCTTTTATAGTATAACGCATATATGTAAAATTACTAGATTTTAACTCACATGCCAGTAGGTTATACACCCGTTCCGTGCACATTCATTCGCCGTAAATTTCATTATTTTATTCTTGCACCATCTTTATTCATAGTTATTTCTAACACGTTATTTGTGACTATTTTCACATTGACTATTTACATTAATACAACTCGTTTATTTTCATTTTTGAGCAATTGTGCGATTTACTCGATTTACGTTATAAAATTCTTTCAATCGAAAATTGATGCTATACTTAGGGTCTGTTTGGTATGGGGTAATGGAATGGAAGAGGGAATGGAATGGACGAGGTAATGGAATGGACAAGGTAATGGAATGGATCATTACCATTCCATGTCTTGTTTGGTTGCCATGTGGGAATGAAACAAAACATTATTTTGTGTTGTTGGATAGGCATGAAAAGACGAAAGAATAAAATCGGTGGTTAGTGGCGGTGGTGGGTGGTGGTCAGTGGCGATGATGGTGGTGGTGATATTTGGCGGTAGCGGCGGTGGTGGGTGGTGGCAGCGACGGTGGAAGGTGGAGGTGTATGGTCGTGATGGTGGGTAGGCGACGATGGTGAGTAGTGGCGGTGGTGGGTAGTGGTTGGTGGTAGTGATGGTAGGTGGTGGTGTATGGCGGTAGCGTGGTGGTGAGTGGCGGCAACGGTGGCGATGGTTGGAGGTGGATGGCGGTGATGGTGGGTGGGTGACGATGGTGAGCAGTGGCGGTGGTGGGTGGCGGTGGTGGGTGGGTGATGGTGGTGGGCGGCGGTGGGTGGTGTTGGATGGCGGCGGTGGGTAGGTGACGGTGGTGGGTGGCGGCGACGGTGGTGGGTAGGTGGGTGAAGGTAGCGTGTGGCGGTAGCGGTAGCAGGTGGCGGTAGCGGTGGTGGGCAACGGTGGTGGGTGGTGGGTGGTGGCGGCAGCGGTGGTGGGCGACGGTGGTGGGTGGTGACGGTGGTGGTGGGTGGTGGCGACAGCGGTAGTGGGTGGTGACGATAGTGGTGAGTGGTGGGTGGTGGTGGTGGGTTATGGTGTTGTTAGTAAAGGATGAATGAGGGATGGAATGAAAAAAAAAACATGGGGGGTGGATGGAATGGTTTTGAGGGAATGGAATGCCTTGTGGAATGGGTGATTCCATTCCTTTAACCAACCAAACACACTATTTTTCATTACCTCGTAATGGTCCATTCCATTCCCCCTTCCATTCCACCATACCAAACGCTACCTTATATATTTACACGAACGCATATTTGGTATGCATATTTTCTTTCCTGTTTTGAGCAAAACCATGTTATACTTTACATTATTTTGTTCATCATCATGGCCAACGAACATACCAATTGATAACTCGTATGAGATCTAAGCCGGTGCCCACGTACGACTCGGATTAGAGTATTTCTTCAATCCGAGGGGAACGGTGTAAACCTCAGGGTCTATCAATATGAGTGTTAGAGTCAACGATGTGAACAAAAGTTACCAGTTAAGGGTGAACTCGAAAGGGAAGAACCTCTAACCATGTCTTATACTTACATGTTATTCTCACTACGGTTAAAGGGAAAACCCGAAAGGGAAGGACCTCTAACCATGTCATGATTAAACATTATTTCATTACAGTGGCTATTACATATTGGTTGCACACATTTATTTCATGTTAGGGTTATGGAAGAGCATAACACCCTAGTGTAAGGTAAATCGATGATTACGGTCCGGAACGCAATCATGGGCTTACAGGTACATGAGGGTGGTGTGTGATTCTACTTAGGCTATTGGTAGACAATTAGTACGAATCCAAAGTATCGAGAGTGTGGTGGGTCAGCTGCGGTACACCCTATATATAAGCATAAACGATACTGCGGGAGCGGACTAGGAGTCTGACCAAGAACCTATCCATTACTTTATATTACTTTATATTTATCTCTTCATTAGAACAGTGGATTAATAGCTAGCATTTTCGATAGGAATGTTCTTACACGAGCTTCAATTCGTCTTCCTAGAGTCTTTCTCTTGCCCACCTATACAGAAAACTAAAACCTTGTATACTCTTACATTCTCAGTTATTTGGATCCTGTTGCATGTCACAACCTTTCTAAAGTAGGGGAGACTGCTTCATTAGTACCTCTGCTTTCACCAGTTACACATTTCCCAAAGATTTACTCATTTAAACTCTTAACCTTCTAACTTTGAGTTAACTATCAGGGATTTTGAAAATTTTACTTTGTGTGTTAGACAACTATTTTAAATTTTGTCAAGTCATAAATGATGAAATTTCTTTTAAAAATAATCTAGTTGAGTTTTACAAATGCCTTTTGTTTCATAGTAACCTTCACTTGAAATAAATTTCGAGACGAAATTTTCTAAAGTAGGGGAGACTCTGACAAACGTCACCCTCATCTTTCAACAAGTTGTCAGTTATGGTCCCTCATGTATTCTGAACATTTCATTTCAAATCTTTGAATTAATATTGTAAGGTCAAACTCAAGCTCTAGTCAATATTCATTTCTTATAATTAATTATAATGGATTTTAATTATGTAAAGGAATAACATTAAAACTTTTAGTAAAATTTCAATGTTAATAAAGGTTTTATAAATGTTAAAGTTAACTTGGTTAATGTAGTTAGTGTTTTATAAAGGGGGAAACTAACCATGATACAATAAACTAACCTAGTTAAAACTATAGGGACCTATTTTGCCAAAGTCCCAAACTTTCAAATTGATTTTCTTGTTTCCCTCTGTTTGCTCGATCCGGCCAAAGGGGTCGCCGCCGGCGACACTCCGGCGAACTCTAGACCGGGTTTGTAACGTCTTTAAGTGGTTTAAACGAATCCGGTACGTTACTTCATTATTGTCCAACGTTTTTAAATCATTAATTTGGTCTTAATCGAGCTTTAATTTCCTATTTTGAACCCGCCGGCCATTAACGCAAAAATGGAATCGAAACGCTTCATTCCTGCGATTAACCTTATAAATTGATTCCTCTCATTCGTTCCTGAACCTCTGAACGTCTTAAACCCACAAGAAAACGCAACAAATCGAGCTCACAATTGTTCTAATCGGCCTTAGAAGGTGCGGACATGCACCTATGTCGTCGAGCATCAAAATCTTGTTGTAAGTGCGTTATTATCATGTCGTTTTCTTATTTGATCATTGTTCTATGAAAGCCCCTTATTACAGACGATTAATCAGCTTGTATCGGGTTCAATTGATTTGGCTTAGGGTTAGGGTTTATGTGTTGGTTAGATTGGGGAAGAATACTTGTTTTACTAATAAGATAAATATATTTTCGTATCAAATAATTTCAGTAATGGTAGCATTGGCATAGTGGTGTGTGTGTGTGTGTGTTATGGAAAGGGGAGGGCCGAGTTCGAACCTCATGCCCATCACTTTTCCTCCTTCTTTTTCTTTCCCTTTATTTCCAGATTTTTTTTGATATATTATAGAAATTTCATTTTTACTCCAAAAATCATGAAAATTTAGGTGTAGCTTCTTGATACCTCATAGAAAATTATCATAGTTTTAGTTTTCTGAAAAATATCTATTTTCATGATTTTATTAATTTAAATTTTTTTAATTATAATTAATTGATTAAAAATTCATTTTTAATGATTTTTATCTCAAAATTTTTGATAAATTATTTCTAATCATCATGAACCTAAATAAAAATTATTGGTTCAGAAAACATTTACTTTTATTGATTTTCCTATTTTTTTATCAATTAAACATGATTTAATCTCATTAAATCAGTTTTAAATATAAATAAGTTTATAAAAATTATGAGAAAATTATTTTCACTAATTTACAGCAGAAAGTATCCATTTTCTATAAAAATAGTATTTTTGGATCATGTCTTGTATTATTAGCATTATTTATGTTTAATTAGACATAATTAAACAATTATTTATTTACACTATTTAAACATCTATTTAATAAATACTTTTCTTATAAAATAGAAATGTTTTATGTTTAAAAATCTTAATTACCATTTGTTGGATTATTGTGAAACTCATAAATATTTAGTTATACATTTATAATTATCGTATTTATTTTAATTTAGTTATAGTAATTAACTGAATTATTTTGTCTTAATTATTTAAATAGGTAATAATTATATTACTTAAATCACATTTACAACCTTTCATATATTATTTGTGATATACAATTTTTACATTAACGCGACTTATAATAAAAACTCTAATTTCCCAAATCGACTTAGCAAACCCTAATGCCTTAGTCCCTAGTTACCCAAGACTTTTTAGACACTTCCTTATTAGTATTCTTACACGTTATAGGTTGAATTCCTCGGAATTCCCATTACTTAGCTCACGACCGCTTTAGTGGATTTTGATCGCTTTCGCAAACTGTGAGTATATCTTTCCCCTTTTTACTATTTATTCTTTTGGGGTGATTCATGTACCATTATTATTAAACTTACGTATATTATTTACAAAGTAATGTGCTCTTTGATATGTTTTGTGTGAATTGTATGAACAATTTGTCAAAGTCATTAACCTTTGGGCCGCACCTAACAATGAGTAGTACTACGAGTTATATCCCTTGTGTGACTTACGTGAACGAGTTAAGTCCTTGGTCATTGTTATGGTTTTTCTTGAACGATGTGTGAACGATTATTGAACGATGTGAGGCTTGATTTTGACCCTTTTACATATTACATATATCATAGCACATAAATTGCGAAACTCTTTTTCTACTATATTTATTTACACAGGGTATGCTCACCAATACAATTTTTTTGTATTGACCAAATTATTTTGTACATGTTTCAGGTTGTTTTGAGTTGCATCCTTTAAGCATTTCGGATTTATATTTAGATTTTGATTCATTGTATTTCAATTTAGTTAGCAGTTAGAATCGTTGTATTTCATTTCAATGTAATAAATTATTTAATAATGTATTCAAATTTACACTTTAGTCCATGAGCTATTGAACAATCGTCACTACGTGACACTCCGATGTTTCCGCCATCGGTTGGGGTGTTACAAAAACGTCACATAGTAAAATAAAGGTATATATGTCGTCAAAACAAAAAATACCCAAATACAAGTCACCCCTGTAATATTCAAAATTTGAAAACTTTGAAATAAAAAAATATTGAATTAATATAATCAAAATACTTTAGAGTTTATTAGAGTTGAAATTTAACCGGATGTCAGCTTTGTAAATTTGTTTAAATTTAAGAGGCTATATTGATATTGGAAATTTCAAATTAATCCTACGCAAACTTAGAATTTACATTGGTCATAAATATCCGAAATCGCCGCCACTATATGTTCAATTTCCGTAATTTATGATGATATATTAATTATTAATCAATGATAAATTGGTAACTTATAAGCATGTTGATATTCTTAAACAAAAGGGCCGAAGGTTACGGAACATGATTAACCGACCATAAATAGGTCCTTTTAAGCCTGGTGATGTCGCAAGTTAGCAATGAAGGGACTCTCCGTAATCGCTTCTGATGTCCGCTCTTGAGTTTCCGTCGTGCTACACCATCACTCACTTGCAACCGTGACCACCACCACAACTAATCGCCTCCGCCATTGAACTGCTTTCGCATGTTTCTTGTGGTCACCATGTTTTACGATCAGCTACATTCGGAAATAGAGGCTCCCACATGATTTGATGACGACTTGATTTTCTTTTGTTTTGCTTTGCTCGCTTTGGTGATTAAGAAACGCACAAACAAAGAGACGAAACAGCGAACTCGGTGACGGAGCCTGGTGAATTCGGATGAAAGCATTGAGTCGCAGTCACGTGTTGAAGGTAATCTTCGTTGTTTAATCATATAGAGAAGACGAATTTTTGCGCTAGATACTTAAGAGGGTTCGACTGGTCGAGTTTCTAGATTCTAAATCATCGTATGAGGTTTTGTTTTTCATATTAACTAGATTACGGCCGTAGGCCGCGCGTTGCGGCGGCGGCGCTTTAAACAGTTTCACGTTATGTGATGCGTTGATCATACGAAAACACGTTAGCCGTCTCGTTTCGTAATACAGTTTAAGTCAAAGACGTATGTAACTCGAATTACATGTGAGCGTTGGATTTTATCTAAAACAGGATATTATGATCATACAAGTCACAAATCTAGGTGCGGAAACCCTAGATCTGAACAAATTGATAAGATACAAATCATGACACAATCAAAATCATTTTCAATATCATTTTCATAGATTAACTTTCAACTAATAAGCATTTACACTGTTTATGTTAATCTAGAATCACAAAGACACTTTCTCAAAAACACTCCTGAACCTGAACAGAACCTGGACACAAATGATAACTCTCTTACATAATCAAAAACTCAAAAACTATATATAGCCTCTGCACATTCGCCCCTTACAGATGGTCGAATGTGGGCATTTTCCACATTCGCCCACTGCAAGTGGTCGAATGTGATCTTCTGTCAATGTCCATTCTTCATTCGTCCACTTCAGTTCTACCTTCGTCCAGTTATCTTCACCTTCGCCCATTTTATCTACATTCGCCCCATATCAAAATTACCTTCGGCTACCCACTAACATGTGTTAATTATAGCATATCCAATCCTTAGTCGCAAAATGCATCAACAAACTCCCCCTCGACTATTGATTGGATAGTCTTCTCTGATAGTCCATCGTCTTGTTCATCAGCTTGATTCTGAGCTGCTTCTTCTGCTCATCAGTCATTGGCGGCTCGAATGTTTTCTTCACAGGCTTTGATACATTGGCGATCTTTACAGTCTTGCCAAGTTTACCCTCCAAGTTGCTTCCTGCATTTATGTCATATGCAAAACAAACTCCCACAACTTGAGTGTACTTCCTCGCCTGAGCAAAATCATTTGGTTCATAATAGATCGGATTAAAGAACAACATGATGATGTCTTCGAAAGTGCAGTTTATCAGCCACATAGGATCAAATACATGAACATGCTTGTATTTGTCCTTTCCATCCCTCAACACAATCACTGCTTCTGCCTTCCTCCAATCGTAATACCAGAATATGAAATCAGCACTGAAATGCTGTGGCATTGGCATCAATGGTATCTTTCTCATCACATTTGGTGCTTTGTAGATTAAAGTCACACGCTTCATATTGGTTTGAGGATCAATATCCCTATGAACTTTTCTGCGGGGATATTGAGGCTTAAACCTGTTCCATCTTGTGCGACTCTCCCAAACTAATTTGTCTGCGCACCAACCGACATGCGATCCATTTACCTCGGCACCTGACATTGGAAACCTGCATAAATCTCTCACCGCCCAATACGGTAGAGTAAGCAAATCACAGAATCTGTTAAAGTACAGAATTCCGGTTTCCCATTTCGCAGCAATACACTTCAGTCTGCCAAGATAAGTCCACCCGAGAGCTCTGCCTTTGAATTTGGCATTATGAAATCGATAAAAGTTACCTTGAGCATCAGGTTTGGGTCAGTTCTCATCCATCTCCTTCAACTTCTTCAGATAATTCTTCAACTCATCAGACTGGTTGGAAGAATCTTTCTTTTCATCACCAAACACCTTCTCAACAAACTCTTCGCTTCTTTTCTTCGCTTTTTGTTTCGCTGACTTGTTTGGTATCTCTGTGAAGTCAGGAAATACTTCATTCTCATCTTCTTTTCTGAAATACTGGGGAAACTCCTCATGAGTAATATCTTCAATCTCAACTTCGTTGTTCTCTGGAGTATGCACATCATCAGAATGACTTCCCATATCCTTTTCAGGAATATCAGGAATCGATTCATCCATCATAAACTCCTCAAATGTCTTACCTACCCTCTGTGCGAGACCATCTAATATTTCTTTCGCCACAGATGCAGGTAGTTCCCCTTCTTCAAGATCTGGATCTTCATATTCCAGCTCATATCTCAGATCATCAGTCTGGAATATTTCAGCGAAGCATCCAGTGAACTCAATGGTCCACTCCCTCTTCTCCAACATATTCTTGTATATCTGTTTAGCATCATCAGAAAGAGATCTCACCTTTTCGTTCCAAAAGATACTTTCATCCGAATCTACATTCCCTCCTTTCTTCTTGGAACTCGATTCTCCAGTATCCTTCTTCTTCTGCGGTGTTCTCTTCTCATAACTATACTTAGAAGTATCATCTCCTCCATCATGATCACTTCCACTGCTAAACTCATCACCCTTCTTCTTCCCTGTACCCTCAGCACCATCATCATCATCATCATTGTCATCATCATCATCATTGTCATCATCATCATCATTGTTGTCATCATCACTTTTATCCGAACCATCATCCTCCTCTTCATCATCATCTTCTTTCTCAGAGTCAGAATATTCATAATCAACTTTCTGCTCATCTTCTTCTTCATCTTCTTCACCCTCTTTCAACTGGGGTGCTCTACTATACAACTCTTCAATCAAACCACACAAGCGTTTGTTTTCCTTCTTCAATTCTTTGTTATCAGCTTTGATCAGTTTGATCTTGTTCTTGTTTCTATCACATCTCCTCTCAAGCTTCTCATTCTTAGCTTCCAGCATCTGAATCTTTTCATTTATCTCATCCTGATTCGATTTTGAAGCAACAACAATTTGGAGCATCTTCTCCTCATTCTGCTTGAATTTTGTAATCTCAGCTTGTTGAGCAATCAGCATTTTCATCATGTCCTCCATCTTCTTATTGACTTGTTTCATAACATCATCATCAACAGTCACTTTCTTTGACTTTGATCTGGAGGGCTCAACTTCAACAGCTTTTTCTTTTTGAGGCTTCCTAAACATATCGAGCACTTTATCCATATCGATATTAAACTGATCGATTGGTAAAGTCTCTGCCTCCTTTCCTTTCTTCTGCTTCTTAGCAACTGGTGAAGATAACTTGGAAGGTGTTCCAGCATCAGGCAATCTCTTACCCTTCAACAACTGAGCCAACTCCTTCTCTCTCAGTTCTTTCACACTAGATTTCTTTGCCATAGTCTTTTGTTTCTTTGTCTTCTTTGGCAAATTAACAACTACAGTTTCACCAACACTCAGCTCAGCTAAATCAACTCCCAAACCTTCATCTTCAACTGATTTCCTTCTTCTCTCAGACTCTTCAATCGACTGATTCAATAATTCAGACTCACCAACCATAGTGGCCTTACGTTTGGTGGTCCTCACATTCTCGTCATCAGAATCCCACTGTTCATCAACCTCAGTCTCTTCCGAATCCACAGACTCTTCATCCACCAAACCCGATCCTTTCTTCGCAGTCGATTTCTTTCTAGCAGCCTGTTGCTTTGTGCTTCCCTGATCAATAGCCTTTCCTTTGCCCTTCCCTTTGGCTCCAGGATTGACTACTTGACGCTTCCGCTTAGTGCTTGAATCAGCATACACTAAGGGATCATCATTGTCTGAGTCACTATCATCATGTCTAGCTTTGTTCTTGCCTGGATCAGTGTAATCCGGACGAGCCAAAGCGCCAAACAATCTCCTATTGGGTGGTTTCTCATTATCAGCTACACCCTTATAACCTTTCATCCTCATCAAGGTTCTAATATTCATGTGATCTTGCCCTAGAATCATTGTCGGATCCTTCTTCAGCATTGGATACTTGTAGTCAAAGATCATCATTAGAAACCTTGGATACAACATAAACTTCTTAAACTTTATACCCTTCAGCATCTCCAACATGTGGTCAAGAATCATCCCAGACACATTAAATGGTTTGTTGAGTGTCAACGCAACCATTAATGAGCTCAAACTCTTTCTCATCACGTCATAACCACCACTCACGCAACCAAAGACATGGATCAGAACATGTGCAAAGTACTTGTACTGCACTCCAAGCTTCCCCTTATACATCGATCCGTCAGTGATAGGACCTTTGTATTTCATCCTTAAGAAGCACGCCTTCTGTTCTGTCCAAGATAACTCCCTGGGATCCTCACTGTCTTCGAACTTAATCTGTAACGCTTCTCGAATGTCAGCTTCAGTCAAGAACATCTCCATCTCCTGAATCTTGCTCTTGATGATAGTCTGATTCTCCCAGTAGTCATACTTAGCGTTCTGATAGAAATCTTCTATTATGTCTTTGTAAATGATGGTTGGTGTGGCTAGAGCATGTACAATCCTGCTCCTCTTCAGAAACTCAATAATGCCAGTAAACTCCGTGTTCTTCTCCACGTCTCCTAGATACGCGCAACAGTTGTGCGATCTTTCGAAAGGCCAACTGCTCGGTGTAGATGTTTCTGCTACTGGTACTGATTCTTGAACAGTAATCTCAGCTGGAGTCTCAACATTCACTGCTGGAGTTTCAATATTCTCTGGTTGTTCAGCCATCTACACACGAAAATCAATAAAATGCGTCAAAACACAAAAACGACAAAAATATAAAAAATTTTGGTCAAACACATCTGCACATTCGCCCCTTTTAGATTGGCCGAATGTGAGATTAACTGGTCGAATGTGAACATATATGGACGAACATGAAAAGGTTTCTGATTTTATATCACATTCGTCCGTTTTTGAGTACATTCGCCCAAACATTCTCACCTTCGCCCGGTTTTTGAACCGAAGGTGGAACCTGTTTTCCCCCAAAAAATTTAAAAAATTGCCATTGTTGATTTTAACATGTATTTTTGATTCTAATGTGTACTAATAATGCCGACTAACACTCGTTTATGATCAATTTTGTCAAAAACATCAGTTTACATAGGTTTTCAAATGGAATTAGGGTTCATCGTGTTCAATCGATCAAAAATATCTTCTAAACTTGTTTTTATCCTAATTCCTTCCATAATCTCCCCCTAAAACCTATGTGAAATGATCGGTTATCAAAAACATTCATCAACAATCAACAAAAATCCCCAGATTTAAAACCCTAGGTCCGGTTCGTTAAACAGTCAATTTTGATCTGTTATTTCGTCCATTACCTGCAATATTATGGTTAAAATGATCAGAATGAACAAGGGAATGATATGCACAATCACAGAAAAACACAGGAACAAGGTCTTGTTATGAGAGAATTTTTGAAAAATTTCAGAATGAAGAACTCGAAAGTGACAGGGGTATATATAAGGTGCCACCTTCGCCCGTATGAAATGGTCGAATGTGGGTGAAATCCACATTCGCCCCTAGTTAAAGACACGAATGTAGAAATAGACCACCTTCGCCCCTTTTGAAGACCCGAAGGTGAAACCTGGTACCCGGAAGTGGAAATCTCACCCGAAAGTGAAAATAACCACCTTCGCCCAAATCAAAAACGGTCGAAGTTGAAGATTTTTCCACATTCGACCCATTTAAGGGGCGAATGTGAAATGGAAAAATCTGAAAATTTCGCCAAATCACGAATTCGATTCCCGTTCAACATTTTTCAATCCGTTAAACTTCCAAAACTCAAATTTTCACATTTTGAATGTCACAAAGTCCAGATGGTGTTATCAAATCTCAGAAATTGACCATCAAGCATCCCCGGATATCAAAAATAAAGCAGAAATGCAAATCTTTTGGATTTTCTGAAATTTATATCAAAACACACCTAAAATCTTTTTGGATTTTGTAAATTTTTGACAATAAAAGTAAAATGCAACAAAATAAAAAGCATTATAGTAAATGAAAGCAGTAAACATTTTGTGATTTCCGGTAAGAGGATCATATCAGTTTTCTGAGAAATCTGAACACAGCGTTGATCTGGTTCATTATTATCATTAGAAACAATATGTGACACGGCAATTGCTGATATTGTTGTCCACATAAGCTCACATGCAGACAATTACGCAATGCTATAAAATGATACGAATTAGATGTATTAGACTAACACATTGTAGTTCCCACACACACGACATACTCCCGTATCAAGAAGTAATCTGCACAAAGACTCATTGTAAAGCGTGATTATGCTTTCGTCGTCTGTAATTGTACAAGATATAATGCATAGAGGTATACAGGTCAGCAAATTAATGCAGCAAAGTAACATATGCACCATACCAGGTTGAGGACTGATATTATTCATGATTTGCATCAATGATCAATACGATATTATAGATAATCTTTGATCATCATATAACATAGAAAGTTCCTCAATTCGGTAACTTTAGGTTTTGGCATAAAGCTCTTTTATAAAGACATCCTGTCTGATCTAGGTCCGTAATGACTTACAGCAGAAGATCAGATAGGCTATCCCCAGACAACTAATAACATAACGACCCTAAACCTCCGAGTTTTGTACAAACACCCTATCAAACGAAATTACGGTACTAAGACCATATGCCCATGAGGTGTTCATCCACAAACGCGTAGTTTGTTATGTTTGTATCACTAATGCACGCAATATAAAGTCTACGAAGCCTATCAGCAAATCACACGTAATCAACATACGTCGCATTAAAAACTATACAATTCTTTAGCCTGTGTCAGATCCCCACTGATGTACTATCATTTCCTCTTTTTATCCAGGAAATCATTTTGAGTTTTTCTAATTTTTAGGTATTTTGAAAATTTTTCAATGTTTTTGGTTTTTCTGATAAAATGACTCCCCCTAAAATAAAGAACATATTTTTGGGTTTTTAATTTTTTTCTGAAAAACAAAACAAAACAAAATTTGAAAGAAACAATCCACTTGAAAGCATCAACTTCTTTGAGGATTAAACAACCCCCTCGAAAGCATCAACTTCTTTGAGGATTATGATAGTAAATAGAAATTCCCAATTAGCAAAGAAAAAAATTAAAACTAAAACTAAAAACGAAAAATGATAAACCGAGGAGCCGATTAGTCCTGTTTTTCCTTTATATTGTTTACTTTCAAAAGATATTCAAAGCGGGATCTGTCAAAAGCTTTTGTAAACAAATCTGCACTTTGGTAGTCAGTATGGATTTTGACCATGTCAATCAATTCTTTAGCATAACAATCTCGGATAAAATGATATTTAATCCGGATATGTTTAGCTTTAGAATGATTTTCAGTATTTTTAGTTAAAGCAATTGCGGCTTCGTTGTCACAATGTATAGGGGTTTTAAGAAACTGCAAACCGTAATCGACCATCTGTTGTTGGATCCAGAGCACTTGTGAACAGCAACTCGAGGCTGAAATGTACTCGGCTTCACATGTAGACAGTGCGACGGAAGTCTGTTTCTTGCATTGCCAGGTAATTAACCTGCTCCCTAAAAATTGGCAACCGGCTGTTGTTGATTTGCTGTCTTTGTCACAGCCGCCCCAATCTGCATCACTAAAAGCAATAAAATCAAAATCATCATCATTAGGGTACCAAAGTCCTTTTGATGGACAACCCTTCAGATATCGAAGGATACGCTTGACCGCCGTCAGATGACTTTGTTTCGGCTTCGATTGATAACGCGCACAGAGACACGTTGCATACATAATATCTGGTCGAGACGCTGTCAAATACATCAGAGATCCGATGATTGCTCTGTATGTAAATGGGTCTGTCAGCTCCCCCTTAGCGTCGACACCAATCCCGTGATTGGGTTGTATCGGGGTATCCATCGGCTTAGAGTCCTCCATCTGGAATCGGCTCAAGATGTCGGCAACATATTTCGTCTGGTGAATGAAGATCCCGTCGGGTCTTTGATCCACCTGTAAGCCGAGGAAAAACTGCATTTCTCCCATAGCGCTCATTTCGAACTTCTCCTGCATAACAGTTTCAAATTCCCTGCACAAGAGTTCGTTAGTTGAACCAAATATAATATCATCAACGTAAATCTGTACGAGAAGCAAGTCATCTCCCGTCTTCTTCGTAAAGAGGGTGCAATCGACGAGGCCGCGCTTGAATCCTTTGGAGATGAGGTATGTGCTTAGCTCCTCGTACCACTGTCTTGGAGCCTGGTGCAAACCATATAACGCTTTGTTCAGCACGTAGACCTTGTCCCGGTGGATTGGATCCTCAAAGCCCGGTGGTTGCCCGACATAAACCTCCTCCTTGACTTTACCGTACAAAAATGCACTCTTGACATCCATTTGATAGACTTTGAATTTCTTATACGAAGCAAACGCAAGGAACATCCGAATAGCTTCCATTCGAGCTACTGGTGCATAGATTTCATTGTAATCAATTCCTTCAATTTGATGGAAACCCTGCACAACCAATCTGGCTTTGTTCCTTACAATAACCCCACGGTCATCCTTTTTGCACTTAAACACCCACTTAGTGCCAATTTTCTTTCGTCCCGGCGGCAAATCTGTGAGCGTCCAGACTCCCAATTTCTGGAATTGCAATAACTCCTCCTGCATTGCCTCAACCCAAGCATCTTCTTGCAAAGCGTCTTTGTATGTCCTCGGCTCTACCTGCGACACATAACATGCAAACGACCAATCATTTTGGTCACCAGATTTCTGAATTTTGGCATATAAAGCTAAAGCACCAAAACTCTCTGGCGTATTAACGCTTTTAAGCTGCCCTCTGGTCATCACTCCACTACCAGGATCACCGATTACTTGCTCCAGCGGGTGAATACGATGAATCCGAGATTCCGGATTAACAGGTACAATCACTCCCGTCTGAGCAGTCAAGTTCTCTGTAGCATCCTGATCATTACCCGTGTTAGACGATGAAGCAACGTCTGGATTAGAAGTTGGGTTCACAGTTTGCTCTTCTAAGTCTTCTGCATTTTCAAGAACAGCTTCTTCAAATTGTTCATCTTCAGATTCTGAAGTGTCTAACGAAGTTGAAGCTTCTTGAAACAACTCTTCCTCTTGTGTAGGAGCACTGGTATCACTAGAAGCTGGTGGGGGGTTTACGGTAATTGGACGCATCAACGGTGAAGTTGCCGCGTTTTCACATTCGTAAAGTAATCTGATCACAGCTTCTTCAACCAGGCTATCTAGGTTGAATGATTCAAAGAAATCTTTGTAATCAAACATCCAATCAGGGCCCGTGCCTTGCAAATTTTGTGTGTATCGTTGAACTTCCACGTTTGCCCAATCCTCCACTTGACGAGTTTTCTTGTTGAATACCCGTTTGAGCGGGGTTGCGTATCCAACAAAAAATCCCTCTTCAGCTTTAGGACTAAACTTTTCGCTTGGATTCAACATCGTACATGGCGCCCCAAATGGTTCTAGATACTCTAGATTGGGCTTTCGTCGGTGTAACAGCTCATAAGATGTTTTTCCAAACTTCTTCACTGTCAAAACCCGATTTAAAGTATAGTTTGCTGCATAAATCGCCTCATTCCAGAACATTACTGGAAGATGTGAATCAGCGAGCATTGTTCTTGCAGCCTCAATCAGAGTCCTATTCTTTCTTTCAGCAACACCGTTCTGTTGCGGGGTATACGGAGCTGAATATTCATGATGTATTCCTTTGCTTTCACAAAGTTCATCCATCTTTGCATTTTTAAACTCCGTCCCGTTGTCACTCCTGATCCTTTTGATCTTCAAATTGTAGATATTCTCCAGCCGAGTGAACAGAACTTGTAAGTTGGTAAAGGTGTCGCTTTTGTTCTTCAAACACATCACCCATGAGAATCGTGAATAGTCATCAGTGACGACTAAACAATAAAGCTCTCCGAGATGACTTTTGCGCTAGACCGGTCCAAAAAGGTCCATGTGCAATCGCTCAAGCGGCATCTCAACAGAGTTAACTTTCTTCACTTTATGGGATTGTCTGTGTTGTTTGCCTTTCATGCAGCTCACACACTTGTCGTTCAGATGGAAATGTTTCACGTTTACTCCATCGACAAGTCCATTTCTTACTAACTGATTCATTTTCCTCAAATGAATGTGCCCCATTCTTCGGTGCCACATTATTGATTCTTTTTCGGTCGCCTTGGATAGAAAGCATGTTATCTGTCCCTGTGGAGTCATCGCCTTGGACATATCAAGAATGTAAAGATTGTTGACTCGAGGTGCCATCAACATAACCCACTCCTTTGGAATCTTGAAGCCCGGTTTGAGTATGTAGCAGGATTTGTCATCAAAATGCACAGAAAATTGTTTGTCGCATATTTGACTGACACTCAACAGATTATAGTCTATCTGTTTGACATAAGATATCCGCTCGAAAGTCACAATCCCGTTACTCACGCTCCCTTCCATCGTTATATAACCTCCTTTATTTCCCGCGAATGCAACATATCCTCCATTAATATTCTTCACATCGAACAGCAACGCCAAATCCCCCGTCATGTGGCCTGAAGCTCCACTATCAACAATCCAGAGACTGCTAATAGGGCCAACTGAAGCTCCCTGCACACAAAAAGTAAACAATTAGTTCCTTCGGGGGACCCAAGCCTGAGTCTTGGGCCTTTGAACTTTGGCTTTCAAAGAATCATTCTCAATGACTTTCTCAACAACTTTCTGTTTTGAATCAACCGTTTTCTGATTTTTCAAAACAGATTCATTCTTATCACTCACCTTTGATGTAGAGGCTCCTGGAGAACCATTAGGTGTCCAAGATTGTTCAGACCTTTTGAGAATACGAATTTGAGATTTTGGTTTCTCAATAGGTTTCTGAACATTGTTACTGAAAGTAACTTTCTTAGCAACCTTATCCGAATGAACAGACTTAGGTCCAACATTTGACTTGACAATTGGTTTTTGTGAAACCTTTTGTCTATCAGCTGTTGTGTTCACCACTGGTTTTCTCCAAGATTGTTCCATTGCAATCCGATTCCTCCGATCATAATGAAATGAACGGTTGTTCCTCATTTGAAAATTGTTTTGATTATGAAAATGTTGTTGCTGAGGAACATTCCGTCTATGCGGTGGAATATAATGATCAATCGGCTTTTTCATGGAATTCTTAACCTCAACTTCATGTCTCTTGTGCCTTACATATGGACACTGAGCAAGTAAATGCCCGCGTTCTCCACATTTAAAGCATTTTCTATATTCCTCAAACACATAATGAGCATTTGGTGAAGCAAATGATCTTACAGGAAATTGATCATTATATTGTTGATTTCTTAAACTCTCAGGAAGTGGTCCTTTCGAGTAAGAAGGTTCATGAAAACCATTTGCTTTATCATCAGGTCGAATGAACTCAGTGACATGGATTTTTGGCTCTTGAGGAACTTCTGAAAACAGTTTCTTTAAAATTTCTGGTGGAATTTCATTGGTTCTTTCATGTTTTGGAAACCAAATTGTGCTTTCTTGCCAGATTTTATCAAGTTTAGAATAGTTAACATTTTTAATCGGAAATTCCTCATCAGCAATGATTTTATCGGATCCTTCCATCCGATAAAACACCTTTACAGGTTTGTCACTGGTTTCATTCAGCTCATTCTTTTCAATCACATTCTTAACATCATTATTTTTCTTAACATCAAACTTTTTCTTAACATCAAACTTTTCAGACTTCTTATCATGAATAGCTTTTGCCATCGGATGAATATGATCAGATGGTGATACTGGTTCGGTAGTAATGATGTGATTTTCTTTTGGAATCTCACATTCATTATCAGATTTATCACTACCAGTATCATCATTATCTGAGTCTGAACTATCACTCTCAGCATAAACACCCTCATTGTTCAAGCCCAAAATCGGTCTCACATCTTCAGGATATGGATCACCAATACTCGAGGTATTAGATTCCATATCTGATGATGAGTCTGATTTCACCGAACTCTCCGGTATAACTTGATGATAGTTATGGTTCTCAAAAAGAACCGGAGATGGTACAGACTTGTAATTGGTGGTGTTATCATCAATGATATGATCCACGACATAAGCAACATTTTTATAGCTTTCTAACTTCTTGTTAACCTTTTCAGCAAAGCATTTAATGGCAGCCATTTCTAACTTGGTGTTTTCAATTTCATTGATGTAATTATTTATGGCCAATTGTTTCAATGACAAAGTGTTTTTCAAGTCAGAAATGTCCTTTTTATAGCCATCTAACACTTTGTTAAAAGCATTTAACTCTTTGCGAGTAGATTGACAGTTTTGAATAGCACTATCACGTGAAATTCGGAGTTGTTTATTCTCCTCTGTCAACCTATCACAAGTCCCACAGTATTTATCACTCATGACATCGGTGCTAGATTCAGAACTTACAGGTTTTGGCGGTTCGGTCATGGCCATCAAAGCAAAATGAGCTTCCTTTCCAGTGAAAAACTTTGAGTAGTCGATCTTGGTGACAGCATCATCAGCTATGCACGACTTCCTCGTCATCAAAAAATCAGCTTCTGCCAGCAACTGGTCAATATCATCATCCAAAGAATCAACACTTCCCTCTGTGTCTGATTCACTCTCACTATCTGAATAGACTGATTTACACTCCTCGGAAACATCAGACACTGAATCAATCACCATCCCAGATCTCTTCTCCTCAGCCTTAACCTCAACAGGTTCACTCTCCACTTCCATCTCAGTCTCAGAATCATCACTCTCACTCTCCTCAGTTTCTTTCTTCTCATCAACTACCACTGACTCTTCCAAATCAACCTGATACGCAACACAAGCCACATTCCCACCAGTAGTTACTTCCTCAACTCCTATTTGCATACCCGACCAGTCAAACCTCTCATCCTGCTGAGTCACCAAGGCTTGGTTCTGACTCGCATTCTGTTGAGTCTCAGTAGGTGTAGTGATAGGTACAACTGTTCGGTTTGGGTGATTAGGAGATTGGTTTTGAATCTGGTTTTGAGTGTTTGGTTGTCTGTTTTGGTTGTTAAAGTTTCGGTTTTGGTAGTTGTTGTTGGTTTGGTAAGAAACTTGGTTTTGTTGACGGTTCTGGTAATTTGCATTGAAAGGGTTTCGGTTACCTTGTTTAGGTGGCTGGGTGCATTCCCGTTTGAAGTGTCCTTTCTCTCCACAGTTAAAACATGTAACCTTCTCCTTATTGAAACCATAGGTTGTGTTGGGAGAAGTTGCCAAGTCAGTCCTTCCAGTTTTCTCTATGAACTTTGTTGCTCTCCTCATTATACTCGCAAAAGCCCATTGAATGTCAATGAGTTCCATCTCTTCTTTATCGATCTGTGCGTAGTCTTCGTTGGTCAAGTTGTTGTTCCCAATCTGACTAGCAACCAATCCATTGTAGGATGAAACCATTGCAGAGACTAATGCAATGTGTTGCTGAGCAACCTCCACAGTCACGTTTCCTAAGTTGGATGTATCCAAAACCACCGGTTGTTTATGTTGAGTAATTTGGTTTGATGGTTGTTGTGATTGGTTAGCAGTGTAAAAACTAGCTTGTTGCATTGGAGAGACTGGTGAAATGTAGGAAGTATATTGTGGTGGTGTGTATGATGGTTGTGTGTAGGAATTGTATTGTGGTGGTGTATAGTTGGTTGTTGGTTTTGATGAATCCATGACATTGGAAATACATGCAACATGTGGTGCTACACTTCCAGAGCTCGAGTTTCCAGCTGAAACTGAAGTACCTCCAAAATACAGACTTGGATTCTGAGGAATCTGTGACCTCCTAGCTTTCCTCCTATCCTCCAGCTCTTTGTTCTCCAGCTTCTCAATAAACTCTGAAATGGTCCAGAGTTGATAAGCATCCTTCTCTCTAAGTACCTCCACATGCTGATCCCACTGTGGTGGCAAAGCATCTGCAAACTTATCAACCTGCTTGGTCATGGGAATCTGTACACCATAGCTAGACAATTCAGACAATAAATGCATATATCTCGGAGTTAGTTCTTTCAAAGTTTCATTATTAATGAAAGAAAAATTATCAAACTCTTTAACCAATTCCTCCATTCTAAGACTCCTGGTCTTTTCATTTCCATCATGCTTCCTCTTCAGCTTATCCCAAAGCTGCTTCGACGTAGTACATGTCCCAAACTGATGCAACAGGTCACTTGTGATCGCCTGTGTCAGTTGAGAGAACGCCTTCTTCTCCACCACGTATTTCTTCTTTTCATCCTCAGTCAAGCTCTCCAGAGGAATCAACTCACCGGTATTCTCCAGAATCGGTGCTGTGTATCCTTTCACGATCATGCTCCATGCCTCAGCTCCTTCAACTCCCATGCCTTCCAGATGGATCTTGAACATGGTGTGCCACTGGTTGTACTCTTGCATATCCATGAGCTTCGGTGGCCGAGTCCCACTACCTGTAGACAAATCCTTAATCAAGGTAGAGATAGCGTTAGTGGTTTGAGTATTTACCGCCGCTGCAGCTACTCCCCAGTAATCTGATTGTAATGCCGGATGTGCTACATTCTGAGGCATCGTGCTCGTTGTCGTCATGTAGTTATGTGGTTGTGAGGATTGCGTGTTCGTCTTTTGAGCTGCCACAGTCCATGGGTCCATTGTCTGCTGTTGTGGTTGTGTTGGTGCTGATCCCGAAGTAGTTTGAAAACGCCACATGATCAAAATCTGAAAATCACAACACTTAGAAAAATTTTTCAGCAAAAAATCTTAGGTTCGCCCGAAAAATACTACTTTCGTCCAAATTTTTCTAGGTTCGTCCAATCTGTCACACTCTCGTCCAAAATGATCTCACTCTCGTCCAAACAGTGTCAACCGAAGGTAAAAATGACCAGAATGTAAATCACACTATCACACTTTCCACTTTCGCCCGAAGCAAAAACGGTCGAATGTGGAATATAATACCCGAATGTGAAAAATTTCAACAAGAATTTTCAGGTTCGACCACTTTAAACTCAGGTTCGCCCACTTTTAGTCAGGTTCGCCCACAAACTCTCAGTCCAGGTTCCAGGTTCGCCCACTTTTAGCAGATCTCATTTTTGAAAAACGGTTATTGTTTGAAAAACGGTTATTTTGATCTGAGATTTTCAAAAGTTCATGGATTTGAATGATCTTAATCAGGTTATGTTTCGGATTTGATTTGGAACAACTTTAAGTCTTGGAAAACTTGAATTTAACCACAATTTCACCTTTAAATCGATCAAAAACTATGTTTTTTAAGAGTTTTTGTAAAAACAGATGATAATTTGTCTAAAACATGTCCAAATCAACTCTGATCTTATCAAACTTGTTGTTGTATGATCCTCTATGCTCTGATACCACTTTGTGAGCGTTGGATTTTATCTAAAACAGGATATTATGATCATACAAGTCACAAATCTAGGTGCGGAAACCCTAGATCTGAACAAATTGATAAGATACAAATCATGACACAATCAAAATCATTTTCAATATCATTTTCATAGATTAACTTTCAACTAATAAGCATTTACACTGTTTATGTTAATCTAGAATCACAAAGACACTTTCTCAAAAACACTCCTGAACCTGAACAGAACCTGGACACAAATGATAACTCTCTTACATAATCAAAAACTCAAAAACTATATATAGCCTCTGCACATTCGCCCCTTACAGATGGTCGAATGTGGGCATTTTCCACATTCGCCCACTGCAAGTGGTCGAATGTGATCTTCTGTCAATGTCCATTCTTCATTCGTCCACTTCAGTTCTACCTTCGTCCAGTTATCTTCACCTTCGCCCATTTTATCTACATTCGCCCCATATCAAAATTACCTTCGGCTACCCACTAACATGTGTTAATTATAGCATATCCAATCCTTAGTCGCAAAATGCATCAACATTACACCGTCAAAAAAACTGTTTTATATTTTAGCCGACTCGTTTCCAAACACAGTTTATGTCAGAAACGTAGATAAAACGAATTTACACCGTCGAATGAAAACATTTTATATTTAAGCTAACTCATTTCCGAACACAATTTATGTCAGAGACGTAGACCAACCGAAATCGCACGTAAAAATAAGCATGAAAATGTAATATATTTGACCAGACTCATTTCTGAAAAACCATAGCTCGAAACATGAATTTATATTGTTTACATAGAAAGATGAATTTATAACAACACATAGGTAACCCGAAATTTTACTGTCGAATTACAACGTTTTGTATTTGATCCGACTCGTTTCCGAACAAAATTTATGTCAGAATCGTAGACCAACCGATATCATACGTAAAAATAAGAATGAAAACGTTTTATATTTAACCAGGCTGGTTTCAGAAAAAATTCTCTATCATTTATTGAAAAGTTTAGGGATATAATGGGTTACATGTCAAAAGTTTCAGGGTTAAAAAAGAAGTTAGAAAGTAAAAAAGGGCATCTTTGTCAAGTTAAAAGGTAAGGGGTCATTTCTGTCATAATAGAAAGTTAGTTATTATAAAGTTAAAAGTTTAAGGGGTGAATTTGTTACTTTATGAAAGTTGAAGGGTTAAAGCTTAAAAAGCATGGTCTTCCACCGACCATGCTTTTTAAGTTATTATATATAATTACACATAAGATCATAATTATACATATAGGTTGTTCTAGTTAAATGAGATTTATGAAGTTTAGATATATACATGCTACACATAAAAGAACCATCTCTTGGAAGATTTCAAGAAGTTTATAAACTGTTTTGGTGAAAATCAGTGTCTACTACCGTGTACCCGGTTAAGAAAGAAGATGGCAGAATAGTAAAATTTCTTAAGATTTCATTTTTGTTAATATTAAATCAAAATGTCCGTATATGTTTTTTTTTATAAATGGTTATAAATTCATTAATTGTTGAAATAAATAATTTCATATCAATATGATATACTAAAGATAATGTTTTTACATATTTTGGAAACTAAAATGGCCATTTACGATTTCTGAATTAATGAAAACATATTTATGACTTGATTTGAGTATTGGTATAACAAACATTATAGATACCGTTAGTAAACGTTGGATGGCCTTGCTTATGTGGTTTAAAGATTCCTCGGATAAACTAAACACAAATATTTAAGAAACTCAACTAGTCGAATAGGGACTCAACTCAGATAGCATAATCGTTTCTTTTAATATATGATCTTAGTACATGTTATTTATATAAATGTAGGCGTTGTCGTGAGAAGGGATCACAAAGTTGTCTGACTAGTGAACTTTGTTACGGTAAGATATTGTTTTCTGAAAAGTTGGGTACACATCAAATGAACTCTTTTAATATTGCAAGTTATTTATGATTTATGGGGTTATGCATATGGGATTTATTTTGATGATGGGTCGGATAACTTAGTATGTTATTTGCTGTTGATATTTTGATACTATGATATTATTTCATGCCTTGCTATGATGAATCTATGCCTAATATGATACATGAAAACGATTTAGACGACACTAGACTTTTGACTCATAAGACACGTGCACGTTAAGGGCCCTAGAATATTAAAGAGCTAATGAAGAAAAATAAAGAATTAATGAAAAGTAAACAAATATGATTGAGAGGTAATACTCTCTGATGGATCCATCCCAAGATTTGGTGTGGGTGTGCTTGCATACACATACCAGGAGCGGTACCGTGGCAACCAAGATTTTAAGACACGCCCAAGAGCCACATGCGTGAAGTACTTGCTCGCTATTGTTTACGAACGATGGCTAACGACATCGGTGAACTGCTTTTGTGCTCCTTCACTTAGTCGGTTGTAGTGGACTTTCCCCCGACCGGTCTACCGGATGCACATGGTTTACTATGTGTAGTTTGGGAGACCTAAGGACTATCCTCCACGTGGTTACGATGATGAAAGAATGAAATATAAAGAATTTAACCACGTGATATGATAAAGATTAAGATTTAAGATATGAACGTGACAAGATGAAAAAGATAAAGATTAGATTAGATTAGAAAAGATTGCTTAAAGAGATAGGCACGAATTTAAGATTTATTATTTAATTATGTTGTTTTGGTTGGAACATAGCTTTCAATGACACGGACCGAATAATTTATGAATAAAATGATGTTTTCTTTATTTTAAAATATACCCTTTATCTTACTCAGCCTTAAAAAGCTGACACTTGTTTTCGAAAAATCGATGTGTACTCTTTTCAGGTTAGTTAGGATTGTTAGACTCGAAGCTTGTGAGAAATGGGTAGAGGAACTTTGACAAGACCTAACGGATCCAGATGATTCGTATTGATAGTGAGGTTCGTTTATGATTCTATTGCTATGAATGACGAGTAACACCCAAATTTTATGATTTATTTTATGATTAATTAAAATGTTTTATAAATTTTATACATGATTAAGAACTTCCGCTGCGAAAGAAATGTTTTTGAAAAGAAATATTTTATAAAAAAAAATACGGGGTGTTACAGTTGGTATCAGAGCAATAGTTTAAGCGAACTAGGTATAACTGTTTGGTGCCTAGACTTAAACTGTAGGGGTTGATTCAAAGAAAGACCCTTAGATAATGACTAAGACAAGCATAGAAACGAGCAAGAACTTTAGGTGGGATTGTTCGGATTGAGAGTAAGGCTACGATAAACACGATTATATGATCTTCTTGTTTGCGAGTAGATAAGCATATGTTAGACTAAGATTCGTAAGAAAATTGTTGAACCCTAAATATTTGCATCGTTTGTCACCCAAGTAACAATATGAATAGAATCCTTTTAAGGAGGAGATAGTTGTCACGTTCTTATATTAGTAGTAATTTTTTTTAATGAGTTATTAAAATTTAGATAACCAAAAGAACTGTAGAGGTTCTAAGAAAGAAGGGAAACATTCGTCTCGTCGTTGGTATAAATTTTGTGGATAAAAAAATTTAATTAGTTGGAGAGAGTCGTAACACCCGGTTTAACAGGCTTCTATGTAACATTTGTTATACACGGACGTAAATATTTGTTACACGTTTGATTATTTGAGGTTATATATTTGGATGAAATATCTATCTATACATATAATAAACCAAAGCCATTTTAATGATATGGCACTCAAAGAGAGTATTCTCTTCATTGAGTGTGCCATGTGTCATCCCATGTGGCAAGGGCTTTACTTTAGAAAAATAATATTTTAAAATTTAAAAACAAAATTAGATTTTTATCTTTAATGTTTTCTCCCATAACTTTTAAACAATAATAATAATAATAATAATAATAATAATAATAATAATAATAATAATAATAATAATATTCATTAATCATATATTGGCAAGTCATTAATTATGTTGTCATATTAGATATTTTATTATGTTATATTAGATATTTCAACTCGGGACGCTCTCCAACAGGTAATTGCTATGTTTTTTTTTTCAACCATATTCTGAAATAGCTCAAATCTTATTGTATGCAGTTAAAGACCTTTGGCTAAATGTATTGGTGCTAAACAATCTTTGTCCCCTTAAAGTGTCACACCCTCAAATTTCCACTGCGGGGTTTATACCGCGAGGCGCGTGACATACCAGGATCCCATAGCCATAAGTCACAGGAACGAACTCTAAATGCCCAAACCATTTAGTTCGTTTTCAAAAACCAAGTTTAGTTAAGCTGCGGAAGCGTAAACCAAATTTAAACCATGCGCAAAACAACGCACCCAAATTAAAACCATACGAAAGCATAATATATAATTTATGTGTATGCCCGAGAGCCCAAATGCAGTGAAGTGTACAGTGCTTTCTAATCCTGGCACCGGAAGCTAACTACCTGCAAAAGCATGTAAATCGTGGGTCAACAAACAATGTTGGTGAGTTCACTGAGTAAAGTAGGTGAGTAAGTAAAAGCGTAGGTTTCCCAAACCATGTAACCAAATGAAAACGTCGGTCTCCCAGACCACATAACAGTACGTAAGAACGTCGGCCTCCATGGCCAAAAGTAAATAGCTAATTCATATGCCAGGGGTAGCTAGCCCACTCATGATAACTAAAACCGGCGAATACCGAACTACTAATGAACAAGTTCCCATAACCGGGATAAGGATGCCTTGCATCGTTGTCCATCGACAATGATTATGTTTGAAGCTAATAGTTCACATCCGTGCTCCCAGCACGATGTGAGGTTTGTTAGACCTAATAATCATCATACAACTTTCCTAATACCTATTCCCATCAGATCCTATTATCAAACATGTCAAGATCAAAGCTTTTAGGATCAAAACACCAATAACTTGCGCAACAAGCATCCTATGATGTTACTACGCGTTTATTAATAGGTTTAATCCGTTTAATCTTCAAAAAGACTCATGTTTTAATGTTTATTAAACCCATTCAGACCTGGACAAACTTGTTATATGATTTTTACAATAAAACATAAAGTAAAAAGCGTAAGAAATCATGAGTTATACCCTTAGCTCTTCAAATCAATCAATCGCGCGCCTTGGAGCCTCCCAATTGATGATCTTGAGCCTTAGCAGGAGTTTTTGGAGTGAAATATTCGTGTGGGGCAGTAAGGGGGCGATTAGGGTTGAGTATGAGGGCTGCATGGGGGTTAAGGATGCTTATATACGAGTTTGAGGCGGTTTAAACCCGTCAGATAGGTTCGAGCGGCCGCTCGGAGCCTGTGAGCGGCCGCTCACAGGTCCGGGTGGCGCGCTTTTGCCTCGTTTCGCCTCCCGACGCGTTATCCTTCGACGTTTTCGTTATTTCGGACCGTAACAAGTGTAACCCCATGCATTAAGACCCTAATCAACCTCATGCTCCACTTTTAATGATTTCTATTAACGTGTTCGGTTTAGGTTCACATAATCACGTATGGTTTTCACATAAGTTTGTCAGGTATCACCGAGACACATAAGTTTATTATTCACCAACGTCCGAGGTTCACTAATCATGCAATCACACCTTGACTCATAACCATGCACATATGTCTTATCTAACTAACCCTAGTTAAGTATAATGCAAGGAATGTAACTAGAGTTTAGTTAAAGTGAGAACCTGAATTTTCGAGGTATCACATAAAGTGCTTGGGATTTTAATATTCTGTTTTAGGTGTTGATGTTGTAAGGTGAAATGAATCTTTTGGTATATTTTGTTTTAAAAGTATCTAATGTAAGTTGATACATAGATGCCATTTTTATAGTTTAGATACTTCTAATTTTATTCACTTTACTTAGATTTCTCAACCCGGGACGCTCCCGGGGTATAAGCTAGTATCAACTATATACATGAATAGATTTATATCAGTGCCAAATATATGGATAGTAATTTGCAATCTAAATTTGACTCACACCTACCTCGGTATCATCTCATTGTCTACTAGAGCTATAGTTCTGAACCTTTCATTTCTTTATTGCCTCCTTGTCTTTACTTACAATTTGGATAGGTCATTGAGATGCATTATGGGAACACCATAAGGGCATTTTTGTAAGGTAATAGATGATTATGGTCGCGAACATAATCATTAATTACATGTACATACATGCGCTTTGGATTTCTATTATGTAGATTGGTGCCTATCCGAATCCGTTACGTTTCAATACTTCGATATTCGACATGCTTGATTTGGTTTGATCTTGTACGAGTTTTGACACTTTCAATTACCGTTTACCGGTGCCGTTATCCATACATGATACGTGAAATATGTTTTGTATATGTTGTACGTAAATATAAATTGGCTTGTTAACTGTACATGGCAATTTTGAGGACAAAATTTTTTTAGAGGGGTATAATTGTAATATTCGAAATTTGAAAACTTTGAAATAAAAAAATATTGAATTAATATAATCAAAATACTTTAGAGTTTATTAGAGTTGAAATTTAACCGGATGTCAGTTTTGTAAATTTGTTTAAATTTAAGAGGCTATATTGATATTGGAAATTTCAAATTAAATCCTACGCAAACTTAGAATTTACATTGGTCATAAATATCTGAAATCGCCGCCACTATATGTTCAATTTCCGTAATTTATGATGATATATTAATTATTAATCAATGATAAATTGGTAACTTATAAGCATGTTGATATTCTTAAACAAAAGGGCCGAAGGTTACGGAACATGATGAACCGACCATAAATAGGTCCTTTTAAGCCTGGTGATGTCGCAAGTTAGCAATGAAGGGACTCTCCGTAATCGCTTCTGATGTCCGCTCTTGAGTTTCCGTCGTGCTACACCATCACTCACTTGCAACCGTGACCACCACCACAACTAATCGCCTCCGCCATTGAATTGCTTTCGCATGTTTCTTGTGGTCACCATGTTTTACGATCAGCTACATTCGGAAATAGAGGCTCCCACATGATTTGATGACAACTTGATTTTCTTTTGTTTTGCTTTGCTCGCTTTGGTGATTAAGAAACGCACAAACAAAGAGACGAAACAGCGAACTCGGTGACGGAGCCTGGTGAATTCGGGTGAAAGCATTGAGTCGCAGTCACGTGTTGAAGGTAATCTTCGTTGTTTAATCATATAGAGAAGACGAATTAATGCGCTAGATACTTAAGAGGGTTCGACTGGTCGAGTTTCTAGATTCTAAATCATCGTATGAGGTTTTGTTTTTCATATTAATTACACATAAGATCATAATTATACATATAGGTTGTTCTAGTTAAATGAGATTTATGAAGTTTAGATATATACATGCTACACATGAAAGAACCATCTCATGGAAGATTTCAAGAAGTTTATAAACTGTTTTGGTGAAAATCAGTGTCTACTACCGTGTACCCGGTTAAGAAAGAAGATGGCAGAATAGTAAAATTTCTTAAGATTTCATTTTTGTTAATATTAAATCAAAATGTCCGTATATGTTTTTTTTTATAAATGGTTATAAATTCATTAATTGTTGAAATAAATAATTTCACATCAATATGATATACTAAAGGTAATGTTTTTACATATTTTGGAAACTAAAATGGCCATTTACGATTTCTGAATTAATGAAAACATATTTATGACTTGATTTGAGTATTGGTATAACAAACATTATAGATACCGTTAGTAAACGTTGGATGGCCTTGCTTATGTGGTTTAAAGATTCCTCGGATAAACTAAACACAAATATTTAAGAAACTCAACTAGTTGAATAGGGACTCAACTCAGATAGCATAATCGTTTCTTTTAATATATGATCTTAGTACATGTTATTTATATAAATGTAGGCGTTGTCGTGAGAAGGGATCACAAAGTTGTCTGACTAGTGAACTTTGTTACGGTAAGATATTGTTTTCTGAAAAGTTGGGTACACATCAAATGAACTCTTTTAATATTGCAAGTTATTTATGATTTATGGGGTTATGCATATGGGATTTATTTTGATGATGGGTCGGGTAACTTAGTATGTTATTTGCTGTTGATATTTTGATACTATGATATTATTTCATGCCTTGCTATGATGAATCCATGCCTAATATGATACATGAAAACGATTTAGACGACACTAGACTTTTGACTCATAAGACACGTGCACGTTAAGGGCCCTAGAATATTAAAGCGCTAATGAAGAAAAATAAAGAATTAATGAAAAGTAAACAAATATGATTGAGAGGTAATACTCTCTGATGGATCCATCCCAAGATTTGGTGTGGGTGTGCTTGCATACACATACCAGGAGCGGTACCGTGGCAACCAAGATTTTAAGACACGCCCAAGAGCCACATGCGTGAAGAACTTGCTCGCTATTGTTTACGAACGATGGCTAACAACATCGGTGAACTGCTTTTGTGCTCCTTCACTTAGTCGGTTGTAGTGGACTTTCCCCCGACCGGTCTACCGGATGCACATGGTTTACTATGTGTAGTTTGGGAGACCTAAGGGCTATCCTCCACGTGGTTACGATGATGAAAGAATGAAATATAAAGAATTTAACCACGTGATATGATAAAGATTAAGATTTAAGATATGAACGTGACAAGATGAAAAAGATAAAGATTAGATTAGATTAGAAAAGATTGCTTAAAGAGATAGGCACGATTAAGATTTATTATTTGATTATGTTGTTTTGTTTGGATCATAGCTTTCAATGACACGGACCGAATAATTTATGAATAAAATGATGTTTTCTTTATTTTAAAATATACCATTTATCTTACTCAGCCTTAAAAAGCTGACACTTGTTTTCGAAAAATCGATGTGTACTCTTTTCAGGTTAGTTAGGATTGTTAGACTCGAAGCTTGTGAGAAATGGGTAGAGGAACTTTGACAAGACCTAACGGATCCAGATGATTCGTATTGATAGTGAGGTTCGTTTATGATTCTATTGCTATGAATGACGAGTAACACCCAAATTTTATGATTTATTTTATGATTAATTAAAATGTTTTATAAATTTTATACATGATTAAGAACTTCCGCTGCGAAAGAAATGTTTTTGAAAAGAAATATTTTATAAAAAAAAAATACGGGGTGTTACAACCCCTATAAGTGTCCTACCAGTGGAAGAAAAAGTCTACGCTTAGAACCACGGTATGATACAACCAAACCCTCCCTATTAATCCTTAACCTTAATCTTGTGCCTCCACGAACCCTTATCCTCGATCATGTTCTCAAAGAGGTACATCTCTACTAAATCATGCCTAATTTGCTTATCCCAAGTCAATTTGGGTCTTCCTCGACACCTCTTTCATTCTACAATGAGGGTTTCCACTACTCTAACCGGGGCCGTCATTTTCCTCCTCTTCAGATGTCCATACCATCTTAATCTTCCATCCTTTATCTTGTCTGATATACTAGCTACTCCTAACATTTTCCTAATAACCTCATTTCTTATTCAGACTACCCTAGTGTGCCCGCACATCCACCTTAGCATCCTCATTTCTGTTACGTCCATATTGCGAACTTGTGTCTTTTTTATGCCCAACAATCTGTCCCATATAACATAGCAGGTCTCAATGAAACCCTATAGAATTTTCCCTTTAATTTAGTTTGGAACCTTTTATCAAATAAAACCCCACTAGCGGCCCTCCACCTGCACCAACTAGCCTGTATGCGATGAGAGACATCACTCCAACAAAAATGTGGTTGATCATTCTCTTATATGGTATCAGAGCATTAACTCCAACGAAAAAGCTCTTGATCCTATCAACATGGGAACCGTCGCCCATCACCCCTAAATTTCTTTTCAGGCTATTGTGATCATCACCATGTCTGCCTAAAGCTCCCTTTCTTCAACTATTCCATGGTCACCACCACTCTAAAGTTCTTTAAAACATCTCCTACCATTTTTATCACCTTTCCAACATCTCTGAAACTCACATGAGTACCAACATCTTCAAAACTTCGATCTCATCTCCTCAACAGGCTCTATATACCTCACACTATTACACTTTGTTACTCAATCAAAGTTAAAGCTGAACTTATTCTCCTTCAACTTGGTTTTGCAAAACCTAAAATCCTTTTTTTTTGTGTCACAACCTTTATGTTCCGGACAAACTGTATCTCTAATCTTCTATCACCTATTCCGTTTACCCTCTGATCATTCATCTCTATTTCTCTTATATGACTTTTAACCATCTCTATTTCATCCATATAAGAGATACACCAAATTCTCAATGATTCAAGTTCTTCACCTGCAATATTAAAAAAAACACAAAATGTATTTTCTCTTGGTTCATCTGGTTTACATTTTCAACTTCTTCTCTTGCTCAAACAACGACATCATCTACTTCTATACAAAGTTTGGACTTATTCCAGGGTCGTACATCTTGCGAGAGCATATTAGAGATGCACCAAATTCTCATTGTTATTAATTGTATATTTTGAATATGTAATTATGTATTTCCAAGCCAAAGAGTTGTATTACTATTAATGGTAGGCTAGATTATGTCTCTTTCTTATTGTATATATATATATAATGTATTAATTATGAATAAAATGTGATTGATCATTCTTTTATATAGTCATCCAATTTAGACTTGAATATCACCAGGAGGATGACTATTGGAAATATACATTTCTTCTAAGCAAAATAAAATGTAAATCTACGAATATTGTGCTAGTAAGATGAAATTGCTCTTGGCAACAATAGTAAGGGTCTGTTTGGTATGGGGTAATGGAATGGATGAGGGAATGGAATGGAGAAGGTAATGGAATGGACAAGGGAATGAAATGGATGATTACCATTCCATGGTATTGTTTGGTTAAACGTAAGAATGGAATGAATCATTACATTGTATTGTTTGGTATGAAGGAAAAGACAAAGGAATAAAATCAGCGGTGGTGAGTGGTGGTGATGGCTGTTGGCAGCGGGTGCCAGCGATGGTGGTTGGTGGTGGTAGAGGTAGTGGTGGTCGGTGGTGGCGGCAGCGCCGACGACATTGGTGGTAGTGGTTGTCAGTGGCGGTGACGACGATGGGTGGTGGTGTGAGGCGACGTCTGGTGGTGATAGTAGTGGTAACGGTGGTGGTCGTGGTCGGTGGCGGCGTCTGGTGGTGATAGTAGCGGTGACAGTGGTGGTGGTCGGTGGCAGCGGGTCGCGACAAGGAGTGACGGCGACAGTGAGTGGTGGCGGTGACGGTTGGCGGTGGTGGTGATCGGTGGGTGGCGATGGTCGGTGACGGAGAGTGTCGATGGTGGCGGTCGGTGCTTGGTGGTAGGTGGTGGAGGTGGCGGTTGGCGGTGATCAACGGTGGTGGTGGTGGTGGTCAGTGATGGCGGTAGTCGGTGGGTGGCGATGGCGGTGGTCGGTGACGGAGAATGGCGTCGGTGGTCGGTGACGGAGAATGGCGTCGGTGGTCGGTGGGTGGCGACGGTCGGTGGTGGGTGGCAATGGCGGTGGTCGGTGGTGGTGGCGATGGCGGTGGTCGGTGACGGAGAGTGGCAGCAGTGGTCGGTGGGTGGCGACGGTCGGTGGTGGGTGGGTGGTGATGGCGGTGGTCGGTGGTGGAGGTGGTGGTGGCGATGGGCGCTAGTGGTAGAGGTGGGTGGTGGTGGTGGTCAGTGGTGATGAAGGGTGACAGAGGGAATGGAATGGAAAAAAACAGGGGGGTTAGATGGAATGAATATGGGGGGTTTTTAGAGGGAATGGAATGGAGGAGGTAATTAATGATTCCATTACCTTGACCAACCAACCAAACACCTTTTTTTTCATTCCATTGTAATGCTCCATTCCATTCCGTCTCTCATTCCTGCGTACCAAACGCTACCTAAAAGTTTGGAGTGTCACTACTTCAATTGTTAGTATGAATTATTACCAACCAATAGATAACCCTTTGTATAATTAACTTCCAATTTATGAAACAAAAAAAAGGAACAAAAATCACTCTCATTTATTATACATCCAAAACTATATTTACAAGTACACCCGCACCCTAGGAAACTACACAAAAATAAATGGCATTTCAAAAACATCTACTAATGTCATCAAAACAATTCAACTAACAATTCTTCTAAGACTTCATCAAGAATCAAATCATCCAAATCAAGTCCAACACACTCTGAATCCGCCTGCAAATTCATCCAACCATCATCGCTTCCTAAATCTCGAGCCACAATATCGTTTAAAGATTCGTTCATATCATGCTTCAAGTTGATCAACTGACTCATACGGGTCCAAACTTCATCAACGACAAGTGATCCAATTGGGACAGGACGAATGTGGCAGAAACTTGACAGCTTTTTCGGGTAATAAGTCAATGATCTTTCATAAATAGTAAGCAAAACTTCATCAACCATATCAAAGATGAGTAGACGATGAGATAATTCATCAACCTTCTCTGCGAAACGTTCTGGATCATGGAGATATTGAGACTCTAGTTCTTGAAACATGAAAGGGTCTAATGGCTGGTTCGAAGAATACCATGTTTGTTGAATGTCATTGTTAAGGAAACCAGACCGCTCAAGAACCTTCTTTACATAAGTGAAATCATCATCTTTCATTGATAAGTCCATGTATTTCTTACTGTTAAAAGTATTCATTTCCTTCTTTAGATTTTCATGTGAGTTGGTTAACAAATCCAAATCTGCAAAACAAATACAAATTAATACATGTTGATAATATATGGCACACAAATAACTGTATTTGTTAAAAAAAAAAATTAAAATTGGTGAAAATGTGATTCGGGTCGATCTGTTTTCAACCAATACAAAACTACCCAATCTTGAGCCGAACCCGGTTTAACCCGCTAACCAACCCGTCCGGCCAACTGACCCCTTTCACAGCCTTTAGTATATACATAAATATATGCACATACACGAACACTTAAGTTACCTTCTGACATTTCAACATTTTCATCTGGTGGACAGTGCTCAGGAACAAGAACAGGGCTTTGTTGAGTGGTATCTAGTGAAATCTGATCATGATCGTCCTCGGTGTGTGGATCTTTACCAAATGCAAGAGAATTCACCTTAGGGGAATCCGGATTTTCTAAAAAATTATCACATTTATCTATCATTTCATCCAAAGACTCACAATCTTGTGCAGACTTCAACTCTGCATATGTATCTTTATCTAAAGGTAAAGAAACCGGATTTCTTTCATTTTGGCTAGAGCTTCTATGGAAATAAGCGTCACGAGATTCTTGAACTGAATTGTTCCTTCTAAAAGAACTCGGTTGTTGAGCGCTTAAAATGCTCTCACTTCCGTTTGTTAACTTCAAGCTTCTTGAAGAACGCAGAGTGGCCTCTTTACCGGCACTTAAATCAAACAATTGTGTATATCTGTCTGCAGATTCATTGAGCGAACATATTCTTCTGAGGCGAACAATAGTGTTGTTGTTGAGATCATCGTTTGGGTTCTTTGTCTTCTCGGCTTTTGATATGGTGTAAGTTTCATTCAGCTTATCTTTGAGCTGCATTGGCGTCAAGCTTCTACTGCCTGACTTATATGTAGTAGGAAAAGAACCGGATTTTGTCAACTTTGGTATTACAACAGACTGTTGGGAACGATCTTGTAACGTATTGATGAACACCTCTTTGTCAACTTCAAACATATCTAAAATATCTTCAGAATTGTTGAGTTCAGGACGTGTAACATTACTATGCGCTTTAGAACTCATGGGACTTTCTGTGACATTTTCAGGAAAGAAAATGATCGGATGGACCCATTCGTCGGTTTCTAAATGATGAATTGAGTAAGTCCTATACAGCTTTGGACTTGGTACTGAATCTTGATCTTGTTCTTTATCATTATCTTCGGAAACTAAGGCCTTTATACGCGCTTTTAACGACCTCTTTTGGGCAGGGCTAGTTTTCCTATTTCTTTGATCCATCTGATATATATTAAGGAACATTTATCATAATAGTTTTAAGGAAAATCAATATATATTTTAGGAAATAGTGAAATAAATACCTGTATGTGACTTGTTTTGGCATCTAATAGGCTTAAAACTTCAAAAGGATCTTCATCTCCTGATATCCTCTGGTACCTTCTGTTACCTAAACAAAATGAGAGAAAATACTGTCAAAAGGTTGTACAATCTCTTAAACAGAACATCATACGCATCTATCATATGTCTACATAGTCCTCAAAGGCGCATGAGGTGCCTAGGGGTGTTGGTCTTTGTTTCGTTTTGTCTGTAGCTTTGTTTTTTTTTTCTTTTGTCCTCCCAGTCGCTTGCTGTCTCTTTATATCTATATATAAAGTGATTTAGCCGTTAAAAAAGGTGCCTAGGGGTATTATAAACTGTCAAAACTGACGGAATTGCCTAAACCGAAGGTGTGGCCGGATTGAAATATGTACGGTCCAGTTCACGGTTTGGTTTCGATGGTTTATAGGTTTATGGTTTGGAACTTGGAACTGGCGGTTTAACCCGAACAGGCTGCTTAACAATACCTTTATGTTAAGAATATAAAGTTATGTACATATATTATATTCATGATGATCCTTGTCACTTTTTAAATATGTTATAAAATTATGTTTTTAAAAATATTTTTTTTTGTCTAAAAGCACAAAACAGAACTGTCAACTGTAAAACCGTGAAGACCGGCGGGTTCGGCGAACCGGCCAACCAGGCCAGTTCGGCTGGTATTTTACAAATACTGTAGTTACCGGCTTGGCCCAAATTTTCATCCAAACCAGCCAAACCGGAACGGGAACACCCCTAGCACCCACGCGAGGCAGGGCAGCAAAATCGCCTCAAACTAAACAAGGTCCAAAAGAGTTGTAGTCCGGTCCAGGCATTTTTTTTGTCGGTTTAGACTCTAAACCAACCTAAAGCGTCCTAGACCGGACTAAACCAGCCAAAAACAAGTCTGCGCCTTGTCTTCGTGCGCTTTCTTTGCACCTAGGCCTGTAACTACTATGCATATCTATGCTGCTTTCATAACCTGATTCACAGAAACCATAAAGTACATCAACAACAAAACAGTGTGCTCACGTTTCGTATGTTTAATAAAATCTTCATGTTTTCGGTGAGGAAGTATCTTCTTGACATTCGATTGCCAGTAATGGTAATCAAGAGCATGAAATATGCCCGACATGCATCCCGGATGAGACCGATGACTCTGATCAAACCCCTCCTCATCTTCTATCCACAACCCTTTCGCCATCTAAACCTTTTCGATTATCGAATCCAACCGCCTGTTATCCCACCAAACTGATCAAATTTCACCAATCAAGCACACCTGCATAATAATAAAAAAAAAAAAAAAAAAAAAAAAATCAACCTTTACAACAACCCAGCCTTTTTAAAAGTTAAAACCAAACTTGATCATCATATACACACCTTATAGAAGCTTAAAACCAACTCTTATCTTTTTCCAAATTATAAACTATAATATTTCCAATATTTACAAAACTTGATTACAAAATTAATATTTCCAATGTTTAAAACCAAACTTGATCATCAACATCATATACCCACCTTACAGAAACTTAAATAAAAATCTTTATATTTTTTTCCAATATAAAACATTAATATTTGCAAAAAACAAAAACGTGACAATAATTAATAAACAATACCCAGATGAGAACTTATAGAACTTGATCTTAAAGCAACAGAAAAAACTTCCTTAAACTCAAAACCATAACATAAAAATACAAAAACAATATTTTTTACTCAATAATAATAATAATAATAATAATAATAATAATAATAATAATAATAATAATAATAATAATAATAATAATAATAATAATAATCACAAAACCAAACTAATAACTGACCTTTCAATTGTGTGGTCATGCAAAGACTATCTAGAAAAAATGGAAATCTTGAACACACATTCAAGGTTATATTTCAACACACTAATTAATGGTAAAGTGGACCAGTATATATTAAACATGTGTGAACTAAGATGAATATATATGTGAGTCGTGTGTTTTACTAATTCAACGAAAGAATTGGAATTAGCCGCCAAATGGGTTTACCGGTCAACTGTCAAACACCATTTTAGAGACCGAACATAAGGGAAACGATCAGGATGATTGACCAGGGGACCATGATATTCTCATAATCTTTGAAATGTTCTTTATGTGTGTATCTATACATATAATAAACCAAAGCCATTTTAATGACATGTCATAATATTATGCAATCTCTCTTTTGAGAGATGCCACATGATGCCACATAGGATGTGATGTGGCAACTCTAGACCAATTAAATATATACTAGATTTTTTAAAGAAAAAAATTACACCAAATTAACGAACGTTTTATTATCTTTCCAACGAGTACCATAGTGCTATATAAAAAACGGAGAAAAAAAACAACTATTTTTTGTAACCCGACAAGTATTGTGTCAGGTTTGGAATTAGTTTAAAAAAAATTATGGGTTTGAGTCGGGCCTGGGATTAGGTGATACCCGCCCCAATTACCCTTTTTTATATTAGAATATGATAACTTATGGCAGAGATTTGTTTATAATAATAATAATAATAATAATAATAATAATAATAATAATAATAATAATAATATTCATTAATCATATATTGGCGGATGCCATTTTTATAGTTTAGATACTTCTAATTTTAATCACTTTACTCAGATTTCTCAACCCGGGACGTTCCCGGGGTATAAACTAGTATTATATAGTTGTTAAATATCTAGATCAACTGTAAAGTATTTAGGGGGATACGTGTAATGATTAGTAATATATAGTTTATTATAGTTACTTGTCAATTTTAAAATAAGAAAGTATACGATAGATAGAAAGTGAGAAGTGTACGAAGCCCTAGGGTCTAACACTTGTAGTTTAGTTGGTTGAGGGCCTAAAGTTTTTTTATGCGAGGCTTGGGTTTAATTCCCACTAGCTATATTTGGAGGACATTGGTGGAGGGGAAATGAGGGATGACCCGGCCATTGGCTTGGGTTCGAGTCCTGATCCCGACTGGTTTTACCGATTATTTCATTGTCGTGCCTTCGGGCGGGTGAGTGGTCGGGTTTTCCCAAGAATTGGTGGCAATTGGTGGCCCGGGTACTCTCGAGTACCTGATTCGCCAAAAGGGTTCCCGAGAGTGCTCGAAAATTGATTCGTTGGCCATTAAAAAAAAGGAATCCCCTAGGGAATGACAATTGGAAACTGTAGTTATGTTTACTTAACCTAAACCTGGTTGATTAAAAGGGTAATTTTAGTCCTTTTATTGTTTCATTAATATCTGATCCAATCAATCACAGTTCAATAATTCAGATTCAATTCATGATTGATTAACTATTTTCGATTGACGATCTATTTAATTCACGGTTCAATTAACAATACTTTTATTCGAAAGATCAAGAACAATCAAAAAATAAAAACCAGAACGATTATGAATAGGAATGACTTCCAGAAATTTTATTTTGATTGTTTGAATTCGAATGAACAATTTGTACAGATTAGATCAACGAACGGAACTAAATAGAAAGGATTGATTATAGATTATGATTTTGTTGAAACAAACCGTTTTGGTTTTGAAGCAAAAACAGGGACGCGAGAACGATGGTGCGTCCAGACAAAACGCACTCAATCAAGTGTGCATTTAAACAAAACCCACTCAATCAAACATGCGTTTAAACAAAATGCACTCAATTTGGTTCAATCAATGCTATGTTCTGTTGTTGAGCATATTGCAAACAAACTTAATGCTATGTAAATGTTTCGAAAACTAAAGCATGGAGAACACTTCTTTTAGATCCTAAATGTGGGCTCTTGAAACAAATTATTAGGCAGTTCGATTCTACAAGCCTATTGCGGAAGAAAGGGGTATAATGTTCATGTTGAATAATTATTGAATATGGACATTTTAATATTTGAAACCATAGTTATGTAGGTATCTGGCACTATTCGTAACTGTTGTTTTGAGGCTGATAATCAGCTACAAAATTTGCTTTTGATATCAGAGTTCCTTTGGCCTTCAGTTGCTGGTATTTTATTTTACCCTTAGATCATTATTCACTACATTGAAATCCTTGGTTGTTGTATTCAACACAAACATAATAATAAACCGCGTTTAAACAAAACAATAGAGTGCGTTTATATATACAATGGTATTTACAACGTGCGTCTAAACATTTACAACGTGCGTTTAAAGGCATGTGCGTTTAAATTCTACATCAAGTGCGTCTAAACATTTACATGGTGCGTTTCAAATAATGAACGTGCGTTTAAAACACTCTGTTATCACCAACTTCTTCTTTTTCTTCTGCAACTTCTTTTAACCTAATTTTTATGTTCAATCCTTCTTCTTGAAATACAATTGAAAGTATTTGACAACTAATACGAGCGTTTATTCATAATCCTATGTTTTTTGTCTGCTTAATCGTCACAGTATAATTCTCTATTTTACTGATTTTTAGATTGAAATCCTGATCTTATGTTTCGTTCAATGTAATCGGCTTGTTTTTTTTTATTGTGTAATCATTCAGAATGTTTTAATCGAGTTAAAATTGCTTAAATTAAGTTTCGACTTAAGTCTAGTTTCGATTTGAAAAAGTTTTGAATGTTCTTCCTAATTTACCCTAGGTTTGTTTAAGCCGGCCATGATTAAGGTTGATAATTACCATCATGCCACCGCCTAATCTAAGGGCTGAGAAGCCTTCCTACGCTTCTCACGTTCAGGAAGTTTTGTACATTATCTCTCCCCTTTAAAAATAACTAGTGGGATTTTCAGGTGCATTACACGCATTTGGTCGGCATCGTTTCGGTTTGATTTTGTATCAGTATAAACTGATACACATTATAGCAATCGGAAAAGAAAGCCCAAAAATGTCGTGATATGTGTAAAACAATATTCACACATCTTTTACAACTATCGAAAACCAAATAAACGAATACATGTACAAATAGTCGCACATCTCATAATTATGAGTTTCCTCCTGAATTGGTGACTTGGTGGTGGAATATGATCGCGTGGTAACACTGGTGACACGATGATACTCCAGTGATCCATGAGTGATTCCAATTGGCCGTTCAAAACAAAAGTAAGTAATTATTCAAAATTGAGAAAATTTAAGTGTAATTATAATGAGGGGATTCAAATTTAATTAATGTTTGAAAGACTAACTTATTCTCATTTTATGATTTTACCTTATGAATTAAACTAAAAAAATTGTTAACCTTTAGATACTTTAAAATGTCGTTTCCAAATACATTATGATACATGATAGATATCTGGTGTGGCATAATAATTCATCTATTGGGTTGTTAAATTGGTCATGTTCGATGAATTTGAATATCACATATGAATCCAAACATTTTATATTATTCCTTACAAAATGATACTTTGATTTGGTTTACACTAAGGCTAGATGGTGAGATCATGGAATGAAGGGGGCATGGAGTGATATCTAACAACTGCGTCAGCAGAGGGGAAGTCACTCAGAGCCTTAAAAGGGAATCATGTTACTGATGGATGAAAGGATATGATTATGGTTGTGTTTAGATATTCACAATAACTTTAATTGGTGTTTATTTGTTTTTCTTTATGTTTGTTCACCGATGACCGTTTGTTTATAATAAACGAACAAACATGAGCAAGTTAAAATTAAACTTTTGAACATAAACAAGGTTTACCAGTGTTAGTTTAGTTGGGTTATGATTAAATACACAGTGAAAAAAAATTGAAAGTTGTAGGAATGGTATCAAACGACCTTTAATTGAACTCATTTAAGTGACATTGGAATCGTCTCATCGAACTACGAGCTTAGTTTTTAGGTTTTCTTTTTTTTTTTTTGGATTTATTGCTTGTAGTTTTTAGAATTTTTGTTTTATCATTATGTCATTTCACGTGACATTGTGTACTTTAATTATTTTCGTCTGTGAATAAGTTTTGCGACTAATTGTGTCTTTTTTTAATCGGCATTGTGCTATATTTTGTGATCTATTGTGTTATATTTCATGATCCAATGTGTTTCTTTGTATCATTCTCCTAGAATAACTTGACCCTAGTTCAATGCACTTTAGTTTATTGGTGAGATACCATACATCAATACTTAGAGAAATTCATGAACCTCTTAGCTAATTATATATCTTACCAAAATGTTAACTTACATGGTATATGGTTCGGCATATATTGTTATTTGTGGGAGGAAAGGTCTTTGCATTAAAGATTACAAAGTTAAAGAGGTTTGCCGTGTTAGAATAAATATAAATTATGTTTATTATATTTATTATATGGCCATCATTATCATTTATATTATATCGATCAATTACTATAATATCCCTAAGTTTATAATAGGTGATTCTTTGATGGACGGAATTACCCTTACTAAACCTAATTAGGGTGTCCCCTGTGTGTATAAATAGAGAGCTTACTAGAGGTATTAGGTTGGACTCATATAACACCATAACCTAATGTAGCCGCCACCCACCTCTCTCTCTTTCGATCACTTTGTGATCATTAGCCATCATTAGTGTACACACTAAAGGGAACCCGATCAAGATGATGGTGTCTTCCATTACTGAGGTTCCTGAACGATTAAGCAAATCAGGTACATTTGATTAAATCTTATGTTTATTCCTTATGTACTTATTAATATAATCAACATGTGGTATCAGAGCAATATTGATTATATCAATTCAATAATGAAATTTGTTTTGAGATTTCTAGAATTTGGATATTAAAGGATCGATGAATATCATAAAACTTTAATGTCAGTAGTTTTTTTTTCGAAGATAAATATATAATTGAATTCATCGAAACTGTGTTTGATATTACAAACAAATTTTAGTTAAGGATTCAATGGTATTTTAAAGAATTTAGTGCCATTGAAATTAATGTTACTGGCTTCACGAAAACTTAGAAATTGGTTATTGGAATTGATGAACCATATTTGTGATTTATCAAAAATTAATTATATATCGTTTTCATATATATTTTTTTTTCAACTCAAAGCTATGCATAATGTATGTTGCATATTCTGATAATAATGAGATGATAAGGATGCCATTAATATTTTTTTTAATTGAATCCACTCCATAAATTCAATCGGAGATAACTTAAGGATTCATAAGATAAAGATTATATTGATTATGTTTTTTTTTTTTGGTTGATGTTATTCAAGAACATCATAAGAAAACCGAAAATTATTATGTTTTGGTTCAAAATTGGATTAAATCTTGTTTCCCATATTTTAGGAAACTTAATCTCCAAGAATTTTGAAATCATGTTGATAAAGTCAAAGATTTCAAAATATTATGAAATCTTTGGAGATATTATTCCTATCTAAAATTGGAAAAAAAAAAAAAAAAGATATAACTAAATCCCTAAAATTTTTGAACCACTAACTTTATCAGTTTTTAGTTTTCGATAATAATAACTTTTTTTAGTTTTAAGGATTAATAAATTAAGTTCTCGGATTATCAATTAGTTCCCGAATTCAGGTTCTCGTTTTTAAGTTCTGGGTTTTAAAGCTTTCGATCAGGTTCACGGACAGGAGTTCTCGGTCAAGGTCTTCATCTTCGAGAACCCATAATGTTTCCAAGAACCCATCTTATTTATTGAGAACTATCATGTATTCGAGAAATAATATTTTTTCGAGAACTATTAAAGAATCCAAGAACTGTTAAAGTTATTCGAAAACATAAGTTATTCGAGTACTCATAATATATTCGAGAACTCATCAGTATATCGAGAACTAATTCTGATATTCGAGAACTCATCATGACATCGAGAACTCATTATGATTATCTGAGAACTCATTAAGTCTTCGAGTACTCATAATTTATTCGAGATCTCATAAGTTTTTCGGGAACTCATCACTTTCGAGAACTCATTAAGTCTTCGAGAACTCATAATTTCGAGAATCCCTTATGCCATTCGAGAACTCATATAATTTTTTGAGAACTCAATTATTTGAGAACCCATTATTTCGAGAACTCATAAGCTAATTTGAGAACTCTTCATTTTTTTGGGAACTTATAAGATTACCGAGAACCCATTACTTTTTCGGGATCTCTAATAAAATCTGGAGTTTTGATAAAACATAATGTATCAAGTTTATTCAAAACATTATTTTCAAAACCTTGCTTAACTTGAAATAACATTTACGTGTCACTTCTGCCCAAAGGTGATGTGTCACATTAGTTCGTTATAAAGATCTCGTTAAGCATTGTAGCTCGTTCACATAAGTGCCATAAGGTTTCACTTCTGCCCAAAGGTGATGTGTAACAGATTATGTTGGTGAACTGAGCGTATTGCATTAGGACTTTGAATGTCTCACTTCTGCCCAAAGGTGATGGGTTACATTCACTGTCAGCAATTCAATACTTAAATAAATAGCGTATAGCTAAAGCTAGAGCATGTTATTTAAGTAGCTTATGTTGGTGTTATGATATTATCACGTCTTCATAACAAAATTGATCCTCACAATTAATGATCATTCATTAATACAATCATCATAATCTAAGTTTGCCTTACATCAATACCCGTAACTCGAAACTAATATCTCATTCTTCTATAAATTGCTATCTCAACTAAGTAATCCACTCTAATTATCAAAACTAAGAAGAGTTTTGCTTAAATTTTGTTCTTATCAAGTTACCTCTTACGACATGACATTCCTACGCTCTATCTAATAATGTATTACCGAATAACATATGAGCATAAGAAGTGGAATAAAATGTCTCTTATGGTAATTAAGAACGCTTTTACTGATTCCTATCAGGTGAGCTATTAAAGATTCTGAAATTCCTAAGACTAATGTATTATCTATGGAAATGAAAGAATATAATGAATTCCTAAGAAGCATGAAATAAATAAGTCTAACTCTATGGTTAAATGGGATCTATGAATACATCTTAATATTGAATAACATGACCCATAAAACTAAGGGTTACACATGGAAATCAATAAATTTCTAGTGCATAATAACTTTTCCACCAGTACGATTAGATGCATTATGAATCAACTATAACACTCAGAAATATCAAAGTAAAATGAGTGTGTTGATAGCAAATTACGTACAGGAAAAGGAACGCATTAAACTAGAAAAGTTGATGTTATTCACCTTAGTACCATTAAACCTAAAAGAGGAAGAATAATTACCATAGAGAGGATAATTCTAAGGTCTGGAAACAAAATACAAGTACTACTTTTAGCTATAAGTTTCTCCAAAGGGAAAGTCTTACTAAGCAAAACTGTGCCATTAAGAATAGGCATAAGCAATGAGAGTACCCATAAGTAAGGAGAACAGCTGGCTAAGATATGTAGTGCCTAATTAAGGATATTTAACTCCACAAATGCTAATGAATTCCAGTTAACACATGATGGTTGAGTCTAGTTTTATACGTTTCCTTACCATAATTCAACAAATACTTAAGATGAGAGTTAGTGGCAAAATTAAGGGTCTATTAACCATTAATAGTTGATCTTAGTGTTGAAGTTTATGATACCTTACGATAATCTTGAGATTACTCAGAATTAGTATCAGTACTAAAAGCTACAATTTTTCACATTTACAAAGTTTTAATGACCAAACCAACGCCACTATTAAGTTAAACTCTCATATTGTTTGTTGTCATTATCTGAATAGAAACCTTATGAAATAAAACTAGATGATCCAATGACGTATTCACAACTTTGTTATCATGAAAATGAGAATTTAACAAAGGAAAATGAGACCCATGCAATTCATCCACTAAGACCAAAATTTCATGAGAAATCATGATCAAGTCACTAAAAGGATGCTTAGCTATCAAATCTCATTTTCAGTGATTTTAAAGCATGTGTTAAACGCCCTAAACATTAAATGGCAAAAGGAATAAATGGGTTTCCATCATAAGTCATAACTAATTGACATTAGTGGAGCTTAGATAAATATCTAATTGTATCTATTCCGTTTCCTACAGACCAAAGTATTAAAGAAATCAATTCATATATGCTTAATAAGATTCCCTCTAAGTATGTCCTTAAAGTTTCTTATGAAATTTGGACGATAAGGGAAATCAAGTATAAAATATATGAAATATTCTCGTTCACACGCATCGTTAAAACTTATTATGTGGAGATACTAAGAGACCTAAAAGATTAGTGGGAGCATTAGATGTCCTAATTATGACTTGCAAAAGTTACAGAGGTGGGGGGAACGACCATTTGATCTATCCTCAAATTACACCTCTTGACTAGACAACGCTCTATCACAACTTGTCTCCTTAGCATTTAACGTACTCCTAACAAAGTTTTGTGGATGCTTAAATATGGGCGAACTTAGATTTCTTACTAAAGTAATCCTCATCAAGAGAAACAACAATAAACATCATTAGGTGGTTTTCTCTATTAAAATCTATGGATCTTCCAAATGTTAGAGCTTAAGCATGCTGAATTCATTAAGATCTCAAAGGTAAGTGGGAGCAGTAAAAGTCCTTATTATGACTTTTCGGAAGTACAAGATGCGGGGGAGAGACTCATTAAAATTCGAGACTCATTAAGTTTAACTCCGAATTTAACTTCGATTATTCCTCTTGTACACCTTACTGCACCAACTCTTACACACTTAGAAACTAATATTGCTCCTTATATACCTGAAAATAAAACACCTAACTAAAGTTAAGTTTGTATCATAATTCACCCAATGTTCAACTCAGGAGGTCATCTAGGTCTAAAAGCCCATTAAATTTGATGATTATGTAACCTGCTGGACTAACACAAAATGGATGTTTGGAAAGTTTACTAATCCTACCTCTTCTAATTAAATCATTAGTATCAATCAATCTTCTAAATGGAATAAAACTATTATTAGCATAACTCATTCCATAATTTAGAATAACGTTTGGGATTTGGTTGAATAACCTAAAGGTATTCATAATTAAACCAGACCTGAATGGAACGTTGTAAGATAAGATTGATTGTAAAAGATTATACTCAAGGAGGGATTAGATTATCAAAGAATCTTCTTATCTGTATTATAAAAGATTTCTTTGAGGATCATTACCGTCCTAGTAGCTCATAATAACTAAGAGCTGCATTAGATGGACATTAAGACAACTTTCCATAACGATGACCTACATGTTCATTAAGCAACCTGAAAGTTCTAAACTGAAGGTTAAGAACACTTAGTCTGTAAGTCAATAAGATCCATGTATGGGTTGATGCAAGCATAAAATGTGTTGGAATCATAATGAAATTCTCTTCATCAAGAACTAAGTGGATTAAAGAACCTACCTCAAGATGAGTGGGAGCAACTAATGAAAACTTGTCCTTACATAGATGACGTTTCTCTTGAAAAGTATATGTTACCTAAGTCAAAGAATTGTTCATGCATAATTTTGACATGATGACTATCGGGGATTCCTCTTACGTAATAGGAATCAAAATATACCGAGATAGACCAAACGGGATATTAGTTTCATCCCATAAGTTTTACTCTAAGCGGGTCCTTAAATATGTAACATACAACATTGCTCTCTTTTAGAGGATAATTTGAGATTATCACCTTATGCTTCATTAATTAGAAGACTGATGTAAATTTAAGTCTATGTTTGTTTATGATATTGTTCGTATTGCTTGGCACTAGACTTGTCCCAGGTGATGACCTCGGTCGTTACGGGTCATACAAAGCCTAAATAACCTAAATAGATAGGGTAAGTAGGGTATCAATCCAAGGAGCGTGTGGTTAGTGAGTATTACTTAGTTGATTAAACGGTGTTACTTATGAAGATTACTAGAGAACTTATGAAGTTTGGACTTGGTTCATTTAAGAATTTGATTGGAAGGGTTTTGTTTGTTATATTAAAAACTTGAATTGAAATTATATGAATGAAAAATAATGTAGTTTGTAAACAATTTAATTAAACGAATCACACCTAGGTTTCAACAACTGAAGTCTAAAGTTTTTACAAATGGGCCAAACAAATGTAGTGCAATTGGTGTTAACGGGGTGATTGTTCAATAGGCTTAGGTGTCAAGTTTCATCAACATCAGAGATGGACTAAACTACACTTCATTACCTAGAACATACAACCCTATGTTTGTATTAGAGCAAGAAAACATGTTCATGACATTAGAAATTGGCACAAGATCAATTAACTAAAATGAATTCAACATAAGATTAATCGCAGTCTAATACAGTTAATTCAAACACACAATCACACGATTAAAAGTTTAAAGAAATACCCAAATGTTAAACTCTAAAACTTCGATTGTTTACTTCCTAGGCATGATACAAAGAGACTAGCCACTCATGGCCATAGAGATTGATTCTTCAAAAGTTGGATCTTGGATCTTGAAAGTCTTCGATGAATCGAATGATTTTGGTGTTCTTAAATTGTATGGAATGATTTGGATTGATAGGATGAATAGGTGGTGTAAGAGATGAAGTAAGAGGGATGATGAGAGATTACTCTCAAGACTTCATTATATAGTCTCCATTGTCAAACTCCTCTTAATGACCATTTAGTTAGTCAAAGTCTTGGTCAATAGTCTTGGTCAAAGTCTTTGGTCAAGGTCTTTGGTCAAAGTCTCGAGTCAAAGTCTCTGGTCAAAGTCCCATTAATTTTCCTAAAAATATTGATTTCTTTGACTTTGACTAACAGCGTCCGTCAGCGACAGGCCTTCACCAGTTTCTCCATCTTTCTTCTTCGTTTTCTTTCCTGAATCATCCTAGCTCTAATCCAAAGCTTCGTTTAGCTCCGAAATACACCTTAAACTTTGTTAAACCTGCAAAACGCAAACTTTATCAAAGTAGTGTGTCCAAAACCATAAAATTGCATAAAAATACAATCTTAAACACGAAACGACTAAGATTTTCCCCCGCGTATCACATCCCCACACTTATCTTTTTGCTTGTCCTCAAGCTAATTTATTACGCTTTTACAATTCCAAACACAAAACGCATTCCCCATTCTCAAAGAGTTAAGGTCTAATGTCATACCCAGTTCCTATGGTTTCTACAATCAAGACTACCCAACTTTCAATTAATATTTCTTTTCAAAACTCAAGTGGTTACCCAAGATTAGCTTACCTTCTAAAGCCAATAAACCACACACGTATCCCTCGCAATGTTCTCTCTACTCGGTTCAATTGACTAGTATTGATGTACTAGTATATATATGGTACTCTCAAAACCGATTATAATGCATATTGGTATATGCTTGCAACTTAATCGCACTTCACCAAATTACATAAAAGTGAGCACAAGTCAAAAGGTCTTTAAAGGGTTGTAACGTGGCTGTGCGAAGGGTGTGGAATGAGATATTTAAAGTGACTAAGGTGATGAAAATTCGACTTTTATTACATCAAACAAACTAATAGAAATAAACAAACTAACTCAACTATAAAGTAAGGATATGCCTTTTTATTCAACGACTAACTAGAGCATATTTTTTTTCTACAATGTTTTTTTTTAAGAGACTTTGCTCTTTTTCAATGCTTTTGCAGTTTTTTTTTTCAACAAACAACTAACAAAAATAACTTTTAACTATTTACAACACAAAGGAACAACCTACAATCGAATTTTCATCACTCGGGTTTAAAGTGAAAAAGGCTTATGGGTCAACTGGGTTTATATGGGTGGTCAATTGAAAAATGCTTAAGGCTCAAGATTGGTTAACTAAGGGATATTGGAATGGGTCAGGGATGATAAAAATGGTTTAAAAATAAAAGGTTTAACCTAATGCCTTAATCATTCTTGTGTTCACAATCGGTCTAGGGCGGTAAACGTATTAAAGGTGCAAGTTCTACCGTATGCAACTATAATGGCACACTCAATTCAAAGGAACACAACATGCAAAATAAGTAGAATTTTATAAAGTGTAACATGTTGTGGTGGCTCAAAATCTCACATGGGAAGATGGGTAGGTATATGACATGTGTGTAATAAATCGACCTTTCAAGCAAACTACTCCCAGATAACCACCCGTAATTCTTTTTACCAAAACTAGTTGAGAGTTATCATGCGAATTTTTCAGAACCTGACCATGACAAAAGACCAAAATGGTTCATACCATCCCGTGTTGACTTAGTTACTTGCGTTTTTTAAAATGTTTAAACAAGGACAAGGACATTTTTGAAAAATTTTCAAATTTTCTCCCCCATCCCCACACTTAGAGTCCAACATTGTCCTCAATGTGTAGTGTTTAAATGGTGGATTTTAAAATGTTTAAATTTTTATCCTCTCCCCACACTTAAAGTCCACATTGTTCTCAATGTGTAGGGAAAGTTTAAAATTGTTTTGCGGGAATGTGATAAAGCCAACCAAAGAATTCACCCCAATCAACAATATACAGTTTACAATCCACTTATTAAATCTAAGTAAACGATCAAAATTAAAGAGATGGAAATAGATGCACCTGGTTGTTTTTCATTCTTCAATTCCATGTGTTCTTCAACAAAATAGTTCCACTTCCATCATAAATAAACCTGCAACTCGCAAGTGTGTAGAAGCAAGCTTCTCACAAAATCATTAAGAGTTATCGGTTTTACTTTTTGTTGAAAAGCATTACCAAGTAATCTTTTAGTTAATTTTTATCAGTGGAAAAAATATACACTAACTAAGATAGATCCTTTAAACCTCCCGGTAGCCCGGTTATGAGGACGAGTGAGGTCTCGTGAGGGTTATATAGGAAACACACCCACAACGTTTATTTACCTACCAAAAATAAAAAAACGAACAAAAAGAAAAAAAATACAAAAATATACAAAAACTAACAAGTACCTCTTACTCACGGTGGTCGAAGTGAACATTTTCCTACCGAGTTACCAAGATAAGCTCGGTAGTTTACTTTATGTTCCCCAATCTGTTCCTTCTCCTTCCACTTGTTCATCAAATATATGCATGAAAGTTTTATCCCACATTTTCCTACCGAGTTTCCAACATGCACTCGGTAGTCTACATGCCAAATCCACAATCGATTCTCAATTATTGGCATGAGAATTGGGTGATTTTTGTTGCGGGGCCATTTTATAATAAATTGTCCAATGTCCTCCCAGCTCACCTTCCTCTTCTTCACCTTTGAACCATCATCCTCCTCTTTGTTAGGTGCCTTAATCAACACGGGATGCGATTCGTGAGGAACTTTCACCTTAGCCACCAACTCTTCATGAGATGCTAAGTCTTCAGTTGGGTTTAACCATTCAGAAAGACTTGCAGTATCTTCCTCTATATCACCATCTACCATAATACCATTGGCCAACTCGTTTTGCTCACACTTAAGTTGGGCAAATTCCTCGGCTAGTTGACCCACTTGAATCACTAAAGCTTCATGAGCTTTATCTCGTACTTCATTTGCTCTCTTCATATCTTTGATATTATCATGGTTTTCTTTGATCATGATCGCAAGAGCATCGAGCTTAGAATGTGTTGAATTTTGAGGGTCTTCGTATGCTGGTTGAGGTTGATTAAGATAATAGTCATTATGTTCCTCATGGTTTGGATATGGTTGCGTCCTTTGGCTAAATGAACTCCCTTGATATCTGTTATTTAACTGATAATAGCCTTGGGAGTTTGAATAGCGTGATTGACGATTTGAAGAAGACAAATGTGAACCTCCAGGTTTTTCGAGCCCAAAAATAATACGATCTTGTCGTTCTTTAAATGCTTCCATTTTCTTACGGGCCACTGGACAATCTCGCCACAAATGATATGGGCTCCCACAACAAGGACAAGTATTATCATCATCTTTCCAATACATTGTGATGATGACAATCAAGTCATGCTAAATTCCCAATCTTCAGATTTTACACAAGTGGCATGCATGCATTATCTGTCACCTGCACACTTCATAAACCACGCGTAAAAACGAACAAAAAGAAGTAACAAAGACAAATTAAACAGTTAATCACAATAATCAACTAAAAACTAAACACTAAGCGCACTAGCTCCCCGGCAACGGCGCCATTTGATGACCTCGGTCGTTACGGGTCATACAAAGCCTAAATAACCTAAATAGATAGGGTAAGTAGGGTATCAATCCAAGGAGCGTGTGGTTAGTGAGTATTACTTAGTTGATTAAACGGTGTTACTTATGAAGATTACTAGAGAACTTATGAAGTTTGGACTTGGTTCATTTAAGAATTTGATTGGAAGGGTTTTGTTTGTTATATTAAAAACTTGAATTGAAATTATATGAATGAAAAATAATGTAGTTTGTAAACAATTTAATTAAACGAATCACACCTAGGTTTCAACAACTGAAGTCTAAAGTTTTTACAAATGGGCCAAACAAATGTAGTGCAATTGGTGTTAACGGGGTGATTGTTCAATAGGCTTAGGTGTCAAGTTTCATCAACATCAGAGATGGACTAAACTACACTTCATTACCTAGAACATACAACCCTATGTTTGTATTAGAGCAAGAAAACATGTTCATGACATTAGAAATTGGCACAAGATCAATTAACTAAAATGAATTCAACATAAGATTAATCGCAGTCTAATACAGTTAATTCAAACACACAATCACACGATTAAAAGTTTAAAGAAATACCCAAATGTTAAACTCTAAAACTTCGATTGTTTACTTCCTAGGCATGATACAAAGAGACTAGCCACTCATGGCCATAGAGATTGATTCTTCAAAAGTTGGATCTTGGATCTTGAAAGTCTTCGATGAATCGAATGATTTTGGTGTTCTTAAATTGTATGGAATGATTTGGATTGATAGGATGAATAGGTGGTGTAAGAGATGAAGTAAGAGGGATGATGAGAGATTACTCTCAAGACTTCATTATATAGTCTCCATTGTCAAACTCCTCTTAATGACCATTTAGTTTAGTCAAAGTCTTGGTCAATAGTCTTGGTCAAAGTCTTTGGTCAAGGTCTTTGGTCAAAGTCTTGAGTCAAAGTCTCTGGTCAAAGTCCCATTAATTTTCCTAAAAATATTGATTTCTTTGACTTTGACTAATAGCGTCCGTCAGCGACAGGCCTTCACCAGTTTCTCCATCTTTCTTCTTCGTTTTCTTTCCTGAATCATCCTAGCTCTAATCCAAAGCTTCGTTTAGCTCCGAAATACACCTTAAACTTTGTTAAACCTGCAAAACGCAAACTTTATCAAAGTAGTGTGTCCAAAACCATAAAATTGCATAAAAATACAATCTTAAACACGAAACGACTAAGATTTTCCCCCGCGTATCACCAGGTTATGACAATGATGATTTTAGTCAAACTGCTGATAACATGTGTTTTATCATGGATGATTTAAAAAATTTCAGCAGTGATGACTTGGAAGAAATGGATATTCTACACCAACTGGCCATGTTGAGTATAAAAACAAACAAATTTTACAAAAGGTCAGGAAGGAAATTTCCAGGAATCAACAGTTCCACAAAAATTGGTTTTGACAAATCTAAACTTAGATGTCACAAATGTCAAAAGTTGGGACACTTTGCTAGAGAGTGTAGAAGCTCTAGCTTTAACCAATCTCAGTCTGGAAATAATTTTAACCCCAGTTATAACAGGAATAATGGAACACAGGGGAGTGCACATTTTGTACAGGCACAAGCTCCACAAATCCAATATGTGCCACAAGTACAATATGTACAGATGCCTGCTCAACAGATGCAAAGCCAAGAATCAATCCCTCCCATTCCAGCTGCTCAACAACCTCTACAGTCTCAGCAACCCTCACAACAAAGTTTATTTACTTCAGGGTATGTTGACTGGAGCAGTCTTCCTTTTGACACTACTGAGTGTAACCCTGATGCAGACAACAAGATGTTTGACATCAACTGGGGAGAGCCTGAAAATGGCAGAAAGAACTTTGCCTTGATGGCATTTGAGGGATGCACCTCAAAATCTACCTTGTCACAGGTATCAAAAGAATCTTTGACAAAACTTTGTTCAACTTCTTGTAAAGAATCTTTTGCTCTCATAAGAGAGACTAATGTGCACTTACAAGGTAAAGCAAATGACTCTGAGAGAAAATTCACTCAGATGAAATGTGATTTAGAATGAAAACTTGCTGCAAAAACAAAAGAAGTTTCTAAATTAACTAACAATGCTATTGAAACCCAAGCAAAACTTAAAATCATAATAGATGACCTAGGAAATGTCAGAAAAGAGCTTGTTGACACCAAGGTCACTTGTGAAAAATGGGTTGAATCTTGTAAGGGGTACCAACTATTGCTAAACAAACAAAGTGCTTCAAATGTTAAGTTTGGCATAGGGTACAATCAAACTGAAACACCAACAGATTTTTCCCCCAAAACTACTGAAGATGGGAGAAAAATTGTTTCAGGTGAAACTTCTGAAGAGAAAGAATGCACATCTTTCCATGAAAACTTTCTAAAAATTCACAAAGAAAGTTCTTCAGAAGTACTGATAAAATCTGACTTTAAGCCATCAGCAGTTTCATCTACATCAGGAGTTGAGAACCTGAAAACTACTGATGACCTAAAACCAATCAAAACAGTCAGAAACTTGTCTTTAAAAGAAAAGACAAAAGAATGTGAAATCTATGGTCTGTTCAACCACAAGACAGAATTTTGCAGATACAGAAAAGGTATTCAGTACAACAAGAAAATTCAACAACTGGTTATGGGAAAACAAATCAAAAATGATTTTGTAGAAACTTTTTCTCCCAGGAAACAACATCCAGTAAACACCTTTTCTTAGAAAAAGACAAAATCTCAACAAAAGTCTTTTTCTCAAAATTCTCTTTCAGTAGTTAGACCTAAATCATCAGCAGTTTCACAAACTGCTGAGATTAAAGATCTCATGAACATGGTACAACTACTGATGACCAAAGTTGATGGTGGTCCTCAAAAGGATACCACCATTGCTCTTAATGAAAAATCCATTGCCAAAAAGACATGGATTCCTCAACTTGGTCAAGAATAAACTGTAAATGTTCTCAAGAGCAAACCCAAAGCCAAACTGGCTTGGGTTCCTAAATCTAACTAATTTGCTATTTTCTGCAGAGAGTTTCCAGAGGCTTAAATAGCATTTGGTATGTTGACAGTGGAGGCTCAATGCACATGACTGGATGCAGATACCTGATAAACAATTTTATCAATCAAAAAGAAGGATCTGTATCCTTTGGGAACAACGCTAAGGAATATGTGCTAGGACATGGCAATGTCTCCTCTGGCAAAATACAGTTTGACAAGGTCAATCTGGTTGAAAACCTTGAGTACAACTTGCTGAGTGTGTCACAAATATGTGATAAAGGATATTCTTCCTTTTTCACAAAGACAGCATGCAAGATCATATCTCCAGAAGGCCAGAAGTTGATAGAGAAGATCATTGAAGATCATACTTTGTTGATAGCCAAAAGATGTGGCAATGTCTATGCAGTGGACATTGAAAAGGACAAAGTACTGAACAACACTGCCTGTTTCTTCTCAAAGGCATCAACTTCAGAGACTGATCTCTGGCACAGGAGACTTGGCCATGTGAACTTTAAAACCATAAATAAAGTCACAAAAATGGGCTTGGTCAGAGGTCTACCTTTGAAGGTATACCAGTGTCAAGAACACTGTGTATCCTGTTTGAAGGGAAAACAACATAAGTCCTCCTATAAGTCTATTGAAGAATCAAAAACAACTGCATGTCTTCAACTACTCCATATGGACTTATTTGGGCCTGTAAAAATCATGAGCCTTGGTAAGAAGAAGTACTGCTTGGTCATCATTGATGACTATTCAAGATTTACATGGGTTTCTTCTTATTTTCAAAGGATGAGGCTGCTGAAATCATCAAGTTCTTCATTCTACAAGTAGAGAAACAATATTCTCTGTCTGTCAAAGCCATTAGAAGTGACAATGGGACAGAGTTCAGGAACAAAACTCTGGATGAATTCTGTTTGTCTAAAGGGATTATTAGACAATACAGTGTTCCCAGAACTCCTGAACAAAATGGTGTAGTAGAAAGGAAGAACAGAACCTTAATTGAAGGAGCAAGAACTTGTTAGCTGATTCAAGCCTACCATTGTATTTCTGGGCTGAAGCAGCTAACACTGCATGTTATGTTCAAAATAGAGTCCTCGTCAACAAGAGACACTCCAAGACTGCCTATCAAGTTCTTCATGGCATAAAGCCCCTTATTTCATTTTTCAGGGCTTTTGGATGTCAATGTTTCATTCTAAACATTAAAGACTCTATTTCAAAGTTTGCTGCCAAAGTTAATTCAGGTTATTTTCTTGGTTATTCTTCCACTAGAAAAGCCTACAAGGTTTTTAATTCAAGAACCAAGATAGTACAAGAAACACTGAATGTCAAGTTCAATGAGTCAAAACACACTCTTATTCCTGCACATCCTGCTGAACTTTTTGACCTTGACAGCTTTCATTTCGGAGCTGAAAAGACTGTTACTTCATCTAAACCTACTTATTATGGTGATCAGAGGTTTGATGATGAGGATCAAACACCATGGACTCCTCAAACAGTCATTAAGTCAACTTCCAAACCATCAGAAGTTTCACAAACTTCTGATTCAACAACTGCTGATGTACAAACTCAAACATCTGCTTCAACACCTACAACTACTAAAGACACTGAAACTGCTGAACTAGACATTATAAACCTCAATGGTTTGTTTGATGAAGTACATGAGCCACCTACACCTGTCAGTGGTTTACAACAACTGATTGAACACAAAGATCATCCACTTGAACAAATCATGGGTGATATTGCATCAGGTGTTCTTACAAGAAACCAGCTTTCCAACTTTTGCCTCTTCTCAGCATTCATTTCTCAGTTGGAACCTAAAAAGTACCAAGAAGCCCTCAAAGACAACAATTGGGTGCAAGCCATGCAAGATGAGTTGCTTCAATTCAAAAAGTAACAGGTTTGGGAAATATGTCCCTTACCACCAAACAAGCAACCAATTGGCACAAGATGGGTTTTTAGGAACAAACAAGATGAGGCTGGAATGATTATAAAGAACAAGGCAAGAGTGGTAGTACAAGGTTACTCTCAAGAAGAAGGAATTGATTATGATGAAACCTTTGCTCTAGTTGCAAGGCTTGAAGCCATCAGGTTATTTCTGGCCTATGCCATTTCCAACAAAATCAAAGTTTTTCAAATGGATGTTAAAAGTGCATTTTTGTATGGAAAAATAAAAGAGGAAGTGTATGTCTGTCAGCCACCTGGGTTTGAGGATCCTTCTCATCCTGAGTGGGTGTACAAGCTAGACAAAGCTCTTTATGGGCTCAAACAGGCTCCAAGAGCCTGGTATGAAACACTTTCTAACTTTTTGCTCAAAAATAACTTCACAAGAGGCTCCATTGATAAAACTCTTTTCATAAAACATGTTGGAAATCATGTCTTACTTGTTCAAATATATGTTGATGATATCATATTTGGTTCAACAAACACAAAACTGTGTGATGAATTTAAGAAACTCATGCAATCAAAATTTGAGATGAGTACAATGGGAGAACTGCAATACTTTCTGGGACTGCAGATTAAACAACAAACAAATGGAACTTTTATACATCAATCAAAATATGTTAAAGAATTATTGAACAAATTTTCTTTACAAGACAGTAAATCATGTTCCACTCCTATGACACCAACCACACAAGGTGAACCAGATGATCAAGGAAAACAGGTTGATTAAACCATGTATAGATGTATGATAGGTTCCCTTTTATATCTAACTGTTTCTAGACCAAATATTATGTTTTCAACATGTGTCTGTGCTAGATATCAATCAGCTCCTAGGGAATCACACCTCATTGCAGTCAAAAGAATCTTCAGATATCTGAAAGGAACTCAAACACTTGGAATTTGGTATCCTGCTTCAAGCAATACCAAGTTATCAGCTTTTTCAGATAGTGACTATGCAGGGTGTAAAATGTCAAGAAAATCAACATCTGGTGGTTGTCAATTCTTGGGAAACTGTCTAGTGTCCTGGCAATCAATGAAACAAACATCTGTTGCAACTTCAACTGCTGAAGCTGAATACATTGCAACTGCAAGTTGTACATCACAGATACAATGGTTCCAGTATCAACTTCTTGATTATGGAATCAAAGAGACCAAGACACCATTGCTTGTAGACAGCAAATCTGCCATTAGCATCATTCAAAATCCTGTTCAGTTTTCAAAAACTAAACATATTGAAATCAGGTATCATTTCATAAGAGATTGCTATGAAAAAGGCAAGATTGAAGTGAAACATGTAGCAACAGCTAATCAAATAGCTGACATATTCACTAAACCCCTTGACACATCAACATTTCAGAAGTTAGTATCCATGCTTGGGATGCTAAATTTGTAAGTGTTTCTTTTTATTTTTCTGCACATATTCATTTTTTCACTTACATCTGTTTTTAAGTCTGAAAACTTCTGAAAAACAAAAAGAGAGAAACTACTGATGTACAAAACATCAGTATGGGAATATTTTCTGAAAAATGATTAACTTCTGATAAAATAACCTTCAGAACTTATGAATAAAGTATTTATAAAACATTCTCATCAGTTGTTAACAAACTACTGAAGAGAAAGTGGGAACTACTGATGATAATTGTTCTTCATCAGCAGTTTGGTCAAAAAGGGTAAATCAGACTTTTCCCACATCAGAAGTTTGACCTAGGCGGTTATAAACTTCTGATAAATACTTTTTCCAACACTTATCCTTCCAAAAAGCAAAAATTCCCTCCTTCTCTCTCACAAAACACTCTCAAGACCTAAACCTGGAAAAGCACTGTTCGATCCAAACACACACAAAACCATATGGCTCTAATACTGAAACAAGGACACAATCAAAGAGGCTACTTCGAAAAACATGAAGCCTGGTCCCAATACGACGAAATCATTGATTTGGTCGTCAAATCCCAATACTTCACCGCCCTCACCATCGACCCTGCAATCCACACTGAAACTCTAAATGAGTTTTGGGCAAACGCAGAGACGGTGATGGTGAACGACAAAGTGATCTCCCTCAACTCAACCATCCAAGGAAGAAGAATGGCAATCACACCGGCTACTTTGGCAATTAGGCTGGGTTTGAATGATGTAAACGCCCCAGACCAATTTCCAAACTCTGAGATTCACTTAACCATGACAGAGTGTGGTTACCAAGGTACTCTCTCACATGCTACAATTTTTAAGAAATATTTTGAACCAAAGTATAAACTGTTGTTTCATTATATTATTATGTGTTTGAGTCCAAAAACTGGATCTTATGATCAGATGCCCTCAACTTTTCAACCTATTTTTCATTCCATAGTGAATGAAACAAAATTCAGTGCATCATCACTTTTCTTTAATGAGTTGGTGTTACATCATCTCAATACTAAAAAGAAGTTTTTGTTGTACCCAAGATTTATTATGCAATGCATAATAAAAGAACTTGGTGAAGAAGTGCTTCTGGGTAAAACTACAACTTTACACCCTTTGTCCTCACAAGCATACTCAAGGCACAACAAACTGGCTGCCTGGCCAGAAGATGACCAAGGGGAACCAGAAACAGTCCCCATGGAACCCTCATCTTCCAAACCTACACCCCCAAAGGCCAAGAAACCCAAGCAACAAAAACGAAAACCCACCAACCCAAAAAGAAAGGCAGTTTAAGAGGTTGAGATGCCTGAACTTGCTCATGTGCAATCTGCACTTTGATGTGACTGAAACATCCTCTCAGTCTCATCCATCTCAAACCCCAACAAGAGCACCAATAACAATCCTTTTCAAAAGAAAGAAATTCAAGAAAACAATCCCAATAGACCCTTCTTTTGAAACTGCTGAACCCATAGTCCAAACTACTGAACCAGCACCCCAAACTTCTGAACCAGAAATTGAAATTGCCAAGCTTCTCTCTGGGCTAAAAGAGAGAATCCCATCCGAACATGTCAGTCCCCAACAACCACATCAAACAGGGGACATAGCTTCAGAACTTGACATGGATGTGGACACTCAAAGCCCTAACCTAAGAGATGAGGATGAACCAGGGTCTCTAAGCCCAAACTTAGAAACTCTAGGTACATTTGAGGCTGCTACTACTCATATACCACCTAGTGGTGGATCTGAGGAAAGAAGTAACATTGCTAAGACCTCATTTGTGGCAACTACTGATGAAGGCTTAATGCCTGAGGTAGGAAATCCTCTGAACCAAGAAAAAGAGGTACATGAGACAACTGAGTTGGGCTCAGCTCATGATGTAACTGATACTATCCTCATTGAGGATGTAATCAGGGATTCAGATGATTCCATTGATTTGGATGATGATTCACAACCAAACATTGAATTGGCGGCTGCTAGTGAAGGTCCTGCACCTTGTGTATCTAAGCTCAAAGAGCTGGTCACACCAGATCAGGTTAAAGTCCACTTGATCCCTGATTCCCCTAAAGTGGCATCTTCTATACAACAAGAAGATCACACCAAAACACACCCCTCACTACAAATGCCTACCCAATTCCCTGGGTCAACAAGCATAGACTTGAACCAACTATGCAGCCCAGATGGTCCCTTATACCATATGATGAACACACTCATCACCAATCACTTCAGAACCTACACAGCTGCTTTGGAGCTGTCTGTCAAGAACCAATTTGAAGTGATCAAGACAAAAATGAACGATATGTCCAACAAAATTGACCACAATTCAAAACAGATCACCATTCTCACTGGTACTTTCTCTCAACCTTCCAAAATTGATGAATCCAAAAAGGGGGAGAAAATTAGGGAACCAAGGGAGTCATTCAAAGCCAGAATAAAAGCAAGAGTGGCTCTCCAAGAAAGAGAACTCAAAGACAAAGCCAGAAGACAAAAACTGGCTCAACAATTTGGTGTCTCTGAACAAGAAATTGAAGAAGCTGAAACATCCCAAGGCCATAATGAAGAAACTTCTGATGCTGATGAAAGTTCTGATGATGACTCAGAAAGTACTGAAGACAATCCTTCAGTAGTTGACAAACCTTCAGTAGTTGTCAACACATCAGAAGTTAACACTTCCAATATACAACCAACAGAACAGCCTTCCAAACCAATTGAACAAACTCAACCAACTCCTGTTCCAAGGCCTACAATTACCACTACCACAATGACTGTACTAAACCCTTCTCCAATCTCTGAATCAAAGGAACTTCTTGAGAAGAGTTTAGTTGCAGCCCAAAGAAAAGCCATGGAAGATCAGGTATGGAATACTTTGGAAGCAAGGGATGACTTAAGCTTCAATGAAAAATTACAGGCTTACGGAGCAGAGTTACAAAGGCAGGCTAACCTTGAAAATGTTGCTGAAGAAGACAAAAGACAACAACTGATGTCTTACATTACAAAGAACAGGAAGACTAAAGCCTTTTCACTTAAAGGACTCTCCATGGATGAGCTGATAAGAAGAGCTCAACTTGTTGCAGACAAACTTGCTACAAACAAAGATGAGAAAGCCAAGAGAGCTGAGATAATTGAAGAACTGGTAGCAAATAACTATGGTTCAAAAGCCTTTGTGTCAAGATGGAAAGAAGAAAGACTACTAGACACATACAAGAAATACAACGCTGCCAAGGCTGCTAATCCAGAGAAGTTCAAAACTTCTGAAGTATCAACTTCAGTAGTTAGAACTTCTGGTATTGAAAGACCAGCTACCAAGAAGAAAATAGAGGACAATACAAAGACTGACTTCAAGATGGTACTACTAGAAGGAAACACAGTAGTCCATTCAGACTTTGATATTGAAGAAAAGCCTCTGTTAACACAGTTCAGGGATCCTTCTACATTTGCCTACCAAATCCAGAAGACCATCAAAGACATACTGCACACTAAGGTAGTTACTGAACATCACTTACCAACTTTCAAACTACCTGATGTGATGCAACAAGAAGAAACAAGTGAATCCCACCTGAGAGTCACTGAAATTGAAAACATCCAACACTTAGGAACTTCCCAAGGGACCAGCATGGTTCCCTATACTTCAGACTTTGACAAGTCTAAAGTGCTGATCATCAGATGGTCCTTTACTGATGACAACTCAGTATTAGTGACAAGGAGAGATCTTACAAGCAAGGCCTACAAGTCCATGAATGAACTGAAGAAATTATCAACTCAGGACTTGCTTACAATCCAACATCTGGAACCTCAAAAGGGATCTCTCCCTGATGAGCAGCTTAATCAATTGAAGAATTCCATGTTCAAGGAGATATGGAAGATTGTGAATGACAGAAGAAAACAATAAAGAATTAGAAAAGGTTTTGGCTCCATCAATCCAGGGGGAGATTGTTAGGACAAAGAGGATTGGTGAAACCACTTTTGGAAACCTAAGTCTAATTCACTTCTGTCAAAGATATTCTAAGTATAGAACTACTGAAGAAAGAAGACAAAAGTACTGAAGAAGGATTCTACAAGTACTGAAGAAGAAACGCATCAGAAGTTCTGAAGTTCAAACCAGACAGTTCACTAAAGAACTACTGAAGACAAACTACTCATCAATAGTTTGTCATTCATCAGCACTTGTTCAAGAATCTTTCCACCGCCTTATGTTTCAGTAGTTTATTAGTTTAGTATTACTTTAACTTTTTGTACGAGTTCCAAGATTGCAACTTGTTGCAACTTGTTTCTGAACTTGCTTTTTGGCAAGGTTCATGTATATGTAAAGTCTATAAATAGATGGGTTCATCCCTCTGTTTTAGATATTGATTTTTAATACAGAAATCCTTCAAAGCTTATCACTGTTATTTCCATTTCATTTACTGAGAATCTGTTTAAGTATTCATTCTCATTCAATACTTAGATTCTCATTAAATACTTGTCTTTAGTTTTCTCAAACATCCAGGTGGACTAATAAATCCTATTGATAAGTGTAGCTTTAACTTAAAACATTCCGCTGTGCTATAACTGATAAAGAACTTGCTAAACACTTAAGTGTTCACTAGCAAGTTCATACAAAGAGCAATACTGATCCAACACCCCCCCCCCCTCAGATCATCTCTTCCCAAAACCACCACCACACCACCACCATCAAACCCCTACCCCTGTCAACCACAACCATGGAACACTACCCAGACCACCTGACCACCACCAACATCAACCAACAGACCACCATTGGCATCGTCAACCACCACAGAGCTAGACCAGATTCAAGCCCTTAGTATGCAACATGATGTAGAACTTCAACATAAAGCTAATCTGGATTATGGAGTTTCTAGGTCAAAGAAGGGACGACTAAGAACAGTGGGTGTCTAACTTGCTACCTTTGGAGGTTTAAGCAGGCAGAAAAATAGGTAAGATACAACCCTATGCTTTCTAATTTAAGGGTGAAAGAATTTGTGGTTGGTTTCCCTTCGGTTGGTCACTTGGCTGGTAGGTCCTGCTAGGGATGGTGAACTCATAGGAACAAGGGGGAAGTCTGGAGTGGGTGATTCTGCTCATGTTTATGTGGGTACAAGTTCAGTAGCAGGGTGTACAACTGGTCTTTCAGAGAAAAACCCTATGTTTTTTTGTTATAAAATATAATCAGATCTGGATTATTTTCTTTTTTTTTTTCATCAGATCTATCTTCATCTTCCTAAACATTTTTGGGAGGTTCCATTATTTCATTTTTTGAACAAAAACCCTATGTTTTTTGTTATAATATATATAATCTGGGAACTCAAACTGGTGATGTTTCATATGTAACACTGGTATAAGCTTGTTTTTGTTTCTTTTTAGTTTTTTAGTTTTTTGTTCCTTTTTTACTTTTACTGATGTTGTGAATGTTTATAGTAACTATTTGGCAACACGGATGTTGTTTATAGTGTTTGTTATATTCTTATGTTAGGGTTTTTAGTTTATACTTATAATAATAATATAAATTGGGAGTTCAAATTCTGGTAGTTGGTTGGTTGGGCAGGTTTGTTTGGCGGTTAATTGATATCGGATTCGGGTTTCATTTAGTTATGGTATAAACTTTGTTGCTTGGTTAGTTGGTTGTAAGGTCAATTTGTTTATAATGTTTGGTGGTTGATTGATATCGGGTTCAGGTTTCATTTAGTTTTGTTACAAACTATATTTATTTTTTTCAATTATTTCATTTTTTCAACAAAAACCATATGTTTTTTGTTATAATATATATAATTTGGGAACTCGAACTGGTGTTGTTTCATATGTAGGTGTCTTTTTTCTTAAATATTTTTTTATCTAATTTTCACAAATCATATTTGTTAACATGTTTTCACATGTTACAAAGGTGGATTTTTTGTTTGTTTAGTTTGAGGTGAAGGTTATTTTTTAATTTTGAGTTGTTTCATATGTTATAGTTGTAAATGTTTGATAAGTTATAAGTTAGGACTAAGTTGGGTTGATTCCAGTTGCATGTGTTTGATAAGTTATAAGTTAGGACTAAGTTGCGTTGATTCCAGTTGCATATGTTAATGGAAACAAAAGTCATTTTTTTCATATGAGCTTTTTAACATGGATAGAATTAATGTCACATATGTTACACCTGTTAGGACTAAGTTGGTTTGATTCCAGTTTGCATATGCTTCATAAGTTATAAGTTAAGATTAAGTTGGGTTGATTCCAGTTGCATATTTAAATGGAAACAAAAGTCAGTTTTTCATATGGATTTTTTTAACATAGATGGAATGAATATTTCATATGTTTCATTGAAACTAATTTTACATATGTTACACATCTATGCAGTCTTTATGACCTTTCTCATATAGATTTTTTTGATAGTATTGACAACTAGGCTATATGCTAAACGTTTGAATATTTAAATTGATGAATTTCTTTTCTTTACAGGTGAAGAGATTTTGGTGCGCAAAGATGAAGATGATTATCAAGAATGAAGCATAGTCTAGATTTTTTTTTTTGTTATCGTAGTTTTTTAGCACGTTTGATTTGTAATGTTACCTTTGTTTCATATGTTACTATTGCTTATCATTTGTAGGAAACATTTTTTGTGTACATTTGAATGTTTAATTTATAAAGTTTTTTAATTAATGTAAACATTCTATGTGTTTTTTAACAACTCTAACATATGTATCAATTTTAACGTATGCAACACGACATCACAATTTTAACGTATGTAACTATAGGTCTTTAACGTATGTAACAAGGCATCTGACAAATTCAGGAGAGAGAAAGTCAAAAAGTAGGAGAATATTAGAGAGAGAAAGTTAAAAAGTAATATATATATATATATATATATACACACATATTATGGGACCACTGAGTTAAACTACCAACCCTTGTGGGTTATTTGGCTTTAAAGTAAACTAAAATAATGAATTCTTACAAGAATTATGAGTGTTGGACCACAACACCATGATGGTTTAATTAGACAAATATAATATTGTAGGTGATTTTATTTATCGTTTAGATTACTTATGTGTTATAATATTTGTTCTTTTGCAACAAATAGTTCACATATGCTATAATATTTGTCATGTGTACCTATAAATTTTTAATCTAAGATTATGTATGATGGGTCGGAATGACTATTCATATATTACGAATACAAACGAAGATCCAATACCTTATAACGTGGGCTCTGATCTATGCCCATTCTGCGAAGACTATGCGGAGTCTTCGGAACATCTTTTTATTACGTGTGGGTTTTCGCAATCTATTTAGCAGCTTGTGGCGCAATGGTGCAAGATTGGTCCGGTGTATGCATTTCACTTCAAGGATTTTCTACTACTCTATCAGTTCATAAGCGGTTCGAGGTACAAAAAGAAAGCTTTTTATGCAATTTGCCTAATCACTATCTGGTGCATATGGAGGAATAGAAACGAGGTGATATTTGATCAAAGGCAAGCTTCTCTAACTAAGGTTTTGGGTGACATAAAGACTCTTAGTTTTCTATGGATCAAGTCAAGGTCAAAGAATCATTCGCTCAATTCGAATATATGGTGTAATTTTAATCTTTCGAGTATAGGTTGGTGATAGTGTTATGTTTCGTCTTGTTGTATAGTATTGGGTGACTTATTGGTGTTTATAAGGTGTATGCTAGTATCCCGCTAGCTTGGTGAAATAAGAAATTTTTGTTGATCATTAAAAAAAATAAGAGGTCTGAATGGTTAAGTGCTGAATCATTAAGTTGGACCTCTTAATGGTTAGTTTTTTTGTCCCACATTGATAGGAGAGCCTCATTAAGGTTCAGCCTAGTTCATTGCTTAATGGTTCAGTGCTTAATCGTTCAGCTACATCCCAAGTCTTAATGATTCAGCCTTAACCATTCCATTTAGAAGTTGAAACAAACACCTTGAATGGTGAATCATTCAGCTCTGAATGGTTCAGAGCCTCATTAAGAGACTACCAAACAGCCCCTTAGATTCTCGAAAAGCACTTATTCTCAATTACATCTACTTGTTATGCATCGGTAGTAGGATTGTATCTTTGCAATGTGTTAAATAATTTAAGTGATATATAAGTTACCTTTTAATACATAGTATTATACAATTGTTAAACCGTGTGTTTTAAAATTAGAAGATGACAATATAAGATAAGAATTAATAGAAAACCTTAAAATTTTTAGAAAATTTTAGAAATCTCTTAGAAAAACCTACTTTCGGAGCTTTTTTTTATTTGAAAATTTTAGGGCATGTAATATACATGTTTTTAAGAGTTTTGAGCCAAAAATTAATCAAAAAAGCGTCGATCGTTTTTTTAAATAAATAAATTTTGCATTGTAACATTTGTTACCTGTGTAAACATATGTTACGAAGCAAAAAAAATTATTTAAAAAAAAAAAGCATTGATGCTTTTTTTATTTTTGGCTCAAAACTATTAAAAGCATGTATATTGCATGCCCTAAAATTTTAAAATAAAAAAAACTCGGGAAGTAGGTTTTTCTAAGGTTTACTCAAAAAAACTAGGTTTTCTCCTAATACTTAGCTTGACAATATATATATATATATATATATATATATATATATATATATATATATATATAGGATTCGGTTCGGTTGAGATCTCACTCCTGTTGTGAAAACTGTGAGAACTTCGACGTAAAATGCGAATTTTTAGAATTTTATCTTTTACCCAAGGATGTAAAAATGATTAACTAAGAAATATACAAAAAATAAAAAAAAAATTACGTCGTCCTTACACTGTTGTAACAAAATTAAAATTTTATTTAATTTTTTATTGTGTT